>CM018696.1:78955625-80240917 GCA_009363875.1 Mikania micrantha
TCTTTCCATTTTCCAAGTCGATCCAATCCATTCGTTCAGAATAGTCCTAAGAAGACATGGTCCCAAGCTGATACTTGACATGCCCCCCCCCCCTTCCAGGATATTGGCAGGAATTGATTGAAACTTTAGCATGGGCTCATGAACGCACACCTTTGGCCAATTTGATTCGTTGGAGAGATAAATGTAACATCCCGTTTTATGAATATAAATAAAATATCGTTTATAATTAAAATATTATTAGTCAAAAATATAATAAAAAAAAAATCAATCAATTAAAACGTAAGGTCTCGTCTAATAACATAAAAATAATTTATTTCATAAAATATGATTATTCGCGAGTATAAAAATAAGCGTTTAAAATTTTAGCGTTTGTTTAAACGAATAGGTAGGATGAAACGATTATTAGAATAATCATTGATTGAACGATCAGTCACTGTTATATGAGACCACCTAAAATTAATAAAATGTATTATAATTAAACTTTCTCCGTTTTTAACCAAACTTAGGTCAAAACGAAGAGAAAAATAAGCCGGTTCTAGCAGTATTTTTAAAATTTTATAAAACCTTATATTTTAAAAGTTATAAGAGAAAAACAAAATTTAAGTTTAATTAATTATTATTATTATATATGTGTATGTTAGTTGTGATGCCAGCGAAAGAAAAAAAAATAAAATACGTACATATATATATATAAAGTGCACGTGTGATTGTGTTGTCAAAAGAAACTACAATTAAGATAAGCAAATGCTTATCCATCTATTTCATATATCTCAAATACATGCATACATCATAAGTCTTGGAAACGAAATAGAAGCAAGCAGTCGATGGAAAAGTTCATAAAATTATAGAACTAAAATTTTCTTGAGCATACAATCATAAGGAATTCCTCATAAAGTAAGGAGTCGGTACGTAAATAGGTATGTAATCTAATCTTTAAGTTTAACTCATAAACTTAAGCTTTTGTATGTTATTAGTTATAGGGTTAGGGTTAAGATCTAACCCCATATGTATAATTGTATATTAAACTTATGATATATTTTAGGATCAGAAAAATAAACTCATCAGGAATCATCCTTGCAAATAGTTAGAAGGATAGATTAAGCAGAAACGCTGCCCAAATTCATATTGAGAAGTTCTAAAGCTGTTACCCAGCCAACCCAAAATTCAGGTGAATACATCTAACTTGTTTTTAAATTTATAAATGAATTTTTATGAGCATGGTATGTTTAAACTTTGACGCATAAAGGGATACTATTAGACCAGCATTTAGGCCATTAGTATACGTACGAATTGCAAATTGTATCCGCTATGGGTGAAATTCCCATATGTGGCTGGTATCGTGGGCTGGAAGGTTATACGTAAGACGCACTCCGCAGGCAACCTAACCAGTGACGGGCTGTGGGCTGGAGGGAACAAACGTAAGACGCACTCCGCTGTTGTTCCTAACCAGTGACAGTACAAGCCAGGGTATGCAGTGGTTGTATCGATCAGTGAAATAACCTGCTAAATGTGTAGTATGGCCAATATTAATTATGGTTAAAGGACCGAACATGCTATGCTTACATATCGAGTCTGTTATTTGTATTCACCAACATTATGTTGACGTTTTATTTTCAAAAACTTTTCAGGTAATAATGAATGACAAATCAGAAGCAAGATTAGAGGTTTAGGGCCTATGACGCCTTAAATAAAAATCTTGTGGCAAAACCGAGGAGCGATTGGAGTTACACCTCCAAGTCCCATGTAAATCGATATATGTAAAATATGTTTGTAAAAACTCGGTTTAAAATGAAATAAAATGTTGTGTTCATATCTATGCATATGAAATTTTATAAAACCCTGAAAAGTTATTTACAGGCGATGAAAATGTGGTTTTCATACCCACGCGTATGAACTATTAAAATCATGAAAAATATGGTTTTCACATCCATGCATGTGAATTATTTATAAAATTTTGAATTCATGAAACAATGCTTCCGCTGAAACATATTAAATAAATAATAAACTCTGACCGAGACTGTATTATCCATGAAACCAATTCGGGTCGCAGCGCCCGGGCCGCCGAGAGCCCGGGGTGTGACAGGTAACCGAGACTGTAATTATCAATGAAATCAATCGGGTCGCAGCGCCCGGGCCGCCGAGAGCCCGGGGTGTGACAGGTTATTTCATATGCATAGATATGAACACAACATTTTATTTCATTTTAAACCGAGTTTTTACAAACATATTTTACATATATCGATTTACATGGGACTTGGAGGTGTAACTCCAATCGCTCCTCGGTTTTGCCACAAGATTTTTATTTAAGGCGTCATAGGCCCTAAACCTCTAATCTTGCTTCTGATTTGTCATTCATTATTACCTGAAAAGTTATTTACAGGCGATGAAAATGTGGTTTTCATACCCACGCGTATGAACTATTAAAATCATGAAAAATATGGTTTTCACATCCATGCATGTGAATTATTTATAAAATTTTGAATTCATGAAACAATGCTTCCGCTGAAACATATTAAATAAATAATAAACTCTGACCGAGACTGTATTATCCATGAAACCAATTCGGGTCGCAGCGCCCGGGCCGCCGAGAGCCCGGGGTGTGACAGGTAACCGAGACTGTAATTATCAATGAAATCAATCGGGTCGCAGCGCCCGGGCCGCCGAGAGCCCGGGGTGTGACAGGTTGGTATCAGAGCTCCTGGTTTTAGCGAAATAGGTACTAATGATTGTATCTAAGCTTTAACCGAATTAAGATAAGTGCCTATCAAAGGAATAGGTAGAATAGAGTACTTGAAATACTAAGAATGATTAACATGATGAATTCTGATGATAGCTTATATGCTAAATTATGATGAATTATTTTAAGACTTGTCAAATATCATATTTTGTAGACAATGTCTCGAAACCAAAATTCTGGCGGGCCGTCTGCAAACACTCGTGGGAAAAAGAGAACGCAGACGGATGCTAATGAACCTGTGATTCAAAAGGCTGAACTCAAGGAAATAATAGCAAAGGAAATTAAGGACGCAATTCCAACGATAATTGCAGCTATGAAAAATAATGAAAATTCGAATCCAGAGAACACAGTGACAAAAGCGAAAGAGGTGTCTGGTTCGAACAATGAAAATATAGAAGTTTCTAGTTTGAAACGTTTCAAAACTGAGGGATGTTCATATAAGACATTCCAATCTTGTAAACCTCCTGAGTTCGCTGGAACTGAAGGAGCTGTGGTAGCATTACGATGGATTGAAAAGATCGAGGCGGTGCTTGCAATCAGCAAATGTGCCGAAGAAGATATGGTTCTGTATGCTTCGAATTCCTTTAAAGATGGAGCATTGGAGTGGTGGAACTCCATTATTCAAACCAAAGGCAGAACCAATGCGTATGCTATGACATGGGAAAGTTTTCGGGATCTCGTAACCCGAAAGTTTTGCCCAATGAATGAAAAGGAACAAATCGAGAGAAAATTCCTGACTTACCGCATGATCGGTGCTGGGCATCGTGAGTACACTTCGAAGTACTTTGAGTATGCTCGATTGGTGCCACATCTTGTGACACCGGAATCAAACCTTATCAGTCGTTACATCTGGGGACTGGTAAGCGAAATACGTGACATGGTTAAGGCTGCTATGCCTCAGACCATTGATTCAGCTGTTGAACTGGCAGGGTTGCTTACAGATGGAATGGTAAGAACTCAAGAGGAAAAGAAAAGCCAAGAGGCACTCCAAAAGGTTGATCAAAGTTCAAAAAGGCCTGTAGGAAAATTTGTGAAGAAAGAAGGTGGCAGTGGTACATTCCCGCGATGTAAAACGTGTGGGAAAAAGCATCTGGGAAAGTGTAATATGGCAAAGTATTGTAGCCACTGTAAAATGATGGGTCATTCATTGGAAGAATGTAGAAGGAAAGTGATGGTGACGTGTTTTAATTGCAACGAACCGGGACACTACCGAAATGAGTGTCCTAAATTGAATAAAATAAGTGGGACTGGCGGAGCTGGTGGTTCAGGAGCAAAAGCTGATACAACTCCAAAGAAGACGACTCGAGCTTTTGTTCTTAATGCCAAGGAAGCTGCAGACATGCCGGATGTCATTACCGGTACGTTTCTTATCAATAATATTTATGCTAAGGTTTTGTTTGATTCGGGAGCAAATCAAAGCTTTATTGATTATGAGTTTTGTAAGCTTCTAAATGAACCATTAGTGAAACTAGATAAACCTTATCTGGTAGAAACCGCTAATGGTGATGTAGTCAAAATAAATGAAGCATTGGTAAATGGTAAGATCACAGTCTTTAAGCACAACATACCTGTAAAATTCTTACCAATGAAGTTGGCCGGTTTTGATGTGGTAATCGGGATGGATTGGTTAGCTACAAACCAAGCTTGTATCTTATGCGACACCAAATCAATTGAAGTTCGTGTTCCAACGGGAGGAAAGTTGATCATCAACGGGGATAAGCCAACGAATAATGTCGGAATCATTTCTATGATCAAAGCTACAAAATATCTAAACAAAGGTTGTTTAGCTTACCTAGTATCAGTCACAACTGAAGATCAAGAAAAGAAGAAATTGAAAGACGTACCTGTTGTAGCTGATTTTCCCGACGTGTTTCCAGATGAATTGCCTGGTTTACCACCAGAACGTGAAGTAGAATTCAATATCAATCTAGTACCAGGTACTGCTCCAATTGCTAAATCTCCTTATAGATTAGCACCGACGGAGATGAAAGAACTCAAGAAACAATTAGACGAGCTATTGGAAAAAGGTTTTATTCGACCTAGCTCATCACCTTGGGGAGCTCCAATCTTATTCGTCAAGAAGAAAGATGGGTCGATGCGGATGTGCATTGATTACAGAGAGCTAAATAAGGTGACAATTAAGAACAAGTATCCACTTCCACGAATTGACGATTTATTCGATCAACTTCAAGGAGCTTGTCATTTTTCTAAAATCGATCTTCGATCAGGATATCATCAACTGAAAGTACAGGATGAAGATATTCCTAAAACTGCTTTCCGTACAAGGTATGGGCATTATGAGTTCACTGTTATGCCATTTGGACTTACTAATGCTCCAGCTGCCTTTATGGATATGATGAACCGGATATGCAAACCTTATCTGAATAAATTCATCATTGTGTTCATTGATGATATTCTTATTTATTCAAAAACACCCGAGGATCATGCTATACATCTTAGAACCCTACTTGAACTACTTAGACATGAGAAATTGTATGCTAAATTTTCCAAATGTGAATTCTGGCTCACAGAAGTACAATTTCTGGGGCATGTTATTAATGCTCAAGGTATTCAAGTAGATCCATCTAAGATAGAGGCTATTACCAAATGGGAGAACCCCAAGTCACCTACAGAGGTGCGTAGTTTCTTAGGCTTGGCGGGTTATTATCGCCGATTTATTCAGAATTTCTCCCGAATAGTCGTTCCTCTCACCTCATTAACTCGAAAATCTGTAAAATTTGAATGGGGTTCCAAGCAAATTGAAGCATTTAAAATTCTTAAAGATAAGTTGACTCACGCTCCAATCCTAGCATTACCTGAAGGTGTTGAAGACTTCGTTGTCTATTGTGATGCTTCTCATACAGGATTAGGATGCGTATTGATGCAACGAAACAAAGTTATTGCTTATGCATCACGTCAATTGAAGACTCATGAGAAGAACTATGTAACTCATGATCTGGAGTTAGGCGCCATAATCTTTGCACTAAAGTTATGGAGACACTATCTGTATGGCGTTCATTTCACAGTTTATACTGATCACAAGAGTTTAAAGTATATCTTTGGTCAGAAGGAACTAAATATGCGACAACGAAGATGGATGGAAACGTTGAATGACTATGACTGTGAAATTATCTATCATGAAGGAAAGGCAAATGTGGTTGCTGACGCCTTAAGCCGAAAGGAGGTAGAGAAACCGAGAAGGGTACGTGCTTTACGGCTAGAACTTCAAGTCGATTTGTTTAATCAAATTAAAGAAGCACAAAAACAAGCCCAAAAAGATGAAAACAAGGAACAAGAAGGAATGAAGGGCATGATTGAACAACTGGTCAAAGGAGACGATGGAATTCTTCGTATGAGTACAAGAATCTGGGTGCCAGTCACTGGTGGCTTAAGAGAGAGAGTATTGGAAGAAGCGCATAAATCTAAATACATGATGCACCCAGGAGGCGATAAAATGTACAAGAATCTGAAAGAGAACTATTGGTGGATTGGCATGAAGAAAGATATTGCCGCATATATTGCAAGATGTTTAACTTGTTCACAAGTTAAAGCTGAACACCAGAAACCTTCTGGTATGTTGCAACAACTGGAACTGCCTGTCTGGAAATGGGAAATGATAACCATGGATTTTATAACTAAACTTCCTCGAACCAGTCGTGGAAATGATACTATTTGGGTTATCGTTGATAGACTGACCAAGTCTGCTCATTTCTTATCAATGAAAGAAACTTACTCTATGGATAGGCTAGCACAGTTGTATGTAAATGAGATTGTATCATTACACGGTGTGCCATTATCCATTGTGTCAGATAGAGATAGCCGTTTTACATCTCGATTCTGGCAAAGTTTTCAAAAAGCTCTCGGAACACGTTTAAATTTCAGCACTGCTTATCATCCACAAACTGATGGACAGAGTGAAAGAACCATCCAAACGTTGGAAGATATGCTCCGAGCTTGTGTGATAGACTTTGGAGGAAGCTGGGATGATCACTTACCTTTAATGGAATTTTCCTATAATAATAGTTATCACTCAAGTATTCAGACTGCACCGTTTGAAGCTCTTTACGGAAGAAAGTGTAGAACACCAGTTTGTTGGTCTGAAATTGGTGAAAATCAGTTGTCTGGTCCAGAAATCGTGCAAGAAACAACTGACAAAGTCTTTCAAATTAGAGAAAGATTAAAAACGGCTAGAGATCGACAAAAGAGCTATGCAGATCGAAGAAGAAAGCCATTAGAATTCAATGTTGGTGATAAAGTACTACTCAAAGTTTCACCATGGAAAGGAGTAGTACGATTCGGTAAAAAGGGAAAGTTAAGTCCACGTTATGTCGGACCTTTCAAAATTACTAAACGAATCGGACCGGTGGCTTATCAGCTTGAACTACCGGAAGAAATGGCCGGAGTACACGATGTGTTTCACGTTTCTAATCTTCGAAAATGTTTGGCCGATGAATCATTATTAATGCCACTTCAAGATGTTGAAGTAAATGAAAAACTAAAATTTATCGAACAACCACTTCAAATCGAAGACCGCCGAGAAAAGAGACTCAAGCGTAAGAAATTAGTGTTAGTTAAGGTTAAATGGAACTCCAGACGTGGTCCTGAATACACATGGGAACTGGAGTCAGAGATGAGAAAGAAATACCCACAGCTATTTCAATAATCTCGAGGACGAGATTAAAACAAAGGTGGGGAGGATGTAACATCCCGTTTTATGAATATAAATAAAATATCGTTTATAATTAAAATATTATTAGTCAAAAATATAATAAAAAAAAATCAATCAATTAAAACGTAAGGTCTCGTCTAATAACATAAAAATAATTTATTTCATAAAATATGATTATTCGCGAGTATAAAAATAAGCGTTTAAAATTTTAGCGTTTGTTTAAACGAATAGGTAGGATGAAACGATTATTAGAATAATCATTGATTGAACGATCAGTCACTGTTATATGAGACCACCTAAAATTAATAAAATGTATTATAATTAAACTTTCTCCGTTTTTAACCAAACTTAGGTCAAAACGAAGAGAAAAATAAGCCGGTTCTAGCAGTATTTTTAAAATTTTATAAAACCTTATATTTTAAAAGTTATAAGAGAAAAACAAAATTTAAGTTTAATTAATTATTATTATTATATATGTGTATGTTAGTTGTGATGCCAGCGAAAGAAAAAAAAATAAAATACGTACATATATATATATAAAGTGCACGTGTGATTGTGTTGTCAAAAGAAACTACAATTAAGATAAGCAAATGCTTATCCATCTATTTCATATATCTCAAATACATGCATACATCATAAGTCTTGGAAACGAAATAGAAGCAAGCAGTCGATGGAAAAGTTCATAAAATTATAGAACTAAAATTTTCTTGAGCATACAATCATAAGGAATTCCTCATAAAGTAAGGAGTCGGTACGTAAATAGGTATGTAATCTAATCTTTAAGTTTAACTCATAAACTTAAGCTTTTGTATGTTATTAGTTATAGGGTTAGGGTTAAGATCTAACCCCATATGTATAATTGTATATTAAACTTATGATATATTTTAGGATCAGAAAAATAAACTCATCAGGAATCATCCTTGCAAATAGTTAGAAGGATAGATTAAGCAGAAACGCTGCCCAAATTCATATTGAGAAGTTCTAAAGCTGTTACCCAGCCAACCCAAAATTCAGGTGAATACATCTAACTTGTTTTTAAATTTATAAATGAATTTTTATGAGCATGGTATGTTTAAACTTTGACGCATAAAGGGATACTATTAGACCAGCATTTAGGCCATTAGTATACGTACGAATTGCAAATTGTATCCGCTATGGGTGAAATTCCCATATGTGGCTGGTATCGTGGGCTGGAAGGTTATACGTAAGACGCACTCCGCAGGCAACCTAACCAGTGACGGGCTGTGGGCTGGAGGGAACAAACGTAAGACGCACTCCGCTGTTGTTCCTAACCAGTGACAGTACAAGCCAGGGTATGCAGTGGTTGTATCGATCAGTGAAATAACCTGCTAAATGTGTAGTATGGCCAATATTAATTATGGTTAAAGGACCGAACATGCTATGCTTACATATCGAGTCTGTTATTTGTATTCACCAACATTATGTTGACGTTTTATTTTCAAAAACTTTTCAGGTAATAATGAATGACAAATCAGAAGCAAGATTAGAGGTTTAGGGCCTATGACGCCTTAAATAAAAATCTTGTGGCAAAACCGAGGAGCGATTGGAGTTACACCTCCAAGTCCCATGTAAATCGATATATGTAAAATATGTTTGTAAAAACTCGGTTTAAAATGAAATAAAATGTTGTGTTCATATCTATGCATATGAAATTTTATAAAACCCTGAAAAGTTATTTACAGGCGATGAAAATGTGGTTTTCATACCCACGCGTATGAACTATTAAAATCATGAAAAATATGGTTTTCACATCCATGCATGTGAATTATTTATAAAATTTTGAATTCATGAAACAATGCTTCCGCTGAAACATATTAAATAAATAATAAACTCTGACCGAGACTGTATTATCCATGAAACCAATTCGGGTCGCAGCGCCCGGGCCGCCGAGAGCCCGGGGTGTGACAATAAACCAGTGGCACTTTCCATTGTACAAGCAAGATTGGTTGGATTAGCCCACTTTTCTGTAGGTTATATATTTACTTATGCAGCTTTCTTGATTGCCTCTACATCAGGGAAATTTGGTTAATTTTTTTAATTGAATGTTTTGTATCCGCGATAATCTCATTTCTTTCGATGAAGAAGAGGTCCACCTTCTTATCTTATATATCTACATCTAGGATCCGACTTGTATCATGGATACTAAGAGGAACTTAACGAGTATGGCAAAAAAAAAGTTTGATTCAGAGGGAAAAGAAGAGGCAAAAATTGGAACAGAAATATCATTTGATTCGTCGGTCCTCAAAAAAAGAAATAAACAAAGTTCGATCGTTGAGTGACAAATGGGAAATTTATGGAAAGTTACAATCCCCACCGCGGAATAGTGCACCTACACGGCTTCATCGACGTTGTTTTTCAACTGGAAGGCCAATTTTTTATCAATCAAAACCCCTTCCCAAACTGTACAAGCTTCTTCCAAAGCATACGGCTTTCTGGATGTAGATGGTGATATCTATATAGATGGATCTTATATATATGGTATAATGAAGTACCATATGAGTGGATATATAGGAATCAAAATCTGCCGAATCACTCATGTTATGATCTTCTACATCATATTCTTGTAAAGAACCCATTTCGGTACTAAGGGCAGGTTGATAACCCATAGCGGAAGGCATTCTACCCAACAAGGCGGGATACTTCAGATCTTGCTTGAACAAAACGGAAGATATTGTCAACAAATAAAAGAACGTCTTGTTCATTAACATCTCGGAAATATTCCGCCATAGTTAGGGCAATCAAACCAACTCTCATACGAGCTCCCGGCGGTTCATTCATTTGACCGTAAACTAGAGCCACTTTTTTTTGTTTTCGGGGTCTCTAGTGAGTTACAAACAGAGTTTGAAAAGATCAAATCTTTGATGATTCGGGCTATATTTTTCATTAGGGATTACAATCCGGAACAGAATGAGGATAATGTATTGGCAAGTCTTTTTATAAAGAAACCATTACCATTTTGGGCGGAACAAATCTACAGTACATATTAATGATTTGAAAATAGATAGACTCAAATTACTCTTTCGAGAGATTAGGCCAATAACTAAATTACTTTGGGTCGGTTACCATGGCACGCAGTGCGCCTAAGTGCGAAAAGACAGTGCAAGCTTTGTTATGCCGAAACCTAAATGATTGTTTTCTTCTTCAATCATAAATGAAACTTCATTGTACTTCCAGAATAGTCTTAAAAAAACATGGTCTCAAGCTGATACTTGAGAAAGAGATAAGCAAGTGGTCTACGGATTTAAGAACGTCTCATGTTGTGTTAAAAAAACAAACATACTAGTGAATATAGTCCCGTTTTCTAAAATAGGACATATATATTAATTTTTTATTATTGTCGAAAATTGATGCTAGATAAATTAGATTTGTCATTTAACTTCAATGAAAAACAATGTTGTTAAAAATGAGCTTTTAATTAATGTTTATCTATTCATCTAACCATTTATAAAAGACAGCTTTTAATTGAAAACACAAACTTTTTTACAAGTTGAAACAACATGATTATATCGTTCAATTAAGAAAAACGTTAGACGTTTTTTTTTTTCTTATTTTTTTTCCCAGGTGAACAAAGATTTTAGAAATGTTTAGTTTTCATTAGTTTTGGTAATTTGGAATGGTTTACCTTTGAACTAAAATTTTATAAAAAAATTAGCATGGGGTCCTATGTCATCATTGTCGGTTTATAGTTATAGTTTTTTTTTTCCAGGTGGTTTAGGTTTACTTTTTTCAAATTATGTTGCATTATTTAAATCTATTCTGTTTCATTTGATTTGTTTATGCTATAAAACGTCAAGTATAAAATCTTCCGTGTTAAAAGTCTTATATACTAGGCCTAGTTAAAATGACACCATTAGGCCGGCCCGCAGCGCTTCCTCCGCCCGTCCAGCGGCTTCCCTTCCTTCGGCGGCCCTTAGCGGGAACACCGCCCCCTCGTCCATGGATCCCGCCTTGTGAGACTCTACGGCCCCCGCTCCCCGTGCACTCCTCCCTCACCCGATTGGTCAATTCAAATTTCAAGCCCCCCCCCCTCCCCCAATTTATCCTTGAACGGCTAGTTTTTCTAAAAAAAAATAAATTCAAACTTTATATAAACCTCTCATTACAACCATTTTACACACTCATTTTCATTCAAACTATCTCTATTTTTATAAAAATTAATTTTTAGAAAAATGTGTCATCATCTTCGATCATCCTCTTCATCTTCTGATAGCGAGGGTACGAGGGTTTTTATCTCTGGCGGCGATGGCTTAACAAAACGCGTCTCAGATTATCCGGCCTATCATTAGAAGACTTCAATGTAATGTTTTTATTTATTTTTAGTATTGATGATGTAGGATAGTGGAGAAGGGTTTTAAATGAGGTGGCCACTGGGGGTTTAAAGTTTTCAGTGAGGTGATAACATGACAGAAAATTTCAATAGAGATGGATTTTCAGTAGAGTGACCGCTATGGAAAGAAAAATAATGAAATGTCACCCCAACTACATGGTAGACTGATGATGCTTGAATGTGTATTGCTTCCAATCTCATTATATTACTATTAGTTATTTAGGAGAAAAAAATTCATCAAAAATCAAGAAAAATAAAAATAATAATACTTAAATCAACTTCATATATGTTACACATTAAATGATCATTGGCATAACAATTTATGTTTTTGGACATTACATATAATACATACGATGGTACAAGCACCTGCCAATCTGGCTGGCATCGAGTTATCATCTTAAAAGCCTGCCCTACAAGAGTACAACTTCCAATTGTACAACCAACCACATCATATAATATATTGCATTACGACTTGTAATCTAATATTCAAAAATCGCTCTTTTACGTTCTATTCTCGAGTTTATTTAGATACATAATTAAAAGAAAACGAATGAAAATAAGAAACACCTATGTGTTCTAAGTTTTATATAATGAATGAAGTTAAAGGACAATGAATCATGACATGTTTCTGAATTTCACTAATTCACTTAAAAAAATAAAGAAATCAAACAAATAATTAAACAAAATTATTTATTTTCTTTTTCCTTTTACTTCTTTTACTTCCCTCATCTTTAGGGTCTCTTTCTTCAATAATTAACGTAGCGTTAATGAAATACCGTTAAATTAAAAAAATTAAATAAATAAATAAATAATTCTAGAACACCAAAAAATTCTTGGCTGCATTTTCGTCATTTTCCTTCTTCATGACGTCACCGATTACGTCATCATCCACCTTAAACACATCTCTAACAAAATCTTCCATATCAATTTTTTTATTTCCATCTGTGCCCTCGTCATCGGACCGTCCAGGTATGAACGGTGGCCTCGAGATTTGAACTACATTTTCCCAGTCAATGCCTTTGAAGAAATCGTGGCCCTTGATTTCTGCAACCGATATTCTCTGTTTCGGATCCTTCTCAAGCAATTTCCGGATCAAATCCCGCAACGGCGTCGGTTCTCCGACGAGTTCCGCCGGCTTAGATAGAATCCGGTAAAACGTTTCCTTCCGGCTCGTTCCACGAAACGGCGTCGTACCATAGAGCATTTCATGCAACACGACGCCCAAGCACCACCAGTCCACCGCGAAATCGTGGCCGTTGCCTTGTATCATCTCCGGTGCGACGTACTCTTCTGTTCCGACGAACGAGTTTGATTTTGAAAGTGAGGCGGTTTTGCAACTCGTTTTTGAGTTGACAGACTCGGCGGGATGTACTGAGTCATCTGATGTCATAACGGGGTTGAAACACGTGTAGAGCATTGAAAATCGGTTCTTCTTTTTTGTTAACGGCTTGGATATCGATGACGGTGTGGTTTTTGGTGATGTAGGGGTGGCAGGGGCTTTTGGTGAGAGTTTTGTTGAGAGATCGAAATCAACGAGCATTAGGTGTCCGTTTTCCTGAATCATAACGTTTTCCGGCTTTAGATCTCTGTAAACGATCCCCAATCCGTGAAGATATTCCAACGCAAGTACCAATTCCGCAGCATAAAACCTAAAATGATGAAATGAATTTGTTGAATTCTATCTCTCCGATCAACAAAATGCAATGTTTTCTCAGTAATGTTACGATCGGAAACTGAATTTTACCTGATAAAGTCATCGGAAAACATTTTCTCCGTTTGTTTTCTTCGAAGATAATTGAGATCACGTCCTGGACAATAATCAATCGCGTATCCAACAACATTCTTCGTGGAAAGCACACCGCGAAGTTTCGGTAACAATGGATGTTGAAATCGTCGCAACACCTCCTGCTCGAACAAAATTCTCCTGTACTCACTACCGTCACTATCGGTTTTCTTCGCCTTCTTCTTAATCGAAGCTCTCGAAATCACCTTCAAAGCTAGTAATTCTCCGTCGTCTGATTCATTTTGCACCAAAAACACTACTCCTTTAGCCCCTCGCCCTAACGGCGACAAAACCTTCAATTTCCCGATGGTTAACCACGGGATTTGATCTTCGTTCATGGCGGTGAAGGCTGCCAACACAGTCGCCGGTGAAATTTCTGTTGCTGTAACTGTTTTCACTTGAATTTTGGTTGATTGACGATTGTTGCAGGTTTGGTTAGTTTATATACGTGGTTGAAAACGCAAAATGCGTGGGGAAGGGGATTTGTGTGTGTGTGTTTTTTTTTTAATTTTTTGTTTGCTTAGCTCATGGTTAGGGTAGAATGGTAGTTTCCCAAAATAGTCAAAATGAGGTGTGCTTCTAGAACATATTCAAAGTTGAGGGCTTTAAATTCAAGCTTCACCGAAAACCACTTTGTCTTAAAATAATATTCTAATGCAATTACCAAAGACGCATGTTATTTTACCAAATATTCTAATGTGACAGCTTCATTTTTACTCTACAATTCAGGAGTTTCTTTAAACTTGCTCACCCATTTTTAAAATATTATTTTTATAGGGTTAAAGTTCAACTAAATAAGACATTTAACCTAAAAAGCCTAAGAAGTATTTTGAGTCATTAAACCATTAATCAATGGCTATAATAAATCAAGTTGTTGGATGATATTTTAGTCATGCCTATTTTTGTTGACTTTTTATCAAATTCTCCCATATTTTTTTAAACGTTCATAACTTTTACATGCGGAATTATTTTTTGAAAAAAAAAAACCATAAAAACAAGCATTTTTTTATCTTCAAATTAATATAATTTTTGCTATAGAAAATTCTTGTTTTTTTAGTTTATTATGTCTTTTATACAGGTTATTGTGTCTTTTGTCCAGGTCATTGTGTCTTTTGTGTAGGTAATTTGTGTTTTTTATGTTTCTGCTCAATGTTGTGTTTTCATGAACAATTTAAGACATAATGATAATCTATAATACATAATGTCAAGCAAAGATGACACAATGACAAGTATAAATAGGGGAAGGTTCCCCTAAAAAGTTTATTTTGCCTAAAAAGGCTAAGAAGGATTTTCAAAAACAAGAAAACCGACCGAAACAAATTCCAATTGAATTCATTTTTACATCATTGGAACCATCTTGTTGAACACTAAAACACAAACATTAAATTGTAAACAATAAACCCAAATACTAAACCAAAACTTTAAAAACAAACCATAAACCTAAAGATAAAACCTAAAAAGCCAAAAAGCAAGCCCTAAAATCTAAACTTTAAAAGTTGTTATTAAAGCTAAAACTTAAAAGCTAATATTGTAGGGTTCGATGAGACGATTCCAACACCATCGAAATGAGTTCAATCGGAGTTCGTTTAGGTCGGTTTTCGATGTTTTAAAAATCATTTTTAGCCTTCTTAGGCAAAATAGACTTCTTATTTGATCTTTCCCCAGTATAAATAACACAATAATCTTGAAAAAAGATACAATTAACTGTAAAAAAGACACAATGACGAGTCACTGTGTCTTTTGAATAGACATTGTGTCTTCTGTGTTTCTCCTCAATATTGTCTTTTGTATATACATTGTGTGTTTTGTACAGGTAATTGTGTCTTTTGTACAGAATTGTGTCTTTTGTGTTTATGCTCAATCTTGTGTTTTCCTAAACAATTTAAGACACAATGATGTTGCATAATACATAATGTTAAACAACGATGACACAACGACTGATGTGTTGTGAAACACATCTGTTTTTCCATTTGTTTCTATTGAAATGAAATGCAGAACATGACATAACGGACCATGACTAAGGGACTGGGAAAATCAGTATGGGTTTAGTAGGAAAAAAAATACTTACAATCTTTTCCAAAGCATTGAATTTTAAATCGACTGAGTTTAATTGTGTAGAAACCATTTTACCTAGCTATGATCCCAGATTTTTGCATAAGCCTTTTTCAGGGACGAAAAAGAAATAAGTGTGGGGATGTGATGTGTTGTGAAACACATCTGTTTTTCCATTTGTTTCTATGAAGTTTCTGTACAGTTTTATTCGGTGCAAAAGATCAAGAAAACGAGCTCCCGATTGGATGAATACGGACCCGAAGATAAAAGAAGTCAAAAACTGGAAAAATACATTGTCGCGTACCGCGACAACTTCAAGAAACCCTGTCGCGTAGCGCGACAGGTGGAAAATTACCATAATACCCCTTTTAATGATGACGGGTTGACCCGACTAATTTTTCGGGTAGCGAGACACCTCGCGTAGCGCGAAGGGTTACTGGATAACTGTCGTGGTACGCGACAGGGTTAAAAACGCAGAAATTCGAGTTTTATTGATTTTGAAACGGCGGACTCGGGGATATTGGATTCTGGACTATTAGAAACGATCAGGGAGGCGACTAGAGGCTGGAGGAGGAGATTGGAGTCGATCTTAATCATCGGGAAGCCTTAAACGAGTGATCCGAAGGGTGTAACGTGATCTGTTTATTTTGTTTCTCTTGTTTCTCATGTTTTCTTACATTTAACAGATTATGGTTGTTTTCATATGATGTTTCTTGGCTACACTTTTAGAACTACTTGGGTTAGATGATTATGTATGTTTGATTTTGGTTTATTTCGGTGTTGGAACATTATGATATGATGGATTTATGATTTAAAGATTTGGTTTTGAATATTGGATGTGTATGTGTGTCTTTGGTCGTTAAATGATTGATATTATGTTCCTCATGTGTCTTGGTGATTGTCTGTCGCGAAATAGGTGCATGCTAGAATCAATTACTGTGTGTTTTTGATTTGTGGATGAGTTGCTTCGGCCGAGTGATTCATAGGAATGTTTTATCAAGATTTAAACAGTTAAGATGTGCAACTTGCTTCAATAGCTGTGAGGTGAGAAGTTGTCGATAAGTCTTGGATGTTGGATTTCTAGTTAGAGTCTTTGTGAGAAGATCTTTCTAGTATGTCTATCATTTCTTGTTTATCGAGTCCAATAGGAAAACCCAAGTTATCCCTAGCATTTAAGTGAACTGTGACTTTCGCGCTGTGAGGTAGATTGTTTATGTAACAACCGGTTTTTAATAATGAAATGTATTGTGAATAATCGTTAATTGAACGATTGTGGTTGTTGTGATTTGAAAATATGTGAGAATTACGTCATTAATGGCAAGAGCACATGTGATCGTTCTAGAGATCCATGATGATTTAGAAATTTTGGTTATTACAAGTTGATAGTATGTGAAAAATGATGAACGTGGGCGAAAACCGTGCGCGAAACGGAGTTACGGATTGTCCGGAATCGCGAAAAGAAGTTAAAAATCAAAATTTTGATAAAAATCCCCTAGGGCGGTACGCCCCACGCCAAGCTTTGGGCTGGGGCGGTACGCCCCATGTCTTATGTCGGCAAAAAATGACTTTTAAAGATCAGATCGCATTTTTACGCTGTTTTCTTATCCCTTTCGACTGGTTCTTGCTCCAGACGAAAAATATACCATTTCTAAGCCTAAAAACTCCATTTCAATGGCTTCTAATCATCCAGATCGCGCATAGGATCGTGTTTTCAAGTCCCGATCGTTGTTTTAACCGTAGAAATCCATCAGATCAGGTAACAGTTTGTTTTATCCTACTAGTTTAATATTGTGTGGATTAAATTTAGTTTTGATTGTAATACTATGATTATGGGTATTGATTATTGCCTAGTTGATAACTAGGGATTGTTAGAAACGAAGAAATTGATATTTTGATGGTAAAATCTTCGTTTTGAAGCCGGGATAATGTCCGGTTGTTATGAAACCCATATCATAGTGTGATAACTAGCAGGATGGGTTGAATATGATTTTAAATAAATTAGGGATTATAATCCATAGATTAAATGATGATTTTGATGAATTGATGTTAAGATTATTAACAAGTTATGATCTTAAATAAAAATTGAATAATAAAAATAGTTAAAGATCGTAACTAATATAATGAACATCAATTATTTGATGAAATGCCTGGGGAGGCATGACATATGATTAAATATGATAATTGACTAGAACTTGCTAAATATAGTAAGATAGAGTCAGTTATGTGATGAATTGACTTTGAGCAAGTCAAATCAGTCAAGTGTGTTGAACTTGATTGTATGTGCTATACGTGTTGAAACTAGTTGTATATATGTATTTTGCAACTAGGTGGTGGTAGTGGAAGTCAAACCACTAGTCATAGAGCAGGAAAGGAGCCTGCAGTTGTTAATCCCTTATCTGATTAAGGTAAGTAATCCCACAACTATGACATCACATAATAAATATTGAATTTTGTTGTTGAATGAATTATATGATAAATATGGCATTGGTAATAGGGAAATGTTGAACAATAAAAGTTCAACAACCTATGATAAATCCAATACCTTGGTGAATAATAGTGTGGGAATTCTATGATGGAAGTACCGGTGGGTGAACATCATAGTAATTTGATTGAATTATATATGACTCCACAATGGTGGATAGCCAGAGGTGCTGGCAATTGTCTAGATGGAAGTACCGGTGGTGAACATCTTAGACTTAATAAATATGACTCCACAATGGTGGATAGCCAGAGGTGCTGGCAATTGTCTAGATGGAAGTACCGGTGGTGAACATCTTAGACTTAATAAATATGACTCCACAATGGTGGATAGCCAGAGGTGCTGGCAATTGTCTTAGATGGAAGTACCGGTGGGTGAACATCTTAAGACTTGAATTATATATGACTCCACAATGGTGGATAGCCAGAGGTGCTGGCAATTGTCTTAGATGGAAGTACCGGTGGGTGAACATCTTAAGACTTGAATTATATATGACTCCACAATGGTGGATAGCCAGAGGTGCTGGCAATTGTCTAGATGGAAGTACCGGTGGGTGAACATCTTAAGACTTGAATTATATATGACTCCACAATGGTGGATAGCCAGAGGTGCTGGCAATTGTCTTAGATGGAAGTACCGGTGGGTGAACATCTTAAGACTTGAATTATATATGACTCCACAATGGTGGATAGCCAGAGGTGCTGGCAATTGTCTTAGATGGAAGTACCGGTGGGTGAACATCTTAAGACTTGAATTATATATGACTCCACAATGGTGGATAGCCAGAGGTGCTGGCAATTGTCTAGATGGAAGTACCGGTGGGTGAACATCTTAAGACTTGAATTATATATGACTCCACAATGGTGGATAGCCAGAGGTGCTGGCAATTGTCTTAGATGGAAGTACCGGTGGGTGAACATCTTAAGACTTGAATTATATATGACTCCATAATGGTGGATAGCCAGAGGTGCTGGCAATTGTCTTAGATGGAAGTACCGGTGGGTGAACATCTTAAGACTTGAATTATTTATGACTCCACAATGGTGGATAGCCAGAGGTGCTGGCAATTGGCTATGGTGGAAGCACAGGAATGTGAACCCCATTGTGTAATATTGATTAAACTATTGTGAGCAATAGTTGATGATTGGTAATGTGATATTTTATATTGTGAGAGTCAATTCGAATAGAAATGACTCAGTTTGAATGTTGATTGTGAAAAATGTATTTTTACATTTTATTGTTGAGAAACCATTGGGGTTTACTTACTTAGTTCTTATGAACTAATGGGAATTATTGTGTGATGTTTGTAGGTCAAATATGACGTACACGGCTGTAAGGATCGAGGTGGAGCAGGAATCGAACGAACAAACCTTGTTGCAACTTTCTAACTTTTGGGTTTAAACGTACTTATGTAATTAAGTACTGTAAAATATGTGACATGTTGATGTTTGTTTAATATTATTAAATAAAGAAGGTCAAACAAGGTTTTAGAAATGAAAATTTTGCTGGGACCAACTCTGATATTATAGAAAATTGTTAAATAGTAACCGGGGGTTACAATTTAAAAGTTATTTCTTAGGTGTTTTGAGATTATCGTACTGTGAGGTAGATAATCTAGCGGATACTTCATAAGTAGTTGGATGACCTGTGATGGAAATCCATTTAACCGGTGGTTTAACGGCTTTTAGTACCCTTGGTTGACTATCCTTGAGAAGGGTCGAGGGTGCTCTAAGTTTCCTTTGAGTTTAGTATTTTAAGATCCCGGTATCACATTAGTTCCATCCCCGATAGTGTCACACCCCCAATTTCCCACTCGTGGCGTATGTCCACGTGGGTGTGACGTGTCCAGAATCACAGCTCATGGTCATATAGAACAACTCTATATGTGTATATAAATCCAAGTTTGACACATACACACTATGAAATAGTTTGCAGCGGAATGAAGTTATCATATCATAATGCAGCGGAAAATCAAGTGTTTGACAAATTGCAGCGGAAATGTAAATAGTTCAACACAACATTATTTAACCAAAATAAAAGTAAATTGTTTTTGAAATAACAAGACAGTATGCATGTAGTTACTAATGCTCGTTCCTTAGATTGTGCATCCATGTCCTCCTGCTAGTCATACTAGTTACCTGAGAATACAAGTTTGAAAAGTGTCAACACAATGGTTGGTGAGTTCACAGGTTTTGATATACATATAGTAAGAAAGAGTGTCATGCTGTTTATCAATGTTAGTACCGAGCCCTAGGCCCAAAGTGTCAGTGCGTCACTACCGAACTAGACTTGTTTGTCCTTGCCTCCGCTATGTCTCGTATACATAGCAAGTTAGGTCAGAATTTGCACGGGTTATGACATCCAGTCAACATGGTGCCCCGTGGGGTTAGTCATTCCCTAATGGATCCATCCAAATCTACCACGTTGTTCGTACATTAACGGTAAGACTTTGTGAGGGCTTAATACGAGTTCAACACTTAATGTTTGTCCAATAAACCAGCATACACCAAATATGTTTGTACAGTAATAAATGTTTGACTCGATGTAACTAGTATTCTCCCCCTATTTTAAAGCGTTTGAAAAAGAGTAAGGAGGGGCCGTAAACTCACCTTAGTGATATGAATGGATATAAGCGTAAGCTCCTGAATCGTCAAGTAGCACGTCGGTCACCGGCAACCTATATCGTATACCGTACGTGAGTTCGTGTTTGTGACCGTGCTAGTGTTTGCGTTAGTGCTCGTGTTTGTGTCCAACAACCCTTGGTTGTTCATGTTTGTCCTTGTCGGTTCTCAATGACCGTGTTTGCTCGTGTTGGTCCACATTGACCGTGTTTGACTGTGTTGGTCCACAGTGACCGTGTTTGACCAGAGTTGACCGTGTCACGTCAACGACCCGTTGGTGAACCGTGTGACGGTTTGTGAATCGTGTAGCAGTCGTGTAAGTGCTCGTCGTGTGCAAAACGCGCAAGTCACGTCTATGGACAACTTACTATTTATAGTAAGTTTCCATTTTTGGAAAGTTCACAAAGCATAACAGTTTTAAAGTTCTAGCATGCTCGTTAGTCCTATGTGATCATGTTAACACATAACACATCATCATACAAAGTCACATAAGTCGTTTATAACAAGTTAGCACATAAAAGTTTCCTAAAATGGAAAGTTTCCATTTTTGGCATACGTGACATCGGAAACCATCTAACTTAGCATCTAATCATCATGTTATAGCATTATAAGTCATTTAGCATGCTCAAATCATTCAACACGTTGACAAATCGGTTTTTGTAAAAATAAAGTTACTAAATATAGTAACTATCTAGTTTTTCATGAAAATGACCATTTTAACATTTCTAATCCTATTTTCATGTCACCAATCATCACAATAATCAATCCAATACCACCTAGGCATACCCACATAACCAAAATCATCACTTAACATTATTTCAACTAATAAAGTTACTAAAAATAGTAACTCATCACATATGACCATAATCATCATTAAAATCATAATCTAAACATTCAAATCGTCATATTATCAATCTAACAACAATTCTTCATACATGCATGTTCACCATTCCATTCACAACATCATTTTACAACGAAAAGTTTCTATAAATAGAAAGATTGTCAAAAATCATCATCTTAATCATTTCATCATCATCTAACCATGTATCATTCATTCAATATCATCAAGATGTATATCTAAATACTGAAAATCATCTCTATCATCATGGATCATACATGCATGGCAATATAATATCATAAAACATCATTTTAAGCATCATGGTTCATGCTCATCATCTTAGATCATCATAGATCATCATCTAATCATCTTAGATCATCAAGGAACATAGTGAAATCATCAAACCCAGAAAAGAAATTCGTGCATGAGCATTATATGTGCTTGCATGTGAGATTTAGCACATGCATGTGGGTGTGTGAGTGTCTAGAGAGTGTTTGGACTAAGAGACTACCTTCCAACACTTCCTTGATGGCTAAGATGGTGTTTGAGCAGCTTCCAAGACTCCTGGATTGCTGGGTTCGTCAAGTTCAAGCAAGACAAGATGAAGCTCAAGCTTGGAAGGTCTTCTCCCTTGAGTTCTCTAAGCTTCCCAAGCTCCAAATGAGGTCTTCAATGGCTTCCAGAGGTGTTGCAGGTGTTTAGAGGAAGAAGATGGTCGAGGTGTTGAGTGTGAAGCCGGAGAAATGATGAAATGGGATAGCATAGGCATGATTGTCTTGGTTTTATAAAGATTTTGTCGACTGGGCGTCTTCGCGTACCACGATGGGGCTTTCAAATAATCTCCGCGTACCGCGGAGGATTCCGGAAGTCAACACTTGTCACACCCCGAGCCGGCGGGATAGGATCGGTTGTCCCGTCGGGCGGAAGGTTCCCGGGGCGCGATATCGTGAGTGATAATCGGATTGATCAGATTGTTATATTGCACATGATACATAAATGAGAAATGCTAAACACGATAGAATTACAAAGTTAAATTACATCAGTATTGTTTATAATTTAACAATGTAAATCTACTATTAACATCATAAGTTTTCTATCTTGTATGTACACAAGATATACAAAATGGTATGTGTATGATGTCTTCAAAAGTATGCAGGTCCAAAAATACTAAGTCTTCTAACTGAAGTCCTAGCTCAGAAGTAATGACTTCCTAATTGACCTGTTCGTCACCTGAGAAGTCATGCAAAAAGATCAAGTCAACACATGGTTGGTGAGTTCATATGGTTTTATGATTTGTAAATGTTTTGAAAGTTCTCTTTGGTAAAGACCCTAACCTCATTAACACCACATGTAATATCCACATCGGTATGCTTATATATAGGGCATATGTAAGGGACAAGCCCTAGCCAACATCCCACCACATACTAATATGCATATGACACTGCTGGTAATGATAATTAGGCATTTTACCCTTAACACCGTTCCATAAGTTCTTCTGTTACTGTCCCTGTGTTTACAATCATTTGAAATCCATGTTGATTTCACAAGTTCATCACACAAGATGATCAACCACAGTAATTGTATGAACAGATATAAATGTTTAAGTAAATAAATAAATAAACATTTAATAAAATCTAAGTCCTAATGATTGGGGCCTTTGGTCAACTCGAGTAGACTAGTCTGTCAATCAAGGTACTTAGTAGTAAAGGAGATCTGTAAACCTCATCAAACATGTGACCTATAATCAATCAGTCTAGCTAGGACATCTTTTGATATATAGGCTTTCATAGTTCTTTAGACCGTCCATAGTTCTTTAGTTCTTTAGTTCTTTGGCACATGTTATCTTTGAGCATTTCCCAGATGTTCCTCAAAATAGTTCTTTGTACTTAGTTCTTTGAAATAGATCGTTAGTTCTTTGACAACACCTTCTTGAAATAGTTCTTTGAAAATAGATCGTTAGTTCTTTGACAACACCTTCTTGAAATAGTTCTTTGAAAATAGATCGTTAGTTCTTTGAAAATAGTCCTTTGTTTGAGGTCTTTAGTTCTTTGAAAATAGTTCTTTGAAATAGTTCTTTGATACATAACAGTTACCTAAACAGGAGTCTAAGATAACAGTTATACATGTAAACATATAAAAGCATTCAAGTAAACAATTTACATAAAACAGTTTACGCATGCTTCTCAGCCCCGCGTTTTAAAACAAAATGTTAGAAAAGGGGCAATGAACTCACCTTGTTGCTGTTGAGTTGACTTAGCTTAAACAAAAGACTGCACGCTCCCTGTATTGTAATTTGGTTTGTTTTCACGTTCCTGTATTGATTTAACGTTGTTAAGACCCGTAAGTATAAGTTTGTGCAGGGATTTGTGTGTAGATATGTGTATTAGCCCTAAAGTTGGCTAACACGCGTAAGACTTGGTCATGATCCCTGTTCGGTCCCATATGTTTGATTTATGTTAATGGCTTTATAAGTTATCATCTTGTCATGAGTTCTATGCCATTTGCTTTAATGAAAGACTTAGTGCTTAGTTTCCCACTCGTCTTTGTTGATTTTGTACGTTTTGAACATTTATTGCATAATTATTGATTAATTAGGCAAACATTCTTTTGACATATCTTATTTTGATCTTATGAAATGTAATGAACTCATGTGAGCTAAATCATGGCATATGGACCGAACGTTGTGACCAAGTTACTTGTTGGGCCTTTGTGTAGCAAGTTGGGCCTTGGACCCAAATACATGGGCCTTGGAGTAGTTCTTGAACATCGAGGATGGTGAGGCTTATTTGAAGGTGTGGAACATTGATTAGGACTAATGGAATACAAAGGCCTTACCAAAAGTTATAAGGACTAGAGTCAAGTGGCCTTGTGGGCCTTGTTTTTGGGCCTCTAATGAATTTATCGGGCCCAAGGTGGGCCTTGGCAATATTTGTTGGGCCTAGTGTCATATGAGGCTGTAGGAATTGAGTTTGGGCCAAGAATGGTTTGTTGGCCAAAGAATTTGCATGGTGGCCTCAAATTGAGGACATGGGCCTCAAATAGGCCTTGAATTAGTTTTCCTTGGGCCTCGGGCTGATTTTGTCGGGCCTTTTGAGATTTGTCTCAGGCCTTCACTAATATAACTCATGAGCCAAGTTGGGCCTGGCTAAATAGGGCTGAAACAAGGATGGGCCTAAAGATTGGACTATTGGCCATATATGGTGGCCTTGGACCAAATCTGTGGGCCAAAGGTTGATTTTGCTGGGCCCCTTGAATCCTATCAAGGCTTGCAGTAAAATAGAGTATGGGCCAACCCGGGCCTGGTTCATTTGGGCTAAATTCGATCGTGGGCCTATTTTGTCCTTAGTTACTTACTAAACATGGGCCAAGCAAGGTTTTTGAGGTTATTTACTGGGCCTACTATAGGTTCTGGCCTGGAATAGTAGTTTCGGGCCAAGATATCACTGGTTCTAGGTAGTATGAGGTTGGGCCCATCCTGGGCCTACCAGAATGCAACTGGGCCTGCTGTTGGGCCCGTTGGGCCAGGGATTTAGGCTGTTAGGTTTAACATTAGGTCAGAATCTGTTGGGCCTGTTAAGTAGGCTGTTGGGCCTGCTTAAATGTTGTTGATTTTCTAGATTGGGCTAACAAGGAGTCGATGGGCCAACTGATGTTGGCTTGAACAGCAGGAGTTGGGCCGAATGGGCCTGGCTTTCGAATGATGGGAAAATGGGCCGGCTAAGGATTCTTTGGGCCTGACCTAATGAAACCACCTGCTGCCAAGGATGGGTCTAGTTAATTGGCTCTCGATCAGCCTCATGAAAGTGGACTCATTACATCAGTCGAATGGGATAGTTGGTGGTCGAATGGCTCCATGTTTAGGCCGAATGAAGCTGGCGCATGGACTTGGCTGACGAATGAGGTTAACCAGCGAATGAGTGGCTCTCGAATGAGGAGGGTTGGCGTATGAAGAGGGTGTTCCCGAATGGTGAAATTCGAATGGCTGGGTTGCCATTCGCCGAATGAAGGCTCCTCTACCCATGGCCATTCGGCCAAATGGGTTCCTTCGGCTAATTAGGTGTGTCATTCGGCCAAAGGTGCTGAACCAAGTCTCAAGCGAGATCCCATGGTGATTTAAAGTGAGGTGAGGTGTTTTCAAAGCTCTTAGGTTGGTCCTAGTGGTCGTGGGGTTAATGGTTTGTTGAAGGTTGGCCGGTTGAGGTCGATGGCACAACAAAGGGTCCAAAAACCCTAATTTTCGGAAGTTTCTCAGCTCTATACCTCGATTTTGAGTGGGTAACTCCTTAGATCCGTTGTACTTTCATGTAGAGGAGATCAAGGGCTACGCGTGGACACCAAGAACGTCCATTTTCGTTGAGAAATGATCAAGATAATGAAGAGAGAAGGGGTAGAAAACCCTAAAAGGGTGGTGGCCGGAAAATGGGGTAGGAGAGAGGTGGGGAAGATGAGAAATGAAGGAAAACTTTCATTTCAAGGTTTTTATACTCCACGGGGTGTTCGGGTTCGTTTTCGTTGCTCGGTTCACGGTTTCGTTACGTTTCCGGAAAATTACGCGTAATTTAAATGGATTTAAATAAAAAGAGTTTAATTTAATTATTTTGATGAGTTTCAAAATTGTAAAATGTTATTTATTTTATTTTATTAAATTACTTTCGTTCGTGTCGTGTTTTCGTTTTCGTTTTGTCAGATCGCGTCACCTTCGCGCGTAATTCGTTCGAATCGTCACCCGAACGAACACGACGATGGTTTTGCTTTCTGACTTTTGTTTTCTACTTTTCAGTCATTATTTCAGAACTCTAAACTCACAGATATGTTTGTGTGAATCGTCACTCACGCAAACACACTGTCAGTTCGTTATTCTGAAATAACACTGTAATTGTGTTTAGATTGTGTTTCCTCACTGTCGGACTCAACTAAACATCCTGTTTTCACATTGTTCTTGTACTGACTTGTCGGTCATCAGATTCCTGTCAGTTGTGGACATCAGATCGTAACCGATTTGTTTCTGAGTATTGTTTGAACATCGTTGTTTCTCGTGACTTGTTGTGTTAACTGTAATTAAGTTTTCACTTAATAAATGTAACAAATGTTCCAAATGTACGTTGTACTTAATGTATTTAAGTTTATCCGAAAATACGTACAACGATTTCTTGTATTTAAGATCTTGTTAATTCAAGTACTGTTTAAAATCATATAAGTACACATAGTTACTGTAGAAAGTACACGTACCGTACGGACTTGCCGGACGTTCTGGTACTTGCTGTTACAACACTCCGCGATGTTGGTCGCGTATCGCGACACTGATTCTTGTTGGGCCATCGCGTACCGCGATGGGCCCCTGAAGAGCCCAATAAGCCTATTTCAATGGGTTTGATCCGTTCATCGCCGTTTTCACGCTTCCGAACTATCGTTTGGCCTTGTTTGAACTTCCTAGTTCAATGTGTGAGTGTTTCGTGAAGTTTCGAGTGTTGTGCTACACAATGTGCTTGACGTTCACCAACGTTCGTGTGTTTTGACACGGGTGTGCTGTTTGTCGATAATTCCACGAATTATCTAGTCATGTGTCGGTGTTCGTACTGTCGTGCCACGTGTCACACTAAATTATTCTAATTCTAGTGCCACGTGTTCATAATGCATTTAAATAAACATTTAAATAAATAATAAGTTGACCTGGAAATTACGGGGTGTCACAGATAGAACCTTGTCAAGCATGTATATGATTCAAGCCTAGGTAGTGCTTCTTTCCTTCTCTGATTTAGTCTTTGTTTGCTCGTCTATTTTTATTCCTAAGTGTCTTTTAAGTATTTTAGTTGTTAGTAAAAAAACCCCTTCCTTAATATTATTTTATTTAAGTACAAATTTTGTATAGATAAGTCATAGAGTCTGGTTAGTACAGTCTGTAGAAGTCTGTGGGTTCGATATCTGGACTTGCTTTGCTCTGCTACATATGATAGGTACTTGCCTGTCGGTAGCTTAGGTTTTAGAGAGTCTAGATTTATTACTTTGTGTCTATTTTAGAGTCGGTTTTTAGTTAGTTTATTAGCTAAGCTCCGTCGACATCAACGACGACTATAAATAACACATTTATATTTAAAAAAGGCACAATTACATAGTAAAAAAGACACAATTATCATTAAGAAAAAAACACAAAAAGATAATTATACACAAACGTTTAAAAAGACACAATGAGCTGAAAAAAATTAATTTTTTTGTATAAATAATATACTCATTTTAAAGATAAAAAAATGCTTGTTTTTATGATATATTTTTTTTTTGAAAAAATAATATCGTATGTAAAAGTTGTGAATGTTTAAAAAATGTGAGGGGAAAGTGGTTATGACAAAATTACCCTCTAACAATTTTTCTCTCTAAAATTTTAAATTTTTCCTTTTAAATTTGATCTCATAATCTAATAATCAATAATCCTTCTTAGGCTTTTTAAGATAAAGAGACTATTTAGTTGATTTTAATCCTGTTTTTATATACTTGGACTTTTTAAAATTTAGTGTTCCATCGCTTATAACATATATAATAATTTTATATACTTATAATATATATAGGGGAGAGATATTTTAAGAAAGCTAAAAACTATGAGAAGTGTGAGAAGCAACAAGGAAGTGACATGTGTACATTAGGTTAAATGGTATAGATGTCAAAATAAAAAAGGAGGTTGCACATGCAAGTCACATGCAACTTTATCCATTTTTTTTAAACGTTCGTAACTATTTTACAAGTTAACATTTTTTTTAAAAAATTACACCATAAAATCAAGCGTTTTTTTTACCTTTTTAACGAGTATAATATTGCTATATTAAAAAAATTAACAAAACTAGATGTTCATGAAACTTGCGCTTTTATGGTGTTTTTGAACACTACTAGCATAACATAAAACACCATAAACACTTAAGTTTAAATCTGGTGTTTTTTAAGTTTCGTTTTATGGTATTATCGAATAAAATATATTAAAAACCATCATAAAGCACATTTATGCTTGATTTTATGTTGTTTTTGCTTTATGGTGTTTTTGCAGGATGAAACTAAATGTGTTATGGTGTTTTTGAGCACTAAACAAAATAATAATGCTTAATTTTGCACTTGGTGTTTTTAAACTACATAATTTTACATAGGGGCATTTTATGGTGTTTTCTATGTCTATTTGCTGAATAAAAACACAGTATGTATTTTAAAGATAAAACACCATAAAACATTGTTATTCGAAGAAAATTGTGAACTTAAGAAAAAAATATAGAAAAACACCATAAAGCATCATTTTTCTTTTTGTTTATTCATTAAAAAACACTATAAAACAAGTAATTTTATGAACATCAAAAAAACCATAAAATGTTTATTTTTCATGTACCTACGATAAAACACCAAAATTCGCAAAACACCACATTGATTTACTAAATAAAACGAATGTATGTATTCAACAACATGTACATTTGCTGAATGAAAACACCATGTGTATTTCCAAGATAAAAACACCATAAAATATTATTATCTGAGAAAAATTTAGAAGTGATGTAAAATAAACACCGTAAAACATTTGTTAACATTTTTATTTATTTAGTGAAAAACATCAAAGTGTTTTATGAGCATTAAAAAAACACCATAAACGCTAAGTTTCATTAACCTACGAAAAAACACCATAAAAAACCAGTTTTTTAAAACATATCAAAAACGCCATAAAATGTCCTGTGGTGTTTTATGTTCTGCTAGTAGTGTTTCAAAAACGCCATAAAAATGCAAGTTTTATGAACATCTAGTTTTGTTAATTTTTTTAAACAGTTAATATTATATTCGTTATAAAGATAAAGAAATGCTAGATTTTATGGTGTAACTTTTTTAAAAAAATAATAACGTATAAAAAAGTTATGAACGTTTAAAAAAGATGGAGGAAAATGCATGTGACTTGCATGTGCAGATTTTTTGCTAGATCTTCCCATTCTACCCCTACTGATGGTTTTAACTTATAATTAATTATGAAAATACCACCAGATTAATCTCAACCACAAAACAAATTGATCTAATGGTTGAGATCCCTTCTCACACTTCTCATGGTTTCTAGACTTTCTAGCCAAACCTTATACAATATATATAATAAGTTTACTCAATGTGTTTTCATTGATAACTAGTAAGTTCTCCGGCGCGTTACACCGAGAATTTTGCTACTATTTCGAATATTAGAAGGAAGTTATGATCATGTATATTAAAATACAAATATAAAAACATGTCGTTTGTCACTCCAACACAAAACTCCAAAATGTACTCGTAAACATGTCATTCACTCCAAAAAAAGTGTTGTGCTTAATCGTAAAATTCAACATCAAAAAACACAGTTACAAGACCAACAAATAAAACGTGAAAAAATGAATAATTATTATTTGTTTAAATAATAATATTATTCACAATCATTTAATAATAGTAAAAAAACTAAAAACAACTTATAACTCATCTTACACAACTTGATCACGACAACGGTAACAATATCATGAATATCCAAACATATGCCCAAAAACCAGTTGTAATGATTGTCAATTCATCCTAAAAAGATAAATCAAACCATCGCAAAAGCATGTGTCGCTTTTAAGAAATGTAAATGCAAACATAAGCACACTATACTAAAAATCATAGAACAAAAATAACAAAAAAAAAACACTTTTGCATTCGGAAAATATAACGTAAAAAATACAAACATAAGGCTAACAAAATAAACCAAAAACCATTATCTAATTATTTATATTATTTAATTACTAATATTATTTGACTATAATAACTATTATTGTTATTTAATTAAAACATTAAAGAAGAAAAAAAGTGAAATTATATACTAATAATTATAAAATTTATATTTACATAATATGCATAATTTAGTTATTTATATCATAACCAGAGAGAAAGCAAAAGATATAAAACCATAGATGAGACAAAAAACACATAGTGTGACTTGTGGAAATGAGAAAAACAAAAATCTCATTGTTACCCTCCATGTCATATAATATAATATATAATTTAAAAAAATGAAATTATAAACATGAATCATATCAACTAATGGTAATATTTTAATACAACGAAAAATGAATCTGATAAAGATTGAAAATATCGGTATTGTTATACAATTGTTTTACCCATGTTTTGATTGGTATACACTAATCCCTATAACGTACTTTTCAAAATATTTTCTTTTTCATACTTAGCCACATGGGCGGCTGGGAGGGGTGCAACCCCTCCTCCCGCACAAGGGCCATCATTTTAGGGGCACAATTTTATAAAAAATTTTTTATATATACTATATATTTTTTATAAAAATTCAATTGTCCCATTATAACATTGGTATATTGGTACGTACTTTTAAGTTTGAAAACTATGATTTTGTTATGCTTACGTTAATTGTCACAACATTAGTCACTATATATAAAAAAAAATTTATCTAAAATGGCCTTTTTTTCCCTTTTCGCACGGGGCACTCGAATTCTCGGAGACGCCCCTGCTTAGCCACGTTAATGTCATTAAGACAACATGTACAAACCCATCCAATCAGGACTGACCCATTAGGGTTAATGAAACAAGCTAGGGTTTGAGTTCACCCACAAAACAGAGCCCCAATTTTTTTAATTTTTTTTATATATATTTTACATAGAGTTAATTACACGGATGGTCCCTGTGGTTTACCCATATTGCACGGATGGTCCCTAACTTCGAGAAATTACAACGGTGGCCAAAAAGTTTGCAAAAACGTAACACGGATGGTCCCTGGGTTGGATGGACGTTAACTTTTGGGGTTAGTTTTTTAAAAATGACCATTATACCCTTATCCCTTACCCTTACACAGTTACACTAACCCCTTACCCACAGCCACCACCGTCGATCAACCACAGCCACCACCGTCGATCGACCACAACCACAGCACAAGCACAGCCACCGTCAACCATAGCCACAATCCACAGCCTCGTCCCCTATTTACACCCCACAACTCCTCCTGAAAGCACATTTATCGTCTTGCATATTCGCATAGCTCAAAATCGAGATCGTTCGTGTGAAGAACTTCTCGCCGCCTCCCTGGAGTAATTTTGAGGTAACACCAGCAATCAATTTAAAACGCTCAAGTGTTGTTTCTGTTCGATCCTCTTGAGTTTCCATGTCTGTGTGTGTTTTAGTTTTTATTTTTTCGTTCTCAATGCCGTATTAGATCAGATCCTCGTGATTTATGCGGTGGTTGTCAACGTCGAAGGTGGTGGTTTTCGGAGGTGGTGGCTGCCGGGGGTGGTGGCTGCCGTATGTGGTGGTTGTCGGAGAACTTTAGGCAGCCGATGTAAGAGTGTGTATTTGCAAGCGTGTAAGTGTGTGTATATGTGGGTTTCCGGCTATGAACTCCGTAGGTGGTGGTGGTGTGGCCGCCGGATATGGTGGTGATGAGGCCGCCGGAACAGATTCAGTGGCGGTGGGGAGGACAGGGGTGTGTTTTTTTGTTATTTTCAATAGTTGAGGAGGGTATTTTGGACCTTTTACATCCCAGTTAACAGAAAAGTTAACGTCCATCCAACCCAGGGACCATCCGTGTTACGTTTTTGCAAACTTTTCGGCCACCGTTGTAATTTCTCGAAGTTAGGGACCATCCGTGCAATCTGGGTAAACCACAGGGACCATCCGTGTAATCAACTCTTTTACATATTTGTGCCAGCAATCAATTTATTTGTATTATTTTTCATTTGGGCTGTGTGGCCCAACCGGCTAAATGAAGCTGAAACCCTTAGGAAAAAAAAAAGAAAAGCGTGAAAAGGGTTAGATGGAGACACCAACCGATGTGAAGAGGAACTTGGAAGGACGGAACTCAAAGGGTGAGTGACTGGGGAAATGGGGATTGGGGAATCTCAAATCTTGGAATTTTTTTGAGAAATGTTAGGGGATAGAAGTAATTATAACCAATGTTTTCATAACCGGACCAGATGTCGAACCGGTCACCTTACTGGTCAGAGGTCCAACCGGATGATTCTATAAACATTTTATAAATATATATATATATATATATATATATATAAAATAAAAAAATTAAAAGAATAAAATAAAAAAAACGGTTCAACCACCGGTCCTACCGGCCGGTTCACCAAAAAAGGGCCCAGAACCCCTAACCGGACCGGTCTGACCACCGGTACGGCCGGTCCGGTTTTCAAAACATTGATTATAACCATGTTTATTGCGTTAACTTGTATAACTCTCTCAAGATCAAGATAAATCTTGAATTTTTTTAACGTCATTATAACACATTTCAAACACTTTATTATTTTATGAATTTGTGTAAATTTATCACCGTTTTAGCGATAACATCGTTGTAAGTTTTTGGTTTAAAACAATGATGTTGTTGTAACAAAAGAATTTACAACGTTGTTATCACTTAAACGAGGATAAATTTACACAAAATCATTAAAGAAAAAAATGTTCTAAATGTGTTATAATAATGTTCAAAAAAATCCAAAATTTAGCTTGATCTTGACGTAGTTATACGCGTTAACAAAATAAGAGCGTGTTATAATTAATGATTTTGAGTTTTTGTTGATTGCGTCATCATATGGTAATTCCTATGTTGGTAGCAGGTGAGAAGAACTTGTTTGTGTTAATTATTTTGAATCCATTTTAGGGTCATCTTCACTCGAAGGGGTGTAAGTTTTTGGAGTAATTATGTCATATTTTATTATCTAAGTTATAAGCTATAATGAAATTTGACTTGAACACTATATTATCACTTTCAAAACGCACTTCCAAACAACCGTTTTTTAGTTTTCACAGCACAACAAAGATAGATAACACGATAAGTTGTTTCCTTTTGGATGAAGTTCGTTGCTTAGGCTTTGGATTCAAATATTATATTCTTTTACCTTCTCTTTTGATGGATGTTTATACAACCTAATACTCGTGTGAATTGGTAGTCGGTTGGCCACTGATTCAATGATCTTTATAAAACAACACCATGGTGGCAAAATCGGGTGGGATGGTATGGTAACATGTTAAAATGAGTGTGGGTTAAAACTTATTTTGACCCGTTTGGCTCGTTTACTTGTTTTGACCGATTATCAACCAAATACAACCTGAATTGATGGGTATTTGGGTGCAGAACCCGCTTGAGTTTGTACGAGTGTTGATACTTGATAGCTCATTTTTATTTGGGCTCAACCAATTGCTAAGGTGTCGGCCCTTAAAGGGCAAAAGTAAAGTTGCACTAGTTTTAACGTTATTTTACTTTATTTTTGTAAAAATAACGTTAAAACCATTGGGTTGGTTGGTTAATTAGGCATCATGAGCCGAGGGTCTCATTGGAAGCAGCCTCTCTATTCCTACGGGGTAGAGGTAAGGCTGTCTACATCTTACTCTCCTCAGACCCTACCTTAGCTTTGCTAATGGTGGGATATACTGAGTACGACGATGACGATGATGACAATTGCTAAGGTATTTTGCCAAATGGTGGTGTTAAGATTGTTTTGAACGCCATTGATTAGCATGCCTTTAGTTTAGACTTTAGAGGAGACTGATTAACTTACATCTATTTGCTTTCCCATACTGACGCATAAACTGATGTTTATTTTGTATTCAGTAAATTTCTAATTTGTTTCAAACTAGGGGTTTACCCTGCGCTTTGCGGCGGTAATACCATATTAAATTTAAAAGAAACACGATATCTGTCAAATAAAATTATTCCAAAAACAATATTTAGCACTACCTCTATGTCGATATGGGTTTCTGACTACGATGGTGTTGAGTTGGTGACAACATCACGAATCAAATGCAGATAAAAAAAACACCTGCAATGACTGTTATTCCGTCCTAAAACAATAAGTTGAACCGTCATAAAAGTAAGTGTCAATCGCAATGACTAAGAACCCAAATAAAACACACAATGTTAACCTCCGCTGTGTCAATATGAGTATTTGATCATAACGATAGTTACAACATCACAAATCTTAATACGTATACGGAAAAACCGATCGCAACGACTGTTAACCAATCATAAAATAATAAATTGAGTTGTCACAAAAGCAAATATCAATTATAAAGAATAAGAACCAAAATATAAGATCACAATGTTAAAATCATATAATTAAAACAACAAAAACAAAGAGTTCGCGATCGTAGAATATATCGTCAAGATATACAAACATCAAGTAATATCATTATTTAATTATTTAGTTTAAGAGTAGTTACTTATTTAGTATTTTTGCCTATTATAAGGAAAAAAGGAAGACGTCACTCGCTACTTTCGAACACCTTCAGGGCAAGAGACCTATAAAGTTTTTACGGTTGCCATTTCATCTAGTTTCTCACTTTCAAAATGTTATTTAAAAACAAAATTAATAAAAAAAAAATAGTATTACTATTCCAATAATTCAATGTAATCATGACATTTGTGTTTTGTATATGTAAAAAATTATTTTGCATCACTGCATAGCCCCGATTTGTTCGCAGCAGCTCAGCCCATGATTTTAGCCCAACCCACGAGTCTACCGAACAGAATAGAACTGGTCCATACCAGTACGGCAGTACCGAAGGATATAAAACCGATCCCGTCGTGGGTTCAACTTTTTACACTTGGTCATAATTGAGTCATGTCCTCGTTATTATTATTTTTTTAAATCTCTATTTTCTTTAACTAAAATTGTTCAACTTTTCCCGTATCACTGAGTCTCAGCTTAACCTTTTTGCCAGAGTAGGTAAAATTGGTGTTTTATTTATTTATTTATTTATTTTTATCAGCGTAGTTTGGTCCTTTTACAAAACTTCATAGAAACCAACAACCTTATCACTTTACGGCATAAAGAAATGAAGGATAAGGGTTTGAGACGAAAAGATTTCAAGTTTGAATCTTATTCTAAACAAAGGGTTTATGCAAGAGCATAGTATAAGAGTAGGGTTTTTTTCCTGGGAAGTAAGAGATCGGATGTCTTTGAAAAACCAGATACATTACCTAAAAATTACCGGCGAGGTGAAACCTTGAGGCACTTTTAGTTCATAGTTGTTAAAAAACTCAATAGAAAATCTTAACGGCCCCTAGTTGATTCAAATAAATAAAATTTATGTTTTTTTGTAGGTTCTTATGAAGCAAGCCTGTCTCAAGTTGCAATCAAATGTAAGTTACTTTTTTCATTAGCTTCAAGAATAACTGTTGATTTTCTAGTTTGTGGCAATGGTGTTTTTTTCGATGTCGAAGTGTCAGTAAAAAATAAGAGTAAAACTCAAGTCCCAGCTACCTTATTAGTTAGGATAAGTAGGGTGTCGAACCACGAGGAGTATTGTGGAGAGTGTTTGTAATGATCACCAAGTATCTAATTAACAAATGGGAAATTCAATAGAAAGGTTTGTTTGTTTGTTAAAATTAAAAAGACAACTGCAATTAATTAAAATGGTTTTTAAACAATAATGAGAAAGATGATTCCTCCGGGATTTGGATTCAAAGATAGACGTTTAACTTAGTTTTCAATTGGGATTCCACATAGACATGAACATATGAATTACTTGATTGTGACACACAAGGACCATTTGCTTCGATTGTAAAACAATGGAATATTATCACTTGAACATCAATTGAAGTTTATCAAACCAAAACACAACTCAATATATCCTAATTACTAGAACTCTTAGGAATTGAAAAGCAATGATTAAGGTTTAAATAAAATCCAATCATTTACAATCCAATAACGAAACAACTAGCAAAAAGCATCGAATGCTTAGATTGCATGTCCCAAACAAAAGAGAAAACTAAATCAAATCATCTACCTACAAGAATCCTTCACCCGGAAGAAACCACGAAGAAATTAGCCGCTCATGTCGTCAAATCGATCTTCCAAACTTGATTGGATCTTCATCATGGATGATTATGGATTGATTGGATGGATTAGAATGGTGGAAAGACTTCAATTTTGGCTTCCAAGATCATCCAAAGTCGTCCCCAAGTCGAATGGAATGAGTTAGCATCCTCAAAAACCTAATTTTTTAGGTTTAAATACGTGCAGGCTTTTCGACGGGCGTAGGCTACTCCCTGGGCGTAGCCTACTGTTTCAGAGATCTGTCAAAAGTAATCCCAGCAGCGTAGCCTACTATTCCGGGCGTAGCCTACTCCTACCAGAATCTTTCAAATCTTGTTTTCTTCATAACTTTCTCATTTCAAGTCCGTTTCTCGCACCGTAAACGCCCGAATTCTTGTCGTTCAATCCTCTATCATTCAAGCTTGAAATCCATTCATTCCTAATCATCTTTTATTTCTCCAAAATGCTTCCAATCCGTACGTTTAACCTACAAAACAACCAAATCGCATGGTTATCTAGTTTCAACCAATTACGCACATGAACATGTATAAGTTTAAGCATTAAACACACATAATTATCATTCTGAACCCCATACATTAGGTTACATGTATATTACTCGTGATTTTTTTATTGCTATTAGCTGAGCTACTCTTATTAGCTGAAAGGGGCACCGAAATATCAACAATTAAGGAGACACAGATAGGTTTTTGATTTTCTATTCAATACAATATTGTTGCATATCAAACCTATTTGTGAATGTCACACCCATTAAAACGGAATGTACGAGGGTATGAACGCCTAAAGGATCAAATTTCACTACACATGATATCTAGAGAATTACTAGACAGTGCATAAGTGTCGCAACATGTGCAGGCCTTATAATTCAGAACTGAAATATAAAGAATCCAACAAATAAAACACTTGTTCAATGTACCATGCTAATAAACAAACAATGTCTAAATGAAAAGCAAATATGTCTCTACGACATTCTCAAACCTTAAAAACTCTAGTTGTTTCTTTAGCTATCACATAAAAAGCACATCGAAAGAGTCAACTAAAAGTTAAGTGAATATGTAGGTATACAATAATAAATGTATACTGCACGTTTGTTTTTCATAAGATAATGCAAGTAGATAGTAATGTAATTATTATTAGCCCACAATAACCCTAAGTGATTGTTGCACCTGGTGCTGTTTGCACCAAACCATAGTTTAATAATATCAATTTTGGAATACGTTGACTCTAGTGCCTATGTCAGATAGCGTGCGTAAACTGTTACTAGTAAGTCTAACAAGAAGGGGTGTGGTTATCAGTTCAGATTGTGCTATCTAATACCTACTTACATGTCACACTAAATTAATGATTGTGTACAAACATATAAATGCCAAATATCATAAACCCATACAATCCACATTTGAGTCGCACTTATAATCAAATAACCAATTAGTCATGGAAAATATTAATTTTGCTCATAATATAAAGCAGTAGATGAGCTTTCCACCACTGGTTGATAAAACTGTAAAAAGTGGCCACATACTCACCTTAGTTTTGATGTAACTTGTTTTCTTGCAAATAGTTGATGTCTCAGACAAATCCAAAACCGGATCTATGAGTGTAAACAAGCCGAGATGAGCTTGAATTTTATTTTTGGGCTACTTTTGAATTTATTTCTTTGAGAAAATTTGTTATTTGGGATAGCTTATTAACCGTCTCAAAAATTAGCATATTAAAAGAAAATATCAATCTATCTCTACCTATACTAATAAATAAAGGTTTCTAAGAACACATGTCATGTTTCTAGAGAACCTCATCTTTAATTTCACAACTAGGGGTGTTCAAAATATCCGGAACTCGAAAAAATTCGAAATCCGAATCGTATCCGAAACCCGAAAAAACCGTATCCGAAATCTATTTCGGGTTTTTCGGGTTGGATAATATGATTTTAGATTCGGGTCGGGTTTCGGATATGCAAAAATTGGTTTTTTCTGGTCGGATATCCAAAAAACCCGAAAAAAACAGGGTTGTTCGGGTTGTTCGGATGAACGAATTCAGGTTTTTCGGGTCGGATAATATATTTTGAATTTCGGGTCGGGTTGGGTTTCGGATAGACCAAAAAATTTTTCCAGCCCGAATAACTCGTTATCCGACCCGATGAACACCCCTATTCACACATCTCTCATATTAAATGTATCTAATATTAAATATATTTTTTATATATTTTTATATATTTTTAAATTAAAAAGATATGTTAATACATATATTAAAAAACACTTTTTACAAAAGCCAATTTAATATAAAATATAAAATTTGTAAAACAATTTTTTTAAATAAAATGTTTAAACAAGCAAAACTTTGAAGAAATTAGTATTTAAATAAATAATAGTAATATTATTTTATTAATTAAATTATTAAATTATATGAAATTTTAATCATATTTTATATTAAAACGTCGTTTTATATTATCTAAATTTTCATTAGTGACTATTTATTATATTTTTAATTCAATCCGTGTAATACACGGAGTAATAACCTAGTATTATATATGTCGAGGCCTATATCAAACACACAAATGCAGTAGTCAATGAACACTAATTGTTCTAATAAATACAGTCAAAACTAATAACAAATATTTTTCAAGTGACCTCTTGATCAAATCCTCATTTTTTATAATTTCATATGTATTGCTTTATTTTATAATCTTCTTTTAAATCTTCAAATCTATATGATACAAAAATATCCTATAGGATTGTAATGTTAGACATAATTGATTAAACCAAGTTTGAGAAAGTTAATGGGTCATTTATGTAAATAGGTTAAAGTTGTGTTTATGTGTAAATTTGTAATATGTAAATATTCGAAGGGCTAAAGTGTAAGATGTAAAATAGAATTAGGGTTATAAATATCTATCAATTGTCTGTAAATAAACATACGTATTATTGAACATCATGATTTCATATGCATAGATCGATCTTCGGAAAGTTCTTTATTCTATAATTATGTTAACTGATCTTGGACATCATGTAACACATGATGAAAAATAATTGGAAAAAAAAAACTTAAGTGTTTCTAATGAAACATCTTAATAACTTAGTTATTATTAAACTTAATTAGCTATCATTTGGCTTATAGCTTAATGGTATATTATTTACTTCTCTTATGAGTGGTGTTAAATTCAAGTCATTATATGAGCAATTGCTTCAAGAAGAACAAGAGTGTTCTCAGTGTGATTGTCCTCCCGAAAGATGGGGTAAGATGGTTATTATGAAACATTTATGATGAAATCAGTGGAACTTGGTCATTTTTATACATTTATGATGACATTAGTGTTTTCAAAGGACGGAATGAGATATTTGTGCGTGTTTTTGTGGCTCACATTGGAATTAATCATACAAAATCTACAATCAACGTTGAATTATTATTATTAAAGTTTGTAATTCTCGGGCGTGCTATGAAATGTTATTATTATACAACATTATTTGTGAAATACAAATAACATAATACAATATATTATATATTATATGTTATTTAATTTATATGAGAAGTTTATATGTAAAAAAGAAGAAGAGAATCATATAGATAGGTAGGAGATGTCACCTTTTAAAAGGTGAAAGGGACGATGAGCCTATAGCGACCCTCCAAGTCGACCAACGGTCTTTGTGGGTTCCACTTACCTCTTTATTTCATCCAAGGGCCAAAACGGGAAAACCATTTTCAATTTATAGCCGAAACCATCGGCATGAACCTTGTTTTGATGCCACTTTTCATTTGTACAAACGTTTTGCTTTTTTTTTTTCTCAAATATTTTCCTTTTCATTATTATTTTTAATATAAAAATGTTGATAATTAAAAGTTTTCATTTCATTTTTTTTGGTCACAAGTACAATGGATTTTGTTATATGAAATATGAGGTGGGACTTTTTGTTATTTTTATGTCTTAATTATTATTATTATTATTTTTATATGTGTACATAGGGTCACCTCATTTGAATATTTAAGAGAATTATAATACCTTTTCTTTTCTTTTTTTCATTTGTTTTTTTCATTAACCAATTACAAAAAAGCTCAAACTTATTTTCTTTATTATTTTAAATTTTACAACAAAAATCAGAGAAATTCTAGTGACAAGAGGGTGAGCAGACCCCCTTAACCCCTTTGTTACGTACTTGTATATTCGGAAATAAAAACCTCATAAGTCATATATGCACATGCACATGAAACATTAAATACATACCAATGCATGAAACAAATGCAAGAAAGTAAGAAACTACATAATAGATCCAAAACTAAAAGCTATATATAGACGTGCACGATAAAATTACATTAAAACAATACGCGATTCAATATATTCACATGTACATGCACTAAAAAATTAGGTACAATTCAACACAAAAGAAAAATAGCAAAACAGGAAAAATGAAGATAATGGGATGTTGAACAATGTTTTTATGTAACATCATTTGAGAAAACAAGACAACAACTATACAATAGTGCATGTATCACACGATAATTAAGTGCACATTTGCATGTTAAATATATTAGTGTTATGTGATCTGAAAACATGTTAGGGTTATGGAAGGCAACCACATTGACAGGTCTTATAAGGTTCATTCAAATTATAAAAAAATTAAAAAAAATTTTGATAACATATGTATGAAGGAAAACGGTTGTACAGAACACCATGTTCGTTTTGATCCCGTTATTATACTGAGGCCTTGTTTGGGATTTCATCTAAAAGTAACTTATTGACTTATTAATAAGTTGTTTGTCAAACTTAAAAAGACTTTTAAAAATGACTTTTTGTTAAAGGGTAATAAGTTGTTTTTCAAAAGCTAAAAATTATAGCTTTTTAAAATGACTTATGACTTTTGATATAAAATTACAAATATGCCCCACTCTTTACCTTATATTTTACCCAATAACCTTAAAATGATGTCAATAAAAAATATCATTTTTGGTCATTTTAAAATTTTATTTTGAAAAAGCTAATCTAAACACATTTTTAAAAACTTCACTTCAAAAAATCATAAGTTAATAAGCACTTTCGATAAAAAGTACTTTTGAAGTTAAATAAGCAATCCCAAACAAGGCCTAAAAGTTATTTTATATTAAAGAGTCGGGCACATTGGTAGGGCTGTCCAAAATTCTCGTCGCTCGACGCTCGCTCGGAAAAAACTTGTTCGAATTTCGTTCGGTTTTAAACAAGCCGGACACGCTCAGTTTAGTTTCTAAACGAGCCGGGCACGCTCAGTTTGGTTTTTAAACGAGTCGCGCACGAGCCAAGGTAAGCTCGTTTGTCGCTCACTCGAATAGTCGCTCATTTAGCTCCCTCGTTTCGGCTCGTTTTAGTATATCGAAATTATATATATATTAGGTTGGTATCGGGTGTATTACATATGTTGAAATTAGAAATATATATATATATATATATATATATAATTAAATCTAAAAATTGTAAATGATTTTATGATTTAAATTATGATCAACATTACATAGAAAATAAAATAAAAATATTGTATTTTAGAAAATTTCTTTTTCAAAGTTTGGTTTTTAAACATTTTATTTTAAAAAAATGTTTTTAAAAAATGTTGTTTTTTACAAAATCATAGTTAACTATATTATTGCATATAAAAAAGAACTTTATGCCCTTAATCTATCTAGCATCCAGTAGTTACGTTGTAATTATAAATACTTGGTTATATGTGATGATCATTGTTATGTCATCATTCCTACAGTTGTAACAAAAGCCTAATTAAATATGTGGACGTTAAAACGATAGCTGGGTATCATATTTTAACTATATTAAGGTGAAGAAAACCAACTTACGAGATTAAAATTGAGAATCCACAAACGATATTCGGAAATATTTAGTTTGGTTTGCGTGCAAATCTATAAATCACGTCCTTTATGATTTTCTGTCTTAAAGAGTAAAAGATAACATTCTTTATGTTAAGTTTAACAGTATAATTTAATAATGTTTAATTCAACTTTTAGGAAAAGATAATGCAAAATATACATTATTTATTTATTTTTGGTTTAGAGTTCTTTGATTTTAATAATATGTATACACACAATTGGATAGAAAACACGTGATGAGTTGAACTAAACAAAATAATAGTTTTGAAACACCAAAAAATGTCAAGCATCATCTTATTTATTAAAAAAGAAAGACCGAAAAAATAAAATCGAGTAAACACAATATAATGACATGTGCATATATACATGTGTGTGGTAATGATCAGATAATTAATAACACACTTTTAAAACATTAACCCAAATAACTTTGTCAAGATGAAGCAAAATCTTGAAATTTTTTAACATCATTGTAACACATTTACAACAGTTTCTTCTTTTATAAGTTTGCAAAAATTAATCACCGTTTAAGACGTAACATCGTTGTAAGATCGGATTTCACATGAAACAATCCCTATCTATATATATACTTTAATTTCTTTTTTGGTTTAGAGTTATTTGGTTTAAATAATACTACATGTATACACACACACACACACTTGATATAAGCACAATATTAGCCACTTTATATATAGGGTATGGATATTGGTACACCGGTGTATGGATAACAACCCTTTTTGTATTTTTTTAATATTAAAAAAATATGTATAAGTAAAACTTATGTGAGTATAATTTAATTGATTTGATTTGAAGATGGTGTATCAAAAAGGGGGTTGTGTATGAATATTAGGACCCATATAGCCATATAGGTTATCTTATGATTATATAATATTAAAGAGTTAACACTTAAATTCAATATTAGCCAACCATTTTAAATTATGAAAAAAATATGTAATTTATATTAAATATCATAGATCTAATTATTTTATACTTAACTAATTTTTTATTTAACTTTAATATAAATCACATGTTATTTTTAGGTTTAAAATGAGTTACCAATAAGTTTAATATTTGAATCCTCACACACACATATACATAAATTTTAACTAATATTAATTTTGATTAAACATTTCTATACATGCTTGCATGTGTGAAAATTCAAATATGAAATCATTTTTTTTCCTAAAAATGACATGAAACAATATTTAATGTTTTACATTTTTAAGTAAGACATTTTTTAGTATAACTCAACCCTTTATATAGATACATACATACATTCACACACACATATATAGGGATGTTCAATTGATAAACATTTTTATTTGAAAATAAAGGAATCATTTATACCGACAATTTTTAAAGGGTATAATAGTAATTTTCTTTAATTTAAAGAAAAATTATTTTTATATCTTTTAAATCATGTGATTATAAATATGACTCTTTTAGTTTTTTTACAACTTGTTCGTTATTATTAAAATAAATCCCTATATATATTAGATTGTAGCTCTTAATTAGTTGTATTTCCCACACTAGAGAAAATAAGTGTGTATTTTTAATTTACAATATTTTTTTTGTGGACAATGCAATTTTTATAGAGCACACAACATGAGGTATACAATACTTTCAAGTTTCAAGAAATAAAAGTGTGACGATGAGGAAGGTAGACATCGGTCATTATTTCTCTTGTGCATGGTGAACAAAAGAGAATGGTCCGGCTTCAATCATTATCATTGTACGCTAAACGTAAATACCGCGTGCACGATTAAGGCCTTGTTTGGGATTGCTTATTAACTTATGACTTTTTAAAATGAAGTTTTTGAAAATGTGTTTGAATTAGTTTTTCTAAAAAGGACTTTTTTCAAAATGACCAAAAATGACTATTATATTGACACTCATTTTGAGATTATAGATAGCGGTGGTGGGTTGCGAAAATGGGTGGTGATATATTGAGTAAAGGGTAAAAAGTGAGGGTAACTTTGTAATTTTATGCCAATAAGTCATAAGTCATTTTGAAAAGCTAGAAATTTTAGCTTTTGAAAAACAGCTTATTGCCCTTTTACAAAAAGTCATTCATAAAAGTCCTTTTAGGTTTGACGAACAACTTATTGACATATTGACTTATTGAAAAAACTAATAAGTCAATAAGTTATTCTGAAATGAAATTCCAAACATGCCCTAAGAAAGTTGTATTTTAGAGGATGTTTGACTTTATAGAATAGTTTGAAAGAACTAACTGGAATTTTTTTAAAAGAAATTGGCAATTAGAAGAAAATTAAAATTCATCAAATTTGTTAAAAGAATTGAAACCATACATCATAAAAATCTACTAGGACGTAAATCAGCTACCATAGTTAGAGACTTAGAGGTGTTCAGAATAACCGAAAACCATTTACGTTAGTCTGATTGAATTTTTGAAACACAAATATACGAAAATTTTGGAGAAAAGGTTTTTCAGTTGAATTCGGTTCAGATAATCATATCCTGAATTCGGTTCAGTTTTCGTTTAGGGTCAAAAAAATATCAAAACCGAATAAACCGTTAACCGAACTGATAAACACCCCTAATCATAGTGAATCTCACCAAAACATACCATGGTGAACTAATTGAAGGACAAACTAATAAAACTATTAATCAAAGTAAAATATTTGAAGGATAAGATAGTTATAGCTGATAAAATTAGTTTATCCTTTCAACATTCATTAGTCATTACTGTAGCAAAACATCGATATAATATTATAATGTATACCAGATTTTTTTTCATACTATTATAATGGTATGTATATACGCTTTCTAATATGACTATATCGATAAAAAAATAAATAAAAAGGCCAGTTGTAGCACTTTTAGATTATATAATATTTTAAATTATCTTGTACGGGTTGCCGCGTGGAATATCGGAGCACTGTCAACAATACTAAATCCGATCGTACTGCATTTAACGGCCACTGTCATATGTTTCACCGGAGTTGATAAAGACGATGAAATGTTCGCCGAAGAGTAGTTCGTCGTCCGACGGTACGGCGCGAACCATTTGTTCTGCATGAACCTGTTTTTTCTCCATGGAGGGAGGAGTAATCCTCTGCTCTTCAGTGACTGCCTAATTTCATCGCTCATCAGTTTTACTAACACCTTCAAATCTACACCTTTTCCGACAAAAACAACTGGCAAATTCTGTGATAACTGTTGGAATTGCTTTGTTTGTCTTGCGATCTCGAACTCGCCGGCGAAATTGATATCAATGAAGTAACGGTCTCCGGAACCGGATTGGACGACGTCAATGAACTCGTAGTTTCCGGCGGTGAGTCCACCGGAACTCTGCCACTTTGTTTTGCAAACTGCTGCGTTGTAACCTAGTTTCTGAAGAAACAACATCACGTTACGGTTGAGAGTCTGTGTGTTAGGCCTTAAACAGCGAAAAATCTGCATAGCTTTCACAACATTCGCTAGAAGAATGTTCCTGAACCTATCATCATTCAGATCGCGCAATGTCGACATAATCTCTTCATTTTTCGATTCGAAACGATCAGAATCAGAATCCGAATCGTTCTCCTGCATGTGACTTTCGTCTAATTCATCGTCGTTGATCGCTTCGTTGTTCTCATTTTCTTCATCAAAACAATGAAGAAGATACGAGAGAGAATGATTCGATGAATCATCATCATCGTCACCGATTTGGCTGCCGGCGCCGCTGTGTTCGCTACCGCTGCTGCCGTACGCAATTTCCGGCCGGTCACGCCCTACGATTCGATCCTTAACTCGCTCATCTAGCGGATCAGTAACTCGCTTCGATCTAACAGCCATTTCGTCAAACGATTATATCTAACACTCGATTAACAAAATGAAGATTAACGCGAAGCATATAAACGATTGCGAAGAATATAGTAGAGAATATCCGTCGAATTACTGAAAATTCGGAAACTAATCTGCATTATCTTGAATAATTTGGTGCAATTATTGCATTGAAAAAAGAATATTTAATTCCAATTTGAATTTTTTGTATGAGAGAGTCTCACCGTTTGAAGTGGTTGAGAGAAGCATGGGGTATATCCAAGGGCGTGAGAGGGTTTATTCCTGTGTGTGGGTGCTGAGATGGATATATATAAGGCGTGGGGCCTGAGGAGACGGGCACGTAAAGAAGTGGGGTGTGGGTCCACTGATGGCTATTGGAGTACGCCAAGAGTGAAGACCGAAGGGTTTACTTGTAATTTGTAATTTACAAAGATTGTAACAAAAAACTTATCATTATCATGGCGGTCAAAATAGACAGGTTAGGTCGGGTTGAGTAATAAGTTAGAATGAGTTCGAGTCAGTATGAGTGTGTGTTAAAACATGTTTATAACAAAATCATTTCGGGTGTAAATGGATTGTTTTAAAAAAACATTAATTTAGTTTAAGCTAAATGTATTATAAGTAAACAAGAAGTTTATTAAGATAATTTTTAATAATTTTCTCATCAAATATATTATTAATTATTTTTATATGTTTGAATCCATTGCATTTACCTAGTTTTTTGGTTACTCATATTGACCAGTATTGTGTTTAAGTGTTACACATGTCAACCCATTCAATATTATGATGTGATTCATTTCAACTCATTATACTACAATTGTTTACCTAAACTAACTCATTTTCTTTTATTTGGGTAAAAATTGTTACCTCTAATTATTATTATTAATTTTTTTACGACAACCGTTGATTGTTTGGTATGTTTTTAAAGTAAAGCTCTACGTGAGCTAAATCATTTAAATCTCATAAATTTACGAGAAAACCCATGATTATGAAAAATCTTTTTAAGTCAGAATTAGAACAAGCCCCAAAAGACCGAAGTTTTATTCTTCATTATTCATGTTATTGAATTGTATACACAGAACAAAAAAGTTCCTAACAAACACACGATGCTATCTTGAAGCATAAATATATAAATTTAATTTAAAACATGTATTATTTCTATGTTGATTGAATTGTAATAGTTTAAACCATCAATTTATCAATAATAATTCTTACTATTAGTTTGATCAATGTTAGCCATAACTTTCAATTTAGTTGTCAAAAACAATTATAGTATTATAATCATAATTGATTTACACTTGATTTCTTCTCAATTTAATTAATTTGCATTTTAATGTTTTTGTATAAAGTAAGTTATTTTATTTGCATCTCCAACATGATTTATATAACTTATGATGATTCAACTTGAATAGAAAAGAGTATTTGTTGAGTTGAATGCCAACTTGATTAGAATCACACAGTGAATGCTTATTAAACTACGCTTTGGTTTACAATTGATTGATTTGGGTGCTCACTGTGCTGATTGCCATTTGATTTAGGCTGGTAATTTGAAGGCTACAAAAATATGATCTAGCATTTGTAATAATCAATTATGGTTTCTTGGCCATGTTTTTTGACCCGACCCAAACAAGTGACCCATAGTGTGTTTCGTGTTCAAATATAAAAATGGCTTGAACTATGATGGGGATTCAAATTTGTTGTAGGTTTACAGTCCGATGTTCTTGATTCCATGTTCTTAATTTTAGTGCTTATAGTATTATGTGTCTTCTCTCTATTGTAATGTTAATATTAAATTGGTATCCAAAATTATTGTTTTTTTTTCAAGCAATGAGATGCTTAAATGAAATTCTTTTAGTTCTAATAAATCAGGAGGAATTTAATGACAGGACATGAATTCACGAACAATATAAAGAATTATTATTATTTCGACACAAGAAAAGGGTGTGAAAAATCCTTTTCTTGTGTCGAAAACTAGGAAGACGAATAACCCCTATCAGAAATCTTAGTTCCCCTCATTTATATTTATCCGTTCTATTTCGCGTTTACTTTTTACAACAACCTTACCCAGTATATTCCCACTTTTCAGTAGGGTCTGGGGGGAATGATAGATACAAACCTTACCCCTATCCCAATTGGGATAGAGAGGCTGCTCCGAAAGAGTCCCCGGCTCAAAGTTATCGTTTGAAGTTGATCATCCCAATGATTTTAACGTTATTTTCACAAATAACTAAAATAACGTTAAAATTAGTGTAATTTTACTTTTGCCCCTTAAGGGCCCACACATATATACATTATATGCGTGCACCGCAAATGGGATGTTTTTTTCAAGCATATCTATGTCAATTTTGTGAAGGGTTTGCAAATGGATATTTTAACTTTCAAGTGAGCTTTGCTACTATGTTTTGGTATAATAGTATTTAAATTGATCTTTTTGTGGATGTAGTCAGTGAAGAGATTCGACTGCCAGCATGAAAGAAACGATGAATGGCACATTGGTGTAAATGTTTGGGTGGAGAAAGATATTTTGTTATCCCCTGTACGTTAATTTCTTTATGTAATATTTTCTTAGGGTGAATGCAACGCGCACCTAAGCCCTCTTGCACGTTCCATGTGGACATCTTCTTCTCTTGTGGATGCATTCGAGCCCCATGGATGTTCCCCTCCTTGCACTTCCGGAAGTGCAACCAAGTGCAAAGAGAGAGAGGATGGTCCACCTCTTTAAAAGTCAATTTTTTTTTAAAAAAAAAAAGAGGAATGAAAATGCATGTGTGAAGTATGATTTGTAGTTAAAAAGATGAGAAATAATGCATATAAGAAAAATGAGTAAAAATTTGATGTGTTAATGATGATTTATGCATATAGTAAATGCAGTTTTTAGCAATTAGCATTACAGTCAGTCTGATGTTTAATGGATCAAATTGGGACAAAATCTTTACTCTTCTTTATATCATTCTTACGTGCCGTGTGTATTTGTTTAATTACACACCATACCGATTTATGAAGCAAAATCTGAGTTCGCACAACGGATTTGAGATTTGCATATCACAAAATCTAGTCGCAACGTGAAGCAGGTACCGGCCTCACATCTTGATATTCATTTAAAAGTTAAATTTGATTCAATTACTTCATATCGATTTGCATACCACACAATAAGATAAATCAGAAACAATATCATTGAATTAATATACTCAGTTTATTTAATATGTTGATATTCATATAAAAATTATAATTTAAAAGTTTAAATAAAATAGTTAGTCATTTTAGTGCATGTCTGTTTACTTCATAACTCGCCTTATGAAACTCTTCACTCCAACCCCTAAGTCTTTTACACCTATCATGAAAGAAAAAAGCGACTGAGCAAAGCTCGATGAGATAAAAATAAATGAAGATGACAACAATATCCTAGCAAATGCAAGCGTTATGGTAAATATACATGCATGCATATAATTACATGATATTCTAGAATATTTTATTACAATTTAACATGTCAAATTTCAAATTTTATATTAATGTCACAATGTTTAACACAACTTAACTCAGATTTATAAATTTATATTTGCATCAATATAATCACAATGAGCACATTATCAAAATACATGACTTACCGATATATGTATATATAATAACAAATTCATATTACACTATAACGTGTATACAACTTGTAATATTTATATACTTTCATATTACTTATTTCAACTTCTTCTTACAAATTAACATTTGAGTCTTTCTAAAGTGAACACGGTGACGGACTCAGAAAATTTTTTCATAGAGGGCGAAATTTTTTTATGATAATTTAAGGATCTAGCTTAATAATTTTATTTCTCTTTTGTTCAAATCTAGTCAGGTCGAATTGGGACGGGTCATGTTAAAATAAGGTAATTGAACCAAATTTCATATGTAAAAACATAATAAAAATACAATACATCTAAAGTTGTTCTTATGTCTAGCAAAATATGTGGGTTGGGTTAAGTTAGGTAACAAGTCAAAACGGGTGCGGGCTAGGATGAGAGCATGTTATGATGAGTTTTAAGCAAAATCAGTTTGAGTTTAAGTAAGTTATTTTAAAAAACATCAATTTTTTTCAACTTAAAGTGAATTGTAACTAAACAAATAGTTTAATTGAATAATTTTTAGTTATTTTCTCATCAAAATTATTATTGATAATCTTATCCGTTTGAATCTATTATATTCACATATTTTTTAAGTTATCTATCTTGACCCGTATTTTGTTAAGGTGTTACCATCTCAACCCATTATATGTTATAGTTTTACCCATTTCTATCTAAAATACAATATTTGTTTACCCAATATATGCATTTATCTTGTTATCAGTTAAGATTCTCAAACCTAGTTGATCTCTACTTGGTTTTATTTTTAAAATCTATCCCTAACAATATCTATAGATACTTTTTAGGTAATTCTTTCTCCAGAAAAACAAATATAACTATCAATTAAATTCGTATCACAAGTTCAATTATGCAAATTTAAAAGGGCGATTGCAAAATTTTAAGGGAGTCTGTCATAATTTTAACATATATACCAATGAAAATTTTTTTTAAGGAAGGCGGCTGCCCCCCTTGGCCAAAGGGTGGGTACGCCACTAAGTGAACATATTCATTAGAGGTGGCAATTTTTACCCTTGTTAAAGAAAATGAGTTGTTTGGGTAAACAATTGTAGTATAATGGGTTGAAATAGGTAAACTCATAATATTAAATGAGTTGAGATGAGTATCACTTAAATAGAATGCGGGTCAAAACGAGTAACTAAAAAAATATGTAAATGCAATGGATTTAAACATTTAATAATGATTAATAACATATTTGATGAGAAAGTGATGTGTTGCAAAACACATCTGTTTATCCATTTGTTTTTGTCAGTTTCTGTACAGTTTTGTTTGGTTTTGGAATTGATTTTAGCTGGTGCTTCACAATTTGGTAATTTCATGCTTGCAGGTCATAAACATATGTATTTAGCACAAAAGCACAAAGAAACAAGCTCCCGGGAGTGCGAGGACGGTACCGGAAACAAGAAAAGAAGAAAACTGGATTTTTGCATCTCTCGAGCTACGCGACAGTTCCTTGAAACCCTGTCGAGCTACGCGAGAGGTGGAAAAGAAGAAAATACCCTATGATATCCCTCGAGCTACGCGGCGGATTCTTAGAATCCCGTCGCGCTACGTGACAGACTTAAAATCGCAGAAAATCAGTTTTAAGCCAAAAAGTCGAAAACCCTAGGGGAGACACACTCTTGGACGGCTGGAGACGAACTAGAAGGATGAAAAAAGGCTTTTTCAAGGTGAATCGAAGGTTGGGAAGGCTAAGGATTGAAGATTGAAGGCTTAGGATCAAGGAATTCTAGTGTTCTTCATTCGGTTTACTTTGTTTCTTTGTTTTTCTTTGATTCCCATGTCTCTCATTCACTTAAAACAGATTATGAATTGTATTCGTATGATGTTTCTTGACTAATCTTGTAGAACTACCTAGGTTTTGATGATTGCACATGTTTGACAATAGTTTTTATCGGTTTTGGATTTTGTGTATGTGATGAACTCATGATGTAACAAACTTGGTTTGGATTATTGGATGTTTTATGTGTGTCTATGATTGTTTATTGATTGATGATTTACTCCTCGTGTGCCTTGGTGAATGTCTTTCATATAATAGGTGCATGCTAGATCAATTACTGTGTGTTTTTGATTAATGGATGGTTTGCTGCATATGAGTTTACCATAGGAGTTATTATCTTGATATAGATATATTAGATGTGCAACCAATCTCGATAGCCGTGAGGTGAGAGATTGTCGGTTTGTCTAGTTTAGAGACTTTGTGAGAAGATCTTTCTAGTTCGTTTTACATCCATGTTTACCGAATCCAATAGGAAAATCCTAGTTATCCCTTGCACTTAGGTGTTTGAGACTTTCGCGCTGTAAGGTAGATTGTCTAGCGGATACATTTTGAGTATAATTGGATAACCTGTGAGGGAAATCCATTCCACCGGTGGTTTAACAACTTTTAGGACTCTTAGTTGACAATCCTTGAAAAGGGTCAAGGGTGCTCTAAGTTTTCTTTGAGTTTAGTATTTTAAGATCCCGGCATCACATCATTTCCATTACCGATAGATCCTTTGTTGAGCATGTGTAGAATTCATGCCTAGGTAGTGCTCATTCTTCGTCTGATCTTCGTTTCTTTCTTCATTTTAGTTGGTGTCTTTTCTATAGTTTTTCTTTAAGTTATTCTTAGTTTTGTTAGTAAAACCCCCCTTCATTTTTTGTCACACCCCCAAATTCCCACTCGCGGTGTCAGTCCACGTGGGTGTGACGTGGCCAGGATCACATCTCATGGTCATATAGAATGACTCTATATGAGTTACTCAATCACACAGATTTGTAAAACAAACATGTTTTCAAAATAAAGCAGCGGAAATGTTTTCATATCATAAATAAACAAAGTTTGCAGCGGAACGCAATTGTATCAGACACTACATAGTTCAAAGTGTTTTAAAACAAAACAAATGCACACAACAGCTGTAACAGCCGGCCGTATTGGATATTGTCCGCTCTGCCCCACCGGGCTCACGGATTTGCTTTTGGTTACCCGGGTGAAAACTTCCCAGGGAGGTCACCCATCCCTGGATTGCTGCCACCTGAGCACGCTTAACTGTGGAGTTTTCATGTGCTCCACAGCCAACTAAGCCCAAAACGCGTCCAATAGAGAAGGTCTCCACTTCCTCTTATAAGGAAGTTTCGTTCCCCTTACTCAACCCATGTGGGATTAGCCAGCCGCGCTAGAGTGGAATTCCTCCCCCACTGGGGAATCAGCGTCCCCGCTGATCACATGGATTCGACCCCTGTCTCTGATACCATCTGTAACAGCCGGCCGTATTGGATATTGTCCGCTCTGCCCCACCGGGCTCACGGATTTGCTTTTGGTTACCCGGGTGAAAACTTCCCAGGGAGGTCACCCATCCCTGGATTGCTGCCACCTGAGCACGCTTAACTGTGGAGTTTTCATGTGCTCCACAGCCAACTAAGCCCAAAACGCGTCCAATAGAGAAGGTCTCCACTTCCTCTTATATGGAAGTTTCTCATCGGAGCGTACACGAAGTGTAGATTGTTCAAAAGCACAGGGTGTTTATTGAAATTAATTCAAACCATTAATTATCATAAATTCAATCATAACATTCAAATATCTTCAAAGATCCAATACATCATAAAAGGAAATATTAAATCAAACAATTAAATGTTAAACATAATGATAAAACTAAATCAACTCTCTTAGCATGCCTATGTAGCGTTTCCACCTGAAACATGTTTAAATAAAAGGGTCAACTATAAAGTTGGTGAGCTTCACAGGTTTAAGCACACACACAAAAATAGTTGAATAAAATGTTGATAAATGTTATATGTGTAACCAAGCAATATGAACATACAATATTGAATTAGTAAATGAAGCAGATCAACTAATGTTAACAGAATAATGTTTGACCATGGTAAGCATCGCAATGCTTGAACTAGTAACTATCACTGCGGGCTTCCCCCGAAGGGTAAATCAAACACAGTGGAATGGCCGGTCAATAGATCTATCATAGTCACTAGGGGTGATCAATGCTAAATGTTAACTAAAGTTCAACATGTATAATGTCATAAACTTGTTTCACATAAATTGTTTAAATATTTGATAACATGTTTCACACCCCAAATAATAAAAACATAAAAGGGGCTATGAAGACTCACCTTGTGTGATGAGCTAGTCGTTGCAATTAAATGACAAATATGTAGTCCAAATAATATCCAACTCGATTTAGCTTAACCTATAATTCAATCGCACGCAACTAATGTAACTATGACTTTGCATAAAGTTTCATAATGTATTTGTGTTCCATATGTTTATAACCAAATCCATAATATGATCTCATAAAAATTGTTTCAAGTCGTGTTATTGTTTAAAATTTAAAATATTTATTAATGTTGAAAAATACTATAATAATAATTATATTAATAATGATAATTGTGATAAAAGTAATAATACTAGTAATACTAATGTTAAAATAATACTAGTAATAATAATAATAATAATATATTATAATAAAATAAGAATAATAGTAATAAAAATAATGATATTAATAGTAATAGTTATAATGATATTTTTATTAATAGTATCAATAATAATTGTAATAGTAATGATAATAATTTTGTTAATAATAATAATAATAATAATAATAATAATAATAATAATAATAATAAATAATATTAGTAATAATAATAATGGTCATAATAACAATAATACTATTAATAATATTAGTAATAGTAATATTAATACCTTTGATATTGATAATAATAATTATTAATTATACTAATAATAATAATAATAATAATGAAATGATAATAATAATGATATAATAATAATAATAACAACAACAACAATATTAGTAGTTCTAGTAATAATAAAAGATAGTAATAATTATAATTTCAATAATAATAATAATAATAATAATAATAATATATATATTTTTTTTTTAAAGAAATAAGTAAATAAATGAATAAATAATACATAAACTAAATATAACCTTTTATGTATCTAATTAAAAGAAATAAATAAATAATTAAATGAATGAATTAAATAAATAAATTAAATAAATAAACTGAATAATATATATTTTCTTTATTAAATTAATAGTTTTTAAGTTTATAAAAATTTAGGTGAAATCAGATTTTAAAAATAATGAGTAAATAAAAGTTATAAAAAAAATGGTTGAATAGTCTAAAAACCGGCCCAGACCCGGCTCGAACCCGTGACCATCGATTTGAAACACACGAGCACTTCCAGTCGATCTAAGGCCTCAACCGCGATAGAACGCTTCTGGTTTTGTTTATAACATGTACTGCGAAGGTTTCCCAATTACAGATTATCATTGTGAGCCCTAGTTTCTTTAACCCCTAAATCCGTTCGAATCATGATGTAATCGAACCAGAAACGTTAGGGCTTTTGTCATGCATCTAAAAACGAATTCATTGATGTATAGAAAACTTACAAACGTTTGTGTTTGGTCTGGTTTCGAACTCACGTGCAGAACCGTTCGACCGGAAGCTTTTATGGGCTTGATTCGCGATCTAGGAAGCTTGTGATGGTACTTCGAGCATACAGAAAGCTTCGTCGGGTTTAGATGTGTGTGTGGGTGGATTTAATTTGATTTTTACGCTTGTTTATATAGATACATGCTAACCGATCGTGTACGAGTTTTTAGGAACGAATTTCGTCCACGTTTGAATCTTTAAACTTCAACTCAATGGTTGTTATCGATCCCATTGTGTTCGGGTTGACTAAAGTTAAAATTTTTACTGATTTCGCTCGCTTATTTGATTCGTTTCAGCAAATGGGTCGAAATGGAGTCCATGGGTATCCATGGAAGATATATGGGTGAAAGAGATAAGATCTATGGGGTATTGACACTTCTAGTCCTTCCTTGTTTTCTTTACTTTGATTTTTCAGCTTTGACAACACTAACCCTTACAAGTTCTTAAAACCTTTTGAAATTTTTTATTAAATTTATAAACTTTATAAAATCACTACATTTTTCTAAATTTAATATTTATTCATTTAATAATAATAATATCATTATTTTTATTGTTGTAAATATATATATATATTTATAAAAACTTTCCTTTTAAGTCTTGAGATTTTATTTTATTTATCATTATTTATTTATTTTATTTATATATATATATTTGTAATTTCATAAAATAGATAGATAAATGAAATTTCTCATTAATAACCTTGAATTACAATAAATCGAAATGTTACAGTCCCCCTACTTTTAGGAATTTCGTCCCGAAATTAAGAAGAAACTATAGAAACAAATGTGGATACTTCAACTTCATTTGGTCTTCGCGTTCCCAAGTGAACTCGTGACCATGTTTCGATTCCCAACGAACTTTAACAATCGGAATTCGGCTTCGCTTGAGTTGTTTGACATGACGATCCATGATCTCTACTGGTTTCTCAATAATGTTTCATCGACTTGTCAATGCAAACATCATCGAGAGGTACGTGTATAGTATCATCGGCTAAGCACTTCTTCAAATTAGACACGTGAAAGTTGGATGAATGTTGCTAAGCTCTTGTGGTAGATCGAGCTTGTAGGCTACCTTCCCAATTCTTTCAAGAACTTTAAAAGGACCCCACAAGCGAGGAGCAACTTTCCCTTTTTACCAAATCGTATAACTCCTTTCCAAGGTGAAACCTTAAGAAGTACCATATCATCGACTTGGAATTCCAAAGGTTTACGACGTTTGTCGGCATAACTCTTTTGTCGACTTCGAGCAGCTAACAAGTTGTCGCGAATAAGATGAATCTTGTCGGTCGTTCGTTTCTTGAATCATTCGGGACCGATGATTTGACTTTCACCAATCTCGTTCCAAGCATAGGCGATCGACATTACGGCCATAGAGTGCTTCGAAAGGCGCCATGCCGATACTCGCATGATAACTATTGTTATACGAGAACTCGACAAGCGGTAGATGATTATCCCAATTGCCACCCAAAATCAATGGCACAAGCTCTAAGCATGTCTTCGAGAGTTTGAATCGTTCGCTCGGTTTTGACCATCCGTTTGAGGATGATAAGCTGTGCTAAGATCCAATCGAGTACCAAATGATTCATGTAGAGATTCCCAAAAACGAGCAGTGAATCGAGCATCACGATCAGATATGATGCTAAGAGGTACACCATGTCGGCTTACGATCTCATTAACATAGATACGAGCTAACTTTCGCACGGAAAGTTCTCGCGAATCGGTAAGAAATGAGCTGATTTAGTCAAACGGTCATGATCACTATACTATCATGACCACTAGAAGTTCTTGGGAGTTTAGTGATGAAGTCCATAGAAATGTTTTCCCACTTCCACATGGGAATTTCAGGTTGAACAAGCAATCCCGAAGGTCTTTGGTGTTCGGCTTTGACTTTAGAACAAGTCAAACATTTAGTAACATACTCAGCAATGTCTTTCTTCATGCCATGCCGGCCACCAATATAGAAATCGAATATCTTGATACATCTTGTCCGCTCCAGGATGAATGGAATAACGAGACTTGTGTGCCTCGTTCATGATGGTCATTCGAAGATCGTTTCGATTAGGAATCCAAATACGATTCAAGAAATAGAGTACCATCATACTTGATTTCTAGTTGCATTTCTGCACCACAAGACCTTTCATCCTGCAATTTGCCTTGATTCAAAGAGATTTGTTGAGCCTCATAGGGTGGGTGCGAAGATTTGATTGGATCCGAATACTATGCACTTGTGTATGGCTCTTTCGACTAAGTGCATCGGCTACAACGTGGCTTTAACCGGATGATAACGAATCTCGCAATCGTAATCGTTTAGAAGTTCGACCCAACGTCGTTGCTCATGTTAAGTTCTTTTTGATGAAGAATATGTTGAAGGCTCTTGTGATCAGTGAAGACAACGCACTTTGTGCCATAGAGATAATGCCTCCTCCAAATCTTTAGGCAAATACAACAGCACCGAGTTCGAGATCGTGAGTGGTGTAATTCTTTTCGTGAACCTTCAATTGTCTCGATGCGTAGCAATAACCTTTCCTCGTTGCATAAGAACACAACCGAGTCCTTGATTAGATGCATCACAATAAACAACAAAGTCATCGTTTCCATCGGGAAGAGTCAAGATAGGAGCATCACAAAGCTTTTGCTTTAATGTTTGGAATGCTTCTTCTTGTTTTGGCCCCATTCATAAGGCTTATCCTTATGAGTCAAGGCAGTGGTGGAACAGCAATCTTTGAAAAATTAGCGATAAAACGTCGATAGTAACCGGCAAGACCGAGAAAAGAACGAATCTCGGTTGGAGTCTTTGGTGTACTCCAATTCTTACGGCTTCAATCTTCGCCGGATCTACATGAACACCTTTTTCATTGACAATGTGTCCTAAGAATGAACTTCCTTAAGCCAAAATTCACATTTAGAGAATTTGGCATACAGTTGTTCTGTTCTTAAGATCTCCAAAACCAATTTAAGGTGTTTTTCATGTTCAGATTTGCTTTTTAGAGTAGATCAAGATGTCGTCAATGAATACGATCACGAATTTGTCCAAATATGGTCTACACACTCGGTTCATAAGATCCATGAAAACCGCAGGTGCATTGGTTACCCGAATGGCATAACCACAAACTCGTAGTGACCATATCTAGTTCGAAAAGCAGTCTTTGGGATGTCATCTTCATGAACACGAAGTTGATGATAACCGGAACGAAGGTCGATCTTTGAAAACCAAACCGATCCTTGAAGTTGATCGAATAAGTCATCGATTCGAGGCAATGGGTATCGGTTCTTGATGGTGAGTTTGTTGAGTTCACGATAGTCAATGCACATTCGGAATGACCCATCCTTCTTTTTAAACGAAAAGAACCGGTGCACCCCAAGGTGAATGACTTGGCGAATGAAACCCTTATCGGATAACTCTTGGAGTTGACTAGCAAGTTCTTGCATTTCAGAAGGTGCAGACGATAGGGAGACTTTGCAATCGGATTAGCACCGGTACTAAGTCAATTCGAACTCGACTTGTCGTACGGGTGGAATTCCCGGAGATCATCGGGAAATACTTCCGGATAGTCGCGAATGATCGGAATGTCTTGAATACTTTTGTCCTTGTCGTTCTTCTCCACAACATGGGCTAGAAAGGCTACATATTTCTTTCGTAAATACTTGTGAGCTTTCGTGCACGACATGAGTTTAAGACCGCTACAAGGCGTCTCTCTCAAAGATTCTCAGAGTTTCACACCGACGGTAGTGGAATACGTATGAACTTCTCGAAGCAAACAATCTCGGCTCGATGAGTGGCTAACCAATCCATGCCATTATAACATCAAAGCTACCAAGAGGCATGGGTATAAGATTGATAGGGAAAACGTGATCCATAAGGTTCACCGTACATCCTAATATAATAGTATCAATGTCTATCGCATTACCGTCAGCCACTTCCACATTATAAGTTTGTCTAATCTAGTTCGTGTTCTACCAAGTAAAGGCTCAAATTGACTAGACACAAAACTCCTATCAGCACCCAGAAATCAAATAACACAGAGCATAGCAGTCATTAATCAAGAAAGTACCGGTCACCACATCTTGGTTAGCTTGGGCTGTTTGTGCATTAAGCTGGAAAGTACGTGCTCGTGTAACCCTCTGTTCGTTGCCACAAGCCTTGGCATTTTGTTCCTGAGGTGATTGGGGTCCCACATTCATATAGCAGGCCCTTCCATTAGTTATAGCGGGAACCGGTGCAGCTGGTTGTTGGTTAACTGTGGAGCTGGTTGACCTTGCTGCAAGTTTTGTCCATTCCGACAGTAATTTGCAAGGTGACCGTATTTCCACACAACAGTGCATACCCTGCATTGTCGGTTTGATGCATGATGGTACCTACAAGTAGAGCACAAAGGTTAAGCCCCCACATAGGTTCTATTGTTTGGGGTTTGGTGGAGCTTGTTGGTTGACAGGTGTAGCAGGGGATAGCAGGGGTTACTATAGCAAAAGTTTTTAGCCTTCCTCTTACGGTTAATGGACTTTGAAGCATTAGAAGATTCAGATTTAACCTCCTTAGAACGTTCATCAGTAGTGGACTTGGCTTCCACTTTCTTGGCTCCCTTTTCTAGTTAAAGTACCTGCCCTAACATGGTTGTCAGTTAGGGTAGCAGCCAATCGAATTGCATTTTCCAAAGTAGTCGGGTTGCTGCTCCATAACAGGTGTCTTGGATTTGCATGGGTAGGCCACTAATTCTTCTCAATAGCACGAGAAAGTGGGGTGACCATGTGTGGGCACCACAGACTAAGTTCGTGATGACGGTTCGTGTAAGCCAGATTTTCACCACTATCCTGTTTAAGATCCAGAACTCCAACTCCAGTTTCATCATTTCGTTGCGAGGGCAAAATTCTTCTGTCATTAGTCGTTTGACCTCATCCCAAGTTAAGGCCATTGCAGTTTCTGCACCTTAGTTCGTTTCATTCACGGTATTCCACCAAGTGAGTGCCCTTTTCTGAAAGACACTGGTGGCATAATGAACCTTGAGGTTCTCAGGGCAGTTTGAATGGAGGAAGGTACTCTCCATGCTTTCGAACCACTGAAGCAGTCCAGTGGCCCCTTCAGATCCAATGAACTTGGCAGGGTGGCAAGAATTAAAATGCTTGAAGGTGCAAGTTTGGTTTGCACCCTCACCATTTCGTTGTTGTTTTGAACCCCATTAGCTTGATTGAGCTGGGTCACAAGGCCAGGCAGGACTGTGGCCATTTGCTGAGTAATGACACAGCCAATTCTTGCATGATGGGGTTATTGAGGTTGGTGGGTTATTAGCATTGTTGGTGTTGGTGTTATCGGTATTGGTGGTGTTGGCATTGGTGGTATTGGTGTTTGTGGTGTTGGCATTAGCATTGGTGGTGTTGGTGTTTGTGGTGTTTGTGTTATTGACATTGCTGGTATTGTTGGTTTCATTGCCACTGTTGTTAGCATTCGTGTTGTTGACAACATTGCGACGAGGAGGCATGATTCTACAAGAGTTCAAAATGAAAGGATCAGAAATAACTCAAGGAGTTCCAAAAATAAGATATTGATAGTTCAAATGAGAGTTCAAGCAAAAATCAATAAAGATTGCATTCCCTAAGGAACACTTTTGACATATCAAAGTGTTTAAGGAGTCCAAATTAACTTTTAGAAAGACATACTTTAGCCTATAGGTTCATACTCACTCCAAGGGTTCCCAGGAAAGTATAACAGGTCCATCGGTTGATTTGGATTTATACGAAATACTTTCCTAGACAGAACTCCCCAAAGTACAGGCATTCCCCCTTCCAGATTGTATGTGTTTCCTACTCATTAATGTGAACCTAAAGACTATTGACGGGAGTCAAAGATTTAATTAGACTTATAAGTCTAAGAGTAGTCTTCATAATGACGATCCTCTTGCAAGACGTAAGAAAGGGGTCAAGAAGTTCAGAACCCTAAAGTCTAGTGTGTGCATGTTAGGCATCCTAAACTAGGTTCAAATAATTGACCTATCAAATAACTATCAAGTAGTACAAGTAGTCACATAATCAAATTTGACCTATCATGGCAACTATGTAGTTCAAACTTAAGGTTCATGGCCTAGTCCTTACAATTATAAGGTTCAACTTAGAGTTCATGGCAACTAATAGTTCAACTAGGTTATTCTATGGTTATAGTCTAGGTCATTTATTTTATAACCTAATTCTCTATAACCCAGGCTCTGATACCAATCTGTAACAACCCCGACCATGGCGGAATCATCGGAGCGTACACGAAGTGTAGATTGTTCAAAAGCACAGGGTGTTTATTGAAATTAATTCAAACCATTAATTATCATAAATTCAATCATAACATTCAAATATCTTCAAACATCCAATACATCATAAAAGGAAATATTAAATCAAACAATTAAATGTTAAACATAATGATAAAACTAAATCAACTCTCTTAGCATGCCTATGTAGCGTTTCCACCTGAAACATGTTTAAATAAAAGGGTCAACTATAAAGTTGGTGAGCTTCACAGGTTTAAGCACACACACAAAAATAGTTGAATAAAAATGTTGATAAATGTTATATGTGTAACCAAGCAATATGAACATACAATATTGAATTAGTAAATGAAGCAGATCAACTAATGTTAACAGAAAATGTTTGACCATGGTAAGCATCGCAATGCTTGAACTAGTAACTATCACTGCGGGCTTCCCCCGAAGGGTAAATCAAACACAGTGGAATGGCCGGTCAATAGATCTATCATAGTCACTAGGGGTGATCAATGCTAAATGTTAACTAAAGTTCAACATGTATAATGTCATAAACTTGTTTCACATAAATTGTTTAAAATATTTGATAACATGTTTCACCCCAAATAATAAAAACATAAAAAGGGGCTATGAAGACTCACCTTGTGTGATGAGCTAGTCGTTGCAATTAAATGACAAATATGTAGTCCAAATAATATCCAACTCGATTTAGCTTAACCTATAATTCAATCGCACGCACTAATGTAACTATGACTTTGCATAAAGTTTCATAATGTATTTGTGTTCCATATGTTTATAACCAAATCCATAATATGATCTCATAAAAATTGTTTCAAGTCGTGTTATTGTTAAAATTTAAAATATTTATTAATGTTGAAAAATACTATAATAATAATTATATTAATAATGATAATTGTGATAAAAGTAATAATACTAGTAATACTAATGTTAAAAATAATACTAGTAATAATAATAATAATATTATTCTTAATAATAATAGCCTAATAGTAATAAACCCCTGCTATTAATCGTCCTCGTTATCCTGCTCTTTTTCTTCCTCGTATCCATCCTAATGTAATCGTCCTGATCCTAATTTTGTTAATAATAATCTCCTAATCCTCCTACCTACTAATAATCTCCTAATAACCTAATCCTCTTCGTACCTAATCTCCTGGTCATAATAACAATAATACTATTAATAATATTAGTAATAGTAATATACTACCTTTGATATTGATACTAATAATATTAATTATACTAATCCTAATAATAATATAATAATGCTAATAATAATGATAATAATAATAATAACAACAACAACAATATTAGTAGTTCTAGTAATAATAATAAGATAGTAATCTTATACTTTCAATAATAATAATAATAATAATAATAATATATATTTTTTTTTTTTTAAAGAAATAAGTAAATAAATGAATAAATAATACATAACTAATATAACCTTTTATGTATCTAATTAAAAGAATAAATAATAATTAAATGAATGAATTAAATAAATAAATTAAATAAATAAACTGAATAATATATTTTTCTTTATTAAATTAATAGTTTTTAAGTTTATAAAAATTTAGGTGAAATCAGATTTTAAAAATAATGAGTAAATAAAAAGTTATAAAAAAAAATGGTTGAATAGTCTAAAAACCGGCCCAGACCCGGCTCGAACCCGTGACCATCGATTTGAAACACACGAGCACTTCCAGTCGATCTAAGGCCTCAACCGCGATAGAACGCTTCTGGTTTTGTTTATAACATGTACTGCGAAGGTTTCCCAATTACAGATTATCATTGTGAGCCCTAGTTTCTTTAACCCCTAAATCCGTTCGAATCATGATGTAATCGAACCAGAAACGTTAGGGCTTTTGTCATGCATCTAAAAACGAATTCATTGATGTATAGAAAACTTACAAACGTTTGTGTTTGGTCTGGTTTCGAACTCACGTGCAGACCGTTCGACCGGAAGCTTTTATGGGCTTGATTCGCGATCTAGGAAGCTTGTGATGGTACTTCGAGCATACAGAAAGCTTCGTCGGGTTTAGATGTGTGTGTGGGTGGATTTAATTTGATTTTTACGCTTGTTTATATAGATACATGCTAACCGATCGTGTACGAGTTTTTAGGAACGAATTTCGTCCACGTTTGAATCTTTAACTTCAACTCAATGGTTGTTATCGATCCCATTGTGTTCGGGGTTGACTAAAGTTAAAATTTTTACTGATTTCGCTCGCTTATTTGATTCGTTTCAGCAAATGGGTCGAAATGAAGTCCATGGGTATCCATGGAAGATATATGGGTGAAAGAGATAAGATCTATGGGTATTGACACTTCTAGTCCTTCCTTGTTTTCTTTACTTTGATTTTTCAGCTTTGACAACACTAACCCTTACAAGTTCTTAAAACCTTTTGAAATTTTTTATTAAATTTATAAACTTTATAAAATCACTACATTTTTCTAAATTTATATTTATTCATTTTAATAATAATAATATCATTAGTTTTTATTGTTGTAATATATATATATATTTATAAAACTTTCCTTTTAAGTCTTGAGATTTTATTTATTTATCATTTTATTTATTTTATTTTATATATATATATATTTGTAATTTCATAAAATAGATAGATAAAATGAAATTTCTCATTAATAACCTTGAAATTACAATAAATCGAAATGTTACAGTCTCCCCTACTTTTAGGAATTTCGTCCCGAAATAAGAAGAACTATAGAAAACAAATGTGGATACTTCAACTTCATTTGGTCTTCGCGTTCCCAAGTGAACTCGTGACCATGTTTCGATTCCCAACGAACTTTAACAATCGGAATTCGGCTTCGCTTGAGTTGTTTGACATGACGATCCATGATCTCTACTGGTTTCTCAATAATGTTCATCGACTTGTCAATGCAAACATCATCGAGAGGTACGTGTATAGTATCATCGGCTAAGCACTTCTTCAAATTAGACACGTGAAAAGTTGGATGAATGTTGCTAAGCTCTTGTGGTAGATCGAGCTTGTAGGCTACCTTCCCAATTCTTTCAAGAACTTTAAAAGGACCCACATAGCGAGGAGCAAGCTTTCCCTTTTTACCAAATCGTATAACTCCTTTCCAAGGTGAAACCTTAAGAAGTACCATATCATCGACTTGGAATTCCAAAGGTTTACGACGTTTGTCGGCATAACTCTTTTGTCGACTTCGAGCAGCTAACAAGTTGTCGCGAATAAGATGAATCTTGTCGGTCGTTTCTTGAATCAGTTCGGGACCGATGATTTGACTTTCACCAATCTCGTTCCAAGCAATAGGCGATCGACATTTACGGCCATAGAGTGCTTCGAAAGGCGCCATGCCGATACTCGCATGATAACTATTGTTATACACGAGAACTCGACAAGCGGTAGATGATTATCCCAATTGCCACCAAAATCAATGGCACAAGCTCTAAGCATGTCTTCGAGAGTTTGAATCGTTCGCTCGGTTTGACCATCCGTTTGAGGATGATAAGCTGTGCTAAGATCCAATCGAGTACCAAATGATTCATGTAGAGATTCCCAAAAACGAGCAGTGAATCGAGCATCACGATCAGATATGATGCTAAGAGGTACACCATGTCGGCTTACGATCTCATTAACATAGATACGAGCTAACTTTCGCACGGGAAAGTTCTCGCGAATCGGTAAGAAATGAGCTGATTTAGTCAAACGGTCAATGATCACCCATATACTATCATGACCACTAGAAGTTCTTGGGAGTTTAGTGATGAAGTCCATAGAAATTTTTCCCACTTCCACATGGGAATTTCAGGTTGAACAAGCAATCCCGAAGGTCTTTGGTGTTCGGCTTTGACTTTAGAACAAGTCAAACATTTAGTAACATACTCAGCAATGTCTTTCTTCATGCCGGGCCACCAATATAGAAATCGAATATCTTGATACATCTTGTCCGCTCCAGGATGAATGGAATAACGAGACTTGTGTGCCTCGTTCATGATGGTCATTCGAAGATCGTTTCGATTAGGAATCCAAATACGATTCAAGAAATAGAGTAAACCATCATACTTGATTTCTAGTTGCATTTCTGCACCACAAGACATTTCATCCTGCAATTTGCCTTGATTCAAAGAGATTTGTTGAGCCTCATAGATGTGGTTGCGAAGATTTGATTGGATCCGAATACTATGCACTTGTGTATGGCTCTTTCGACTAAGTGCATCGGCTACAACGTTGGCTTTACCGGGATGATAACGAATCTCGCAATCGTAATCGTTTAGAAGTTCGACCCAACGTCGTTGCCTCATGTTAAGTTCTTTTTGATGAAGAATATGTTGAAGGCTCTTGTGATCAGTGAAGACAACGCACTTTGTGCCATAGAGATAATGCCTCCAAATCTTTAAGGCAAATACAACAGCACCGAGTTCGAGATCGTGAGTGGTGTAATTCTTTTCGTGAACCTTCAATTGTCTCGATGCGTAAGCAATAACCTTTCCTCGTTGCATAAGAACACAACCGAGTCCTTGATTAGATGCATCACAATAAACAACAAAGTCATCGTTTCCATCGGGAAGAGTCAAGATAGGAGCATCACAAAGCTTTTGCTTTAATGTTTGGAATGCTTCTTCTTGTTTTGGCCCCCATTCATAAGGCTTATCCTTATGAGTCAAGGCAGTGAGTGGAACAGCAATCTTTGAAAAATTAGCGATAAAACGTCGATAGTAACCGGCAAGACCGAGAAAAGAACGAATCTCGGTTGGAGTCTTTGGTGTACTCCCTTCTTAACGGCTTCAATCTTCGCCGGATCTACATGACACACCTTTTTCATTGACAATGTGTCCTAAGAATTGAACTTCCTTAAGCCAAAATTCACATTTAGAGAATTTGGCATACAGTTGTTCTGTTCTTAAGAGCTCCAAAACCAATTTAAGGTGTTTTTCATGTTCAGATTTGCTTTTAGAGTAGATCAAGATGTCGTCAATGAATACGATCACGAATTTGTCCAAATATGGTCTACACACTCGGTTCATAAGATCCATGAAACCGCAGGTGCATTGGTTAGCCCAATGGCATAACCACAAACTCGTAGTGACCATATCTAGTTCGAAAAGCAGTCTTTGGGATGTCATCTTCATGAACACGAAGTTGATGATAACCGGAACGAAGGTCGATCTTTGAAACCAAACCGATCCTTGAAGTTGATCGAATAAGTCATCGATTCGAGGCAATGGGTATCGGTTCTTGATGGTGAGTTTGTTGAGTTCACGATAGTCAATGCACATTCGGAATGACCCGTCCTTCTTTTTAACGAAAAGAACCGGTGCACCCCAAGGTGAATGACTTGGGCGAATGAAACCCTTATCGGATAACTCTTGGAGTTGACTAGCAAGTTCTTGCATTTCAGAAGGTGCAAGACGATAGGAGACTTTGCAATCGGATTAGCACCGGGTACTAAGTCAATTCGAAACTCGACTTGTCGTACGGGTGGAATTCCCGGGAGATCATCGGGAAATACTTCCGGATAGTCGCGAATGATCGGAATGTCTTGAATACTTTTGTCCTTGTCGTTCTTCTCCACAACATGGGCTAGAAAGGCTACATATTTCTTTCGTAAATACTTGTGAGCTTTCGTGCACGACATGAGTTTAAGACCGCTACAAGGCGTCTCTCCAAAGATTCTCAGAGTTTCACCCACGGTAGTGGAATACGTATGAACTTCTCGAAGCAAACAATCTCGGCTCGATGAGTGGCTAACCAATCCATGCCAATTATAACATCAAAGCTACCAAGAGGCATGGGTATAAGATTGATAGGGAAAACGTGATCCATAAGGTTCACCGTACATCCTAATATAATAGTATCAATGTCTATCGCATTACCGTCAGCCACTTCCACATTATAAGGTTTGTCTAATCTAGTTCGTGTTCTACCAAGTAAAGGCTCAAATTGACTAGACACAAAACTCCTATCAGCACCAGAATCAAATAACACAGAAGCATAGCAGTCATTAATCAAGAAAGTACCGTTCACCACATCTTGGTTAGCTTGGGCTGTTTGTGCATTAAGCTGGAAAGTACGTGCTCGTGTAACCCTCTGTTCGTTGCCCACAAGCCTTGGGCATTTGTTCCTGAGGTGATTGGGGTCACCACATTCATAGCAGGCCCTTCCATTAGTTATAGCGGGAACCGGTGCAGCTGGTTGTTGGTTAACTGGTGGAGCTGGTTGACCTTGCTGCAAGTTTTGTCCATTCCGACAGTAATTTGCAAGGTGACCGTATTTCCCACAAACAGTGCATACCCTGCATTGTCGGTTTGATGCATGATGGTACCTACAAGTAGAGCACAAAGGTTAAGCCCCCACATAGGTTCTATTGTTTGGGTTTGGTGGAGCTTGTTGGTTGACAGGTGTAGCAGGGATAGCAGGGGTTACTATAGCAAAAGTTTTAGCCTTCCTCTTACGGTTAATGGACTTTGAAGCATTAGAAGATTCAGATTTAACCTCCTTAGAACGTTCATCAGTAGTGGACTTGGCTTCCACTTTCTTGGCTCCCTTTCTAGTTAAAGTACCTGCCCTAACATGGTTGTCAGTTAGGGTAGCAGCCAATCGAATTGCATTTTCCAAAGTAGTCGGGTTGCTCCCATAACAGGTGTCTTGGATTTGCATGGGTAGGCCACTAATATACTTCTCAATAGCACGAGAAAGTGGGGTGACCATGTGTGGCACCAACAGACTAAGTTCGTGATGACGGTTCGTGTAAGCCAGATTTTCACCACTATCCTGTTTAAGATTCCAGAACTCCAACTCCAGTTTCATCATTTCGTTGCGAGGGCAAAATTCTTCTGTCATTAGTCGTTTGACCTCATCCCAAGTTAAGGCCATTGCAGTTTCTGCACCCTTAGTTCGTTTCACGGTATTCCACCAAGTGAGTGCCCTTTTCTGAAAGACACTGGTGGCATAATGAACCTTGAGGTTCTCAGGGCAGTTTGAATGGAGGAAGGTACTCTCCATGCTTTCGAACCACTGAAGCAGTCCAGTGGCCCCTTCAGATCCAATGAACTTGGCAGGGTGGCAAGAATTAAAATGCTTGAAGGTGCAAGTTTGGTTTGCACCCTCACCATTTCGGTTGTTGTTTTGAACCCCATTAGCTTGATTGAGCTGGGTCACAAGGCCAGGCAGGACTGTGGCCATTTGCTGAGTAATGACAGCAGCCAATTCTTGCATGATGGGGTTATTGAGGTGGTGGTGTTATTAGCATTGTTGGTGTTGGTGTTATCGGTATTGGTGGTGTTGGCATTGGTGGTATTGGTGTTTGTGGTGTTGGCATTAGCATTGGTGGTGTTGGTGTTTGTGGTGTTTGTGTTATTGACATTGCTGGTATTGTTGGTTTCATTGCCACTGTTGTTAGCATTCGTGTTGTTGACAACATTGCGACGAGGAGGCATGATTCTACAAGAGTTCAAAATGAAAAGGATCAGAAATAACTCAAGGAGTTCCAAAAATAAGATATTGATAGTTCAAATGAGAGTTCAAGCAAAATCAATAAAGATTGCATTCCCTAAGGAACACTTTTGACATATCAAAGTGTTTAAGTCCAAATTAACTTTTAGAAAGACATACTTTAGCCTATAGGTTCATACTCACTCCAAGGGTTCCCAGGAAAGTATAACAGGTCCATCGGTTGATTTGGATTTATACGAAATACTTTCCTAGACAGAACTCCCCAAAGTACAGGCATTCCCCCTTCCAGATTGTATGTGTTTCCTACTCATTAATGTGAACCTAAAGACTATTGACGGGAGTCAAAGATTTAATTAGACTTATAAGTCTAAGAGTAGTCTTCATAATGACGATCCTCTTGCAAGACGTAAGAAAGGGGTCAAGAAGTTCAGAACCCTAAAGTCTAGTGTGTGCATGTTAGGCATCCTAAACTAGGTTCAAATAATTGACCTATCAAATAACTAGTCAAGTAGTACAAGTAGTCACATAATCAAATTTGACCTATCATGGCAACTATGTAGTTCAAACTTAAGGTTCATGGCCTAGTCCTTACAATTATAAGGTTCAACTTAGAGTTCATGGCAACTAAATAGTTCAACTAGTTATTCTATGGTTATAGTCTAGGTCATTTATTTTATAACCTAATTCTCTATAACCCAGGCTCTGATACCAATCTGTAACACCCCGACCAATGGCGGAATCATCGGAGCGTACACGAAGTGTAGATTGTTCAAAAGCACAGGGTGTTTATTGAAATTAATTCAAACCATTAATTATCATAAATTCAATCATAACATTCAAATATCTTCAAACATCCAATACATCATAAAGGAAATATTAAATCAAACAATTAAATGTTAAACATAATGATAAAACTAAATCAACTCTCTTAGCATGCCTATGTAGCGTTTCCACCTGAAACATGTTTAAATAAAAGGGTCAACTATAAAGTTGGTGAGCTTCACAGGTTTAAGCACACACACAAAATAGTTGAATAAAATGTTGATAAATGTTATATGTGTAACCAAGCAATATGAACATACAATATTGAATTAGTAAATGAAGCAGATCAACTAATGTTAACAGAATAATGTTTGACCATGGTAAGCATCGCAATGCTTGAACTAGTAACTATCACTGCGGGCTTCCCCCGAAGGGTAAATCAAACACAGTGGAATGGCCGGTCAATAGATCTATCATAGTCACTAGGGGTGATCAATGCTAAATGTTAACTAAAGTTCAACATGTATAATGTCATAAACTTGTTTCACATAAATTGTTTAAAATATTTGATAACATGTTTCACCCCAAATAATAAAAACATAAAAAGGGGCTATGAAGACTCACCTTGTGTGATGAGCTAGTCGTTGCAATTAAATGACAAATATGTAGTCCAAATAATATCCAACTCGATTTAGCTTAACCTATAATTCAATCGCACGCAACTAATGTAACTATGACTTTGCATAAAGTTTCATAATGTATTTGTGTTCCATATGTTTATAACCAAATCCATAATATGATCTCATAAAAATTGTTTCAAGTCGTGTTATTGTTTAAAATTTAAAATATTTATTAATGTTGAAAAATACTATAATAATAATTATATTAATAATGATAATTGTGATAAAAGTAATAATACTAGTAATACTAATGTTAAAATAATACTAGTAATAATAATAATAATAATATTATTATTAATAATAATAAGAATAATAGTAATAAAAATAATGATATTAATAGTAATAGTTATAATGATATTTTTATTAATAGTATCAATAATAATTGTAATAGTAATGATAATAATTTTGTTAATAATAATAATAATAATAATAATAATAATAATAATAATAATAATATAATATTAGTAATAATAATGGTCATAATAACAATAATACTATTAATAATTAGTAATAGTAATATTAATACCTTTGATATTGATAATAATAATTATTAATTATACTAATAAATAATAATAATAATAATGATAATAATAATATAATAATAATAACAACAACAACAATATTAGTAGTTCTAGTAATAATAATAAGATAGTAATAATTATATTTCAATAATAATAATAATAATAATAATAATAATATATATTTTTTTTTTTTAAAGAAATAAGTAAATAAATGAATAAATAATACATAAACTAAATATAACCTTTTATGTATCTAATTAAAAGAAATAAATAAATAATTAATGAATGAATTAAATAAATAAATTAAATAAATAAACTGAATAATATATATTTTCTTTATTAAATTAATAGTTTTTAAGTTTATAAAAATTTAGGTGAAATCAGATTTTAAAAATAATGAGTAAATAAAAAGTTATAAAAAAAATGGTTGAATAGTCTAAAAACCGGCCCAGACCCGGCTCGAACCCGTGACCATCGATTTGAAACACACGAGCACTTCCAGTCGATCTAAGGCCTCAACCGCGATAGAACGCTTCTGGTTTTGTTTATAACATGTACTGCGAAGGTTTCCCAATTACAGATTATCATTGTGAGCCCTAGTTTCTTTAACCCCTAAATCCGTTCGAATCATGATGTAATCGAACCAGAAACGTTAGGGCTTTTGTCATGCATCTAAAAACGAATTCATTGATGTATAGAAAACTTACAAACGTTTGTGTTTGGTCTGGTTTCGAACTCACGTGCAGAACCGTTCGACCGGAAGCTTTTATGGGCTTGATTCGCGATCTAGGAAGCTTGTGATGGTACTTCGAGCATACAGAAAGCTTCGTCGGGTTTAGATGTGTGTGTGGGTGGATTTAATTTGATTTTTACGCTTGTTTATATAGATACATGCTAACCGATCGTGTACGAGTTTTTAGGAACGAATTTCGTCCACGTTTGAATCTTTAAACTTCAACTCAATGGTTGTTATCGATCCCATTGTGTTCGGGGTTGACTAAAGTTAAAATTTTTACTGATTTCGCTCGCTTATTTGATTCGTTTCAGCAAATGGGTCGAAATGAAGTCCATGGGTATCCATGGAAGATATATGGGTGAAAGAGATAAGATCTATGGGGTATTGACACTTCTAGTCCTTCCTTGTTTTCTTTACTTTGATTTTTCAGCTTTGACAACACTAACCCTTACAAGTTCTTAAAACCTTTTGAATTTTTTATTAAATTTATAAACTTTATAAAATCACTACATTTTTCTAAATTTAATATTTATTCATTTTAATAATAATAATATCATTAGTTTTTATTGTTGTAAATATATATATATATTTATAAAAACTTTCCTTTTAAGTCTTGAGATTTTATTTATTTATCATTATTTATTTATTTTATTTTATATATATATATATTTGTAATTTCATAAAATAGATAGATAAAATGAAATTTCTCATTAATAACCTTGAAATTACAATAAAATCGAAATGTTACAGTCTCCCCTACTTTTAGGAATTTCGTCCCGAAATTAAGAAGAAACTATAGAAAACAAATGTGGATACTTCAACTTCATTTGGTCTTCGCGTTCCCAAGTGAACTCGTGACCATGTTTCGATTCCCAACGAACTTTAACAATCGGAATTCGGCTTCGCTTGAGTTGTTTGACATGACGATCCATGATCTCTACTGGTTTCTCAATAATGTTCATCGACTTGTCAATGCAAACATCATCGAGAGGTACGTGTATAGTATCATCGGCTAAGCACTTCTTCAAATTAGACACGTGAAAAGTTGGATGAATGTTGCTAAGCTCTTGTGGTAGATCGAGCTTGTAGGCTACCTTCCCAATTCTTTCAAGAACTTTAAAAGGACCCACATAGCGAGGAGCAAGCTTTCCCTTTTTACCAAATCGTATAACTCCTTTCCAAGGTGAAACCTTAAGAAGTACCATATCATCGACTTGGAATTCCAAAGGTTTACGACGTTTGTCGGCATAACTCTTTTGTCGACTTCGAGCAGCTAACAAGTTGTCGCGAATAAGATGAATCTTGTCGGTCGTTTCTTGAATCAGTTCGGGACCGATGATTTGACTTTCACCAATCTCGTTCCAAGCAATAGGCGATCGACATTTACGGCCATAGAGTGCTTCGAAAGGCGCCATGCCGATACTCGCATGATAACTATTGTTATACGAGAACTCGACAAGCGGTAGATGATTATCCCAATTGCCACCAAAATCAATGGCACAAGCTCTAAGCATGTCTTCGAGAGTTTGAATCGTTCGCTCGGTTTGACCATCCGTTTGAGGATGATAAGCTGTGCTAAGATCCAATCGAGTACCAAATGATTCATGTAGAGATTCCCAAAAACGAGCAGTGAATCGAGCATCACGATCAGATATGATGCTAAGAGGTACACCATGTCGGCTTACGATCTCATTAACATAGATACGAGCTAACTTTCGCACGGGAAAGTTCTCGCGAATCGGTAAGAAATGAGCTGATTTAGTCAAACGGTCAATGATCACCCATATACTATCATGACCACTAGAAGTTCTTGGGAGTTTAGTGATGAAGTCCATAGAAATGTTTTCCCACTTCCACATGGGAATTTCAGGTTGAACAAGCAATCCCGAAGGTCTTTGGTGTTCGGCTTTGACTTTAGAACAAGTCAAACATTTAGTAACATACTCAGCAATGTCTTTCTTCATGCCGGGCCACCAATATAGAAATCGAATATCTTGATACATCTTGTCCGCTCCAGGATGAATGGAATAACGAGACTTGTGTGCCTCGTTCATGATGGTCATTCGAAGATCGTTTCGATTAGGAATCCAAATACGATTCAAGAAATAGAGTAAACCATCATACTTGATTTCTAGTTGCATTTCTGCACCACAAGACATTTCATCCTGCAATTTGCCTTGATTCAAAGAGATTTGTTGAGCCTCATAGATGTGGTTGCGAAGATTTGATTGGATCCGAATACTATGCACTTGTGTATGGCTCTTTCGACTAAGTGCATCGGCTACAACGTTGGCTTTACCGGGATGATAACGAATCTCGCAATCGTAATCGTTTAGAAGTTCGACCCAACGTCGTTGCCTCATGTTAAGTTCTTTTTGATGAAGAATATGTTGAAGGCTCTTGTGATCAGTGAAGACAACGCACTTTGTGCCATAGAGATAATGCCTCCAAATCTTTAAGGCAAATACAACAGCACCGAGTTCGAGATCGTGAGTGGTGTAATTCTTTTCGTGAACCTTCAATTGTCTCGATGCGTAAGCAATAACCTTTCCTCGTTGCATAAGAACACAACCGAGTCCTTGATTAGATGCATCACAATAAACAACAAAGTCATCGTTTCCATCGGGAAGAGTCAAGATAGGAGCATCACAAAGCTTTTGCTTTAATGTTTGGAATGCTTCTTCTTGTTTTGGCCCCCATTCATAAGGCTTATCCTTATGAGTCAAGGCAGTGAGTGGAACAGCAATCTTTGAAAAATTAGCGATAAAACGTCGATAGTAACCGGCAAGACCGAGAAAAGAACGAATCTCGGTTGGAGTCTTTGGTGTACTCCAATTCTTAACGGCTTCAATCTTCGCCGGATCTACATGAACACCTTTTTCATTGACAATGTGTCCTAAGAATTGAACTTCCTTAAGCCAAAATTCACATTTAGAGAATTTGGCATACAGTTGTTCTGTTCTTAAGAGCTCCAAAACCAATTTAAGGTGTTTTTCATGTTCAGATTTGCTTTTAGAGTAGATCAAGATGTCGTCAATGAATACGATCACGAATTTGTCCAAATATGGTCTACACACTCGGTTCATAAGATCCATGAAAACCGCAGGTGCATTGGTTAGCCCGAATGGCATAACCACAAACTCGTAGTGACCATATCTAGTTCGAAAAGCAGTCTTTGGGATGTCATCTTCATGAACACGAAGTTGATGATAACCGGAACGAAGGTCGATCTTTGAAAACCAAACCGATCCTTGAAGTTGATCGAATAAGTCATCGATTCGAGGCAATGGGTATCGGTTCTTGATGGTGAGTTTGTTGAGTTCACGATAGTCAATGCACATTCGGAATGACCCGTCCTTCTTTTTAACGAAAAGAACCGGTGCACCCCAAGGTGAATGACTTGGGCAAATGAAACCCTTATCGGATAACTCTTGGAGTTGACTAGCAAGTTCTTGCATTTCAGAAGGTGCAAGACGATAGGGAGACTTTGCAATCGGATTAGCACCGGGTACTAAGTCAATTCGAAACTCGACTTGTCGTACGGGTGGAATTCCCGGGAGATCATCGGGAAATACTTCCGGATAGTCGCGAATGATCGGAATGTCTTGAATACTTTTGTCCTTGTCGTTCTTCTCCACAACATGGGCTAGAAAGGCTACATATTTCTTTCGTAAATACTTGTGAGCTTTCGTGCACGACATGAGTTTAAGACCGCTACAAGGCGTCTCTCCAAAGATTCTCAGAGTTTCACCCGACGGTAGTGGAATACGTATGAACTTCTCGAAGCAAACAATCTCGGCTCGATGAGTGGCTAACCAATCCATGCCAATTATAACATCAAAGCTACCAAGAGGCATGGGTATAAGATTGATAGGGAAAACGTGATCCATAAGGTTCACCGTACATCCTAATATAATAGTATCAATGTCTATCGCATTACCGTCAGCCACTTCCACATTATAAGGTTTGTCTAATCTAGTTCGTGTTCTACCAAGTAAAGGCTCAAATTGACTAGACACAAAACTCCTATCAGCACCAGAATCAAATAACACAGAAGCATAGCAGTCATTAATCAAGAAAGTACCGTTCACCACATCTTGGTTAGCTTGGGCTGTTTGTGCATTAAGCTGGAAAGTACGTGCTCGTGTAACCCTCTGTTCGTTGCCCACAAGCCTTGGGCATTTGTTCCTGAGGTGATTGGGGTCACCACATTCATAGCAGGCCCTTCCATTAGTTATAGCGGGAACCGGTGCAGCTGGTTGTTGGTTAACTGGTGGAGCTGGTTGACCTTGCTGCAAGTTTTGTCCATTCCGACAGTAATTTGCAAGGTGACCGTATTTCCCACAAACAGTGCATACCCTGCATTGTCGGTTTGATGCATGATGGTACCTACAAGTAGAGCACAAAGGTTAAGCCCCCACATAGGTTCTATTGTTTGGGTTTGGTGGAGCTTGTTGGTTGACAGGTGTAGCAGGGATAGCAGGGGTTACTATAGCAAAAGTTTTAGCCTTCCTCTTACGGTTAATGGACTTTGAAGCATTAGAAGATTCAGATTTAACCTCCTTAGAACGTTCATCAGTAGTGGACTTGGCTTCCACTTTCTTGGCTCCCTTTCTAGTTAAAGTACCTGCCCTAACATGGTTGTCAGTTAGGGTAGCAGCCAATCGAATTGCATTTTCCAAAGTAGTCGGGTTGCTCCCATAACAGGTGTCTTGGATTTGCATGGGTAGGCCACTAATATACTTCTCAATAGCACGAGAAAGTGGGGTGACCATGTGTGGCACCAACAGACTAAGTTCGTGATGACGGTTCGTGTAAGCCAGATTTTCACCACTATCCTGTTTAAGATTCCAGAACTCCAACTCCAGTTTCATCATTTCGTTGCGAGGGCAAAATTCTTCTGTCATTAGTCGTTTGACCTCATCCCAAGTTAAGGCCATTGCAGTTTCTGCACCCTTAGTTCGTTTCACGGTATTCCACCAAGTGAGTGCCCTTTTCTGAAAGACACTGGTGGCATAATGAACCTTGAGGTTCTCAGGGCAGTTTGAATGGAGGAAGGTACTCTCCATGCTTTCGAACCACTGAAGCAGTCCAGTGGCCCCTTCAGATCCAATGAACTTGGCAGGGTGGCAAGAATTAAAATGCTTGAAGGTGCAAGTTTGGTTTGCACCCTCACCATTTCGGTTGTTGTTTTGAACCCCATTAGCTTGATTGAGCTGGGTCACAAGGCCAGGCAGGACTGTGGCCATTTGCTGAGTAATGACAGCAGCCAATTCTTGCATGATGGGGTTATTGAGGTTGGTGGTGTTATTAGCATTGTTGGTGTTGGTGTTATCGGTATTGGTGGTGTTGGCATTGGTGGTATTGGTGTTTGTGGTGTTGGCATTAGCATTGGTGGTGTTGGTGTTTGTGGTGTTTGTGTTATTGACATTGCTGGTATTGTTGGTTTCATTGCCACTGTTGTTAGCATTCGTGTTGTTGACAACATTGCGACGAGGAGGCATGATTCTACAAGAGTTCAAAATGAAAAGGATCAGAAATAACTCAAGGAGTTCCAAAAATAAGATATTGATAGTTCAAATGAGAGTTCAAGCAAAAATCAATAAAGATTGCATTCCCTAAGGAACACTTTTGACATATCAAAGTGTTTAAGTCCAAATTAACTTTTAGAAAGACATACTTTAGCCTATAGGTTCATACTCACTCCAAGGGTTCCCAGGAAAGTATAACAGGTCCATCGGTTGATTTGGATTTATACGAAATACTTTCCTAGACAGAACTCCCCAAAGTACAGGCATTCCCCCTTCCAGATTGTATGTGTTTCCTACTCATTAATGTGAACCTAAAGACTATTGACGGGAGTCAAAGATTTAATTAGACTTATAAGTCTAAGAGTAGTCTTCATAATGACGATCCTCTTGCAAGACGTAAGAAAGGGGTCAAGAAGTTCAGAACCCTAAAGTCTAGTGTGTGCATGTTAGGCATCCTAAACTAGGTTCAAATAATTGACCTATCAAATAACTAGTCAAGTAGTACAAGTAGTCACATAATCAAATTTGACCTATCATGGCAACTATGTAGTTCAAACTTAAGGTTCATGGCCTAGTCCTTACAATTATAAGGTTCAACTTAGAGTTCATGGCAACTAAATAGTTCAACTAGGTTATTCTATGGTTATAGTCTAGGTCATTTATTTTATAACCTAATTCTCTATAACCCAGGCTCTGATACCAATCTGTAACACCCCGACCAATGGCGGAATCATCGGAGCGTACACGAAGTGTAGATTGTTCAAAAGCACAGGGTGTTTATTGAAATTAATTCAAACCATTAATTATCATAAATTCAATCATAACATTCAAATATCTTCAAACATCCAATACATCATAAAAGGAAATATTAAATCAAACAATTAAATGTTAAACATAATGATAAAACTAAATCAACTCTCTTAGCATGCCTATGTAGCGTTTCCACCTGAAACATGTTTAAATAAAAGGGTCAACTATAAAGTTGGTGAGCTTCACAGGTTTAAGCACACACACAAAAATAGTTGAATAAAATGTTGATAAATGTTATATGTGTAACCAAGCAATATGAACATACAATATTGAATTAGTAAATGAAGCAGATCAACTAATGTTAACAGAATAATGTTTGACCATGGTAAGCATCGCAATGCTTGAACTAGTAACTATCACTGCGGGCTTCCCCCGAAGGGTAAATCAAACACAGTGGAATGGCCGGTCAATAGATCTATCATAGTCACTAGGGGTGATCAATGCTAAATGTTAACTAAAGTTCAACATGTATAATGTCATAAACTTGTTTCACATAAATTGTTTAAAATATTTGATAACATGTTTCACCCCAAATAATAAAAACATAAAAAGGGGCTATGAAGACTCACCTTGTGTGATGAGCTAGTCGTTGCAATTAAATGACAAATATGTAGTCCAAATAATATCCAACTCGATTTAGCTTAACCTATAATTCAATCGCACGCAACTAATGTAACTATGACTTTGCATAAAGTTTCATAATGTATTTGTGTTCCATATGTTTATAACCAAATCCATAATATGATCTCATAAAAATTGTTTCAAGTCGTGTTATTGTTTAAAATTTAAAATATTTATTAATGTTGAAAAATACTATAATAATAATTATATTAATAATGATAATTGTGATAAAAGTAATAATACTAGTAATACTAATGTTAAAAATAATACTAGTAATAATAATAATAATAATATTATTATTAATAATAATAAGAATAATAGTAATAAAAATAATGATATTAATAGTAATAGTTATAATGATATTTTTATTAATAGTATCAATAATAATTGTAATAGTAATGATAATAATTTTGTTAATAATAATAATAATAATAATAATAATAATAATAATAATAATATTAGTAATAATAATAATGGTCATAATAACAATAATACTATTAATAATATTAGTAATAGTAATATTAATACCTTTGATATTGATAATAATAATTATTAATTATACTAATAATAATAATAATAATAATAATGATAATAATAATGATAATAATAATAATAATAATAATAACAACAACAACAATATTAGTAGTTCTAGTAATAATAATAAGATAGTAATAATTATAATTTCAATAATAATAATAATAATAATAATAATAATAATATATATTTTTTTTTTAAAGAAATAAGTAAATAAATGAATAAATAATACATAAACTAAATATAACCTTTTATGTATCTAATTAAAAGAAATAAATAAATAATTAAATGAATGAATTAAATAAATAAATTAAATAAATAAACTGAATAATATATATTTTCTTTATTAAATTAATAGTTTTTAAGTTTATAAAAATTTAGGTGAAATCAGATTTTAAAAATAATGAGTAAATAAAAAGTTATAAAAAAAAATGGTTGAATAGTCTAAAAACCGGCCCAGACCCGGCTCGAACCCGTGACCATCGATTTGAAACACACGAGCACTTCCAGTCGATCTAAGGCCTCAACCGCGATAGAACGCTTCTGGTTTTGTTTATAACATGTACTGCGAAGGTTTCCCAATTACAGATTATCATTGTGAGCCCTAGTTTCTTTAACCCCTAAATCCGTTCGAATCATGATGTAATCGAACCAGAAACGTTAGGGCTTTTGTCATGCATCTAAAAACGAATTCATTGATGTATAGAAAACTTACAAACGTTTGTGTTTGGTCTGGTTTCGAACTCACGTGCAGAACCGTTCGACCGGAAGCTTTTATGGGCTTGATTCGCGATCTAGGAAGCTTGTGATGGTACTTCGAGCATACAGAAAGCTTCGTCGGGTTTAGATGTGTGTGTGGGTGGATTTAATTTGATTTTTACGCTTGTTTATATAGATACATGCTAACCGATCGTGTACGAGTTTTTAGGAACGAATTTCGTCCACGTTTGAATCTTTAAACTTCAACTCAATGGTTGTTATCGATCCCATTGTGTTCGGGGTTGACTAAAGTTAAAATTTTTACTGATTTCGCTCGCTTATTTGATTCGTTTCAGCAAATGGGTCGAAATGGAGTCCATGGGTATCCATGGAAGATATATGGGTGAAAGAGATAAGATCTATGGGGTATTGACACTTCTAGTCCTTCCTTGTTTTCTTTACTTTGATTTTTCAGCTTTGACAACACTAACCCTTACAAGTTCTTAAAACCTTTTGAAATTTTTTATTAAATTTATAAACTTTATAAAATCACTACATTTTTCTAAATTTAATATTTATTCATTTTAATAATAATAATATCATTAGTTTTTATTGTTGTAAATATATATATATATTTATAAAAACTTTCCTTTTAAGTCTTGAGATTTTATTTATTTATCATTATTTATTTATTTTATTTTATATATATATATATTTGTAATTTCATAAAATAGATAGATAAAATGAAATTTCTCATTAATAACCTTGAAATTACAATAAAATCGAAATGTTACAACAGCCTAGGACACGAGTCTATATGCCAGTCAGACTCTTTAGTGCTTCCAAGTGCGCATCCTAGCGTATGCTCCATTAGTTACCTGAGAATACATGCGAAAAGTGTCAACTAAAAAGTTGGTGAGTTCACAGGTTTAGACAGACTGAAAAGTAAACAGACATATACTGGGTATGTTAAGTTTTGTTGTTGGATACTACGATCCGTGGAGTGTGTCAGTTCATCTTACCGAAACTAGACTGTTCCCGTTTGCCTCCGCAGGTCATCGCTGAACCCGCATTCCCATCGAAATTACACTCATTATGACCTCCAGTCAACATTGGTGCCGAGTGGGGTTAGTCAAACCCAGTAGTACTACGTAATTACGACTCGTTTGTGATACAATTAACGGTAAGGATAAGTGAGGACTTTAAGCGATAATAGTTACACTCGAAAATGGTTTTTACAACATACCAGTACTATGTCTAAAACAGTTGCATAGTATTCTCACCCCAAAGTTTAGTAAAACCAATGTTTTTAAAACCGGACCGGACATCGAACCGGTTTCTTAACTGGTTATCGGTCGGACCGGTTAGACCGGATTTAAGAACCGGATGAAATTATAAATATCATATAAATATATGTAAGTTGGATGATTTAATTTTAAAGTAAAAAAACTTTTGGTAGATAAATAATAAATAAAACTAGCCTGATAGGCCTCCTATTTATGTATACATACAAAGTTTACTTGTACGAAAAATAAATAAAGCAATCAACTGACTTTACTTTTACCCTTTTTACTTTTACACATCCCTAAACACTCAACCCCTCATCTTCTCTACCTACCCTCCCCACCTCCACAATGATGCAGCTTTTAATTTTCCTCCTTTCCTCCGCCGGATGAAGAATGCTACAAACCCAAGGCGTTTGAAACTCCAAATCGGCTTCACTTCGCCGCCGCTACCCGAAGTTGAATCAATCTTCACCGCCGACCTGATTGGTCTCAACCGGTCCGACGGATTTATCATTTATGGATACATCGGAGATATGGATAAGGCTGCAGCAACTTCACTGTGGTATTTTCTGCCGGAACGATTGTTACTGTAATCTTCAACCATCAGAAACCGGTTGAACTGAACCGCCGGTTCCTCGGTTAGACCGCCGGTCTCCGGTCAAACCGTCCGGTTCTCCCCAAAACGGTTCTGAGCACATAACCGGACCGTTTGAATGACCGAATCCCGGTCCAACCGGTCCAACCGGCCGGTCCGGTCCGGGTTTGAAAACGTTGGTGAAAAGGAAAATCAAGCACACATAGTTTGTTAACCGGTCGAAAACCGGTTTTGGAATAACCGAACCGGTTAACCGGTCAAAGTCTAGAAACCGGTTTTTACCAATAACCGGTTCGGTTAATAACCGGTTTTTCAACCTCTAAAACTGAAACCGATATTTAAACCGTAACCGATTAACCGCAAAATAACCGATTTTTTACTAAGATGGACCTGTTACAAATTGAAAGAAACATGAAAATTCATGCCAATATTATTGATTTTTTTCCCAAAAGGGTGCGGTAAGAAAATTTATTTACAAAATAGGTAAGTTGAAAAATATTCACCAAAGTATATGTTTTTTGTTTATTTCTCTATTTTGAACTAATTTATTATAATTTTTTTTAATTTAATCAACATATTATCATAGTTAATTGATTGAAAAAAAAAAGAAGAAAAATATTATAACATGTTGATTGAATTAAAATAATAGCTACAAAAAGAAAAAAAATGAAAAACACTTATTTTATCAATTATTTTTCAAATCACCCATTTTAATAAATAACTTTTCCTATTTTAATAAATAATTTTTCCACAAATAGAGAAAAAAAACTCCAAGATTATCATCAAAGAAGGGATGGTAAACGTCATCGTTTCAACTCCATATTTATTGTCAACTAGGTTTAATCCCACCCGCGCGTTGCGGCGCATTATCACAGTACACTTCCGATAACGTGTATTATATATCATTTGCAAAATCATAAGTTACATAGCAAAATCAAATCTCTCATCACAAACTCTATACAATTGTATATATATAAACATAAAGTTATACAAAATTGAAAAAACAAAATTTAAAAGCTTTAGTGGCCAAAATTAAATAAACAAAACTTTATATTATATAAAAGTTTTAGTGACCAAAATCGAAAAAACAAAACTTAATATTATATAAAAGTTTTAGTGGCCAAAATAAAAAAAAAAACTTTAAAAAGTTTTAGTGGCCAAAATCGAAAAAACAAAACTTTATATTATATAAAAGTTTTAGTGACCAAAATCGAAAAAACAAAACTTTACTATTAAGTTTTAGTGATCAAAATCGAAAAAACAAACCTTTATATTATATAAAAGTTTTAGTGGCCAAAATCAAAAAACAAAACTTTAAAAATTTTTAGTGGCCAAATTCGAAAAAACAAAACTTTATATTATATTAAAGTTTTAGTGGCAAAAATCGAAAAAACAAAACTTTAAAAGTTTTTGTGGCTAAAATCGAAAAAACAAAACTTTATATTATATAAAAGTTTTAGTGACCAAAATCGAAAAAACAAAACTTTACTTTTAGTGGCCAAAATCGAAAAAACGAAACTTTAAAAAGTTTTAGTGGGCAAAATCGAAAAACAAAACCTTATAATATATAAAAGTTTTAGTGGTAAAAATCGAGAAAATAAAACATTAAAAGTTTTAGTGGCCAAAATAAAAATAAAAAAACAAAACTTTATATTATATAAAAACTTTGGTGAAAAACAAAACTTAATATTTTTTTCAGTTGGTTATAATAAATATATTAATAATGCCATTTGCGGTTATAATTTGGAGATTACCCACCCATGATTTCGAATACCATATTATTAGTTGGTTTATTTTTGGTAATTAATATGGGTGAGGGTTCGAATGGGGTTATAGATCTATTAAGTTGGTGGGTTCAAGCCCAATGTTCCATGGCTTTTTACTCCAACTAAATTCATTTTAACTAGTGAGTTTTCCACTTGTTGCTGCAGGTATTTCGCCACAATTCGTATATTATAACGCAAATACGTGTTGTCAATCTGACATAAACCGTAAAAGGTAACTGTTGTAAATGTGTCCACTCGACCAATATGATTATTCAATTATCATAGCATACTCTTAAGGATTACGGACTCAAACATAATCGCACATTATTAAATCAGAAAACCAAACCATGAAAAAAAACTTTACGCTTTCCAATTATTATTGTTATTTGAATAGTATTATTAACATTATTTAATTATTAGTATTAGTTAAATATTATTACTAAATCTAAATAGTTTGTGAAGTTATTACGATAAAAATGATATAAACGATACAAATACTCGATAATGTACAAACATGTAATACTCTTGTAAATAACACGCAAAACATCTATATCGTTTGGATTTGAAATTTATATAAACGTTTTTGAGGTAATTGTGATCAAATATATATAATCATGCTTATTATCTTATAACATAAGAAAGTTTTGAAAACATAAGAATATTAAAATACGTGAGTATAGTGATTGAAGATTTAAATTAATAATCTAAAGTTCAAAATTTTAAAACTCTCTTTGTGACTATTAAAAATCTGCTAAACAGCTTTTAGACATGATATTTTTTAAGACCCGAGCTGGACTTGCTGACCATGTCTATTTTTGCCGTGGCACCACAATGGCACAACCGTCACGGCGTCTCTTGACGGACCGGGCTCCATCTCAGCAGTCAGCACCCCGCAAGATGCGGTAAAGTATAAGACCCGGCCTATCTAGTTAGAAAGTTAGAATAAGCAAACCAATTAAAAGTACAAAACAAATATTAAATAAGCCAATTGTCACCGTCACAAAAGTTAAAAATTAAAAATAGAAATTTAACAACGGATAAACAAAATACAATCAAAAAGTAAAATATAATTTTAATTGTGAGTAAAATATTAAAGCAACGGGTAGAAATTTAAGAATATTGGGAAAGGGAAGAACAGACATCCTTCTGCTCGTGTGCTCATCGAATTTCGGAAAGTTGTCTTCAACATTTGAATTCAACAATAATAATCGACCTCCAATATTCATGTGTTGTTGATCTATCCTTTTTACATGTTCACAAAGATGTGTTAATTTGTAATCACCGTTAAATTTCTCCGGCATTGGATGGTGTTCCATTGACGACGATCGGCGGTTTTCGGAGGCGCTACGGCTGATGTAAATCGGTAATTCACTGTTTTCTCTGAATTCTTCGGTTTATGCTGCATATTGTTCTGTGATTTTGAAAATCGTGATGGACGCCGCCGGCGGTGACGGTAGTGACGCCGGTTAGTTGTGGAACCTTCCGCCGTGTAGCACACGTCGTTTTGCGATGTAGGTTAAACGGATAATGCTGCTTTTTTTGTATCTATGTGATATCGACGTATTCAGGTGGTGGTTAAAATATCTAATCGGTTTGATAAAAAAATAATTTTAATTTTGGGCGAATTAAAACCATGGGCCTGCTTCATCTATCTTAGATGATCACGATGTAATACGTGGGGGTTTTATTTCCAATTAATATACGTATCCGAAACTTTTTATATGATCTGTCAGAAAATCCAGAACGAAACCCTACCAATGATTCAAGGTATGGTCACTGATATTAGGATTTCAAAATTGTATAGAATTTTGGATCTTCTGATGATGTTCTGTGGTTGAATTATGATGCATGTATGATGTATACATGACAATAAGTTTACAGATAATTTCGGATGCCAAATTTATGAATATCATGCTTAAAAATCACTCGTTCTCTTAACAAGATGCATACAAGGTTTTTCATAGTGTTGGTCAATTATATGTATATTGTGGCATATCATTTTGCTTCCATATTGTAATTTGCTTAATTATGTCTCACTCTAATTTTATAGTTCCGCTATATGGAATGTTTGAAAGGAGGATATCTATTTCCTTAATTAGTTAAAGAAGTTCGTACACAGTGTGGGTAGTATTTATATGTCTTGAAATATTTGAAGATATAAGGGGTGTTTGGATAGGCTCATTTTCTGGGCTAATTTGAAAGGAGATTGAGCTTACTTTTAAAAGCTTATGAACTTAAAAACTTAGATTTTGGCTTATTTGTACCCATAAGCTTAAGTTAAGAATCTCATAAGTTATTGGAGAGGCTTACCCAAACACCCTCATGGTAAGCGGGCCTTGTTTACTTCATATGTGGAAAATAAAGACATGATCCCCCAAGAAATGTGACAAAATATTCTTAATAGGGAAGCCTAAATTATATTTTTACACACAGGATTTAGATACCCTTGGTTGAAAGACACAGTTTTGCGGTGAGCTGGTGATTATACTTGCAAAAGCTAGAAGTTAATAGCAAAGATTTTTAAATAATATTAGTGATTATATCAAATGGACAATGATAAACCTCGAAGAATCACAGACACCATTGTTGACATTGTGAGTAGTGAAAGTGAATATGAAGAGGACGGAACAAATGATACAGTGACAGCTAACAAAAGGGCAAAAACTGTGGTTCAATCTGCAGGTAAAACTTTTAATTTTGATTCTTTTGAAGGATCAGACGATGCAGAATGCAGCAGTAATTCTTACCGAACTTCACAGAAATCAAGTGATGATAGTTATGAGGATATTGAATCACTAAAATACACTAGGTTTGGAAAAAACGGTCAACACACACAACTTTTAGAAAAAACCCAGTTGAAAGAAAAACGCAAGAATATTTCAAATTCAAAAAAGGCTCCAAAGCCACCTAGACCTCGTAAGGGCCCGTCACTAGACACCGCTGACTTGCAATTAGTTAAGGAGATTGCTGAACAGACAATGAAAAAAAGAGCTAGGGTTGAGAGGTTGAAATCTTTGAAGAAAAGAAGAGCTCTTAAAGCTTCACCACCACCAACATCGTCGAATATTAGCATCTTAGCCATGGTCATCACAGTTCTTTTTTTCATCATCATAATTTTTCAAGGTAACACATAAATATTTGATCTCTTATGCATGAAATATGATGATTATCTGTTTGATATATCTTCTATAGCATAGTTTTATGATGAAAAGAATACTTCATAGATTACTAACCTTGGTGCGTGAGACCTGGACAGGTTGGGGAATGGGTTTAGCTGATCATTCTTTGGTGTGTTTTTAAAAAGGTCTGGTTGGGTTGAACAAAATCACTTCTTTATTACATTTTCTTAATTTTTTTAACAAATTGTCCACATGTTGTGATTATAAAAACAATATTTTACCAATAATGATCAAAATCTTGGAACGAGTACAATTTGACCAGTTCCCTTTTGAGTTTTGATCTCCTTTGAGATAAACACACCCAAATCAACTCGTTCACAAGTATAATAATTAATGGGTCAAGGTTTCCCTCTCTATTGCTAACCTTCGCTTTTAAGGGTCACTTATATTATGAACCATCTGATGACCTTAAACATATCATATATCTGTGAATGGTGGCGTGAGTGTGTCATATCAGACGACGCTCATGAGCACACCATTCCGACCTTGTGTGAGCGTGACGTGAGTAGTGGTGGCATGAGCCCATTCACAGTCATGAGTTTGAGATATGTTGAATTGTTATGATTTTTTATCAATAATAATATTTTAATGATATATTTTAGAGTAAATTGCACTTTTGGTTCTTTATGTTTACACAAAATTTCAGAGATAATCCTTTATGTTTCAAAATGTCAAAATCAGTCCTTCAAGTTTTTAAATGTTGCAAACTCAGTCCTTTCTCCGTTAACGCCGTTAAGTACTCACAGGATAAAGGACCGTATCTGAAAATTTATGTAAATATAAAGGACCAAAAGTGAAATTTACTTAATTACTTATATGATTTTTTTGACATTTATGCCCCTATTCTGTTAATACTTAACGGCGTTAACGGAGAAAGGACCGAGTTTGCAACATTTGAAAACTTAAAGGACTGATTTTGACATTTTGAAACATAAAGGATTATCTCTGAAATTTTGTGTAAACATAAAGGACCAAAAGTGCAATTTACTCTATATTTTATTTATAAGCTAAATTGATTTATCTCTATTAACTTGTGCTTATTAGTTTAAAGAAAAATCTAAATACATAATTTTGTTTGTTTTTTTTCTCTAAATATTCGGATATCTTTCAATGAAAACGGACTGGTTTATGAAAAAAAGTATGTTTTAGCCTTAAGTGAATGAGTGCCTTTTTGGCTTACGTGATGCCTATGTGGCGAGACTCACATCCCACCAATCTTCAATTCTACCTCATGCCCTTTATCAGCATGATTAAGAAATTGAATTCTGATGGCAATGCTATACTTGAGATATTGCTGTTTTTTTTTTCTTTTTCCAAGCATAGTCTAGTACTCTAACCTTAGCAAAACTTTTAATATATTCAAGTGCCTAAACTTTGGCAGCACTTTATTTTCAGGGTTTAAAGCTATAATTAACTCTTTATCAATTGACGTTATATTTTGGTCAACAATAATCTGCCCATATCTTATCAAAATTTGTAGTGTTTAGATATCTGACTAAGTCAACTGTTTAATGAAATATGTATAGTTAACTGTTTCTGCTTATGGTTTCTATCTAAAAGTTTGGTACATAAATGCTAGTTTTTTATATTATCTAAGCTATGTTGTATACACCATCAGTTCTTTATGCAGAACTTGCAACTTTTTTTATCCCCACCCCCTCAAATATGTTACTGAGAGCCATAAAATAAACCTTGATTGCAGGTTTTGGTTCCGGTCAAAGTTCAAATTTTACTTTTGATGAATCTCCAAAATTATCAGGAGAACCATCAAATGGTCTGATCTCCGTCCAGCTCGGGAATAAAGTCATGGAAAGCAATGGTGTTAAACAAATTGCCAAACCTCCAATGTATGTTAAAATCAGTATTTTATAAACAAACCAGTCTTGCAAAAAGGAAAAGATAAAAAGAGTAAATTTATAAACCATTTTAATAACAATATTCAGCTCATTATTTTTACTTAACTACAGGAAACTTGTGGATCACAAGATATATCGCACCACTTCCAACTTTGTAGAACAAAAATCTGACCGAATTTAGGAGCTCAGTTGAATGATTAAGTTAGACAATGTGGCTTTAGAAGTGCATAGTCTTTCTGATTTTCAGGCTAAATCTCGTACACACCGAGTTTTTTTTTCCTGTACATGATAATTTTAGACAGATTTTATTTTGTAGAACACCATCTTTGTTGTTGATTAATTCCGATGGTTGACATTTTTTTTTTCTGAAAAAATGATAAAAGTGTTAGCAACTTGAAAGTGTTATTTGGCACATATAGAGTTGTAAAAATGATAAAAGTAGCCTAAATATCTTTTGACAACCCAGGTCAGTGATTCCTTATAGCAAATTTAAGAGCATTTATGTGGCCATTTTACAACTCCTTATACAACATGATAACATTAGCTTTAGTAAAAATGATAACTGTAGATGGCTTAATTTCTATTATAAATTCTTCTGTGTGCATTATGCATGACTATTTTTTTAATTCGACCCGTACTGATGATACATAACTCGAATCTGTTGAAAGATATGTGAATAATTCAAAATTTTCACTTCATTATTGTTTAGTTTATTTAAGATCATGCAAATGTATACCTCCTTGTAAGTCTGAACTATTGTGGTCAGTTTGTGAAAAGGATTGTTCCTGCAGTTTTTCCCATGAAAAAAATGATTAGTTGGTTTTTCGTGCAACTTTATGTCATTCCCAATAGTACAGATTCTTATACAACAGTTCATTTTGTGCCCTGATTTATAACCAAAAGTCCCCATCTCTTTCATATTTCAATGCATTATTCTTTTTTTTTTGAACGGCTAAGTTAACTCCCACCTAAATTACACCATATTTACACTTTGTATGGGATAGAACCCATGACCTCCCATTCTAAGAGGCAAGCCTCTACCAAGTGGGCTAGTCCCACATTGGTTGTTCCAATGTTTAAAAATTTAAAACAAATGAGTTTTTTTTTATTAATTAATTAATTTATTTATTTATTTCTAATATTATTCATACTAACTAGAAGCCATGTTTAATAGGTTGATTTAATCCTCTATCATTATCAAAATCATCTTTTAGTCTGCTTTCCAATCGCTAATGTTGTTTTTGACGGCCATGCGATACCTTTACAATAAGTCGTATCCTGCTACTACAACATTACATGCTATATCTCAAGTAGTTCATGATCAGTTTGAGATTTATCTGTATTTACAAATTTATAAGTGTAACCCTTTATTCAATTTCGTAATAAAAATTCATAAAATGAGACTATGACAGATATGTATTTTATTAATTTCACTATCCGCATATATATCCATATATAAGGAATTAATAAAATGAAAACCTCATTTTAGTGAGAAAACCATGAAAATAATGCAAAAATCATGTTAAAAAAACGTATTTTTTTGAAATTTTTTTACATGTTTATAACATTATTGGGCACATATTTATAAAAAAAAATCAAAAATGTGCCAAGTAGATAATATATAAAAAATATTTTATAAACACGTGTAAAAAATATTAGGGTGTAGATCGAATAGGTGTCATTAAAAACATGTACAATAACTTAATAACATATATATTTTAAACAATCTAAAGTAAATATTATTTTTTTAATACATTGATTTTAGTATCAACTAAGTCATGTAGTGTAGTTCGAGTTACTTAAGATCGAAAAAAGATCAAGTATAAACATTATTACAACTTAAATGTGTAAATGCTTGTATAAGAATGCGCTTAAATCTTGCTAAATCTCGTCACATTATCATCACCATTTCACAACATCCTAGACACTCTGGTGTGCGAGGAAACCTTCAAAAAATCTAACATAGTATACCACTCTTAAATAAAGTGTGTACTTTTTCATCTTACCTAATCAAAATATATATTCCGTTTAAAATAATTGTTTATTAATTCAACAGAATAAAACCTTTTTTCTTTCTAAACATGTCAAATCAGTCTGCAAGCTATATGTTAAATCCAGAAGGTTATATTTTATACAAGAGATCATTACCGAAGATTAATAGAGGCTAGGCCATCCGTCCCTTTCTTCTTTCCGTTCTTACTCTTAGTGTTACTTTTTCGATTAAAAAGATTTTTTGTTTAGGTATTTGTTTTACTTTACATCGTTTTAGAAAATTAATGATTTCGGTAAATTTTGCACCCCATTTAAAACATTCTAGGTTTTTTCGAGATAAATCTTTAGTGAGAAGGGCACCGACCCTAGTTTTTTTTTTAATTTTAAAAACAAGAATGACACCGACACATAATTGTGGACAGCTGCCTGCCTGCTAGAGCATGAACCACCGCACAGAACGCCAACCAAACCCACGCGCAAAATCATCACCTACGCGCCAAAATAAGCAACAACGATCTCAAGTTCTCTACAGATAGCGCGTGAGCCGTTGGAAGCGCGTGACTGGCGGGTCGCTTGACGAGACAGCAAAACCTCCGGTAAATCTGTTCTCGAATCACTCCCAACTAAATTTAGCATCCTCTTCATCTGGATCAACAATGGCGTACTGACAAAAATCTCACAGATCTGTGAGCTTTAAACTCGAAAACAAACGCACATTGTTCATCGATCGATTTATGTCTCGACAACAGCACTATGAATTTCAACAATGGTGGAACAAACAGAGAGAAAATCACTATTCAGACGTATTACTCAACGATGAATCTGAAACGCCCAATTTTATAGCAGTTGAAGTCGGAAATCCTGGCAGTAATCCCAATGAAACAGCTGATAGAGAGCGAACGCGCAGTGCTCGGCAAATTAAACACGTCTGGCTGTTGAAATTGATTCAGATCGCTAGTTTGCTAGCTTATGCTACCAATGGACTCGTTTCGGTAGTCAAAACTGCGAACCGCAGGATCAAATCTGATTCGTCGTCTGAGAGAATATCGTATCGCGTTGAAACGCGGTTCTATCGAGTTATCAAGGTGTTTTTGGTGACAGTAGTGTTGTTGCTAGTTTTTGAGGTCGTAGCGTATTTTAGAGGCTGGCATTTTAGTCCGCCGACGGTGAGGAGAGCGGCGGATTTGGTGGAGTATGTTTATGCGCATTGGCTCGAGATTAGGGCGAATTATTTGGCACCGCCGTTGCAGAGCCTGACGAACGTTTGTATCCTGTTGTTCTTGGTGCAATCGGTGGATCGGTTGCTATTAGTGCTCGGATGTTTTTGGATCAAGTTCAGGAGGATTAAACCGGTTGCACAATTTGAGTACTCTTCGAGCAACAATTTGGAGGATTATCCAATGGTGTTGGTGCAGATACCGATGTGCAATGAGAGGGAGGTAAGACGATGTAGGTTTCGAATCTCAACAAAACAGTTTCAAATATAGATTAGTACACTTTTGCATGATTCTACTCTTTTTTTTTTTTTGTGAAATTCAGCATGCTTGTCAATTACTTTGCCTGTGCACGAATGAACTCTTAGTGGCCTTTTGTGTTTTTTTGCCATTTTGAGAAGTAGAACCTTCTTTTTCACCTTAACAACAAATGATGATGTTTGCCTAATTGCCTCTAAAATGTGCGACGTAACCTGCATCTGATCTACCCGGATTCTACACTACTAGGCATGTTCTTGATTACATACTGTTCATAGACAATTATGACTTTGATCTTTTGGTTTCGAAAGTTGTTATAGACAGAATATTGATAATGGTGTGTTGGTTACAAATAAGTTAGCTTTTTGGATAATGAGATTTGGTTGTCTTTATTTGAAGTTATCCTTTTTGCAATGTATGCATACCTAGAATAGTATAATATGCGATAGAATTATAGATTAACAAATATGTGTACTTAATCGGTTTCGGTGGTATTTAGGTCTATCAGCAATCAATTTCAGCAGTTTGCATCCAAGATTGGCCTCGAGAAAGGATGCTTGTACAGGTTCTTGATGATTCAGATGATACAACTGTTCAGGCCCTTATCAAGGCAGAGGTACACAAATGGCAAAATAGAGGTGTGCATATAATATACAGACATCGACTTATTCGCACTGGCTACAAGGCAGGGAATCTAAAATCAGCTATGGGTTGTGATTATGTTAAAGATTACGAGTTTGTTGCAATTTTTGATGCCGACTTTCAACCAGCACCAGATTTCCTAAAGAAAACAATCCCTCATTTTAAGGTAACTTTTATAGCCCCAAATGTTTGTACAAGCAATAATCACACATTTAAAAGTACACATATATGATTTTATATAGTAAAGTATCTTTTGTTTTCCAACAGAGGGGTGGCTTACAATGGGTTAAAACAAGTACAATTATAAATGCATTATTTTATTGAACAAAATGGGGTTACTTTGTAAAACACAAGACATTGGATGACTTTCAGTTTTTGACCCTTTAAGCCAATTTTCTGATATGACCTGTGCCTCAGTGAGATAAAACACAAGCCATGTTGACCTCTTGTTTCTAATGTTATTATCTAATGCAAGAGTTGATGAATGGTAGTTGATTTATTGGTTGGTTGTAATGCTGATTACGTTGCTAATTTCTTTTTTGTTGAAGGGGAACGATGAGTTGGCATTGGTCCAAACAAGGTGGTCTTTTGTAAACAAAGATGAAAATCTACTTACAAGATTGCAAAACATAAATTTAACATTTCACTTTGAGGTTGAACAACAAGTGAATGGTGTTTTCATCAATTTCTTTGGTTTTAATGGAACTGCTGGTGTATGGAGGATTAAGGCCCTAGAGGAATGTGGTGGCTGGTTAGAAAGAACAACTGTTGAAGACATGGATATTGCTGTTCGTGCTCATCTTTGTGGCTGGAAGTTTATATACTTGAATGATGTCAAGGTCCTCTACACATCTTCATATTATTATATTTGATAGTAAAATGTCACAATTTTTTGAAATTATTTTGTTTCTTGCAGTGTATGTGTGAGCTCCCAGAGTCGTATGCAGCTTATAAGAAGCAGCAGTACAGGTGGCATTCTGGCCCGATGCAGCTCTTTCGCTTATGCTTCATGGACATCATCCGCTCAAAGGTTTGAAACTTTCTTTCAGTAAATTAATATCTCATAAGTCATATCTTATTATTTTAATATTTTCCCTAATTGCAGGTGAGTTTTATGAAGAAAGCTAATCTAATCTTCCTTTTCTTTCTCTTAAGAAAACTCATCCTCCCATTCTACTCATTCACACTTTTCTGCATAATTCTTCCGTTAACCATGTTCTTGCCAGAAGCCCAGTTACCAGCATGGGTAGTCTGTTATATCCCGGGAATCATGTCTGTTTTATGCATTCTACCCGCACCTCGTTCATTCCCGTTCATAGTCCCATACCTTCTCTTTGAAAACACAATGTCTGTCACCAAATTCAACGCGATGATATCCGGGCTGTTTAAGTTGGGTAGTTCTTACGAATGGGTAGTAACTAAGAAACTGGGCCGATCTTCTGAATCAGACCTTGTAACGTTTGCTGAATCAGAAGAGGCCCATAGAGAAAACACCATCCATAGATCATCTTCAGAATCAGGCCTTTCAGAATTAAGAACAAAAAGAAAAAACCGTTTGTATAGGAAGGAACTTGCTCTTGCATTCATTTTGTTAACGGCTTCTTTGCGTAGCTTGTTATCTGCTCAAGGTATTCACTTTTATTTCTTAATGTTTCAAGGAGTTACATTTCTAGCCGTGGGTCTTGACTTAATCGGTGAGCAAGTTAGTTAAGCGACAAAAACATTATATATCCCTATTAGAAGTAGTTTTTCACTACTTTGAAGATCTCTGGGGTTTTAGTCGGTTTGGGAAAAAGGGGTTGTTTTGGGTAAGTAGAGCTTTGTAAATGAAAATTTTGCAATGACTGAGAGTAGTGAAATGGGAAAGATGGAAGGAGGGTGGAAATGGTCTTCAAGAGTGTTGTTTTGAGTGTAGAGCATGATGTAAAATATGCATTTAGGATAGCAAAAGTTGAACATTCTTTATTTGTGTGTATTAGCAATAATTGTATAACAGACAGATTGATTATCTCTCAACTTATTGTTTTAATCTTTATTTTATTTTGATTATATATTAAAAAGTTACTATTGAATGGTTTCGTCCTAAAAGGATAGAAAGGGAATGTGCATTTTACGTTGGAGAGGATTCAACTTGCGTATCCAGGTATGTAGTTTTTTTATGGAGAACTAACAAGTAACAAATGCTGAATGTCTAGAGAACTACACTCTCTATGAGCCGTTTATAATTTCAAAGAAGTTTAGGATTAAAATAAGCCATCGTTATTTTTATAATTGATGTTCAAACCAATCCTACATTCCCTGTGTCAAAAATAATGATAGTATAAAACTGCTTTTAAAGTTATGCTTTTATTTTTAAATCTTTTGGGACATCCGTCTGATTTGCTCTAATAAGAGTTTCACCATCTTTACCTAAATCAAAACAAATATGTAGGTATTGTATAATGAGTTATATTATAATATAAAATAGGTTGAGATGGATAACCTTTTAATATAATACGAGTAAAAATAGTTAACTTACAAACTATGTAAATGCAATAGATTCAAAGGTTTAAGAATGATTAATAACATATTTGGTGAGAAAATCACTTAAAACAATACATTTTGGCCCAGACTAATTTTGCTTAAAACTCGTTTAACTCGTACCCGTTTTGACATGTTACCCAACCCAACTTGCCCACTTTACAAGGCTTAGCTCTAATGTGAAACTCAAACCCCGTTCAAAAACTGGATACCAATAGACAGAAGCACATTGCCAACTAAAGCTTTAGTTGATGAGCAAGACAAGGAGATGCTACCTAGAAATTATAGGCTCCACGGTTACTAGAAACAAATCTATGACCTAGTTGCTTGCATTCGCACTTTACTTATTTTCATTATCAATCGGGTGACAGGCATTACACAAGACCCAAAGATTTACCACATATGTGTTACCATGGTTAAAAAAAAATGATCAAAGATATTTTGGATATGTTTTGTTTGTTTATATACTGATGTCAAAAAAGACGGGATATGAAGCTACATCCAAAATCCATTTCACCATCTCATTAATGATAGAAAGCCTAGCATCATCATATAACACTAAACAAAACAAAGGAAACTTATTCCACATCCATGTAGAAGACGTATCAATCAATATTATGCCTTACTGTCGACGACCATCGGTTCCACCTCTCTTGGAGCCGACTTCTGTACAAAAATAAATCACAAAGCTCAGTGGTGTGTATGGTCCCAAAACAAAAATTAATCAAACAAGTGACGATATTTACTTTGGAATCAAGTGCTGAAAGCTTAGCAAACATATTCCCATAGAATTTAGCATCCTTCTTGTTGAATTCTCTCATCTTCTCCTTGAGCAATTTACACTCCAGCTTCACATCCCTGATTACAACCAACCATGTCAATACACTCGCCTAACCATAGTTAAAACAAGAGTTTGCAGTTAAAATACCTGTTGTCAGGATCAATTTCAAGCGCCTTTTTTATGTCTAGTTCAGCCAGATCCAGATCGGCAACATGCATGTAAGCTTGTGCCCTCCTGTATAAGGCCTTCACATTCTTGCTCTCAATTTCCAACACCTACAATAAACCATCAGCATCCCTTTATGATATCCATCCTTACGCCACATAAGTATAAATTTATAATCAATCAATCAATCAATCAACGTACTCAGTATATCCCGCCATTAGCATGCTAAGGCAGGGTCTGAGGAGGGTGAGATGTAGACAGCCTTACCCCTACCCCGTAGGGGTAGAGAGGCTGCTTCCAGTGAGACCCTCGGCTCATGATGCTTGATCAACCGTCCGAAACGATTTTAACGTTATTTTCACTGAATAAGTAAAATAACGTTAAAATTAGTGCAATTTTACTTTTGCCCCTCAAGAGCTGTCGACACATATATACATTATATGTGCGCACCGCTAACGGGGCGTTATAAATTTATAATCATGATAAATAAATATGTCACATTCCAGAACTCTATCCCCCTCCAAAAAGTTTTTCCATTGAATCTTCAAATACAGTTATAAAATTTTCAAATCTAGATTACTAGCCATTTCATTTTTTTTTGTTTTTTAACCTCGTTAAGTCATATTCATGTTTATATTCCTAATAAATAAGAAACTCATGCCAAACACATATCCCAATTTTGTCTCAATTATTTTTGCCACTTCAACAATACTGCTTTATTTTTACTTAAACTTAAAATAAAAGTTTCAACTTTTTAAAACTTTGTTAGTAATCTAATTTTCTATTTATCAACGTGTGTTTTACACATTGTTTCTAATCCAGGTTAATATTATAAACCTGGACAAACCGACAAACCTTGGTGCAAAGCTTCTCAGCTTGTTTGTAGTCCTTCAGCTTCAATTTACACGCCGCATTGTTGAGGTTGCAGGACACCTTCAGTGCCTTGGCTTGCTTCTTCTCCTCATCACCAAAATTAGTATCATATTCGATAAATTTAGCAGCCTGAAAACATTAACCAACTTAACCCAACACAAACAAGATATTTGAGCAAATGGGTTTTACAAACATAATTTAGAAAATCACCAACATTACCTTCTCATATCGCTTAGAAGCTTTGAAGTATTTGCCAGCCTTAAACAAGGAGTTCCCTTCTTCCTTCTTTTTGCCAGCTGCTTCAATCTTCTCCTGGGTGTTCATATCCCATGATTCTTTCTCCTGCAAGTTGATAATGTTAAGCACTATAATGGCATGTTTTGCTATAATTACTCTTGTTAATTTATCATAGAATAACTCCACTAACCTTAACTAAAGAGACAAGCTCAGTTTCATAAATTATAGGGGAATTAGGAGGCACTACTGCCAGTTCCTGCTTAGATTCTGTAGAACCGAAAGCATATTCAGGTGCGATTGTTACAATAGCTACCTCGCCTTTCTTCATTGTCATCACAGCTCTATCAAGCCCATCAATTACTTGCTCTGTGAATGTTTGGTAGTGAGTACAACTGTATTTAAGCATGGAACTGAAAACCCCATACAGAACATGTTATTTGTATACCTTCATCTGTCTTGAACTCAAAAAGCTCGTCTCCATCATGACCTTTCTTGGTGAATACGGTGCCATCTTGCAGCTTACCAATCAACCTCACTGCCCGTTTTACAAAGCAAATTATCAAAAACAGATTTTCCAAATGACCCGGTTACAGCATACATGAAAACATACCTTGAACAACAGCTCCTTCGTTAGGGCGTTCATACCCTTCTCCTTCCTTTAATATTTTCTTCATAACCTTTCTGTCTTTGGTAACATCTGAAACAGTCTTCCATGACACAAGCTCTAAGGTAATCAGTAGCGTGGCATTTGCTGGAACTCCACCTTCATCACCCAAAGCCAGTTTACCCTTCTCACCAAATCCATCTGTGTAACCAAGAAAGCCACTTTAACTGATGAGTTGATGACAAACAAACCAAATAAACCATGTTTCAGAAACTACCAGAATGTAAACTTACATTGAGGTTTGACTGTAAGGATAACCTTTTCGCCTTTCTTCATTGTTTTCACTGCCTTCGACAGCGCAGGGCAAAAATGGCCTAAAATGACAAACCATACAAGTAATGAAGCAAACAACATCACCAGATATATATAGTTTTATCAATTATCTGTCATTTTGATTACCATCTTGAACAGTAAACTCTACTCCATCTGATTTTGAAATCAAGGTCCCATCCTCAAGTCGCACCTCGTAATTCACTGCAAAAGGATTATGCACATGGAATGTTCACACCTTTAAAGCCCACATGAATCTACACATGATTTTTTATAAATGAATATTGACTAAACGAGTACCTAAAACTTCATCAAGATCCTTAGGATTTTCCCACTTATCTCCTTTATTTAAAATCTTTTTGAATATCCCACCATCTTTGCATATGTCCTTCACACTAAGCCAGGAAAGCAGTTGCACATCAAACTGGAGAGTTGCATTTGGAGGGATGGTTGGTGGTGAACCAGACTCGCCATATGCAAGCTCAGCAGGAATGGTGAAAAGGGCGTTCTCACCCTTCTTCATCGTCTTGATTCCTTGATCCCATCCCTTAATTACTTGGCCTATCGATAGAGAACAACTGTCTGTTAGCTATATCTTCTCATAGAAACCAATCCCTCGCCTAGCAATCACCCTTATATAACCAGATTATCGGTAAGAGCAAAACAACTTATGTAATCGCACATTGCAGTTATACCTATACAACCAACAAGATTTAGCCAAATCCTAACTGTGATCAGATGAAACTAGAAGTAATCCGTATGCAAACTTGCAAGATATTAAAGGCTACATCTTCTCATAAATCAGTTAGCCCTCATAAGGCAATCACCAAAAATATACCAGAATCATGACGAGAACAAAACAAATTACGAGATCGTACATTAGAATTATACTAGCAACAAGATTACAGAAGCCATTTTCCTATCTATGATCAAAAGTTAACAGATCTACATATCTATCTGTAATCCTGCTCTTCAGGTTAAATTTTCATAAACGTAATTCTTAATTAACAGGTTATAATCCCTATTAAATACAACTAAAAGACAAATAATACAGGGAGGATCATATGTATGATCCATACCATTTCAAGTAGTCATCATCAGTTTTAGATATTAGAAATTACAACCAAATTCTATAGTCATTAGACGGTTGTTTTAGGTTATGATGTTCGACCCATTAGACGATTATTTTAGGTTATGATGATCGACCGATTAGACGGATATTTTAGGTTATGATGATCTTCAATCGATTAGACGGTCATTTTAGGTTATGATGATCGATCGAGGTGATCGACAATGTATATTCCAGTATCCACATTAATGCAGATTGCAATTTGCAGAATGCTTTTTATAAACAATATCACAATGAATCCAATGATTAGTGAAAGCTAAAACAGGATTATCACCTTGACCAAGAGTGAACTTGAACGGAGTCCCCCTATCACGACTCGAGTCGAATTGAGTCCCATCAAGCAATGTTCCGGTATAATGAACTGCCACAATTCAAATCAAAACAAGAATGAAAAACAATTACAAGTTTCATCACAATAAAGAGCATCACCAACAGCAGCATTTCGTAAGATTACCTTCGACCTCATCCCCATTGTCAGGAGTGTCCCAACCTTCACCTTCCTTGAGAAGTTTCTTCTTCAAACCTTGACTTCCGATCTCCTTTTCTTCTCCGACCTTCACCGTCACCGGATCATCATACGGCATATCGTCCTTCATTTCGTCGTTCATCGCCCCGGCCGCCGGAAAATCGAAATCATCATCCATTGTACTCGATGAAAATCAAAAAATCTGGTCGCTAATGGAAACAAAATCAACAAATGAAGTTGTCGCAAATCTGAGGGAAGAAATCAGCGTTTGCGGAAAATCGAGATTGAGAGGGTTATATAGACGGGTGATGGTGCATGATAATGGTTCTAGAGTGTTCTGAAAGGAATAAGGCGAGGATTGTTCGAGAGACATCGCGTGTTCTCGCTTAATCCCCTCGGGTGTTCACTAGCCGGCTCATTTTGGTTCGATTGTTGGGTTGGATCAAGTTTATTTGCTTTCAATAAAGTGGTTCGCATGGGCCGAAGAATTTGCACACGTGAAGATATGGAAGACGCATGCATGATGCATGCACGTGGTTTATGTTTACGTTTTTGTTTTGAATAAGTCTGCTAAGTTTGAACTAGTATTAAGGGTTGTTGAGTCTTTTGTGGAGTCAGTTTTTGTTTACGTTGTACTTGAGACTATTTATAGTCAGTTTGCTTAATGAATGAAGTATGCAGTTTGTAATCAATTTGATATTCACTTGAATCCCATCAAGTGGTATCAGAGCAAACTACAACACAAGTTCACACAATAGAGAGACGAGGGTCGTGGGCTTGGAAGAACGATAAGCAATGGCAGCGGAAGGATCCACTACGTTCCAAAATTTCTGCATACCTAAGTTTGATGGGGATTACGATCACTGGTGTTTGGTGATGGAGAACCTGCTCCGGTCAAGAGAGTATTGGCAAGTGATCGAGGAGGGGTTTGCAGAACCTCGGCCTGGAACGCAGCTAACTGCAGATCAACTGTCAGTCATCAACGACCTGCGGTTGAAGGATTTGAAGGCTCGAAATTATCTATTCCAATCAATAGATAAAGCCATTTTGAAGACGATGACGCACAAAGAGACAGCCAAGCAGATATGGGATGCGATGAAGATCAAGTATCAAGGGAATGCAAGGGTGAAGCGGTCTCAATTGCAACGGCTCAGACGTGATTACGAGACCTTGGAGATGAAATCTGGAGAAACTGTGACAGCCTACTTTGGACGAGTAATGGTGATTGCTAATGATATGAGGAATTATGGAGAAGATATGACAGATGTCAAAATTGTTGAGAAGATCCTTCGAACACTCACTGAAAACTTCAATTTCATCGTGTGTTCAATTGAAGAATCCAAGGATTTGGACTTAATGACAGTTGATGAACTTCAAAGTTCATTACTTGTTCATGAACAGAAGTTGCAAAGGAAGTCTACAGAAGAACAAGTTTTGAAAGTTGAAGAAACCTCCTTCGGACGAGGACGCGGTCGAGGGCGTGGAAGTTTTATTCGAGGTAGAGGACGAGGACGTGGCCGGGGATCCTTCGACAAATCCACGGTGGAGTGTTACAAATGTCATGAAATGGGTCATTTCCAATATGAATGTCCCTCTGGCGATCGTGCAGCCAATTATGCCGAATACGAAGAAAATGAGGAGCTCTTGTTGATGGCTTCGGTTGATGATCAAAAGCACCATCGACAGACTCGGTGGTTTATTGATTCAGCTTGTTCTAATCATATGACAGGTCGAAAGGAATGGTTTATCTCCTTAGATGAAACCTTTTCTCAATCTGTAAGATTAGGAAATGATCTTCGATTGGAAGTAAAAGGCAAAGGTGATGTTAGACTTGTGGTAGATGGAATTTCACAAATTATCACCAATGTCTATTACGTTCCTCACTTGACATCCAATCTGATTAGTGCTGGTCAATTGCAAGAAAAAGGAATAACCATTGTTATTAAGCAAGGAAGTTGCAAAGTGTATCATCATTCTAAGGGTTTGATAATGAGTTCGAGTATGACCAAAAACCGAATGTTTGTTGTTCATGCCTCTCAGACTCTTACTTCAACAAACTGTTTTCACACCAGCAGTGAGGATCCGCACTTATGGCACCGAAGATATGGTCATGTAAATCACAAGGCATTGAGAACGATGCAATTTTCCCATATGGTCAAGGGGCTGCCAAAGGTGGCAGCCAAATCCGAAGTCTGTGATGTATGCGCTATAGGCAAACAACAACGAGAAATCATTCCCAAACAAAGCAAATGGAGAGCTTCTTCTAGGCTGGAGCTAGTTCACATGGATTTATGCGGTCCAATCACTCCTATGTCTCAAAGTGGTAAGAGTTATATATTCAGTTTAATTGATGATTTTTCAAGGAAAACATGGGTTTATTTCTTGACACATAAATCAGAGGCATTTGAAGTCTTTAAGCAGTTTAAGATAATGGTTGAAACAGAAAGTAATTTGAAACTTAAATGCCTCCGAAGTGATAGGGGAGGGGAATTCACTTCAAAATTGTTTAATGATTTTTGCACAAGTTATGGCATCAAAAGGCAACTTACGACTGCTTACACACCTCAACAAAACGGGGTGGCCGAGCGTCGAAATCGCACTATTATGAACATGGTGCGTTGCCTTTTAGCTGAAAAATCTATGCCAAAACACTTTTGGGCAGAAGCTGCCAGATGGGCATGTTATGTCTTGAATCGATGCATCAGTCGTAGCTTGGATGAAAAGGTCCCTGAAGAATATTGGTCGGGTCATAAACCAAATGTCGAGTATTTCCGTGTATTTGGTTGTATCGCCCATGTTCACATTCCGTCTCAACTTAGAAATAAGTTGGATGATCGCAGTCACAAATGTATTTTGTTGGGCATCAGTTCGGAGTCTAAAGCATATCGACTATATGATCCTATTCAAAATAGAATTATTATTAGTCGTGATGTCATCTTTAATGAAGATCAGTCATGGGAATGGACCAAGAAGGAAGTCCAATCACCTGATCTTATTATAGATGATGAAGCAAGCCCATCACAAAGACCATCTACTCCAGTCATAGATCCAGCAGAAGATGATGAAGTTGAGGATGACACACCAGTGTCTCAAATTCCCTTTGATGAAGCTCCATCAAGCTCTCATAATTCTGGGAATAATGATACTCCAATTGTTTCTACACCAGAAACTCTAGGAGACACTTCTGTTACAGCCGAACCTTCCACCAGAATTAAGAAGACACCTGTATGGATGAAAGATTATCAAGTCGGTGATGATTCAAGTGATGAAGAAGAGGTTGGCTTTGTCATGTACAGCACCACCGAAGATCCGGTTTCGTATGAAGTAGCTTCTAAAGAAGATAAATGGGTAAGAGCCATGGAAAGTGAAATTGATGCCATTGAAAGGAATAATACATGGGAACTGGTTACACTCCCTTCGGGTATAAAACCCATTGGTGTTAAATGGATCTACAAAACAAAGTTAAATGAAGTTGGAGAAGTAGATAAGTATAAGGCTCGACTAGTGGTTAAAGGTTATGCTCAACAAAAGGGAGTTGATTACCATGAGGTGTTTGCACCGGTGGCAAGATGGGATACTATTCGTACAATCTTAGCACTTTCTTCTCAACGACAGTGGACCGTCTACCAGATGGATGTGAAGAGTGCGTTTTTACATGGCGATTTACAAGAAGAGGTGTACGTGGATCAACCTTCAGGTTTTGTAAAAGTTGGTTCTGAATCAAAGGTGTATTGGCTCAAGAAAGCTTTATATGGTTTGAAACAAGCTCCTCGAGCTTGGTTTCATAGAATTGAATCATACTTTACAAAAGAAGGTTTCAAGAAAAGTAAGTACGATCATACTCTTTTTATCAAAAGGGTTTGGCAGAAAGTTCTCATTGTGAGTTTATATGTTGATGACTTGATCTATACCAGTAATGATTTGCTGATGTGTGCAACGTTCAAGAAATCCATGCAACAAGAATTTGATATGACTGATATGGGTAAGATGCACTATTTCTTGGGTGTAGAGGTTCATCAAAAGTCTACAGGTCTTTACATGAGTCAGAAGAAATACACAAAAGAAGTCTTGGAACGATTTGGTATGTGGGATAGTAATCCAGTTAATAATCCCATTGTTCCTGGTATGGTTCTTATGAAGTCTGGAAAAGGGGAGGAAATTGATGCTACGGAATATAAACGGTTGGTTGGCAGTCTTATGTATTTAACTGTCACACGACCGGATATTATGTATGTAGTATGTTTAATTTCCAGATTCATGGCGAACCCAAGAGAAGAACATTTGATGGCTGCTAAGCGCGTTCTTAGGTATTTAAAGGGAACTTATGCTTATGGTTTAGTGTATACTCAGAATTCATCAGGTAATACACTTAAAATCTTCTCTGATAGTGATTATGCTAGAGATACCGAAGATAGAAGGTGTACTTCGGGGTATGTATGTTTGTTGAGTAATGCAGCCATTTGTTGGAGTTCACGCAAACAAGGCATCGTTACATTATCTTCGACGGAAGCTGAATACGTGGCTGTTACTAATTGTGCATGCCATTGTATGTGGTTGAAAGGGCTGTTGGAAGATCTTCAAGAAAAGGTTAATGGTGCAATGGAGATTTTTTGTGATAATAGTTCTACTATTAAGTTATCAAAGAATCCGGTGATGCATAGGAGAACCAAACATATTGATGTAAGGTTTCACTATTTAAGAGATTTGGTAGCTCAAGACCAGATAAAGTTGGAATTTTGTAAAACAGAAGATCAAGTGGCTGATGTGATGACTAAGCCGATGAAGCTGGATGGGTTTGTTCGTTTCAGAGAAAGCTTGGGTGTTAAGGAAATTAAACTGGAAGCATAAGCATGTCCAGTTTAAGGGGAGGATTTGTTGGGTTGGATCAAGTTTATTTGCTTTCAATAAAGTGGTTCGCATGGGCCGAAGAATTTGCACACGTGAAGATATGGAAGACGCATGCATGATGCATGCACGTGGTTTATGTTTACGTTTTTGTTTTGAATAAGTCTGCTAAGTTTGAACTAGTATTAAGGGTTGTTGAGTCTTTTGTGGAGTCAGTTTTTGTTTACGTTGTACTTGAGACTATTTATAGTCAGTTTGCTTAATGAATGAAGTATGCAGTTTGTAATCAATTTGATATTCACTTGAATCCCATCAGATTACAAACGAGCTTTATTTGAGCCGAGTTTTATCCAAGTTTTTTTTGAACGAGTTACGAGCCGAATCCGAGTTTCAAACCTTTTGAGCAGTGCTAATCCCATGTGGGGCATACCTGAGTTTTTGATGGTGGACCTTTAACAAAAACTAGAGAAAAAAAAAACAATTTAATGAAAAATGATCATCCTCAAATTTCTTGCGTTGGGTCCCGTTAAATTATGGTGACGTGTAATCATATTTCTATACAATAATTTTTCACATGTGTCAGGCTTCAAAACCCTAGCTCATATACAAAAATTGAATCTAAAAATTAAAATTTACATTTTAGTCAAGTATATATTTAATATATGAAATATGAGAAATATATACATAAGGTCAATGGTGGTCTTAATATTGGTTCGCTTAGAGTCTCCCATGTAAGACTTCTTGCAAATTATGGTAGAAAGCAAAAACGAGCAAGATAGCTTCTAGTTTTGAATCATCACTATGTTGTTACTTCTACATGTGAATATTCAGAAATGAAATAAAACAACAAAACTTGATTTCATAGAGAAAAAAAGTACAGATTATAGATTATAGTTTCAAGTTTATGTTGGAGGCCAGATGTGGAATTTCAAGCATTTACTTATGATATGCAATTTTGATTATATTATATCACTAATTGGTCTAATTGGTAAAATAAAAAAAAAAAAAAAGGCTTTTAATGCAATCAAAAAATATGGACTGAATGGGTCAAACGGGTTGAAAATAACCCATATTGTACTTTTAAGCATAAAACCTTTAAAAAAGACTCTTTTTTTTTTTTTCAAAAAAGAGATTAAAGTATATTCGATATTCTATATATCTTAATAAACATAAATTATTTTTTACTGTTGCCATTAACACATGCATCCATTATCAATAAGCATGTGAAGGCATACCACCCCACATCTGCATTAAGAGACAAAATGTGTACCAAAACTTTCCGATGACTGCAATTACTTAAGTATGCTTCTTATTTCTTCTTGAGTGTTTCTTCTTGAGTAATCTCTGGTCTCATTTTCCTACTACGGTAAAAAAGAAATTAAAAACATATAATCATCTAGATATACATGGGCAGTGATAGATCTTGAAAAAAGCTCGGAGGGGGGCGAAGGATTTTTACGAAGAAAATGAAGGGAACCGAAAGATTTTCCGACAAAATACTACTAAATCGACCCTTGTGATCAGAAAAATAGGGGGCCCGGGCCCCCCGGGCCCTTAATAAGATCCGTCTTTGTACATGGGCAACAAACTATGAACAAGAACATATCTAACTACTCCATTAATATGGCTATAACAAGCATTATAAACACTAGGCAACACCATTAACTGGAAAAATAGGAATATGGTGACGAATGAGTTGATCTTGCAAATAGTATTTGTCCTAGACAACACAATTGATCCATTATAAGGCAACACAAGCATATACAATAATGTAAAGAGATAAAACACTCACTGATATTTTTCAAGGAAAATAATCAAGTTATCATGACTATTATATTTGACACAGAATTGCTTTTCCAAATTTTCAATTGTTTATATGTTTGTAACTAAAGTTAGTAAAGTTTCAAATGGTAACACGTACGAACCAAAGATGGTGACTGCTTGGATGATCCTAATAAAACTGTCAAAACTAACTCTATGTGTATCTATAATTTCAAAGGGACATGTCCTTTTTATAAGGGAACTCCATCCAAATGCATCTAGGTCAAAATCACACACAAATTCCCTATTTATATTTGAGACAGTTAATCTACATGATTCAACAAATTCATTGAACAACGTAAATCACAAAGCAAACCAATATCTAAACCCATATTCATATGAAATTGAACATCAAATCGCAAAAAAAGAACCAAATTCAAACAACAAGGAAACCTCATTTTCATGTGAATTATTGAGTTCGGCTTTTTGCATATTTTATTAATGTTGACCCAAATGTTAACATATATATATATATACTAGGTTATTACCCTGTGTATTACACGAAATAAATATAAAATATTAAACAATTAGAAATAATAATTTTAAAATTATAAAATGATATTTTGATATAAGATGATCAAGATATGCATAAACAAATACTTTAAGCATTAAAATAACAATTCGAAAGTTTAGTACCTACAGAATTGATATTTGATAGGTAAAATATTATTTTTATAATTATTAAAGTTATTTTAAACAACCAATGAACACTTAAAAATGTTTAATATGAATTGACTAAATTTATTTTGTTATAAACTAATAGTTTTATGAAAATTTGTATGTTGAATATCATATTGGTCGTTAGTGAAATTATAAATTAATTAAGATTTAAAAATTATAAATAATAAATACTTAAAAATTATAAAATTATATTTTAAAATAAGATATAATTGAAATCTACTTATAATTATTAAAAAAATATATATTTTTGCATTTAAGTATACAATTTAATTTTTTAAAATTATTTACCTTAAATAAGAGAGAGAATTAGTAAAATATAATTAAATGAAAGATTAATATAATAGTGACATTTAATGATGAATAGATATGAAAATGACATGTGACAAAAATTGATATAAGAATGACAAGTGGCATATTTGTTATTCATTTATTAGGTAGTATAGATAGGGGAAGGACCAAATGTTAACCCTTCCTTATTGCGATAACCGTATAACCCTAGCATTTTTTGCGTTTTTTGCCCGAATCTTTTTTTTTCATGGTCTTTATTATACATAAATAGAGGGTTTCCTTCTTGTGTTTTTGCTAATTCATCACCGTTTAGAAGTTATTTACAACCGTAAGTAACTGTAACGACTTACAGTTACTTACATTACGTATCTGATGGAAGTGTGATGTAAGTAACTGTAAGTCGTTACAGTTACTTACGGTTGTAAATAACTTCTAAACGGTGATGAATTAGCAAAAACACAAGAAGGAAACCCCCTATTTATGTATAATAAAGACCATGAAAAAAAGAAAAAAAAAAGATTCGGGCAAAAAACGCAAAAAAAATGCTAGGGTTATACGGTTATCGTAATAAGGAAGGGTTAACAAAGGAACCATCCCCTATATATATATATATCGCAATAAGGAAGGGTTAACAAAGGAACCATCCCCTATATATATATATATATATATATATATATATATATATATATATAGGGGATGAAATTTTTGATAACCCTTATCTTTTGCTACAACTACATAACCATCATCCAATGGTTACTTTTAGAAGGTAAGTGTATAGGATCGTGACACGTGTCAGATTCCTTTTTTTTCCTTTTTTTAATATAAAGGGCATTTAAGACATTTGTTATTTAAGTATAGTTTACCCCCATTTTTTAAACATTCGTAACTTTTTTATACTATATTATTTTTTTAAAAAAATTGCACCATTATACTCGTCTCATTTTTCTCTTTAATTTCGGTATAGTCTCGACTAGTTTTTTTTTTTTTTGATGTCATGTATTTACATCATTGTAACAAGCTTAAATATAGCAAATTAATTAGAAATTTTTTCTAACAATAGTAAATTACAGTAATGTAACAAAAAATGAAGTATAACACAATGAAGTAATTTACAATGACATAATTAACGGTGATGTAACACATTATTTTATTTTTTTCTCTAACAATAATAATTACAATGATAAATTACAGTGATGTAATAAAACACATTATTTTGATTTTTTTTCTCTAACAATGATAATTATAGTGATGTAATTTATCATTGTTCGAAAAAATTTTAAACTAATTTGTTGTCAATGTAAATTACATCACTGTAATTTAAACCAAATTCACCGAAAAAACCGAAACCGAATTTTACGTCAATGTAAATTACATCACTATAATTTATCATTTTTAAAAAAATTTCAAATAAATTTGTTATATTTAAGCTCGTTACAATGATGTAAATATAGGGCATATAAAAAAAGTAAAAAAAAATTAGTCGAGACTATAACGGAATTAAAGAGAAAAATGAGACGAATATAATGGTGCAATTTTTTTAAAAAAATAATATATTATAAAAAAGTTATTAATGTTTAAAATAGAGGGGGGAAAAACTTATAAAGATAAAATGACTATGATGTCCTTTTTAATATTTTAATGAAAAGCTTATGTGTAATTTTATGATTGGTTGAAATGGGTTATGTAGTTGTAGCAAAAGATGAGGGTTATTTTTTAAACCCTTCCCTATATATATATATATATATATATATATATATATATATATATATATATATACAGGAAGGTTCAAAAGAAAACTACTTATTTTCAAGAAAACTTAGAAAACTCTCCTCAACCAATCAGATTTTTTTATTTTAATTTTTTTCATTTTTAATTTAAAGGTCTAATAGGTAATTTTAACCTCCTTTATTTATGGAATTTTTATTCTAATTCAAACAAAAATGACGTTTCCCTTATTATTCGATTCAAAAATTTAAGGCTATTTACAAAGGGTTTGTGATTTTACTTCTCCACTACTTTCAAGATTCAAATATTTTATCCATATAAGCTTATTTGCAGATCTGTAGACCCTAAAAACACTCCATTAGCAAACATTCAAACAATCTTCCACTAATTTCCAATTATCTTCAATCTTCTTCCTTCTTTGCATAATAATCATGGCAAACTACATAGCTTCCAGCCAGTCACCACCGAAACTTCTTCACCGGTCAATGGCACTTTTGTCACTTCTGTCTTTATCGACAGTTCACGCAACGACACAATCTCCAATCTATACTTGCATGCAGTGTTTTCTTATCAACATAACAGAATTTGCAGGTCGTTTTCGTAGGAAAGAATACAGATTTGAAAGAGAGTGAAATTGATGAGCGATGAAATTAGGCGGTCACTGAAAAGTAGAGGATTACGCACGCCTCCCTCCATGGCGAAAAAACCGATTCATGTAGAACAAGTGATTCGAGCCGTATTGTTGGACGGCAAACTATTCTACGGCAAATATGTAGTGTTTTTAACAAAAAAGAAATTAACAATCCCTCCTCAACGTATACATGTATGCATGTATACATATGTATGTTGCTTGATCAAACTAATTCATTTTTATGATTACATATATGTAATTGATGTGTTGTAAAACACATCTATTTTTCCATTTGTTTTTGTTAAGTTTCAGTACCGTTTTATTCAGTTTTTGAGTCGATTGATGCTGGTTCTTCACAATTCCACAAAATTGTTACTTGCAGGTAATAAACATGTATATTCGGTGATAAAGTACAAAGAAACGAGCTCACGGTTGGGTAAGGACGGACCCGGAAACAAGAAAAGAAGAAAACTGGATTCTGGATTCTCTCGCGCTACGCGACAACCACAGCAAACCCTGTCGCGCTACGCTAGAGGTGGAAAATACCAAAATACCCTCTGATATCTCTCGCGCTACGCGACAGATTAGGAGGTATCTGTCGCGCTACGCCACAGACTTAAAATCGCAGAAAATCAGTTTTAAGCCAAAAAGTCGAAAACCCTAGGGGAGAATACTCGTTCTGGAAGAGGTGGAGGAGAAGTGTTCATACCACCGGTGTTGGTGGAAGTTGAGGAGAGTGAGAGATTGGTTCCACGGTTGATTTAGATGAGGAGGAACCGGTGGATGAGGAGATTGAGATGGAGACTCCTAGGAGGGTGCCCCCGAGGCTAGTCCCAGCAAGTACCGCACCTAACAGTGAGTCTCCCGTTGAGAAGCCGGCAGTTGGTAAGCCGGTCATGTTTAGACCCACCACGGAGATTGATCTTACCCGTATTCCTTATCCGGCGTGCTTAACCAATCAAAAGCATGCTAAGGAATACGGGCACTTTCTTGACATGTTTAGACAACTCAAGATCAATCTCCCTTTTATTGAAGCCCTTCAGCACATACCCAAGTATGTCAAGTTTCTGAAAGAGTTGCTGAAAGGTAAGGACCGTTTAGGAGAGGTCGCCAACGTACCATTGAGTGCGGGTTGTTCCGCGGTGATTTTAAACAAGCTTCCCGAAAAGCTTGCAGATCCGGGAATGTTCACTATCCTGTGTTTATTTGGAGATGATGTGAGGAGGTATGCTCTAGCGGACTCAGGGGCTAGCATCAATCTGATGCCATATTCTTTATACGAGAAGCTAGCCCTTGGTGATCTGTCCCCCACACGCATGACCTTGTCGTTGGCGGACCGGTCGGTTAAGTGTCCACGGGGGACTTTGAAGAATGTTCTAGTCAAGGTGGATAAGTTTATGTTTCCCGTGGATTTTGTTGTGATGGACATGGAGGCAGACACGAAGGTTCCCATCATTCTTGGGCGGCCATTCTTGCGCACCGCCAAGGCTATTATAGATGTGTACGAGGGAAAACTCACTTTTAGAGTGGGTGATGAGAGTGTTTGTTTGAAAATAGCAAAATCTATGAGCGCCGGTGGCGAGTTAGTCCATCAAGTTGATGGTGTGAAGTTGGTGAGTGATGATGTAGGTGTGAATGAGGTCATGGGAGGAGGACCATGGGATGTTGGTGAGCGTGGTCATGATTTGATTGCAAGGGAGGAGGTTTCCCTTGATTCCCCCATCTGAGTTGAGGATTGTGGGCTCTTGGGTTAAACTCCCAAGTGTAGAGTTTGTAAGTTATTTTGGGTGTCGTTGGTGTGTTTTTCATTTTTCGTGATTGTTTTTCGTTTTTTTTTCCGTTTTCGTTTTTGTGTGTTTTAATTTGTTTTGCAGGTTTTTAATCAATTTGATGCCATAATGATGAAGTGGAGCCACCAGGTATGTATTTCTTGCTTTAGAACGGTTGTGGATGGTTTAGTATGTTTTGGGGTTGAAAATTTGGCTAAGGCATGGAAATCTGGAAACTCTCTGGAAAAAGAGCATCGTCGCGTCACGCGAGGGCCACATGCCCATCTGTCGCGCTACGCGAGGACATGGTCAACGTCACGAGTCAACGTTCCCTCGCGTATCGCGAGGGTTTCTTCACATGCTGTCGCGGTATGCGACGCCCTCCCAGATTAGTTAAAAGCTTTTCAAGCCCTAGAGATCAGATTTTTAGCCCCATTTCTTCTCTTCTACTCCATTGGCCCTCCATTCTCATACACTGTAGGCACCCGAGATGAGAGGAGATGGTGTTGATGAAGGCTAAGTGTGGGGAGGCTTGTGTTTCTTGTCGTTCATGGTTATGTTGATAGAAATTTTGAAATTTTGTAAATTTTGATTTGTTGGTTTCGGGAATCTGAGTTGGTTTGTGGTTGGACTTAATCATGGATATCATTGTTATCATATTTTGAATGGGTTGATGCTTGTTTGATCTTTGTCTTTTTGAAGATCTTATGTGATTGTTTGTAGCCTGTGGAGCAAAATTGTAGATTGTGGAGCTACGTGGAAAGATTGGCACTCGACAGTCTTCTCTTCAACCAGCTAAGTCATTTTCAGTTTTTAGTTTTTTAGTTTTTCTTTTGGGTTTCCTTTTTCTCTACATTGGGGACAATGTACAGTTTAAGTGTGGGGATGAGAAACTTAGTTTAGTTTTGTTTTAGTAGTTAGTTTTTGAATTTTTGAGTCAAAATTTTTAAATTTATTTTTATTTTTATTTTTTTTAGCTTAGATATTTCTTGTTTTTGTTTAAGTTGGTTGCAAAAGCATGATGGGAAATGATAGGAAAGTTGGGTTTTGTGGTTTCATTCATGGTTAACTTGTTGGTTTGGGTTTTATGCTTTGGTTATGGGATGTGTAGGTAGGCTCAAATGATTGTATTTGTCCCGTAGGATTGGTAAAATCTTACTTAAATGCATGAATTTCATGGGAAACATCTTGGGGATTTGGAATTGATGAAACTGTTTTCTAGTCAGAAAGGAGTCTTTGCATAATAACAAATGAGAGTTTTGAAAATCTGATTTTTGTTTGGCACATAAGCACTCTTTTTATGATAATAAATCCGAGTCTTTTGGCGCCTCCATTTCACTAAATGAGCTGAGCTAAAAGAAAAAATAAGAAAAAAAAAGTTGGACGAGAAACTTATGTGTCACACGCCAGGTTGCAGCCTGGTTGAAACACCACTAAGCTAAGTTCAATGAAAAAAAATGAATAAAATAAAAATGCTCACGCTTTCATCTGCTTCCATTATAAAAATCTGATTTGAGAAATTTCTTGTTTGTTTATATGTAAGGATGACTTGAAAGCTAGAATCCAGGATTGATTTGGTTTTATTTTCCTAAGTGTGGGTCTAATGAAATGAAATGTAGAACACGAACATAATGGAACCATGACTACGGGACTGGGAAATCAATATGGGTTTAATAGGATAACAATACTTGCAATCTTTTCCATAGCATTTAATTTTGAATTAATGAGTTTAATTGTGTGGAAACCATTTTACCTAGCTATGATCCCAGATTTTTGCATAAGTCTTTTTCAGGGACGAAAAAGAAATAAGTGTGGGGATGTGATGTGTTGTAAAACACATCTATTTTTCCATTTGTTTTTGTTAAGTTTCAGTACCGTTTTATTCAGTTTTTGAGTCGATTGATGCTGGTTCTTCACAATTCCACAAAATTGTTACTTGCAGGTAATAAACATGTGTTTTTGGTGGTAAAGGTCAAGAAATAGAGCTCCCGGTTGGTCGAGAACAAATCCAAGACACAAGATGAAGAATTCTGGAAAAAAGGTCATGTCGCGTACCGCGACAACCACCTGAAACCCTGTCGCGTAGTGCGACAGGTGGAAATGACTGTTTTACCCTTTTTAATGATTGCGGGTTTGACCCGACTAATTTGTCGGGTAGTGGGTACCCTCGCGTAGCGCGAAGGGTTCAGAGGAGCCTGTCGCGTAGCGCGACAGGGTTAAAAATTCAGAATTTCGAGTTTATGTTTTCTGAAACGGCTGGAGGCTAGGGAATTCGATTTTGGACGATCAGAGACGACCTAGGAGGCGACTAGAAGCAAGGATTCGAGATTGGGGTCGAGTTAGATCATCGAGAAGCCTAAACGAGTGATCCGAAGGGTGTAACGTGATCGGTTCTTCTTTCTTTCTTGTTATTCTCATTCGAATGATGTTTAAGATTTGTTTTATTTTAATTTCTTGCTGTTTGTTCAGTATGGTTGTTGGCTAGAACAATAGAACTACCTAGGGTTTTACAATTATGCATGTTTGACGTTTATAAAGATTGATTGTGGAACAAGTTTGGATTTTTCAATGATTTAATGATATGGTTTGGATTCTTGGATGTACATGAATGTTTATGATGTTTGCGATCTGATTTATTGTGTCCTCACATGCTTTGGCGAATGTCTTTCGTATAAAGAGCATGTGTTAGATCATTTACTTTGTGTTTATGATTAGGGGATGTATTACTAGACGTAGTAATTCATAGGAACAATAATTAGCTCACAAATGAATTAGATGTTAACCAAATTCAATAGCCGTGAGGTGAGGGTTTGTTAGTATATCTTGCATGTTTAAGAACTAGTTAAGTCTTTGTAAAAAGATTAAAATTAAGTTAATTGAACATAGTCTTGTATGCTAAGTCCAAGATGAATCTCCTTATTATCCCTTGCATGTTGGTGCATTGAGGCCTTCTTTTCCGTGAGGTAGATGGTTTTTAGGATATATCATTGATGGGTTGGTTAACTTGTGAGAGTAATTAACCTAAACCGGCGTTCAACATACTTATAAACAATTTAGTTGAAATCTTTGAAAACGGTTGAAGAATCTCTAATTGGTTGTTAAGTTAAAATTCAAAGATCCCGGTTCCAAAATAAGTTCCATAATCAATCCATAAAACATTAGACATGTATAAAGTAAACCCTATGTAGTCATTTCATCATTTGTGAATCTTAGTTGCATTTTCCAATTTGAGTCTTGATTTGATTTTCAGAATTTTATAAATTTCAGTTCATTTAGTTAATTACAAAACCCCCCCTTTCAAACATTTAATTTAATTTAAGTTATTTGTATAGATAAGTCATTGAGTCTATTTGTATTTTCTATAGGAGTCTGTGGGTTCGATAATCCGGACTTACTTTTCTGTACTGCATTTGACAGGTTCACTTGCCTGTTAGTAGTTTAGTTTAGAGAGTCTAGAATATTACTTAGTGTCTAGGATAGTTTTGATTTTTATTAGTTTTAATTAAGCTACTTTGCACACATCAGTAATCATGTTTACATATAAATAGTTAGGTTAATTAATACATATATGTAATCATATAGTTTTGTTGAAAAAATTCAGATTTTTTGTATGAAAAAATTTAGGTTGTTTGAAATTCAATTTTTTGAGTGAAAAAATTGACCAAACTAATAGGTTTATATGATTACATAATCATTTTTACATATGTAAATAGTTAGGTTGATTACACACATGTAATTAAGTGGTTTTTTCTTAAATGATTACATATATCTATTAGTTGAATGCTTATATATAATAAAGTTTACTTGTATGATTACTTACATATAAGCATGTTTACATGTATGTAACTTGATATAACTAACTCATTTGCATGATTACATATATGTAATCATGTTTACATATATAAGCAGTTGGGTTGATTACATATATGTAATCAGATGGTTTCTGTTAAAAATTTGGATTTTTTATATTAAAATATTCAAATTGTTTGAATTCAATTTTTTGAGTTATATTATTTTAGTTAATTTTTTTAATATAAATTAAAAAAGAAGAGAGAGGAGTGAGAAAAGAGAAGAGAGTGATTTTAGGGATTTTTATTAAATATATGAAAGATAATAAATTTGTTTTGACTATTATACCCTTATGATCTTATAATTGTATCCTTTAATCATCATTTATTTACAAAATTGTCATTATCCGATCTCAATCATAAATTGCTTAGATCAATGGTGAAAAAGTGGTTTTCTTAGTTTTCTAGAAAATGAGTGTTTTCTTAGGAACCCTCCCCTATATATATATAGAGGAAGGTTCATAAAAAAACCACTCATTCTTAAGAAAACCAAGAAAACTAGGGCATTTAAGTAATTTTACACCCATTATTTCTCTAATCTCCTTTTCTTATTTATGGAATTAATAAAATTTAACCAATCTCCTTTTATTTCTCCATTCAATTATTCACGATCAAATCTAGGTTAATTATTCAATTATTCACGATTGTTCATGTTGTAGCAGGCGAAATCGTCACGAACCGGAGGGACGTCGTTGACTCTGTTCAAGAATGGTTGAAAGGTTCCGGATGCAGTTGGAGTTGGTGAGGAACTCAGATCCCAATACCTCGAGATTCAAGGTCCGTTGTTCGTTTCCCCCTTTTTTATTTAGGTTTTTAGATCATGCTCAAAATCATCTAAACTCAATAATCATATATTACTTTGATGTGATGTAATCCCATTTGGTTGTTCAATTGTGTTTTGAATATTTTTATGGAATCAACCGCATGATCATGATAAAAACAGATAATGGAAGAGATACCTTATTCACCTTCAAAGATGAAGATCAAACGTAAGCCATATAATGATATAGTTTCGTTTATATGAATCCCCTTTGGTTATAAATGATTTCAATTAGGGGACTCTTGCCAAGCAATTGCCCAAGATTCTATCTGTTTCTCATTGAAATTGGCAAGAATTGAAAAATATAAAGATGGTGAAACTCTGCTAGAACTTGATAATGGTATTCGGATATCATCCAAGGTATATGCATACCACATAAACAAATATTTCTTGATCAAAAAGTTTAGGTGAAGCAAAAATTAGTCCTTTTGATTTGATCAACATTGTATGAATCAACAATTTGCTTTAACACAACAATTCTAATCAACACAAGAATTCTTATCAAGTAGTCATCTAATCAACACAACAATTCTTGCAAGTAGTCATCTAATCAACACAACAATTCTTGCATATCAAGTAGTCATCTAATCAACACAACAATTCTTGCATATCAATCTATACCAACCAATACGGAGCTTTAACAATTTGCTTTGCCCCATAAATGATACAACCAACAACCAATTCACTAGCATAAATGAATATGTACCACAAGTATTTACCACATAATCACATTATGTCAATACTTGTTTCTATTATCCTCATTTCATATTCATTATGGTTTTCTTCACTTATGCATAATATATCAATTTCTGAAAGTCCAATGTTATATGGATGATGTTAATAGGCACTGTTTATTTTATAATGTCATAACCAGTTGAAAACATCAATATAACAATCAAACTGTCTTACACAACCCTATTTGTATTCTTTAGTGATTTACTAAGGTACTAAACCCATATCACGAGATCTGATTACTCTTTTTTTAACTCATGATAATGGTATCACATACAGAATACATTACTTATTTATATCCTCATCCTATCACACAAGGATAGTTCAATTCAAGAAATTCACAAACTTCTTATTATACAAATCAAATAATCACATCAATCTACAAACATGTGTTAGCTATAACTTTTTTTTTTCAAGCAAAACATAAGCAGCTTTCACAATCACATGTTTATAGTAACAATTTCATTTGTTATGACACTTATGTCAAAACATGAAATAGTGTATAACAACACCAAGTGTTGAAACACTTCATTTTACTTAAGGCATATCAAGCCCATAACAGTTTTAATTTTAATCAATAATGACTTACGACTTTTATGCCAAAATGTATAAGTCATTTCTCATTCTACCTCATCTTTCACCTAAGTTTATAACCAACACTTTCTTGATGCATCGAATAAAGTTATGTATAGGGTATACATAGGGCATATGCCCAGCCGCCAACCCACCACCTCTTCAATACATCATGATCATGCATTGGCTAATATCTTAGGTTTCAAACAATTTCAATCACATAATCATTTTCACATGTCAATGCTCAAATGATTTATTATGTATATTAACATGTCCACACCTTTGTGGATCATTCACAAACAAATATCATTTCTAATTGGCATGTTCAATTACTTGCATCATTAGGCAAGTCAATGGGTCATAGTCTCCCGTAATAACACATTCAAGTATACTATTTCATATACCAACCAACTACTTAAATTAACAAGTAGTTTCAAACATGAGTGTCCTACATCTAGGTGGATCACCCCAAACCATATCCATCTTTATCAATTTCTTTCCGCACGAATGCGGATTATATCAAACGTCACTCCCCCGTGGTCTTACAATAAATTGTTTAACCAATATTTAAATAACAATTGTATAAAATCACATGTACCCAACCAATCATTAACAACATTATCATGTTGTATTGTTTACATCATAAAAAGGGTCTTGATGAAATTGGTGAATGTTATGATATAGTTACATCAAATGTTCAGACCTTGGGATTGGGTGAGGCTAATGCCTTGACCTGGAATGGATTCAAAACTTTAATGCAGGAGGAGTACTGCCCTCGCAGTGAGATGCAGAAACTAGAGGAAGAATACTGGCACCTCAAGATGGAGGGATCAAACATCGAGGAGTACACGACTCGATCACATGAACTAGCCAGACTTTTACCTCATATGGCTACTCCCGCAAGCAAGTGGATAGAGAGGTACATTGGGGGATTGGTGCCTCAGATTCAGGGATTGGTTACTTCTGCAAATCCCACCACCATTCAACAAGCTGTTCGGTTAGCGCACCAACTGACTGATCAGGCAGTGCTACAGGGAACTCTGCCTAAAAGAACATCGGCTACTAAGGTGGGAGACCACAAGAGAAAGTGGGAAAGCAACAACACCAAGAACAATAACCAACAGCCGTTTCAGCAGAACCGGAAACAAGACTCAAACAAGTCTTATCACAACTCAAATAGTGGTCAACAATCATCATCGTCAGGAGGTTATATTGGTAAACACCCAAAGTGCAACAGGTGTGGATTTCATCATACGGGAAATCAATGTGATAGAGCTAAGTGTCAAAGGTGTGGTAAGGTTGGGCATGCATCTAAGGATTGTCGGGGAGAACTGCAAAACAATCACAACAATCATAATAACAATTAGAACAACGCACAGAAGGGTTGTTTTGAATGTGGCAAGATGGGGCACTTTAAGAAGGATTGCCCACAACTCAAGAAAGGTGGGGATAATAATGCAAATGGCAATGGCAACGGCAATGGTAATGGTAATGGCACCAATAACAACAATAACAATAACAACAACAACAATGGTGCTAGGGGCAGGGCGTTTGTGATTGGAGGACGTCAAGCACGGGAGGATCCCAACATTGTTACGGGTACGTTCCTCTTAAATAATCACTATGCCTCTATGTTATTTGACACTGGTGCCGATCGGAGTTTTGTATCTAGTTCACTTGCTAAGTTGCTAAATGTTAGTCCCACTGCTTTAGATAGTCCATACACTGTAGAACTAGCTGATGGTAAGCTAATTGTAGTTGAACAAATCCTTAAGGGATGTATACTTGATTTGATGGGTCAGACATTGGAAATTGACCTTATGCCTATTGCTTTAGGTAGTTTTGATGTAGTCATTGGCATGTGGTTGTCCAAAAACCAGGCTGAAATCGTATGCCATGAAAAGATTGTTCGCATACCTCTTTCGCATGGAGAGACATTGTATGTACAAGGTGAGAAGAGCAGTACACCACTGCGTCTCATATCTTGTATGAAAGCACACAAATGTCTGCGGAAAGGTCATACGGCAGTTATAGCACTTATAACTGAAAAGCCGGTAGCTGAGAAGAAGATTGAAGATATACCAATAGTTTGTGAATTTCCGGAGGTATTTCCAGAAGACTTGCCGGGATTACCGCCTATCAGACAGGTGGAATTCCGAATCGACTTTACACCAGATGCAGCACCGATAGCAAGGGCACCTTATCGACTCGCACCGTCAGAAATGCAAGAGTTATCTACACAACTGCAAGAGTTGTTGGATAAGGGTTTCATACGACCTAGTTTTTCACCGTGGGGAGCTCCAGTCTTATTTGTTAAGAAGAAGGACGGGACTTTCCGTATGTGTATCGATTACCGGGAGTTGAACAAGGTTACTATCAAGAACCGGTATCCGTTACCCAGAATTGACGATCTGTTCGATCAGTTGCAAGGTTCGAGTTACTACTCGAAGATTGATCTCAGGTCTGGTTATCATCAACTAAGAGTCCAGGAGGAGGATATTCCAAAGACAGCATTCAGGACACACTATGGCCATTATGAGTTCTTGGTCATGCCATTTGGGTTGACAAACGCTCCAGCTGTATTCATGGATCTCATGAATCGTGTTTGTAAACCTTATCTCGATAAGTTTGTCATTGTTTTCATTGATGACATTCTCATCTATTCTCAGACCGAAGAAGAGCACGCTGAACATCTTCGATTGCTACTAGAATTACTGAAACAGGAACAATTGTACGCTAAGTTCTCGAAATGTGACTTCTGGATGCGAGAAGTACAATTCTTGGGTCATATAGTCAATGAAAAGGGTATACACGTTGATCCAGCAAAGATTGAAGCAATTAAGAATTGGGAAGCACCAAAGACTCCTACTGAGGTACGACAATTCTTTGGTTTGGCGGGTTACTACCGACGATTCATTGAGGGTTTCTCAAAGATCGCTCAACCACTTACAGCTCTTACGCATAAGGGAACGAAGTATAACTGGACGGATAAACAGGAAGCTGCATTTCAGTTATTGAAACAGAAACTCTGCAGTGCACCGATTCTGTCCTTACCGGAAGGGACGGAAGACTTTGTGGTGTATTGTGATGCATCTGCACAGGGTTTGGGATGTGTGTTGATGCAACGGAATAAAGTGATTGCTTATGCTTCAAGGCAACTACAACCACACGAAAAGAATTACACTACTCACGATTTGGAGTTAGGAGCAGTGGTTTTTGCTTTGAAAATTTGGAGGCATTACCTGTATGGAACTAAGTGTACTATTTACACTGATCATAAGAGTTTGCAGCATATCTTTGATCAGAAGGAGCTGAATATGAGACAACGAAGATGGGTTGAGTTGTTAAACGACTACGAATGCGCGATTAAGTATCACCCGGGAAAAGCTAATGTGGTAGCTGACGCTTTAAGCAGAAAAGATACTTCAACAAGACGGGTTCTTGCACTTATGATGACGATACATACTGACTTACCTGACAAGGTACGCAGTGCTCAGATCGAGGCTTTGAAAAAGGAAAACTTGGTACAGGAATCCTTACGAGGAATGGAAGAACAACTGGATGTTAAGTATGATGGAATTCGTTATTTCATTAATCGACTGTGGATACCTTTGTATGGAGGTTTAAGGGAACTCGTGATGGATGAAGCACACAAGTCCAGATATTCAGTCCATCCGGGATCAGTCAAGATGTATCATGACTTGAAGGCACTGTATTGGTGGCCTCACATGAAAGCTGATATTGCTAAGTACGTTAGCAAATGTTTGACTTGTTCGAAAGTCAAAGTTGAATACCAGAAACCATCTGGTTTACTGCAACAACCAGAGATACCGATGTGGAAATGGGAACAGATTTCGATGGACTTCATTACTAAGTTACCCCGTACACCGAGTGGTTGTGATACGATATGGGTAATTGTCGATCGATTAACGAAATCTGCACACTTCTTAGCAATCAAGGAAACTGATAAGATGGAGAAACTGACTCGCATTTACATCAAGGAAGTGGTAGCACGGCATGGCGTGCCAATCTCTATCATATCAGATCGGGATGCCCGATTTACTTCCAACTTTTGGAAATCACTTCATAAGTCATTGGGGACTCGCTTGGATATGAGTACCGCCTATCATCCACAGACCGACGGTCAAAGTGAACGTACGATTCAAACGCTCGAAGATATGTTACGAGCTTGTGTAATTGACTTTGGTGATAGTTGGGAGAATCACTTACCGTTAGTAGAATTCTCTTACAATAATAGTTATCATACAAGTATTCAAGCAGCACCGTTTGAAGCTTTGTATGGTCGCAAATGTCGTTCACCAGTTTGTTGGGCTGAAATTGGTGACAGTCAGATTACGGGTCCGGAACTAGTGCATGAGACGACAGAGAAGATAGTTCAGATTCGGAATCGTATGACAGCGGCCCGGGATCGACAGAAGAGTTATGCTGACAAACGTCGTAAACCGTTGGAATTTCAGGTAGGAGACCGAGTTCTTCTAAAGGTATCACCTTGGAAGGGTGTGATACGATTCGGCAAGCGCGGGAAGCTTAGTCCACGTTACGTAGGACCTTTTGAGATTCTGAAAAGGATTGGTCCGGTTGCGTATCAACTCAAACTACCGGATGAACTCAGTGGAGTTCATGATGTCTTTCACGTATCAAACTTAAAGAAATGTCTTTCTGATGAGACATTGATTGTACCACTGGAAGAAATACAAGTAGATGAACAGTTACGATTCATTGAAGAACCAGCTGAAATCATGGACCGAGAGGTCAAACAACTCAAACAAAGCAAGATTCCAATAGTCAAAGTTCGGTGGAATTCAATACGTGGTCCTGAATTCACATGGGAACGGGAAGATCAAATGATGAAGAAGTATCCTCATCTGTTCAAAACAGCAACTACAAACACTGAGAGCGCACGTTAAATTTCGGGACGAAATTTCCTTCAACAAGGGGATGACGTGATGCTTCACACATCAAACACTGCAAGTTTAAAACAGTAAGCACAAACACTTTATTCAATTGGTTTTGTTATAAACATTTGTGCTACATTACATTTTATACATTTTATGTGCTACATTTCATATGTTACATGTTATGATGTTACATGTTATGGTAGTACATACATGATTAGTTACACACATTTTGCTATATGCGGGTTGCATAGTACAAACAGTTACAGACACTCACTATGTGTGAGGTTACACATCACAGTATGATCAAACACAAACAGTCACAGTTAGGTGAACTAACTAGTGTACACACAAACAGTCACACTGAACGATCACATTTAGTTGTGATGTTGCAAGCATTAGATTTTGTGTGTGAGTACACACAAGCACATGGAATGATCAAACCACACTAACATGTACGATTTAAACTCGTAAGTAGTTTCCTAACTACTCCTAACATTTTCTAATTTTCGGGACGAAAATTCCTTCAACAAGGGGATGATGTGACAATCCGACTTTTCGAATTAACCTAGTTAACTGAGAATAGTGAGATCACAGGCCCAACAAGATAAGAGTAGGTTCAATGAGGCCCAAGTAGGCCCAATAAGGCCAAGTTAGGCCCAATGAAAGGAAGGAAGGCCCAATGAGGCCCAAGTAGGCCAAATAAGGCCAAAGTAGGCCTAGGGTAGGCCCAATGAGGCCAAGGTAGGCCCAATGAGTCCAGGATAGGCCCAGTTGTATTTAAGAGGCCCAATTGGGTTAATTTAGCCCAACAATGATTTAAGTGACCTAATTAGTGATAATTCAGGATTGTTGATGTAACTTTGTTAATCGAAGTGATATGTTATTGATCCAGAATAATTTATAGGAGTTAAGAATTATCAAAAATCAGGTTCTAAGTGTTTTAATTTCAAGAATTAGTCTACAAATTGGAATAATAGTCGATTTTGACTCCTAAAAGTCAAAATTCGTTTGTAACAACATTAGGAAATTCGAAATTGGCATCATCAAGCAATTAAGGCCGAATTGGAACTGTTATACTCAACACTTTAATGATTTATAACAGTTACAAAGTGTTATTAACATCATGATTGATCGAATTTATGGTCTAATGAGACCAAAGGTCGTAACCGTAGCAATCCTTGATCAAATTCGTTTAATTCGATTGGAATTCATTAAATTGAATATATATAACTTCAAATCGGCATTCTCAGAACCTGTTGCATATACTAATTCGAATCCAGAAGTTGTGGGTGGAAGATTTCGAGTTGAAGTCGGCCGAACCATAAGTGAATCATCGAGATACGTCGATTCGAAGTAAAACCAGGTAATTATCAACACCTACACATTACTTCTATCTTGTCTAAGCAAACACACAAGGAAATGGAATCATAGAATCGAGAATTTGTCACGGTTGATAGCTAGGGTTCATTGTTGAACCGATTTGGGGGTTTTATGTAAACGAGGTTAGCAATCAAATTAAACCATACGTGTAGTTTCAGAAACCTCCGATTGATAACATCCCTATGTCAATTTCATGAAACTATAACGAATTCGGGGGTCTCTAGTTCTAGGGTTCTTAGCCAAAAACGATTTGGGGGTTTCAATTCATATGAGTTTTAAAATCAAATTGATTGCTATCCTAAGTTTCTAAAAACTCCGATTAACAAGATTCCTCTATTAATTTCTGGCCTTAACATCGAATTGTATAGAATCCGTAGTTAGGGTTTTCGGTTAAGAACGAATTGGGGTTTGTAACTCGAATGTGTTTGGTAATCTAATTAATTAGTACAGAAGGTTTCGAAATTATGGGATTGATGAAAACCCTATAGAAATTCAGTGTAATTCAAACGATTTAAACAGATTGAATGATGATTCTTATAAACATGTTCGAAACTGTTAAGATTCAATTAATCTGGCTATAGTGGCTTATTTTTCGAATTGAAGCCACCAACAAGGTCGTTTATATCCATGGGACAAAAGCCCCATGGTTAGGGGATCAATGAGATTCGAATTGGAGCCCAATTGGTTGTTAGTTAGTTCGGTTAATGAAACAAAAGGAAATGGGGCCGTTTGGGCTTAAAAGAATTAGGAACCATGATCCATCAATAAAAACTGAATAGAGTAGATGGTAGGACGGGTGTGTGTTGGGTTGAAGGTCTCGGGTTCGAGCCCGGCCTTCAACATTTTTATGGGGTTTAAAACTAATTTTGAGTTTTAAATCATAACTTCTTCATTTTAACTCCGATTCGACTCGTTTCAGTTTCGTTAGAACCAGAATTTCATCCCGAACATATTTGAATAATAAAATTCACATTTTTGATCGAAAACGTAATCGCGTATAATTACGTTTATTTAAATAGAATCGTATATGATTTTATTTAAACGATTTCAAAGGCACGCGTATTTACGTATGCACATTTCTAACACTTTAACATACGTGTGTTGACACGTATGTGATTCCAAGCACAAAACGACATTCCGAATAACTTTAGGTTATTGTTTAATCACAGATCCTTCGTAAGAGGATTATCTACACGAGCTCACGTAGTTGATCATTTTACAATACTCAAAGGTGCGTACACGGCCCCTTTCTTATTTTAACTGTTTTGGGGGAGAAAACATGTGCAAACAAACACTTTTTAGATACATATCACTTGCATGAGTTAGCTGTTTACATTATGTGACAACATAGCATTTAAAAGTCCTTACACACTTCGAACCGTTTAGTTTGCCGTAGCGCAAAGCGTGGTAGTTGGAAATAGATCTATTAGGTTTGACAAACCTCACCTGGTAGATGGGATCTACGCAGGTGTTTGACTGACCAAACACACATTACTATTGTTTGTGCTAGACAATAGTGGCAAGGCAAAAACATGCTATAGCATGGCAATCGTCAGCTTCGGTGTCGACCACTTATGTAAATAGTTTATATGACTAGCTATCATGACTATGCATGTGTGATTATGTTATCTGCAAACTTGATATTCAAACTGTTGTTTTGAACATTGTGAATACTTAAAACCTGTGTTATGCACCAACCTTTGTGTTGACTTGATTTACATGTTTTCTCAGGACGCTAAGGTGCGCAACAAAGCTGGCATGGACTAGGAGATAGAGTCACATGCATGTTTTACATTTATATTGTTTGAATTACACATTTGGGAATCATGTTTTGTAATTTACATGTTACAACTGTTCCTTTGGTTATTGTTTTAAAACGCTTCCGCAATCTTTAAAAACTTTGATGTTTTAGACCAAAGTATGTTTTGAAATTCATATAGAGATCTTCGTTATGTCTAATGATCTGAGATCCTGGTTTGTCACGTTCCCAAACGGTATGATTCCGTTAGTTGAAAATTGGGGGTGTGACAGTTCGCGACGCACTTGATTCACTCAAACCATTGGCTCTGATACCAACTTGTGACACCCAAAATCCATACACGCTTACACGTGTCAAATTTAGGTCCCAGTTAGGTTTTAACCCAAAATTTATTCAATTATTTATGCGGAAGCGACAAAAAATCATTTCATAAGTAATATGAACTTGTTAAGTTACTAATTACATTACAAAATCATCATACATTAGTTTGTATGATAACACAAAAACCAAAATTTCCAAAACGTTTGAATTTTTTTTTTAACATATGCGCCCGATCATGAGCTTTAACGCATCATCTACTTCCGACCTGCAAACACCACATATATTTTCATCATTAGTTCATAAGAACTAAGTAAGATTATCCCCAATGGTCCCCCAACCCAAAAATGGCAAAACACATCAATTTTGGTCAGGGCCGTAAGGAAGGCCGTAACCTACTGTCTCAGGGCCGTAAATCAGAGAGTTCAGCTACCCCAGGCCGTAGTTTATGGTCTCAGGGCCGTAGCTTATGGTCTCCTGCACCAGAAATGCAAATTTTTCTGTTTTGTGCAGTTTTGACCCATCCGAAGACCCGTTTTCGTTCTTTCACTTTTCAAAGTGATTTCACACATCCAAAAGATCTATTCAACCATATTACTTGGATTCAAATCATTAAATTACATCATTTCATATCCAAACATAATTGGACATCAAATCCTCAAAACGAGTCAAAATTTCAATTTCAAGCAATTAACGCTCTGACCCTTCCAAAACCTATTTCCATCATCCATATACATATAATATGGAGTATTATCATGTTTGGATCATAATATAATGAATTCAAACATAATTTGACACCAAATCCATCTATGATGAAATCAAGACCTCAAAATGGGTCAAAGTCACCACAAAGTGTTTAACCCTCCAACTTCCATTCAAATCAATTCAATTAGTTATACCGTTGATAACCAATCATATTTCAACAAAAATTACTATAATGTTCACCCTTAGGTAATTCCATTATAGATTTCAAAATAAATTTAACTCAATTAACCAATTTCAACCAAATCAACTCAATTATCACAATCAAGTGACAATTGATATTCAACATAGTTATGATGTTCTCACTCAAGTACTTCCATCATAACTTACCAAATTTTACTTCCACATTCAAGTGGTGAAGTAATCAACAATTTCAATTCATACTATGATGTTCACACTCTAGTCCTTCCATCATAGATTTCAATCAAGTAAACCATTCATAGGTTTATAATCATTTATAAACCATGATTCTATGATATTCATCCTCCGATACTTCTATCATAGATTTGCCCAAATCAATTGTCATTCAATCCAATTACTCAATATCACAATTCACATATTATGATATATAAACAGTATGACTAAATAAAGTCAAACCTAACAATCAACTCAATTACAATTATGAACTAAACAATTCATAATTAATCCAATTCAGGTATGAATTCAACAATTCATAACCAATTCTATTCAAGTAGGTATTCAACCATTCATAGTCCATTCAACTCAATTAGTGGACTACACATAATTACAATCCAACTCACTCAACCAAACTATATCTATGAATTTATAAATTCATAGTCAATTCAATTTACTCAACCAAAATCTATCTATGAATTTATCAATTCATAGTAAATTCAATTCAAGTATTAGAATAGCACATCAATTGACACTCGATGTACTTGCAACTAATCACAATTCAAGCGCCACATTAGATATGCACAGTTTGACTAAATAAGTCAAACTGCCCAAATCAACAAACAACACTATGAACCAAACCATCCATAGTCAAACCAATTCAATAAGTAGACTATTACTACTTCACATATATGGTGTTTAGCAAGTTAGATTACTTACTTAGCACTAGGATTAGAGATTAACAAATGGTGATTTGTCTTCTCTTTGACTTTCCTTTGCACTTCCAATACCACCACCTATTTCACATCAAATTTCAATTCTCTTAACTATCATTCTAGTTAAGATTTACATTGACTTATCTAAGTCAATTCATTGACAATCAAATTCTCTATTTTACAATGATAATCACTTCAAACAAGTTTCATGATTCACTTCACCAACTTTGACTAAAAATCAAACTATTGGCATTTCAACAAACACTTGGTGTGCATCATTAAATTCCAGGAATTTTGTTAATGTTTAAACATTAACCAATTCCATTCAAAGTCTCAAAAATCACCAATTTCTTAATCTATACAAAAGATTATTTACAATTGATGCATCACACAAGTCAAAACCATGTTATTAACCATCCTACTAGCTATTAAACACTATCATATGGATTTTCTCTTAACTTCTCAAGTTACCAAATCCATACCAAATCAAATTCAACAAATAACATAATAACTAGTAGTTTGGTTGTTCTAAACACAAAACAAGCATAGATTCATGGTTTCTAACTTATCTTAACAACAATTTTCAAGATTTGAGTTTAACCCCAAACTTGTTCATCTCAAGAACTCACAACCAATCATCAAGAATGAAGTTAAAATCACTTACAAGATGTTAGACAACACTTATAGATAGGATTAGAAGCTTCAATCTCTAGTTTTGACCAAGAAATCAACGAATTTGGAAGCTAGGGCTTGAAGCCTTTCTTCTCTTCTTCTTGGCTCCCACGAACGTATACACACACATATATTAGTTGAGAATGAAGGTTTTGACCAAGTCAAAGCCTTATAACATCTAACTTTTCAACTTTGCCCATTTGGCAAGTTTAACCCCTCAATCTTTAAACTAGTTAACTCACTTAACCAACATAATCAAGTTAGTTACTAGTTAACTTTAATACCCCAAATGTTATTATATTATTATCCCGACATAATTTTATAAACATAATAACATTTATTTATTAACAGTCGTGACTGTTAAAACCGGTCGTTACAATGTGTGATACTACACAACATGATAATCGAAGACGATCTGAATTTTATGTGAATTTTATGAAGAAGACGATCTGAATTTGCTGGAGCATGTGGAGATCAGCGACGAGGAAAAACAAGCAAACCATCAAATGCTTCGTAACGAGGGTATACATGCGAACCTCAAAGCCGATTTGATTGAACATTTATGAAAAAATCGTGAATTTAATTTGTAATTTTTTTATTAATTTGTAATTTTTTTATAATTTTATGTGATTTTTTTAATTTAACATTAATTATATCTCATTTTAAATTAAAATGGAATGATGACGTGGAGTGAGTGTATAAAGAGGCATTTCCACCAAAGTGGTGGGGTGAGTGGTTGTGGTGAGTGCCTACGTGGCGCGTAGGTGGAGTGATTGGGTAACGGGGCATACCCCATGGTCTTATGTGTTCAATTACCAATTATAGAAGGTTTCTAAATGGGTTTGATCCAGTTAGCTATTAGAATTGTTATAATTCATGATTTTGTTACGTAATTTAGTTGTTTGAGAACTTGATGGTTTTACATTAAATTTATATGGTTATATTTTTGAATCATGATTTGTGGATAACTAGATGGATTTATTCGCACATTTTCTAAAAATTCTGTCGAAACCATAAGATTCAAAGCGATGACTGTCCAACATTGTGTTTTCTCCTACAAGGTGTGAATATGATCGGGTGGGTTTATGACTCGTCAGTGATCCAAATTACCGTTCAAAAAAAAGTAATCAACAAAAATTGCATGACCATTTTATTGTTATTCTTCTAAACGTGCATCCCTCTCAAAGCTAAAATTGTAACGACTTAAGTGAACAATAGAGACAATATATGTATTTTTTGATTAAATAAAATTTTAGAAAATTACAGAGACAATCCCTGTAATTTCATATTATATATAATAAAATTAAGAGTTAATAAAAAACCTATTATCACCAAGTACTCTCATTTTTCACTCTTTAATTACTGTTAATTTTTTTTCCAATAAAACCGTTGTCATGTTTCAAATTAAATATATTTATTCTATATTTTATATTTTTATATAGGACATTTAGTGATAGCAGGTTACCTAATCGGGTGGGTTGACTGATTTTCTACTAATATATTACGATCCTTGTTTATTTATTGAACTATGATACAAAACAACCAGTTTCAAGACTTTGATTGTTTCATGCGAAATTTACTATTGCGCTAGCATATATTTAAATATTGATCAACTCCTAACTAAACTACAAATAATTATATTAGATAATAGTATACAACAAACTAAAAGGACCAAAACATGCAATCAAACATGTAATATATAAAATCTTGTGTACTTGATACCATTTAATATGCATTTTTCTTCTATAATTTAAAACATTATCAGTTATGTATTATCATTTTTAAATGAAGATCCGAACGAGTCAAAAGTCTAACTATTAAACAATGCAACATAGATCATTCAAGATAAAGAATAATATATACATCAAAGATCAAGTCAAGTGTTTATCATATTAATTGTATTTTTGAAGTTTAGAAAATATATGTGTTAAATTGAGGAGAAACATTATATATAAGTAGATACTTATTTTTCTAGCTAAGTTTTTTCCATTAAATAATCCAACATATATAAGTGATCATAGAGTTACAAATGAGTTGAGTTTTGTTGGGTTAGAGTTTGGAAATTAAAATGCCAAGTAAGCTTGGCTCAAATTTTTTATCAACCTGAAGAATTGTGTTCAATCTTTGACTTATAAAAAAACTCAAGCTATGATTTGGCATAATTTGTAAGCTGAAGAAAAAATATTTCCAATTCAATATGCTAACATGTTTGGTTGTAAAAGACAAAATGTTCAATACATGATTTTGTGTTTCAATATAAAACAATCAGTAAAACATATAATAAACAAAACTAAATGTTAAATTAATAAACAAAACGCAATCTTGAGTTTCTTTTCAAATTAATTATGATATATCACAAATGTTTATAATTTTTTTAAAAGTTAAATAAAATTAACAAATACATCAAATAAATAAATAAATAAACATCTAATTATATATGTGTGTAATACAATATAAAAATAACAACAATAATAATACGTGCCTTAAAAACCTTTATTTATCAGAAAAAACATTTATTTATCAGAATAGATATATTAAAAGTTTTATTTTAATTATGTGTATAGCTAATTTGTAGTTTTGTAAGATATGATCAACTCTTTTTGCAAGGGTTCCAATAGTGATTTTATAAATTCACTATTCTCTTATTTATGTGTATTTATAAACTTTAAAAATCAAGGAATTAGAAACCCAAATACATATTACTTGAAAGATAAGTTTGCTAGACCATATGTCCATATGTGTAAGCAAAGTCTTCCTCTTCAACCCATTTAATACTCCTAATGAATACATCATCAAACTAACATCAATTAAACAAATTCTAGAAGTCAACTCAAATCCAACTATTGCCATCAAATTTCTTCCAAATTTCTTCCATCCAAAACCTTCATCAATTCTAAGTTTTTAACTGTTCTTCAAGCTAGCTTTCATCAATGGCAATCCTCATCCTCACCAACATCATCTTCTCCACAATAACCCTCGTATCAAATCTCCTCTCTCGTTTGATCTTCAATGTCGCCGCGTACCTCCTTGTGATATCGATCCAAGCGTTAAAATTTCCCGGAGATGCGCTCCAGACCGGAATGGAGCAAATTGTTGGGTTCATCAGAAGTTGTGTTGAGTACCTTTTGGAGGTTATATTAGAGGTGATAAGTGAAGTTATTGGTTTGGTTTTTGATCTTTTGAAAGAAGGTGTTTTTGGGTCCGTGGCAGCCACTGGGGCGGTGGCTGGCGGACTGGTGGAAAAGGTGAGGTCGGCGTTTGATGGGTTTATGGAAGAATTTCCGGCGGTGGTGGAGGGGGCGGTGGAGATGGTTACTACAATGGTGACGGATTTGTGGAATAATTACATGAATGCTCAAAGCTATGTTACAGAAAACGCTTAAGTACGTCTAGGTAAGAGAATAAGAAGTTATAATTTATAAATTTTTTTGATAACTTTTGTCGTGAATTTATATTTTTCTTGATGTTACAAACATTGTATTTTGATAGAAGTTGGCATCTTAAACATAGTGTTTGTAGATTTGATTTTGTAAATATATTATTACTGTTTGTCTTTGGGATGAGCAATTTTGGATTCCGTACGGTTACAGTCATTTCCATAACCAAAACCGATACTTTCATAACCAAAACATATACCTCTAGTTTGTTTAAAATATATTTTTATTATAAACTTTTGATTTTTTTTACTTTTTAGTTTAAAAAACAATCATGATAATTTGATAAAATCAAACACTGTTATAAAGGGAAACCATCTATTGACGATTCATTAAACCATATTATCAAATGTTTATTAAAAAAAAAAATTATTAGCTACTATTGGTTCGAAAAGAAAAAAAAAAGGATTTTTCTTGAGTGGTGATTTCTACAAAACATCATCTCTACCACATTTTGGAGTAAGAATAAGATGTGTCTTTATCTATTTCTTCGAACCTTATAATGTGAGATTTCATTGAATATGTTTGTTTGTTAATTTAAACTGTATAACTCATATAATCATCTTGGGTCAATATCAATTCTTGTCGTCAACAATTTTGAATCACACTTACCAAAAAGTCTTCCCATGTTGTCGTTTGGCACACTCGACAGTCGACACTAATCATGCTTCAACAACTAATAATCAGATTAATCCTTAAAAAACTAAACTTATATTAAAGTAATGGGGTAACTTTGTATAAATGTAACTAACTTTCAGCTTTGTTTCAATTAGGTCACTCATACTTTTTTTTTGTTCCGATTAAGTCACTCATACTTTATTTTGTTCCGATTAAGTCACTCATACTTTATTTTTGTTTCAATTAGGTCACTATACTTTTAATTTTGTTTCAATTAGGTCACTCATATGAGTGACTTAATCGGAACAAAAAAAAAGTATGAGTGACTTAATCGTAACAAAGAAAAAGTATGAGTGACTTAATTGGAACAAAAAAAAAGTACGAGTGACTTAATCGGAACAAAAAAAAGTATGAGTGACTTAATCGGAACAAAAAAAAATATGAGTGACCTAAGTGGAACAAAACTGAAAGTTGGTTACATTTGTATGACGTTTTCCCCGTAATAAATTAAGTGAAATGATTTGTTGGTCGCTCATTAATTTTCAGACTGCTAAAAACTATTAAATTAAATTTTTTACCTAATGCATGTGTATGTTGTGTATTAGTTAACTAGGTTAAATCCCGTGTGTTACACGATTGAAATAAATGAAATATTATGCTTTTAAAATACTTGTATATATTGCACTATATTATAAACTCGTGTTTTACACGGACTTAAGATAAAATATTAAATTAAAAAACGTCATTAGATGATAAAAATCTCATTTTTTGAAAAATCCTTTTATAATATATTTTATTTTAAAAGAAATCATTTTTTAAGATAACTTGTTTTTTTACATAAATTTTGTTTTTTGAAAATAAAATATATCTTACTTTAAAAGTTTTGATTTTAGAGAATTTCATATTTTATAAAAAGTTTTAAAGTGTGATTTATAATAATAAGATAAATAATATGTTAGTTATTAGTATTATAATTATTTATTTAATAAGAGAGAGAATATATTATTTAATAGGAGAGAGAATTAAGTGGAATTATAAGGTGTTGACAAATGGCAATTGTAGTGTAAGAATGTGACATGTGACATTAGTGGTGTAAGAATATGACATGTGGCAAATTTGTTACTCTTTTATTATAGAGTATAGATTAGGACGGAGTAGAAATTAATTCCACTAAACAAGGGTTAATCATCGAATTAAAGTTGCCAGTATTTTAGCTTCATTGTTTTGTTATTTTTTTGAATGACGATGTTTTTACATATCACGTATGTTGTCTTAACCGGGTTCACCGGGCAGAGGTAAGACATACGCCCCCAGATGCGTTGGAACCCCGTAGAATAGGTAACATCTCGCTTCCCATTACAATCAAACCCGGGATAAGCCCCAAGTTGACCCTTCATCTGGTGTTATTCAAACTTGCTCTCAGATGAATTTAAATTCATAATCTCCATTATTAAAAGTAAGAACTCTAATCATTGGACTGAATTTTTAGGACAAGCTTTGTTTAGTAGGAGATAAAACAAGAAAACCAGTTGGTCAACTATTCAGATCCACACAAATTAATTTAAATCAAAATTAAAGAAGCAAACAATTAATAGATATGTTTTCATGTGCAATTTTTTTTTTTATTTAAGCGTGTAGTGAACATAATATGTTTGTAATAGTTTGTTAATTTTATGAAAACAGTTTATTCGTTACACTAAGTAGCACAAAAAATAACATGGACTAATTAGGTTATAAAGTATATATAAGATCGTAATCACAAAATGATTTTCTTCTTTTTGATAATTTTCTCTGCTTCTAAACATCTATCTAAGTTCCATTATATTGGAAAACATTAATTACAACTTTTATATTTGTTAGGTCTAAAAAATGTAACATTTTCTACATAACTTAATTAACGTTGTCAAATTCAAAAGGCCAAAATCAAAGTAACATGCATTTAAATATATTACAAGGAATGAAAAATTAATCATGAAATTCAGCAGGAGAAGCTACCCTTGATTTTCTTAGCTTAATCGCTTTAAAAATGCTCACACCAACCAACAAGCACACGCCTTGAAGTTACCCTCTGTTTCCAAGCAATTTCGTTGAAAACCAATCGAAATCTCTAAATAAGAGATGTTTAAAAAATATAAAAACAATGTTTTTTAGTGTTTGTTTGTTATTATATGTCATGTCTCCTTTAATTGTGTCGTGACATGACGTTACCGTGAATATAAATCTCATCTTGATATGATGCTTTTGGTTTGTTTTTCTGGTGCGCATCAGGAATGATTTATATAAACAAATTATCCAATCATTTCTTTGACTTTCTGGGTTATCGTTCAAGTGTGTAGCTAAAGCCTTCAATCATACGTGAACAAATGCTAGAAAATACAGTCTCCAAAAGATTAATGTTTATTTATTCTAGTGGTGTATTGTTATTCTTATAGAGAGACAGGTTAACTCGGTTATTGCCACCATTCAAGATTTATATTTTTTACATTGATTAACTTGGTTTCATTGTGATTATTAATATTTTCAAAAGCCAACTCACACTTTCGCATTTCTATCCTATCCTATAGCATTATACCCACAATAATCGAATATATTTTCACCTAGAACATCGGGTCAGATTACAAGTTATTTGAATTTGAAATTTTTCGCCTTGACCCGAAACCCGAACCAAATTGGATCGAGCCTCGTTCGGCCAGAAATAAGAATTCGGTTCGGATTTTAGATAAACCCAAACAACCCAAATAAACTTGAATATATACCAGGCCAGGGGGTTGGACTAGTCCAAATGTCCATATTTTATTAGTTTATTATGTTGGAATTTTGTGTGAAAAGAAAAAGGAAAAAGAAAATATAAACTTTTAACCTTTCACCTACCAATTCATTTGTCATGAATATGGTGCTTGTTAGTGGGCAATTGGCCATGAATTTGCTAGTTAGTGGGCATAATGGCAACCTTTGAAATGCCAAGACTACAAGTATATATAGAGGCATTTTGCCTCTTGTTCAAGTTGCTAGAATTTGAGATCACTACACCACTTGAGATATATACACACAAGCTCCAAAGGTTCCAAACACAATCATTTGTTTTGTTGAATTCTCAACAACCTACAACGATCGGTTCTCGTGTGAAAAACTCTTGTTTCAGGTGAAGTTTCGGGTTTTCGGTTAACTCCGGCAGTACATATTGCTTCGGCTGTTGTACCTTGGGAAACAGTCGGGTTCACCTGGGTGGTCTGAAATCTGTTTTATGGGACCTCTGTTGAACAGAAATCCTCAGCCACCGAACTCATTTCAATTCTTTTCATCTTGTTTTATACTTCTTCTTGTAATTTCAATTTTAGCATTTTTTATATTTCTTGTATTACTTTATTTTAGATTTTGTATTTCTCTGAATTGTAATTCGAGTAATTGAATAATAAAAGTATTTGTTTATTTTGTGAACGGTGTTCCTACAAGCTTAAAACAGATTTTAAAAACCACCGTTCATAAGTTTGTGTTTTTAAAATTATCGGATTACAAAACAGAAATATAAACTATTTAGTTTCGTACAAATGTTTATTTATCAAGAAATTTAAAATATGTTTTTAAATTTTGTTTTTGGTAAACAAGTATTTTTTTTAATAGGAAAATTCGTACATTTTGTTTTGGTTTTTTGTAAACCATAACTGATTATTTTCTGTTTTGATAATTGTTAACAAAGTTTGGTTTTATTAAATTTGTTTTGTGTAAACCAATAGTTTTATAAACCATTTGTTAACGTTTATTTCTTGAACATAATCGAATCAATTTTTTTTCTACGAGTTTTATAAACGATAGTTATAATCGTTTATTTCTAACGAGTGTGTTAGAAAAAGGTTTTTATGATATAAAAAACTTAAAATTATAAAACGTTTGATGTTCTAAAAAAAAATTTTAATTAGATTTTGGGGTCGGTTTTGCGTAAACCATAATTCCTCAAATACTTGTCAAATTTTAGTAAAATTTGATTTTGGTTTTGTGTAAACCATACGGTTTTTTGTAAACCACAAAAAATTTTGATAAATTAAGCTCATCAAAGTTTAAGTTTTAAGTGACGGACTTGTAGTAACTGGAAGGGTGGACATCGTTATCTGAGTTTCCTGTCTAGGAAAACAATTCGTATATATCCCAATCAGCCGAGGGACCTGTTTTGCTTTCCTGGGGATTCTTGGAGAGAGTGTCTTAACCTGTTACGCCAAAACAAGTCATGCAAACGTCACATGAACTCAAATAACTTTGTTTGAGTTAAAAAGTTAAAATTTAAATTTGGTTTTGTGTAAACCTTATTTCTGAAAATCTGACCTGCATCGTTTGCATTTCCACTCATGTTTCAGTAATGACAACTGTACCTGCTCAAACTTCAACACCTATGGGACCATTAGTTGGTACCCAAGCTGCCCAGACTGTGGCAAACCATGCTGAAAGACCTGAAAAGTTTTCGGGTTTGGACTTTAAGAGGTGGCAACAAAAGATATTGTTTTACTTGACCACTTTGAACCTTGCGAGGTTCCTGACTGAGTCCCCTCCTGCAATTACTGATGGGGATGTCCAATCCGTAAGCGCTTTGGAAGCGTGGAAACACTCGGAATATCTGTGTCACAACTATGTGTTGAACGGTTTAGTGGATGCATTGTATAATGTTCACTGCAAGATAAAAACTGCCAAAGAATTATGGGAGTCGTTAGACAAAAAGTATAGAACGGAGGATGCTGGCACAAAGAAGTTTGTGGTAGCCCGTTTCTTGGACTATAAAATGGTTGATACTAAAACAGTTTTGAACCAAGTTCAAGAGTTGCAAATTATACTAAGCGACATACATTCTGAGGGAATGACTCTTAGTGAGACATTTCAAGTTGCAGCCATGATTGAAAAATTGCCTCCAAGTTGGGTGGATTTCAAGAACTACCTAAAGCATAAGCGAAAGGAAATGACGGTGGAGGACCTTGTGGCGCGTCTTCGAATTGAGGAAGACAACATGTTGGTTTTGAAAATAACACAACAACAATTTGCTCCAAAAGCAAATATGGTAGAACATGGTCAATCTTCCCGAGGGTACAAAAAGAAAATTGACAACTACAAGGTCAAGGGAAAGGGCAAAGGCAAGGTTGTGGACCTTGGACCGAAAAAAGGTGGTGTGAAGAAGCAGGTTTTCCCTTTTAAGGGAAAACGCTACAATTGCGGTGAACATGGTCACCGTGCTGATAAGTGCAAGGCTCCTAAACAGGACCGAGCACATATGATGGAGGATGATATGCCTTTAGTTGCTATGGTCTCTCACATCACTACTATGTTGGAGGAGATCAACTTGGTGTCAAATGACCCTAAGGGGTGGTGGGTTGACACTGGTGCTACCCGCCATGTGTGTCCTGATTGGGCCCTCTTTAATACGTTTAAAGAGGTTGTGGGTGACTCTAAGCTGTACATGGGGAATGCAGCAACTGCCGATGTCAAGGGTGAAGGTAGTGTGATCTTAAAGTGGACTTCGGGAAAGGAGCTCACTTTGAGCAACGTTCTCTATGTTCCTGACATACGCAAGAGCCTCATGTCAGGATGGTTGCTTAACAAACATGGTTTTCGTTTAATGTTTGAATCTGATAAATTTGTTTTAACTAAGCGTGGAATGTTTGTTGGTAAGGGTTATGCCCAAAATGGAATGTTTAAACTCAATGTAATAGCTAAGGTTGAGAACACGAATGAAAATGCTTCTACTTCTGCTTATTTGATTGAGTCATCTAATGTTTGGCATGGTCGTTTAGGTCATGTTAATTTCAATTCGATGCGTCGTTTGATTAAATTAGATTGCATTCCAAAGTTTGCCATTGACTCAAAATACAAATGTACAACATGTGTTGAAGCAAAACAAACAAGATCATTTTTTAAGTCAGTTGAAAGAATAATCGAACCCCTTGACATAATTCATACTGATGTGTGTGATTTAAAATCGATTCCCACAAGAGGTGAAAATAAGTATTTCATCACATTTATTGATGATAGTACACGATATTGCTATGTATACTTACTTAAGAGTAAGGATGAAGCAATTGACAAGTTTGTCTTGTATAAAACTGAGGTAGAGAATCAACTCAACAAAAAGATAAAAGTTCTTAGGAGTGATAGAGGCGGAGAATATGTTTCACCATTTGCCGATCTTTGTGCACAAAATGGAATTATCCATGAGTGTACCGCTCTTTATTCCCCACAACAAAATGGTATTGCGGAACGAAAGAACCGTACATTGAAAGAGATGATGAATGCTATGTTAATTAGTTCTGGAATGAGCCAGGACATGTGGGGGGAAGCTATTTTGTCGGCTACTTATCTTTTAAACAAAATACCTTTCAAGAAAAAAGATGTAACTCCTTATGAGTTATGGATGGGAAGAAAGCAATCTTACAAATACTTGAAAGTGTGGGGGTGCCTAGCAAAAGTGGTGGTTCCCCCACCAAAGGTTCAAAGAATAGGACCCAAAATCGTGGATTGTGTATTCATTGGTTATGCCCGTCATAGTAGTGCATATCGGTTTCTTGTTTATGATTCAAAGAATCCTGAAATACACAAGAATACTATAATGGAGTCAAGGAATGCATCATTCTTTGAAGAAGTGTTTCCTTGTTTGAAAAAGGAACTCCCAAGTTCATCAACACCAGTTGAGAGATTGTTCATGATGAAGATCAAGAACAATTAGAGGCTGAAGAGGTTGAGCCAAGAAGAAGTAAGAGGCAAAGGATTGAAAAATCTTTTGGACATGATTTTCTTACTTATATGGTTGAGGGAGAGCCCCAGACCTATCGTGATGCAGTCGCCTCTTCGGAAGGACCTCAATGGAAAGATGCAATCAAGAATGAAATTGATTCGATCTTACAAAACCATACTTGGGAGCTAGTAGATCTTCCACCAGGGTGTAAACCACTTGGATATCGGTGGATATTCAAAAGGAAGATGAAAGCTGATGGTTACATTGATAAGTACAAGGCAAGGTTAGTGATCAAAGGATTTAGACAAAAGGAAGGAGTAGATTACTTTGATACTTACTCGCCCGTGACTAGAATAACCTCGATAAGATTGGTGCTTGCAATAGCGGCTTTAAGAAATTTGGAAGTCCACCAAATGGATGTTAAAACCGCTTTTCTAAATGGGGATTTGGAAGAGGAGATTTACATGGAGCAACCTGAGGGTTTCTCAGCTCCAGGCCAAGAAGGGAAAGTATGTAAATTAGTCAAGTCGTTGTATGGCTTGAAGCAAGCTCCAAAACAATGGTTTCAAAATTAATGAATGCGACAAGTGTGTTTATGTGAAAAACACAATGAGAGGTTATGTGATATTATGTCTTTATGTAGATGATATGCTTATCGTGGGGAGTGATGATAAGATGATCAAATCTACAAAAGACATGTTAAAAGCGATATTTGACATGAAAGACATGGGTTTAGCTGATGTGATCCTTGGTATAAAGATCAATAAAACCCAACATGGTCTTGTGTTGAGTCAATCTCACTATGTGGACAAAATCCTTGAAAAATTCAATGAGGGGGATACGAGTGTGGCTCAAACTCCAGTAGATACCACCCAACATCTATCAAAAAATAGAGGTGAGGGTGTTGCTCAGTTAGAGTATTCAAGGATTATTGGCAGTCTGATGTATCTGATGACATGTACACGGCCAGACTTAGCATATGTTGTGAGTAGGCTAAGTAGATATACTAGTAATCCGAGCTCTGAACATTGGAAGAGCATAACAAGATTACTAAGATACTTAAGATACACAAGAAACTATGGGCTGCATTATGGCCGAGATCTAGCTGTTATAGAAGGATACAGTGATGCAAACTGGATATCCGATATGAAAGATTCCAAATCCACAAATGGTTATGTGTTCACCCTTGGTGGAGCAGCTATAGCCTGGAAATCGTCCAAGCAAACTCTTATAGCTAGATCTACGATGGAATCTGAGTTTATAGAGTTAGATAGAGCTGGAGAAGAAGCAGAATGGCTACGTCAATTTGTGGAAGATGTTCCAGGATGGCCAAAGCCTATGTCGGCTATTTGCATACATTGTGATTGCCAATCGGCTATTGGTAGAGCTCAAAGTGCAATGTATAATGGAAAATCACGGCACATTAGACGTAGACACAATACGATACGACAACTACTCTCAATGGGAGTTATCTCAATTGACTATGTGAGGTTAAAAGATAACATAGCGGATCCGTTTACAAAAGGCTTAAGCATGGTTGTAAAAGTCGCTAGGCGCTAGTCGGGCGGCGAGGTACCGCCTAGGGATTAATCGGGATTAATCGGCGCTAGGCGGATTGGAATTTTTATATGTAATTTTACAAATATATATTATATACACACATTAATATCAATAATTTAATATAATACTTCAAATAATTTTAAAAAATATACTTAAATATACTAAAAAAGTACTTTAAAGTGCAAACTTAAACACTGAGTTCAAAGTTTAGAGATAAATTTCGATGTTAACTGCTTGAATTCGATGTTTCAGAGACATATTAAAGATTTTTGATTGAGAAATGTCTAAATAATCATGAAATGGTTCCCTTTTTACCATAAAAAAGTCAAAAAAAGCCAAAAAAAGTCAAAAAAGTGAAAAAAAAAATAAAAATCTGATCGGGCCGCCTAGGCCGCCTAGGCCCCGCCTAGACCCCGCCTAGGCCGCCTAGCACCGCCTAGCGCCTAGGCACCGCCTAGGCCAAAAATTACACAGAAGGTGGGCGCCTAGCGCACAGGCGCCGCCTAGGCGGCCGCCTAGGCCGATTTTTACAACACTGGGCTTAAGCAGAGAGTTAGTGCACAAGTCGTTAAGAGGAATGGGACTAAAGCTCTTCGAACAAGTTTGTACAAAGGAAAACCTATCCTAGAAGATTGGAGATCCCATGACCTAGGCTCAATAGGACAACCTAATTGTATGAATTAAGGTCACTGTGGGGGAGTACCTCAAATATAAAAGGGAGTTGAATACTTCCTAGTTCATTCCTTTATCAAATCAGTGATAACAATGGAGGATAAGCATATGGCTTTTAATGATTTGTGTGAAATCACCTATGTGAGAGAGAAGTGGGGTCGCTTTGAATGGATTTGTGGGGTGCGCAATTCCTAGAGCTCTTGCAGAACCAGGTTAGTGTTCCATGACCATAACGGACACGACAATGAGGGGTTAACTGTACCAGGAAGAGTATTGTGTGACATGTAATAACGTCTACGTAAACAGGGATTGGTTCAAGGACATCGCGTCTACTAATCGCTAGGAGACAAAGTGCATATCACAAAGGAGGGTTCAAAGGGAACACCTACTTCTCCTGCAATACTCAACCGCTGAAATTTTATCGTGACGCTTGAGTGTAAGGATCGATTTCTTTTCATGTGGGGGATTGTTTGAATTTTGTGTGAAAAGAAAAAGGAAAAAGAAAATATAAACTTTTAACCTTTCACCTACCAATTCATTTGTCATGAATATGGTGCTTGTTAGTGGGCAATTGGCCATGAATTTGCTAGTTAGTGGGCATAATGGCAACCTTTGAAATGCCAAGACTACAAGTATATATAGAGGCATTTTGCCTCTTGTTCAAGTTGCTAGAATTTGAGATCACTACACCACTTGAGATATATACACACAAGCTCTAAAGGTTCCAAACACAATCATTTGTTTTGTTGAATTCTCAACAACCTACAACGATCGGTTCTCGTGTGAAACACTCTTGTTTCAGGTGAAGTTTCGGGTTTTCGGTTAACTCCGGCAGTACATACTGCTTCGGCTGTTGTACCTTGGGAAACAGTCGGGTTCACCTGGTAAAGCGTAATTCTGTTATATTTCTATATATACATTTATGAAATGTAATAATTGCGAGTGAAAAGTGATATTAATTAATTATTCATGTTTTTGGTTTTTTATTAACCTCTGCAAATGATGCTATACCGTTGCATAAATTGGTTCTTCTTATTAGAATCGCTTAAAAAAAAAAAGCAACCCCTAAAAAAAATAAGAATTTATTTTTAAAAACCCCTTCAAAAAATGTAAATGAGTTTTTTGAGCCAAAGATATCTTCTAAAGCAACCTTTCTATCTCTTTTTAGGATAGGAAAAATGTTTGTTTTCATCTAAACTCTCCCAAACCCTACATAAAAGTGGGATTTAACTGCATACGTTTGTTTCTTTGTTAAAAAATGAAAAAGACTGCTTCAAATAATTGATAAAAAAAAAAATGACTTCGTATAGGTGCTGCATTCTTTCTGAAAAATAAGCTCTTAAAAAAATGGACCGCTTGCAAACGAAAAATTGAACCGCTTTAAAAATGAATATTAAATTCTAAAACAAAGACTGAACCACTTCAAAAGTTCCTAAAAACCGCTTAAAAAAATGAATGGAGGCTTAGAGCCTTAGATAGAAAAGATAATGTTTCAGTAACCTTTATTTATAAATCCCTTCTTATTTTACTCACGTATTTTTATTTTTAACATGTTCTTACATTATCAAATAATAATTATAATTATAATAATTTCATATTAAATACTTTATGAACATTTATATAAATTTTGAACTCAAACAGTCACAAAAATTTCGGGTGTTATTCACAAACCTATAACGTGTCCGTACATTATCGATTATTTGTATCGTTATATCATTTTGATTGTAATTAGTTCACAAACTATTTAGATTTAATATTAATATTTACATAATAATAATAATAATTAAATAATACTTATAACTAAATAATATTAATAATTAAATATTCATTAAAAGTTGAATAACAGTATTTGAATAATAACAATAATTAGAAAATGTGAAGTTTTTTTTATGGTTTGATTTTTTCTTTAACAGTGTGTGCTTATGTTTGAATTCGTATTCATTAAGAGTAGCAAGAACCTTGATATATTTGCATTTTGATATATGATATTGTGTATGCGTTAGGGGTGTGCATAAAACAAAAAAAAACGACCCAAAACCCAAAAACTGAAAAATCCAACCCGAAAAAACGAACCCAAATAGAAACCACGGGTTTTGTGTAAGTTTTCTAAAATTCGAAAGTTTGGGTTTGGTTTTACTTTAAAGAAAAACCGAATACATGCATATATGCATATATATATTACCTTTGAAAAATTTCAGCAATTTATAAACCGTCTATTTTTATTTTATTAGTTCTTGATATCAAAAGTTAAATAATCGTATATTTTATTATTATTATTATTGGCTTAAGATACCAAAAACACGTATGATTTTTACTATATTTAAATATTTTTGTATATATTTTTAAATATTAAGTAGTGTTGTACTTAAAATATTTTTAATACAAATATAATATTTTAGTTTATTTTTTTATAAGCATAATTTAAGGCCTAAGTAGAAAAAACCGCAACCCAAACCCAACCCAAATGGGTTTTGAAAAGATAAAAACCGAACCAAAACGGGTTTAAAAACCGAAATTTCGATTTTGGGCTTGGACCAAGCTAAAAACCGACCCATATACACCCCTAGCATGCGTTATGATATTCAAAATCGTGCCGAACCGCAACGCTTGGGAAAACCCTCTTGTTCATAAACATTAAACATTTTGAAATAATATATTTTTTTGGGTAATGAAGCTACTCTGGTGGATGTGAGTCGGTCACGTCGACGACAAACGCTAACGGTTATCAGTACCTTCTACGGCGTTATATATCACAATCGTAACGCCGACGATATTGCCTAAGCCTCAACTCCGTCTATTTATCTCGTTCGTGCTGCTCAAAAAAAAATTTATCTCGTTCGTTTATTTTATCTGCAAGTTATTATGGCGGATAAGCTTATGCACGCGGTTCAGTATGATTCCTATGGTGGAGGACCCGATGGCCTTAAGGTTTAATTCTTTGCTTTTTTGTGTTAGATAATCAGTTCGTTTTTAGTACAATTTGAGTCTGTGAATATTGTAAATGATTATAAACCCTAGATGTTGTTCAGATGTTTAAGTATACACCAAAACATATGTTTAAACTTTATTAATTAACCTGAATTGATTTGCGTTTTAGTTTAATTTATTTGTAAACCAATTCGTGAATGATTGATCAGATTTGTGTTGCTAATTTGTTTTTATTTTTGTTGATTATGAAACGATTGGAACCTTAGCAATGGGAAGGTAAAATGTGCTTCAGATGGTTTTAAGTTGTGAATCTTATGAAATTTATATCAATATTCAATACCAGAAGGAAATGATGTTTTGTATATTTATTGGATCAATTATGGGGAGGGTTTTGTATAAATTGTTTTTTTTACTCTCAAATACCCTTACTATATATTACCATTACTGAATTTAGTAATCTTCTTAAAGATTTAGTAATCTTCATGAGGGTGGCGCACTGGTAAGCGCTTGATCAGTCCAAGGTTGCAGGTGCTAATGGTTTTATGCCTACAACCCTCATGAAGGCCAGATGTGCTTTTTTACTTAATCTTGTTTATTCATAGGGTAGCAGGTTATCACAGTTATCAGAAACAGAAAACCTTAAGATATAGATTAAGTAATGACACATGCCATTTTCTTGTGTATAGCATGTCGAAATCCCTGTTCCTAAGCCAAGTAAAGGTGAACTTCTTTTAAAACTCGAGGCAACTAGCATAAATCCGGTCGATTGGAAAATACAAAAAGGCATGTTGCGCCCTCTTTTCCCACCCAAGTTCCCATGGATACCAGGTGTGGCAAAAGAATTAAACCATGTTTTTTGGTCATATATTATATATCCCTGCATGATTTGGTTCTGAAATCTAAAATCCCATTTTTTGTTGTGATAGCCACTGATGTAGCAGGTGAGGTGGTAGATGTTGGACCTGGAATAAATAACTTCAAAGTTGGTGATAAAGTTGTGTCCATGCTTAATGTTTTTGTAAGTTATAGTTTGCACTCCCCGCAGCCGGTTCTTGTTCTGTGGTGGCAATTTCAATCCATTTGTTTATGAATAGGTCAATTCAGGTTATATATTATATCTAACAGCTCAAACCTTTTCAAATTAAAAAGGCTACACAAAAAGGAAAAGGGTCAGTCAAATGGATCCCAAAATGTTTTTTTTAATGCACTAAGTGGCATAAAACATTTTTTTTCTCATGTAATTATGGTAATAGTATATTACACACCAATTGTCTTCAGAAAACTATACAAAAAATGGACGGTTCTGTTATGGGTCAATGTACACCAAAAATTACCCATTTTGACCCATTATACAACCCATCCATTTTGCCACACATATTTTTTTACTTCTTTTGTGAAAATAATCGTTAAAAGCGTTGGGATGATTAACCTCAAACGATGACTTTGAGCCGGGGACTCCTTCGGAGCAGCCTCTCTATCCCAACTGGGATAGGGGGTAAGGTTTGTACCTATCCTTCCTTCCAGACCCTATTCTAAGTGGGATTTTTACTGAGTATGCTTCTTTTGTCTTGTCCATTTTGCCACACATACTTCTGATTATTAGTATCTATCTGATCACATGCAATTGACTCGATATTACTGTGTTTATGAATTTTGTGATTATTTATTAATCAACACAAACTTACAGAAAGGTGGAGGACTATCCGAATTTGCTGTTAGTAGTGAGAACCTAACTGTTATAAGACCACCAGAGGTATCAGCAGCTGAAGGTGCTGGGCTCCCTGTAGCAGGCCTTACAGCACTCCAAGCCCTCACCTATCATGGTGGCATTACCCTTGACAAAACTGGTCCCACCACCAACATCCTCATCACCGCCGCTTCAGGCGGTGTAGGCCAATACGCCGTCCAGCTGGCAAAGCTAGGTAACGTCCATGTCACAGCCACTTGTGGGGGCCGCAACATTGACCTGGTCAAAGGGCTAGGTGCTGATGAGGTTCTTGATTACAAAACCCCACAAGGTGCAATTCTAAAAAGCCCATCAGATAAGAAGTATGACTTGGTGATCCATTGTGCTACTCCTATTCCTTGGTCCACTTTTGAGCCCAATCTTGGTCCGAATGGGAAGGTCATAGACATAACTCCAGGTCCGAGTGCGTTTTGGACCGCATTTGTGAAGAAAATTAGTTGCTCGAAAAAGAAATTGGTCCCGATTCTTTTGGTTCCAAAAGCTAAGAACTTGGATTACTTGGTCGGGTTGGTGAAGGAAGGAAAACTTAAAACTATTATCGACTCCAGATACCCTTTAAACCGAGCTAAAGAGGCTTGGGCCAAGAGCATTGATGGGCATGCTACTGGTAAAATTATTGTTGAGCCATGATATAAATGGGTGGACTTGTAATTTTGTATTTTTGTTGGTGTTCATGATATGATTTCTTGTAATATGGTTTTACCCGTATCGCCTTTATGTTTATAGTGTCGATATAACAAATGAATATGTTTTCCTATCAAAAGGGATCACATGCACAAAATATGACTATAGAACAATTTCACACTTAACAAGTCCCATAAGTTTTCACTGCAAATTTATAAAAACAATGAAAAAAGAGAACTTTAGTAGTCCATCTATAGTTTAAGGGGGTGAATTGTAACATTCTATACAAATAATTTTATATAATTTCCAAGGTCGACTCTTTGTTTAAAAAAAAGTTATATATCAGGGTCTTCAAAATCATAGAGCCTGGATAAATCAACTTGTTAGTTGTAATGGACTCGAATTGAGGTAAAATTTCTGATTATTTTAAGATTTGTAACTAACGTACGCATTTTGTTTGCAATTTGTACTCTGCCATTTTCTTCTATTTGATAATATATATTTTTGTGTCTCAAAGTTAAAGGAGAGTTTTTATTTATAGCTGAAAAATGGTCCCGATTTTATCCTCACTTTGGGCCACAAAAAAGGGTTTTAGGTTATTCTTCTTCATTTCTTACGTGAATTTGTTTGTAAACTGGGTTTAGAGTTTTTGAAACTTTTTAGAATCATTTTAATACATAATACAAGTATAAAGCCAGATTGAAAATGATTAGCTCGTTTATATATATGAAAAAGCTTGTTGAAACCGTTTAAAAGTGTGAAACGTTTTACTTATCAACTGCAGGCTAAGACAAACCAAAGTAAAGTTTTAATAGGTTATTTTCACATATATTAAAACATTTTAAATAATGAGGTTTTAATTTGGTTATAATATCTTCAATTTATTTATTTTATTATTTTTTTTCTTTCTTGAGATAACGTGCTTTGTCTGGAAGATATTATAAATTATAAAAAAAATAATAATAAACCAAATACAAATGGTTACAGGCCATACCTCCCAAGATGCAAGCCTCACTCCCTAAGTAAAAATAGGGAGTTAATATAAAAATCCCATACACATGGTAAGGGGTATGCCAATCAAGGAAGAAGAAATCTAACCAAGGGCTTCTACCATAATGGTTGCCTCCTTGACTTCCCTATGGGAGGTCTTGGGTTCAAATCCGGGCTGAGGCATATTTGCTGAAGCAAGGTCAGGGGGTTTACCTAGTTGTGGGGTTCCTCCTGAGGTGGGCTCGGGCATACGCCCCAGAGCGTCAAATTCGAGGGGACGGTTGAAATCCCGTCTTTGGTGTCGTTGTACCAAGCCGTTCAAAAAAAAGGAAGAAATCTGAATATTGTAATTAATACAGGAATTTCATTTAATATGATTTGTTAATAACATGATAGAATTAAATCAGAACGTGTGTGACGCCAATTAAGGAAGAAGAAATTTGAATATTGAATAGTTTGCCTATTCAGCTATTCTAGATCTTTTCAAATCGAAAAATGCTAAACTGTGTTTTTAATACTAGTAAATGTTAACATGTATCATTACTTATCAGCACATATACGTATATGTTTAACTTTGGTTTGAAAACAAGTTTTATTTCATATTAAACATGACTGCGTTTAGCATTAAATTTTTTTGATGTGTTTTATTCATGTGATATTTAATTCATGATGATGAAGACAAATTCATCTACATTTAATATAAAAGCTCCGGACTCCAATTTTGCAACCGAAATTTTAGGAACAGTTAATAATCTTGCAAAATATTATGAATCATCATATAACTTTATATTATATTTAAAAAGACCAATTTAATCTCATAATATAATTAATTAAATGTATATGTGTTAAATTAGGGATTATCAAACTTGAAATTATATTTAAAAATAAAGGATTATCTATCTTTAAATTATATATCTTCTTTAACATACCCTTGTATTTCAAACCGAAGGCACACGCTCAAATTGTAACAAAAATATAAATAATTAATAACGATGTGATGGGATGATGGGCAGGGCAACACAAACGTGTGACCAAAATTAACCTCATAATAAAACAAAACATTGGCAATCCACCAGAAAATTTGGTAGCGCTAGAGGGAACAAATTGGATGAACGAGATATAATCAATATATGATAACAATACACGGTTGCAATTAATTAGACTATCCACAGCAGTCACCCCACTGAAAACCCTTCTCCACTGAAATTTTCTGCCACGTCATCACCTCACTGGAAACCTTTAACACCCACAATGGTCACCCTACTGAAAACCCTTCCCCACTATTCCACATCATCAACAATTAAAAGGATAATGGGGCCCACCATTTTGAACCAACCAATGAGGAAGAAGGAAACCGAACGGGAAGCGAGGCCGTTCCGGCTCGTTGGGCGGGGCACCGCTGGCCGAGGGGCGGTGTTCCTGCTGGGCACCGCGGCGGGGGAAGAGCCCGCTGGCTGGGCTACCATTGTGGGGAGTCTTATAAAACCACTATTTTTAACTAAAAATAATCTTTTAGACAAAAAATTAATATCGCGGGCAAAAAAGAGGGAGGGTCGGCCCCTATATAACCTTCGCCCATGGTAATGTTGTGTTGTTTTCTTTATATCTTTTGTATATGATAAATAAATAAGTGTGTCACTATATTTTCAGAATAGACATTAAATCGGACATCAGACTGGTTTATTGGTTAGACAGTCTGACTTTGTTTAAGAATCATACGAATTTATATTGTTTTGAAGATATATTAAAAATAATAATCATTTATAAGTTTTAGGCATGAAGAATAACATTATTTTTATTCAATTTAGTTATAATACAGCTTTTTTTTTTCAACAAAACAATAGGCTCGTTTTTAAATAATAAATAAAGGAAAGAAGCATATATGTTTTACTTAAATTTCCTTGAAATATCCGGTTAAAATAATATACATATTATATAATTAAAATTACAATTCTACAATCGGTTGTAATGTAGTTCAGCTGATAATCTTAAATTTTTTTCAATTTTTCACACAAGTCACAAGTTTAATATATGTATAAAAAAGTTAGATTTGTTCAACCCCCATCACTAAAACGTATTTTCTTTCTTCTTTTAAAAGTGTTTGTCCCACATCCGCTTAAACATGTGAACACGAAATGGTTTGCACATCTATAAATATAAACATAGCTTGCATTTTCAAATTCACACTTCATCCGTTTCAATCCCGTCCAAGGGGCTGATTGATAGATCTGAATTATTAAGTAATGAATGGTTAATAGGGTTTTGAACCATTAAGCGCTGAACTGAATTGTTAAGTGCTTCCATTCAGCTTAGTATTGATGCTGAATGGTTAAGTGTTGAACTGAATCATTAAGAACTAATTTAATTTAAAGCAAACGTATTGAATGGTTAAGTGCTGAATGATTTTATTAAGAGGTAAACATACAACCCCTAACTCCGAAAACTTTGGTCACATGTCATAATTTTATGACCCTTCATTTCTTTTTTCTTGTTTTTTGTTTTCGATAAATCTTCCTATACTAATTTAATAATTCGGTCTGCTTTAGCACCTATATATAACACTAGTTTATTAACCCGTGTATTACACGAATTAATCATAAAATATTAAATAGTTAGTAATAAAAACTAATTAATTATAAAACAATATTTTGGTATATAATGATTAAAGTAAGTATAGACAGATTTTATATAATAGAGTAATAATTAAAAACTCTAATAACTAAAGAATTATTATCCAATCTTCTTAGTTTGTAACAGCTAAGATTTGTAAATTATGAAGTTGAAAACTTCATATAGTTTTTTATGTCAAAAATATAGTTTTTCGTATCATTTCTTTAAAACTTATGGTTTTAAAAAAATCATTTTTAAATGTTTTGTTTAAAAAATTGTCATTTGTTTGAAAAATTATATTGTTTAAAATTTAGTTTTATAGTTAATTTCATTTTAAAAAAAATCATCTTTGAAGTAAACTTGTTTTTTAGAAAACTATTAATATCCTAAAAATAACGATTTTAAATATTTCTTATTTATAAGAAAATCATAATTTTTAGAAAAATAAGTGCATGTTTTTTTAATAAAAATTAAATTTCAATTTATTGAAAACTATTTTTAATTTTTAATATGAAAAAAGGTAAATAATATGATTAATATTATAATTATTTAATAGGAGATATGATATAATTATTTATTAAGAAAGATAATTAAATGAAATAATAATAATATGACTTGTGGCATTAGCATTCTAAAAACATGACATGTATCAAAATTATTTTTGTTTATTGTAGTAGTAAGATTCATGAGACATAAGAAAAGTATGTCTATAAAACCACTTAAACAGATATTTTTTTTAGTAAACCAAATCTTTATTGTTAACTAAAATAATATTCTTTTATATAAAAATATATTATATACTGTCATTTTTATTTTGTTTAAATTTAATTTAATTTATTCAGCGTTGTTTATTGTAACATCAAAATCATTACGTAGATAGCTGGATGTTGGATGTTACATATAGAGGTGGCAATTTTTACTCATATAAAAGTAAATGAGTTGTTTTGGGTAAACAATTGTTTTATAATGAATTAATGCGTTGAAATGAGTAACATTATAATATTGAATGAGTTGAGATGAGTAGCACTTAAATACAATGTGGGTCAAGAGAGTAACCAAAAAACTATGTAAATGCAACGAATTCAAACATTTAAGAATAATTAATAACATATTTGATGAGAAAATCATTAAAAATTATCCAAATAGACTTTTTGTTTACTTATAACGCATCTTAAGTTAAATTAAATTGATGTTTTTTTAAGAAAATCCATTTAGACCCGAACCTATTTTGTTTAAAACTCATTCTGACCCGTTACCTAAGCCGACTCAACCCGTCCATTTTGTCAGACATAGTTATATGCCATAATTATTTACGAAAATAAGTGATTTGAAAAATATTTACTAAAATGAATGTTTTCACTTATTTATTTATTTATTTATTTGTAACTAATTTATTATAATTTTTTTTTAATTCAATGAACAAATTATCTTTTTTTTTTCTTTCCAATTAACTCACTTTATACATGTCAAAACATTGAGGTGCTTAGGCATTTTTTTTTCTTTTTAAAGACTACAAAAACAAATGCTCTAAACTCATCTAGTTGACTTAACATTTTTCTTTGATTGCAATTGATGTTAATATAGTTTTAAGTTGATTTTATTTAACATTCTTTTAGGTTGTATTTTATATTGCAACCGTCAATTATTTTGTTTGTGTAAGGGGACTAGGAGTCGTCCCAGACTTCCCCACTTTTCCCCGTTGCCACATCAGCGCCACATCAGCTTTCCTCACTTTTCCCCACTTTTCCCTACTTTTCCCCATTTTGCACGGTGTCGTCCCACTTTTCCCCATTTTCAAATCTTATTTTTAATTAATTATTTTAACAATAAATAATAATAATAATAATAATAATAATAAAATAAAAAAAAGGTTCATTAAATTTAAAATAAAAAAAAGAATACAACCAAAAAAAAAGAGAATACAACCTAAAAAATTAAATTAAAAAACCTAGAAAGGCATTTGTGGACGATACCCGTAGCAGAAGTTTGGTTGATTCGGAGAAGTTTGGTTGATTCGGAGATGACATTTGTGGACGATACTTGGGAGAAGTTTTCTAAATTTCTTGCTTGACGACCCACCACGGGATGAACCTCCTTCCATTTTACTTGAAAATTTTATAAATTTAGTGTATAGATTGTAGAAAATGAGAGAAAAGTGTGAGATTTGTGGTTGTTTAGAGTTATTTAAATAAGAAAAAATTGGATTTTTTTTTTAAAAAAAAAACCCACCCTTCGGCTTCAATCGGTGAGTGTATCCCGATTCATCCCACCCCACTTCCGGGGGGGGGGGGGTGTTCCCACTTTTCCCCATTCCGGGAAAACCCTCCCCGCCTCTCTCCCGTGCTCCACTCCGAGTCCCCTAAGTTTTTATAAAACTTGTTTCTTACACATTTTTTTATATTTAACATGGCTTGAAAAAATAAAAATAAAAAGTATTATAATAAGTTATAAAAATAGAAAAAGAAAAGTGAGTTGTATGAAAAAACAATAGAAAAAGATAATATGTTGATTGTATTAAAAAACTATAATAACTTGGCTAAAAATAAAAAAAATAAAAGAAAATACCTCATTTTAATAAATATTTTCTAAGTCGCTTATTTAATAAATAATTTTTGACAACATATATTTACAAAAAGACCCCGGTATAACATGAATAGCAAGTAACGTTTGTAGTAAATAAAAAATAAATTTCGTTGTCTTTTGGTTTAAATTTTGGCCAACGCGTTTGCTTTGTGCCGTTGGCAATGCCATGTCCCTTAGGGTGCAAATGTACCATAAACCGAGGGTGATATGGTCATTTCACAAAAAGTGTGTTGAATACTTTTTTCTACAACCAATCAAATATTTGTCGAATTTTTTTAAGTTGATATTTAATCTCATTAAATAAAATAAATATTTAATTAATGACAATATATATCCATTGCGCTACAATAATTTTCACAAACACCTTTAGCTTAGGGTGGATTGTAGAATCTGACCCTCGTGTTTCAGTTTATAACTTTATTTTTTTAAAGTACCGAAAGCATGTCAAAGCTTTGTAACCGTTGTATTTAGAGTTTGAAATAAATAAATTAAATATTATGTGAATTTTCATTTAGACAACTATAGTTATTATCATTTAGTTTACATTAGAGAATGTTAAAATATAAATTCTTCTTGAAAGTTGAAACTACGAAATATTTAATGTGGGTTGAAACCTAGTTAACTTTATTATATGATGGTAAATTTTTATTGTTATCTAATTGAACATTATGAATCTATAAAGTAGTGTGTGTATATTCATGTCAGACGTTTGTTTAGCAACAGTGGACACATGTTAACGAAAAAATTAACATGGCCATGAATACATTGTTAATCAACAAATGGTGATCAGGATCCAGTTATATCATCTGTATTGGTTTTGTTTAAATTTTTAGTAATGATTTATAAACATTATATAAGTCACAAATTTAAAAAAAATATATCTAATACATTTTCTGATGAATAAATAAATATGACAAGCGGACAATTTCAACAACCAACGGTTAACAAATCCCAAATTAATAAGTTTGAAGGTCAAGTTTATAAAAAAAAATAAACTAAGGGACAACTTCTGCAACACACCTATAGTTTAAGAGGGTGAATTGTAACATTCTATGCAAATAATATTATTTAATTTATTTCGATTCTTCTCCTTCGCTTCTTATGCGGATTTGGCTGTTTACATACCAACACCATAATCCATTCTATATTCTTAAAGAATTTGTTCTTGCATTGTTGATCTAAAATTTGATGTTCATCTGATTTGTTTTTCGAGTTCTTCAGCTAATCATTGATGGTGAGTTTGCACTCTAATTCAATTTGCATTTGTCCCCAAATTTCCGATCCACTTCTTTAAACAAGTGATTACAGGTTTAATTTTATTTGCATTCTATTAAATTAAAATTTTGATGCTTATTACTTCTGATTTTAGTCTTTGAATCGTGCTAATTTCTTGATTGTTTTGTGAATTTTTTCATCTTTTTTTTTTCCAAGATCGTTGGCCAAACTGCTGTGTTCATAGTTTGGGGATAAGATTTTGGTTTTTAGATGGAGTGATTTTATGTCTTGGTGGTAATTGTAGGATTTTTTTTATCTGTCAGATGTTTTTCATCAATTTTCTTGTTAATTAGTTTAAGGCTACTTAAATTTTCTTCGTTATTTAATTTTTTGAATTGGGGATTCTTTTCAGATTTTACTGTTATGTATATTAGATCAATCGCTAATGTTACATACCCTGTCTTGATACTGATAGTTGTTGATTTCTGTAGCAGTTATGACATTTAAGACCTATGTTACCCTATCTCAAAGTAATATCTTGAGAATCAATTGTTTAGAGAATCAAGTGTGAGTGTTTGTGTTTATTTATTTATTTATTTTATTTTTTATTTTTTATTTTTTTTTGTGGTGTGTACATATAGCTCAAAGAAATTGCTAAAGTTGATAGATAATTTCATGTCTATATAGTTGACCAACCCTAAACAGAAGGAAAAGCAATCCATGGTATTTATATTACAGTTTTTTGACTTTTGCAGATGATAAAAAATGTATGAACAATCGGAGATCAAATTGATTGACATCAATTAGTCTTTTTCAACCATGTTAAATCATTGATGTACTGAAACTAAAGCACAATTATGGAAAGTATAGATAAAATGGTGATTCTTAGATGAAATCAGTTGGTTGCAGCTTGTAGAGGCTGCGTTTAAGCATGTTGATTGCTTTCAATTTGATGCTTAATTACAGCGAGAAGCAGGGTTTCTGCAACACGTTGCATAATAAGTCGCATTTAATCATTATTGGTAATCTTCAAGAAAGCGAAGAACACTGTTTTAACAGTGTAGAAGCTTCATTTTGGACTTTGGAAGTCCATTGACAAATTGTTCAATTACTTGCTTTTGTGTCAATAATGGAAAGGTAGATTACATGATCTTTGGGTTCTCCTTAGAATATGGTTATTATATATTATTATTTTCTTTTTTTACGGTTTCTTACAAATGGTTATTTTCAGATATAAATGTATAGAAGAAATAGGAGATGGAACTTGTGGAACGGTATATAAGGCCATCAACCTGGGGACATCTGAAACCGTTAGTTCTTTATGCTTAAGCATCCGTAACATTGTTCTTGCTTAAGGAACTTTTATACCGGTTAACGATAAACTTCTAAAAATGATAAGACAGATACTTGGAAGAATTATAATATACCAAAAAGTGATCATCAATTAAATTTCATTTTGTAGATAAAGGCAAGGCCTATATGTTATGGAACCTGTACTCTATATTTCACTGAACCTGATGTTTGTTTGTGCACCGTAGGTGTAAACATGACATTTTGTATAAAAAATATACTTTCCTTGTTAGAAACTGTTTTCTTATTATATATCAAGTTTCCTCTTATGACTATAAACCTATAAAAGTACAGGTTCACACCAAATCACTTTTAATATATGCATTTAAGGGCAAAATACTATTAAACTAGTTCTTCATCAGGATTTTCAATGATACAAATTTATTAGAAAATGGTGTCAGATAAGATTCTTTTTTTCATCATATTCATCACAGGTTGCAGTTAAGAAAATGAAGAGGAAATATTATGTTTGGGAAGAGTGTATGAATTTGCGGGAAGTTAAGGTATTATATGTTTTTTTTTATTAGTCTTTCTTATGTGACAGCAAATTATATATGCTATTTCTTCAAGTTATTAGAATTGTTAAACTTTAACCTCCCTTTATTTGGTCCTGATGCAGGTCCTCCGGAAATTGAATCATCCTAACATCATAAAACTGAAGGAGATTGTCAGGGAGAACAATGAGTTATTTTTCATATTCGAATACATGGTATATTAGTATTTTTTTTTATTACTGCTACCTTAGTATTTTATATAAGTGGTATTTTCTTTAATTTAGCTTGGTAAATAATTGGTTCTGTTATATGAATTGTTTCTTTTCACTCATCACAAGTAGGATTATTATTTCTTGGGCCTGTTAACTGGCAAGATTCAATTTCACTTGTTAATTCTATTTGCGTTTTGCGTGTTCTGCTGCTAGCTAAAACATACACTTGGTTCAATGTTGTATTCAGGAACATAATTTGTATCACATAATGAAAGAGAGGCAAAGACCTTTCACAGAGGAAGAGATTAGGGGTCTAATGAGTCAGTTTCTTCAAGGGCTTGCACATATGCATAAAAGTGAATATTTTCATCGGGACCTGAAACCTGGTATAAATTATAATTTACCTGACTATGTATTTTGCTCGGAAAGTATTTATATGTTTGAAAATACTTATATATATACTTTTAAATTTAGAGAATTTGCTGGTGACCGACAATACTATCAAAATTGCTGATTTTGGGCTGGCTAGAGAGGTGTCATCTTCACCTCCTTTTACTGATTATGTTTCCACTCGCTGGTGAGTACCTACACAAATTTATTTTTTACTTTGAAAATTTACCTTTTTTATGCTAGTAATTTGTATCACTTTGTTATGTTCTGAGTATACATTGTCTTCTTTGACTAGGTATCGAGCACCAGAAGTCCTGTTACAATCCTCATCATACACTCCTGCCATAGGTATGTGTTTCTTTTATATCATTTTTCTCATTTCCTGTTTCTCCATTTTGTGTACCACATCATAATCTCCATGTTACATAAACGGACCCACTTATCATATGTTTATTCTCCTCACATCACGTATAATGGGATCTGGAGAAAAAATATGATTGACATAAATGCTCTCATTGTGATATTATAACAGATATGTGGGCAGTTGGTGCAATACTTGCTGAACTTTTCACTTCGTACCCCATGTTTCCTGGTGAAAGGTAACTCTCTAACCGTGATATTCACATGAAGTTAGTTTCTCTGTTTGTGACTCTATATCTTAGTATATTTGAAAGCAATGAGCTTTAGTCTTTTCCTTTTGGAAGCTAAGCTTACAGACTATTAGAAATACTTGTCTTCATAACTAATTGATCCCATATGTTATAGTCAAAACCCATGGAAACAAGATTATATCCGTTTTTAATAATTTTCTTTTTAATATGCATGTTTTTTTTTGCCTTCTTTACTTTGACGATAAAGTTATAGTAGATGATTACTGATATTTTTACCTTTTTTGATTGAGCAGTGAAATAGATCAGATGTACAAGATATGCTGTGTTCTCGGTACACCAGATTTGACACTCTTTCCTCAAGCAAGGAATGTTGCTCGGTTAATGGATATTTGTAATTCAGACGTGAGTCTTGTTATAATATTTGTGCTATATGTGGAGGTGGTAAATTGGACCCATTTACTTTTAGGTGGTCAAATCAAAAAATTAGCTAAAAGAAAAATGAGTCAAAAGATGTTGAAAGTCATGCATTTATTTTTTAAAGTATCCTAAATCATTATCATTTGCAATTTAAAATGTTAACGTATCAATAAAATTGTTTTGTTAATCATTATTTCTTATAAAATTGAACAAAACATGTTTTAACCCAAACTTGTTATCCAACCCTCTATTCACCACCTTTAGTCGTCATAAACAAATACTCATTCACACTCACACACGCTATATCTTAAATCCATTCTCAATCACCTTTGTAGATTATGCCTGCTAATCTTGCTGACTTGATTCCAAATGCAAGCTTAGAAGCTATTGATTTAATCAAGGTGAGTAGCCTTCTATAGAATCTGCCTCGGATGCACATCTTAGTCTCTTGTTGGCTTGTCCAATCAGTGGGTTACATTATTTTTCCATCTTATTGTTTTGTTTCTTCGGGATGTAGCAACTGTGTTGGTGGGACCCATTAAGGAGGCCAACCGCAGAGGAGTGCTTACGACATCCATTTTTCTATGTAATGTGTTTGTTCAAGTTTTCTGAAACTCTCAATGCTTAAAAATATTGTTAAGCCATCTCACATGTTGCACCTTATAGGGTAATACGTGGATTTCTCGTCCACTTGGGGATCCACTTCAGCTGACAATGAACAGCATTGGTAAGTGTTTTAAAACAGGTTGATTGGTGCTGTTTTAAGGTGGCTAATGGGAGGGTTGGATGGGATATGATCAAGAGTCAAAATAAGTCATTTTTACACGGTTGGATCAGTTTGGGTAGACCTGCAATTCTTTTTGCCCAAAATTGATAATATGCTTACAAAGATTTTATTATTCCAATCATAATATAAATTTTTAATAAAACAATTTAAGAGGTTTAATGGATTAAAAATACTATTTGGTTGACTTTTGACCCATTTCCTATTCAGCTAAATATGGATTAAACATAAACCATTCCGATCGATTCATGTAAACGGACTGAAATTCTCATCTCTAGTATGCCATTGTTATAGTATATGATGATGATGATTTATAACTATTCTTCAGGATCGCAACCAAATCTTGAGTTAAATCTCTGGGATTTCAGCCGTAAAACAGATGATTGTTTTCTGGGCTTGACCCTGGCAGTGAACACTAATGTTTCCAATATTGGTAAAATTTTGATCCTTTTCTCCAGATCATGTGAAGTACATGTTGATTTATATGTATAATATTATGAATTTACAACCTTTTGTAAGAAATTAGTTATATACCTTGTTTTTCCTTTTCAATGCAGAAATGGTCCACAAGACTGGAAGCAGACGACAGGTGACATTTTTAAAGAGACCTTGAGGCTACAGATGTCTTTTTCCTGATTTAAATGTTTTGTTTTCTTTCTAAATTATACCTTTTTATGCAGGATCTTATGTTTTGCTCAGATTATGAAGATGAAGCACAACACTCTGGTATGGTTCGGTTCCATCACCACTTAATCTCTCCACAAAGAATCACCTGTAGGAAAAATTAGTGATTAGCTTACCATAAGTGTGGCAAAATGAGGGGGTCAAGCAAGTTATGTTATGGTTAAAATGGGAATTTTTTGGTACAAGTGAAAGCAGGTTGGATTGAACCAAAAACCTTTTTTTCAATTAAAATTCAATTTTTATTTTATGAATAGTGTGTCATGATGATTACGTATTATATTTATTTCAACAATGTTCTAAACTCATTGAATAACATGATTTGGAGTTTGGATTGACGTGTTTAGCATATCTGAGATTGAACATTCTTAAGTAAACTGGTATAAATTACTACTTTTGTGTCTTTAGCATGAACTTTGATAATGGATGCTCTTTTCTCCAGTTTTCTGGTCACTCCTCCCCTGTGAGCACCATGGAATTTCCGCACCGGTGGAGTCTTCATTGTCATTAGCATTCAGGTTTGAGGTTTAATATAACAGCAGCTTTTCATATTATTTTGTGGGTTGGGAAAAAATTGATGAAACAGGTAATTCTTTACTATGGGTTAATTGGGTACCTGCATATACACTTTTCTATTGTCCATTTTTTATCTTTAATAATAATTTAATTTTTTTTCTTTAACAAAAACTATCTCCAAGGTCGTATGTATCAAAAACACATTTTGGGCTATTTTTGTTTGTGATAAAACTTAACCCAAATTGGCCCTTTTATACATGTGTCTCATGGTCTATATGCCATTTCTGATTGATTTTGCAGCAGTGCAATACCTCATTCAACAATGGGGGTTCCTCAATCTGGTGGTTTCAGAATGCCATCTCTGCAGCCTAATTTCTTGACCATGTCCTCTCACTTCCAGCAACAGCAGGGTCACTGTCGTTGACTGTTCCTAACTTATTTCAAGAAAAGCAGGCTCGGCCTGTATTACCCTTGTGTACCATTCTTTTTTTTTTTTTTTTATCTTTTTTTTATAAAGAACATAGACAGAACAACATTGTCTCCAGCTATTCTGAAACTGTGTTTTGTTATCAAAATATGTATAAAAAACACACGTTGATGACTTTGATGATGAAGGTGACCTTGGTACATATATGAATATATGATGAATCAGCCATCCAACATATATATCTTCTCCTTTCACATTCTTCTTCACAATTGGAATAAAGTTAACCTCTCTTCAAACATCAATTGCCTAAAGGCTTTGGCTTTATCCTCTTTTTTTTTTTTTTTTTTAGTGATTATTCTTATTGTATTGGTCTTATTTGTTTGCTGTCTATATTTAATTTTTTTGTATATTCTGTATTTTTCATGTTTAATGGGCAAACATTTAAAGAAATATTCATGCTTGGTTGGTAAATTTATGTAAGATGAAGTTGGTTTTGAATGTGGTTGGGTTGGTGGTAGTGGCCATGGACCATGGTGGTGGTGGATTCCTTTTTTTCTTTTTAAATTGTTACCAACCCCACTAATGTCTTGTGATATAACTTGCATACATCTTAGATCATGTAAAACATAATTTACCATGTAAAAATTCCCGACTTGGCCGATTAATCGTTAGTCCCCTAAGGCCGACGAGGCCCGACTATCCGATTAAGCCGATTAGTTGGCCGTTTAATCCCGAATAATACCAATTAATCTATAGTCTCCACCCCACAGACCGACTAGCGATTTCTACAACATTGTAATTTACATTGGAGCTAAAGTTAAGAGTTAAAGTAGCAACCAATGTAAGTTGTATTACACGTAATCCCTCTATTGAATGATTTTTTTAGCACTATATCACCTCTTCAACTCAAGAGATGATGCGTCATAAGTCCTTATTTCTTGAATTCTAAATTTCAAACTCAATTCTAGCAAACTTTATGAACCAAACAATGGGAAATCCAAAATCTTTTTATAAAATAAATTAGTATAAGAGCAGTAAAATACGTGTGTCTTGTAAGACAAAATTTCAAAACAATAAAATATTTTATTTAAATAAAACCTAACAGATTGTTTCAATATCAGGTACATGATACATTGTTCAATTGTCATCAAGTTACAAGCAACATATAAACACATGAACATCTAATATGATGAAAGATGATATATCCAAATCAGCATTCAATGATGCAGATACGTATATCATCATCCTTAGTCTACCTATGATTCTTTCACATCATCCTGACTCTACAATTGTTACAGATAAATATGTAGTTAACCTATATTAGATTACCCTATGTTCGCATGGTAAGTTTTTGCATCGCAGCGTTTACTTTCTCATCGGTTATTGTATTGTGGTTGTCATAAAAATCTAGTATTTCAGTCGCAACCTTCTCCACCTATAAAATAAAAACAAAAAAAATAACAAATTAAAAATAATTTCAATTTTCAGAAATTCCATATATAATAATTATCAAAAATATATAAAATAAAACTCCATATTTGTAAAGTTGAAACATGTCCATTTCTTGATACATGCCAAACCGAGCTAGGTTGATCAACCCACAAACTTTTGATCCAATTTTAAACAAAAAAATACATAAATGTTAACGCATTAACTAGGATTACAAAACAATATTACAATTTTGAGTAAATTTCAACCTGTTAGACTCGTATTTGTTTGAGATAATACACAAACCATATTAACTCATTCAAAAGTGAACAAGTCTAAAATATTTTTTTCTTTTCACTTTTCAGTCTTATTTATTTACTATTTGTACCTCTAAAATCAAAAACATGTAATAAGAAGCCTACATTAGGCTAAACATTAAACAAAATGCAAATTTGTGAGTTATGGTGCGTTTACTTTTTTGCGTAGGTTATCATCTATCCTAACAAGAATTGGGTTTAAATGCATACCATATTCATGTCAACTCTTAGCTGCTCAAACCAAGCTGTGTTGTCCTTATCCCTGAGCATACTTGCAACATATATGCAAGCTAAAGCAATAGTATGTGGTGGGTATATCAGAATTAAATCCATTTTATAGCTGTCATTAATCAGTCCCCTATGCAATATAGTACAATCTTTCAGTACTAGACATTTGCATTATAAAAAAATGAATATGGTGTAAGCAAATTGTTAGGAAAAGTTGCTAGTTGAGATCTTACCATGTCATTTGAGTTGCATCACCCATCCCGGCATCTTGAAGTAACCTGCTAATAGAAACAACTATTGTAATGAGTAAAATACAGTAGGCAAAATGACTATAGTAATGAGTAAAATATAAGTGACAAAAAGGGTGGGTCCAGGGAGGTAATTTTAGTAGAGGTTTGGATTCACCCGATACAATTATTGGAAAAAGGTGATTTAAAATGATATTACATTATTAATAATCTAGTTTTTGTAAAAAGTGATATAAAATTTTTGATCCATTTTCTTTAGCAAATGTTTCTTCCATGCCTGTTTGACTCATTAGAGATAAAACATTTACCCAAATAGCCAACTCAAGTAAAATATAAAGTAAAGGCTTGACCATCATCGCGTATTTTTAAAAGAGTCAAATTTACAAAATATTTCTCTAAATCCTTATACCATAGTTAGATAAGGCACCGAGGTTTTTTAATTTTTTGCGAGCACTCAGTATATCCCACCATTAGAAAAGCTAAGGTAGTGTCTAAGGAGTGTAAGATGTAGATAACATTACTTTTACCCTGTAAGAATAGATAGGCTACTTCTAATGAGACCCTCAACTCATATTTTTATGAATATAGAAACAAATATTTGTCATATTGCCAACAGGCTTTCTTTACTGTTTTCAAGATCAACAAAAAACAGCTAGACAATAGTTTAGTGCGTCTAAAATCTTCATTGTTTTGGAAAAGACTTACTGAGACAATGCACGATAAGGATGGAACACAACTAGATAGTAGTTTAGTGCCTCTAAAATTTTCATCTCCATTTCAAGGATGTCTTTAATTTCATATCGGTACTTATCATCGGAATCTGCAAATATGATGTGTGAAGTATAAATGTATAATAAGATAACTCTTTCAAAACCTTAATGATTATGAAGAAAAATGATTAAGCTAGAGTTTAAGAAAAAAGTTTACGCAGTTTTTTAATGTAGAATACAAGAAGCCTTGCTTGAACAGTGCTTTCTTCTGCTTTTGATGCCAAGTATAAACATGTTGGTGCCACAAGACGTGGATCATAATCAGTCATACTTCTCCTAAACCATATAAATGCAAACAATTGGAGGTACTTACATTGTAGAATTTAGAAGATAGAAAGCAGTGGCGGATCCAGGATTTTTTGTTAGTGAGGGCAAAAGATAAATGTCAAAAAACAAATCAAATGGTGATAATTTGAGATAATAGTGGAAACTGTTATATTATAGTTATTAAAAAGCATCAAAATAGCAAATAGAGATAGAAGATTAAAAATACACATAAACACATATAGTTATGCACACATGGTTGGCATTGAACTTGCATCAAGTATGATAATTCTAGTTAATATCGAATATTGACAAGCTTTAAATTTGCCATCATTGAGAGACTAACACGAAGAAGGGGCCTAGTGAAGTGAAACATGGGTGCCTAATTTTTTTGAGCTTGATTTTCTAGCAATTTTACATTAACCAAGTAATGTTGAGTGGGGGCCTTGCCACCCACTAGAGCACAAATGAATCCGCCCCTGAGATTAGAAAGATGTGTCAACCCAACAATAATATATTGTTTAAATATTTAATTGATAACATCATCATGGCAACTCACTTTACATATCAATTGAAAGTTTCAATTAATCATATTCGTTTCATGAACATCTGACATAAACAAATATGATTTGGTGAAAACAATTGAAATATGAAAGTTTTTATGTAGACAAATAGACAACTAAATATACCTTGTATAAGCACGTCTCATGTATGTTACAGCAGTTGCTACAACCCTGAAATAATAACTTATGAAATGAGAAAAAGATAATGAAATAAAAGAAAATATCAATGAACATAGTGAACCATGTGATTGATAGTGAATGTGTAAGTGTTACATGAATCCATCTGTGTTACATAGATCAATTGAAGTGTTTCCATTATCAATCAAACATCTAAAATAACCCTCAAAATGGTACTATACATGTCAAACTTAGTGCAATCATTTTTGTGAGTACTATTGCTGGACAATGGGCAGAGCAGTGATTAAAAAAATATTGCATTTACTTTAAGAAACCTTGAGAAAAGAAATATAGTTTGATTCGCTTTGGATGGAGATGGTATAAGGGCATATGATATATTCTCTCATTACAAATCACTGGCACTCAAGAAAACGTGAATGTTTTGCATTAAAGGTTAATGACTACAAGTCAATACTATGTTTTACAGCTAAGTCTCATCAGTTAAACCAACAAATATTACTATATATAACAAAAGAGATAGAAGCTAACCTTTGCCTCACTTTCACATTTTGAGCCAATCTTGCAATGTCTGTAAGGGAAAAAAAAAAAAAGAATATGGGATCAATGGTCAAATCTTATTCAGGATAAATTAAGGTCGTCGTTTGAATCCCACTTTTTGATATGCACCAGTAGACGGTTAACTGCAAAAGTTGCATCCCATTGAATATGGTTTATCTATAGCACCACAGATCTTAAATAAGTACTTGCACAAAAAAGCATTCATCCATCCAAGAAAAAGTTTGACTTGTTTTCAATAAATATTGGATTGATTTTAGCTTCATACAGTTTAATTCTTGGAGTTAAGCAGTCAAAAGACAATCTTGATTATTATCTTCATAAGTACCAAGAGAAGGTGTATGCCTCTTAGATGGGAGGTCTAATGTACAAACCTGGGCATGAGGTAAATATTAGTTTGGGGTACTTTAGGTACAGGATTTGATTTAGATTTGCTGTTCTAAAAAAAGAAAGTACCAGGTTTGACTTTTCAGTCAAAGATGACTATAAAAACAACTACTATTTGAAATCATCAACATAAATGACATAATTTCCAATATTTCTACTTAATTAATCCCACATATAAGGCAATATATTTATCAAGAATCCTAATTCCTACATGATTCACCGTTTTGCTTCTGCAAACTAGGAAGCTTTTGTCGGACCTACCTACACAATACTGAGGTGTAATCCCTTAAAATGCAATATCGTACATGTTAATCATATCATACAAATTAGTGACGAACCAGGTACGAGTTCAGAATAAACTAAACAGATAATGATTAACGAACATATTCGCTCACTACCAAACTTATCGATTATTACATATGAATATCGTATACTGACACAGATTACACGATATAGAGAGAGAGAGAGAGTACAATTGGTCATATGCAACTTGATGAGTTTGAAATCTTCGAGCGTTATTCCTCTCTCTTTGTCAGCGCTTTGAACCACATCCACTTCTTCTTGGTCCAGTAATTGTTTGCTAAACACACGCACAAAAGATTAATTCAACCAGAAACATGAGTTGTTTGAATCAATTTGAAGTATCGGGTAGCAAATCAAACAAACTGTAGCAATTAAGCTACGATTGAACACAAAAGTATCCTCATAAAACCCTAAAAGATGAAGAGATAATTAGTTAATCTTACTAGTGTGTAGATGTCCAGAAATCAGTCGCCATTGCTGCCGGAAAAGAAGCATAAATTTGCGTGCGGAAAGAAAGAAGTGGGATCTGACTCGATCGTTGGAGAATATCTTCTTGGCATATGGATCTTGGATATTGACCCGGTTTTATTTTCGAATATAAAATTTTAAAACTCGAGTGTTTGATAGATTATATTGTAATAATTTATTTTCTATGTTAATCTTTCTATTATAATAAACAAGCATTTTCTTTTGCCATTTGTCAACTTTCTATACAACTGTTGTCTAAGTGTCATTTTTTTATTATAATACTTAATTTTCTTTCCTATTAATTATTTATAATATTTTTCATATTAAGTAATAATCTAATTAATACTAATAACAAATAATTTTAATTACCTTTCTCATATGTAGAAATAGTTTTTAAAAAAATTTAAAAACAAATCTTTTATTAGAAAACACACTTAAAAATTTAATAAAATATAATTTTTTTATTATAAATAAATTTCTTAGAAAATTAAATTAAAAAAATAAAATATACTATAAACTAGAGTTTCAAAACAATATGATTTTTATAAGCAAATGATGTTTTATTAATTTATTTAAAAACTGATTTTATAAAATTGATAGGAAAAGTTACAATTTTGGTCCTTTATATTATGATATTTTCAAATTGGTTGTTTAACTTTAATAATTACATAGACTATCCCTTACATTTTTAAAAAAGCTTAGGTTTTGACAAAATAAAAACATGATTTTTTAACGTTAATAGTTCAATGATATCAATTTTATAAATCAAGAAAATCATTTAGAGCACAAGGAGTCGTCTAGGAACTCCCCACTTTTCCCCGTTGCCACATCAGCGCCACATCAGCTTTCCCCACTTTTCCCCACTTTTCCCCATTTTGCACGGTGTCGTCCCACTTTTCCCCACTTTTCCCCATTTAAAAAAAAAACCCCAACGGTCACCCCTTCCTCCTCTTCCAAGCTCGGCTTCAACCGGTGTGTGGTTCCCGATTCATCCCACCCCACTTCCGGGGGGGTGGTGTTCCCACTCTTCCCCAATCCGGGAAAACCCTCCCCGGCTACCTCCCGATGCCCATTCCGTGTCCCCTTATCATTTCTTTGGTCATTAAAGTTTTTGATTATTATTAATATGTAAATTGATAAGAAACGTTACACTTTTGGTCCTTTATGTTATAATATTTTCAAATTGGTTTTTTAACTTTGATAATTACATAGCTATCCCTTACATTTTTAACAAAGGTTAGGTTTTGACAAAAAAAAAACAGAATTTATTTTAAGCAAGTGACGTTTTATTAATTTATTTAAAAAAATATTTTATAAAATTGATAGGAAAAGTTACACTTTCGTTCTTTTATGTACTTTAATAATTACAAAAACTATCCCATACATTTTAACAAAGGTTACGTTTTGACAAAATAAAAACAAAATTTTTTAATGTTAATATTTAGTTCAGTGATATAAATTTTATAAATCAAGAAAATCATTTATCATTTCTTTGGTTATTGAAGCTTTTGATATGTAAATTAATTATTTTAGACCAAAATATCATTTTATAACTTCTATATTTTTATTAATTAACTATTAATATTTTTTATTTAATCCGTGTAATACACGGGGTAATAAACTAGTTTTTTTTATACAAATAAAAAACGCAACCGGTTCGCTACGCGGCTTGTGTAATAAACCGTATCCAATGTAAATCTAACGGTTGAAGATAAAAGAACGAAGGTAATATAAATGTGGTTTGACTAGACTACGCAACTCGCGTGTTGCCAGGGGTGCGTGGTTGTTTAGTGACGACATGCGTTGGTGGGGAATCGTTATATAAAAAGTTTTGCGTGGTTGTTTAGTGACGACATGCGTTGGTGGGGAATCGTTATATAAAAAGTTTAAAAGGAGACAAAAGAAGAAAAAAAAAAGAAAAATTGTCGCGGGTAAAGCGCAAAACCGCGCCATTTGGGAGGGAAAACTTTATAATTGTTGGGCAAACCCGTGGGACGGACCAGTTTTAGTGAATTGTTCTTGCAAAGAAACACACACACATATCATTATCATGCCTCATACATTGTGGTATATCAATCTAACCTCATAAAAAATGTATTTTGAACGACTTGGTAGGACGACATTCAAGACGATATTCCAACCGTCCCTTCGGATTTGATGCTTTGGGGCGCATGCTTGAGCCCACCCCATGACCCCAATTGGAGTCCCACAATTGGGTAAATTACATGACTTTGCCTCAGTAAATATGTTTCAACCCGAATTCGAACCCAGGACTTCTCATAAAGAAATTAAGGGCTACCATTAGACTACACACCCTTTGGTTCACAAAAAAATTGTTAGCATCTTAAATAGTAACCTTATAAAAATTATTAGCAAAAGGTTTTGAACATGTGATTATCAAAATAACATCTTAACATCTTAAAGCCCTAATCAACTCATCTAGGTAGTTTGATGCTCTAGTAGTAGAATGAAATCTTTTTTAAGAAAGAAAGTGGCTAAAACCTAAAAGTAAACTATGTCATTCGCAAGTTTCGGATAAACATGTGCGCCTTAACCAATCCATCTAATCAACTCTTTTTTGATTTGTGTTGGAACTTGCTCTTTATATCTAAGAATTCGTCATTGCCCTTGCCACCAACACTTCTAAATAAGGTTTTAACAATATGTCTAGAATAACATGTTAATTTTTTAAATATAAAATTAGACGAAAAAAATACACACTAAAGTTATATTTGAAAATCACATACATCCAATACAAGACGTATAGAAATAATTATAAATATAAATATTAGATACTAAAGAAGTTGAAATGAGTGAACGTAAAAAAATGCCCAATGATGATTACCAGATTCTCTAAATATTAAAATACGAACATTAAAACATGCAGTCACGATTGTTATTTTGATATAGAACCTTAAAACGTTAAGAATCATGGTTGTAAACCGAGATCACAACTTTGCCTACATCATTTAAAAACACACAAATATGAAAAAATAGGCACAAAAATATGAGTTGGGTATAACCTTGAATCCTGGTCACAGCGACAACACGGTCCTAAATTATAAAACGCGAATAAGAATACACATTGCAACGACTATCACTATGCCATAAAACCCTATAAACCAAATATGTTGTATAGCCGAATGTATACTCCACCATAAAAGTTGTACCTTGCCATAAAAATTAAAACGTCAATATTTCAGTAAAAAATGCTAGCAAGAAGCTGGAAACATAAAAAAAACACAATCAAAACATAAACATATACGAAAAATATAGAAATGCAAACGACTGTAAACGAACCGAACGATCCCGGACAAGCTATTGTTCGTGTTCGTTCGTTTAACTTTTAACTTGTTCACGAACGCTAACCGAATGAAAATTATTGTTCGTGCTCGTCCATTAAAGAATTTAGCTTGTTCACGAATGCTAACGAACACATATTATCTAAACAATAAAAATCAACATTCTTAATCTCAAGCATTAGAGATAATCATTTATAAATATATAAATTAAAATAATATAGTATTAAACTAAAATAACTTAAAATCTTAAATGTTGTGGTATTAAACTAAAAATAAAAAACTAAAAATATATAACACATTTAATGAATAAATATAATAAATGAGCTCCACATAAACAAACGTAAACGAACATGTTACCGAACATTCACGAACACAAATGAACGAACACGACCTCTGTTCATGTTCGTTCCTTTAACTAAACGAACATAATTTATTGTTCGTGTTCGTTAGTTTATTAATCGAACGAACATAAAAGAACTTACAGCCGAATGGTTCACGAACTGTTCGATGAACGTTCAGTTCATTTAGAGCCCTACACACACTTCACTCCAAACTAAGAACCATTACATTGACTAGAAAAAAAAATACTAAGATCGAAAGCAACACAATGCGTTTCAACATAGAGAGTTGTTTCATTGATTACTTTCATTAGAACACATGAACCTTGACATTTTCACATTTTAAATTTTTACAAATACCGAGGCAAGTGAGCTAAAATGTTAAAGCACATAATCACAAGTTTACTACCCGTAATCTTGTAATAGAGTCAACCTTCAACCACCTACATTTGGAGATTAAAAGAATAACATAAGATAGGTCAATGGTGTTTTGCATAAAAAATCATGTGTACGTGAACTGTCTTGGATTTATTTGTTAGGATTTCGTAATCAATATAATTTTAAATCAACAAAAATGAAAATTTTTAGCTAGCCTCGTGGACGTGTAGAGAAACATACGTTTATATTATTTAAACAAAACATACATATATACACACAAACAAAGATTTGTGATTTGTATTTGTATATTTTATTTTGTAAAAGTGAAAGTTTTTCTTTTTTTTTAACAACTAAACAAGTCCTCGAATCCAACAACTCATGCGCTGCGACCACAGACCGCTACCAACCCCCGGAAACATTTAAAGTCGAGCGTTGGCGAGTGCCGAATCAAAGAACCGCCACACCATCTAGGAGGAAACTCACACTGAGAAAACCCCCTAACTCACCTAGAACATTTTTTACTCTAGACGAGACTCGAACCCAAGACCTCCCATTGCTGGTGGTCAAGGAGTATCACTAGGCTATAAGCCCAATGATTGAAAGTTTTTCTTACTAAATTTCCTTATGTTACAAGTTTTAACCAGTGATAAACAAAGAAGCAAATCTTATAAAATAAACTATATGTGTAAGTATATATTCAAGTAATTTTCTGAATCTGTCACTGACGGTCATAGACCTACCCTAGGATGGATGGAAAATTTTCTTAACACACATAATATACGTATTATGTGTGTGTAATGGATGAAAAATATTACTTCGTTATATTATAATCCCATTAAAACAACTAAAAGTGTGGTTGTGTGAGAGGAATGGTGTGGGTTTATGATATCATTAATGTAAGATTCAATTTAAGTGGAAGATTGAAAATAGTTTGTATAATAAAAAAAACTTAATTATAATAGATCAACGAGTTTTAAATTCTAGACTTTATATAGGAAACAAATTTTTGGGTCTCTCAATGTTTTTATTCCTTTTTCTGGTTCATTATTTGACAGTCTAGAATTTATAATTCAATATATTTCTTTAGCAAAATGTATATACTTTATGAGTTTATGTTTAAGGAGTTAAAGTTTTGAAGATGAGCATATACATTTAATTGGGATCCTTTGTTACATGTTTTTAATTTTCTTTCTATCGTTTTTGCTGTTAATAATTTAGCATAGTTTGAATTAATATATTGTAGTGTTTTAATTTGAATTTATCATTACTACTATAAAATATAGTTTTTGTATCACGACTTCACTAGTAGAAAGCTAGCATTTCCTACACTAAAATTCATCGAAAATAAGTAGGAAACTATATATTTAACGAAACATTTCTCACCAAAAAAAGAAAAAAGAAAAAAAAATGGGAAAAATCTATCATTGAGAAATATACAAGACAAATAAATTGTCAAAAATAATTAAAATTATATCTTTCAATTATTCATATTTCAAAACTACTTTTGTAGTATTTTTTTTTAAAGCAATAGTAATTCACTCCTACTGTAATATCAAATAATATCATCTTTTTCTGAATTTGAAAACATGATCTTCTTTTTAAGAGACAATGTATATGTTATCTTTCAAGTTTAGAACTATAGATACATATTATTGAGAAATTAATTTAATTTCTGTAGTTTATTATTTACATATATTAATATGGGTGAATTCTTTCTTTCTCGACAACTTACTCAAATAATTATATTGCTATTTTATTACTGATAAAGAGCTATAATTAAACACAACCATGAAAAGAAATTGAAATACCGGGAAGTCGGGAACCAGGCTGCATTTTACATAACCATAAATTTAATATTTTTTTTTACAAGTTATAGAAAGAAAAGTTACGAAAAAAAATTAAAGTTTTCAGTTTTACACAAATTTCTACTAGTTTTTTATTAAAGAAAAAAAATTTTAGATCCATGTTATTTTTAATTTCTATTAACTTTTTTAATAGAATTTCATTGACTTTTATGTTTGGTTCCCTTTTTTAAAAGTCTCTGTTTGACAATCTTACTTTTCTTAATCACGCGTTGAGGGGAAAAAAAAAACTTTCCATTCATATCATAAAACAATAAAATATATGGGCTGAATAAGGTTAGGTTGGATTCAGGTGTGTAAATCCGAGTCACGATAGGTTTTGAAAAAAATCATTTTAAGTTTAAATATGTCATTTATAAAATATATCAACTTAGTTAAAAATTAAAACAAGTTGTAAGTAAACGTAAAATATGTAGTTTATCTATCATGATCTGTATTGTAAAGATCTTACACATCTCAATATATTTTATGTTATAATGTTACGAACCAAAAATACGATAAATGTTTACTTAAAAAATACTCATTTATCTTATTCTAATCTAATCCAAGATTGTTAGGTGTAGTTTTTATTTATAATTCCACACCTCGCCATAGCCGCATGTATGCGGTTGCTACTTAGTTACATTATTCAACATATCACTTCATAAGATTAAAGAAAGAAAACTCTTTTTTGTTTAAGTTCTATTAAAACCATTTTAGAGTTAAATAAAAGAAATTAAATAGTTACAAGGGAAAAACGTAACATGTCCCAAAATGAGTTAGACATGCATGGTATAATTCACCGCTAAAAAACTCGAAATTACTTTGATACAAAAAAAAAAAAAAAAAAAAAAAAAAAAAAAAAACAGAATTATTCACAAAACCAAAGGGGTAGAATGATGCTTATTGGTCTGGATCCGACCCATTAAAACACGATTCGCTCCGTTGCTTCCGGATCCGGGCTGCCCAAGACATCCCGCCGGTCCGATCCACTCTGCCTCGTCGCATGAGCTCCGACAACTGCCCCTGCCACATCTCCTTCCACCGTTTCTTATCATCAGATATCGGGTCAAACCGGGTTGCTCTCTTACCCGAAAACGCAAAGTGCAACCCTTTCGCTATACAACTATCGTACATGGATCTAGCTTCCGGGTCGGATAACGTCTCGTACGCCTCCTGTACCCGAATAAACCTCTGGGTGTACTCCTCCGCCCTGTCCGGCGGCGACACATCAGGATGGTACTTCAACGCCATTTCTTTGTATGCGTGTTTGATCTCAGAGAGTGTCCCGTTCTCCGATATGCCAAGCAGGTCGTACAATGTCTCCGGCACCGGCAGCGTTGTGGGAGCGGCGTTGGTGGCGGTGGCTCTGTTGGTTATTTTAGGTGATCGAATTGAAATCGGAGATATTTTAACATGGTTATGCTTGAATTTGAACAAAGCATTAGATGAAATTAAGGGTTTGTTGGATGAATTTGAGACGGGTTGAGTGGCGTAATGAAAGGTTTTGCAGTTCATAGCTTTTGCGTGTTGATGTTTGAGAATGTGGGGTGGGGCTTATGGTTTATAGCCGTCGATAATATGGGGAACAGCTGACTTAATAAATAATAAATAATAATTAATAATTTATAATTTATAATTTATAATTTATAATTTATAATTTATAATTTATTGCTGACAATAAGTATATACCATGGGTAGACCGTGGATGTGTAGTATACATTGGGTGTTTACCGTGTGCTACAAATCTACAATAGAAGAAATTTCGAAGTATCTAGATTTTTAATTTTATATTTTTAGTGTATGATAAGTTCTTTTTTCTTTCCCCTAATAACTTTGATTCTTTAACTTTATTTTGGTCTTAATTTTACATTATTTATTAATAATGCGACTTAATTTTAATCACGAAAAGAAGCTTATATTATCATACAATTCTTTTCTTAGTTTCAAAATTGACATTTTTATTATCATATAAAACATTTCAGGTCATTTATAATATATTATTTTAATTTATGTTTTAACTTATTTGTTATTATTTTTTGCATATTAAATAAGTTTACTATTATTTGTTTTTTATGTTTTACATATTATAAATACACTAATAATTAATTTATTATTATCTATTACTTATGTCTTACACTATTTTTTTTATGTTTTGCATGTGAAAGTTAACAAGTCTATGTGATTTAACACGCATAAATAAATCGTTCTTACGTGATAAAAATCAGATGATATGGAGTTATCACACACATATGAATTCTTAAGTAAATGAATTATGCATGATAACTGATAACTTTGTGTTTACGTAATTTTATCATGCAAGAACAGTGTTACGGAAAAATAGTTTTATAATCTTAAATCATATGGACATAAATTGTTTTTTTTTTGTTTCTCAAAAAAATTATTATTTCATATTTGAATGCCTCTTTCTAATCTTGATTTCTTGTTTTCTAATATAACATATAATTTTATTTTTTTTCTTTGTTATCTTGTTTGATATTTCGCATGGTGTTTTATATAAATTGGAATATAGTATACTGATTCATTTATTTTAAATTACATTTTAATATATAGTCAATAAAAACTGAGTTATATCAAATATTCTTATATAAAATTGTAGAAAAATAAAAATGCCACAATACCATTTTATATATAAATCAACAGAATGATAGAACTTACATGAAACAAAAAGTGTATATTATCTTATTAATACTTTAAAGGAGCCAGTGTATGTCTCCAGTGAAGTTTATAAATTATTTTTACGTTCCTCTCTAGTATTGAATATATAAAGTCAATAAAAACTGAGTTATATCAAATATTTTTATATAAAATTATAGATAAATAAAAATGTCACAATACCATTTTTTATATAAATCAACAGAATGATAGAACTTATATGAAACAAACAGTGTATATTATCTTATTAATACTTTAAAGGAGCCAGTGTATGTCTCTAGTGAAGCCTGTAAATAATTTTTACGTTTATCTCTATTATTGAATATATACAGTCAATAAAAACTGAGTTATATCAAATATTTTTATATAAAATTATAGATAAATAAAATGTCACAATACCATTTTTTATATAAATCAACAGATTGATAGAACTTACATGAAACAAAAAGTGTATATTATCTTATTAATACTTTAAAGGAGCCAGTGTATGTTTCCAGTTAAGTCTATAAATTATTTTTGCGTTTCTCTCTATTTTTAAATACTAACTATTTTTACCACCAAATAGTATTGAGTAAATCATGAGAAAGTCTCAGTTATATTTTATTTTAATATACAATTTTTTGATTCGTATTAGATCACCATTATTTGTTATTTTTAATTTTATCAACAACTAATGACATAAAGCATACAAATCTTCATATGAAATATTAGTTATAACATGTTATACTATTTTCATAAATTTACATGATTGAAAACATTTTATTTCATAAAATAAAAATACAATTACAATTTACAAATCTTTAAACACGTTTTTATACACTGTATTTGTTTTTTTTGTTTAAAATTAATATATTTGTTAATGCATGTAAGCGTATACTATTAATTTTAAAAAAGTTGTTATTTATTTATAACTTTGGTAATTAATTGTTGATAAAATCAATATTTTGAAAATAACATGCTTTGTTATACTTTTTGATACTTCGATATAAAACATAGGGTTAACTTAAACTAAATAAGCTCGTTATTTTAAAATGTCTAAGAAAGATCTTGAGCATTAGATCATTGATCAACGGTTATGATTAAATTAAGTTGTTGAAGAGTAATTTATTAATGGTCACTTTTGTTGATTTTTTATCAAGCTATCCACGTTATTTAAACATTAATAACTTAGAAACGACAATATTTTTTTGAAAAAAATATACCATAAAAAAAACATTTTTCTATCTTCAAAATTAGTATAATGTTGCTATAGAAAAAAATTTAGTTTATTAAGTTTTTTAAACAGGTCATTGTGCTTTTTAGACAGGACATTGTATCTTTTGTGCATGTCATTGTGTCTTTTGTAAAGATTATTGTATCTTTTGTGTTTCCTGGTCAATGTTGTGTTTTCCAGGTCAATGTTGTGTTTTTCTAAACAATTTAATACACAATAACATTGCATAATTCATAATGTCAAGCAATGATAACAAAGTGACGAGTATAAGTGACACAATGTTATTTAAAAAGACACAATTACCTGTAAAAATGACGCATTTATCAGTAAGAAAAGCACAAAAAAGATAGTTATACACAAACGTTTAAAAAAGACACAATGACGATAATTAGACGTAATGAACTGAAAAAAATTTCATTTTTATAGCAGTACATGCTCATTTTAAAGATAAAAAATATCCGTTTTTATTATTTATTTTCTTAAAATAAATAATATTGTTTGTAAAAATTATAAACGTTTAAAAAGGTGGAAGGAAAGTTGTCATGACTAAATTACCATACAACAACTTTCTTCTCTAAAATTTTGAATTTTGCCTATCAAATTTGATATAATGATCTAATTGTTAAAAAAGTTTTCTTATACTTTTTAAAATAAGAAAACTATTTAGTCGAACCTAATCATTTATTATTATTAAACATTTATTGATTTTTTTATTTCAAACAATAATTTAGGTATCACCCCTACCAAGGTAAGAAGATGAAACTTTAAGCTCATGATTATTAAATAATTATTATAGAAAAAAAATTAAGTATCATCTCCCCAAATTGTTTATAATTTTTAATATAAATTAAAAAACACTTCTATAATTCTATATGGTGTACTTATCAACACGCATGTTCATTAATTATCTTAACATAAAATTCAAGTTCAAACAAGAGTTGGTGAAGTGGTTAGATTCAAGGACTATGTTTCACAAAACCGGAGATCAAACTCGGTAGCTCCTTGTATATGCATAACGTTTTGTATGTTTTGTAGTTTTCTTTAATTTTAATAAAACACACGATCCCTCATCTCTCTCTCTCTCTACCTCTCTCTCTACCACAACCATCATGAACATCATTAAACACCACCATCGTCCACCTAAGTGTAAGTCTTTAAACCCGCAAGGCATTAGTCATTACTATTGATAATTTATAACTATACTTACTTCGTAAACTGAAAATACATTACGTAGGCGATGGGAATCGTTGAAAGATACAATTATGTCAAAAACATCGTTTGCAACATATATAGAATCTTTCAAATTAAACAATACAATTAGTTGTCAGGTTTCTATTCTCAGAAGCGGCCCTAAAAATTGAGGTGCCTAGAACGAGCCGGAAAAAAGGGTCCCGTAGCGAATTCAAATATTAAATTAGGGGTATTCAAAAAAACCGAAAATCATTTAATAACCAAAAACCGAACCGTATTCGTAACTGAAAAAACCCAAATTGAATTCTGAATTCGGTTTGGTTCCTAACTGTATTCAAATTCCAAATTCAGTTTTTGGTTCTGTTCCTAACCGTAATCGATTTCGGTTTGGTTATCGGTCCCCATTTATTTTTTGAATTATGTTTTTTCGGTTAACCAATTAAATCGAATTCAGATTTAAATTTATTATCTTGTTAATAGTATATAATGCTGAATTCAGTTTATTCGGGTTTTAACCGGTTTATTTAATTTTTAATGGGTTTATTCTATTGAATTCGGTTTATTTGGTTTTTAGTTGGTTTATTCAGTTTGTTTGGTTTTTGGATAAGAAAAACAATTGAAAATCGATTAAACCTTTAATCGAACCAATAAGCACCCCTAGTTTAAAGAGCATGAAAATAATTTCCTATACTTTGAAGAAAATTACTTTTTGTATATCTTAAATCACGCTTCTATAGTTATTCATTTTAGTTCTCTTCGTTGGTTCTTATTTGAATGAATTTCTATATACATATATATCAAACTTTTGTGCCCCCTGTAAAAATGGGTCTGGAACAGATGTCAGGTTTGCCTCTCCCCCAGGCCGCCCATATCTATTCTAGTAATCTTCTAGTCATGCTAGCCGACTTTCTTGAACACTTATCATTGTTGTAAACATTTAACATGATATATCAAGTCAGCTTACGCTAAAGTGTTCTAGTTTTGTAATGTCACACATATATACGTATGTGTATCTATATGTAGAGATTGTATCATGTGAAAGCCATTGACAGAGCTTGAAAAAAGCTCGGAGGGGGCCGAATGATTTTTATGAAGAAAACAGAGGGGGCCAAAGGTTTTTTAGGAAGAAAACGGAGAGGACCGAAGGAATTTTAGGAAGAGCTCGGAGGGGGCCGAATGATTTTCCGAGGAAATACTACTACTAAATCAACTCTCCTGACCGGAAAAACGGGGGGGGGGGGGGGCTTCTTGAGGGCCGTCCATGATGAAAGCCTGATCTTAAAGAGAAAACCATAAACCCTATTAGTGTCGTCCTTGAAATCTTGAAAATAAATATATTGTTCACATTAAAGTTGAATAAAAAACTGAGGTGTGCATAAACAAATCAATTTTATTATGGTTTAATATGGACCATATTTTTATCTTCAAGATTTCATATGACAGATCAGATACATTTAATGGTTTATCTCTAATATAGGGTTTTCACAAGATACAAACCATATATATATATATATATATATATATATATATATATATATATATAATATTATCACACTTGGTTTGTACAATGAACACATTTTTCCTTAATCTCTAATCATTCGTGTGTTCTTCTCAGTTTTACATTAAGGCACAACACAAAAACATCAAAATTAAGCAATGACATGTCAACATCATGAAGAATTCTATAATCACCAAAATCTTTTTTTAGCCACTTGAAAATCAAAGCTTTATTGTGAAAATAATTGGGTTAAAATGAAGTTTTATAAAGTTTATCAATTTAACCTTTTAAGCTTGCATTGAAACCTTTAAAGTTTTGACAGTTAAAGATTTATAAGTACTTATAATAGAGAGAATAAAGTGATATAAAAGAAAAATAATAAAATAAAACAAAAAAGAAAAAATGAACGACTAGAGTAAAATAAAGAAAAATTAAAAGAAAACAAAAAGATATTATGAAATAATCTAAAAGTTTAATTAATTTTAAGAACTTGAACTTGATTAAGAAAAAGTTACGAAAAAGATTGAATATTAAAAGAAAACGTTATTAATTGCAAGGACTTAAAGTGCAATGAAATAAAAAGCTAGGAAAAAAAAAGCTATATTTATTTAACATATAAGTTTTGATAACAAAGTCACAAACGCTTTTAGTGGTGTGAATGTGTGTAGAATCTAGGGTTGCTCAAATCGGTTTTTTTTACCAAAGCGGTTCGGTTTAGGAACCGGTCCGGTTTGGTCTACGAATGATCAAAACCGGTTTGGTTCGAAAACCGGATTGGGGATGAGAATGTCAAACCTATAGGAACCGGTTTGGATAGGTTTGAAACCGGTTTGGATAGGTTTGAAACCGGTTTGGAGGGGTTGAAACCGGTTTGGGAGATGTAGATGTCAAACCTATGTCAAACCGGCGGTTCGGACCGGTTTGGGAACCGGTTTGGATGGAACCGGTTTGAGAACTATGGAATACCGGTTTGGAAACCGGTTTGTAAATAGTAGAATCATTAATTAGTGTTCATTGTAAGGCCCAACAAAAAAAATTTCGCATGACATTTTCTTTTTAAACTTTGTTAAGTTAGCATGAAAAACTTTTATGTAAAGGAGATACGCTTTACATAACTCATAACGTCAATTAAAAAATACCCAGATGAAAGACCCATCAATTGTTTGGCAATTTAAGTTTAGCCGATGTGAGATTACGAGGATTGAGAACAGAGCTGTTACAATGCTTAGATTTTTAGTTTTTTTATCATTTCAATCTGTATAATTCATCATTTAATAATTCTTTTTATTAACGTTGTTCTTCAATTATATTCTCTTCTTATTTTTTTAATTGAATTCTATTTATAATCTTGAAAATAAACACACAACATTCAAACAAGCTTATAGCCCTTACAATTACACCATAACAACAAAACGTGTTTCACATACTTGCAACAAGAAGTCCCATTCAACCAACACCCACAATTTACACCACTAATTACTTCACAAGTTCACATACTTGACACCACTAATTACAATTTACACCCTATAGTATGTTTTTAAGAACAAACGTGTTATTGTAATATGAATATATCGTAAACTTTTTATTTGTTTTATAAATAAGTATTTTTATCTTTAAACTTAGATTTTAGTTTGTTTATATTTTAATTATAACATTTTTAATGAGTATAGTTGTTATTTTAATCCATAAAAATTAAATTACGATATGTATGCTCATTATGTTTCTTTTTACCAAAAATAATTGTTAAATGACATTTTTAGAAAGTGTTTCATGTAATTAAATTTTAGTAGATTATAGATTGCTATTTTTGGTTTTTATATTTCTGCCTTTCACGAATACTTTTATATTAAAAAAATGTTACTATCCTTTATTTAAAACACATAAGTGACGGTAGTCCATTCCAGATAATGTGATGTTCGCTAGATAGTAACTACTGGCCTTTATTTGTCGGTAGGCCACCCCCGTCCCTGCCTTATCCACTTTGATCTCTATTATTTCAGTTTTCTTAACAACTGTCTGGGACCGAAAAGTCGTGTTGGTATTACTCCAAATAAAAGGTTATGGGTTCGAAATTTTTTCAAGGCTATTAGGGCTAGAGGGTCAGGGATTTTCCTGAAAATGTTCCTTTTGGTGTGGACACAATAGGTTCAGGTGTTGTCATATAATCTGAGTCTTAGGACTCGATATTATCTTGAGTTCAGGTGATACTGTTAAAAAAAACAACTGTTTGGGTGTATTTTTATTTATTTTTCCACTAGATGTTTCAAAATTCTATGGATAAGGATTACATGGTCCAAAAAGTTTGTAAGTTTGTAACTAATACTCTGCTCGTATCTTGTTTGGAAAAAAAACTCGGATAAAGCTCGGCTCGAATAAAACTCGTTTGTAACCAAACCGGACCCAAAGCTGGCTTGGCTTGTAGTTCGACTTGTAGGCTCGGTGTGACATTTGGTATTTTTACGAACGATGATCCGTAATGGTTAGTGTACTAAACTTGATGTATTTAATACGTTAATAATTTAATATTTATTATTAAATTAATGTTGATAAAAAGTCTAGCACATAGTGTTATTTAAATGCATGGATTTGCATTTGGTGAAATTTCGAGTTCTCTGTACCGTTCTGCGGTGTTTTAACGAGCGTTGGTGACGACTCGATTAACGAATTTAGTAGATATGCTTGGTTTAGCATAAACTGATAAATCATAAATGTATAAATAATGTTAACGATGAAAACTGTGAATTTTGGTGTTAACTGTTGATTTTACTGACAACCGACTTTATCTGCGTTTTAGCCGGGCAAAATGGAATTAATTATTCAAATAATATTTAAGGTCATTATTTTTGACAAAAATTTGATCGTTTTAGTATGATTAAATATTCTATTAATTTTAGAATAAAAATCGTATTTTTATTAAATTTCCGGTACAAAGTTTATACACCGTAGGACTCAGATTATATCTGTTTTTATCTGTCTTAAACCATGAAAATTCATATGAGGCAAGTTTTCTAACACTTGTCACAAGGAGGATGATTCAAATCAAATGAAATATTTGGAAGATTTTTTTAGATTTTTGATAAATCACCCTCATCATTACTTATACCTACACAAGTTAACTCTCCACACAAACTTTTCTTTTCCTTTCCCTCCACCATACGTCTCCTCTCTCTCACCCTCTTCTCCATATTTTTTTTACTTCAATATTATATTCTTTAAGTTATATCAAGCCTAAGTGATTTTTGGAAGAGATTTGGCCAAGAATACACACACATTGTTTCTTACACCAAGGTAAAGCTCCATGCATTTTGGTTGTTCTTGAAAAGTTGTTCACCTAAGCATTTTGGGTTTTAAATCAAATGGGTTTTAGTATAAAAGATGATAATATGTAAGTGTGTGTGTGAAACGTGTGTGTGTGGGTGTGAATGTGTGTGAGTTATAAAAATATATATACATATGTATGTAAGTGACGTGAATGTGTGTGTGTATATATATATATATATATATATATATATATATATATATATATATGGGTGTTAGTGTCTTTCAAAAAATATACATACATACATACATGATGAATGTTTTCATGTTGGATGGTAATTTTTATCACATGCATATACATATACACGCATGAACGTATATGTATATGTATGTGTTCATATATATATATATTTACATACATATGAATGTATATGGGAGATGGCTACATGCATGTGTGTGTATATATATGGGTGAATGTGAGATTTGCATGCATGAATATGAGTATATGTGAATTCTAGATAAATGCATGTATACATGTATGAATATATATGGATAGGTATGACTTTGTCATACATGCATTTATATTTATGTACATGGTGTGTTTATATATGAATGCATGTATGTTTTGATGTCATGTATACATGTGTATGTATTATACTCATGAATACATATATATAATATATACACATAAGTATATGTATAAAAAGCTTGATGTACATGCATGATGGTTGTATAAGTATGCATGGGTATGCATGTAACTATTTATATAGTTATTGAATTTTAGTAATAATACTTATTATTATTGATATTTTATGAAATATATCAAATCTGATTTTAAAGTCATAAAATACACAAAAATATAAATATTTTTGTTGTAAAATGAATAAAGAATGATTAGATAACTTTGCCATAATTTTTATTACTTTAAAATGGATGTTTTGATAAGATAAAATCTTTAAAAATAGAGTTTTCTTATAAAATAATTTTTAACAGATTTGAATCAGTAAATTATGTAAATTTATGAAATATTTTAAGTTTAAAATCAAGTGGATTTAAAAATATATTTAAAGGATGATCGTTGTTAACCGAAAATACGCGTTTTCGGCTATTTTTAACATATAAAAATAATCATTTTATGAATCTGATTTTGATCAGAAAATTTTATAAGTTTTTATGATAAAAATATGTAAATTTTAATATATAAGTGTTGTAAGAAAAGTATAAAAATGAAATATTTGAAAATTATGACTACATATAACGTAAAAACGTCGTTTTAATGCAAAAATTCGACATAATTAGGTAACTGATTTTAATCAGCAAATTTGATATAAAAATAAGTATAAAAATACTTATTTTGAAATATTAGAAGTGACTTAGGTTATAATGCATGTGAATGTGCTTATACGTTGCGTTTCGGTTTTGTCAGTAAAATGCGATGAAATTGTCATTTTTGACAAGTTGTTATAAATAATTAAGTTTGGAGTTCAAATAGATTTTTAACAAAGACAACTTAATTATTTGGATATAATATGACTTAAAAACGTTAACTTATGATTTATGATAAATAACTAAATTCGAGTCACCAACGGGTCGTTTGTGTGAAATTTGTTTTCCCTTAGTGGAATGTATTTAAGTCTAGTTAAGTTGGGTGAACAACTTACATGATGGACTTTTATTTAAACTGTTAATGTGTCCCTTGGGTTTTAGGGCGCTAGTGAGAACAGTCGGGTTATCTGGAAATCTTTGTTGCTAGCAGGAACGCATTGAGGTGAGTTTCACGGCCCCTTTTTAATAATGTTTTTGGTTTTTGATAAACCGGGGGAGAAACATACCGGGAAAAGAAAGATTTAAATTGTAATGTATGGTTTGGAGTGATATGTGACTTAGATAACTCTTGAGTAAGTGCAGCCATTTGTATATGTGTTCTCTGTGTATTCGCTCCAGAGGGGATTCGCTCCCGCAGTCATAATCATTAGTCTCGGGGGAGGGACCGCAGGATATATTGGTAGATCTATCGGGTTTGACAACCCACTCCCCGACCAGCTGTCATGGTCCGTGAGTAACGGGAGCAATATATGTTGAGGGGTGTTCGCACCTTGGTTTTGGTTTGATTATGGGCTCATGGTGTCTATCGTATTGTAGTACCTAGCTAGTCTACGATGAGTTCTCTATCACGATGTTTTTGATACATTACGTTCTTTTCCTTTGCTTAAATGTTTTTATATGAAAACCTGTGAACTCACCAACCCGTTTGGTTGACACTTGCTTTTAAATTTGGTATGTTTCTCAGGTAAGTAGCATGATGATGGGAAAGGAAAGGAAAGGAAACCGGTTCTAGTTAGCGAGCGTGCTTTGGGATATTTATCTGGGACCGGTTATCTAGATGTTAAAACTGATGTTTGTTAAACTTGTAATGTTTTAACAATTATCGATAACTTTTTATATAAATATCCATGTTTTATTTAAATCGTTCGCTTAACTTATGCTTTTGTTCACTACTGTTGACACCAAGACTCTGCTAAGACTTCCGCTGCGGGTCGGGGTGTGACACTCGGATTGTGCCTCAACATATTTGTACAACATCCTAATACACCAAAATATAAAACTATAGAGACAATTTTGATAATAAATACAACTTTGATTATGAATATGTTTTATATATATCGTGTTATATAATGTGTTTAATCAAATTTCTTTATAAAATTTTTGTTACTACTTTCTTTAATTGATTGTGCTATTTTTTTAATGGTTATTCATGTTCTTTTTAACGATGATATATAAAAATTATGCATTGTTGGACAACATTGTTGTTCTTTTAAATTGAGTTTTTTTTTTTCTTTTTTACTTTCATACATTACATTTATTTTAAAAAACCGAGCAAAAAACAAGCACAACCGAGCCAATTTGGTTATTAACGAGATGAGTTCGAGTCAAGAATTCAGACTCAGTTTACAATTCAAGATGAGCCAAGCCATCTCGGTTTATAATCCTAGCCGAGAAAAAGCTAGCCTTAGCTCATCTTCGTACGGTTCTTGATGGATTTCTTTCTTTTTTTTTTATCTTTAAGCTTTAGATATTATCGTATATAGGCTTAGTGGTCTAAAATAAAAGGCTATGAGATTAAACCGAAGATTACTTGGTTACTCGAAAATAGAAACACTAGGTACTACGTTAATTTCTCAACCTTATAAATATTACGAGGAACGAATATTTACAATCCTAAACAAAAATCTATTTTTAAATAAAAAATATACAATAGGAGCCAGACACTGAAAAAGACGCTATTATTGGTTAGAATCCGACCCATAAACACCCGATTGGCTCCGTTGCTTCCGGATCCGTGCCGCCCATGACATCCCCCCTGTCGGATCCACTCTTCTCCGACCCACCCCGCTCCGTCGCATCAGTTCCGATATCTGCCCCTTCCACGTCTCCTTCCACCGTTTCTTATCATCGGATCTAGGGTCAACACGGGTCTCCCTCTTACCCGAGAAAGCGAAGTGCAAGCCCTTCTCCATACAACTATCATATATGGATCTACTTTCCGGGTCGGATAACGTCTCGTACGCCTCCTGCACCCGAATAAACCTAACGGTGTACTCTTCCGCCCTGTCCGGCGGCGAAACGTCAGGATGGTATTTTAACGCCATTTTCTTGTACGCGTGTTTAATATCGGAGAGTGTCCCGTTCTCCGATACGCCAAGCAGGTCGTACAATGTCTCCGGCACCGGCATCATTGTGCAAGCGCCGTTGATGGCTGCGGCTCTTGTGGTTAATTTAGGTGATCTGATTGAAATCGGAGATATGGTAACATGGGTATGTTTGAATTTGAACAAAGCATTAGATGGAAGAGTTGAATGTAAGAATTGATGGGATGAATTTGAGATGGATCCAGGTGCGGAATGAAACGAATTGCAGTTCATCGTTTTGATTTGAGATTTGATAACGAGGGCTGACCGTGGATGTTTTGAGTCTTTATTTATAGCGGTGGATAAATGGGGAACAAAAGTTATATTTTATATCAATAAAATTAATCATTAATAATTAATAATTATAATTAATAGTTTACAATGTGGGTGGGATGCTTACTGTCATACTGTGTGCTGTTTGGGAACTCATACTTAGTATCTAGATTTTTTAATTCTATCTAGAGCTTATATGACTGTCAGACACGATCCCTTAAAATACAAAATCTGAAATGGGCAGATATAAATAGGGACACGACCTGTTTAAAACATACAAATACGAAATAACCTGTTATGAAACATGTTAACAGTTAAAACTATAAATAACTCGTTAAAGAACCTGTTAAGAAACCGTTAAGAAACTTTGGTTAGATAATTATAAATTTTATAAGGTAATTGGTTACCCACATATTTTATCATATTATTTATTTTAAATTTAAATTATAAGCAAGTTTTTAACAGGTCTTGACGGGTCCTAACAGTTTAATGGGTTCTTCCGTTCTTACATGTTTCGACGCGAAAATAAACAGATTTTAAAGTCTCAACCCTAGTTCTATCTTTTAAGATTCTTTCTTAAATATGTTTTCACAATTCCATTAAAATAATAAAACGGTATTCTTTATTTAATAATATTTTCAAAAATAATATTTATAATTTTGTCCAAATTCAATGGATCCTTCAAGCTTATAGATTTATTATGTTGTTATTCGGTCACCTAATCTATTTCATACTTTTATTAATTGGTATTCGTACGACAACTTTATATTTGTGATATTTACATAATAAGAAATAAAAAGTTTATGCTTTTTTAAATGTTCCCAAATTAGATAGAACTAGTATACCGGACCCGCGCGTTGCGGTGGGGTCTGATATACTGACGTAAAAAAGACCAACAGAACATGAGGTTAAAATCGTGTACAATAAAATGCACGAAAATACCCTATACAACATCTATAACGTAAGCTTTGAAACTAAGGGTTGATGATTAATAACTTATTTAATAGTAAAGAATATGATTACAGAAGACTTAAAAAAAGGCTATGCGTAAATGTAGAATTTATAAATGATACAAATATTATAAAATTATTAAATGTAAATCGTATATATATGTAGTATATATAATACTCATGGTTTATCTAAATCGTTTGTGAACTAATTACGATCAAAATGATATAAACGATACAAATATTCGATAACGTACGGATGCGTTATAGGCATGTAAACAACGCGCAAAATTTCTGTGACCGTTTGGGTTAGAAATTTATATAAACGTTCATGAGGCCATTGCGATCAAATTTATATAATTATGACATTTATCAGATAACCTAATGACGCGTTAAAATCATGTGAACAATTAAAATATGTGAGTAAAGTGAGAGGGAACTTTAAAAATAAGAGTTCAAAGTTCAGGGTTATAAATGAAAATTTCAAATTAATTGAAAAGTATTGAAATTTATCTTTTGATCTTTAGACGCGGTAGTGAATAGTGATTATGTGAGGGTTTGTATCCTGTGAAAACCCGGTATAAGAGAGAAAACCCTTAAATCCTATCTGGACCATTGATTTGGACTTTTGAAAATAAAATATGTGGTACACATTAAACTTGAATAAAAAATTAGGTTTTGGATAAACAAATCAGTTTTAATGTGGGTTAATGTAGACCACATGTTTATTTTCAAGATTTCAAATCAACGACCCAGATAGGGTTTAAAGGTTTTCTCTCTAAGATCGGGTTTTCACATGATACAAACTCTATATATATATATATATATGTATGTATGTGTGTGTGTGAGATGTTGGGGCCCACCGTTTGTGTGATGTGTGTATGTGAAAAAGTGAAATTACGATTTTGCCCTCAAAATGAATAGTGATTATGTGTGTGAGGGAATCTTTGCAAATTAGTATGTATATATATATATATTAATTTCTCCATGGGTTACTAACTTACTATAACAACTTGACTGGTTTAATATGGAGTCACACCCTCGATAAGCGTTAAGCACATCAATCTAAAAAAAAAGAAGAATAATCAAGACACATAGTCAAATAGAACAGTAAAAATAACATATGTAACACGGCAAATGATCCGAGTTGTTTAACATGGTTTCACGCTTTCACATGCTCAATATGTGTCGAAAGTAAACCAATTTAAAAATTAAATAAATAAATCGAGCAAACTGAACGTTAAAATGCAAAAAAAGAAAAGCTCATACAACATTGAAAAGTATACTAATCACACATTAGAGTGACGGCCGCAAGATTTCGAATACTAAAACACAAATAAATATGCTCTAAATAGTTGTTCTTCCATCATAAAACACTAAAACATGTCTCATCGTAAAAGTATCACTTTGCAGTACAACTCAAAAGCATCTCTTGTCATCAAATCTAGTGTCAAATGCATGCATTGATGTAAATGCGAGTAAATTATAGCATGGTGCCTTGCCATAAAAACAAGCAATAAAAAACTTTGAACATAAACATAGGTGCAATAATAAATCTAAATTTAAAAAACAAAAGGAAAAAATAAAATAATTAGCAAAGCAATAAAAACAATCTAGCATTAACATAAAACAAAAATAAATTATGACTGAACATAACTAGAAAACACTCAGGTTTCCAACAAAATTTTCCGACGAAGTTCCGACGAAGTTCCGACAAACAATGTTTCCTACGAAATAGTGATGATTTTCCGACAAAATTAACAAAAAAAACACAACACTAAAATTTCCTACATTATTCCGACTAAATAGCTACAAAAATAATTTTGTCGCTAAGTAGTCGCTAATTCAAAATCATTTTCGACTCACTACCGACAAAATACCGATGACATTAAATAAATTTAAAAAATATTTTATGTTGTCGGAAATTTGTCGGAAAGATAATTAAAATTCCGACAAATTTCCGACAAATGTAAAAAATTACATTACTTTGCTTTATTAAATTAGTTTTAAACGATATAAATGTATATTTTTTTTAATTTGGTCGGTAACTTGTAGGAAATTTCATCTTTTTTCCGACTACTTTCCGACGAACTAAATATTATGTTATTTAGTTTTACTAAAAAAACAAAAGGAACAACTTTATTTTTTTCTTGTCAGTAATTTGTCGGAAAGTGGATGAATTTTCCGACACATTTCCGACAAATGAAAAAATTATATTACTTTGCTTTATTAAATTAGTTTTAAACGATATAAATGTATATTTTTTTTAATTTGGTCGGAAACTTGTAGGAAATTTCATCTATTTTCCGACTACTTTCCGACGAACTAAATATTATGTTATTTAGTTTTACTAAAAAAACAAAAGGAACAACTTTCTTTTTTTCTTGTCGGTAATTTGTCGGAAAGTGGATGAATTTTCCGACAAATTTCCGACGAATGAAAAAATTATATTACTTTGCTTTATTAGATTAGTTTTAGACGATATAAATGTATATATTTTTTTAATTTGGTCGAAAACTTGTAGGAAATTTGATATATTTTCCGACTACGTTCCGACGAACTAAAATATTATGTTATTTAGTTTTACTAAAAAAAACAAAAGGAACAACATTCTTTTTTTCTTGTCGGTAATTTGTCAGAAAGTGATACAATTATTTTCATTCGTCGGAAACTTCTCGGAAATTTTATGAATTTTCCGACAGTTATTATAAATCATTTTTCTATTCTAAAACTAGTCTAACAAAACTAAATAACATACCTCCTTCGTCGGAAGATAGTCGGAAATTTGATGAATTTTCTGACAAATTTCCGACAACCTAAACAAATGTTATTCTTGTTTATGTAAATACAAATCATACTGTTTTTGAATTTTTTTAAGGATTTCCTTTTAAAATTTCATAAATATATAGATAAAATGAGAAGATTTTATATTTTTACTGCATAAACTAATTTTAATAAAGAAAAAATGTTATTTTCAAATTATAATAAAAAAAGATTAATTTGTAATATATTGAAATTGTTAGTGAGCGTGATTTATGATATATATATATAGAAAATTAAACATTTTGAATATAATTTTTTTTAAAAAAATTTATAAAATATATTAATAACTAAAAACTCTAGTAATTAAAGATCATTAATATTATTGACATAACATTAATTATTAAATGCTTTAATAGTTAGGAATACTGTCATTATAAACATAAAATGTATATGTATATGTATATGTATATGTGTGTTAGTGTATGTGTTTATGCATGTTTTATCTATTAGTGTATACATGTGTATAGTGTGTGTTATAGCATGCATATGTGTTATTGTGTGTTTGTATATGCACGAGTCTAATTAGTGACATTAGTGTGTTTATGCATAATATATATGTGTGTGTGTGTACATCAGTGTTTTGAAAATCAAGATTAATTGGGATTAATCGGTAATCGGCCCTTAATCGATAAATTTTAGCCTAGTCACTCCATTAATCGGTAGCCGGTCCTAGTCGCTCTAGTCGGTAATCGGATTTAATCGATTTTAGTGAAAAAAATCGATCCAGAGCCCAAATTTTTGGCCCAAGCCCAAAAAAATGGGGTTTTCTTCGTTCCAGACTCTCGATCGACTGCAAATCGAAGTCGCCTAGTCCTTGCTGTTCCATGTCGAAGTCAAGATTGTCACAATCGAAGTCAAAAATTCAGGATCGAAGTTTGTTGGCTTGCTTCTATTGATCGAAGTCGAGATTGAGGACCATCGGCTCAAAGTCGATTGAAGTAACCATCGATCTGCTCAAATTCGATCGACTACTGCAAACTATTGATGTGTTGCAAAACACATCTGTTTTTCTATTTGTTTCTAACTAGTTTTTGTACAGTTTTAGTCAGTTTTGAGTCTATTGATGCTGGTTCTTCATAATTCCACAAAATTGTTGCTTGCAGGTAATAAACATGTGTTTTTGGTGGTAAAGATCAAGAAATAGAGCTCCCGGTTGGTCGAGAACAAATCCAAGACACAAGATGAAGAATTCTGGAAAAAAGGTCTTGTCGCGTATCGCGACTCATACTTGAAACCCTGTCGCGTAGCGCGACAGGTGGAAATTACAATCTTACCCTTGTTTAATGATTGCGGGTTTGACCCGACTATTTTGTCGGGTAGTGGGTTGCGTCGCGTAGCGCGAAGGGCTATCAAGTACCTGTCGCGTAGCGCGACAGGGTTAATTTTTCAGAAATTCGACTTTTATGTTTTTGAAACGGCTGGAGGCGAGAGTATTCGATTTTGAACGATCAGAGACGACTAGGGAGGCGATTAGAAGCAAGGATACAAGATTGGAGTCGAGTTTGACCATCGGGAAGCCCTAGACGAGTGATCCGAAGGGTGTAACGTGATCGGTTCTTCTTTCTTTCTTGTTATTCTTTTTCACTGATGATTGACAAGTGTTTAAACATTGATTGCTACTGTTTATCTAGTATGAGTCGTGGCTAAACATTCTAGACCACCTAGGGTTTTATGAATATGCATGTTTGATATTGATGACGATTGATTGTGGAACAAGTTTGGATTTTTAATGGTTTAACGATTTGGTTTGAATTCTTGGATGTGGATGAATGTTTATGATGTTTATGATTAAGTTGTTGTTTCCTCATATGCTTTGACGAATGTCTTTCGTGTAATGAGCATGTGTTAGGTCATTTACTTTGTGTTTATGATTTGTGGATGCGTTACTAGACGTAGTAATTCATAGGAGCAATAATTAGGTCACAAATGATTTAAACGTTTAACCAAATTCAACAGCCGTGAGGTGAGGATTTGTTAGCATGTCTTGCATGTTTGAAAACTAGTTAAAGTCTTTGTGAAAAGACCAAGATTAGGTAACTTGAACATAGTCTTGTATGCTAAATCCAAGATGAATTTCCATATTATCCCGTGCAATTAATGTATTGAGACTATCCTTTCCGTGAGGTAGATAGTTTTAGGATATACCATTGATGGGTTGGTTAACTTGTGAGAGTGATTACCCTAAACCGGTATTTAAAACACTTGTAAACATTTTAGTTGAAATCTTTAAAAAGGGTTAAAGAATCTCTAAGCTGTTAATGAGTTAATATTCAAAGATCCCGGTTCCATAACAAGTTCCATAATCAATCTAAACATTTCAAACATGTATAAAGTAAACCCTAGGTAGTCTTTTCATCATTATTAAATCCTAGTTGAACTTTCTCATTTGAGCTTTGATTTGTTTTCAGAATCTTATTAATTTCATTTTAATTAGTTAACTATAAAACCCCCCTTTTAAAACAATCATTTTAATTCAAATCTTTTGTGTAGATAAGTCCTTGATTTTATTTTGCACTTTCTATAGGAGTCTGTGGGTTCGATATCCGGACTTACTTTTCTGTACTATTTCTCGATAGGTTCACTTGCCTGTTAGTAGTTTAGTTTAGAGAGTCTAGAGTATTACTTAGTGTCTAGGTTAGTTTTGATTTTTGTTAAGTTTTAATTGAACTACTTTGAACACATCAACTATACATATAAGTTTGTGTGTGTATGTGTGTAAGTATGTGTATATGTATATTTTTTAGTGTATTAATTATGGATATGTTAGTTCTGCGTGTGTAGTGTATGTATGTGTTAGTGTGTATGTACATGTGATAGGATTAGTGTATGCATGTATGTATGTGTGTGTGTCTTGCAAGTGTGACACCCAACAAAATTCGATAATCGATTCGTTAATATTCAATTTAACATATCGTAAAACGGGTCTGTTCCTCGATTTAAGCGGGTTAAAAACCCTAACTATATCATGAGATCTTGTCAATTCTTTTTAATTTATTCACAGCCACACACACAATTGTGCAAGTTGAGCGGGAAAACAATAAAGGAGCTCACCACTAAACATTTATTGTCACACCCCAGGCCGACGGGAACGGATCGGGTTTTCCCGTCGGGCGGAAGGTTCCCGGGGCGCGATATCTGGAGTGATAATCAAATGATCAGATTGTTTACATAGCACATGAGATATAAATGAGAAATGCTAACATGACATGAAATAGAATTACAAAGTTAAATTACATTGTACATCATAATTTAACTAAGTAAATCTAATCAAAAAGAATCAATGAGTTTATATCTTGTTTATGTACAAGATATCCAAAAGATGATTCATTGTCTAGTCATCAAAAGTATGCAATATACAAAAGTAGCTAGGTCTTCTAAAAGTCCACTAGCTAGTCCTTGCATATATGAAATTACACCTGTTCGTCACCTGAGAAACATGTATTTAAACAAAGTCAGCACTAGGTTGGTGAGTTCATAAGTAAGTTAATTGAAAACCTTGATTCATTCACATGCACAATCACAATTTATATTTTGTTACTTGTATGCCATTTGATCACTTGTTCACCCAATGGCTTCTCAATAGTTATATTTACAAGTAATATTTCATCCTAGTAGTGATGCTTATATATAGGGCATATGTAAGGGAACTAAGCCCTAGCCAACATCCCACCACACCACTACTAGAACTCCACCCAACTTGCAATACAACTATTGATTTCCATTCCCAATCCACTTGTCCATGTTATTCTTGAATCACCTGTAACAACTTGTATAGAATAATATAATAATGTATTTGTAGTTATCGAACCAAAGTTTAGATAACCATTATATGTTAAGGATATTAGATTTATCAAATCTGTTCCTTGTATTATTCTACATTTGTGGAGTTAACTATTGTTACACTTTTAAGTATTAAGAGTGTTAGTTAACCTCTTGCAATTTGTTCTTGAACTATAGTGCATAGAGCCTAAAAGGAATCCATTGAAATCCTCACGTAATCAGATTTCAATGCATCCGATTTACCTCTACCACTTTGTATGTCTATTGTCCTCAACGAAAACTATTACTAGTAGTGAAACATGAGGTAAGATCAATTCCTCAACCTACTAATCAATAGGATCCCGTTGGATTAATTACTTATCACTGCAGATTAATATCACCATGTGTCGCTTACTAGAACCTGACTTGGGGTAGCCCTGTCACCGGTCATACGTTACCAGCCAAATGAATCAATACGATCAACATTCTAGCCCTACAAGCTAGAGGTTTGTCAAACCTATGGTACCACTATGCTATCGTCGGTTTAGTCACGTCAAACTAACTAGTCAGCGAATTAAAGGGGCTTACATGATCTACTTGTACAAATTGGCACATGATTGAAGTGATATAATGCAACAGGTCAATAGTAACTAATTGTAATTGTATTCACTTGTATTCTTGTTCTCATTGTCATATGTTCTCCGTGATATCAACAAAGTTGAATAAGAACTTATCTTATATCATTATGTTAATCGTTTGAGTGAATGATGTTGTTATCATGAAGTTACATTATCATGATTATCATTCCTTGTTCCTTGTTCTCTTGTAATAAGTATTGAGTTGTAAAGCTAAGTGTTATAAGAACTAGTCTTATTACACTTACTTAACTCTTGTATTGAATGATATAATAAAGATGTGTTATCTTTATATCATTCTTATGTCTTGTTCTTGTCATCAATGATCCTTGTAATTGTTTCTATGTTAATTCTTGTAAGAATAACTAAGTGTTGTAAGAGATAATCATACAACTATGTTATTCTATTGTATTGATGAGTTATGATATTATAATATCATCATCATCATCTTATTTTCCCTGTCATCATGAAATCATACAAGCAAGTATACAATGATATATGATAATAAGCAATTTAATATCATTTAATCAAAGTATTAACAATATGTAAGCAAACTTTTAAATAAATAAAAGTAAAGCATGTTTCTCAGCCCCGAGAGTTTAAAATCAGTAAAGATTAAAGTAAAAGGGGCATATGAACTCACCTTGTTGTTGTAGGGTTGACTTAGCTTAAAGAAAGAAGACACACACTCTTGATTGTTCTTGATGTTGCTTTCACGATCCTGTATTGATTTCACGTTGTTTTCGACTCATAAGTATCACTTATTGTAATTTGTGTGTGTGTGTTAGCCCTAACTTTGTTATCATTTCTTGGTCTCGATCCTCATTCGGCCCCGATCCTATTATTATGATTCATTGACACCTTAAATTCTTATGTTATGTGTTTAGCTTTGCCACACTTTTGAAATCTCAAAGACTTGACATCATGTGTTGATAAAATCCTTGTCATTATGAAATTCCTATAATGTATTTAAATTACAACTAGCATGTGTTCTATGTAACCCTTTAGCATCATTTTATGCTATAACATAGTTTATAGTTGTTAAGTGTAAATGTATCAACATATTGCCACCTTTTGTATTTAAACCACCATATTTAAACAATTTCCATATATGGTCCTCATAAATTGGTTTTAAGTGTGTGTTCACAATGTTAGTGATATGGGTCGAAATGTTGGATCATGGACCTAATAAATTTAGTGGGCCAAATTATACTAGAGTTTTGGGCCGATTATAAGAGGATGGGCCGATGTATTCATTTGGGCCGAAGGCTTGTTGGGCCAAATGAATGGTGGAGCCAAGGTATTGGGCCGAAGAAATTTCATGGATCGGAGGGTTGATATTGGGCCGAACTAGGTACTCGACTTGGCTGTGGGAGAATGTTGGTCGTGTGGGGTGCTATGTAGGCCGATTACATCCTCCATGCAGCGAACCTTTATAGACAAAGGTTCGGCTCCTTTCTACTATACAGGGTTCGGCTGTGGCTATATGGGCTCGCAGCGACCTGAAGGATTCGGCTAACATCTGGTGATCCTGGGTTCGGCAATTAAGGAAGAAGGTTCGTTTCTGGTTGGTTAGGGGTGCCAAGGTTCGTGGAACCCTGTGGGTTCGCCACCCATGAAATGGTTCGGCCCTTGTTCACGTGGGGTTCGTCTGGGGTTGAAATGGTTCGGCTAGAGTGGCTTGAACAGTATGGGTTCGCAGCTGAAGTCGAGGGTTCGTGACAGCCAGAAGGTTCGGCAATGACAAGGAGCAGCATAAGGTTCGGTCCCATTGGGTCAGGGTTCGGCCACCTTAGGAATAATAGGTTCGGCTGTATAACCTCGAACTCCAACAGGTTCGGTTCGATCAAAACCTCACGAACCTGTGCATTTCTCCTTGCCATCTTCGAATCTCTGCTGTTACCGGTCCTCCCCCCCGGTTGTGTCACTCTATAAAGGTACTCCGAAGGTGTGAAGGTCGTGAGGGTGGACTTAAAAACCGGCTAACCATGGTGGATCAATAAATACACATGAAACCCTATTTTCGTGGATCTTCACAGCATCATACCTCAAGATTCAGTGGACCAATCTTTAGATCCGTTGTACTTTCACGTAGAGGGCATCAAGAGCTTCGCGTGGGTGCAAGAATCACTCAAATCGGTTAAGAAATGAGAGAGTTATGAGCTTTTGAAGGTGCAACAATGGTGGAGGAGAGAGGTGCCGGGTTTTTGAGCTAGAGAGAGAGTGGGGAAGTGTAAAATGAGAAAACACTCTCATTTTAGGGTTTTTATACTACTGGTGGTGTTCGGGTTCGTTTCGGTTGCTCGGTTCGCGTTTTCGTCGCGTAGCCGGATTTTTACGCGTAAATCATAATAAATAAATAAAGAGATTATTTTAATTAATTTGATGAGTTTCAAAATTGTAAAAATGTTAATTATTTTATTTTATTAAATTCATTATCGTTTCGTGTCGTGTTTCGTTTTCGTTTCGTCGAATCGCGTCACCATCGCGTGTATTCGTTCGAATCGTCATTCGAACGAACACAACGATGGTTTTGCTTTCCGAATTTTGTTTTCTACTTATCAGTCATCATTTCAGAACGTTAAACTCACAGATATGTTTGTGTGAATCGTCACCCACGCAAACACACTGTCAGTTCGTTATTCTGAAACGACACTGTGTTATTGTTTGAATTGTTTTTCCTCACTGTCGGACTCAACTAAACATCATGTTATCACATTGTTTTCCATTGAATTGTCGGCCATCTGATTCCTGTCATCTATGGATATCAGATCGCAACCGATTTGTTTATGATAATTGTTTGAACACCATTGTTTCCTGTGATTTGTTGTGTTAACTGTACTTAAGTTTTCACTTAAATATACACAACAAATGTTTCAAATGTACGTTGCACTTACAGTATTTAAGTGTACACAAAAATACGTACAACGATTTCTTGTATTTAAGAATCTGTTAACACAAACACTGTTTACAATCACGTATATACACATAGTTACTGTTGCAAGTACACCTACCGTACGGACTTGCCGGCCGGTCAGGTACTAGTTGTCACATTTACACATGTTAAATATTTGAATTTTAAAATTATTTGTTTAAAATAATATAATACATATTTTTCAAAGACGTTTTATAAATAATTAGAGAATTGATTCATAATTTAATCATATTATTTACTATGTTAAATAAAACCATTAATATTTAATAGAAGAGAGTAGATAAAAAAATAGAAATTTAATAAAAACATGGTATATAAATATTTATGATGAGAGAGAGGAGGGAAAATGGCTTATAATATTGACAAGTGGCATATCACAACCTTTATTTATTATATAGTATAGATATAGATATAGATATAGATATAAATATAGATATATATTAAAAAATATAAAACTAAATAAACACAAATTTTTAGTCTTATTTTTTATTTATGTTAGAACTAGAATAGGCCAATGTAACTTTATATAAATGTAACCAGCTTTCAACTTTGTTTCAATTAGGTCACTCATATTATTTTTTGTTCCGATTAAGTCACTCATACTTTTTTTTGTTCCGATTAAGTCACTCATACTTTTTTTTTGTTTCGATTAGGTCACTGTACTTTTAATTTTGTTTCAATTAGGTCACTCATATGAGTGACTTAATCGAAACGAAAAAAAAAGTATGAGTGACCTAATCGGAACAAAAAAAAGTATGAGTGACTTAATCGGAACAAAAAAAAGTATGAGTGACTTAATCGGAACAAAAAAAAGTATGAGTGACCTAAGTGGAACAAAGTTGAAAGTTGGTTATATTTATATGACGTTTTCCCTTTGTGCTCCAGTTCATGAAGTTCCTAACGATTAAAAGAATTTTAGAAGCTATCCATGTATCTAATTGTTATCTTTTATAATGTATTCAATTAAAAAACTTACTTGAAAGTTCTAGTGTTTCTATCCCATCTAGGATTGTGAAAATGGCAATAATGGCTGTGAAACAACCAACTCTATATTGATTTACAAAACACGTGAGTAGATTCATATGTATTTTTATCCTTTTACAACTCTAAATGTATCTAGACTTAAATACATGGATGTGCTGACGTGCTGTTATTTCACTATTTTGTTTGCCTTGGCAGGAAAATCCAAACATCTACATGTTTTCTGGGCGGCCACTAGGATTGTTTTAATAGTTAGTTGCCCTTAGTGAACACTTTTGAATACCTTGGTGGTTGGGTGACATATGTATGTCTTGTCCCTAACACATGTGTTTCATTCCTTATTGCATTTTGACATAAGCAACTCCAAACAGGTTAGCCGAGTCAGTGTATTTCACTTAATTATGTAAGTGCTATAGTAGTTCCAAACACTATTTATGTTGCATTGTCGCTTGATAACTCACATCAGTAACTTCACTAGCTGCTTTCTTTCAACCAAAAAGCCAAAACAATCCACACCAAATTACCAAAAAGACAACATGATGCTAATTTTGATTGTGGGCTGTTCAAAAATGGTATAAAGTTGACAAGACTTCAATTATCACAACACTTTACCAGATTTAAATGATGAATTCATTTTGAATGAAAGCATTTGATGAGTAGTAACAGTTCATGCAATTATAGCAACTAATTGGTAACAGATTCCATAAAAGATCTAGGATTATTGATTTGCACAACTCAATGAGGTCACTGGTGTTGCATTCTTAAAAGATTTTGATTACATTTTGGCAAATGCAAAAGGTTCATCTCCCACTCTAAAAAAAGTACACTTTAAAATTTTAAATCTTTTGTTATGATTTTCTTAGTTCATGCAGATATATAATAGGGGTGATTACAATGAAGCTGGAAAGTCAGCAAGGCTTATGAACTACAAGATTCAGTATGTCATTTATTTAAACCGAAAATATACTCTAATTTGGTTATATTTAACATGTGCATGTGTTCTCTCTTGCATATATGTTTCATAATTCATTGATATATAATAAAAGTTTTTTTTACTTATTTAATTTGGCAATAACATTTATTCTTGATACGGATAATTCGAGTGTCCATGTAATTAAGTTAAGAATATTATAAGTGTATCATGTTCTTGTGTGCTTCTGTGATAAAAAAATGGCATTCATATAGCTAAACTAGGCACACATATAGTTGGCGGACATGATTTTAGACATGAAATCTAATCATTTTTAATCATTCAAGGCTCTAGTTATTATGTATTAATTATGTATGTTTTAACAAATTATAGGTTAAAGAAGTTTGATCCTAATTAGAAAAAGAAATGAAAGCCCGACAAAACTTGGAAACTTGCTTGGAACAAATGGAAAGATAGGCGGGAAAAGAGTTGGTTGAACGCGAAAAACTACAAAAACCATTGGAAGAAATTATGAAGAAAATTTCGGATAATTAGTTTTTATTTTATTTTGTATTTTGGCATGTTAAAACATGTTTTATATGATTCTACAATTAATTGTAATGGCTAAAGATTGTTATACATAATTAATTGTACTTTTTAGTTTATTTTGTATTTTCAGGTTTTTTTTGGTGACTTTTCTGCAAATTTTGGTGACTTTTCTGCAAATTTTTGGCTAAAATCGCTAAATGTTTTTTTTTATTTTTCAATATATGTTGTCGGAAATTTGTCGGAAAAAAAAAAGATTTATTTTCGTCGGTAATTTGTCGGAAAAAACAGTAAATATACAGATATTAATATAAATAAAAAATTTAATCTTTGTCGGAAAGTCGTCGGTAAAGTTTATTTAAATAAAATTAAAAATTAAATATTTGTCGGTAATTGGTTGCTAAATTTAATATAAGAGAAAAATTTTTAAAAATGTTTGTCGGAAACTTATCGGAAAATTTAAATGATTTATTATTTAAAATTATTATTATGCATTATTATTATTATTATTATTAGTAATAATATATAAAAAGATAATTAAGTTTTGTCACAAACTTGTCGCTAATCAGTCGGACAATATCAAATTTATGTTTGTCAGTATTTTGTCGCAAATTTTGCGACAAATATTTTTTGTCGCTAATTTGTTGGAATATTCGTTGGAAGTTAGTCGGAAATGTTTTTCCTAGGAGGTTTTTTCCCACAAACGTTTTTCGTCGGTATTTTGTCGCTATTCAGTTTTTCCGACGAATTTCCGACGAATATTTTGTCAGAAAAATTTATTTTTTTTGGTAGTGATAGAATCGTACCCAGCTCTTAGAGCTATGCAGAACTTTATGGAAAATGCTTAATATGCTAGATAACTTGTACTTTTTGTTACACAAGAAATTATATTTTATCTAAAACAAAACTACATGCAACCAAATTAAAAAAAAAAAAAAACACATCAGGCTGTATAATGGGCTATAGCACATCTGATGTTTATTCATAATATTCATTTTGTATAAATAGTTATCTGGGTACTCCTTGAAATAATTCTGTTGAGTATTAAAGTTATCGTAAAAAGAATGTTTAATTAAAAAGTAGCTATCATCTGAATATAACACATGAACATGCATGAATTTATAAAGAAATAACACTTGGACCACTTGGAAGTTTTGGTATCAATATAGGCAGAGTTGGACTCAGTCATGTGATGACTTGGACTAGTTCTTAGAGTATGTGTATTATTAATCACTACATTTTCAATTTACGTAAACATCACATAAACAATTATTTTATCGCTATCTCTTCACATACACATGTGTATGTAACCATCACATCTTCTTCATGCACATAATCAATCCCTCGCTCACCCATCATCCTCTTTCTCTTCCTCTCATGTCCGAGACCATGGTCACCACCAACTCATCACCCACTTGTCCCGCCTCTAGTGTTATGGTATGTAGCCCCTTTGAATGAGTCATTTAGTTTCGGCCTTTATATGTTTATCAATTTAATTTATAATTTCTTTCGGGTGAGACAAGCGAAAGTTATCTCACGTATCTCACGTAGTCAAACCATAACATCTCCCTTTCAAATATCCCATATTATCATATCATGAGTAGGTTATAACCATCAATTATTGAATTGATAATAACATTAAAAATGAAGGGAAAAAGGTAAAAAACAAACATTACTCATCGAAAAGGAGTTGTTTTCAATAGATCAACAAATTCTAAAATTATTGATAGTTATCACGAACATATAAACGTCAGCTAAAAAACAAAGGCAAACATGTGTCAAATTAGAACGGAGGGTATTATGGATATTTTCCATCCCTCCTATTGTGTAATTAACTTTTATCCATATTAACGTCACATCATAAACATAAACCAAAGGGCATAACAATTTTAACATACGGTAAAACTGTCCACTAAATCAATTCAGTGAGGAATGCATTTAGATCTTGAATCGTTTTTTTCAAGTCCAAGATGTGAGACAATGTTTCCATTAATGCCCATCAGCCCCACCCCACTATGGCTTTGGAGACTCCATGTGGTCTTCCCTTTGGCTGGGTGTGATATCCTCAGTGACCGAGCTTGGGCGGAGTAAGAGGGGGCGGAAATTTTGAAACCCGGAATAAATGTTAATTTTTTGAAGCGAGGGATGAAACTACTATTTTAACTAAAAATAACATTTCGGTCGAAAAATTAACACTACAGACGGAAAAAGAGGGGGACGGCATCCTTGTGAGAAGACATGATCGGGTGTCATGGTGGTTATTCACATGGTAAACAAGTTGCTTTTTGTGTAACCAAGGGTGCGACACGACAAATGTGATGGTAAAGGATGAATGTGTCTTTTTTTATTATTACCCTACTATACTATGCTACATCACAAAAAAAAAAAATTTTTCCCGAACTGTCACTAATTATTAAATGTTTTTTATCATACTCAGTAACTTATGTCATGCGTATATGATATCATTCTTTTTCTCACTATCACCGTTGCAGATGTTAGTTGTAATGAAATTTGGTTATGCAATTGGAAATATCTGATCTATATATGCTTACGATTTTTAATTTGAATAAAATCTAAAGGGAGTTAAATCATCTAGAATTTTTAAGTGTATTCTAACAATCGTATACAATGAATATTGGAAAGAGTAAACTTCTCTTTTGCTCCCTGTGGTTTGACAAAAGTAACAATTTTCATCCAAATTTTGAAATTTTGCAATTTTCCTCCATTAGTTTCAGAAAATTAACCATTTTCATCCAAAGTCTATTTAAACTTTGGATGAAAATGGTTACTTTTGTCAAACCACAGGGACTAAAATGGTTAATTTTCTGAAACTAATGGAGGAAAATTGCAAAATTTCAAAATTTGGATGAAAATGGTTACTTTTGTCAAACCACAGGGAGCAAAAGAGAAGTTTACTCTATTGGAAACAAATAGGAGGGGATGTTAGTTGTAATCAAGGGCTTCTAGCCATGGTTACCCTCTTGGCTTTCCTGTGGGAGGTATTGAGTTCAAATCCCTCCCAAGGCGAAATAGGGGTCCTTGGGAGGTCAGGAGGTTTTCCGGTGCGGTTTCCTTCTGGGGTGGTGGTGGGGTCTCAATGTAGGTCATGGTAACTAGACCTTGGTGACGTGGCCTGGAAATCAGTGGTTCACACGTTGAGGCCGTTCAAAAAAAATAGGTGGGGATGTGGGCCATTTATAAACAATAATTTCAGATGTCAGTTGTCATCAGTTAATTTAAATCTTTGAGCTAGTTTTTTTTTTATAAATATAAACCCAATAACATATATAGTTATTTTAAATTTTTTATTTTACAATGTTAGTTCCCAGCTACTAATTGAATTCTGTTAGAGGTACATATACATGTAGACCAAACATGATATCCAAAGAGTTTATTATGTAAGTAACTTTTTATAGTCATACATTAATATATTTGTATAAATATACGAGCACGGTGCTCCGTGATTGGCCTATATACATCCCTTTATAGTGTTAAAATAAGAAAAAAAAGTGTAAAAATAAACAGTCAGTGACGAAGCTTGGAAAAAAAGTCGGAAGATGTCGGAGGATTTTTAGGAAGAAAACGGAGGGGGTCGGAGGATTTTTATGAAGAAAACGGAGGGGGCAGAAGGATTCTTATGAAAAAACGAAGAGAAATGAATGATTTTTCAACGAAAAACTATTATATCGACCATTCTGAGTTAAAAATGAGGAGGCCGGGGCACCCCGGGCCCCTTAAAAGCTTCGTGCCTGTAAACAATTCCTTTATTTTAGGATAACTTAATTTGAGGTTTTTATTTGTAAGGCACTAGTTTATTTTTTTTACTCATATTTTGTAGAAGTTCTTTGGGGCTTATAGTTACTCGACAGAGTGATAACTTCATTCTAATCAGAATTTTGATATTTGATATATTTTTACATCCTATAATCAATGTGCAATGTTACCGCCATAACAAACGATGTAAACCCTTCTACTTAGATTAAATTGAAAAATTTTGATAATGTGTTATTACTTATTTAAATTGAAAATTTTCGATTATGTGTTTTTATTTATTTTGAGAAAATCTTTTGTTTTAATAAAGGATACAGATAGGGGAAAAAAGTTTTATTTAAAAAAAACACACACACAGAACTTTATATCATGTAATTATAGTTTTGTACGAGTAACACATTATTTGTTGGTCCTTCAGTTTTTAATAATATAAAGCCACAAGGCCCACAGTTGGTGCAATACTTGAAAGTTGGCTTTGACACGTAATTTAAAATGGATAAGAGTGCTACATCATCAAATAATAATTCTTCTATTTATTGCTTCCAACGTTCACTATTTGAATATTTAAACAAACATATCCAATCATCTGTGGTTTATATTTGATGCTATCTTTTATAGTATATTATTCTTATATAAAAGATTCAAATTGTCAAAAAGATGGAGTGATTGTACGGTTAACATATTTTTTCCCATGTTCTTACGCCACCCTCTCTTTTGTATATCATACTTAAATTCAATCAATCACATTATACTCACATAATTTGTATTCGTACATATTTTTTAATATTAAAAAAAAACAAAAAATGTTGTTATGCATACACTGGTGTGCCAATATCCATACCATTTTTTAATAAAAAAAGCATTTAGGTTAAATAAACTTATTATTATTTAATTTTTATATTTTTCTTATTAAATCTGCACAGTTCTTTTAATTTTTACATTTTTTAAGTACTTATTATTTTAGAAAATGCATATTTTTAGTTAATGTTACATGATTTATCATTGTATTTTACATTTTAAATTATTTAAGATGTTTTGATAGTCTTTTAATGATTCTAGTAAGATGCTAACTTTGAATCAATCAGATGCTAACACTGTTTTATTAAAAAAAACATCTAAATCAGTTTGTCCATCTCTTAAACATTAAGCTTTAAACAGAGTTTAAATGATATAGACCTCTTAATAATACAACACTTAAAAATCAAATAGCCTGTTATTGTTATTTTGTCATTGTTTTTGTATATTAAATAAATTTTTAGCCATTTTATTATTTTGTTTTACATATTAAAAGTAAACAATTATGCTTTTTCACCATTATGTTTTTCAAAATTTATTATTTTAGAAAAATAGTAAGCCACAATGACAAGTAAAATGACACAATAATAAACAAAAGACACATGATACATAGATGAATAGCATAACCATATATAAGTATAATTAATAGCATATAATTATAATGGATTATGATCAACTAAATAATTTCTTTATCCTAAAAAACCTAAGAAGGTTTGTTGATCATTAGATTATGAGATCAAATTTAAAAAGAAAATTTTAAAATTTTATAGGGAAAAGTTGTTAGAGGGTAATTTAGTCATAACCACTTTCCACTCACATTTTTTAAACATTCATAACTTTTACATACGATATTATTTTTTTTAAAAAAATATATCATAAAAACAAGCATTTTTTTATCTTTAAAATGAGTATAATATTTCTACAAAAAATTAAATTTTTTCAGCTCATTGTGTCTAATTATTATCATTGTGTCTTTTTAAATGTTTGTGTATAATTATCTTTTTGTGTTTTTCTTAAAGATAATTGTGTCTTTTTTACTAGGTAATTATGTCTTTTTTAAATAGCAATGTGTTATTTATACTCGTCGTTGTGCCATCATTGCTTAACATTATGTATTATGCAACATCATTGTGTCTTAAATTGTTTAGAAAAACACAAGATTGATCAGAAACACAAAAGACACAATTATGTACAAAAGACACAATGTCTAAGCAAAAGACACAATTAACTGTACAAAAAACACAATGTATATACAAAAGACAATATTGAGGAGAAACACAAAAGACAATGTCTATTCAAAAAACACAATGCCTATACAAAAGACACAATGACTCGTCATTGTGTCTTTTTTACAAGTAATTGTGTCTTTTTTCAAGATTATTGTGTTATTTATACTTGTCATTGTGTCATCTTTGCTTGACATTATGTATTATGGAACATCATTATGTCTTAAATTGTTCATGAAAACACATCATTGAGCAGAAACATAAAACACACAATTACCTACACAAAAGACACAATGACATGTACAAAAGACACAATGACCTGTACAAAAGACACAATGAACAAAAAAAATTATATAGCAAAAATTATATTAATTTGAAAATAAAAAAATGCTTGTTTTTATGGTATTTTTTTTAAAAATAACTCTGCATGTAAAAGTTATGAACGTTTAAAGAATATGGGGGAATTTGATAAAAAGTCAACAAAAGTAGGCATGACTAAAATACCAACCAACAACTTGATTTAATCATAGGCATTTATTAATGATCTAATGGCTTAAGATCCTTCTCAGGCTTTTTAGATTAAGGGGCTTATTTAGTTGAACCTAACCCATATACATATACGTGTGTGATCAAATTAGATTAAAATGTTTTGTAAAACTCATTTAAATAGTACCTTCGCACGAAATTAATGTTCATTAACACGTAAAACATATAATTTTTTTATATGCCAGGCTCATAAGACCATGGGGTATGCCCCATAGTTCATTCACTCCACCTATGCGACACGTAAGCGCCTACTGGCGCCACGTAGGCACCCAACAAAACCACTCACTCCACCATGCTCGGTCTCGTTTAGGTTTATTTGAACTCGAGCATCCAACGTGCCGGGGCTATCGGTTGACGATGCCGACGTTTAAACAGTCGGGATTCTAACCCAGTTAGGGCATTTCCTCATAAACTCTCAACTCCGTTTAAGCGTGAATGGGGAGTTAAACTCTTCCCGGTATTGATCTTCCGATTCACTCTCGATCATCGCATCGCTTCGGCCGCTCCGGCGAGTTTGCCATTTCTGGGAATAAATCCCATTGAACCTTTTAACCTTTTGGTTCATGTCACGCCATTTGCTAGAGATAATATCGTTTGTACGATACTCCCCACGACCCATGGCTAGGAAAAATTGACTTCGGATTTTACTCCAAAAGTCCGGTCCTTTTTTTGTTACGACCTATAAACAATTTATAAAAAAAATATTAACAATTTTAAACAAATAAATTAACAATATTTAAAAACCTAAAACGAAAGTAATTACCAATAATTGGGTCTTCCGACACATCGACCCAAGCTTTTGTAAGTTGAAACTCCTCCTCCGGAGACCATTTTTCGAGAAGGGTTGAACCTACCACAGCGGGTTCGGTATCCCCAAATTGTTTTTTTTTGTGTCTACGCCTTTATTTTGGTTGTGTGCTTGGACCGACATTTGTAGGGGGTTGGGTCTCGGGTACAACTTCATCCTGAGATAGTTGACCAAACCCGTGCGGTTGTTGACTTGAACCATAATCAGCGAATGTGTAAAACCCTTGTTGTGGACTCGAATCAAAATGCGGTCGATAACAGTTTGAATCAAAAAAAGGATTTATTGGAGAAGGGTTAAAGAACCAATTCGGAGGTGGCGTATTCGGATTTCGGTTTGGTGGAGCGTTTGGGTTGTATTATTGGTTTGGTGTTTGGTTGGGATCCATGGAAAGTATTTTTTTGTTAAGAAATTGAATAAGTTTGAAATGGGAAGAATGGGAATTTTTTTGTGTTTAATGAATTTAAAATGTGGAGTTAAATAGGTAATTTTTTATGCCTTCAAACGGTCACTTCCCCCAACGGTAACCCATCCCTCTCGTTGCCCCACTCACGCCACCTCTCCCACGCCCACTCGGGGGGCGGTGTGCCACGCCTCTCCCACGCCCACTCACAAGGCACACCCCTCAGTCTAAGTAGCACAAGTGATAGAAATACTCATGAATCATTTTATTCATTGAAAAATATATCTTATTATTTAATAGTTTAATAAATAGTCAAGTTATAATACTCCAATAATCCAAAGCAAATAAAACATTTTTATGAAAATTCAATAGTTTTATATTGAGATTGAGTTCCATGGGCGAGCCCACATGCGCGTGCAAGGTCACATGTGATGATGGCAAGTGACGGTAACATGGAGAAGGTGTCAAGGTGCGGCGGGTGTAGAAGGTCTGAAGGTGGATAGAAGTTGAGGGTCACAAAAATAAGAAAAAATTATGGAATAAAAGAAAAGGATGCAACGGTGATTCGATGGGTTTGCAAGCACGGGTGACAGTTTTTGACACTGATATGGTAACATGACATGACAGAAATTAACAGATTTCGCGTTCCAGTGTAGCATGTCTTATATCATAAAAATGTCAACACTTTTAAAATATGATAAAAATCATGTTTAAAGAGGTTAAACACCTTTTAATGACATGTATTTATCCGTCTAGAAATGGTTAAACATATGTTTAAACTTATCAACAAGTTGTTTAAACATGTTAAATCATTTTTAAATATGTTTAATGTGACACCTCGTAATTTCCAGGTCAGACTCTTAATTATTTAAATGTTTATTTAAATACTATTTGTACACGTGATACTAGAATTAGTTTAATTTAGTGTGACACGTGGCACGACAGTACGAACACTGACACACGACTAGATAATTCGAGGAATTATCGAGAAACAGCACACACGTGTCAAAACATACGAACGTTGGTGAACGTTTAGCACATCGTGTATCACAACACTTGAAACCTCACGAAACGCTCAAACATTGAACTTGGAAGTTCAAAAAAGGCCAAACGATAGTTCGTAAACGTGAAAACGACGACAACGGATCAAACCCATTGAACTAGGTTTATTGGGCTCTTCAGGGGCCCGTCGCGGTACGCGATGGCCCATAAGAGGCTCTATCGCGGTGCGAGACGAGTTTCGGAAAAATTTGAATCCCGAAAGCCATCGCGGTTCGCTGAGAGTATTTGGGAGCCTTGCAGCGGTACGCGACGCCGCCCAGTCGACAAAATCTTATAAATCCAAGACAAATGATGGCTACACTACCTATAACACTCATTTCTCCGACTTCACACGAAATCGCTCGATCATCTTCATCTGCTACACCATTTTTCAGTCCATTTCCACCATTGTAGACCATCTTGAAGCTTAAGCTTGGAAGGTTGAAGCTTGGTGACTTCATAGAGACTTGACCATCGACACCACTTTCTTGTTCCTGTCAAAACCCACGAGCCAGGAGGTTTAGGAGCTGTTATCATCACCATATCAGGATCTTAGAAGCCTTGGAAGGTAGTTCATCACTCCTTGTAGCTTAAAAATGCTTCTATACACACATGCATGCTTATATTCACACATGCAAGCACCTTCGATGCACATGCACGAATTTTAGTTATGGGTTTGATGATGTTTACACGATATTTGATGATCTAGAGTGATATTATGATGAATCTTGACGATCCATAAGGATGTGTATATGTAAAATGCATAATTTGGTCACAAACGGGTGATTTACCCACATGCATGCATGATCTAAGGCCTTTTAGATGATATTGGATGTTGTTGTATGATTATAGTTGTTGTTGGTGATGATCTACATGATTGAATGTTATTAAAATGGTGAGAAATGTGATTTTTGAAAGACTTTCCATTAATAGTAACTTTTTAGTTACAAGTTGATGATTTGGTGAAAATGATGAACATGTATGTATAGGTATTTGTTGCTTGAATAAAAATAGGATGATGATGATGTTTAGAATATGATTTAGATGTTGGTTATGGTCATTTTTGACATAGTTACCATATTTAGTAACTTTTTAAAGTGAAATGTTGCTAATTGGTTAAATATGCATGTTTAAATCATGTTAAATGGATTATTATGATGAATGATGATATGAAAATGGTTTAGAAGTGTTAGAATGGTCATTTTTATGCAAAACTACAAAGTTACTATTTATAGTAACTTTATTTTTACAAAAACCGACTTATGAATACTTTGTGTAATTTGAGCATGCTAAGTGGTTTATTACGTTTTAGTATGATGAATGTATTCTAAGTTAGATGGTTTCCGATATCGCGTATGCTAGAAATGGAAACTTTCCATTTTAGGAAACTTTTATGTGCAAACATGATGAAAGTGGCTTATTTGAATCGTATGATGAAAATGCTATGTGTTAACATGATCACGTAGGACTAACGAGCATGCTAGAACTTTAAAATCGTTAAGCTTTGTGAAAACTTTCCATAAATGGAAACTTACTATAAATAGTAAGTTGTCCATAGATGCGATTTGCGCGTTTTGCACACGAAGAGCAGTTACACGATTACTACACGATTCACAACCGTCACACTGTTCACCAACGGGTCGTTGACTTAACACGGTCAACCTTGGTCAAAAACGGTCAACCTTGGTCAAACACGGTCAATGTGGACCAACACGAGCAAACACGGTCATTGTGGACCGACACGAACAAACATGAACAACCAATGGTTGTTGAGTACAAACACGAGCACTAACACGAACACTAGCACGGTCACTTACACAAACTCACATATGGTATGCGATATAGGTCGCCGGTGACCGACACGCCTTTCGACGCAGGAGCTTACGCTTGATTACCACTTTCTCCACTAAGGTGAGTTTACGGCCCCTCTTTACTCTTTTCAAACGTTTTAAATAGGGGGAGTATACTAGTTGCATCGAGTCAAACATCTATTACTGTTACAAACATTTTATTGTGTATGCTGGTTTATTAGACAAATATTAAGTGTTGAACTCGTAACAAGTCCTCACAAAGTCTTACCGTTAATGTACGAACAACATGGTAGGTTTGAATGGATCCGTTTGCGTGTGACTAACCCCACGGGGCACAATATTGACTGGATGTCATAACCCGTGAAACTCTGACCTAACTTGCTGTGTGTACGAGACGCAGTGGAGGCAAGAGCAAACAAGTATAGTTCGGTAGTGACGCACTGACACTTGGAGCCTAGGGCTCGGTACTAACATTTGATAAACAGCATGACACACATTTTCTATTATTATATGTATCTATCAAAACCTGTGAACTCACCAACCATTGTGTTGACACTTTTTCTAAACTTGTATTCTCAGGTAACTAATTGCTATGGAACATGATGCACATTAAGGGACAAGCAATAGGAACCGCATGCATTCCTGTTTTGTCATTTGTAAACAATTTTTAATTATGTTTTGTAATGTTACAATGTAGTGTTCAACAATTCATATTTTCCGTTGCATTTTGTCAAACGTATTATTTTCCGCTGCAATATCATATGTATTCCGCTGCAAACTATTTTGTTATTATACGTCAAACTGTGTGAAACGCATATAGAGTTGTTCTATATGACCTTGAGCTGTGATTCTGGCCACGTCACACCACGTGGAATGACACCACGAGTGGGAATTTGGGGGTGTGACATTTAAACATATGTTAACAACTTGCTAAACACATGTTAACCTGTTTGTATATATTTAAAATTTTTATAAAATAAATATGGGGTTTTTATAATGTCTCCTAGAAGTTTTAATGTTTAACTTATTTCCAAACAATTGGAAAAAAATAACACGATTGGTTATCATGTAGTGTTCATGTTAAGAGTTTGCTCAATGTGTCAAGTTTCACAAACAAATACTTAAGGCTTCTAAAATTATAGAGCCTGAATTTTTATAAAATTTTTCACATGTAAAGCTAAATGGCTTCTAAAATTATAGAGCCTGAATTTTTATAAAATTATAGAGCTGAATTGCTGCATGCTTTGTGGTATTCATTTAACAATCCAAACAAAACATGATCAGATACTCATATCTCAATAGTTCAAAGGCTGAAGAAATTCATATGACAATTTAGATTTTAGGACCACTAGATGTGGACAACCGTCGTCGATATTGACGCTTGATTGAAAAAATCGAGGGGGTTTTGTGACAGTTGCGTACGAAGAATTCGGCAGTAATGATGTGAGCACATTTGGTCGTGCATGAAATCCACGAGGATTTAGTAACTTTTGTTATTGGGGATTGATAGTATGTGAAAAATGATGAACGTGGGCGAAAACCGTGCGCAAAACGGAGTTCGTATGCTCCCGGAATCGCGAAACGAAGTTTAAATCAAATATTGGAAGAAAAACACGCTAGGCGCATAGCCTAACTCCCAACCCTCCAGAGCCAGGCTATGCGCCCAGGCACTATGTCGGCTAAAACTCTATTAAACGATCAGATTGCGTAGAAACTTGAAACAAACGCCATTTCTCGACCTCCAGACGCCATTTCTTCATATTTTCACCTTCAATCTTCATTTTAAAGCTCCTCAAACATCTGGATCATCCCACGGATCATATATACAAGTCCTGATCGTTGTTTTACCCGCAGGAATTCGTCAGAACAGGTAACGGTTCGTTTTAACCTTCTAGTTTGATTTTGATTGATTAGATCTTGATTTTGAACGTAATGAGATAGTTAGGATTGTTGATTATTGCCTAGATGATGGCTAGGATTGATTATAAACGAAGAACACGAAGTTCTAACGGTTAAATCCTTGTTTTGATCCGTTGTGATGCCCGGTTTGCATGAAATCATACCTATGATTATAATGGTGTAAACCATTTGATTATGACAATGTAGGTGATTAGTTTGATTAATCTTTGAAATGCAAAGGTTAAATCCAAGTGTTTCAAACTAATCATAGTCATTAACATACTCATTGGAATGATTATCTGATGTTTGTGATAACAGTCAGATTAGTATGTTAAATCTGGTTATTTCACCTATTCTGATGCTACATTGTGATATTTCATGATATTTGGGTAATCAATAACAAGGATTAATCATTTCTAAGCCATTAAATCATCTAAAAATTGTCTTAGTATTATAATCAACAATATTAACTATTTGATTAATCCGAGATTATTTAGATTAATCAAGAGAGTCATCAACTTTGTATTAGGAATCTAATGCAATGTAGGTTCCTACATTATCATACATTGTATGATATAATATTAAATTAATTAATTATATAATTAATATCGAGTTGATGATTTATTAAGCAATGTCTTTGACATTGAACGTTCAGAAAGATCTAATCAGTAAACTAGAACATAAATAACTTATTAAATATAATTAAATGCAGAATCATCTCTTTGTTGTTAGATTTGAGAGATTTTGCTACCTTATATCATCAGGTGAGTTTCGTACCACCCCTGTTCTTTTAATGTTGTATAAACATCGGGGTATAACTGCTAAACTTTTCTTGATCATATGATATGTGTCACTGTTATCTGCGTGATTTCATGTGATTAACTGAATTTGTGGATTTCATGGGATTGTTGCCGTTAGTATCTCTATCATGATATCAAAGTCCTCATTCTTGAACTGTATCTAGTGAACCCAAGTGTGGCCGAGCAGAAAACATTGATAGTACTATCGGTTGACACCCCATTCACTGGGAGGATTGCATCTCCCCTGGTGTGAATGTTTGTTATCTGTTTCCTGAACTTCTTAATGGTGTGATAGACATTAAGATAATGAGGCAATAAGATATGTACCGACGGGTAATATCGAGAACTGAACATATCGTCCGAAAGGAACTAGATACGGGTCCCATGGTTATCCGGAACTGTGAACATGTATTTGAATTTAACTGTCATATCATATGATTTAACTAAACTGTATGAACTCACCAGCTTTGTGCTGATGTTTTCGAAACTAAAACTTTTGCAGGCAATCAAGGACAACGGTGAGGATGCACTCACAGCACTAGCAACAACTGTAATTAAATAAATTGTAATATGTATAAACTGTAATAATATTTGTAACCACGAACCTTGTAATGTAAGTTTTACTTTTCGTAATCTGTGTGCTATGATGATACCGGATCAAGTAAGTCACCCCTCATGCTCTGAGACATCACCACTATGCTTCCGCTACCCTTTTGATGACATCATTCTCAGGTGACGAGAGGTGGGGGTGTGACAGGTTTCGCCCTTTGGCTTTCCATCTTCTAACTTTTCATTATTCTATCAGATGATGAAGATGGCAACGACAAATAGTAGGGTGTCCGATGCTCCGATTCCAATTCCAATTCTGACTAACCTTCAATGACCTCCTTCGCCAGTCACTGCAACAAATGGTGGCTGACTTTGTATGATCATCGACTAGTAAATAACACTTTAATCTTTATACTTAAAACACTTGTTGTAACTGTAACGACCCGATTTAACTTATTATTTAAATAATCGATATGTGATTTAATTTTAAGTTAAATTGTGTAGTTATGTGTTGATTAGTAGGTTAAATATTCATTCATTTGTAAATGTTAAAAGGGGTAATTAAAAAGATGAGGGGCTAAAACTGTAAATAGTTGAAAGATAGCTTAAAAAGGAGGTTATATGTGGGTCAATGCTGGTCAAAATCAGCATTTGGTCTGGGAGATTAGAAGGGGCGACGACTAGAGAGTAGAACAAGCAAGAAAACTTAAAATTTGATTAAATTCAGCACTTAGACTTGTTTTGATCTTGAATGCAAGCTTGGATTTGTGTTCTTCATCCAATTTCACAGCTCTAGGTATGCTATTTCTTGTGTATTGTTGAATTTTCGTGGGTATGCAAGTGGGTGGGGTTAGAGGATGATTAAATCCAAATACTTGGATGTTTGAGGTAGTTAGCACACGTGTTGTGTGGAGTGAGGTGATAATCAACTAATCTAACCATGTAACATGTAAACTCTTGAAAACCTAGAGTTTGAGTTTTTGGGAAATTATGGGTTTGGGGTGAAATTGGCGAGTTGAATAAACTAGAGTTTTAAATTGGTGAATGGTTGTATTTGATAATGTATGTGCAGTGATTTGGATGAGAAATCACAAGTAAGGAGGTTGAGACTTCATATGTTTGAAATGAGATGAATGGAAATGTTGATCTTTTAAAATGTTGATGTTTGTGGTGTCATAAAAACCTGCACATAAGGTGTTTGAGGAAATGCTTCAAACAACTTAAATGCAAGAATAATTTTGATTGTTTGTGAACTTAGAGGAAATGGTTCATAAACTTAAATAAATGATTGATTAGTGGTGTTGAGCCTAATTTCATATGTTGAAAGCAATTGGAATGTAAATTGATGAATTAGGAGAATTTAACTATAGTAAAGTCAAATATGATGATAATAGGTCAAAGGGGTGGAAGTTTCTTTCTTATGTGTTGTTCCTAGATTGAATGTGTATGTGTGATAATATGATCTGGGAGGTGGAAGTATCAACCAAAGACCCCGTAAAGAGAAAGTTTAGCCAAGTGGAACTAAGGATCAAGGTGAGTAAAACTATCCATGAATAAGCAACCATAAGACTTATTCATGTTTGTTAATGTTTGACTTATTGGATTGCATAATGTGGTGTCTTGTAGTAGTTGTTGTTTGTTATGTGGTGTATGCATAATATATGTTGGTTTCAATATATGATAGAGGATAATTGACACATAATTTGGGTGATGATCCACATTCGTGTGGAAGAATATGTAAGTCCATACTCATATGGCAAAAAGGGGATGATCCACTTGTGTGTGGAAGTTGATGTAGAACCACTATTGAGTGGTATTGGGGAGGATCCACATTCGTGTGGAAGGAAATGTCTTGGTGGATATTAAATGGGTAATTTTGACATGTTAAGGAAAAACTGGAAATCAATTATGATTAAATATGTTGATAATGATGAAATTATAATCTTATATATGATTATAATTGAGTTTTGAATGTATCTTAACACCCCAGAATGTTTAGAAATGGTTTTGGGTGTTTGAAACGCAAAAAAGATGAAAAATTGTTATAGGGGGCGTACTGTACGCCGGCCACAGTACGGTATGCCCAAACTATTCTGTTGTACACTGGTGCTCTGGCGTATTGTACGCCGGGGCTGCAGTACCATACGCCGAACAATGTAATTTTTCCGGATTTCGATTTCTTTTATAGAATTGATTCAGAAAATCGATGGGGTTAACTCACTTAGTTCTTTTGGACTAATACTTGATTGTTTGTGGTTGTTTCAGGTCAAAAGTAGGCTCGGCTATGATTTGGAGTGATCACACGATTAAGGGGATCGAACTATGTTTTTGTAAAGATTAAGAAAATGGGTTGAAATTTTGAAAAATACTCTTTTAATGCGTGGTAGTGTTTTGTAAGTACTATAAACAAGTCTAGTTTGTCATGTTAGAGTGTTAAATGTTTTGGTTGAATTGTAAAGGGTGTAAACCGGTGAATCTGGGACATAAATTTTGTAAATTCTGCAATCTGGTTAAATGTTACGTTTTGAGAATTTGGGTGTAACAGTAATTTAAAAAGAACAAATGACATATATGTGGTATATTGTTATCTTATGTTGGGAACTATATAAATATCGTAGTATATGTTAATGATATTTGTTATTATCAAAGTAAGTAATTATTTAGATAAGTTATTCTAGTGATAGAAGACTCATTTTTCAATGTGGAGGTCATGGATTCGACTCTCACTTGAGACACTCTAATAGATAACACGTTAGAGGATGAATCTTGAGTTTAATCTCGAGTTCTAAACCTATGGGGGCGCAGTTTTTACAACAAATAAGTTGGTATATGCGAATCAGGTGCATCTATTCTAAGAGTGGCGCCCGATAAAATGGGCTATCGCTCTCTTGAGGAAGGGGTCTTCCGAGGCCTATTGGCATGGTGCATATGACACGACGTTACGTTTGTTTGTTGTTCATAAAAAAATAAAGTAAGTAATTTATAAAATTGAGAAAATACGATTTTAGCTCCTATGATTTAAATCTTTGTAACATATTTAATCCACAATAGAATCTTTTAACAACGATGCCCCCGTTATTTAAACAATTAACAATTTTGATCCACCTATAACTAAAATGTTAAATGGTATCTTATGAAAAAACTAAAACCACATGAGCCAAAACTATTAATTATTTAAACAACATGGGTTTTGTTATATTATTTTGTTTTGAGTTGAGTATGTTATAAATACTTAAACCTCATTGGATAAAACCACAGCTTAATCTTTATAATTTAAGGTCATAATATTCATACACCACCCCTCTTTTATACACCATACTCAAATCAAATCAATCACATCATAGTCACATAATTTTTACTAATACATATTTTTTTTAATAATAAAAAATACAAAAAAATGTTGTTATCCATACACCACTGTACCAATATCTATACTCGTAATTTAAGATTTTTAAGAATAGCAAATGTACCCTATTTGTACGCCTAACTAGCCCTAAACTATTTTATTCATTGTTTGTGTTTAGAGTTATGACCTATCATTCTGTGTTAAGTCTTATATTAGCTTATAAATTAGCAATCAAGGTCTTTATTATTCCAACATAAACAAATCATTTTTAAACTTAAATCTATATACAATCATAGATTTAAACAAATAAAAAACATTTTACAAATATTTAACCTAAATTTACAAGTGAACTTATATTTACAAAAGTGTATATAAATAAATATTATTAAAATACTGTATTATAATAATATTTTGACGGATGCGTAACAACATTATATTTCATTATAATTATTAAACGATCCAAGAAAAAACCGGCAGTTTGGGACCGGTTTGGGGTTTTAAGAGACCAAACCGGTTAATAACCGGTTAACTAAACCGGTTAACCAGTCCCACTCACTAAAAAATCGGTTATTTATAGGTTAACCGGTTCGGTTAACCGGTTTCGGTTATTATACGGTTTCAGTTTTTGAGCTTGAAAAACCGGTTAATAACCGAACCGGTTATTGGAAAAAACCGGTTTCTAGCCTTTGACCGGTTAACCGGTTCGGTTATTCCAAAACCGGTTTTCGACCGGTTAACCGGTTTGTGCACCTCTAGGCAGACTTGACTCAACCTATTATACTTGTAAAATAAGTATGAATTTGTATTAATTATTAAATACACAACTAAGAAAAGTAAATTCTTAAAGCAAACAAACGAAATTTAAAAATATAATACAACAAAAATATGTGTTGAAAACTATACTTCTATAAAAAATAGATTAACTAGTGAATTAATTTTAGAATAATGCATAAAATAAAAATGATGAGAAGAGTAAAATAAACGAAAAAAAAAATTAGAAGTGAAAGAAAGCTAAAAAAATCAATAGAAAAGTATAATAAAAATTTTATGAATGTTTCAGATCTGGTTTTTTAATAGCGGTAGAATTATTAATTTTAAATACTTGCCGAAGTTTTGAACAATAATTAATATAACAGATATAATTCGCAATACAAATATTATCATGTAGACCTTTTTTTTAACTTTATACGAGGCGTATAAGATCGGTGAGTGTTAAAATAAAAAGAATTGGGTGTGTATATAACCTAGGGATGTTCAAAAAAACTAAAATCCGAAATTCGAATCGTATCCGAAACCCGAATTCGGATATATTCGGGTAGAAAAAACCATTTTTTTCGGGTTATTCGAGTTGTTCGGATGTAAAAATCATGTTTTTTCGGGTTATTCGGATAGGTTAAACATATTTTTTACTCTGATCGGATTTCAGATAGGGTCTCAAAATTTAAAACTCGAATAACTCGATTCAAATGATCCGTTATCTACCTGATGAGCACACCTAAAATAACCAAGCCTTTTAAATCAACATAAATATTATTTTATTTTTTTTCTTTATAATATCATAAGTTTTTAAAAGCATAGGGTACTTAATTTCTTAACAAGTTTGTAGGGCAAAAAGCGAAAAGGTGCCTGGAATAAAGCTGTCAAAGAGAAGATGGTTTGTCGAGTCTAGACATATAAGCCAAACGTCAAACGTCCTTTTTATGCGAAAAAGATAGAAATTCGCTATGGATGATGTTTCGTGTTGTGAAAAGGTGTCACGAAGACTTTAAAAGAAATAACTCTTTCAAAACTAATAATTTTTTTTTTTGTTTTTTTATCATATTTATTGTACATGTATAAGGATGCTTTCTTTCTTTTTTTTATTTTTTTTATGTGTAAATCAACTTACACGTTATATCTTTAATAAGATTACCAGTTCCACTTCATGTTTAAACTTAATAAAAATACCCAAAGCATCACTTTTATTCTTCAAACTTCAAAGTATAATACCACATAAATCTAGAAAAATCATCCACGAGTAGCATGAAGTAGCAATTACCCGGTTTAACTATTCTGGTGGCTTTAAGCGAAATACAAAGTCGGGCCTTTTCATTAACAGTTATTCAAATTATATCTGGGCTTGAAACCGAGAATAACAAAATAAAAGTTTATATACGGTGGATTAAAAAATTTTTGTTTATATTTACATGAAGAAATATTTAGATTAGGTTTATTTTTCAAGTTTTTTTTAAATACAAATTCTTTAATAAAAGGTTCGTCATCAATTTTTTTCAAAAACAATTTTCATTTGATATTAAAAACCTTTTAAGTGGACCTTTGTTATAACTTACAAATCCTAGCTACTAAAAACATACCACTACATATGAAATAATTTTAAAAAACTTAGGAGCCCATATACTTTTGAGACGCTAAACCTTTGTTTGAGTTGATTGGTCCATTAGACTGGCTCTCACCCACCATAAACGGAGGTAAGATAGGTCTGCATGAATCAGTGTGAATCAACTCGAGTGGTTTTGTTGCCTGAAAACTAGCTTGTTTTGGGAATGAAATTCTACTTTTCTTTCCCATAATAAAGCATCAAACTTGTGTTTTATGTGACAAACGGGGTATTCTTTTGCCATAAAAACTTTTGTCAAAATGGCCGGGTTATATTGGGTTGAGTAAAGGGTTAGAACGAGTTCAATTCAGGATAGGTTTAGGCCAAAATTGGTGCATGTCAGAACGAGTTTTAAGCAAAATCGGTTTTGGTCTAAATAAGTCGTTTTTAAAAAAGTTTCAATTTAGTTCAAATTAACATGAGTTGTAACAAAACAAACAATCTATTGTAATAATATTCATAGATTTATTCTTCAAACATATTATTAATAATAATTATCCATTTGACTCACATTTTTTAAGTTTTCTTCTTGACCCGTATTTTATTAAGGAGTTATCATTCTCAACCCAATTTATATTATTATGCTACTTATTTCAATCCAAAATATAACAACTGTTGACCCAAAGCAACACATTTATCTTGTTTTGTGTCAAGATTGTCAGTCTACTCTTTTTATTCATAGCTTTAAAATTTTGGTGACCCACCCTCGCGTGTCATAACCAATATTGATTATTAATGGAACTACGAAAACATATTGGTGACCTGGCCTTCAACGAGATCTTGTACAAACGAGTAGCCTGATGAGTTGTTCATATAATCACAACAAATTGTCTTCCATCCTAACCAAGGGCGGATCTACGTAGGTGGGAATGGGTTCATCGGAACCCACCGCGATTCGAAACGTTAGTAGAATTTTTTTTTAAAGGGTTAAACAATAGGGTGAACCCATTAGTATTTTGGAGGTGAATCTTAAATATATAATTTGTAAGTAGTTTGGTGATAAGAAATCTGGCTACGTTTTTTTTTGAATCTTGGCTACGTTTTTTTTCTACCTTTTTTTTGAAGTTTCTCAAAAGTAGAAAAGGATGATTCACAGACTTTAGGGTAAATTTTTTTTTTGAAACCAGGCTCCTTTCCCACTATCCAAGCCAAAAAAAACCTACAACCCGCCCTTCCTGATCGGCGATCGATCTGCTGTTCGAGGCTCCCAGCCATCCGGCGACCGGCGCTCCTTGGCTCCCTGCTTCTCCGTCGCTACCTGCTTCTGCGAACTGCGGCGCCTCCGGCCTCCCTGAGTCTCTGCATCTGCGGCGAGTCGGCGACCACAGGTATTGATTTGTGAAAATTGAAATTAGTATTGAACTATTGATTGGTTTAGGCATTTTGTGAAATTAGTGTTGTTTTGATTAGGTATTATGTGAAATTAGTGTTGATTTGTTTAGGTATTTTGTGAAATTAGTTTTGATTTATTTAGGTATTATGTATTTATGTGAAAGGAGTATTGATTTGTTTAGGTCGGTGAATGTGTTGCTACCATTGAAGGTGTAGTAGGAAAAGTGATGGAGAAGGACTACTTCTTTGAGTCATGGAAGGGGATACCATTATTGAATACTTGATTATCGAGTTGGGATGATTAGTTTTTACTATAAACCGTGAGATTAGCGTGAAGCTTTGGGTAATGGCAATATCATTTTTTCAAACTTACATGAAGTGTAGAAATGAAAACCCTTCTCTTGACATCATTTGGAAGCTTCATCCTCTTACTATACCTGCTGGAAGCTTCATCCTCTTACATCATTTGGAAGCTTTTCTTGACATCAAGTTATACATGGGTGTTAACGAGTCTTTTCTTTTGCTTGTTCATTAGTTGAAGCTCTACATGACATTTTGTTTTTTGATCTTTAATTCATAGTTCAAGAAAGTTGATGTAGTTCTCTATCCCTTAGATCCTAACTCTGTAAAAAAACTGGCGAGCACCACCATTAGATGCCCCTCACCGACCGGTCTCACGGCCAACATGAGGGAGGTAAATCGCGTGACCAGTGAAAATTGGTGGTGCCGGGCTTTAAACCCTAGACCTCACCGACCCATCCTAACTTTGTACTTATATCTGTGAGTTGACCAAGGCTAATGAAGTTGTTTCTCAATTTCGGAATGTAGTATACATCAGCCATAATTCTTTGTTCCTCGTTCTTACAATCGAACACGATTGACCCTTTTCCTCGGATTTGCACAATGGATCCGTTCTCCAAACCTCACCATGCCACTGATTTGATTATTGATCTTGGTAAAGTTTGATTTGAGACCTGACATGTGATTCGAACCACCACTATCCAAATACCAAATCGTGTCATCATGCGGATCGTTCGCGAAAATAATGGGATTCATTTTTTCATCATTGAGAAGAATTCTTTGTGCATTTGCTTCCATCATCATTAAAGATTGTTGTCAGGATAAACTGCTTTTCTAAGATCTTGAGCATCCAAATCATGATGGTCTAAACGGGTTAAGTTTTGGAACTGAAAGCGAAGACATGTTTGGTTCCCTTTGATTATGAACAATCACTTGATGTGGCCCAATACCTCCTTTTGCTTTGGCGATTTCTGATCAAGAAAAATTGCCTTTCGATGAATCACAATAAGGTATTCGACCTTGTGACAGAGTCAGACAATGGTTTTGCATGGACAACAACGGATCATTATGAATCGCTCTGATACCAATTATAGGAGACAATCGATATCAACCCATACACAAGCACGATGATTTTGGGAATTGGACAAATCCACGATGTCCTCAGTTTTATTAGTATCAAATAAATAGAACCAAAAAATCTATCGTTGAGAGATTACAAATAACCCATTCTACATATATATATTTAATGACCATTGGAAAAGAAGAAAACAATTACGAAAAATTTGCATGTGCCAGTGCCACTGTTCTTCTCGTATGGATCATTTTATCTACTTTACTACTTAGGCTTTCATTTCTAATTTTATTACTGGCCGGCCCAACAAGGATAATATAGCCAGAGGTGGGTAAACTCATTTTCTTTTTAAACCGGTTCCAGTTTCGGTTTTTGGCCGTCTTCGGTTCGGTTTTTGGCTGGTGCGGTTCGGGTTTGGCTGGTTAAATGTATAACTGGTTCCTCTTTTTTCGGTTACGGTTACGGTTACGGTTCGGGTTGCCGGTTCCGGTTCCGTTTTTTTGCCCACCCCTAACTATAGCTATCAATTATTATTATTATATTATTAATTATAATTAAAAATGTATATATAAAAATGATTATACATTCGGTGGTCCATGTGACTGTCTTATTGAATTTTCGGTCAATTTGTTTTGGTTGATAGTGACCACACGCAAGTGCAACACAATATACAGTAGACGTTAATATTTCTGGCTTTTTTATTCAATTTATTAAGTTTTACATCTATTTTTTTTTTACTACAAACATTCTTTATTTGGTGTGTTCGTGAGTCGTGACAATGTTTGATGAGATCATTGCTATTGGGCCAAGCCAGCTTGTTTTACAACGTACACAAGAGCCCCCGAGGCTACCCCGTTACAAGGCTTGGTCGTATGGTTTGTTGGGCTTATTATTGGTTTATTGCACTTTTGTTTTTGGAAGCTACATAAGTTTTGGGCCATTTGCGACACCAGTGACTAGTGACTAGTGTAAGGATCCAATAATTTTCTAATATTTAATTTTCTTATATATATATATATATATATATATATATATATAAACCGTATGCGATTTATAGGCGGACGGGGAACTAGATTTAGGAAAGATATGATGAGAGGTCGTGGAGACTTTAGTGGTGGCAGGAGTTACAATCGAGGCGGTGATTTTGGTGGCATTCGGAATGGTTGTGGTTACAGAGGTGGCAGCCGTGGAGGACCAGCTTCAAAAAGTGGTGGTGATGGATATCAAATAGGCAATAATGGTGACCGTGTAAATCGTGGGGTGGACTCGCATAGTGTGGTTGGTGGGCTAGTTTTTGGCTTCACATCTCAAATTTGCCTTTGGTAAGCAAACCTAAATATTTATAACAATTGATTGGGTCCTAAAAACTTAGCTCCTTGGTTAAAGCTTTACCTTTCATAATAGAGGTCATGGGTTCGAATTCATCTGGGAGCAAGTTTAAAGTACACCAGGTGAAGGGTTTGTTAGAACCAGGGCCGTCCCAAGGTTTTTCGAGGCCCTAGGCGAAATTTCAATACGGGGCCCTTCTCTCATAAATAGTAGTTATGTTTAAAACCCTCATCCTTTATCCGGGCTTGAGACCGGCAACAATAAGCTAAAAGTCTATAAATGACGGAGTTAAAAAAATTGTTGTTTATATCTTTGTCATTATTTAAATCAAATTTATTTATCTAGCTTTTTTAGACGCAATATCTTTGATAAAATCTATTAGACTAAGACTTATGTTATTATATTTACTTGGATCATGCATGTTTAAAGGTTCCTTCACTTCCTTTGTGTGATCATAATTTGATTGTTAATTATTTGAATTTAGTTCATTATTTATACTATGTTCATTATTTACCTAATGCTGTTCATTACCTACATGTTATTCTGCTAAACACATATGGCAATCAAATTACTTACTTAAGACCTATATAAATCAAGAAAAACACTAAAATAAATGGAAGTAAAATGGCAAAATTAAACAAAGTAAACAAATGGCAAAATGGCAAGATTAATCAAATAAATGGAAGCAAAATGGCAAAATTAAACACAGTAAACAAATTAGCCAATTAGGAACAATAAACAATTGAACAAATTAGCCAATTAGCAAATTACCTCATGTAAGGCTCAACGTTGTAAGCCTGTAACTTGTAAGCAAAGCAAACAAAAATTGTTAATTTGAGAGGAACAAACTTCAGCAAACAACAATTGGTTCGTGAAGATTGAGACTTGAGAGTTGAGAGGAACAAACTTGAGCAGGCAATTAGACAAAAATTGGTTCGTGTAACTTTGTAAGGTTGTAAGCAAGTAAGCGACCACACCCCAAGCGCCGGAATTCGGATGGTTCGAACTTCGGATAATCGGATCAGTATCAGTCTCGGATGGGGTTTGAACTTCGGTCAGATAAGCCACCTTCGGTCGAGGATGGTTCGTCCGTTCGTGAATCGTGAAGATTAGGTGATTTGGGTCTCGATTAGTCGACTAATTCGTGAAGATTGAGAGGCGACGGAGCGCAGACGACGGGGTATGGGGGTTAACGGCTTCCATGATGCTTCGATTCCAACAATGGTGAAATCGAAGGGACGCCGACGATTAGTAATCTGTGCACAGCAAGCGTGAAGTGCCGATGCCCTAGTCTTCCAATCTCTCAATCGGATGAACTGATGAGTGATGAAGCGTATATTTTGTCGGCTGGTGCAAATGTGCAATTGCCCACAAACCCACCGCCCTTTTCTTTTTCAGCTTTTGAAGCCCGACACGTCCCTAAAAGACCAGTAGAAGCCCCAAACAGACCAAACCCAACACATATATAAGCCCAATTGGTATTTTTATGGGGCCTATTAATTTTGGAGGCCCTAGGCGGTGGCACATACGCGAAATACGTTGGAGAAAGTGGTGTGCGTGAGCACATTATGATGATGAGCGACATGGCCCATAAGCTAAAGGGCATGAACATGGAAATATCTGATGGTTTCTTAGTCCATTTCATAATGACTTCACTTCCTACACGATTTGATGCTTTTAAAATCAACTATAGCACTCATAAAAACAAATGGTCTATGAGTGAGTTGATTGCTATGTGTGTACAGGAAGAAGAACATCTGAAATTGGAGAAGCCAGAATCTGTTCATCTGACCACTTCCACTTCCACTTCACATAAAATAAAGGGTAATTTTGTGAAAGGAGAAAGCTCTAAAGTCCAAAAGTCAAAAGCAAGTACTAATCCCAATACAAGCATGTCCAAGGTGAAGCCTCATTGCAAATTCTGCTGTAAGAAAGGGCATTGGCAACGAGACTGCCCGAAATTCAAGGACTGGCTAACTAAGAAAGGTGACCATATGTAACACTTGGTGGGTTGATTTTGGTTCTATGGTGCATATTTCTAATACTATGCAGGAATTCCATACAATCCTAAGATGTCTGAATGGTTAAGAGTGTATGAATGATAACTGTTTGGTAGTTAGCTCACAGGAGAATCTTAAGATACCTTATGTTTTTTAGATCTTTAGGGCAACTTTTCCGTATGATTTCATCAACTATATTTCTTATGCACGCGTAACGTTGTATGATGTTTGTAGGACATATAAATGTGAGAATAATAACTAAAGATCATAGGCAAGAAGAGAATCTATTTGAAGGTTTCTGCTGGCTATGGTAAAAACAATAAATTTCTCATTTTTCTGCCAATTTAGATTTTCTATTATTTCTTTTTGGAGATCCCATAACTCATTCTACTTGCACAAATTGTTGTATCCCAGGGTTCTCTGATAGGTGACCGATCCACAAGTGATGTTGTTGCAAGACTAAGGACACCCGATGGTCGTGATGAATGGATATACTGTCATTCTGACATACTTGCAAGTAAAAGCAAATATTTTGCAGACCGTTTATCCGAGAGTTGGCCCACATGCCAGATACTTGATTCCCGCAATTGTGTTGAGGTTTACTGTCAAGAACATAATTTTGATTACCATATCACAGTCTTACGCCTCTTTTATGTTAGCATTGGATGTTCTGTAACTGACATGTGTCATGGTGTAAAAAATACACTTGGCATTCTCCAAGTGGCAGTTAATCTTGGCTGCCCGGAAATTATTGCCACCTGTGTAGACTATCTAGAAGCATCTCCTTGGGAGGAGGCTGAAGAGGAGGAAATTTTGAAAATTATTCCAGGCTTGGGCTTAAAAGCAGAACCGATTCTTGCGCGCCTCCAGCCTGTGAATCAAACTAAAATAGTTAAGATTTTTCTCTCTGCCATTCTTTTTGCCACATCAGCATTACCACCAACAATGGTTGATTTGAAAACATCTGCTCAAGAACAGATTGAATACATGCTTACAGAAGATGACGATGCTCCATTGCTAACAGCTGATGAAGATATAAAGTCAAAAGTAAGACTACATTTCAAGGTTTTGTTAACAAGATTTAACAACATGGTAAAATCAGCTTGTGAAACTGGTGAAATGCATAAATTCCAGTGCTTTTTGGTAGACATGTCATGGGCATGCCAAATCTTGGCCAAATTGGAGCTATTAAAGGATTTTGTTGAGAATTGGATAGATGCATCAGAAAACATACTGAAAGCTATTGACCAGATAAGTCAAAGTCAACAAGAAAAAACCCTTGAAACAAAAGTAAAGGTTATTGAGATAACTTATAAAGTTTTAGAAGCAGTGGGATATGGCAATGTGATTTTGCCAACTGTAAAACGGCTTCAAATTGTGAGAAGTTGGCTTCCATTTGTAAGGAATTTAAAACCTTCGGTTGATTCTTTAGCAACCGATGAAGATGGCTGCTCGGTAATTAAATTTGATGGTGAAATATGGCAATCTTTGGAGTCTGCATTTGTTTCAATCATTCTTGCATTGCCATCTGGCGAACAGGCGGAAATTTTGAGTGAATGGTTAAAGAATAAGCATATTCGGTATCCTGATCTTACAGAAGTATTCGAGGTTTGGTGTTTTCGATCCAAAGTTGCTAATAGAAGACTTGCAAAGATAACAAGCTCCAATGGTATGATAAAAATGCTATAACCACCTTTTAATTCAAGAATTACTGTTTAATACACCTTGTTATTTTAACCAAATACATGAGAAATTTCATATAATTTTATGCATATAATCCAAAATCTCAATGTTCTAGATATTTGCAGGTTTAGTCTAAATGTGATGTCATGGCTGGTTCTAAAATATTGAATATTTGTTGGACTAGAATTATTATTTTAGGGAGATAATTACAAAATTACCTTGATTTCTCCTCCTCTCCCCACCACCCCCTAAACTTTTCAAATCCTTCCGGAATGTCCTTGTGAAAGATTTAAATTTATTTATTTGTTGGCTTTTAAGGTTAAATCCTTTAGAGTAATTCAAGAGAGTATATAAGAATAGTCCTTGGGGTAAGTTTAGATTAGTGGTCGATCATTATTTATGAGATTTCATTGTTTTTTATCGATGCTTTTCTTCTCTCAAAGATATCCCAACTTAACAAAACCTCCTTTTTTATTTTTTATATTTTGTGTAAAAACATAAAACATCCTAAAAAATAACAGAATAAAGTTTATGTAGCTATACCTGACAATCTTGACTTATAACAAGATAAATGGATAGAATTGGGTAAACAATTATTGCATTTTGGGTTAAAATGGGTAACATTATGACATAATATGGGTTGAGATGGGTAACACCTTAACACAAAGCGGGTCAAGATGGACAACTTAAAACCATGTGAACATAATGGATTTCAATAGGTAAGGATGATTAATAATATATTTAATGAGAAAATCATTAAAAATTATTTAAATAAATTGTTTGTTTAGCTACAACTCATTTTAACTTGAAAGAAATTGATTTTTTTTAAAACAACCCCTTTAAATCCAAACGGATTTTGCTTAAAACTCGTCTTAACCCGCACCCATCCTAATCCGCACCCGTTTTGACCCGTTACATAACCCAACCCAACCCGTCCATTTTCCAGGCATAGTTGTAGTTGATACAAAAATATGAATTGCTTAAACATTTTAAAGACTAGACACAAGACTAAAGACACAAAGCTCAAGACAAACATAAAATTAAGTTGCTAGCATTGACACCATGACATCTATCACTAAAGATACCTAAGTGACCGAAGTATACACACCCTCCTAAAAAGGCCCTAACATTTACTTGATGTTTCTAAGAACTTCTATCATAGTTTGTCTTTAGAGATATGCAAGTTCAACAAATCTAGTCTAATTTGCTTGTCTCATGTTCGTCTTGGTTTGCATTCTCTCCTTTTCCCTTCCACGATGAGGGTTTCATGCTTCTTGTTTTGTCGTTTTTCTTCTTCGCACACGTCTGAACTATATTATTCGCCTTCTTTTCTTATTTGAAACATATGAACGATCTCAATCACTTCTTTTTCTTATTTGAAACATGTATGACCCCTAATCTAATTGTAAAAATTCAATTCCTTGTGGTGTGCCCCAAACATGCACCTCACCATCCTCACATTTATCACCTCAGAATTTTGCGCTTATGTCTTAATGATACCCAACAATCGATTCTATATAGTATTGTCAATCGAATTGCAACCTTATAGAGTTCAACTTTTAGTCTTCTGAAGGTTTTGTTACATGAAATGCCTACTACTGCTTTTCACTTACACTTACTCACACGAGCACATTGTGTTACGTCACATTTCACGTCCTTGTCACTTTCTACGTATGATCTTCAATACTAAAATTTGGTTGTTTGTGTTGTACAGCTTGGCCTCCAATAATCATCTTATTTTCTCCTCACTATTCTGATGTTACGGTAAAATTACTCGGTCTAAGACTGAACAATATTTAAACATTTGCGCTCTAAGGCTACTCGTCACCCCTCTAGTGAGTCCAGCCTCTCATTCGGGTCTCACTTCTTATCCGTCACCAACACAAATACATCTATAAATAGCATGCATCATAGGATGGCCTCCTAAATCGACTTTGATGACTTAGATAGGATTGAACACACACGAACACTACGAAAGCAATATAAGATACATGAATTTAATGTGGTTTGGTCTAAACATACCTACGTTCATGGCTTCCCCTCTACCCATTTCTTTACCCAAGCTGACCTACGACCCATATGTTCCCATTTCAACCCGGTTTCAAAATCCACGCGATTCCAGCCGACAACAACTAATCAAACACATTTTAGGAATGTATACGAATGCATGAATTGATTTCGGTCACCATTAAACTCATTAACAGCCAAAAAACGCTTAAAAATCACTTCCAAACATAGAACCACGACCGAAATTCAAATTGTACAAGAACATGTATAAAAATCGAATTAAACCCACCCTGATAATCCTTTTGAGCTCATGAAACTCTCTTTGCATCTAAAACTCATTCTCAACTCGAAACACAAGCGATTCAAGACCTGCAACTCTTGATCGTTCGACTCATCATCCCAAACTCAAAAGGTATTCAATCTCGATCCAAGGTAGGTCATTCATACTTCAATCTCTTCGTTTTTGTCCCACGAGTAATAGCTCCATGATTCGGATGTCGTTCGGGATCCCATTCGAACGAATTTGATGAGAAAGGGATTAGGGCTCGGATAGCTATAAATTGAATTGGGGGTTTTCAGATGAGACCTATGTTAAAAATAATACAAAACCGATATTTTTGCGGCTGAGAGCCTAGATTAACCGGTTAATTCATATGTGGTGTGTGTGATGGGTCGCGGATTCGAGCCTGTGCAGCGACGGGTTCCACCATTTTTTTTTTCCTTTGGTTTATAACTTTTGATTTAAAACTTAATTTTAAATTATGTTTTTTTTACAGAAAATATTTTCATCCTAACATTTTAAATATCATCTAATGATTTTATATTATTAGTAAATAAGTATTCTAAAACATATATTAAACACTTATTAAACATTTTACATAACAAACATATTTTAAAACCTTTTAAAAACATATATAAAACATATATTATTAGTAAATAATACATAAAATGTAATTTAATGATTTTATACACAAATACTATTTATTTTAGTTATAAATTATTTGTATAAATGTTATATGCATATTATAAATTTTAAAGTTGCATCCAAATAATTTATTTTATTCTATTTTATTTTAAGATCTTATGACTTATTTCTTTTATATAATTTATTAGGATCTCATAAAATGAAAAGTGGTTATTTTATTAAAATTAGAACCATAAAACAATAATTTAATAGTTTTTTTGTTAAACATATAATAATTAATTTCTAAACTTCTAAATAAATAATTCAAGTCAACATTTGTAATTTAAAACATTTTTATAACATCAACATTTGAAACTCACCAACTCTTTGAGTTGACACTTGATTTTAATATGTTTCAGGTGGAAATGGAAACTAGCATTGATATAGAACTGGATTTAGTTTTTTTGTTTAAATTATGTATTTGAATTTGAAATTGAAACGATGTAATAGCTAGGTTTGAATTTATTTGACTTTGTATTGAATGATGGATTTAATTGCATTGAATGTTTATTTATGATTATTTACATCTTTATACCCTAAGCTATGAACAATATACACTTCGTGTCACCCCGATGTTTCCGCCATCAGTCGAGGTGTTACAGATTGGTACGTTCTGTAACAAAAAATATGTAACTTTATAAAGTAACTTTGTGGTCCAATTCGACAGTAGCTATGTAATTTTATAGGTTACATATACGTAACTTCGCGATCTACATATTTTTATTATTTTTTTATAACATTTTTAAGCTAATAATAGAAAATCATGAATTTTTTTTTAAAAAATAATTGGTTAGTATGAGTTTTTTTAGTTTTATACAAAGTGAGGAATTTTCTTTTGAACCCTCCTCAATATATATATATATGTATATATATATATATATATATATATAGAGGACGATTATAAAACAAAGGATTTTAACGTGAGAAGCGTAGGAAGTCACATGTTTTTGACATGTGTCATGAGGGTAATGGGCGATATCGTCCATATATAATTACAGACCGTGATTCAAAAAATTACAGACTGTAATTTAAAACACGTAACCACCAACTGCAAAATTACGGACCACTAAATCACGTACAATGTTATATGAAAATCACAGACTGTCGTTTAACATGCATAATCAAAGGACCAACTGCATAATCACGTACCAATAATTACGTACCTAACATTAAAATCAGGGACCACGTAAAAAAATCGAAACAAACTACAACAATACTATACTCAAATTAAAGATAATAAAATTCTCTATTTTATGGTGTATTTTTTTTTTTGAAAAAACGATTACCGTTTAAAAGTTATTCGATTTTTAAAAAAATGTGGAACTTCATTTAACCATAAAAAATTCAACAAATGTAGGTTATTTTTTTTTCCCTTTCACCTTTAAAATCACACAAGTTTTTAATGAAAAGTGGGGACCACCATATCCTAACCATTGGTTAATTTGATCAAGAGCCAAAAATCCTTCCTATCTTTCTCACATTAAAACTTCTTTGTATCATATCCGTCTCCTATATATATAGGATTGGGCTGGAATAAGAACCCACCTTAATTGAGGTAGCCCATTACCTTAGCAAAAAAGCTCAAATCGCAAAAAAAAAATTGTTAAATCATGGGTAGCTCAATTAAAAACCCCCTTAAGTTGAGAAAACCTTGAAAAAAACCATGTAAAAAAGTTTGTTTTATTCCGCAGTTTTTGTAACATTATTAGGGTCATTTTTATCAAAAAAAATAAAAAAAAAACGTATAAAAAGAAATAATTTGTAAACGATGCAACACGTATCGTGTAACACACTTCTCATGTCTAAACGAAACAATTACATATGTGTTAAATCATTTACAAATTATTTTTTTAAAAAAACTTTGTCGACGCTTTTTTTGTTTGTTTTATTCAAAGTTTTCTCAACTTAATATGTTTTTAATATATAAATCTCTCTATAATAGATCCTATATTTTTGAACGTATGATTTTAAATTTCTTTAATCTTCTTTAATAATATAAATCAGAAACAAATTTATAAACTATTGGGTATTTAGGTCTCCTGGGAGATCAAACTCACAACAGCACTCTCATGTCGATGGGGCCATACATCAGGCCGCAAGGGGCTATCTCTGGGCCAGTCAAACATTTTACCTAGCCGCCTAGGCCACACAAGCCACATCCTCTGCAGAGGTTGTGCCAGCTGCACAGACTACCCAGTCCACCCAAGCCCCTCATACTGAGCAATATACCAGCTGCAATAGGAGGTATCAGCAGGCCCACTAGAAACTTGAAAAATACCCATATTCGTGCAGCCAGTCCAACCAGCATGTGCCATTGTGGCACCAGAAGACACACATCAAGGCCATACAGGGGCCATTAATATCAGCCATAAGGGCCAGCAGGTTGGTCAACCAAAAAGCCGCAAGTGCAGGCTGCAGGGCCACATACTGTAGGCGGCAGGGCCCTCCCTGTATAGATCAACCCTACCAAACCCAGCAGGGTACCAGATCAGGCCATCAGGATAGTGTCGCATTAGATCGATAGGCACAAAAGTAAGATCATGTAGAAGTTGCACCACTTTAATCCAAATAAATATGATCATACCTAGCGCATAGTCAACCGAGATATCCCCATATGGGGTACATAAGTTGGACCATACAACCCCCTAACTTCCTGTTTATATCCTCAAAGTGACAACAGTTGGTATGTTTTATGTAATCCAAGGACCTGCAGCCCCAAGTCAACCTAGTGCTACTAGCAGGCCAAATATAGACTGTCACGGTGTCCCAAAAGAGGCTGGCCTGGGCCACATTATTGTCACAATCCATATAAAACAGGGCCACCCTATTGCCATACCTATCCGCATCAGACCTCAAACCACACTGAGCCTGAGTCCAGTCACAACACATGTGCATCAGCAGACCCCCATGTCCCATGAGCCACCCATTCCGCACAGAATCATTCTGGACAATCTTACAAACTCCCCCTAGGAGTCTAGGACAACCCCCACTGACATAAATCTGCAACACAAATCACCTGCAACACAATTCATCGGGTGACTTATTTTACTCGGGCATGTTGAACTAATTAACTAAATATGAATAATCTATCCAAAATTTTGGGCAAATTGAAGTTAAAAGCTTCCCATGTTTTTATGCTGAAATGCTGATCCTTTTATTGCATATTTTTTTGTGATCTCCTATTTTTTCTCTTCTTTCAAGTCAAGTAACATCTAGGCTAAATTTGTTTTCTTTTTCTCTCTTATAAGAATTCCCAACTTATTTGTCGTGGTCATCTGGATGGAGATTTGTATAAACTAGAACTAGATGACCAGTTTTCAAAATCCTTATTGTCATATAATTTAATGATGTAACTAAGAAAAGAAAGAGAGATTTGGAAACTTCATCCATGTTATGGCATCAACGCTTAGGCCATATTTAGCGAGATAGAATGCAAAGACTTGTGAAAGATGAAGTGTTACCAAATCTTGATTTCAGTGATTTTGAAACTTGTGTTAAATGTATTAAAGGTAAAATGACTAAAGGAAATAAAAGAGGTGCCACAAGAAGTTCTAGTCTTCTAGAACTTATACATACTGATATTTGTGGACCTTTTCCTAAAGGAATAACTGGACATAAATCATTTATTACTTTTATTGATGATCATTCACTATATATGTACTTGTACTTGATTAAAGAAAAATCTAAAGCACTAGATATGTTTAAAGTTTTCAAAGCTAAAGTTGAAAATCAGCTGAATTGTAAAATCAAAGTAGTTCATTCAGATAGAGGCGGTGAGTATTATGGTCGATATACTGATATTGGTCAAGTTCCCTGTCCATTTTCTAACTTTTGTGTAGAACACGAGATCATAAACCAATATACCATGCCTGACACTCCTCAGCAAAATGGGGTAGCTGAGAGAAGGAACAGGACACTTATGGACATGGTACGCAGTATGTTAGCCAATTCAGGATTGCCTAAATTTCTTTGGACTGAAGCCTTAAAGACAGCTGTTCATATTGTAAATAGAGTCCCTTCTAAATCTATCCCCAAAACTCCTTTTGAGATTTGGACAGGAAGGAAACCTAGCTTACGTTATATGAAAGTATGGGGTTGTTGTCACACCCCCAAATTCCCACGTGTGGTGTCAGTCCACATGGGTGTGACGTGGCCAGAATCACAGCTCATGGTCATATAGAACGACTCTATATGCGTTTCAAAATACACTGTTTGTCATAAAAGTTAATTATAATAGTTTGCAGTGGAAATAAAATGTTGGTACAACGGAAAAGTAATAAGTTTAGAATACAACGAAAACAAGCTGTCAGACACTACATTGTTTTAGAATACATAATCATGCTAATGTTTATAGTAGAGGTTAGAATGCATGCAAGACTCCTCAAAAGTCCTACTCCAAGTGTATCCTAGCATCATGCGTTCAGTTACATGAGAATACATGCGAAAATGTGTCAACATAAAGTTGGTGAGTTCACAGGTTTAAGTAGTTGAAAACAGTAAACAGATATATACTGGGTATGTTAATTTGTTTGTTTTGTTGGACCCACGATCCCGAGTGTGTCAGTTCATCTTACCGAAACTTAGACTTGTTGCTTGCCTCCCTGGGTTATCGCGGTACCCAGCAAAAGCTCGATATTACACTCGTTATGACCTCCAGTCAACATTGGCACCGAGTGGGGTTTGTCAGGCCCAGTAGTACTACGTAATAACAACTCGTTTGTTACACAATTAACGGTAAGGGTGTGAGGACTTTTGTTGCGATATAGTTACACTCAAAAGTTGTTTTTCAACATACCAGTCATACATCTAAAACAGTTGCATAATATTCTCACCCCAAAACTTTAACAAAACAGTTAAGTATAAAAGTGGGGCTGTAAACTCACCTTAGTGATAATCGGATAAGATAGCGTAAGCTCCTGCTTGGTAAACGTGTCGGTCACCGGCTACCTATATCGTATAGCTTACGTGAGTTCGTGTAAGTGACCGTGTTCGTGTTCGTGCTCGTGTTTGTGCTCAACAACTCTTGGTTGTTATGTTTGCCCATGTTGGTCCACATTGACCGTGTTTGTTCAAGTTTGCCAGTGTTTGACTGTGTTTGACCGTGTCAAGTCAACGACCCGTTGGTGAACCATGTGTTGGTTGTGAATCGTGTAACATTTGTGTTAGTGCTCGTTGTGTGCAAAACGCGCAAGTTGCGTCTATGGACAACTTACTATTTAGAGTAGGTTTCCATTTATGGCAAGTTTCACAACACTTATCGATTTTAAAGTTCTAGCATGCTCGTTAAGTCTTACGTGATCATGTTAACACATAGCACGTCGTCATGCGAATCAAATAAGTCACGTAAGTCACGTTTGCATACAAAAGTTTTCTAAAAAGGAAAGTTTCTAATTTCTAACAAGTGTGATATCAGAAACCATCTAACTTAGCATGCAATCATCATATTAAAGCATATTAAGCCATTTAGCAAGTTCAAAACATACAAAACGTTCATAAATTGATAATTTATAAACTAAAGTTACTATAAATAGTAACTTTGTCAATTTTCATACAAATGATCATTCTAATCATACCTAGACCATTTTTATGTCACAAGTCATCATAACAAGTCATTTAACATCATTTAAACATGCTCAAATAGCCAAAATTATCATTCATCAAGATTTGGTTTATAAAAGTTACTATATATAGTATCTATGCCAAAAATGACCATAATCAACATTAGAATCACATTCTAAGCATCATTATCATCCCAATTACATCTTAATAGGAATTCAAGAGCATTCCATATTATCATTTTGCAATTTAAAAGTTACTATTAATAGAAGGAAATCAATATAACCATATTTTAACCATTTAGACATGATCCAACCATGCAATATCCCTCTAACATCATTCCTAATCACATTCAAATATCCAAAATCATTCCAATATACATGGATCATACATGCATGTCATCATTTCAACATTTAATACACAAATCAGGAGATTTTCACAAGCACATCTCCATAGATCGTCATAAATCATCACAATATCATCATAGATCATCAATAACAGTAGTTTCATCAACAAACCCAGATTCAAACATCATAAAATTCGTGCATGTGAGCCTAGTGAGCTTGCATGTGGGTCTTAACCCTTGCATGTGTGTGTATTGATGTGTAGAGAGCATTTTAGCCATGGACTACCTCAAATGCTCCAAGATCTGATGAATGATGATGCTAGCAGCCTCCAAGACCTCTGGATAGCTTGTTCTCAGCAGAAACGAAGTGGTGATGGTGGTGGATGGTGACCTAGGAAGCTTCCTTTAAGGTTCTTGAGCTTCAAGCTCCCCTGCAATGGCTTTCTATGGATGTTCTTGGGTGTAGCAGAGGTGGCTGGAGAGGATAGAGTCGGATTATGGCGTGCAAGATCGAACAATATGATTGTGGGGGGTAGAGTAGCCATAATCTTCTTGGTTTTATAAAGATTTGGCGTCTGGGCCGCGTCGCGTACCGCCGAGAGGCTCCCAGATTCCTTCCGCATAACGCGATTGATTTCGGGATTCAAAAATCCCCCAGGATCCTCCGCGTACCGCTAGTGGGCCATCGCGTACCGCGATGGGTCCCAGAGGAGCCCAATAGGCCCAATTTCATGGGTTTGATCCGTTCGTTGCTGTTTTCACGCTTACGAACTATCGTTTGGCCTCGTTTGAACTTTCAAGTTCAATGTTTGAGCGTTTCGCGAGGTTTAGAGTGTTTTGTTACACGATATGCTAAACATTCACCAACGTTCGTGTGTTTTGACACGTGTGTGCGGTTTCTTGATAATTCCTCGAATTATCTTGTTGTGTGTCAGCGTTCGTACTGTCGTGTCACGTGTCACACTAAATTAAGCTAATTCTAGTGCCACGTGTACAAATAATCAATTAAATAAACAGTTAATAAAATAGAAGCTGTCCTGGAATTTACGGGGTGTCACAGTTGTCCTGCTGAAGCAAAAGTCTATAATCCTCAACAAAAGAAGCTTGACATAAAAACTGTCAGTTGTTTCTTTGTTGGTTATCCTGAAAGATCAAAAGGATATAGATTTTATTGCTCTTCTCACACTACACGTATTGTAGAAACTCGTAATGCTGAATTCCTTGAGAACTCTAACATCAGTGGGAGCAGTTCATGTCATGATTATATCCTTCAAGAAATACAAGAGGTGGGGTGGGGGGGGGGATGAGTTCTTTATCCTTAAGAAATACAAGAGGTGGGGGGATGAGTTCTTTATCCTTGCCACCATTAACACCTCTTGTACATGACACTACACCACCGCTTGTTGAAGAAGATCCAATTGTTCCAAATATTCCTGATATCCCTCACCATGTAGACACGTTAGATTCTAATCAGGTGTCACCCCCCGAGCCGGCGGGGTTGGATCGGAGTCCTTGTCGAGCGGAAAGTTCTCGGGGCGCGATATCGTGAATGATAATCGTGATGATCAGATTGTTTACATAGCATCAATGTTAAGAATAACTAAAGCACGATAGCATTAAACCAAGATTTCAAAGTTAAATTACAATATCAATGTTTAGTAATTTAACTAAGTAAACATATCCAAAAGAATCAAATGTATCTATCTTGTATCTGTACAAGATATCAAAAGTGATTTGCTTCTGTGTCACACCCCCAAATTCCCACTCGTGGTGTCAGTCCACGTGGGTGTGACGTGGCCAGGATCACAGCTCATGGTCATATAGAACGACTCTATATGAGTTTCACATTCACACAGATTTGCAAAATAACATAGTTTCATTTAATATGCAGCGGAAAATGTTTCAACATCATAAGTAAATAAGTTTGCAGCGGAAAGTAAATTGTTTAACAGACACTACATAGTTTAAATTGTTTTAAAACACATCCAATGCACACAATGCCTAGGACAAGAGTCTATATGCAAGCCAGACTCCTTAAAGCTTCCTTGTGCGCATCCTAGCGTGTGCTCCATTAATTACCTGAGAATACATGCGAAAAGTGTCAACTAAAAAGTTGGTGAGTTCACAGGTTTAGACAGACTGAAAAATAAACAGACATATACTGGGTATGTTAAGTTTTTGTTGTTGGATACTACGATCCGTGGAGTGTGTCAGTTCATCTTACCGAAACTAGACTGTTTCCGTTTGCCTCCGCGAGTCATCGCTGAACTCGCAATTCACATCGAAATTACACTCGTTATGACCTCCAGTCAACATTGGTGCCGAGTGGGGCTAGTCAAACCCAGTAGTACTACGTAATTACGACTCGTTTGTTACACAACTAACGGTAAGGATAAGTGAGGACTTTAAGCGATAATAGTTACACTCGAAAATGGTTTTTCACAACATACCAGTCATATATCTAAGACAGTTGCATTGTATTCTCACCCCAATAGTTTAGCAAAACGATTAAAGAGTAAAAGTGGGGTCGTAAACTCACCTGAGTTAAGTAGTGCGTGTTCTTCACGAGAACAGTGTAGCTCGCCGGCTAGTGGTTACCTATATCACATAGGTACCATAAGTTTGTGTTTGCATACATGTGGGTCTCACGGGACCGTGTTTAAGTTCAACAACTCCAAGTTGTTTTGTGGGTCGCGTTGACCGTGTTTGACCGTATCGATCGTATTTGACCTAACGACCCGTTGGTGACGGTTTTGGATCAAGTGTGTGTGTAACGTACGGCTTAGTGTCGTGTGATGTGTACAGATACCAAAATCACTTTCGTGAGGAAACTTACTATTTATAGTAAGTTTCTACTTTAGGAAAGTTTCCACATTTGACAAATCAAGCAATAAATCATAATCTGATTATTCTATTATACATATTTATCCTAAGTGAGCATGTTATCACATAGCACATAGTTACATATAGCCGGTTTAGCATGGTTTGCGCATAAAAGTTTCTATAAATAGAAGGTTACAAAATAAACATGTGTCGCTAAGTCTAGCTAACAATCTCATCATAATATCGTCATCCTAGTTCAAAATAACCGTTAGATCATATTCATTACAACAAACCTGCCATCATTTATAGACTTTGTGAAATAAAGTTACTATTCATGGTACTATTCATAATAATCATATATTTTGTGATTTAACAATTTTACACATCAATAATCATCCTTTTAGTTTCTAAACATCATTTTGAACATAACCTATAGATATAACCACATGCATTAAGCCATTTCATCATAAATCAACATTTCATGATATTAAAGTTACCACAATTTGTAAAAATCACATTTTGACATATCTTACTATTCATAACACTTCTAGATCCCATAAATCATATCCAATAACATTTCAATATCAAACCTCATGAATCTCCACCTATATCATACATACATGTTGCTAGAACCATCATTTTTATCAATATGACCATTATATCATAACAACGTCCTCATGAAATGTAAAAATACATCATACTAACATCATAGATCATCAATATTCATACTCAAATCAACAAACCCAGATTCAAAGTGATAGAAATTCGTGTATATGAAGTTCATGCATTTGTATGTGGGTGTGTGAGCTTGCATGTGTGTGTAATGGTGTTTTTAGACTACAAGGGTGCTAGATCTACCTTCTAATGCTTCAAAATGTGGCTAAGCAAGCTTCAATCACGAGAGAGAATGGAGTGTGGTGTTCTTGGAGCTCCTTTGTGCTTCAAACCTTCAAGATCTTCAAGAACAAGCTTCCCAAGCTCCAACCATGGCTTCCAAGGTTTCAAATGAGTGTGATATGGTGTTGTAGTAGTGAAATCAGCTGAATTTGGGGGTTTAAATGGAAGAATTTACGTGTAGTATTGGGTAAAAGAGGTATGGTGTGGTAATCATGAGATTTAAAAGATTTTTAAGTGTCAGAGTAGTCAGGCGTATCGCCTGACGTTGACCACCAAGGCCAGGCGTTACGCGCGGGACAGACAGATGAGAGGCGTTCCCTCCTCATCCGTGCGTATCGCCTGGGTAGGGATCCTCGGGTCAGGCGTACCGCCTGGACCCTAGATCCGGCCCAATTTGGCCCATTTTCATGTTTTGATCCATTTTTCGCGTATTTTTCGATTACGAGTATCGTTTCTCGACATATGGACATCGTTCTACTAACTTAGGTTCCCCGGAACCTAATGTGCAGTGAAAGTGTTCTGTGGTTTGATCCGTTCACCAACATTCGTCATTCAAGACACGTGCGAGTTTTCGTGCGATAATTCCTCGAATTATCGGTGTGTTAGGTCCGTTGTGCCACGTGTCACACTAAATAAAATTATTCTAGTGCCACATATGAAATAATAACACACATTATTATTAAAGTATTATAATTGCTGACCTGGAATTTGCGAGGCGTCACATTCTGTAACAAAATATGTGCTTTCCAAAAGTCTACTAGGTCCTCTATCTGAGCATCCTAGTATACAATCCTGAAAGCCTGAGCCTATTCCAGTGCATTACCTGAGAAAGCATGTAAGAAAATAAAGTCAACACAATGGTTGGTGAGTTCATATAGTTTTAGTACTTGAAAAATAGTTTTGCAAACCTTCTCGGTAAAACCTTAACCTTATTAACAACACCTGTATCATCCAACTCGGTATGCTTATATATAGGGCATACCCCTGAGTCGAGCCTACAACCCGCCCAGACGCCGTCCCACCACATACTAAGTCACATAGGACATTGTTGTTAATAATAATTAAGCATTTTACCTACCATTCAATTCCAACATAGATTCAAGCATTATGTTTATAAGTTTTATGATATCAACCCAAAAGTGTTCACGGATCCCCTAGGTAACAACCTTAATCTCATTAACACCACTTGTATCATCCAACTCGGTATGCTTATATATAGGGCATACCCCTGAGTCGAGCCTACAACCCGCCCAAACGCCATCCCACCACATACTATGTCGCATAGGACATTGTTAATGATAATTAAGCGTCTTACCTACCCTTCAACACGCACAAAGTAGCATCTGAGTTTCAAGTTTATGAGGCACCAGTATGGACAGCTGAACACCCTAAGGAGTTCAGCATCCATCCATAACGGTCCTAAGTAGAACTCATGACGTGTTATGATAGAGAACCCTCAAGCTGACACAAAGTCAGTTAGAAGAACTCAAATCATTCTAGTCACTTGTCATAACCATGGAAGAATCAAGAAGAACACTGAATGGCTAGTATGGCTTGACCACTGTCAAGACTCGGCGGCCAATCAGTCTGTCTTACATGACTCTGACAACGAAGAGCACTGATGACTAGTATGGCTTGACCAATGTCAAGACTCGGCGGCCAACAGTCGGTCTTACGATGTCCGACAAAGAAGAACACTGATGACTAGTGTGGCTTGACCCATGTCAAGACTCGTCGGCCAACAGTCTGTCTTACGATGTCCTATAGCTTAAGCATACAAGTTTAAAGCATTCACATAGTTTCACTGATGACTAGTATGGCTTGACCAATGTCAAGACTCGGCGGTCAATCAGCCTGTTGTCTGAGCATTCCAAGTATATCAAGTATTCACGTGTTTTCAAGCATTTCGAGTATATCAAGCATTCAAGTGTTTTAAGTCTTTCAAGTATATCAAGCGTTCACGTTCTCCAAGCATATCAAGTATATCAAGCATTCACGTGTTTCAAGCATTCCAAGTATATCAAGTCTTTCTAAGTTTAAGTTTATAAGTTTAAGTCTATGGGGCCATACATCAGGCCGCAAGGGGCTATCTCTGGGCCAGTCAAACATTTTACCTAGCCGCCTAGGCCACACAAGCCACATCCTCTGCAGAGGTTGTGCCAGCTGCACAGACTACCCAGTCCACCCAAGCCCCTCATACTGAGCAATATACCAGCTGCAATAGGAGGTATCAGCAGGCCCACTAGAAACTTGAAAAATACCCATATTCGTGCAGCCAGTCCAACCAGCATGTGCCATTATGGCACCAGAAGACACACATCAAGGCCATACAGGGGCCATTAATATCAGCCATAAGGGCCAGCAGGTTGGTCAACCAAAAAGCCGCAAGTGCAGGCTGCAGGGCCACATACTGTAGGCGGCAGGGCCCTCCCTGTATAGATCAACCCTACCAAACCCAGCAGGGTACCAGATCAGGCCATCAGGATAGTGTCGCATTAGATCGATAGGCACAAAAGTAAGATCATGTAGAAGTTGCACCACTTTAATCCAAATAAATATGATCATACCTAGCGCATAGTCAACCGAGATATCCCCATATGGGGTACATAAGTTGGACCATACAACCCCCTAACTTCCTGTTTATATCCTCAAAGTGACAACAGTTGGTATGTTTTATGTAATCCAAGGACCTGCAGCCCCAAGTCAACCTAGTGCTACTAGCAGGCCAAATATAGACTGTCACGGTGTCCCAAAAGAGGCTGGCCTGGGCCACATTATTGTCACAGTCCATATAAAACAGGGCCACCCTATTGCCATACCTATCCGCATCAGACCTCAAACCACACTGAGCCTGAGTCCAGTCACAACACATGTGCATCAGCAGACCCCCATGTCCCATGAGCCACCCATTCCGCACAGAATCATTCTGGACAATCTTACAAACTCCCCCTAGGAGTCTAGGACAACCCCCACTGACATAAATCTGCAACACAAATCACCTGCAACACAATTCATCGGGTGACTTATTTTACTCGGGCATGTTGAACTAATTAACTAAATATGAATAATCTATCCAAAATTTTGGGCAAATTGAAGTTAAAAGCTTCCCATGTTTTTATGCTGAAATGCTGATCCTTTTATTGCATATTTTTTTGTGATCTCCTATTTTTTCTCTTCTTTCAAGTCAAGTAACATCTAGGCTAAATTTGTTTTCTTTTTCTCTCTTATAAGAATTCCCAACTTATTTGTCGTGGTCATCTGGATGGAGATTTGTATAAACTAGAACTAGATGACCAGTTTTCAAAATCCTTATTGTCATATAATTTAATGATGTAACTAAGAAAAGAAAGAGAGATTTGGAAACTTCATCCATGTTATGGCATCAACGCTTAGGCCATATTTAGCGAGATAGAATGCAAAGACTTGTGAAAGATGAAGTGTTACCAAATCTTGATTTCAGTGATTTTGAAACTTGTGTTAAATGTATTAAAGGTAAAATGACTAAAGGAAATAAAAGAGGTGCCACAAGAAGTTCTAGTCTTCTAGAACTTATACATACTGATATTTGTGGACCTTTTCCTAAAGGAATAACTGGACATAAATCATTTATTACTTTTATTGATGATCATTCACTATATATGTACTTGTACTTGATTAAAGAAAAATCTAAAGCACTAGATATGTTTAAAGTTTTCAAAGCTAAAGTTGAAAATCAGCTGAATTGTAAAATCAAAGTAGTTCATTCAGATAGAGGCGGTGAGTATTATGGTCGATATACTGTCCATTTTCTAACTTTTGTGTAGAACACGAGATCATAAACCAATATACCATGCCTGACACTCCTCAGCAAAATGGGGTAGCTGAGAGAAGGAACAGGACACTTATGGACATGGTACGCAGTATGTTAGCCAATTCAGGATTGCCTAAATTTCTTTGGACTGAAGCCTTAAAGACAGCTGTTCATATTGTAAATAGAGTCCCTTCTAAATCTATCCCCAAAACTCCTTTTGAGATTTGGACAGGAAGGAAACCTAGCTTACGTTATATGAAAGTATGGGGTTGTTGTCACACCCCCAAATTCCCACGTGTGGTGTCAGTCCACATGGGTGTGACGTGGCCAGAATCACAGCTCATGGTCATATAGAACGACTCTATATGCGTTTCAAAATACACTGTTTGTCATAAAAGTTAATTATAATAGTTTGCAGTGGAAATAAAATGTTGGTACAACGGAAAAGTAATAAGTTTAGAATACAACGAAAACAAGCTGTCAGACACTACATTGTTTTAGAATACATAATCATGCTAATGTTTATAGTAGAGGTTAGAATGCATGCAAGACTCCTCAAAAGTCCTACTCCAAGTGTATCCTAGCATCATGCGTTCAGTTACATGAGAATACATGCGAAAATGTGTCAACATAAAGTTGGTGAGTTCACAGGTTTAAGTAGTTGAAAACAGTAAACAGATATATACTGGGTATGTTAATTTGTTTGTTTTGTTGGACCCACGATCCCGAGTGTGTCAGTTCATCTTACCGAAACTTAGACTTGTTGCTTGCCTCCCTGGGTTATCGCGGTACCCAGCAAAAGCTCGATATTACACTCGTTATGACCTCCAGTCAACATTGGCACCGAGTGGGGTTTGTCAGGCCCAGTAGTACTACGTAATAACAACTCGTTTGTTACACAATTAACGGTAAGGGTGTGAGGACTTTTGTTGCGATATAGTTACACTCAAAAGTTGTTTTTCAACATACCAGTCATACATCTAAAACAGTTGCATAATATTCTCACCCCAAAACTTTAACAAAACAGTTAAGTATAAAAGTGGGGCTGTAAACTCACCTTAGTGATAATCGGATAAGATAGCGTAAGCTCCTGCTTGGTAAACGTGTCGGTCACCGGCTACCTATATCGTATAGCTTACGTGAGTTCGTGTAAGTGACCGTGTTCGTGTTCGTGCTCGTGTTTGTGCTCAACAACTCTTGGTTGTTATGTTTGCCCATGTTGGTCCACATTGACCGTGTTTGTTCAAGTTTGCCAGTGTTTGACTGTGTTTGACCGTGTCAAGTCAACGACCCGTTGGTGAACCATGTGTTGGTTGTGAATCGTGTAACATTTGTGTTAGTGCTCGTTGTGTGCAAAACGCGCAAGTTGCGTCTATGGACAACTTACTATTTAGAGTAGGTTTCCATTTATGGCAAGTTTCACAACACTTATCGATTTTAAAGTTCTAGCATGCTCGTTAAGTCTTACGTGATCATGTTAACACATAGCACGTCGTCATGCGAATCAAATAAGTCACGTAAGTCACGTTTGCATACAAAAGTTTCCTAAAAAGGAAAGTTTCTAATTTCTAACAAGTGTGATATCAGAAACCATCTAACTTAGCATGCAATCATCATATTAAAGCATATTAAGCCATTTAGCAAGTTCAAAACATACAAAACGTTCATAAATTGATAATTTATAAACTAAAGTTACTATAAATAGTAACTTTGTCAATTTTCATACAAATGATCATTCTAATCATACCTAGACCATTTTTATGTCACAAGTCATCATAACAAGTCATTTAACATCATTTAAACATGCTCAAATAGCCAAAATTATCATTCATCAAGATTTGGTTTATAAAAGTTACTATATATAGTATCTATGCCAAAAATGACCATAATCAACATTAGAATCACATTCTAAGCATCATTATCATCCCAATTACATCTTAATAGGAATTCAAGAGCATTCCATATTATCATTTTGCAATTTAAAAGTTACTATTAATAGAAGGAAATCAATATAACCATATTTTAACCATTTAGACATGATCCAACCATGCAATATCCCTCTAACATCATTCCTAATCACATTCAAATATCCAAAATCATTCCAATATACATGGATCATACATGCATGTCATCATTTCAACATTTAATACACAAATCAGGAGATTTTCACAAGCACATCTCCATAGATCGTCATAAATCATCACAATATCATCATAGATCATCAATAACAGTAGTTTCATCAACAAACCCAGATTCAAACATCATAAAATTCGTGCATGTGAGCCTAGTGAGCTTGCATGTGGGTCTTAACCCTTGCATGTGTGTGTATTGATGTGTAGAGAGCATTTTAGCCATGGACTACCTCAAATGCTCCAAGATCTGATGAATGATGATGCTAGCAGCCTCCAAGACCTCTGGATAGCTTGTTCTCAGCAGAAACGAAGTGGTGATGGTGGTGGATGGTGACCTAGGAAGCTTCCTTTAAGGTTCTTGAGCTTCAAGCTCCCCTGCAATGGCTTTCTATGGATGTTCTTGGGTGTAGCAGAGGTGGCTGGAGAGGATAGAGTCGGATTATGGCGTGCAAGATCGAACAATATGATTGTGGGGGGTAGAGTAGCCATAATCTTCTTGGTTTTATAAAGATTTGGCGTCTGGGCCGCGTCGCGTACCGCCGAGAGGCTCCCAGATTCCTTCCGCATAACGCGATTGATTTCGGGATTCAAAAATCCCCCAGGATCCTCCGCGTACCGCTAGTGGGCCATCGCGTACCGCGATGGGTCCCAGAGGAGCCCAATAGGCCCAATTTCATGGGTTTGATCCGTTCGTTGCTGTTTTCACGCTTACGAACTATCGTTTGGCCTCGTTTGAACTTTCAAGTTCAATGTTTGAGCGTTTCGCGAGGTTTAGAGTGTTTTGTTACACGATATGCTAAACATTCACCAACGTTCGTGTGTTTTGACACGTGTGTGCGGTTTCTTGATAATTCCTCGAATTATCTTGTTGTGTGTCAGCGTTCGTACTGTCGTGTCACGTGTCACACTAAATTAAGCTAATTCTAGTGCCACGTGTACAAATAATCAATTAAATAAACAGTTAATAAAATAGAAGCTGTCCTGGAATTTACGGGGTGTCACAGTTGTCCTGCTGAAGCAAAAGTCTATAATCCTCAACAAAAGAAGCTTGACATAAAAACTGTCAGTTGTTTCTTTGTTGGTTATCCTGAAAGATCAAAAGGATATAGATTTTATTGCTCTTCTCACACTACACGTATTGTAGAAACTCGTAATGCTGAATTCCTTGAGAACTCTAACATCAGTGGGAGCAGTTCATGTCATGATTATATCCTTCAAGAAATACAAGAGGTGGGGGGGGGGGGATGAGTTCTTTATCCTTAAGAAATACAAGAGGTGGGGGGATGAGTTCTTTATCCTTGCCACCATTAACACCTCTTGTACATGACACTACACCACCGCTTGTTGAAGAAGATCCAATTGTTCCAAATATTCCTGATATCCCTCACCATGTAGACACGTTAGATTCTAATCAGGTGTCACCCCCCGAGCCGGCGGGGTTGGATCGGAGTCCTTGTCGAGCGGAAAGTTCTCGGGGCGCGATATCGTGAATGATAATCGTAGTATACAATCCTGAAAGCCTGAGCCTATTCCAGTGCATTACCTGAGAAAGCATGTAAGAAAATAAAGTCAACACAATGGTTGGTGAGTTCATATAGTTTTAGTACTTGAAAAATAGTTTTGCAAACCTTCTCGGTAAAACCTTAACCTTATTAACAACACCTGTATCATCCAACTCGGTATGCTTATATATAGGGCATACCCCTGAGTCGAGCCTACAACCCGCCCAGACGCCGTCCCACCACATACTAAGTCACATAGGACATTGTTGTTAATAATAATTAAGCATTTTACCTACCATTCAATTCCAACATAGATTCAAGCATTATGTTTATAAGTTTTATGATATCAACCCAAAAGTGTTCACGGATCCCCTAGGTAACAACCTTAATCTCATTAACACCACTTGTATCATCCAACTCGGTATGCTTATATATAGGGCATACCCCTGAGTCGAGCCTACAACCCGCCCAAACGCCATCCCACCACATACTATGTCGCATAGGACATTGTTAATGATAATTAAGCGTCTTACCTACCCTTCAACACGCACAAAGTAGCATCTGAGTTTCAAGTTTATGAGGCACCAGTATGGACAGCTGAACACCCTAAGGAGTTCAGCATCCATCCATAACGGTCCTAAGTAGAACTCATGACGTGTTATGATAGAGAACCCTCAAGCTGACACAAAGTCAGTTAGAAGAACTCAAATCATTCTAGTCACTTGTCATAACCATGGAAGAATCAAGAAGAACACTGAATGGCTAGTATGGCTTGACCACTGTCAAGACTCGGCGGCCAATCAGTCTGTCTTACATGACTCTGACAACGAAGAGCACTGATGACTAGTATGGCTTGACCAATGTCAAGACTCGGCGGCCAACAGTCGGTCTTACGATGTCCGACAAAGAAGAACACTGATGACTAGTGTGGCTTGACCCATGTCAAGACTCGTCGGCCAACAGTCTGTCTTACGATGTCCTATAGCTTAAGCATACAAGTTTAAAGCATTCACATAGTTTCACTGATGACTAGTATGGCTTGACCAATGTCAAGACTCGGCGGTCAATCAGCCTGTTGTCTGAGCATTCCAAGTATATCAAGTATTCACGTGTTTTCAAGCATTTCGAGTATATCAAGCATTCAAGTGTTTTAAGTCTTTCAAGTATATCAAGCGTTCACGTTCTCCAAGCATATCAAGTATATCAAGCATTCACGTGTTTCAAGCATTCCAAGTATATCAAGTCTTTCTAAGTTTAAGTTTATAAGTTTAAGTTTGAGCAAATAAGTGTAAGTGTAAAACAAATAATCATCTAGTTTAAAAGTGTAAAATCTTATCTTCTAAAATAATTACATAAAGTATTAGTATTTAGAATAAGCATTTATAGTTTTTAGTTTTCGAAACAAGTGTATCAAGTATTAGTGTTTAGTGTAAGTGTTTTCAAAGCCTTAGCACCGAGTAAGTAGTTTACGCATCGAGTTTATAATGTAAACATTTAAACATATAGTTTAAGCACATAGCTTTTAGCATAAGCATTTAGCCTAAAGTTCAAGAGTAAAGTTTGTAGCACAATCATCGAGTGTAAAGTTTAAGCCTAAATTCTCATAGTATAAGTATCAAGTATAAAGTTTAGGTATACGCATAAAGTCATATGTGTGAAGCACAAAGTATAAGCATCACAAATAAGTGTAAAAGCATTTATTTAAAACATTTCATTATTTGTTTAAAATGTATACATGCTTCTCAGTCCCGAAGTAAAACAAATATGTTTGAAAAGGGATAAATGAACTCACTTGGTGTTTAAAGTGGTTGACTTAGCTTAAACTAGACTGCGTGCGCTCTGTGTTGTGTTTGTGATATTATTCACGTTCCTGTATTGATTTCATGTGGTTTGTAGTCAATAAGTATACGTTCTAGATAAATCGTGTGTGTGTAGGTGTTAGCCCTAAGTTGGTTAACACGTGTGAGTCTCAGTCATTATCCGGCCCCACTTCAGTTATTTTAGGTTTTCTAACACTTAACCATTTTGAGTTAAAACTTTGTATGCCACCCTTGACATCTTTTGTTATTTTGTTTGAGGATCACAACTTTATGATGCATGAGATTCATAAATTCCATGAAACTCCACCACCTTTGTAGTAACACGTAATTATTAATGGATTTTTATACATATTATCATAAATACATTGTTTTAAGGTGTTAGTTTATCTCATTAACCTTGGGACCGGATAATCACTTGGGTCGTTTTCGTTATGTGGGCCGATTAGGCCCTAGTGCCAAATAGGCTTATTGGGCTTGGTCGAATGAAGAAATGAGTCCACTAAAGAAGTTGGGCCAAATCACATGCTGGGCCGGCTGAGTCTATTGGGCCGAAGAGGTTTCCTGGGTCGAGCCGTGGGTATGGGCCGCAAATTTGGGCCCAGCAAGTGTATGTAACCCTTATCAGTCATGTGGGCCAAGGGTTGGGCCAGGTAGATGCTATTGGGCAGAATGGTGTTATCCCGGTCGAATAATCTATTCTCAGCCGAAAGGAGGTGGATGTTGGGGTTTGGCCAAGGTTCGGCTGAGATCCCTTGTTCGTGCCATTGAAGGTTCGTCGCCCATGGTTCGTTGGGGTTGGTTCGCGGTTCATGCAAGGGTTCGCCGAGGATGACCAAGGCTCGGCTAAGCCTCACAACTCACAGGTTCTGCCAGCAAGCATGGAGGTTCGTGAGCATGGGAGAGGTTCGGCTAGCCAACATGGTTCGGCTAGGTGGGTTCGTGCATGTCCAGGTTCGCCTCATGGATAGGGTTCGCCTGATGTGACCGCCAAAGGTTCGTTGTGTGGTGAAAGGTTCGGCCGAAGAAGCTGTAACCACACAGGTTCGTGGATTATATGCATAAGGTTCGTTCCATATGATGATCAAAGAGGGTTCGTGAGTACATCAGGAGGGTTCGGCCGTGGTATTTTTTCGCCAGTGGAGGTTTGGTGGTGGTATAGGCGAACCCTAGGTTCGGGAGTGATGATGGCAGGTTCGTTGGTCCCATGTTTCCCGCCCCTTATAGGTTCGCCGACTTGTGCTGGCACCCCACAGGTTCGGCTGTTGGCTGCTTTCTAGCGAACCTGCATCTCATCATCGTCATCTTCATCGAATCAGTAGTTCCCGATCATCATCTAGGTTAAACCCATGCTGTGAAAGTTTGCTAGAGGTGCGGGACACGAAGTGGTGGTGCAAGGAACTAGCTTGAGTTAGTTTAACAATAATGAATGTAGAAAACCCTATAAATCCGAACCTTTAAGCATCAATACCTCAAAATCAGCTGGATAAATCCCCAGATCGGTTGTACTTTCGTGTAGAGGGAGTCGAGATCTTTGTTTAGGCTCCAAGAACACACGATTTCGTCAAATATTGAAGGAGTTATGGTTGTTTGAAAGTGATGAACTTTATAGAGAGAGAGAGGAACGGGAGAGAGTGTTTAGAGAGAGAGAGAAATCTTGAAAATGAATTAAATGCAAACATTTGGTGTTTAAATACCCGAGGGTATTCGGGTTCGTTTCGGTTGTTCGGTTTTCGTCTCCGTTGCGTTTCCGGATCGTAACACGCGCGTTTTTAATAATTTAAATAAAAAGAGTTTATTTTAAATGTCTTGGAGGTATTTATTTATAATAAGTATTTTAAATATCATTTTCTTGAATTATTTATCTAAATATATTATTTTTACGCGTTACGTTAATTCTTTCGCGCATTTACGTATTTTATTTTAAAATAGTTTCCTTTTTAATTTATTTCTGATGAGTTTCAAAATTGTAAAACTGGAAACATTATATTTCTTTAAATTTATTATCGTTCGTATCGTTTTCGTTTTCGTTTCGTCAGAAAACGTCACTTACGCGCGTTTGCGTTTTCGTACAGAGCGCTAACTGTACGAACACGATCGTACGTTTCACTTTCTGATTTTGTTTGCTACTTTTCAGTCATCATTTCAGATTGTTAAACCCTCATATTTATTCATACAGATCGTCACCTATACGAATAATTCGTTGATTTAGCATGCTGTAACAACAATTGTTATGGTTTTGTTCTGTTTATCCTCACATATGTTTGTACCTAATGATATCAAATCAAGCCTATGTGTACCTGTTCATTGCCGTCTGATGTGTTTCTGACTGTTTAAACCATGAGGTTTAAATCAGAATTTCAGAAACATAGTATTATAGTTTGTGTTTAGCATAAAGTGTCCATTGCATCAACCTAGTTTACATAGTTCGTACTTGAGTTACTGTTCACGTGACTGTGTAACTTTTGAGGTGTTATTTTTTTACCCGGTTTAATGCACCGCATCGCGCGCGGGCATAAACCTAGTTTGTTGAATATTAGGATTCGGCAGAGCCGGCCCTGAGAATCATAAAAAATTCCAGGGCCTGGGGCGAGAAAAAAAAATGGGCACTTTTGGGTGCGGTCCTGAGAATTGAGGTGCCTAGAACCGAACCGTATTTGTAACTGAAAAAACCCGAACCAAATTCGGTTTGGTTCCTAACTGTATCCGAATTCTGAATTCGGTTTTCGATTCGGTTCCTAACCGTATCTGAATTTATGTTTTTTGGTTCAATTGTTACAAAAAAAATTTTTGAATTCCTCTTGTTTGATTAACCGATTAAACCAAATTCGGATTTAAATTTATTATCATATTAATAATATATAAGGCTGAATTCGGTTTATTTGTTTTTAACCAGTTTATTCGACTTAAATCAGTTTATTGTTTATTCAGATGTTTATTCAATTTTTAACCGGCTTATTTGGTTTTTAATCGGTTTATTCGGTTTGTTCATTTTCAACTGAAACCAAACTGAACCACTTCTTAAATTCGGTTCGGTTATTGGATAGGGAAAGAAATTGAAAACCAATTAAACTATACCGAATAAACAATTAACTGAACTGATAAACACCTCTAGTTTAAAGAGAATGAAAGTAATTTCTTATATTTTTAAAAAATTACTTTTTGTACCATTTAAATCATATGTTTTTAAATGGTTATTTATATATTGTTTATACAAAAATTTTTTATATAATATATAAAAACTTTAAAATATTGGGCCCCTTAAAATGTCGGGCCCGGGGCGGTCGCCCGCCTCGCCCCTCCTAAGGGCCGGCCTTGGCGATTCGGTTAGGTTTTATTTACCAAGAACTGTGACTAGTAGAAATTACATCATGTTTATTTGTTTTGGTCATAAAACTGTCGACAAAGAAATGATGTTTTTCTAACATTTTACTGTTTTAGCCTATTTACCCAACCCGATCGTGCCATCTGATATTTATATTAATTTATTGAACTTTTACGTTGCATTTTTTTTAAATCTTAATACTCGTATTATGACTAATAAAATATATCCCTCTATTTATAACTACATATGTCCACTTTATTTTATTTTATAATTTTCCTTTTTTAGATTTAAGAAAATATATGTAATTTAAAACTTTGAAAGTGTAATATTGATAGACCTTTACTATATTACGAATAAAATGTGACCAAATTTAGATGATATGCTAATGGCATGTTTAAGATTGCTTATCCAAATAAGTTGTCTAAATGGTAAAAGACCCACCTTTCAATGTAGAGGTCAAGGATTCAACTCTCACTTGAGAAATTTTGATGGATACCAGATGAGGGGAAGAATGTTGAGCTTAATGTCGAGTTCTGAACCGATAGCTGGTTTCTGCGCATCAAGTGCAGCTCTTCCGAGTGTGGCGCCCGGTAAAACGGGTTTTCGCTCCCTTGAGGAAGGGGTCTTCCGATGCCTGCTGGCGTGGTGCATATGCCACGACGTTACGCTCGGTTGTTGCTGTTCAAAAAAAAAAGATTGCTTATTTAATTTAAAAAAGATTTTTTTTAACAAAAGTGTTTATTAACTTACTAGACTAAAACCCGTGTACACACGGATTTAAATAGTAGAAAATGATCTAATTAATAAAATAATGTATATTTCTTTTGTATTACATATTATATTGAAACATAAATCATAGAAACTAATTATAAGATCTTGTGAACTCACATATGATCTCTTAAACATTGAAATTTATTTTACATTCATTCTTCTACAAGTAAACAAAATTGTAACATATATCAAATTAAATTTGCAATAAGTTAGTCACAAGAAAATAATGAAAATCATTTTGATCAGTTGGTTTATAATTATATATATTAACGACAAGTCACAATATATGGAAAAAGTTGAAAGCCAGCCAACTAAATTGATCCAAATGCATTTCACAGTTTCACTTCCATTGTAGAGCACTTAGTACTAAAAATTGCAAAATGCAGCACTTAAAAAGTTAAAATTACAGAATGCAGATCACTTTAAAATGCCCTGTTTGTAAGGCCAAGTGAACGGGGTGTGGGTGACCGCTCCCTTGGGGCGTGGATGACTTGGGCGTGGCCTTAGCCACGCTTCTCCACCGAAGACCATTAGGGGAGTTTATTTGGACATCCCCTATAGATCAGTTGACACCACCTAGACCCATACGGGTCGTATGACCCTATACGGGTCGTATGGTGTCAGACTTTGTCAGGTAAATGTCTGACGGTTGAAAGTACATACGGGTCGTATGGCCCTATATGGGTCGTATAGGGCAAAAATCAAAACCAAAATAAAACGAAACAATTTTATGGGATAAAGAAAATTTAAGAATAAAAAAGAATATTACGATGAGGAGAAGAAAGAATGGTAACCAGACATAACTTTAAAAGAAGGTTAATTATTAAATTATAAAAGAAAGTAAAATCTTGGAAAGGAAAATCTTGAAAAGTAAAATGATGGTTTGATGGACAACATGCGTAAAATCTTGAAAAGAATGGTACTAGCTCTAAGTTTGAACTTTGAAAAAACAAAAGAATTTTAATAAATTAATATTATTTTTTCATTTAATAGCCACATACTTTTTGGAGTAGCGTACAAAATCTTTCTCTCTCTACACATTAAATCTTTCTTTCTCTCACTTTTTCATTTTTCTTATTTGATCCCCTATGCATACGGGTCGTATGGTCACATACGGGCCGTATGGGGTGTGTCAGAACTGTGATTTGATGTGTCAGTTTTTGTCAGAAATAAAAAACACATACGATCCGTATAGGCCAATACGACCTGTATGAATGGTGTATGTTGAACCAGGCTGGCGTCTCCTTAACAGATCCCTAATTTTTTCGGCAAATTGGAGAGCTCCAACAGGGCGTGGATGACTTGAGTGACATTTTCACAAGTGATTGAGTAGGTGGTTGTGATAGATGCCTACGTGACGCCTAGATGGAGTGATTCCAACCATGAGCATACCCATGGTCTAAGTGTTTACCAAGATTAAGGTTCAAGAAAAAATGTTTATAGAATTGATTAATGAAACCACGTTCTAAATAACAAATCACAGTTCACAAGAAAAGATTACAATCAATTTCTTACAAACACACACCAAAATTTGATATCTAAAAACATATTCTAAGAATTAATGGTCTTCGCAAAATGTTTCTTACATTGTTCCCAATCCCATTCTTTATCTCCATCCATCACCACGTCTTCTTCCTTATTCTCAGCACCACCTCGAGATTCGCCCTTCTTCAGTTTGTCATTTTCCACCTGATTCTTTCGATATCAAACCAGTTAATCACACTCCTAAACATTATTGAAACAGAGTCCCGTCGGCGAGGGCTTTCTTCTCCCACGCCGTTTCCGTTGATGCAAATCTTTTAACATAGGAGATAATCTATTCAACTAATAGGTTGATTAAGGGTTTAATCGGTGAATTCAGATTTGTGTATGTGAGTTTGTGAGTTGGATCGGATATGTGAACGAACGGAGGGAAGTTCGCCGGAGACATCAACGCCATTGTTAGCAGAAGATCAAGAACACATGGTGTAAATTTCTAAATTAATATTTTTTTAAAGTGTTAGATGAAAATGAAAACTTCAAAAGATCAAGCAAAGCATGAGCATATCGAGAGAGAAATTAGGGTTTTGAAGGGTAGGATTCTAAATCAAGTAATACATCAGCATCTGTGAAAACTTGGGCTTTTGAAATGTGATTTGTTGACCTTGAAAGAATATGAGAAAAGGGATAGAACTTCAGAATCCTGCAGCTTAGTAAAAATGGGTATTTTTAGATCCAAAAATGTGAAACAAATGAGCGGGAAAAAGAAAAAATGAGATGGTTTAGACTTTAGAGCTTGACACATGACACCTTTTGTTAGTCATTTATTATATAACTAGCCTATTGACCCGTATATTATACGGTGTTGTCTTAAAAAATTACAAATATCTAAACACCTCCTTATATACAAATTTAGTAACTACAATATAAAAGTATTCAGTCTTCATTATTTTTTTAAAATTATATATTTGAGAAAGTGTGATGCATCTTCTTGCATCAAGAATGATTATAAAAACCTTTTACCAAGTTGAGAGACTCAATTGGTATGCATCAAAGTATGCTCACAAGTTAATCTAATGCAACGGAAAGCCGTCAAACAATGTGGAAAGCTGTCAGGAGGTGTGACCGGGAGTATTAGATGTGATTGCTCCTAACATGAGACTTGTTGGATAGTAATAGACTCTCATAGTTACAGATGCACTGCCATAGTCGTATTTGTCCAGCTCATAGCATAAGTTCAACTCAACTTTATCATGAAAGCAATCCTTGTCCAAGTGGTGAACATTTGCCTATATTGCTTTCCCCTGAAATAGAAATGATGTTTGTTAGTTTATTATAATAAGCAATAGGCAGGAGTTTTTTTTTTTAATTTGATGGGGTACTTGCGTAGATGTTATCCAATACGTAGCAAATGTCTTTTCTTTGTAAATATGGTTCCTATTTTATTACGATTCTAACTTGAATTGGTATTGCATTACTTCATGTTACAATGAATGAGATTCTACAATTGATATAATAGGATTCTGCAACTGATATAATAAAGAAGCATAAAGAGCAAGCACCACGTAGCATGGTTCTCTAATGAACAATTAAAATTCTTTGGACCAAACACTTCACATACATGAAACAGGAGAACAGTAAATTAAAGAACTTCAATATAGTTAACAATAAAAATCTGGTAATACAAAAAAAATCAACCATCAATTAAGTAATATTAAAAAAAATCCCTAAAGATGCAGTTGGCAATTTAAGCAAGTGACATCAAGACTCATAAAATAATGATGCTAAAAATAATCACTAAATGTATAACCATAAGAGCATTAGATACAACCACACGAGCAGAGCTTTCAGGATACATGTTAGCACACTGATAGTTATGGCAAACTTACTGCATTTACAAACTAATAAAAAGGTTATGTTAAGCAAATACATATTAACATAGCTATTTAAAAGATTTAACAGTAAGATCTTATCATTAAATAAAAACCATTTATACAATGAGACTGTCAAAAATCAAATCACAAATTATATTCTCAGAATAGTCATATTTTTATGAAGTTAAAAGTTTAAAAGTTGCATTTGTAATTAACCGATTTTGATAAAAATAAAAAAGCCAAGATACGTCAATTGGGATACGTGATTGACCCTGTTTTTGTGGAGACGGAAGCATTAGCGACCTGGGTTTTTTGATCGGGGCCTTCGTGGGATGGTGATTCAATGATGTTCTTGAGGTTGTTGATGGAGAATTTGAATAACTTCTCAAATACTTGAGTCGTCACGAGTTCATCTAACAGACTTATCTATGTCGGTTCAATCAAAAACTGATGCTTAACTCTAGAAATTATATCGAAATCCCAAACTAACAAAACCCGAAATTGAAGAATTTAGAACAAAGGTTATACCAAAAATTACACCAATTCTCATCAGATGTGTGTCTAAATATTTGAACAGAAATGCCTTACAAATTCCGATAAATTGATAATCGAGATACACTTATGTTCAATATGAAATAAATTACACTTAATCCAAACTTAATTCGATGAAATTGATAATCGAGAGACACTTACCTGTGAGCGAAATCCAACCTTGATGAATTGCGTGTAACCGATTTTGTGCTCAAAGACAACCGAATAAAGCATTGTCGATTGAGATAGAAACAACCAATGTGAGGATCAAGGTCAAAGAAACGAAATTCGGGATCGATGGAGAAGCCTGAGAAGTTTGAGATTTTCAAAACATGAATAGATTTTAGGGTTTTGGAAAAAGGGAACGATGATATCAAGATATGGATGGATTCGATGAAAACGGGTATAACCCGCGAGTGAATAGATCCGCGTGTTTTTTTTTTAATATTTGAGAAAACACCATAAGATGCCACGTGGTATGAATAGGTTTTAATCCAATTAATTGTTGTCATGTGTCTTTTAATTGAACCAAAAAACGACATGTGGCGGATTGTTATTGTTTTATTAGATAGTATAGATATAGATAGATATGTTATATACCCGTGTAATACACGGGTTGTATAAAAAGTAGGAAAAAATAAGCAAAAGTGTAATAATTTTAAGATTAAAATTACATATTGTTAAGTACAATAAGCGACTACGTAAAGTTACAATAAATTTTCATAAATATTTTTTTTTGTATATAACATTTGTTGTATTTGTATCTTATCCTCTTTATCTCCAATTATTAACTTTTAATCTTCGTTACTTGTAACCCTAAATAATGCAATATAAAGCTGACCACGGCAAACAATGAATGTTTCAAACACAAACCAACCCTAAATAATGATTGTCCTTGCCTCTTATTTATGGTCATGACGAAACATACACTTGCAGGAAACTGTCAACTTTTAATTTAAATTAAATCCTCTGGTTTGAAGAGGTCAAGCTACCCACTTACCATAAACTTTCGTATTTTAAATTTAAAATGAATCCTCTGATTAGAAGAGGTTAAGCTAAGTCGAGGAATAAAAAATGCTGAGAACTAATATTGATGCAATATATGACCTTTGCTTTAGTAACACAATTAATGCATATGACTTCTTTGGCATTATCTCAATTTTGGTGTGATATTCAGCTGCAAGCTGTGAGATATCTTGCATTTCTTTAACAACCTCAAGAATATGGTCTTTCTCTGCAGTGGGCACTTATTCAATCCCAACAACTTGATATTCCTATGTCAATACAACAGCTTGCTCAAGAATATTATGCTCAAGCACATGCACAACTCTGACTATTGCAAATATGTTTATTTTAAAACAATATTTTGGGGAATAATAACAATTTCATGTCAAATATCAAACTCATCACCTTGCTCTTGAGTTACATAAGTAACCACATCGTTCTAAGTAGGAGACTGACTGGTCTTCTACATGATGATTGACTCCTGTTCATACACCTAAACATGTCATTTAACACAAAGTAACCTTTGTTTAAATGTCACTATTTGCCTAGCATATACATCTAATTTGATAAAGTTTGTAAGGTATATAAAGGCTCAAAATCAAAGTTACACAATTTATAAAACATCTATATTAAAGAACAGATACCTCACACATATATTAAAGAAGAAAATAGACAGAGATACATGTTGAATACTCACACAACATGATTAAAAATGTTATTAAGTTCACAGTATAAATACAATTGCACAACATAATTACAATTGCATCTTAACTGAAATTTTGAACAACAAATTTAAAAATTAACAACAAAACGACAAATGCACAACATAACTTCAAATTCAATAGTCCAATAGATGTACCTTTTTTTTGTATCCAGGTTCAAATCGTCATTGACATCTTCTGAAACATAGTTTTAGTTTCTTACTAAATAGTAGTCACATATAAGCAAAAATCCACACTATAAGAGTATAAGCACAAATAGTTTAAAATTAAGATTTATTTTATTTTTAAATTTTGAAACTTTAACTAATAACGGTATCTTCTCTATTACAGTTGCAAATTCATGAGACACATTATATGTATTTGTAAAATGTGGTAGCCTCAGCTTGGATAGACAAGAGCATAAACACCAAGTAGCTTTGTACATCTTCCATGAGGGGCATCATAAGCAGTAAACATTGCTTCTGTGTTTCCTCTTAAAACATTAGTTGTGTTAAAAAGAACATATTGTGCTATGCTGAATGTTAGCAGATCACCTAAAAGTTTCTGACAAATTTGATGAACTTATGGCAGGAGAAATCTTGATTGGTTTTTTAGATGAGAGAGGAAAGGATCTAGATTAATTATCAGCTACTAAATTTATTTCTACAGTCAAAGCACCATGAGCAACTGCGGCACCAACTGAATCATCATCATACTGACCATCAAGATTTTGGCATTTTCCATTTAATGACATTTTTACAAATTATTCATCTACATATTGGTGAAGATACGAATACAAACTAAGAAAACAAAATTACAGGAAACATAACATACACTTCCAAATAGATATGCACAAATATTGATAAAACAAAATTACTGCAAATAGATAAAAAAATATCGAGAAACCAAATATCTATTAAAAAAATTACATACGAATACTAATGAAAACATCCAAATATATATCTTAATTGACCAAATAGAGAAGGATGAAGATCATATCAATGTTAAAGATCCGCAAGATAAAAAAAAAACATAAGCGATCAATTCAAAAGACGATTCAGGGTTTGTGGGTGATGTAAATCACAAATTAGTCGAATCTTCATAGAAAACAAAAGGATATGATAAGACATTCATACCTTTTGATTATGATCAGATTGTAGATGGTGGAACTACAGAAATTGTCGATTTTGGTGATGAAAGAGAGGATGAGTAAAACATGATGGCTGCAAAAGGGGAAATAGGGTTTGGAAATGGGTTATAAGAAATATAAGGGATCCGATTTTCATAACCAGTTACCAGTGGATCAAAAGATCCGCGTATATAATTTTCTGAGTTGGTCATGGATGGTCTAAAATTTTACCACGTGGCAAGTTGTTGTCCTAGAAGAAGCCAAGTGGCAAAATTATATTTTTGTTTATTAGGATACATAGATGAAGATAACTTTTTAAAATAATCTTTTTAAAAAAGTGTTTGGCTTGACCGTTCATATGTGAATATTTAATAAGCTAATAAGTCGTTTGGATTAACTTTTAAAAAAATGTTTTGGATTAGTTTTTAACCTATTCAATCAAGAAGTTAAAAAGTCCTTTTAAAAGTTATAAATTATAACTTCCTGAAAACAATTTTTTAACCTTACTTAAAAAATTAAAACAAAAGGTCTTTCTAATATTGCTAAGTATTTTTTTAACATATTAACTTATTCATAAAGTTAACAAGTAAGTTACTTTGAAATAAAATATCAAACATTCACTAAATATGAGATGTTGATAAACATTTATTGCTCGATGTGTATGAGCTATGAGGCTTTAAAGTTTAAACCGAACATATTAAGAGAATAGCTTTAAAGTTTAAACCGAACATATTAAGAGAATAGTGAAAAAAAATTCTTTTATTATTATATCTCTATATATTAGAAGACTAGGTTAGTTCCCGTGTATTACACGGATTAAATAAAATAAATATAACGACTAATTATTGATGAAAAGTTAGAAAAGATTTAAGTTGATTTTTAATATAAGATACGATTACAATTTCGTATTATTTAACATTTTAAGTGTTATAATAATATTATTATGTTTAAAAACTTTTTTTATAGAATTGTGTTCAAATAATTGTTTTTAAAAATTTTATAATTTATAATATATATATATATTTCTAAAAAAAGTGTGTTTTTGATATTAATATATTTTAATGTATTAAAAAATTTTATTTTAAAAATGCATAAAATGTATGTTTAATACTTAATATTATTATTTAATGTTAAATATATTTAATAGGAGAGAGAAACGGAAAATAAATGTTGAGATGCTCTAAAATTATACCATGTGGCATTAAAACTTTTATTTATTAGTATAGGTAGATTTTCAAGTACAATAGTCATGTGATACGCGTAGGCTACCTCGTGTCTATGTATGCTAACGTAATGTATATGCGTAATTAGGGGTGCTTTAAAACAGTTTGAAATAGATTGATTCCGAGTCAAAGCTGGTTCGACCAGTTTTGGGTAGGTTGGTTCACGGTGTACAATTTAGTAAACTGGATTCATATATTCATTTAATAGTTTTTCTCATGTTAATGGTTATTTAAACTGAATCAGCTGTGGTAATTAGGTGAAGTTATATATAATAAGACAATAAGACGTTTAAACTAATGTTCTTTAGATGGACCCGCATGCTTCTTGTCTTTGGTTGGCTCCTTTTATTCGTTCTTTTTATACGTTGCCCCTCTTTTGAACCTTTTTCGTTTTGGAGATTTAAATGCAAACTTGTGTTGCTATTGTATCCTGACACACATTTAGTTTTGAAAATTGTCAGCAACGGACCTAGGATTTTTTTGTGGAGATAGAAGATTTTCCTAGATTTCTTTTAATGAATAAATAATTAAGTTAAAATTTAATGATTGTGAGCAAGACAGGCCGTACTGGTCAAGACGGCCCGTACTAGGCAGTACAATCCTTCTTGCTTTTTCAATTCTGACAATGTGGACATTGAAGGACATTAATTTGACCTAGTACGAGCCGTATAGGCCAGTACGGGCCGTATTGAACCAACTTCAAATTTGTATATAAGCTTGAATTGTTTCGAACGCATAAGTTTTCGAATTCGAATATATTTCAAGATAATTCAGATTTGTAACGATGTCGTTCTGGAATGGGAGTTTTTTCAAATATGACGTGCCAGATTTGAATGAAGAGCCTCCTATTCAGTATTCATATGACATGATAGATTTGAATGCTGAACCTAACGCTGATGTTGGTTTTGATAGTCAAGCATCGTATGCGCAACAAAACGATTATGGGTTCGTGTATGATGACAGTAAACAAAGTAACCCGGATGAGGCTTATGAAGAAAAGCCGGCGGATTCAAACATTAACTGGGAAAACCAAAGAGATAACTTAAATGAAACATAAATGTTGATGATTGTATATTATCGCTACCCATTTATGGTATTTATTATTATTTTCAGGAGTTTATGTCCGAAGCGCTGGTAGGGTGGGTGAAAAGCAGAGCAATAGACAATGGTTACATTGTAGTCAAAACAAGAACGAAGAAATCAAAGACAACATGCAGTATAATCAAAGTCTGGCTCATGTGTGATCGTGGTGGCAAAAAAATCGGTTGTCTGTTTCAACTGATAGGGTTATACAACGAAGTTCGTAAATCCTGGAAATTACAGGTGATAAACGACAATCACAGTCACGAACCTGCTCAGAATATAGAGGGTCGTCCATATGTTAGAAGATTTACTCAGGTGGAAAAAGATATTGTTGAGAATCTGACCGAGCGACACATGGATCCTCGTAACATTCTTTCGAGCATAAAGAAAAATAACCCTGCAAATTTATCCATCTCTAGAGATGTATACAATTTACAGCAGAAAATAAAAAAACAAGAAGAAATCCGGTGATACTCCGATGCAGGTTTTGGAAAACGTGCTTCACAGTCAGCGGTACGTTTACTATACCCGGGAGAATCCTGAAACAAACGTCGTGGAAGACATTTTCTTCTGTCATCCAAAATCGTATTGCTGGTGGCATGCATTTCCGCACGTACTGATGATGGACGCGACGTATAAAATGAACCAGTACAGGCTTCCATTTATTCAAATCGTTGGCGTGACTTCCACACACTAGACATTTAGTATTGCTCACGCGTTCGTAAGCAAAGAGCGTGAGGAAAACTACGTCTGGGTCTTGGAAATGGCTAAGAGTATGTTGAATAAATGTATGGAACCACATGTGATCATAACAGATCGAGACCTTGCTGTTATGAGTGCGCACCGCAAGGTGTTTCCAGAAGTTGCAAAATATCTCTACAGATGGCACATAGACGAAAATATTGCCAAATACTGCAAGGAAAGCTTTTCGGATGCAGACTGGAAGAAATTCAAAGGTCGATGAGTGAATTTGTGTAACTTTCTGACAACAGAATTATACGACTACAGCTACAACTGTCTTTACGAAAAACTTATCAAAGACAACAAAAAAGTAAGCATCATATACCATCATTATTATCATCATATCATCATTAGTTTTTGTTTCATTTCAGGGTTCTGGAGTATCTGACGCACACCTGGTTAAACGGTTATAGAGATATGTTTGTAACAGCATGGACCAATAGAACGCGCAACTTCGGTCAACGTACAACATACCCATTTATGGTATTTCATTTCACGAATTGGATTTCAACGCAGATCTATACAATTATGTGTTTAACTCCTACTACCCATGATCTTGTGATGTACTACGCAACACTATAAATTGGCAACATATTGCACATACTCCTGCCGAACATTGGATGTTTATGCCTCACACATGTTTAGTAATTGCTCAAAGATTTGGCGTAATCGTTCACCTTTCAGCAGTCGAGTTCCTCAAACCATTTTTCCTTTATGGACATCTGTTAATATTTGCCGCGACATAACGTCGTATCAGTAGTTCATATTGGCATCCATTTCGTTAATGTTACTTTACAAAGATATTATCCAATGCCAACGGTAAATCCTATTTGGAAAATGTTACCGAAATGATGTCGCATCCAACTAGGTGTTCGTATATCATGACAGACTGCAAGAATATCAAAGATTTATAGATGAAAATAAGTTGGTTGACCACATAGACATGTAAATGTAAAAAAAAATTCTTTAATTAAATGTAATGAAAATGAATTTTTTGTGTATTTTTAAAAAAAAATAAAATAAAGTTAGAACAGTACGGGTACGGGCCGTACTGTTTTAGATTATATTCAAATTTCAGATTCATTTTTACTTTTTTCACACACACAAACTCACAAAACTCTCTTGTCTTGGTCTATACACCCCGTCTTAGATCTTCAAACTTTCGACCCCAGATACGTACTTTGCTTCGTAGATCATGAATATATGTTTAGATTTGGATTTTGATCGAAATAGGACCTGTTTAGATCATTTTTTTCGTTTTCGAAATAAGAACAAGATGGGCCGTCATAGCCAATACGACCCGTCTTGGTCATTCAAATTTGAACCAGCCAACAATCAAGACGGGCCGTCTTGAACTGTACGGCATGTCTTGTTCATCAAATGAAGAAGGTGACTTTTGGGCTGGTATGCCAAGACGGGCCGTCTTGAACTGTACGGCCCGTCTTGTTCATCAAATGAAGAAGGTGTCCTTTGGGCTGCTATGCCAAGACGGGCCGTCTTGGACAGACGGCCTGGTTTTGGCCTGGTATGGCCAAGACGGGTCGTCTTGGACATACGGCCTAGTTATGGGCTGGTATGGCCAAGACGGGCCGTCTTAGACAGGCGGCCTCGTTTTGGGCTGGTATGGCCAAGACGGGGCCGTCTTGGACTAAGACGACCTGGTGTTGTTTGAGACGGCCAACATCAGTACGGCCCGTCCTGAGCTGTACGGCTCGTCTTGAACAAAATTTTTTTTTAGCGTTCGCTCGTTTTTCGTTTTTCAGCTTATACTTACTTATCGATATGGAGGCCGAGATTTCACACCACGAGTACGTCGCCCAGCAGCAGCAGCCCTTAGATCCCGAGACATTGGCGCTATCGCAGCACGAGTGGCTGCAGTTCGAGCCAGAGTCGTCTGCAGCGATGAGGTGACGTCGCATATTGCGGATGAGCGTGGCGACGCCACCTTGTATAGACTAGGGAGCTCTAGCAGATGCCGAGAAAGCAGTGCGGGCGAGAGCTATCCTCGGCGAGAACACACCGTGGACTCGCCTGTTCGAGATCGTAGAGTTGTCCACCCACATGCTGATCACTGTGGAGTTTCTATCGACATTTAGATATAGAGCTCACCAGGCAGCAGTTCGAGAGGAGGATGACGAGGAGCTTCCTCCTGATATTGAGTTATCCTTATGTGGCCAGCACATGTAGATGTCGATCGAGCGGTTCGCCGTGCTCTTAGGCATCTATTATGAGCCGGAGATCGTTCATGACGACTTCAACCAGGGGTTGACGCAGGGTGATGACGGGGTTATGAGGGCATGGTGGGCCCAGATATCTGATACGCCGTTCACCGGCCACCGATTACGGGCGACGACGATCAGAGACCCTCTGATTTGTTACATCCGCCGCTGCATCGTGACGACCATCTCAGGTCGCGGCCAGAGCCAGGAGTGGGTGACGACGACAGATCTGTTCTATCTTCACTCACTCATTACTGGTAGGCAGTGCTACCTGGCACGGTGTTTTGCATTATACTACGTCTCCTTCTGCCACCGACAGGAGCGCGGTACACTGTGGGGTGGCGCCTTTATCACCCACATCGCACGCACCAGAGGCATGGTTGACATGCTTCAGGATCTGCCGGCGATCGAGCCTCGTAAGCTCGATCGTCGGACGATCCTGAGCATGAAACTTGCTGCCGACATCCCGAGTTTGGGATTGCGGTTTATTGGATCAGAAGGCCGACTATTTCAGGCCGCCCAGGTCTTCGTCGTGCCGGAGCAGCAGCAGCCTCAGGATGATGGTTCGATGCCGAAGCCCGAGCCGATTCGGGAGGAGCCGGTTCGATCCTCGGTACGCGAGGAGTCGCCGCCGCAGCATCCACCGCACGTATTCTGAGCGGTGCGCCTGACTGAGTCGCTCGAGGCGTTGTAGCACCATATCGCCGCCGGTGCGACGAGATGTCCCAGGCGGATCGTCGTCGGGCCGCATGGGAGACTCGGATTGAGCGACGGCTCGATCGGCACGATGATTTGGTCCAGTGGTCGGTTGCGTCATAGCATGCGCGACAGGACGAATCACAGCTTCCACCGTTCCCGGAGCCACGCGTCTATGCAAACGACGAATCGTCCACTGGACCATCCGGAGGTTCGTAGTTAGTTTTGTATTGTGGTATTTTGTTTTTTTGTATGTAAAACTTATGTTGTGTTTATATGTATTTTTCTTTCTACATTTGCATTGTTTCTGTTTGTGTTGTTTAATATTTGCGCGACAAACTTATATCATTTAAATTATTTAAATTAACGAAAACAAACTAATTATAAAATGAAATATTTAGTTAAAACAATTTCGTAAATAATCAATATTGTTAAGAATGATAACGTAACAAGATTATTACGTTTAATTAACATAATAGCCGTATATCGTTAATATAATTCACGTATTAAACATATATCGCTAAAAATTATTTAAATACGTAAATTAAGTTTAAATAAAATAAAAAACTTCAAGACGGCCCGTACTGCCCAGTACGTACCGTATCAAATGACTAAAAACTGCTAGACACCCAAAATGGCTTGGAAAAATAAGTCAACGCCAAGACGGGCCGTACTGACCGTCCTACAGAATGTTTAACTAATTTAAAGAAATTTTCTGGAATGTTTATCTGTACTCAATACGGGCCCCGTTTTGAACCATAGGGGTGTTAAAATAAAATAGTGGAGTGTCCAAATAAAATCACTCTATAAAATGGTATAAAACTTGAGTTCACTTTAGTTCTAAGTTCTAACAAATAAATTACAAAATAAGGGCTCCAAGTCCCTAGAAAAACCCAAGTTGCTTTTCTAGAATCTGGATTCAAATAATAACCATATTAAAAAAAAAAAATTATAAGAGGAAAATTTATAAACTAAAATAGGTTTATTCAAAATAAATAGAGTAATAAAAATATATTTATCGTAAAATAAACGAAAGGCTAACCAATTATTAAAAAGAACATTAGAAAATGAAATATTAAAATAATAATATTTGATTTATTTTAATTGACCAAATGAAAGCCTATGGACATGTTTTATGTAGACTTTTTGCTCATGTCTATTTTTTTAAGGGTGTTAATATTTAGTGGTGTTAACAAAACTGAAATATAAAAAAAATAAAATTTAAATCGTATTTGAAATCTGAAAAAAAAACTATTCAAAATTTTATTCGGGTTATTCGTATAAATTCATTGCGGGTGTTGGATACAAAAATTTTCTTATTCGAACAGATTTCTGATGTAAAAATCAAACTTATTCAGGTTGTAAAGATGAATTCGGATCAGATAATCATATTTCTTATTCGGGACGACTTGGGATTCATATATGGTCTAAAAATTTCAAATATGAATAAATCGATTCAAATATCCCGAATACAAAAGAGTACTCTATGCGAACTTGCTAGGCGTCTCCTTGAAATTGTTATCCTGGGTAAGGATCAAATAAAAAGTTTATTTTGCCTAAAAAGGCTAAAAAAGATTTTAAAAATCTCTAAAACCAACCCAAACGAACTCCGATTGAACTCATTTCGATGGCATTGGAACCGTCTCATCGAACTCTACAATATTTGCTTTTTGGTTTTAACTTTAACAACTAGTTTTAGAGTTTGGATTTTAGGGCATGTTTTTTTAGCTTTTAGGTTTTATCTTTATCTTTAGGTTTAGGTTTAGGTTTATTATTATAATTTGGGTTTAATTATTAGGGTTTATTGTTTATAATTTAAGATTTACGTTTTAGGGAATTACAAGCCGGTTTCAATGATATAAAAATGAATTTAATCGAAGTTTGTTTGAATCGGTTTTCGAGTTTTTAAAAATTATTTTTAGCCTTCTTAGGCAAAAAAAACTTTTTAAGGAACATTCCCCTTGTTATCCCAACACTTATATTAGTCTTGAGAATAGAAATAAAAACTTAGATTGATTTTTTGTTTAACTTTTAAACCTCACTTTTTTATATAAATTTCACATTAACCTTATATTTATATTCTTACTAAAGTCTTATCTAAAAGAGTTATTTACCTCTTACCACTATGTTGTTACAACTCAAGTGATGCACCACTAGCTACGCTACCACCCAAGTGGTGTTTATTGGGGGTTGTATCTACAAGTTCTTTAATCTTCAATCGATCTGTCACAAGCATGCCGACGTTGATCTACAAAAAAATAAACAAAGTTATTATATTAATTGTTTAAGAATGTTAATAAGTAAGTAAATAAATAAATAACTTGATCGGGGGCGAAGCTATGTGGAGACGGGGGGTGACCACCCCCCCCCCCCCTCTTTTTTCGTCAGTAGTATTAATTTTCGAGCCGAAAGGTTATTTTTAGTTAAAAATATAGCTTTCGTACTTTTTTTAACTCTCAAAATCTAAAAGATGAAAGAAGAAAACAATCCTATTTTCGTTGTTTCCATTATAACCACGTACTACGCTTCATTAATGTATAAAACATATTATGTTAAATACTATGTCAACAGTTTAAGATGTTAAACACGCAAATTATATAAGATTATTATTTATTACATTTAAATAAGAATGATAATTAATGAATAAAAATTAAGTTAATTAATTCATATAATAGTTAAAATAGAAGTCCTAAAAGAAATCACATGACTTAAAGTCATACAACGATAATGGCTCCAAAAAGTTTATTAGAACAAAAGACTCAAAGTCATTAATCATCGTCCAACTATACTGACAAATAAAGGATATCGGCGTCATATGACATGATTTAGAGCATCTCGACCTTTATTTTCCGATTCTCTTTTCTATTAAATGCATCTAACATTAAATTATAATGTTAAGTATTAAATATATTTTTTATACGTTTTCAAAATAAAAAGGATTTTTCAATACATTAAAATATATTAATATTAAAAAACACTTTTTAAAAAAATATTATAAATTATAAAATTTTCAAAAACAATTATTTGAAACACAATGTTTAAATAAAAACAAATGATAAAAAAAGTTAGTGTCTAAAAAAATAATAATATTATTTTAATATTTCAAATATTAAATCATACGAAATTGTAATATTATTTTGAAATTAAAAATCATCATATATTTTCTAAATTTTCATTTATAATTATTCGTAATGTTTCTTTATTTAATTCGTGTAATACACCAGTACTAGCCTAGTTGGGTTATATATACTTAAAGTTGGTGATTTATATACATAACATCTGTATCAAATAATATCTCACTCTTATTATACTAACCAAAATAAAGTAATCAAGATTTACCTAAATCTTTTGTTTTTTTTTTCAAAATCTTTATTTTACATGTATAAGAGAATGTTCTTTAATATGTTTGTGTAAAAAAAATTTCGTTTGAGATCTTACATTTTACACTGTTGTAAAGCAACTTACATTAATGTATGATATCAAATGAAAAAATTTTTGTGCAATCACATAGAAAAACGTACTCTTCTACATGTAAAATAAAAATTTTGAAAAAAAACAAAAGATTTGGGCTAGTCTTAACAGAGTTATTAGGTTAGTACAATAAAGTGGGTTAACAATGTATCTTTTTCCTATATATATATAGGGCTGTTCACGAGCCGAACCGAACCGAGCAAGGTTATGCTCGTGCTCGGCTCGTTTTTAAACGAGCGGCTCGGCCTGGTTCGGATTTGTAGAATCGAGCCAAATGTTGTGCTCGTTGCTCGGCTCATTTTAAAACCAAACAGCTCGGTTTGGTTCGGTTTTGCTAGGTTTAAAAATAAAATTTAATACAGTGAATAACTACCATCTACTTGGTTATTGTAGTTATATATCTACACTCACATTAGCAAGTAATAATCCTAAACCACAACAATCAAATTTGACATTAAAGAAAGCCATAATCTCAAACAATGACATAATTCTTTCAAAACATAATCTGATGAGTCTAAACTCTAAACTCTAACAACACATCCAAACATTCATACTAGTTTAAGCCAAAAGATCACGGCTCGGAGTAAACGACCGGCTGAGTATTGAGTATTTGGGAATTATGCTTTAACATGAAAAGTGAAACAAATGGATCTAAAAATTAGATTTAAATTTTTGGGTATTGGGTATTTGCCTATTTGGGTATTTTGAAATTAGTTTAAATATAAAAAATATTATATTACATTAATAAAATATAATATACATATATGATATATATATGCACACACACACATATATAATTTAGTTATACTTAAGCGAGCGAGCCAACCGAGCGACTATCCGAGCGAGCCAAACGCAATGGCGAATCCAGGAATTTTTTTCAATGGGTTCACTATTTTCAGACGTTTCAACTAAATAGAACCAGACAAAAAAAATTACGGGTCGTGTTGACGGTTTGGGTCTTGTAATGTTCACCACGTAATAACAGTGGGATATATTAACTCAAAGATTAAAATTAAAAAAACATTGTCATTAAAGAGTTCAAAAGTACAGAGTGCACTTTCGTTTAAGATTTCTAAGCTATAGATTAAGTGGGAGTCAAGGGGGTCACACGCCCTAACGGGTCTAAGGTGGCGGTCCCGCTGGCTAGTCAGCAGGCATGGGTCAAACCATCAAGGGGCCAGCACCCCTTGTAGTGTTTCGGGCAACACCCCGAAACCTAAACGAAATTTGCTATGTTTATATGACCAAAGTTAACTTGACCCGAGGGTTTAACCACCAATAACTATCATTTTGCTTGCTAAGTTTATATGACCATAAAATGATTTTAACACGATCATATAGAAATCTACGCATTGATTATCAAGATTTCTCTACCAAATAGCACTTACCTCAATCAAGTTAACAAAATCGTACTTAAGATTCACCCCTAAAATATTAATGGGTTCACCCTATTATTTAACTCTTTCAAAAAAAAATTTTCTTGCTAGCGAGTCGAAGCACGATGGGTTTTTGTGAACCCACTATGTTATACCTAGATCCTCCCATGGCCAAACGAGCGAGCCAATCGAGCGACTGTCCGAGCGAGTTTACCTTGGCTCGTGCTCGGCTCGTTTAAAACCGAGCGAAATTCGAACTAGCTGTTTCCGAGTTTTTTCTGAGCAAGCAACGAACGGCGAGCGGTTTGGACAGCCCTATATATATACAAGAAAACTGCTCATTTTGGAGAAAAATAAGAAAATTTATACTTACCACTAAATTTAAAAAAAAATTTCATAAGTTTTTATTATAAGGTTAAAAATGTTATAATGAAAAATAAAATTTTTATAAGGATATGTAGATCACGAAGTTATGTATATTTAACTCAAAAAGTTTCGCATGTAACTTATAAAGTTACATATGTGTAGTAACATGAAATACATATATTTTATTTTTTTTACATTTATTACCTTTTAATAATAAAAAAAAATAAAAAAGAAAATATGAAAATATGAAAAAAAAAAACTAGTAAAGATTGTGATTAGTTTTTTTTTAGTTTTTCGATGTATATTTTCCCCCTTATATATAAGAGTTGTATCATATGAAAACTCGATTTTAAATATAAACCTTAAAATATATACGGGTCATTTTATTAAATCTTAAAATTAAATATATGTTTCATATTAAGATACATTAAAGTTGAATTTTTAATTTTTTTTAACTGCTAAATTTTTTTATTTAGGTTTAATGGATACCATATATTTGTTTTTAAAATTTAAAATCAATGATTAAGATATGATTTAAAAGTTATAGTAACATAATTTAATGCTTGTAAAAGATATATAACATATATAGACACACACCCTATCTATATCTCTCCAACTTCACCACCTTGTCTTTTGTAATCCTATTCAATACCTTAATTACTCCAACAAGCAGCTTTCGTATTCGGTGGCCGTACGTTGCTTCTTTGGCTCCGACATCTTCTCAGGTAATCAAACACCAGTCTGCAATGCCTGTTGTACCTTCTTTTCACCACAAGGGTTTCTTTTCTCGCAATTTATTGTTCGTCAATCTTAAATGCGTTCGTATGTCGTTGATGTGATTCTTGATATTGATCGAACGTTTATATCTTTAATCCGTGATGTTTTGGTGGGGTTAACTTGTTCGATTAGTAGGTAAAAGGGTACAGATCGAATTCCACCGTTTTTATTCAATATAAGGTGGTAGGTTGGTGATTAGTTGACTTGTTTTTTTCGAACATAATACGGCATTTTTTTGGTTGTAATTTGTATGGTTTACCTGATCGATTAGTTTCTTTGTGTTTTTCTTGATTTCTGTTGTTTTTTATATTTATTTATTTTTTTTTTTTAAATTGGGTATTCTGATTATGAACAGATGCAAATATTCTGTCACATTGTATGTCATGATCTTGATGATTTTTATGTGGGTTTTGTACGTTTTCCCTCAATCTTGATTGGGAATATGTAAGTCATGAATTATCTGATGATTATTGGGTTGACTTTGGGCTTTCTCTCTCTGTGAGTCTTTCTTTATTATACAAAGTTTTATTTTCGGTGAGTGATGGGTGTTCGATGAAATGCCTCAACGATCTTATCTCTGTGCCAGGTAGCATTATTAGACCATATCAGTATGGATAAACATCCTTTTTTTTTATCAAACTTGATCTTTTTTCGTGTTTCTATGAAATATTTTTGTCATAAATTTGACATATTTGTAGACTATTTTGTTGCAATAGGTGAGTTTTTGGATGTTAAAGGATTTTTGGGTAGTTTTTTTTTCCATTCTTATGTTAATGTATAGGTAAGTTGTAATGAGAGGAGTGACTTTCACCTTTTTTATACCAAAGTCTGTCTTCTCAAGCTACTTTGGTCCATAAAAGGGAAAATTACAAAAATAGCCACTTTGACCAAAATTTTAAACAAAATGGCCATTTGACTTTTCCATCACCAAAATGTCCATGCCTTTACAGGCGCTGGCGTCCGTATACTTACGGGCGGCCGCCTATATGGGATCCAATGGGATTTCGCCATGTGTCCTTAACGGGCGCCCGGACCGACCACACAGGCGCCCGAACCTAGTTACGGGCGTCCAAGACTTTTTTTCGGTAAACGTGTTACAGGCGTCCGCCTGTACTTTACAGGCGCCCGCCTGTAAAGTACAGGCGCCCGACTGTACTTTTTTATTTTTTTTTAATTTTTTTTAAACGACTTTTTATTTTTTTAATTTTTTTAGGGGCGGACGCCCGTGACAAAGGTGTCAGGGTGGGCCCGACGCCCGTGACAACTTACTTTTTTAAAGGGCGTTCGTCAGATTTAAGAGGCGTGGGCGCCCGTGTAGGACACATGGCGAAATCCCATTGGATCCCATATAGGCGGCCGCCCGTAAGTATACGGGCGCCGGCGCCTGTAAAAGCATGGACATTTTGGTGATGGAAAAGTCAAATGGCCATTTTGGTTAAATTTTTGGTCAAAGTGGGTATTTTTGTGATTTTCCCTCCATAAAAAGTGAAAAGTCTTTACTCTGTTGCAACTTACGTAGAAAATGAAAAAATAACACCTAAAAGTCCTTAAACATCCAAATTAAAAACCCATCTATTCCAACAAAAAATCCATATTTGTATCCATCTTGCTAAAGAAAGTAGTTCCTACAATGAAAAACTAATAGAGAACTTTAGCATTGTTTTTTGGCATATTGACAATCTTGTTGTGTGCGATAGTTAATTATGCTTGTGGTGGAACTTAGGCTTCTTGCTGTAGTCTTAAAAAAAACCCGTAGTATACCAGGAAAATTATTTGGGTAGAAGAGGATATCAAGCTCTTGCTGTATCTGAAAATAGGGTTTCTTTTTTATGATTATTGCCTCTTTATGTTAGTAATAACCTATTCTTTTTTAATGATGCTAGGATCATCTTAAGACAGCAAGACACTATGGTGAGCATCCGTAGACAAAGGCTCATCAAACTTTATGGTGAGGCTAAGTTGAAATATGTGTTTCTTAGGCCTATTAAACTATATATTATCATGTTATGGAATCACTATTCTTTTGCTTATAAATTTCTTGATTTTACTCCTGATATACGGTACATTTTCATGTAAGGAACTCTAAATTGTTTATGGGTAGCTTCATATTTATTTTTCCTTCTTTTATTGATGATAATTTCGATGTTTAAATTTAGGGAGAAGCCCTTTTCTTGATATTCTTTCATCATATAACAATGGGCTATCTACTGGAACTTGGGTGCAAAACACAAGTTTTGGCATGCATCCTTTGCCTTTGGTTGATGTTGAACAGCTTGATGAGGTAAGCATGGAAATTGTAAAATTGCTCCCTTTTCAGTCTTCTTAAAATGTTTCTGTTATATAACTCACTAAATTACAACTCGAATTTGAATCAAACTTGGTATATTTTTCATGAGGGGCATGTGATTTTATTTTCCATTTTGTTTTTCTTGCATGCTATTAAACAAGATTTATAGCAATCTCATGTTTAGCAGGAAAATACAAAATCAGAAGAACCTGAGCCATCATTTCTCAATGAATCTAGCTCATCTAGTAAGCAACGTATTCTGCATCCAGGTCTCTATTTTCTTTATATTAATTAATGTCATCTTTTTTTTTAGTTTTATAAAATTCAAACTAATATGCTGCTATTAGCCACTTTTCTCTTAAATGTTGGGGGAAACTTTATAAATCCCCAAAACTTGCACATTTCATATTATCATATACACATGCGCCAATCATGATCTAAATTAATTATGATTACGCTGTAAAACTTTGTGTTATGGGTGTGTATGATATTTCACAAGATTTGAAGGTGACATATATAACCCCTCCGCAAACAAATAAACGTACCCAGTAAATTCCACTCATAGTAGAAAGCTATTGTTGGACTAATCTTGTAATACTAATAAGTTAAGGGTTAAAGCTAGAAAGTTTAGATTTTTAGTTGTTTTGGATTTATCTAATAGATTTTAAAGTTTAAAGTTTAAATTAGGTTTTGGATAAGTTTAGTTTTTTCAGCAGGTTTTATAGGGATAAAACCTTGACTTTTGTGTTTTGTTTTTAGTATAAATAGGGGTAGATTTCTTTGGTTTAATTATACCTCCTGATTAAATAAAATTATGTTTTTTCTTGGTTTCATATTCGCAAGTTTGGGCTGGTTTTTTCTGGTTAAATTATATAGCAGCAGGGGGGTTGGGCTTCAATTGGTATCAGAGCTTGGAAAGCTCATACCTGCGATCGGCAATTAATCATCAGACAAGAAGCAGCGATCGTGATCAGCAGGTCTTGATCGGCTAATCAATCAACTGATTGGTTCGATTTAGCAGGAGCGCAAGAAGGAAAAGTCAGATTGTGTGGATTATCTCTCAGCTGTGAACAACAGGAGGGCTGTTGTGCGGCAGGAACAAGCCAACGAACCAGGGTGCAGGAGGACGAATCAGCAGGGGCTGAAGGTTTCGTTTAGCAGCCAGGGAGACAGAAAAGCAGTGGTTTTTTCGTGTTGGTGATCAATAGCAGGGGCAGATTGATCGGGGAGGTGTTCACAAGAAATCTGATAAAGGTAGATACTTGTTTGCTTACTTATACGAGGAAGAATGGCTGGAAAAGAGGATGCAGTAATTGTTCCAGCACGAGAAACAGGTTCTATGAGCTATCAGTGCCCAGTTTTGACAAACACCAATTATCAAGTATGGTCAATAAGGGTGAGAACGATTATGGATGCAAACGGGCTGTGGGAAGCAGTGGAACCTACAATCGGGGCTGTTGTGGATCAAAGAAAGTCGAAGATGGCCCTTGCATTCCTCTTTCAAGCAATACCCGAAGATTTGGTCTTACAGCTGGCAGGTTATGGTGATGCTAAACAGATTTGGGATGCTTTGAAAACAAGGTTTTTGGGGGTGGATCGAGTAAGAACAGCAAGACTTCAAACCTTGAGAAGGGAATTCAAAAATCTCAAGATGAAGGAAGATGAATCAATTGATGATTTCACAGGAAAGATGAGTGGGCTGGTATCTAAGGCAAAGGGTCTTGGAACTACTTTTGAAGAAGGACAAATGGTGAGGAAGTTATTGGACTCGATGCCTAGATCATTCATTCAAATTGTAGCATCAATTGAACAATGTTTTGAATTGGATAGCATGAGGTTTGATGAAGCTGTTGGAAGGTTAAAGGCATATGAGGAGCGCATAAAAGACCTAGATCAAGGAGGAGAATCACATGGTAAGCTGCTGCTCTCAAAGGTGAAAGGAAAAGACTTTTTTTGTGAACATTGTGGACGAGGTGGTCAAGGAAGTTCAAGCCATAATGATCAAGGAAGTGACCGGGGTGAAGGTCGCAGGGCTGGTCAAGAGAGGGCTGGACAGATTCAACAAAACAGAGGTCAAAGAGAGAGAGACAAGAGCCGTATAAGGTGTTTCAAGTGCAATGAACTTGGACATTATGTGGCTGAATGTCCTAGTTGGGAAGAAAAGAAAGAAAGGGTTAATTTGAACCGGATGGACGAGGATTCAATACCTTTGCTTTGAAAGAAGAATGGGATTACAAGATTAGGGGGGTGATTGTTGGACTAATCTTGTAATACTAATAAGTTAAGGGTTAAAGCTAGAAAGTTTAGATTTTTAGTTGTTTTGGATTTATCTAATAGATTTTAAAGTTTAAAGTTTAAATTAGGTTTTGGATAAGTTTAGTTTTTTCAGCAGGTTTTATAGGGATAAAACCTTGACTTTTGTGTTTTGTTTTTAGTATAAATAGGGGTAGATTTCTTTGGTTTAATTGTACCTCCTGATTAAATAAAATTCTGTTTTTTCTTGGTTTCATATTCGCAAGTTTGGGCTGGTTTTTTCTGGTTAAATTATATAGCAGCAGGGGGGTTGGGCTTCAGCTATTAGTAGTATTTGGGGAAAAATCTTTTTCCCTTGTATGTTGAAGCAAAATGAATTGATGGAAAATTTCAAATTTTCTTTCTAAATAGACTGGAACTGCGCAAGGTAGTGTCTACTGATCTTCAGAATGCATGATACACTATGCTTAAGGTTCAGAAAATTGCAATGTTTGATTTGATATATGAAACAAAAAGATGGCAGATTCATAAAAACTGATAATTGGAATGCCTTTCAATTAAGACAACATAAAAGAGTTTAGCAGACAAATTAATAGCAGTGATCTTTGGTAACGATAATGATGGACAAATTGGTTATCTTAACTTGGATACTTTGAAAAAGGAAATGTACCATTTCATGAATTATTTGTATAGAAAGGTAGAAACCATGTAACATTTTTTATTGGATAGAGTTGATTAAAATCTCTTTGCATCATCAATGGAATATCTATTGTCTAGGTAGAAATAGCATCTTAAGCCGTTATGCGTAGTTTTCATGTTGTGGATCCTGTTTACATTAAATATACTGTGCGAGCCTAGCTTTATTCAACTTGTTTCATTTACAAGAAGTTTCTTTGTGTTACTATTCTCTTTAATAACATCAGTTTTAGTATTTTCAGAGTACAAGAGACGAAAAAGACACAGAAGAAAGACTTCCGAGAACCAAGAAGAGTGTGCAATGAGGGGTGTATACTTCAAAAACATGAAATGGCAAGCTGCTATTAAAGTTGACAAAAAACAAATTCACCTGGGCACAGTGAGCTCTCAAGAAGAAGCTGCTCGCTTATATGACAGGTAATTGTCGATTTTAGTATCCTAAACACGCACACATGGTAATAATCGTAGTACAATATAAATCACACGAATTTGTGGCAAAATGGACAGGTAAAGTAAATGTCAAAATACGCCTTTTGAAATGCAGGACAAACTCATTGTGATGAGTTTGTAAACAGGGATAAGTTTCGATGCCCCTCTCTATTTCTCAATTTCCAATATATAGAGTTACAATTCTAATCTATTTACAGATAGGATTCCAAAATTCAAAATACAAAATAATATCCTTACTTAATACAAAATAGTATCTCTATTTATCTTATAACTAATAGAGTTGACCTTCACCTGCAATCTCTTTTTGTCCCTTTTCATAAATATATAAACATCTTGATGTGCTTTATATGATTACAAAAACTTTTTTATTCATGCAAAATTCCATAATATTAAGTTTTAATATTTTTTTCCGGGCAAAATCCCTTTATCCAAAAAAAAGTTTTAATAGAAATTTTTCCTTCAACAAAGTGCTACTACACTTGTTAAATATGCAATTCCTTGTTTGATGTAATTTGTGTTTCCTACAAGCCTTATCGCACGCATGTGATCCAAGATCCTAATATCATATACTACCGTCGTCAGTTTGTTCTTGATTAAGGAAATTTTTGTCACTGGCACTTACTGTTATTGTTGGGATTTAATTTTGTTTCTTGCAGGGCTGCTTTCATGTGTGGAAGGGAGCCAAATTTTGATCTCACTGTTAAAGAAAAGGAAGAACTCAGTAAACTAAGTTGGGAAGAATTTTTAGCCATGACTCGCTCTGCAATCAACTGCAAAAGTAATTATATCAATCTGCTTGATATTTATCAGGGTTAATAACCAGAAAAGCCATTTATATTATAATTTTTGCTTATTTAATAAATATATCATCTCGTTTCTTTTTACTATTCATTCCAGTAAAATGTGAGTTAGAAACCTACAATACACACTGGCAATAAAAGATGTTCAATTTGACACCAAATTTTCTTCTTCTTCTTCCAATTTTGAGTCAAATATTTGTCAAATTGGTGGACCACCATTGTTGTATTTGTCATGTTATTTGGTAGCTAAAATCAGTTTTATTACCAAAAAATAATTTAATTTCAATTCATTCCCATTCCACAAAACACTTAAGAAACAAAATTTTGACAAAATTATGGTTTATGTTGAACTTTTTGATTAATTGAGTTGAATTTGATCATGAGAATTTATTGTTATTATTTTTTTTTTCAGAAAACCAGAGGAAGGTCAGTTCAAGAATGAAGTTTGAACATGGGCAACAAAACAGTGACTCAGAAGCTGAAGCAGATCAATATACAAATGGCTTCTTTGGATCTGATGATGCAGATGTAGATCACTAGCTTTGTGCTTTATTTATTTAACTATTTATTTTAAATTATATTAATTATTACATGCCAAGTTGATTTTTTGTGGATGAAACGTAAAAATATTTCATTTATTTGTCCATAGACTGAGTATTTTGTTTTAATAAAATGGTGGTATTTGATGATATTTGTAGACCCTAAGCCACAAAACACAGCATCCCCAACATTTTTTTCACTGCATCATTCGTTTATTTCGGTTAGGACGTTACTTGTATATATAGCTGAGCAATTGGCTGAGAGAAAAAAATTGCCATTCACTAATACATTTATTATTTCAACGTAGGTATAGTAAAAGTTATGCAAACTAAAAAGGTTATTACCGTTTGTATTTCAGATTATAAATGTTATATGCAAACCATTGAATGTATATAAAACACTAATTTTGTTTTTCAAAATAAAATTATTATATTAATAATTTTTCAGTATTTTATTATTTTATATAGTTTTTAACAACATTCGATTGGCTGATACGTTTTCGAAAAAAAGTTTTTACATCAATCGCATGACATATACTCATCACCAGCTCCGAAAGAAACTTAAAATTGTGATTAAACTTCCTAGGGTCGGGATTAAATTTGAGACCTCAATGGCCTCAAGCTCTATCCTGCATTCTCAATGCCATTGAAATATATGTATTAAAAAAGAATGAGAAGTAAAAATTTTTTGCCTAGTATTGAGTTTTTTTAATTATTATATATATATATTTTTTTGTGTATTTTTGCATATGTATTTTCGTTTCTTTTTAAAGTTAAGTACATTTTCAGGTTTAGGTATTCCAACATACTAACAGTTATTGTTATGTTTTTTGGTTGATGCCATAGCACGCAACTGGTAAACCGCTAGCTTGGTATTAAAGTTCAAAAAAGAAGGCAATAGCCAATAAAGATAAGGTGAGTACATTAACTGACGGAAAACATGTATTATATACAAATCAGACTTAAGCTTTTAAATGCAAGTCACAATCAATCACTTTCTAAAAGTTTACATCTAAAAGAAACAACTTACCTTGGTCATCAATACATTAAATGATAAGATAAAATATAAAAGATATGCACAACTACAAATACCTGTCAAGTTGGATACATTTTAGAACAGTTAACCTGATAATGTACAAGCAATTAAAAAACCATAGAAAAACTTAAAATTTTGAACAGTTAACCTTTTGTTAAAAGGTGAACTCCAATCATCTTGAACATATCATGAAAGAAGAGAGACAAGTGATACAAACTCCAATGTAATTCTGCCTTTAGACCTTGTGTTTATAACAAAGTGTTCAGGATATTTCCTCAATAACATAAGCAGCCCGAACCATGGCTTGCCCTTGGCTTCAGGACCCAAGTGATCCTCGGATGTCAGATATCTCCTCACACGACCGTGATGCCATATGCTGCCATATCGTTCCATCAACTGCATCCAATCGAACGCAAAAAGTTGTCCTTTAACATAAAAGTCAATTCTGTGAGTCCCGTTTGAGTCTAACATCTGACGTTCACTTATATCGTTTTTTTACCATGAAATATAAATGGTACCCACATTGAAAATGCAAATGACCACCCATGTCTAAAAACACCTAAAATGGTATTTTTATACAATGTGTCTTGTTTAAAAAAGCCTCGTTTTTAAGCGATTTAAGCCTAGGCTCCGGGTGATGCCTATGCATACAACAACAACAACAAGCGTACCCAGTAAAATCCCACTTAGAGTGGGGTCTGGGAGGGGAAAGATAAAGACACACCTTACCCCTATCTACAAGTAGAATAGAGAGGCTGCTTCGTAAGAGTCCCCTGGCTCAGAGAACGGAAGTGATGCCTATGCATCTTGACAAGTAAATAACTGTTTGTCCTTTGTGGACTTGTATGTGGAATTGTTGATTCTAATAATTCAACCCTAAACTTGCAGAAACCACATGGAACAAGACAACGTTATTGTAAAAAGTATATTTTGGTTTACTTGTTACTATAAATTTGTTTTTTAATCAAAAGTAACACACGAGTTATCTATATAGATGGAGACAACCCAACCTGACCAGGCGCATACTAAAAAAAATTGTTTTAACATGTACCCATTTGATCCATTATTCAACCGGTCCAACTTGCCATCTTAAGAAACTCAATCTAGCATAGTTGTCAAAAGCCCTCGGGCGCTCGCCTAGGCCCCCAAAAAAAGCCAGGCGCATGAAAGGCGCCTGGATGCGCCTGGTGGCAGTCTAGGCACACTCTGACTTTCCGGCAAGATTCCGGCAATATTTTGGAATATCCGGCAAAGTTAAAAAAAATCCAACCATAAACTAGTTTAAAACAACCACGAAACGGTTTTATATTTTAAAAATTTTACATAACTAAATTATTAATTGTTTTATTGTTAGACTGTATATATTTTTAAAAAAAATTTAAGCTTAAAACATCTCAAACCTTTAAAAATGGTAACTTAATGCTATGCGCCTAGTTTAAAAAAGCCCTCGCTTTTTTTGAGCCTTACGCCTAGGCTTCGGGCGCGGCTTATGCCTTTGACACCTATGCAATCTAGGCACAAATATCATTAGAAAAGATGGAACATACCTCTCCATGAAGTTTCTCCATAGGCATCCAGTCACTAGGACCACAAAGATCTGATAACACAGTAGCCACGGACGATACTACATCTTTTTCTTCTAACTGCAACAGCTGAAGGTTGTCAGATTCCCGGTCAACTTTTGACCTTCCCTCAGACTTTTTATCTACAAAACAACAGAGAGAATCATCTTAGTTAATATATTAATAAAATGTTACGTAATTATATATTTTTGGCAATCAAATTTAGCACCTTAATTATCTATAAGATTCAAACAAAATGGATTCTAAAAATACAGCCCAACCAACCTGAACATACCATGTTTTGGCACATCTACAAATTTACCCATGTTGACCGAAACGGCGAAACCACCCATTTTGTCACCTCCACATTGTAGTGTTAACTATTTAGCATTACCCAATAGTCTCAAGATCACCAAGAAGACCAAATAAAGAAGGAAAAAAAAAAAACAATTTCAACAGATGGTATATTGTAACAAGGAATACAAAAAAGTTGAATGCATCTCACTTCTACGTAACATAAACAAAGAGGCACATGAATGATTTAAATCATAGCAATCATAGTTGCAACACAAACATGAGTCATAGTACTTCGGAAATCGAAAGGACTTAAATACTTGGATCAGATATACCTAAAAGCTTTGCTCATATCATGTAAAACAACATTTAGAAAGTAGACATCTTTCTTGAGCAAACTGAAAATATCATGTAAAACAAAAGAATTTAGCTATTTTTGTTCATTTAAAACATAATAATGCACTTCACGTTTCCTTTTCTCTGCTACAACTTACAAGAAGTTTGACTTTTCAAAACGATGAAGAATAGAAGAGATTTAACAGAAATTTACGGATGCCAGACGGTGTAAACCCCAAAAATCTCCAAGATCAGGATGTAGTGATAAATGGTACAATGGTAGACCATTTAACAATTGTATGCTACGGACACCATGATTTGAACAAAACTGAGAAATTTAAAGAAAAATAAACATCATCTTAGTGTTATATCATCTTACTCTTGTTAAGGTGTACACAACTCGAAGCATACTTCATGTTTTTCAACTATAATTTTGCGACTACCCATTTGATTTGAGTGACTAGCTTTGTTTGCTAATATTAAGAAAGATGGCTCACATTATTGCAAGTATACATGTCCGTACAAATCTTTGTGCAATCATTATTCAAGCTTCTGCCAAATGTTTTAATCACACAAACGATACGTCTACAACACATGACTCAGTCTAATTACTGTGATAACCATCTGATGTTGTATATTTTAGTGTAATTGGATGTTAAAGAATCTTAAAGAGTTAGAGGCGCGGAGTGCACGCTCGTTTAAATTTTCTGAGCTCCAGAGTCGGTCCTGCTGAAACCTAAACGAAATTTACTTATTTCTTATGATCGGAATCTCCTTGACCCAATATTTTGACCCGCAAAGTTTCCCACCAAAACCAGTCGTCATTAATTGTCATACGGTTGGCTAGTGTTAAACACAAAAACTCAATGTGTAGAAGAATTTATTAGAATTCCGTATCTCAAAACAATATCTATTGGATTATCCCTAAATATTGATTTCAAATAGTGATTTCATACACGATCCGATAGATTTCCAAGTGTTTATTGACGAATTTCTCCAACATCTTTTAAATGAATGACAAAATCTAAAACTCCAAAATGTTGTTAGTTCATTGCATTCTATCAAAGTATAAGGCTACCATTAATGCTCCAAGGTAATAACTTATATTGATAACATCAAGCTCAAGTTTCCTGCATTTTTATATGATATGAACAAACTTGAAAAAACTTATGAGATGAACCTCTCAGAGTCTCAGGTATTTAATTCTTGTAACCCTCATCAAGTATTCAAGGCCACATGAACCCATATTAAGTGTTGTCAAATTGTGCACATCTAATAACATCAAAAAAAACATGTAATCACTAACCAGAAAGCGATTTCCCACCAGAACCAGACGCAGCAGCTATTCTCATCTTCTTAGCAGCAACAACTCCACCATGACCACCATCATCGTCCTCATAATCATCTTCAAAATCAGCAGCAACTCTACCCCTTCCGCCTTTCTTCATCCCGGAAACCCTACCAAAATCACTACGATGCGGAGATTGATATCCGATAACAGCATTAGGGTTTGAAAAACGTTGAATTGGGGGAGCAATTGGAGCAGAAAGGATGCTCCTGACCGGCAACAAGAAGTAAAACTCCTTGTCACCGATCTGAAGAAGATCTTGAGAATCGAGTTTGACGGGAGGAGTACCGGGGAGATGAAGGACGCCTTCAACGAAACATCCGTTTTTGCCGATAACTTCTAGGGCGAATCGGCGGCGTTGGAAGTCGTAGAAGATGCGGGCGTGGTGGCGGGAGATGTTCATGCCGCCGCCAAGGGAGGAGAGGTCGACGTCAACGGTTGATTTCTTGGAGTTCCGGCCAAGGATTATGGAGTAGGTTTGCATGTAATATTCGAAATCTTCGCCTTGGAGCTTGGCGAATCCTGCTTCTACATCGCTGCTACTGCTTCCCATTTCTAGGGTTTATGTGGAGATGTTCAGGAATGGATGAATTTGTGTTTAATTCATATGCAACCCATCCGCCGGGAGCGTAATGACATCGGAGAGGGAACCTACATTATACGCTAAAACATACGTTTGCTCTCGGTATCATCGGAATTATCCAAGTAAAGAAAATCAAAGTAAAAGGAAGATTCTATCAAAAATACAATATATGATTTTTATTTTTTATTATTTTTATTTTGTAATTTACCATTTTTTTTAACGGGCGAATATCATCACTGTTTTCAAGTCATGTCATCAAGGTCCAGTTACCTAGACCTTATATGAGCTACCACAACCAACCCAGGAGAATACATCACTGGAAAAACCCCTGACCTCCTCATACTCCTATTTCGCTACGGAAGTGTTTTGAACCAAATCCTATTTTAAAGAATCTTGAGGTACCGTCTCAATGGTATATAATTGTAAACTTGTATGTTTTTTTTCTTATTTTAACTTAAAGAGCATATAAAATCTTTGATTATTTTTCCTTTTCCTTCTAAAGCTAAAACACAAAAAAAAATTAAATCTTTTTGTTTAGTTTTCATTTTGTTTTCTTTCTTACTTTCCCTCTCTCTCATTCTTTTTTATTTATAAAAATTAGAAACACGACATTAACAAAAGTGATAATGATTTAAATTTAAATGGTGTTTGTAACAAACTAGGGTTGGTCAAAACACTGTGTTATGGCGAAAGTGTTAACACTTGCAATACTTGGTTTTAATGAATTATATGTTAGGAAATCTTTAAAAAATTATGCTATTACGTGCCCCGACAGGAGGCGTTAAAACTTGTGAAACTTGGTCCAGATGATTTATACATTAGTATTCACTCAAGAGAGAAAAAAACTCACGTCAAACATAACAACCTATTTTAAGAAATGTTTAAAACAATATAAGTAATGAGATTATTGAAATTACACTTTATGTATTGGATGTTTAATAAGATTAAACAATCTTAGTTAACTATTAAAAGCAACTAGTAATAGAGAGACTAAAGTTACAAGTAATTTGAATTTAAGAGGGTAATATGGGAAAAGTTGGTCAAAATCAATCACCTAGTGATCTTGGCCAACAAGTTGACGAGAGAGAAAGAGAGGACATGCAAAGGATAAGACCCAAATGTGTCAAATTAGCGGTCAATCTTGAATGGAATCCTAAACATAAATGAAAATTTGATTTATTCTCACATTATGCTATAGTTACGTACGAGACTGTGTAAATCTTGGTTAAGTTTTAGTGGAGTCTCCCACAGGTAATTGATATGTTGGTGAAAAAAATATGAATTTTAAGTGCTTGTGTGGTGTTAGTTATTGGTAATCTTCAAATTTATCATCTTGAAACAACTCAATGATCATTTCATGTGACATGAATGTCTTAATGGGATTTGTCAAGTTTAGCGCTTTTTCATTGATGAGGTATTCTTTTTAGAACTAGGGCACACAGATATATCTTATGAATCTCAAAGATTTAAATAAGAATTTGTATACGAAAAATCACAAAAAAAAACAGTATATTAAAAGATTTTAAAAATTAACGCAACACATTCCTTAATTAGTTAATTATATGATCCATCGTGATTTTTAAATGCTAGACTTACAAACTGACTACGAAGAACCATACTGAGTACTAACAATGATAGATAATCTGGCCAATACTCTACTAAACCAACTGCAAACCTATCCAGTTATATAACCACTCGGGCACGACTTCGTATTAGAAAAACTCATAACACTTTAAAAACAACATAATTGGTTGTAAATACGAATCTTTAAATGATAAGAAACAATCTATATTGTTCATTTATAACTTTGTGTTTAAAAATCATTTGAAAAAAAAATAATACATGTCTATATCAATACTATACAATAAATTAATGTTTCAGGACATTAGTCAACTTTATAAACTATCAAAAAATTTGTTTTCTTGTCTTTTCTCCTATTAAATATTTATAAAACACATTTTTTAGATTATTTTTCCCTTTTCTATTAAAAAATAATGATTTTATTAAATTTGGTAAATAAAATGATTACAAATAAGTTATATTCTTTACATTTTTATAAAACTATATTTAAGAAAAACGTATGATATATTATATATCTATTCTAATAAACAAAAATTTTTATTTGCCACTTGTCACATTATAAGTCATAATGGCACTTGTCAATTTTTTATACACTAATTTAATGATATCTTGTTAAATACATTATATTATCTCTTCTATTAAATAAAATATATTATATATCTTATTAAATAATTATAATAAAAATAACTAATGATATTATTTTTACTTGGCAAATTTAAAAGTAGTTTTTGTATATTTAAATCGAATCATTTTATTATAAAATATATTCTAAAAAATTTATAAAATATATTTTTTCATAAATATCAATTTTTTGAAAAAATAAGAAATATTTCAATTTGTTATTTTTAGAAAATAATAGGTTTACAAAAAAAAATCTTAAAAAACAAGTTTTTTCGAAAAAATAAAATACAAGCAGAAAAATATGTAAATGATGATTAATGTTACATTTTTTTTGTATGTTTAACGGTAATTTCAAATTAGGTTCTTTAACTTTAATAATTACAAAAATATTACCTTCTCATCTTACTTTAAAATATTTAGTTTTTGATATAAAATTAACTAATTAGATTTTTAACTTTAGTTAGTTCAAATATCTCAGTTATAACAAATCAAGAATGTTAAAGATATTACTATTGTTATTAAAAATTTTGATTATTGTAATTATTATCTAAAGTAATTATTAATACATAATTTAATCATTTTATATAAAAATATCATCACTTATTATTTTTAAATTTTTATTATTAATTGTTTAATATTTTATATTTAATCCGTGTATTCATACGGGTAATAGACTAGTTTAATATAAATAAGTTTAAAATGTATTTATTTACCCCTAGTTATTTAATATAATAATAATAAAAAAATAATATAATATGACTACAATAAATTTTGTAGAGTTAAATGTCATTTTAGTCCTTGTGGTTTGACAACTTTTGCTATTTTAATCCCTGTGGTTTGAATTTTGCCATTTTGGTCACTATGGTTTCATTTTATTGACATTTTCATCCCTATAGTTTGATAAATTTTGCCATTTTAGTCCAAAATTTTAAATTTAACTGGACTAAAACGACAATAAAATGTAAACCATAGGAATGACAATGGCAATAAAATGAAACCATAGTGACCAAAATGACAAAATTCAAACCACAGGAACCAAAATGACAAAATTTAAACCACAATTACTAAAATGAAATTTAACTCAATTTTGTACGTAGGGTTTTAAATTTCTCCGGTTAGGGCTCAGCTCAATAACCGGGATAAATAAACCGACAACAATAAACGCAAGAACACTGGGTTTGAATTTGTTACGGCGAAACTAGGGCAAAGATGATCATTCCGGTCCGATGTTTCACCTGCGGCAAGGTAAGCTCCAGTTGCATCGCCGTTTCTTTCTATACATGCATAGAGTTTCTTAATTTCATTGAATCTGTGGTTTCAGGTTATTGGAAACAAATGGGACACGTATCTTGATCTTCTCCAGTCTGATTACACCGAAGGGTGAGTCGTTTTCTTTAGTTTATTATTTTGTTCGTCAACGAATTACTTGATAGAAACAAAGAAATTAGAGTTTACTGAGTCTTGAAGGTGTCATACAACTGTAATGTGTTTGTCGTGTGTTATTTCAAAGTATATTTGGTGCAATCGTGTTGTTGTTGTTTTCAGAAGCAGTGGTGTAGTGGTATGATTTTGATTCCTACATAACACAAGCACACTGAACCGGTAAAACACAGGTCCAAATTGGGAAAAAAACATGTCTGAATCGGTCAAAACCAGCTTAAAACCAGCCTAAAACAGCTCTAAAACAGGCAAATATGGTCTGGAATTGCTTGTCTTGCACCTAGGCGACAGGATCTCCATCTGTGCCTTGGGTGCGGTTTGAGTCTCGAACTACCTGTTTAATTGAAATACCTTATGAATGTTTCTTTCTACACTCTGTGGGGGCTTCAGTTCCTGTTAGTTCTGCCTGCTTTGATGGACTTGATTGTTGGTGACACATGTAGAAAGCAAGAGTTAAATGAAAAATTTGATTAAGTTCAAGAGTCTAGGGTATGTTTTAAATAAACTAGTTAAATTAATGAGTTATTTTTTAGCCAATAATTATCTAGCATGGTTAATAGGACAATTCAAGATTTGTTTGGATTATCTCTAAGGAGTTTGAGTATGATTATGTTGAGGTTAGTTGAGTCTATAAATATGGGATATGAGTCAAGCTTTATAATGCAAGAGTCGACCTTTTGGCTTTGCTATGTAATGGATTTTATTATATTCTTGTTTTTTTTTTTCCAAAAAAAGCCATGAAGAATGATTGTGGACTTAAACTTATAGGTTAATTGTTTTCATGCTAATTCATTAGCAATGACCTTTTACCTTTGTTAAAAACATCCTGGAACTTTGTAAGAAGTAAAAATATTAGCTGTGGAAATTGGAAGTGTCACAATTTTATTGGTATTTGGTGCATATTTATTGAGTTAGGCTAGTTCAGTGCTATACGAAAGTGAGTTGTCAGGTAAATCCATTCATTCGTGTTTTTGAACATGCCAAAATCTGTAGTTTTTCTGTGTATAGATCACATAAGAGCTTAAAGATCAGTGGTCATGATGGGTGATTTGTTGACCTATGCAAAAGTTATCATATGAGAGATACACTAGCAGAAACTTGAAAGCTTTTTTGATTTCCTTTCACTTTATCTATAGAACATGTGCATTATTGATACATGTTACATTATTGATATACATTCAAGGGTTTGTAGCCTACTAGTCTATACAACACACTAATAATTTTTTTTTTATCTCATGTCGAGTGTTGAGTCCACCTTATAAAAGGTGAGAGATTTACTATTTTTTGTTTTTTCCTTTTTTTTTTCCTTTGGTTATTTTTTTTGTTGGATCAATTTGTCTATCTATGCTATCAAACATTATCCCATAGATGCAGAATTGCAGATAGGTAATACATGTGTGTTTTGGTAATTTGTTAGTGGCTGAGGAAATTATGACATCCTATTCATGTGAGCTATGATTCATCTCCATCTTACGATTTGATTATTTGCTGCATGACTTGTGCAGAGACGCTCTTGATGCTCTGGGGCTTGTTCGTTACTGTTGCAGAAGAATGCTGATGACTCATGTTGATCTCATTGAAAAGCTTCTCAACTACAACAGTAATCTCTTTCCATCATTTTCATCTTTAATTTACAATATACCCGTTATATATTCTCTTTTTTCTAATTCCCCAAACTCTCATATAGCAATGCAAGTTTTACGGGAATATCATATTAAATTGAAAAAAAAAATATTTGGTATTATGATTTTTTTGTTGGGTGAATGATATTATATCAAGTTATGTTGGGGTAATATATGAAATCATCCCTATGATGTTTTTTTAACAATATGAAAATATGGAGGGATTTTTGGGACCCTGGTAATCATGTCTAACAGGTCGCAACTTGCAACATCAAGAGCTTTGCCTTAGTAATGTAACTTGAATACTTGTTAATTTGGAATTTTGAACCATTACTTGGAACATCCCAATATGGAAAATGTTGCCATTGTTGGACTAATCTTGTAAATATTAAATAGTTAGAGGAATAAAGTTAGAAAGTTGAATTTTTAATTGTTTTGTTTGTTTGATTTGATAAAGTCGGCTGGCGAGAGTTATTTAGAATTTAAATTAGTTTTAGTCTTTAATTTAGAGTATGATTAGGTTTAGGTTTATTATAAATAGGGTTAAAGAGTAATTGTTTCTTTGTACCAGAATAATTTAGATTCAATAAAAGCATGAGCTTGTTCTTTCAATCAAAGCTGGTGAAAACCAATTGAATCTGATCCTGGGCTTCAATTGGTATCAAAGCTTATCTCTACCGATTTGAGGGTCGTAAGTTGGAGTCAAGAATGGTGAACGCCACCATTAGGCGTCCCTCACCGACCGGTCCCACGGCCAACATGAGGGAGGTAAATCACGTGACCCGGGGAAAATTGGGTGGTGCCGGGCCTTGAACCCTAGACCTCCATTATAGATTCCCACCCCCTTACCACTAGGCCACCATTGCGGGGACAAGTTGGAGTCAAGAAGGTAGCAGCCTTTGGCTGCTGTTGATGTCAGACACCAAAGAAAAGGGGAGAGAGAGTGTGCCAAGCCTTGGTGTTGGCAAAGGTTCAGCTGGGTACAATAGCCTTGCTGCTGTGATACATTAATCAAGAAAGAGAACAGACCTTGTCTGCATGTCTGGGGACAAAGGTGTAACAGGTCTGATTGGGAAGAATATCTGTGATTCAAGAAGTCAAGCAAGAACCTGTGTGGTTCAAAAGAGGCCGCGTAATCAAAGAAAGAGTGACTTGAACCTGTGATTGGTTCAAACGTCTTAAAAGAAGCTGCAAGGGCTGATTGCGTGAAGCAATCAAGAAATGATTGGCTGAAAAAGTGGGCAGAAAACCGTGTGCAGTGGACTGGATCAATTAAGATGACTTGTGTGGAATAGTTTGAACGAAAGAATTTGTGTGGTAAAACAGCTGGAGAAGAACCTGTGTGGTACGATAACCTGTGTGATAATGTTAGAAACGAGAGAGAAAGAGCCACAATGTGTTACAACTTACAAGATTAGGAGAGTGACTGTTGAACTAATCTTGTAAATATTAAAAGCTAGAAAAATAAAATTAGAAAGTCTAGTTTTTAATTGTTTTGTTTGTTTGATTTGATAAAGTTGTTTGGATTGAATTCGTTTTAGTCTTTGATTTAGAGTAGGATTAAAGAGTAATTGTTTTAGGTTTATTATAAATAGGGTTAAAGAGTAATTGTTTCCTTTATATCAGAATGATTTAGAGTCGATAAGATTGTTACTTTTTTCTTTCAATCAAAGCTGGTGAAAGCCAATTAAAGCCGATCCTGGGCTTCATGGAACAGTGGATCGTTGTATGCCAAGCGACAACAATATTTTTTTTGCTGGAACAACCAACCAACCATGTTATAGAAAACTCTCAGAGCCCACATACGTATAAATAAACCATTATTGAGTAGTATGACTACTTACGATGTACCAGATGTCTGTTATGTTTTCGTTAATCATGTTCTTATTTTAATTGTTTTATTTTATTTTTTTTCTTTTATAATCTGTTTTCTAACAACCAAAACAATGTTTGTGTTTCAGCATTGGAGAAAGCCGACACCAGTTGAGGCCTCACTGGAGCATGTAGCATACAAAGACTACTTTGAACAAGTGTACTGGCATTAACCTTGTGCTCTTTTTCTTAAATTAATGTAGAATTATCAAACGATGCAGATAACAGTTTATTGCAAACTTGTCTCTATGTCAATGCATTAACATTTTGAATATATGACTCAAGTCTTAATGTGAAGGTCATTTTACCATCAGGAATTATTGGCATAGGCTTTCTAGGGTCCCTTGGTCATGTGACATGCCTGTGGGCTGTGTCTTGATAATTTATATTATCACATTCAATTATTGCATACATACAAGTTACATGTTGATACGATACGCGTGTGTATGCATGCTGATGCTACTGATGTGCTTCCTGTTTTTGAGGAAAGAAGGAAGTGCGACATGGTTTGGTTCAGGATTGACTCGTTACTGGCATGAACACAAATTTACAGTCAGAAACTTGATGCATCCTTTCTACTTTATAAAACCATAATGTCATCTGCTTTAGCTGTTTTCAATTTTTCATCTCCTTTTATCTCACCACTTACGAGCCAAAACTGGCTGGATTTGGTTGGGTAGGTTAACCATGCTGGCCCATTTTTATGGTTTAGCTGCTTAGTTTTGGCAGTTTGCCAAAATTGGTTTATAATACAAATTTAAAACTATATATAAATGAACAAAAAGGTTAAACAACCAGTCCAGCTTACATAACCTCTTTTTAAATCAATTTATCAATGTGGCTGTCAAACCGTAAACCGTCCAGCTTACAAGACCGTATAAATGTTAAACCGGCTGACATGCTTCAAATTAGGCGGTTTAGTGTTTAGTGGATTAACTGTTTACTAGTTTAAAATTTACCTATACACATGGTTGTAAAAATCCCCGACTAGGCCGATTAATCGGCCGATTAATCGCTAGTCTTCTAAGGCCGACTAGGCTGATTAATCCCTAGTCCCCACCCCACCGCCCGACTAGCGCCTAACGATTTCTACAACATTGCCTATACATACGAGTTATTTTTGGGTAGTACATATGTTAAATGTTAAATATATAATAAATTTGGTTAAAATCTCGTGTATTACACGAATTGAATAAACAAATATAATAAATAGTTATCAATAAAAATTTAGATAATACAAGGTGATTTTCCGATATGAAATATTATTAAAATTTTGAAATAATTTAATACTTTATTTAATATAATAATTATAGTATTTCTTTAAACATTAAGTATTTCAAAGCTTGTTTCTTTAAACATTTCATTTTAATTCTATATTTTATAATAATTTGATTTTTTTTTAAATTATGTTTTTGAATATTAATATCTTTTTAATGTATGTTTTTTTTTTAAATTTAAAATGTATAAATGTTTATTTAACTTATTATATAATATGAAATATATTTAATATGAGAGAGAACAAAAATTGAGGTGCTTTAGGGACATAACATATGTTAATAAAAATCTTTATTTATTAGAATAGATAGATGGAGAATAATGTTGCCGTTATCAATAATATAGCATATAAAATTAGGTAACATGGGTTGCATTTGTGTGTGTAATATAGCAATAATGAAAATGAGTTGTAATTCACTTAAAAATTAGTTTCATATAGTGGTCCCATATATAAATGCTGACTTTTATATTCAGACGTGACTTATGAGTGTTATTTCCAAAAATAAATCCGACTTGTGTTCATAAAATAGAGTTGACAAACATTACGTTATTTATATGGTATGTCATTAAATGTTTGTAAATAACATGTGACCTAGTTACATCAATATTATTTATTATTTATTTTTTATTATTTTTTTGGGTCATTCGGTTGATTCATATAGATATGTATTTTATTTTATTGTTGCCTTTCATTAGTTTTGATCATGCTAAAGGTAAAAGCATGCAAACGCAAATTGTTTGTGGGCATAGAACATGGCGTGATGGTAGCGTCGTGGTGGCATTCAAGTTCCGGAGAATATTGCCATTTGTAAAGAAAAAAAAAGTGATGAATCAAAATTATAAACATTATTCTATATCCATATTATGATCTTTTATTAACAACAAATAGGTAATATTAATATGCGTAAATTTGTTCTCTCTTTTGATTTAAAGTGATTTATAATTTATTTAAATTGACAAATTGTTATTTTTTTAATAATTTAAATTATAATATAGTAATCAATAATAATCCATACCCCCTTTGACGAATATTAACACATCTAGTTTACAATTTCGTTTTATTGCAAATTCTAGTGTAACAGTAAAGTAAGTTCATGAATCTTTAAATTTTAATAATGTCGTGTAAAAAAAATTAAAATAATCTGATTAAAATAAAAATCAATTGTTGATTAGTGACTAGATTATTTCTTTGCTAGATAAATGTATGATCATGAAAACAAGAGTAAATTGTCGAGATGGTTCTTTTGATTTTACTCTCACTCTCTAGGTTTTATAAATTACCTACATGGTATCAAACTTTATATAAATGTATTATAAATATAATCATTAGATAAATGTAATTTGGTCAAACATATAAGAGTAAGTTAATAACTTAAAGACTGCATGTGTCACAAATATTTAAAAAATAAAGTTCAAGATCATATATATATGTAATTTATAAAACTTAGAGACCAGTATTGAAATATTAGCAAACTACAGTGACCATCCTGATTGGTAATTTACACTAAAAATAAAGGTAAAATGAGGCTTTAAATCTTATGAATAAAAGCTTAATTATTAAAATTCAATTTCTCTACTTAAGCATAAATACTTGCACCCTTTAAGGCTTTAATTATATTTATAAAATTATAATTATCGTTCTAACGACTTTTTTATAAAATTTAATGCATAAAAGTAGATGTCACGTTATTAGTTTTGATGAATACGCACACAATTGAGCTCACATTAATAACTCATCCTCAAATTAATAAACCTGCACCTGTTCACCCTTCAATTTCCTTCTTCCTCCAAACACATCCGCCATTAACAACCCCATCACAAGCTTTCTTCAATCGTCACATATACATATACTCGCCCTCTCTCACACATCGAATGCTTGCCCTACATTCCTGCATCTGAATGTTTACAACGTTAGTCTGTTCAATTCAGGATTTAAACCAGAAATGGGGGTTTTAGCGGAGTCATGGTGCTTCTGTAACGGTGGAGTGAAGTCGGAGAGAACCAAAGCCTCCATTTTTTCCGGCAAGGGTCCAGCTATGGCTCGGATTTCTAATGGCAGCTTGTTTTCCGGCACCGGTTTCCTTATCCACCGGAACCTTCTCCTTACAACACACGCAAGCCTTCCGTCGGTAGCTTCTGCCGAGGCCGCCGAGATCCGGCTTCAAAACGGTGTCGGTGCTTCTCTTTTTCCTCACAGGTATCTATGCAGCTAATGATTTGATTTAGATCTGATTTTGAAGGGGATTTAGTATTCAATTTTGAAATTCGTGATCGTAGATCTGATAAGACTGGAAGGTAATTGCCCTAATTAGTCTAATTTTGGTTTAAGGGCTACATTTATTCAATTTCCCCAATTCTGAAACTGCAAATCTTATCCCTCAATAGATTATCTTATCCTTGTCAAGGAAATCTTGGCATTGCACTTGGAAATTGATTATATAATATGAAATAAACATCCGCATAACTCATAAGATGGGATCATAATTGTTATAAAATGTGACCCCTAAATAATCAGATGATTATTAATTCGCATAATCTATTTTGTTTCGCATAATTACTCACGCCATTTAATCGAATAACAGGTTTTTCATAACTAGTTCTGTTCTTGATTTAACAATAGTGGGTCTTGACTACCTGGATGGAGACTCACATATGCCAAGTCAGCAGCCTCACTACTTGAAAACCTGTTCCAAACCCAATCTAAACCTGGGTAGCATAGTATACCTTCTAGGCTACACCGAAAGCAACGAGCTAACCGTTGGTGAAGGAAAGGTGGTTATAGCCACTGACAACCTTCTAAAAGTCTGCACTGATGGTGCTACATGGGGCCCTGGTTCGGCTGGATTCGACTCACATGGTAACCTCTCGTTCATGGTTTGTGACCCTATGAAACTTTCCACGTCACCAAACACAAAATCCACATCAGCATCATCATCTTCTTCACTCTCATGGAAGAAAGACCTCCCTATGCAATTTGGCATTCCAATTCCCGTTATATGTGATTGGTTAAACCAGCATTGGGAAGGCAGTTTGGATGATCTGGTCAACAAACCCAAATTACCCCTTATTAGATTAATGTCAACGGGCCAGAAAAGTGAACAATCATGTGCTTCATTCACTATGCGACAAGTTTTCAAGACTACTGAGCCTGAAAATGAGCCGATAACTCCTTCATCAACAAACGCAACCGGGATATTTAAAGACCAACCTGGGCCCAGTTCTTCACCGGTTGCAAATAGTTGCCAAGATGAAACACCAGCCCTTGATCAGCCCGCTCATGTACAGGGAATCCCAACACCTGAGATATACGAGTCGCCAAAACTCACATCCGGTCCGTTTAAGAAAAACAGAAACACTCAAATTCAGCTTTTGGACATCAATTTCCCTCCCAAGACTGCTAGACCAACTGGGCCAGTTAAAAAACAATCAGATCCTATAACAGAAGTTGACATGGCTTCAATGGGTTCGATAAACGAAGCCGAGAGCGCAGCCCGGTCATGTTCGTCTCCAGGCAAGGTGGCCGAGGGGCAAAATGGGTATATCAGTGATGGAGAGACTACGATGTACTCAGCTGAAACAGCCGAGAGCCGTAACTATCCAAGTCCTAAAGGAGGGCGGTTAAGTCAGCAGCAGGTCGGTAGGAGTCAAAGCTGCGTGAACTATAACCGATGGGGTCCGGTCCGGGCTAGCCCAGTTGCTCGTGGAAGGTCACTTGAAAAGCAAAGAAGCTACATGCAGGGTAGAAAGGTCTTTTCACAAGGTGCTACATCTCAGAGATGTAATGACTATTATAGCCCTACAGTGTCATCAATTATGAAGAAAAGAAACAATTTGGAGCAACAGTGGGCTAACAGGTCTCTTCGACCAAGTGCAGTTCATTCCTCACCAAAATGGGCATTTTGATGTTGTTTTAACAGACAGGTCTCTTTAAAATTTTTTTTAATATATTATGTTGGAAATATTTAGTTGCAATGATAAATGAGAAATTGTGAATTTGAAGAATTCTGGGTTGAAAACTTAACATTACTTTAAAATTAAAATTATCTTAACAAGATTTTAACATATAAAATATTGTTTATTTGTCGGTTTCGGTTCGGTTTTTTTTTTTTTTTTTTTTTTTTTTTTACTTTTTTTTTGTTTTTTGTTATTTTTTGTTCTCTCACACTTAATATAAAAAATGCAAACATGTTTAACAATAGATAATTTATAAATTAATTGATCAAATACTAACTAATCAAAATAAAACTAAATAATTATAATCATGTTCTTACATTTAAAAAAACAAAAGTAAATAATTAAATTTGAAATAATTACGATCTTCATCTTTTAAAATGGTAGAGATATTTTTAATCCAAATCTTTATCATCACAAACGGTAGACTCTATATGTGTTTTTATCCCGTTAAGTATAAAAATATCAGCATACAAACATATTAGTTTTTAAATAAGATAACAAATCGGTTCGGTTATTTCGATTTTTAGAATATGAAAAACGGAAACAGAACCGAAAAGTTCGGTTTAGGTTTTTTTCCGTTTTTTTCGGTTATTCGTTCGGTTCGGTTTTTTCGGTTAATTCGGTTCCGGTTCGGTTTTTTGCTCACCTCTGGTCCCATGCTGACCAGACACCCTTCTCGATTCGACCTGCCCTTTTTCTCAGGTAACAAGTATTGTTCATCTGAGACTCCTAATCAGTCATATTGATGGCAATTGCCAACTGGTATGTAACCAGTTATGGCCTTCTAGGCACGTTGTTAAAACTTAAAGAACTAAACAAGTGTCATCATCTGGATTATGGTCCAAGATTCGGCCAGCTAGTATATGGGCCTGTGTAATCTCAAGTGCTCATCTGCACAGCTGCACTGGGCCTTCCAATCCAGTTCAGCTCAAGTCTCTAGTCTCTAGTTATCGACCATAACTCTGCCCAACTGCTAGTTTGTAGTTTCTCTAGCTTGTACGAATGCAGTGAGACCGTCTAAAAGATTAGATACCTTGTACGAAAGCTAAAAATAGGTCCTATGTGTGTGTGCTAATTAGTTTGTAACTAAATATGAAGTGAGTTAATTCGTCTTTTTTACCTAAACTTTAAATTGTAATGAGTTATTGAGTTAAATGTTTTAAGAAACAAGTTTTTCTGTTAGCTTTTATAAAATTCCTAACTAGGTTAAATATATTTAAAAAATTGGAATGTAAATTATACGTATTTGTTGTAAAATAAATTAATATATCTAATATATACAAATTATTTAAAAAGATTAAGGCCCCCTAGAAAAATCGGCCCTGTGCGATCGTACTTCTCGCATTTGCTCTAAGACCCCATTATGTGCAGTCCATGCTTGTCAACCAAACTGTTTAAAGTTGAATATTTGAAAAAATCCCCAAATTCTCTATTTTTCAAAACAAGCTGTAAAAATGTCCGACTTTTTAGGGGCCAAAATTTCCCCTCCAACACGGGAGTCTACCTATATATTATTATAAAGACTGTAAATGAATCAAACGAACATAAACGAGCTCTTGTCCTTTTAACTTTTAACTTGTTCACCACAAACGCTAACCGAACATAAATTTTTGTTCTTGTTCGTGTTCATTCATTAAATGAACAAATATAAGCACACTTGCTGAACGATTCAGAAACTGTTCATTGAATGTTCGGTTCGTTTACAATCCTAATGACACGATCCAACTTTAAAACAAAGTCGTTTGAGTTTAAAACATGATTGTCTAACTTTAAACACAAGGGTCCGCATTGGCGTCTGACTATAAAACACAAGTGTCCGACTTTATCCTAATTCCTAATACTGGTGCCGAATTTATAATGCAGGCATGAGGCATCCGACTTTAAAACACAGTCGGCTCCGCCCATTTACTTGTGAATCATGATCTATATCCCTACATCTACTAGTCTGCTATATATCAGTTTGCAATTATTATTATAAAAACAATATTTTAGTTCGATACGCTTGGATTTAAATAATTTTTCATTTGTATAGCTAATTTAAAAGAGTATCTTGCCTATATTTACGTACATACATTTAAAAAACACTAATGAATCACTAAACCTCACTAACACATGTACAAATGTAATTAAATCTAATCATAGTTATAGTTTTTATTGCCAATGAAAGGCTTTTAAAATTAACTCTCTTAAACTTGATGACACTAGGATCGACGTAATGGGTCAAGCAAACCCAAAAAAGGTTTAGAGTTTCAAAAATATAAGGTCTTAATTTTTTTAAAATTTTTTATATGTAATGGGTTTTTTTTGACATGTTGACCCTTTTTTTTTAATTTGTGGACTCTGAAAAGAATAGAAGATTCAACAAAGGCCACATAGAATTCTTCTAATATTTAATTGAAAAGGACTTTTGAAAAAAAATGATTATGGACATTTATTAAAAAAATTTCATTTAAAAAAACGAGAAAAATAAATTTAATCTAAATATTATACACATGTAAATATAAACACAATTATCTTTTAACTCCACCGGATATAAGGAGCAGGGTTTTAAACATAACAGTTAGTGAAGGTACCCGGCTTTTTATTCCGTTTAGGAACCCACAATAGTTGAGCTGGCCGTAAACGACACGCATGCTTTAGTTAACATTTATCACATTCACCATTTTTTATAACAGTACACACGTAACATTTATCACATTCACCATTTGTTACCGTCTTGCAAGCAAATGAATCAGAAATAACTAAATAGGCCAGTTTTAAGTAAAAAACTAATTAATAAATTATGCATCAAAATACAATATATATGGTTGTGGTTGTTCTAAAAGCAGAATCCTCCTCTTAATTCAAAATTAGAATATATTAATGAATAATAAGATTTACCACACGGAAATTCCTTTCTAAAATAATATCTATGTGTTTAATACGTGCTAAATGCAGACACAGTTAGGAGTTAATGTGTTTACTTAATTAAGAGGTAACATTAATTTATTAATTATTTGCAAAACATTAACGTAAATTAGATTTAAACGATAACTTTGAGCTGAAGATTCTTTCGGACTAAACTCTCTATCTCAACTGGAAACGGGTAATTTTGTCTTCATCCTTTCTCTCAAACCTAAAGAATAGGAATATACGTCCCATTTGTGGTGCACGCATATAATATATATATGCGTGGGCCCTCAAGGGGCTAAAATAAAATGACACATGTTTTAACGTTATTTTACTTGTATTGTGAAAATAGCGTTAAAAGTGGGGATGATAACTTTGAGCGAGGACTCATTCGGAGCAGCCTCTCTATCCCAACTGGAATAGGGGTAAGGTTTGTGTCAATCCTCCCTGACCCTACTGAAAATTGAGAATATACTGGTAAGTTTGTTTCTTTCCAATACAAGTAAATAAGTTACCCTTAAGATTGGTAAATACGATCGAGGATGGTTTAATTGGTCACTCAACCTGTACGTACTCTATATATAAATGAAGTTCCTCCTTGTTTCGATCATGCAATCACACAAATTAAAATGGAGCCACTTTCTAAAATTCTTACAGTCCTAGCAATCTTTATTATTGTGTTACAGACTACAACAACTATCACGCAAGCTACAAGAGAACTTGTGGAAAAGAAACAGCTTCATAGTCACCCCTGCATGGTATTACCGAAAAGAGTAAGTGAAGCCGGCAGAAAGGATGCCGGTGATGCTGGATCAGTAAAATGTGGTGGTTCAGAAGGTGGAGGGGACGATGGACATGGAAAAGACCATGGTGCTGAAGGCGGAGAGGACGGTGGACATGGAAAGGATCATGGTGGTGGAGGAGATGAGGGTGGATATGAAGGTGGCGAGGATGGTGGACAAGGGAAAGACCATGGTGATGAGGGTGGAGATGCTGGTGGAGAGGACGGTGGACATGGAAAAGACCATGGTGGTGAAGGGGGAGAAGAGGGCGGGGATCATGGCGGAGACGAGGGGGGTGATCATGGCGGAGAAGGTGGAGGTGATCATGGCGGAGATGAGGGAGGCGATCATGGCGGAGATGAGGGCGGCGATCATGGCGGAGAAGGTGGAGGTGATCATGGTGGAGAAGGTGGAGGTGATCATGGAGGAGATGAGGGCGGCGATCATGGCAGAGATGAGGGGGGTGATCATGGCGGAGAAGGTGGAGGTGATCATGGCAGAGATGAGGGCGGCGATCATGGCGGAGATGAGGGCGGCGATCATGGAGGAGATGAGGGGGGTGATCATGGCGGAGATGAGGGCGGTGATCATGGCGGAGATGAGGGAGGTGATCATGGTGGAGAAGGTGGAGGTGAGGGTGGTGGAGAAGGTGGAGGTGAGGGTGGACCTGGAAGAGACCATGGTGGCGAGTATGGTGGTCCTGGAAGAGACCATGGTGGCGAATATGGTGGAGGCAGTGGAGGTGATGGATATGGAGGGTATGGACAACCTGGTAGAGGATACGGTGGCGGCTATGGAGGGTATGGACAACCCGGAAGAGGAGATGGTGGCGGCTATGGAGGGTATGGACAACCCGGAAGAGGAGACGGTGGCGGCTATGGAGGGGGACCATACTCATACCCGTACACTGGGGGCTACTGGCCTGGCGGTGGGTGGCCAGGGATATTTGGACAAAGGGGGTGGCCATGGTGGAGCATTGGCGGACAGAGGGGGTGGCCGTGGGGGACTGTTGGTGGTGGCTATGGCAAGAAGAAAGGGAAACCAGGAAACTAGTTAATCAGATAAAAGCTTTGTGCCAAAAGGAAAGTTCATATGGTTTTAGCATGTATATCTTTTCATAAATGAAATAAATAATTCAAAATTCAATTTGAATATAGCAAAAAATTTAACTTATTTAACCGGCAGCCTAACCTGATCGAAGCCGCGGACCAAGGATGCAGCAGGCCCTGGATGGGTCTGCTCAGTCCTTTGGTCCTGGTCCAAAGATCAAGTCAATAGTCTTTATTTAGCAATATGCAACCATGGACCCATTATAAATTGCAGCACAAGTGAAAGTGCCACATAAACCTGTATCCCAAAGTAAACCATAGAGATATATGTTTCATATATATTTGTGCATATAAAAGAAAAGCATCTATAAATCTGGACTGAACTTAGACCTCCCAGTTTTCAGCTCTATTTCTTATATATGAAGTTTAAAACGAAATAAATACGATAAAAAAGCCATCTTTAATGTTGGTCAAGGAGGCTTATGATTTTCCTTGTATTCATCAAACAACAACAACAACGCGCTCAATGACCACCTGTGCGCCATCTGCTAATATACAGACATGATGCATGTCGATCAAATCTTGATTATATTACTTTCTCATATGATAAAAGATCACCATCATTACTTAACTAGCAATATTGCTAAAATAAGGATTAAGAATACACACCTGTAACTTAGGTGAGAGCAGGTAAGAAAATCCTGAGAAGGCTTCGGTGGGTGAGCCTGCACCGACATACAGGACACTTGGCTTGAGCTGTAATGGCCTTTCTGATGCAGCGATCACAAAAAACATGACCACATTTGGTGACTGTGGACTCCTCAGACATAGTACACAGGCAAATTGGACAGGTGTAAGTAGGCACTGGCGGTGGTGGAGGCGGAGGCGGAGGTGAAGGCAATGGTGCAACAGGTTCCACATGCAACTATATAGATAGAAACTAGTTGAAAATTGATATGTTCATTGCATGCCGAAAAGACAAAAGGTAAACACCTAATAATTAATTATAACATTTGATACTTTAAAGTTTAAACATATACATGTATACTTATATATATACATGTATCTAGGTACCTATGTACATTTTACATGTATATGTGTACATCATATATATCAGATAAAATGTAGGTAAATTAAGGATTGCATCATATACCATGGAACTGCTAGCTCTCTCAAAATTCGCATGAGGCGGCTGTGGCTCAAGGTCAAGTCGTCTCCTCTGGTTGCGTGAAGAACCTTCCACTACTATTTGTTGAATCACACAAGATTAATTGTAACTCAAGAAAGGTAAATAGTGATACAACACACATACATACATGTTCCACCAGATTGACCTCCAACTAAGGAGGCTATTACTATCTTTGTATCCACTTATAGATTAACTTAAATAAACAGCTGTCTATGCCATATAGATTTGTTGGTATTCATTATAAATTCTTAATTTTATTTATGTATCTAAGAAAGTAAACACATATGTTTGAAATGAAGAAACAAAAGAGAGTAAGAAGAAATAAGTGACATTGTCATGATAGTCTCATGAGGACTTCTTCGGTGCAGCATCTCAATCCTAACTGGGATAGAGGTAAAGTTTGTCTCTATTCTTCCCTAGACCATACTAGAAAGTGAGAATATACAGGGTAAGTTAGTTTGTCATGCTAGTCTCATATTGATGATAAATCAAGACTTTGTAGTTGTTAATATATGTATAAAATTCTTATATTGAAACACAACTTGTATACAAGGTTTATTGTCTATAGGAAACACATCACAAAACCAAATTAAAAGGCAACATATAAAAGTTGTAAAGTAAATGTTTATTATTTTTCAAGAATAGATCTACTAGTTTCTACATATGGAAACTTTTAGGGTCAAAAGGATAATGGTGACTAGCCAAGATAAATGGAAACATATTTTCCGTGTCGAGCACACAAAGTTCAAAGCCCTAAAGAAATGTTTCAAAAAAGAGCAACTATGTTCTTCATATGGAGACATTTAGGGTCAAAACTTAGAAGTATAACGATGCTTAGCCAAGATAAAAGGAAATCTATTTCCCATAAAAGATGATTATTATAAATTATTTCTGAAGTCAAATTCATGATCTCCAAAAGAATACCACAAGAAGATAACATAATTAAGTATTCATGCATTTAATACTAGAAAGAAGCCTCTTATGAAACCCTTATTCTACTAATCATGTTATTAATGACTCATTGATTAAACAAAGAATGCAAAAAAAGAACATGAATCTTCGTAGATTCTATAATACAAGGAAACTTGTTACCCTCAATCGAGTTTTCATGCTATTAGTAACCTCAATGAATTATATATTAGACAATCATATCATATAGCTTATCCATGTAGAGAATAGTGACAACTATGTGTTTACCTCTCTCCACATTAGTAACTAGAGTTCTTCGAGTTCTAGAGTTGACAGCCTGACATAATATACGTTCACTTAATAATCTAAGTGCAAATAGATATATAAAGTATCATTTATTTTGTAAACAACACAAAATATACCTGTTGATAGGATGCAGGTGATAACATAATAGGATCATCATCATCATCATCAACATCAACATCACCATTCGTAGGACCAAGTGTTAGAGATCCTGATGGATGATGCATAGGCAGAAAAAGGCGTAGGTAACCATTTTGACCACGCGGACCCAAAGGAACAATTGGACGACCCAATTCCAAACGGAAAGGGGTCACAATTTCTCTCCTTGAGCCAATGATCTGCTCGTCTATGATGTCCAAGCCACCTAAAAATGAGTAATCATAAATAAGAAACTTTATCTTGGTAAGGTATAGCTTAACAACACAACTACGAAATATTACAATGTATATGATGATAGTCAAACTATAGTATTAGAACTTCAACTACCCACACCCCGTTTTTTTAAATCTATCAAGTGTTCGTTCAACAACATGACTAGGTGATCAATAAACTTTAGCCAAATATACACAATTAATGATCATTCATTTTCCATTTATTAAATTTCGCATACATAGAATTAAGTAAAAAGGGAAAGAAATGCAAACATCTAAAAATCTCTAAATTCTTACAAAAGAAAACCTCAAATATGAAATTCTTCTAATAATGAACCAACCCAAGCATACACAATCCCTCATTTAATGGTATACAATCCTAGTGATTAACCTCATATTTCTCTAATCTTAGTAGAGTATATCTGACTCCTTAAACTATTTTAACTATATATAAAAAAACACCAAATTTGAAAATGATTGCTTAAATTAATAAAAAAAAGTAAATGAAAAAACACATGCATTCTCACAAACAATTAAAAGAGCACTCTCTAATCATGTTTCACATCATGATTAGATCAATAAAAAAAATAAATTTGTGATAAAACAATGTACATTCGAATCATGTTTCACATCATGTTAGAAGAAAAGAAGACAAGTTCAACAACAAATTATATTCATAATAAAAGTGACATAAAATAAGAAAATTGGCAAAAATTGATGAGATACAAATGGTTGATGATTGATCAAATGAAGTACAAATTAAATCAAAATCCAACCATAGCTACAATAAATCACCATTTATGACAAACTGCTTGCTTTATCTATTATCAAATTGAATGAGCTTAGAAACCAAAGTTCTTTTCACTAGGGGCTATGAAGAAATTATAACGGGCCTAATATGACAAAATCCTATAATTGGGTCAGGTGGGTGTCTTACGACAGTTCTTTTTCCCGCCAAAAAACTTATTTTAAAATAATTACACTCTACTACCCTCCACTTTTATATTGTGATAATGTATGAGATAATCATCAAAGGACAAAAAAAAAGAGTGAATAAGAATATTCGCCGATTCTATATCACAAAGAAGCCTATTAGAGTTATATGAAACCCTCATTTGAGCATTGACGCCATTAATGGCATCAATGAAAACACACGATGATCATGTTATCAAAATAGAGAATAGTATTAACTATCAAGTGTTCGTGTTTACCTGACCGTCCATTAATAAACTGAGTCCTATGTGCTCGTCTAGAGCTGCCAGCCTGACATAATACAAGAGCACCTTAATAATCTAAACACTTTATAAAAATCTAAAGCGTCGTCTTTTAAATATATAACGCATAATGTAACTGATTAAAAGTTTTAGTGATAATACGATAACATAATTTTACAAAACCTCAACATTAGTTGGAGCAAGTGGTGGAGATCTTGGTGGCCCAAGTCGTAGCTCACATGGACCCGATAGAAAAGATGATTCATGAATGCCTGGTTGGACACTTTGATGGTTCTGAACCGAAGCAGTAACCGGACGAGCACGTTCCATATTTGGAGTCTTCACAGTCTGTCTGTGTGTGCTCATGGTTTGATAAATTAGGTTGCCTAGCCACTCAGAAACGAGTAAACATAAATAAAACACTATATAAATAATAAGATACAACTTAGTTTATACAGTTTTACTACAAGTAACTACAATGTACATCAAGATATATGGGGACACTCAAATGCATTGAGTTTCCATTAAAATTCAGGTAACATGACTAGGAATGCATTTGAACTTCATAAAACATTCAACTTACATAAGAATATATTTAGACATCTATCGTTACATCACGAGTTTGGGTTCTAAAAAACGTAACTACAGAAGATCTAGAACTACCATTTGGAGACATGCATGGCCGAAATTTAAGAATCAAATAACTAGATTTGAATCTAAAACAACATTAAGAAACCTTTTTATATCATGTGCTACTCTATAATGCCAACTTCAAAACCTTAACATACACAAATGCATACAGTTACTAGCAACCAACCTAAAACACGTCAAAAGAACGAAAAGTTGTGTTACAATCATACATGAGTCATGATCCACGATTCAAACACAAAAGGGAATGATCTATAGTGTAAGATTAAAGAGCCTAACACTGTATAGAACCTTTAAGCTAAGAAATTTTAGATTATATAGCACTAAACTTATCAAAACCTTTGTGTGCTTCTGATACATATATGCTTAGCCATCTAGACAGAGACAAAATACATGTTTTTCAATTGTGATAAAAGCATTTAAACAAACTAGAGGTGGCAATTTTTACCCAAATCAAAGAAAATGGGTTGGTTTGGGTAAACAATTGTAGTATAATGAGTTGAAATGGGTAACATCATAAATCATAATATTGAATGGGTTGAGATGGGTAACACTTAAAAACAATGCGGGTCAAGATGGGTAATCAAAAAACTATGTTTGCAATGGATTCAAACATTTAAGAATGATTACTAACATATTTGACGAGAAAATCACTAAAAATTATCCAAATGTACTATTTGTTTACTTATAACACATATTTTTTTTTAAGAACATCCCATTTAAACCTCAACTGATTTTGCTTAAAACTCGTTCTGACCCGCACCCATCCTAACCCGAACCCATTCTGACCCGTTACCCAACACAACCTGAGCTGCCCATTTTGCCAGATATAAAACAAACTAATAAAAATTAAAATTTTTAACCTTAGAAATACAATACAATAATTCATGATCATCGATTTTATGCTTATCAAAATTCACTAAAAATTGAGTAAAAATGAAGAACAAACTGATTCAGCAAAAAATCACAATATTTTTATAAATAAAAACATTAAATTCGAAATTCTTCTAAATGAAAAACCCAAAAATACATTACCCCTTATTTTTAGGCATCAGATCCTAGCAATCAACAACCTCTTACTTCTCTACTTCAAAATTTTAATTACAGTAATTCATAATCCTTAAACTATATATACAAAATCAGATTTTTGAGATGATCAGTTAGATCAACAACAATTAAAATAACAAAAAATTATAAAAAAAAAAAAGAAAGAAAAAAAAAACTTGTTTTGTTTAATTTGTGATCAAAACGGTGCACAATTCGAGTCACATTTAACAGCAAAAACGTGAACTACGATAAGCCCTAAAAAACAAACTTTAAGACATGTTCATTACGAAATCTAAATAAATTGACAAACACTGAGGCACAGAAAGATTGATCAGATCAAATGAGGAATGAAAAATCTGCTGAAATTAACAAAATTGAAACGAAATTCAACCTCAGCTACTTCGATTCTCCAATCAACAAAAACCTAAAGCGATACGATGATTATCAAATTGAAAGAGCTCAGACATCAGAATTCATTGCATATGGGGTTATGAAGAAATGGAAAGGGTTAAATAGAGCATAATCTTTTAAACGGATCGGGTCGGGTCAATGTGTTAAAAAGCTTTGCACTTGTACACAGGCCTCAACTGACACGTGTCTCTAAAATAAAGACCATCTTTCCCGCGAAAAAGTTGAGGTTTGGAGATATAACTACACTTTGCCACCTTCCGATTTATATATTGTTATAATCTATTTTTTATGTTTTTTCAGTAATGTAATCTAGTTATAGATAATATTTTATTTAACATCAAGCGTTATTTGCGTTTTTTGGATTAAATTTAAAAAAAGTATTTTAACATTCTTTTTCATTTAGGTACAATTTATATTTAGATATATAAATAATTTATATTTTATCATGTTAAAATTGAATTTCGATATTCGGTAGAACCAATAAAAATCACCAATTTGAAATCCATGGAATGTTAAGTGTTAACCACCTGGTTCAAAAACTAATTTTAATTTTGTTCAATTCACTGTTTTCTTGAGTGAAATCAAATGACAAACACATTATTAATTACATGAAATAAATTTTGGTGTTATGGCAATCCCATGCTATATATTCAGTTCAAAATAGGGTTTCTTTTTATTAGGTGTGGATATGATCGGATGGGGGTCTATGACCCGTCAGTGATCCAAATTGCCGTTCAAAAAAAAAGTAAAGTTTGTTCAAAAAAAGTAAAATCAAAATGACAATGTTAATAAATAACAAGAAAATATATAAGAATACCAAAAAAAAAAAAAAAAAAAAACCCACCCCCATCCGACCACACCACACTAGGAGGCTCTAATATATGTATACATAATTTGTTTTTTTCTAATAACTTGGTATTTTTAGATTTTTTTCATAATAGACTTAACAAAAAAAATTAATGACGTTGACCAAAAGCACTCAAATTAGGCTTTAAATGTTTTCTCATATTTTTTTTTTTTTGAACGGCAGTTAAAAATGTTTTCTCATATAGACGATAAAATAAATATAAGCTAAAAATAGATGTACCATAAACTTTCCTTTTACATTTCATATTTTTGAGTTGAGAAACTCATTTATTACAAAGAAAATATATTTAATAAGTGAAATAAAAAATAAATATAATAAATATTACATGATACATAATACCAAATGGTATAATAAGAAAAGTAGAAAAGAAATATTCGGCCCATAAAATTAAACTAACATTAAACTACACTTATAAAACTAAACTAAAATTAAACTATTTGACTTGTTTATACCCCTAGTCTCATCTTCTAGAACATGATCACTACAAAGTAGAGAGTTTATAGCAAAGGGAGCACCCATTGGTATGGGTAAAAGTTGCAGCCCTTGCACGTTGCTAATTAGTTGAGAAATATTACATGGGTAAAGAGTTTACCTATGGATGTCACCAAGTGATCACCAACTGAAGCATCATCCACAGATTGCCGGACGTTTGTCATGGCCGGACGTCCGTGGTAACTTTACTGATACTTCATCGAAGGATGCTCTTCGTCAGTAGGAACTGAGTTCATGTTGACCAAGTCAACTTTCATTAGCAAACTTAGTTCCTACCAACTCTAGTTAAGTTTCAACAGAGGACCATACACGTATCCTGCATTGACGACTAGTGTCCAGGTGGTGGTTAATGGTCAAATGGCATGTGGCCAGTGATTTCTGGTGGACAGAGGGGGTGGTCATGGTGGAATACTGGTGGTGGCTATGGCAAGAAGAAAGGAAACCAGCAAATTAATTAGTGGCTTAGGAGAAAAAAAAAAACTTAAGCCAAAAAGGAGAGTTCATAAACTTCATCTTTTTCACATGTATTTCTTTCTGTTAAATGAAATAAAGAATTCTAAACATGATCTGTATAAAGCTTAAATTTTGGTTTATTTAACCAATGGCCTAGCCTGATCCAATCCACGGACCATGATGTAGCAGAGTAGCGTGTCCTGGTCCAAACTGGGTAAGTCAGTAGTCAGGGTTCCTATTAAAAATAAGCAACCATGGATCCATTATAAGCTGCAACACAAGTGCAACTTTGCAAGTGCCACAGAAACCTGTTTCACCAAGCAAACCACATCCATAATTGCTTAATGCCATTTTAATATATCAAAGGAAAAAGAAACCAAGCAGTTTTAAATCCAAATCCAAGAAGGTAAAAAACATTTATAACTCTGCAAAGAACTAAACTCTCCAAGTTTCCAACTCTTTTTCCCAATATTTAAGAAAAATATAATGACAAAAGTCTTATTTAATGCTGGTCAACGACACTCGTGATCTTCCTTGTATTCATCAAACAACAACATTGCACTTAATGATCACCTGCGGGCGCCATCTACCAAAACACAAGCATGATGTCAATAATGATGAAAGGGCACCATAAATCAATTTGTGATATTGCTAGAAAAATCAGGATTAGGTATGCACACACGTAAATTAGATGGGAGCAGGAAAGAAAACCCTGAAGAGCCCCCTGTGGGTGATACTGCGCCGACACACAGGACACCTGGCTTGAGCTGATATGGCACTTCTGATGCAGCGGTCACAAAAAAGGTGACCACATTTTGTGGATATCGTCTCCTCAACCATTGGTCCCAAGCAAATTGGACAGGTGTAAGTAGGCACTGGTGGCGACGGCGGTGGTGGTGGAGGTAAGGGCAATGGTGCAACAGGTTCCACATTCAACTATAGAAAGAAACCAGATCTAATTGATGTGTTTATTGCATGCCCAAAAGAGAAAAGGTAAACACCTAACTAAACAGTTGAAACAATAACATGCATGCATATATACACATGTACATATGTGTAACATCAGATAAATCATTTGTAGAAGGATTGAATCATATACCATGGAACTGCTAGTTTCCTCAAAATTCACAAGCCGTCTTCTCTGGTTGCATGAAGAGGTTTCCGCTGCCATGTCACACATCACACAAGCTTAATTACTTTTCAGAAAATGATATTGTTTTCTTTATATGGAAACATCTAGGGTTAATAAGATAATGATGCAGAGCCAAGATAAACGGAAATCTATTTTCCGTGTCGAGCACGTATAGTTCAGAACCCTAAAAAATGATTATATTAAGTTGTTTCTATAATCAAATTCATAATCTCCAAAATATTACCATAAAAAAGAGAACATAAGTATTCATAGACTCAATACTAAAAAGAAGCCTCTAACAAAACCCTTATTAAACTAGTCATGCTATTAATGAATATAAAAAAAGAGAAGACGAATATTCGCAGATTCTATACAAAGAAGCCTATTCTAGTTTTTGTATTAACAGTGACCTCAATGAATATATTAAACGATCATAAAGTTATCCAATTAGAGAATAGTGTTAGCTGTGTGTTTACCTAGCTCCACAATAGTAACTGGATTCTCCTGATTTCTAGAGCTGATAGCCTGACATAAGACAAGTGTGGTTAAATTATCTAAGCGCTTGCTAAATATAAAAAATAAATAGTTGCAAAAGATCCGAAAAGAGCAGCAAGACATTAGTATAACAATTGCATCATACATGACACCAAAGAGTAATGACATTACCATAGAACTCCTAGTTCCTACCAAATGCACATTGAAGTCACGGATGTTGACCTGTGGTTGAGAGTCAACTCTTCTTTTATTGCGCTGATGATTATATATGATTTCCACTGCCATTTTACAAATCACAACAGATATTGCAGCAAATGTTAATTGTTTTGTATGGACAACTTATATATGATGTATGCTTTGTAAGTATTCATTTTTCATTTTTTATGAATATAAATAAGCAATGAGAGTTGGTTATAGACAAATATATCATCAAAAAGGATTTACATATGAAGATGTTACATACTTTCCTGTGTTATGACTTCATCATCGTCATCAATGTTGACTTCATCGTCGTCGACATCAACTTCATCAACATCATCATCACTGTCCAATATAACCACAACAATTGGCCCATGTGTTGGAGCCCCTTGTGGCTGAAGACTTTGCTCAACCAGAGGCAGAGGAATATAAATGCCCTGTTGATTATGTTGAGCCATAGGATTAGTTGGACCTCTTTCTTGCTCGTGAGCAGAAACTGTAGGCAATGTTATAACAAAACCATCATCGTCATTATCAGCTTCCACAGCCATTTTACAAATCACAAAAGAAAATGCTACTTAAGAAGTAACAAAAATCATTGTTTTAACTTTTAAATGGGCAACTTAATATAGGATGTATGCTTGGTAAGTATTCATTATTCATAAAGTAATGAGAGTAACGAGGGTTACTAATCATGTACATCACTATAAAAGGCGTAACAGTTAAAGACTGTATGACAATCTGCTTCCAAGTTCTTGTAACGTATTTCCTAAATTGAAAGTTAAAATCTCCAAAAGATTACCACTGATTGAAAAGAAATCATAAATATTCACATGGTTAGTTGCATAAATAAGCCTTTGAGATGAAAGCCTCAATTGACTATTCATTTGTCTATTGATTTAAAAAAAACAGAAAATAATACAGTTAGTAGTTTCAAGGAGCAGTAGTTCTAAACCTTGTTCTGAATCAGTCAGTGGAGTCCCCTGATTTCTGTGAAAGGTGATAGCCTGACAGAAGACAGGTGCAACTTAATAATCTGAATAATTAATACAATGATCAAAAAATGGTAACTCTTTATTGTTAAACACTAAATAGACCTGTCACCTGCCCAAAAGTTGTAGATGATGATATGATAGCATCATCAACACCAACACCAACAGCAGCATCCTCGTTGTTGTGACCATCAAGACCTTCCTCAATGTAATCTCCATTGTCGTCATCTTCTTCTTCACCGCCATCCTCATCGTGATCAGCATCAACATCATCATCCTTGTCATCGTTGTTGTCATATATATAATAATTTCCTTCTTCGTCATCATCACCAGCATCTTCATCATCATCATCACTATTCAATTCCACTGGGTCAAAAGTTAGAGGTGATGATATAACAATATCAACGTTATCGACATCTTCATGATTGTCTTTGTTTTTGTCATCATCATGCAATCCCTCCACATAAGTTGGCCTAGATGGTGGAGCCCGTAATGGCTGAAGACTACGCTCAACCGGAGCTACAGGTTGACCACCCTGAACAACATGACTAGTTAGATCACCTTGAGGCTCGTGGCCAAAAGCTCCAAGTGATGATGAAATAACATTATCATAGTTGTTATAATAATAAACAACACCATAATCATTCAATTCCTCGGTATCAATTGGCCAAGGTGATGGATACCCATGTGGCATACAACTTAACTCAAAACAAAACATGGGCAAACAAATGCCTGGCTGACCACCTTGCATCAAAGGATTACTTGGACCGCCTTTTGGCTTGTTGTTATCAATTGGTGGCGATTTATTGATATTAGGATCGAGTAACTTCATTATCCTGCAATCCCTTAAAAAGTTATCACAAAAAAAGCAAGTTTATAATTGTTTAGGGCTTGACAACACCGAGTTTAATCAAGATAAGCATACACTACTATATACAGCATGAGCTTCAAATGTAGAATTCAAACTCCAAATAAAATTAATTTTTAGTCTACTAGAAAAGAGTATGTATGAAACCCGGTACAAATAAAGCATCCCCTTGTATATGAAATATATCATATAACTTTCACACTCAAAGTAACAATTTCATTTAATTTAAGAAACTTGCAGGCTCCAGAATTTAAACATTAGAGACTACATGTAAGTCTAAAACATCATAACATATATCCAACTTATGCATATATAGTTTTGTCAGGCAATCCTCTATTATATAAAGCTCAAAACCCCATCAGTCCATCAGGCACAAATTTATACAGCTTATCGTGAATTAAAACAAGCTTAAATGGAAAGAATGTAAAACTTTCTGAGCATACATCACCTATCTTGAATAGATCCTTCTTTCTAGTTATGTTTTAAAAAAAAATCTCAGATTTCAAATTGAATCATATAGAAATGAAGATCTTCTCATAGTAAATGATTTTTAAGAACAGTTATAATATAGCACAAAATCTGAATTTTAGGTAACATTCAAAACCGATTAACCTCTGGTTACTTCTTTGCTCCAATTCGTTACTTAAATTAGATTACAAAACCTTGATACTCGTAAAAACACAAATTTGTATATGATCGCTAATATAATAAAACAACTTCACCTTAAATCCCCAAAAAAATTAATGGATTTAGGGATGAATTTTGAAATTGAGAATCCAAAGAGATCAAATGCATAAAATTTAACAAAAGAATTGAAAATAAGCATATTCACAAAATAAAATATATATAATAATAATAATAATAATAACAGTAAAAATCAAATGAACTGTTTGATCAAAAGTAAAAAACGTAGAATTCAGGACACATTTCAACGTAAGAAGGTGAAATTCAATACAACAAGTAAATAAACAAGTTCAATTGATTGACCACAATGTGGATTAAGAAATCAATTGATTTGAATCGAAATTCTACCTGAGAAACAGAGAATCTCGAAATTTTGACAATCTAGAGCGATCAAATATTGATCAAAAGTGTAAGTTATTAGCATTCACCACTCGGTAGCTAAGGTTTTCGAACGAAATGAAATGAAATGAAATGGGGGAGTGTTTATAGGGATAAAGCGACATGCTTGTCGAATGGCAACGGCGTGGATTGTCAAATTACACTTCCTACCCTCTACTTTTTCAACATTTAACGCTATCTAATATATTTGAATTTACGCCCCATTTGCGGTACATACATATAATGTATATATGTGTGGGCCCTCAAGAGACAAAAGGAAATTGCACTAATTTTAACGTTATTTTACTTATTTTGTGAAAATAACGTTAAAAATGTTGGGATGATCAACTTCAAACGATAACTTTGAGCCGCGGACTCATTCGGAGCAGTCTCTCTATTTCAATTGGGATAGGGGTAAGGTTTGTGTCTATACTTCTCCCCCAGACCCTATAGAAAAGTGAAACTATACTGTGTAAGTTTGTTTGTTTGTTTAATATATTTGAATTTGTTAATATAAATTAAACCGCAGGAAAAAAAAAATTAACCAACTCAAAAACCTCTGATCATGCTCATAAATATATGTATATTTTCTTCATTGTGAGTCTTAAACCCTCACCACTTGAGATTGAATCCTAAGCAAACCCATATTGGTCGTGGACAGAATAGCCTTTGAATTTATAAGAAAGATGCACCTCAAATATCAACATGTTTTGAGCATATTGGTTGAGATTGAGAAGAAAACTCCATAGTTAAATGTGTTCTGGTGACATCAATATAGGGATGGGGCCGGATTGAGGGATCTTCTTAAAAAGTTTTCACTCGAACAACCAAAAGCTAATTCGTGAGCTTTTCACAAGTAATGCAAATAATATTGGTGGCATAAGAGTTCGAATATTACAAAACCAAAACAAGTTTACTTTCAATATTAGACTCAAAACATGAGGATATCAGTCTTTGGGGTATAAGTAGCTTCACCATTCAGACAAGAAGTCCATGTCATAATATTATAACCTACAATCAATCTAACATACAAGAAAAATTCAACATTACTAAGGAAGTTATAGTTTTGCTTTAAAACATCATAGGTTTTTAAACTTTTACAGACTTTTTAAGTTCTTGATTAGTCATTTTATTACAACATAGGACTACATTTCACACCAACTTACTTTCCTTTATATGTAACTATAACATTATCTTAATCTTTGAATGAGTTAACACTTTTGATGCACACAAGCAGTTTCACACTTTCACCAATGATACATATAGTGTACTTTCATTGGCAAAAACAATCATATAAGATAATCTTCATAATTAGACTTATATTCTATTGAACTTTGCTTGTATATTTCCCTCTTTTGTTTACTATCATCGTTGTGAATGAAATCGATATAAATCTTTAATGATTATGATACTAGAATTGTATTTGTCAACAAAACTATGAAAGTAAAAGTTGTGAGTCTCATTAGCGAAACTCCTATTATGTTTTTTTTTTGAACGGCAATACCTCATACTCCTACTTTTAAATTACACCCAATTTTCTTCCTTGTTTGGATTTGAACCCAAAACCTCATTTCTAAGAGGCAATGTCTCTACCAAGTGGGCTAGTCCCACATTGGCTCCTATTATGTATTAATATCGATTGATAGTTTGTAGTTTGGATATTAAAATCCAATGTTTTTATTATTATTTTGTTTTAATCATTTTTTTGTACGTATAGTAAACACTAGAAAACCAAACATATTTACCTTACTCTTGCGTGTTTTTCAAGTAGTTTTACTTGCTTAATTTCTTAACTCCTTAAACAATAACTTGATGAATGTTGGTTGATCAAAACTGCTAATAATTTGCACGAGTCAAAAGAAATTAATAATAATATTTAAATGAGTCAAATGATTAAAGAGAAAGAAAATACCAAAAACATAAATTAGTATAGAGTAGACCGCAAAAATGAATATCAGTATTATCTAGTTTAAATTATTACATTAACTCTAACTTATCAAATGTTAGACGTATTGTTATTTATTAAAAAAAAATTAAGGTGGTACTTTTAAGTTTTAATTTTAAGATGTCCATTGTCAAATATTGTAAACTAGAGTTGCCCGCCCGCGCGTTGCGGCGAAACCCTTTATTTAACAAGATAAAAATATTGTTTTAAAAAATCAAAACTCAGATAACATAAACATGTCATTGTGTTCGAAAATTTTAACACAACTTTTTTAAAATAATAGTAAAAAATAAAAATTGTTTAAAACCTACATTTCACAATATGTAAAAAAATTCAAGTAACATGAAGCATAAGTGAGATTATAATATTATTATTCATAACGTAAAAAATAATGTCAAAACAGTAAATAAAACACACTTACTCCTAAATCTTTAAGAACTACGAACCCAAACGTAAACGAATAAAAATTAGAATATAATTAATAATGTTATTATAATAATATAATAGTATTTTTTATTATTATTATATTATATTTTAATAATATTATTATAGTATTATTTTATATTATAATAATATATTTTTATTACTTTTATTATTATTAATATTATAAAATAAGATTAAAATTTATATTTATATTATATTATAATTATAATTTGATAATATTTTTATTATAATAATAATGTATTTTAATATTATTATATTATAGTATTATTATATTATAATATTATTAATATTATATTATTATTACTATTAAAATATTATTACTATTTTATATTAATATTATATTATAATTATAATTTTATAATAGTATTATTATAATAATATTATATATTATTAATATTATATTATTATTATTAAAATATTATTACTATTTTATATTAATATTATATTATAATATTATATATTATTATTATTATGTTATTATTATTATTAAAATATTATTACTATTTTATATTATATATATATTAAAAACCAACTTTGATTATGAGAGGAGATTACTCTTCAATTTGTACAATTTGTATTGCAACCGGTATAAACACATTTACTTTTTACCCTTTCTTTTACCTTCTTCTAACTTCACCTGCGACATCCTTCTTCTTCCTCCTGTGCCATCTGCTTCATCGACTATGATTACCTTTCTTGGTTGCTGAAGATTTTAGGTATGCTTTCCTTCACACTCGAATCATCTACTAAATGAGATTAGGATTTCATTTAACCCACGAAAAACTCTAGAACTCCATAGCTGTTCGAAAAACCCTAGAACTCCATACCTATGGCTTCTTCGCTAATTTCACTGCTTGCAATTGAAAGGATTCGTGATTGGGAATTGGAGCTTGATATTTTTGTTTTCGTTTGTGTGTAATCAGGGTACCCTTTAATTTATGCATTAACTGTTCATTGGGATGTAAAAAAAAAAAAAAAGGATAAACAGAGTAGGCACTTCCATTTTTCTAGGTTGTTTGATGCAATTTCAACATTAAAATCAAATAAAGAAGCTATGCAAATCCTAAGAGGTTTAGTTACAACTTAAATTAGTAACTACTTTTTCTTACGGTGTGCACTTTTCTGGAAATCATATTTTGTACAAAGCCAATTTTATGACTTCTGACAAATTACCATAAACCATCCAACCAAAGCTCATCACGAGTGGTGTTATTTTTTTTTGTCTGCTATAATTGTTCTTCTCAAAGATATATGTTCATCAATATTCTTGCAATTCTGACTTTGAGTTGAATTTTAAACTAATTGCAACTCAAACAATTAAATTTTTTTGGAATAGTTTCTTTCTTAGCTGCTCCTCATCATAACTTATCAAAATGAGCCTTTGGGTTCAACTCATAAGGTGGATGACATATATAGGGTGAAAGTGTAAATTTTAGGAATAGTATGTGTTTGATTATGTATGTGTTATCTATTTGAAAAACAAGAAGAAGGCAACAAAATGCAATTTTAATTTAATTAACTAAATTCAAAATGAGTAGGCTACTAGCTATATTAACATCCCTACTGATACAATTTTTTTTTTGCTGTTATAATTGTTCCTGTTAAGAACCTCATTTTGTTGCTATTGAGGTTTACATATTCATTTCAGGTATGGTTTTGGTGGCTGTGGTGTGGTGTTATGATGGTTGAACTTTTATAGTTTAAGCTGACTTTGTTTGTGCAAGCAAATAGCCTAAAGACACATGAAATCAAAAAATGAAATACAACAAAGCTTGATGCGTTCATGAGAAGCATGGATTAGAAATGAGGCATACTCTAACCTGGTAAAATTTTATCCAGATGCTTTGAATTACATAAATTTGATGCCTCATTTGAATGTATTTGGTGATAATATATATTAATTTGAAATGCACAACAGTTAATTAGGATTATACAGTTACGCCGACTTTGAAGTTGTTGACTAGGACTCCTTACTGGATATTATTTCGTTTCATTTACCCACTGACATAGGAGTTTAATTTGATTATTCAATTGAAAGAAACTAATGGTAATCCCTTTTGTGTTTGTTCTATACTACTGGTGAGTGCACTCTAGAATACACCACCTGCTACCTCACCAAAAGATATGAGAACTTCTTTGAACAAACTTTACCACTTTAAAGTGCTAAAATGAATGAGAAGGTACCCAGGTCTAGGCAAACATGATTCTCAAAATCCAACATCTTTATGTGCTAAAAAATGTTGTTGTAAATTTTGATCAGGAGCTTAAAAAATGGAAATCCAGCACCTCTTTTGTTAAAAAGACTCTTAATGCAGCTGTGAATCTTTATTATTTGGGTTTCGGATGAATTGTGATAAATATGTATAAATGCAGCTATCAGTCTCGACAATTTGACTTTGAAAAATTCAACACTTTTATCGATTCTTTAATTTAGGATTTCAAAGACCTCTTTCCGTACCGACATATAATATTCTAATGTATCTATCTACAAAATAAAATCCTAATATAGAAATAACATTAGATCGATTTTTGACCTACAACAAGTCAAATAAGTAAAACTAAAACAAACAATTTACAAGTTTGATTTCACGAAAATACCAAAACATCCCGTCCTTAGTTTTTATAATTATCAAAAAAACTACATGATACCGCTGAAAGTATAATTATAAATAACCCTAGAATTTATAGAATAAAAAGTATCTCAGATTTACAGTCTTACCTTTAAATGTTAAACTTTTATTTACTAACATTTATCAAAAAATTGACCTACGTCCTGCTGCGGAGCGCGGGTCAACCTCACTCTTTAATATTAACTTATAATTAATTTTATAATAATATTATTATTATAATATTATTAATATTATATTATTATTATTATTAAATTATTATTACTGTTTATAAAACTTCTAAATGTATATAGGTTATGATATTAACTTATAATTAATTTTATAATAATATTATTATTATAATATTATATATTATTAATATTATAATATTATTAATATAATATTATTATATTTTAATATTATTAATATTATATTATTATTATTAAAATATTATATATTATTAATATTATATTATTATATTATAATATTATTAATATTATATTATCATTATTATTATTAAATTATTATTACTTTCATAAAACTTCTAAATTCTAAATGTATATAGGTTATAATAGTTTAACATTCTTTGGAATTATGATTTTTCACATTTAAATACTTAAACTTAAGATTTAAAACAATATGTACCTAAAAAGCTGCAAACTTGTTTTTCGAAAAATAGTGTTTTTTCAGTATAGCAGGAAACAAATAATTTATACAGCCTCGTATATGTCATTCTATTATACATATGCAAATTGGATTTTAATAATTTAAAGTTTTAAAAACTGGTCTCTACCGGTACCAAATTGGATTTTATTAATTCAAAGTTTCTTCTGGTAGACATCCGTTAAAAAAAGTTAACGTCGCTAACTTTTTTTGAATTTCAAACAAATCTTTTAGGGCTTTTGATTAGAATGAGAATACGAGTCGAATGATTTATAACTTGCTTTGAAACGGTTCTTCAATCGGGTGTTTGAACTTTTAATTGATTAAGACAGTCATCATTGGAGCAACGCTTAGAGGTAAGTTATATATTATTCAACTCGTATTCTTATTCTAATCAAAATCACTAAAAGTTTCGTTTAAAAATTTTAACAGTGTTAACTTCTTTAACGTATGTCCACAAGATAAAATAGTGTAAAAGTAGAGAACATTATTGACGATTTTCAAAGTTAGGACTAGTAGATGTCAACTCCTAGAACTTTGGATTATTAAAATTCAATCTATATCTATATATTATAATAAATCAAGGTTTATTATTGCCAGATGACAATCATAGAAGAAGGTTTTGACTATTTTTCCCTGTCAAATTAATTAATTCATTGTTTAATTTGGAAACACAATAATTGATATAGAACACCACATTTAATTATTCTTTAAATTATATAAATTTGACACTTTAATATCCCAACTATTTAAGAGATTTAATTATATAGCATGTTTCTTTAATTATAACTATAGTTCTAATTTTGTTTGTGTTATTTACATAATTATAAGTAATAAATAATATGTTCTTCAATTTTTATAATATTATTAAATATTAGTAACATAAGATTTATGTCAACTAAACTAACTATATAATAAGCCTCGTATAATTTAATATTTTTAATTTATTTAAAACATTTGCATGTAATCATATTTCTTACATATGAAATGTTTATATTTCATATTATATGGAATAATCTATCAAATAATATGTTTTGTATGATATATTAAAATGAGTGTTTTCTATGACTCCATACGTGTATTACATGGGTTTTAACCTAGTTTATATTGTTCATAAAAAAAGGTATGACTTTGAATCGTTAAAAAGGTTTGGTCAGGTGAAATTCAAGAGTAAATTAATTTTTTATAAATATAGAATTAGAAGAAATTTATTGTAAAAGGTTGTTAAAATAAATAACAATGTTATGACAATATTCTATTGTTTTAATTTTATAGTAAGATTAAAATTGTATAGAATGAAATCAGCAAAAATATGCATCAAAGACAATTAACCCAAGGTCATCGTATCACCATTTGAATCACGTATTGCTTACAAAAATTATCTCTTGTAAGTTGTAATTGTTATCTTTCTGAAGTTACCTATGAAATTAAAATTTACAACTTTAATAATTTAAAGATAACTTGGTGCAAAAACGTGAGCTAATAACACTAAACAATTAATCATCATTACCATTAACTTTTTTTAAATACTTTTGTTTCTTTATCTTTTTTCAACCCCTAAAACAGAACTAAATTTTTATTTAAAACACGTCATAAGAAAATAAATAAGACAAAAAAATGTAAGAAAATTCGTATGGACTAAGCCGTAAAATTATGTTAGGAGTAAATGCATTTTAGTATTTATTTATGATTTTGGAAATTTATTATTTTTCTTTATGGGGTTTTCAAGTTTTTTTTCGTCCAATATGTCAAACATCGTAAATCTTTTCTCATTTTATACAACAACAAGCATACCCAGTAAAAATCTCACTTATAGTAGAGTCTGGAGGAAAGGATAGACACAAACCTTACACATATCCCATATGAGATAGAATGGCTGCTCTGAATGAGTACCCGGCTCAAAGTTATCGTTTGAGGTTAATCACCTCAACGCTTTTAACGATTATTTTCACAAAATAAGTAAAATAACATTAAAATTAGTGTAATTTTACTTTTGTCCCTTAAGGACCAACACATATCTATGTATTATAATAAATAAAAGTTTTCTTTAGCCACATGTCATCTTTTGGTAAAGTCAACTTGTATTTTTCCGCCTCTCTCTCTCTCTTCAATTAATGTTATCCTCTTATTAAATAATAAATAATTATGTTTAAAATAATAAAAATTGTCTACTTAAATAAATAAAAACTAAAGTTAAAATAAAAAAAATAATCAAAATTAAAAAAATGAAAGTGAAAGCGAACTAATAATAAAATATAAAAATACAAACTTTAAAACTTATATTTATTCAACCCATATAATAGGAGAGAAAAATTAACAGTTTTAACAAATTATATATGTTAAACCCATATAACACATGGGTTTTAACCTAGTATACATTATATGCGTCCACCACAAATGTGAACAAATAATAAATTTTCACCTTAATGCTTTTAACGATTACCTTTTCTCATTTTATGTGAACTAATAATAAATTTTCACATTCGAATATTTTCTAACTTTCAGATTAAAAACAATAAATTTAATGCTTCAAAGTCATTTGATGTAGAAGAAAAAACAAGTTAAAAAAAATGCTTTCCAGCAATTAATGTCCTTTTTGTGATTGACTAATAAATTTACAAGTTTTTTTTTTTAGTTTAGTGACAAATTTGACATTTATATTATTAGTTTTCTACCACCTTTTAGTTTAAGTTTGGGTTTAAGTCTTGTTACATGTATAGTTTCGTAAAATATTAGCTTAATAACAACCCAAATGCAAAGTCGGCTCAATTATTTTGAGGGTAACATAACAAAAATCAAGAAATCCATGTTCACCTAGACTCCAAGAGCAACAATCATTCGGTTAGCCGTTAGCATGGTAAAACTCAAACTAATAACAAACTAACAATACAAATTATTTTTTTTATAGATTTACTGAGATGAATATAAGAGGAAACCAAATGCTTTTTTTTTTGTAAGATCATTAAAATTTAAAACTATTTAAAAAAATAAATATAAAAAAAACTATGAATACAGGCAAACATAAAGCCTTCATTTTACATAGGTCAGTTCAATTTTGATCAAATATGCATTATTGAAGGATTTTGCAGACACTAAACAACAAGATTAATCATACTTAAGAAGAAATAACTATCAATTAAACCAGGCATAAGTAGAAAGATTGCTTATACCAACTTTTGGATATAATTGTTCATATTAGCTTCTGGGTTAACCTGATCATGAATGAATTGACTGCAGCAGCTTCCAAAACAATCCATGATGACTCAAAAAGCTCATGAAAAAACTCAGCCCCAGTCTCCTCTGCTACATTTCTAAATGCAATGCCAAATGCATTTCCTTGTACTGCTCCCAGCCTTGGCTTCCCACAAATTCCAACAATTAGAACTTTTTCTTGTTCTTGAGTGTAGCAAACACATATTAGAGGTTTCATTCTTGCACCTTTCTCTCTTAAAGCATCCATTATGAAATACCCATATTTTGTTAAAGCTTGAGGGTATCCCAATAATTTTGCATCAGCAGAATCTTCAAGTTTGACCCATCTGAACTTTGATCCACTTCTTATTACACCTTTTTTGGTTATGGCAGTGCTTCCTTGTCGAAGAATGGCCCGTTGAATCTTGATGGCATGTCTCATGCCCTTTTCTAGTTTTTCAAGGTTCCTTAATGATAAAGCATCATATGCTTCTCCAAACTGTTTGGAAGCACATACACTGTTTGAATCAATGGAGGATTCTAGAAGGGCGGTTACTCCATAAACCACATCTGCAGCTGAGACTTTTGAACTGTATCCATGTAATAACAAGAACCCACGATAATAGAGGTTGTTCAAACCATAATCTGGTAAAAAATGTTCAAACTCATCTTTCATTTTCTTCTTAATCTCAACACTCATGAAGCGGAATTTCTGTTTGCACTCTTCAAGTGCAAATCCCATTTGAGCCAGAAGTAACATGAGCTTTTTAGTACCGTTATCACTCCAAGTTTTCAACTTTGTTGCTATGTAGGAAGAACATAACATTGAATCAAAGAGGTTCCATTCTTGTAATAACATGAGTCTTGGTTCATCTTCATAGGCAATTCTTGAAGCATCTGGTGCACAAACAATGGTTCCATCTTTCAGAGTTACTGAAGTGACAGCACCCAGATTTCCTGAACTGTTTATATGCTGCTCAAGCTCCATCACACCAGCTTGGTACCTTTCATTTGTCAACCTCTCATGAACAAATTGATCAGTTAACGCCACACAAGCTAGCCACAGTAAATCATTTGTGTTTTTTCTCAAATAATTAGACAACTCATACATCAAACAACCTGATGGCTTCCCATGGAATGTACCCATATGATAATATTCCTTTTTAAGCTTCCTGAACAGCTTCAATGGGTCAGTCTCATCGTCTTGAGATACTCGTCTTTTTTTCCTATTACCATTCCCATCATCTTCATCATCATCACTTTCATTTTCTTCATCACTTTCAGACTCATCTTCTTCCAATTCATCATCACTATTCAAATCACTAGCAGCAGCCAAAGCAGAAACATCAAAATCATAAGACAAATCAGCTTGATTCTCATCATCCCTAGTGTAAAGAACAACCACCCTATCGTTCTGTTGGTTAAGATTATGCAGATGAATCGGACGGTGACTGTCCACAACAAAAACACGCGCCAATGGTCCTATTTCTAGAATCTTCCTTAGATCCCTATGGCACCCCCAATTTATCAGGAGTATAGTAATTGGATCATCATCAGATGATGATAAACCAGGACCCGCATACTTATGAATCTCCTTAAAACTAGACACAGGGTAACACGCATACCTTACGGAATCAGATTCTAGAACATTACATATAATCTTTAAAGCACAAAGAGAATCAGCATCAGAAGTGGACGGGAATATCAGCAGAGGAGTAGCAGAAGCTGAAGCCAAAGCAGATTCACGCAATTTACCGTAAAATGATTCAATGTTTTGTTCTCGAACCATAATTAATAACAATTTCAAGAACAAAAATGAAATCTTTCGATGTGTTAGTTCATGAAATCATTGAAAACTAGGAGATCAGAACCTCAAACATGAACAAGGGGTTTTCCTATCTGAGTGATTGAAAGCATTCGTATTCGGTAAATTGGAACAATAATTGAATATTCGAGTGTGAATCGTACTTGATTTGTGTTACCTGGTATGTAATTGAGATGAATTGATGCGAAAACAGATCCAAGAAACACTTGAACTGACCTAATTTCAGCACCGGATCACAAAAATGGAAAGTGGGTCGGAGAAGAAGAGGGAAGATGTGTGATTTCTGAAATTTGATTGTGGATTTGCTTTGAATTGAATATTTGATTGTTTTCCTGATGAAAATTTGAAATTTTTAGAATGGCGCTTAGATTTAGCGGTGAAATATTGAATGATGTGGTCTGGTCCATATGGAGTATTTCGGCTTGGTGCTAATTGGAGTTTCGCCCTTCGATTTTGTGAAATTACAAAATGGACTCATATTATTAGAATGATGTGGGTTTTTTTTTTACTCTTATTATTATAAGTTAACATATTTAAATTACGTGTTTTTTAAATAAGTATACCCACTTATTTGATTTGGTATAGTATTTCATTATTACTTATAATTTTAAAAGTATAAAATAGAATAAAAAATTAAGGATTTGTAATGAAATTTTAAGGATTAAACTAGGGGCGTATAAAGTTGATTATTTACAATTATAGCTTAGACGATGCGGTATGCCGGGTGGGAGGGGCATAGGTGGGCGTGAACGTGGGGTGGAACACCAGCCCCCTAGGGCGTTTGATGGCTTGGGCGTGGCCACAGCCACGCTCCTCCCTGTTTGAGTTTTCAATTTTGGACCAATTGGAGATATTTGTGGGGCGTGGATGGCTTGATGAGGCATTTCCACCACAAGTAGTTGTGGTGGGTGTCTACGTGGAGTAGTTGGGACCAAGAGGCATATCTCATCGTCTTATAATCTCTTCAACCACAATAGATTGGTAGGTAATGGGCTCTTTCTTAACCATAATCATAACCGGTTAGTCAAAGTGCCATTGGTTATGTGTCATGTTGATTAATTATGGTTAATTCTTCCTAACTCGATAATGGAAGTGTACTTAAATAACATAGACTCGTCATTTTTGTTGCAATTATATTCTATGTTTACATATGTGATCATGTTAGAGCAATGCACTTCACCGTTATGCTTTCAAATGAGAATTTGATTTTAATTTATTTAGTTTTAGGCTTTTCACTTTTGAAGCATGAATATATCTTGTATTTTGCTCCATCTTTTTTTTTATATTTTCTGAAAATATAATTACTCGTAATCACGATTAGAATTATATAAATTGATCGGTTGGATCGAATATATACACCTTCAATGATCTGTGATTTATACTTTGGTTTCGAACTATGTGGTAAGGTGTTATCACACTAGTATAAAAAGTGTTTTTTTTTTCACGGTGAAAAATCCCGTCTTGGGTGTCGTTGTACCAAGCCGTTCAAAAAAAAATAAGAATTTAGACGTAATCGTGCAAAAACAATGACCCAAAAAACAGAACTTTTAAGACACGGTTTATACAATCTTTAATGGTGAAGCCGCAGTAGCAGCGAGGTCTGGTCCTTGGGCAGGTGTGAGCTCTAAACATCGCCCCCCTCCTCCGGCGGCTTCCAAAATTCTCCCCCAACGTTGCCCGCTCCCCGTTCTCTCCTCTCTTTTCTTATTGGTTGATTTAAATTTGTTGGGACCCACGGTAAAGTTTTTAGTGGGGTGATGTGGCACAGTAGAAAAGGTTTTCAGTAGATGATGGCATGGCAGAAAATTTCAGTGGAATGGGTATTACTGATGGTTTTATTGGACTGCAGAAAAAATAATAATAAATGTGAAAAAAAAGTTAAAAATATTTAAACTAAAACCATAAATTGAAAAACGTTATATAAAGCCGACATAAAACAGTGCCAATATCAATTAAAAAATCAAACAAATCAAAACAACGCAATTTGTTATTTGTTATCGTTTGTTTAGTTTATTGTTTTTACTTCTAGTTTTTTTTTTAAAGTTTCTTAGACAAAATTTTGTTGTGTATGTAACATGGTTTGAAAAATAGAAAAAATATTATAGGCAATAAAAATAAGAAAACTACAGTGAGTTGATTGAAAAAATATATAGAGAGAGAAATATGATAATATGATGATTTATTAAAAATATAATAAATTAGCTAAAAGAAATAAATAAGTAAAAAAACACAATTTAGTAAATATTTTTCAAATCACTCGTTTTGATAAATAATTTTTTTACAAACACTCTTTTGAAAAAATAAACTACAAAATTTTTTTGACAAAACTTACAACTTCAACAAAGAAGATGCTTTAATATTTAATAAACGCTTATTAACTTAGCGTATGTTGTAATCAGATCAAGATTCGTAAAACAATATATATCTATTCTATATTGTATAATAAAATAATAAAAAATTTGTCACATGTCAATTTCATATTTATTTATCATTGACTAGGTTAAATCACGTGTGTTACACGAGTTTAATATACAAAATGTTATATACTTTTTAATAAAAAAGTTATGTCTATAAAAAAGATAAGACTTATACTTGAATTTTTTTTTATAATTATACATATTATATTTTAACATTCAAATCATCCTATCAATCTAAATATTTAAAAATAATCCATGGAAAACAATTACTCTTATAATTGTTGTTGTTGTTGTTGAATATTTTAATAAACATAATTTGAAATTAATGATAGTAAGAGACCTAAATAGAAGTGTAGATAACAAAAAAAGTTTAATTAAAAACTTTATAACTAATTGCAGATTAACTTCATTTGCTTAATAATATATCAATTACTTTTCATATTCATAATTCACAATGCATGATTAAATAATAGGTATCAATAATTAAATAATAGATACACATTGATAAACAAAAACTAAATGACTACAATGATAATAAATGTTACCAATTATTTATATTTTTGTAAATTAAGAGTTATAAACAGATAATAACAATTTAAAATAAGTTCTTGTAAAAAAAAAGAAATAAAATATAGGAATATTAAAGTTAATTTTCATATTTTATTATATAATTAGATGAATAAGTAAAAATATTTATATAATAACATTTAACAATATTACTATACATAAAAAGAATTAACTTTTATGAATTATAATTATACCATAATTTGTAAAATATATGAATAAGTCCTTAATTTTTGTAACTTACCTAATAAATGAAAATATTTAAAAGTTTTATATTATTTATTGAAAACAATAAGTTAAAATATAAAAATATATGAATATATGAATATACATGAAATAATTTAGGTTTTTAATATTCTTATTATTAATAAAATACTTATTTGTATAGTTTACGGTATTGTTTTATAATATATCTATTTTATTTTATTTTGTTATAAAATATTTATATTTTTGTAAATTAAGAGTTATAAACAGATAATAACAATTTAACTTAAGTTGTTTTTAAAAAAAATAAAATATAGGAATATTATATTTTATTATATAATTAGATGAATAAGTAAAAATACTTATATAATAACATTTAATAATACTACTATACATAAAAAGAATTAAGTTTTATGAATTATAATTATACCATAATATGTAAAATATATAAATAAGTCTTTAATTTTTGTAACTTACCTAAAAAATGAAAAAATTTAAAATTTTTATATTATTTATTGAAAACAGTAAGTTAAAATATAAAAATATATGAATATACATGAAACAATTTAGGTTTTTAATATTCTTCTTATTAATAAAATCATTATTTACATAGTTTACGATATTATTTTATAATATATCTATTTTATTTTATTTTGTTATAAAATATATGAATATACATGAAATAATTCGGGTTTTTAATATTCTCATTTTTAATAAAATCATTATTTGTATAGTATACAATTTGTTTCATAATGCATATATTATATTATATTTTGTTTAGTTATTTGATTTTTTCAATATTATCTGAACATATTATGAAATTTATGCATTGAAAGTGTAAGATATTCATGACTTAATTATTTATTTGTATGCATAATTTATTAAATATAAGAAAATAAGTTAAAGTAATAATTTGTCAAATTTATTAATTATCAATGTTAATAAAGGAGGGTTAATAAATGAGTTAATGCTCCAAGTTTTATGAGAGAAACAAAAAGGAAATATAATCCATTGCATGACATGTGGCATGCAAAAACCTTGATTTATTATATAAGATAGATTTTAGACACTTGTTACTCTAATATTCATTTGTCATTAATCATTAATTTTTGGCCTTATCATTCTCATATTTATCTTTCATTCAATTATATTTATTCATTTTATCTCCTGTTTAACGTTAATAGTTTTAAATAATTAAATTTTACAATTAAATGTAAAAACTATAAATCTTTTTATTCTAATAATTTATTATAACTTAGTAATCATAACTAGATTTCAAATATATCTTCTTTTAAAAATACAATTTTATAATTTTTAGATATTTGTTATTTATTATTTTTACTTCTTAATTATTTATTATTTCACTAACGATTGGTATGATATTTAGCATTCATATTTTCATAAAACTATTGGTATACAACACGTTAAGCACCTTCATTTTTGCGGTTGAAATGAGTTCAAATAAGATGAAACAAATTTTAAAGAGGTGGTGTTGTAGGTAATTTTAGTATCATTTAAGAGTATATAGGTGGGATGTTAGGTACAAATAATAAAGCTATTAGGGTTAAGACGCTACTCCTTATAACCTATGATGTGAGCCTTGTCGAAACCGAATTTGTCTAAAAAATTGTTGTTCAAAATAAAATACAATCATGTTTGGTTGGTAAAAATGTTAAAATAGTTGGAATATGAATAGTAACAAATGAGAGTAATACGCTTTGTTCAATATTAGTTATCAGTCACAAAAAGAAAATCACAACATAGAAGCAATCCAATAAATAGTTACAATGTACAACAATCAATTAAAGAATCTTAGTAACCTAGAGGAAAATCAACGATGGATGAATTCAATGCAGCAAATGAGATTACATGCAAATGAGATGAGGGTTGAAGTCGATGTAAGTCGAAGCCACAAACGCATATGAAGATCGAAGACCTGGATGAAGTTCTGATGCATTCCACAAAGAGTACGGAGTCGATGGAGGCGACTGCAAATTAACGAGTCAAAAATATGTTTATTTGAAAGAAGGGGGGTTTTGGTAATATTTATTTTCATCATGTTACCAAATACCAATTTTTCAAAAGAATTAATCTCAATTCACATTCCGAATCCTTTCAATTTTATTAATCAAAAAATATTTAAGAACTCATTTTGATAACTTTTTTTAGGATAATGACTACTGTTGTTTTTGTTTCTAATGACAATTTTTTTTATTCTTTTATTATAATATACATAGATGAGACTCGAAACTTTAACTTTAAGTATAATTTTAATAATGTAACTTTAAATGATTTTCAGATCTAGCCCTACTCTTATTAATGTTTTAAGGACAATGGTATTGGTATGCTAGTAGCACAAGATTGGTAATACAAAGACCCATCTTCTATCGAAACTTCAGAAAAGATGAAGGATAAACCTGTATACATAGAAGAATTGGTGTGAATCGATTCCATATTGAAGATAGAATTAAATATTCATTGATCAAAGCATTCACGCATAATCTAATAGATCTTTTGAAGAATTGATTAATCAGACGAGAAAGAAGACTAATCAAACTATTACAGTGATGTACTCCTGCCTCAGAGCTGAGTACAAGGCTTTTTGAATACCAAAGTATTGTATATTTATTCTTTTGAAGAAAATCTAACAGTAAGTTTACCTGGCTCAACTGGTTTTCCTCTGTTGCTTAATCAGGGTTCGAATTTCATATATAAGAAAGTATTTTCTATCATGTGTATTACACGAGTTGAATTAAAAATATAATATTTAACAACCAATGGAAATTTAGACAAAATAAGATAATTTTTTATTATATAATATTATTAAAATTTTGTATAATTTAATATTTAAGTACAAAAATAATAATATTATTTATTTCAATACTATTTTTTCAAACTTTGTTCCTTTAAACATTTCATTTTAAAACACTTCTTTTCAAAATTTTATATTTTATAATTTTGTTTTTTTTAAAAAAAAGCATGTTTTCTATTATCAATATATTTTTAACAACATTTTATATTTTAAAAATGTATAAAAATATATTTTATAATTAATTTTATGTCATATAAAATGTTTTAATATGAGAGAGAAACAAGAAATAAATTTTTAGATGCTTTAAAAACATATAATGTGTCTCTATAAACGTTGGTTTTACCTCGTATTTGAAGGAATAATTGGGTTTGTATTTGGTTATGATATTAGGTACTTTGGTTTTTTTTAGGAATTTATTTCTTGATTTGTCCTCGTGTTGATGTCTTTATTTAAGTTTTTAAATACCAATATGTTTAAACACTAAGGTCATGTGTAGTAGTAAGTGCGAGGGGCGTGAGAGACATTCGCGTGAGGTGGTTACATGATGATGACAGTTAGGGTTGAATAAAAAAAAAATAAAGTCACTGTTAACAACAAAAAAATATTTTTTTTAAATCACTCTAAATTAATCATCAAACTCTTTAAACCATAATTCATATCTATAAAATAACCATTTTTCTCTCTAAAATAACAATTCTTTTATATAAAACCCCATTTGCAATCCGCTAAAAATGAGTTGAAAGGAGAAAATTACGAGATCGTTGTCATCCAATTCGGATGAAGCAACACTGCAACAGTAACATCCTACGTGAAGTGAGGGACTTTACCAGTACATATGGCCTAATCAGTGGTCAAAAAACCAGGGGTGTTCAAAAAATCTGTATCCGAATCAAAATCTGAAATATCCGAAAATTCGGATACCTATTTTGAAAATTTTCGGGTAGTTCGGATATCCGAAACAGCTTCTTACGGATATTTTTTGGATATTCGAATACTTTTTTCGGATAACTTTTCAGATATCCGAATATTTTTAGGATATTTGGACACCTTTTCGGATATCCGGATAATTTTCGGATGTCCGGATAATTTTTGGATTTTTTTCCTGATTTCAGATATCCGTTCGAAACGGATTCAGATAGTGAAAATCATTATCCAATATTTTCAGATATACGATAAAATCATAAAAAGTAAAAACAACTAGGCGTCCATAACAAAACACAGGCGACAAAATTATGATACATTTCTTTTTTTACTGTTCCTTCCTGTTCAGTTTTTGAGTTTTTGTCTTATTATCAAGAGAATCATAGATCTTGAAAGCCAAGTCATGTGGCCCACATTGCAAATCTTGACACGCTTCCCAATATTCACACAACAAGCCTACGCTTTCCCCTTTTCAAACCCTTTTCTTTCGCTCTCCAAAATCCAAATCCCATCTTCCCAACGCCTGAAACACGACACATACTCCACTTTCTTCCGTCAAATCAACCAATTAATCCAAACCTGATTCCACCTGGGTTTTGATGTTCTTCTGCTAAAACCCTAGTTCATCACCCGATTTGAAGTGGGTGTTCTTGTCCCGTGACATGAAATCGAAGACCCAATTGAGTTAAGTTTGAAGATTTCAAGAAAGATGATACAATTACTGTTCTTTCTTGTGTTTGCTGAAGCATTTGTGGCATTTCTGTTGATGGTGAAAATTGGGCCACTAAGAGAGCTGGTGATGAACGGTTTGGATCAAGTGAAAATGAGAAAGGGTACTGTTTTGACAATTGCAGGTACAATGTCTGTGATCTTGTTCTCAAATTGGGTTAATATTGTTAAGATTCAAAACAAGGGTGCTAAGATTGGTACAATGACACCCATGGATCAAGTTCTTTGGAGAACTCATCTGCTAGAGGCTTCACTCATGGGTACATCATCATCACCAACATTTTCTTTTTCGTTTATGCATTCGTAATCAGGGGTTTTTTTGGCTCTGGCTAGCAAAGATTATGATCTTTAGGGATGAAACTATCTGATTTGGGAAGCATGAGACATTTGCATTTAAGGGAATTGAGTTTTTTGAGTAGAAACTTGAATCAATTGGTTGTTTAATTATCTAATCCTGGTTTTTGTAATCACTATGATAATTATGCAAAACAAGCATCCAAATACCCCCTTAGTTCATTAGGTAGGTTGCTTATTAGCAATCAATCTCTAAATCATTTTTTGTTTGTTAGTTGTAGACTTGTAGTTATCACATCCTTATGGCTGACCAGCTTTCTGCAAAACTCAAAAAATAGAACCAAAATTATCCAACTGAAATAACCGAACCCATTAAATCATGCGCAGCGGCAAGGCCGCTGGCCTTGCGGGATAGCGAGCACCGGCGGGAATGATTTTGTGGGTTCGGCGGGTACCGCTCCCCACTCTCCCCCCTCTCACACACCGTTTCTCTTCTCTCACAAATGGGGAAGCTTTTCCGGTGGGGTGACCACTGTGGGGTTTTAAGGTTTTCAGTGGGGTGATGACGTGACTGGAAATTTCAGTGGGGAGGGATTTTCAGTGAGGTGACCACTGTGGATAACCTTAGGAAACCAACGATTCGGCTGTGGAGTTTGTACAATCATCAACAACCATTGCCGAAATAATTGGACAAAGTGCCATTAAAGTTAAAAACACAACCTTTATGTTCTTATTATATATAAAGTATAAACATATTATTATAGTCTTAAAAGTTTAGTTGTACGTTTTTCTAAATAATATGTGACATGTCTCCTTCTACTTTATGCATTAGCATACTTATTGCTTTTCTGGTTGACTCAAAACCTTATTGGATTTGTTGATAGGAACATGCTTGAATTAAGCCATGCAAGAACAAGCGGTTAATCAAATTAACCTTTAACCCAAAAAACGAAACCGTTTTAGGTAGACAGACCCACAGAACAGACAAGTGTGGAAAATGATATATATGGATTATGGATTCTATGTTTCTCCATTTTTTTTCTTAGTTTTCAGGAAGATAGTTTGTTCTTGGGACATTTTTACAAAAAAACGTGTTTGCTGTTTATGCTTGAAAATGGTTATTTTTATTAACTTGCATTCGCTTGTTTGTTTATGCTATGCGAATTATGTTTAAGCTTCATTCTTGTATCATGGCAGTTGAAGCATTGTGTTAATATATACGTATGATAGTGAGATTCATATGTTGGATCAATGACATGAATGCGATAGGAATTATACAATACGGCAAACTTTTAAAGAATTGTACTGCAGGTCATCATACAGTTTGACTTCAGAGGTCAAACAAACCCTTTTTTCAACTCAAATATCTACATATTTTTTTGACAATTTTGCTTCAGAAAATCAGTCTTACCACAGACAAGAAGTTTAAGGTTGCCACCTCCTAGTGTAGTAGTATGTTATATGTGATCACCATAGCCAAACTGGTGTACCTTGACTTTGCAGGATTCTCTCTGTATCTTGGCTTCTTAATTGATCGAATGCACCATCATCTTCAGAAGTTAATTAATTTGAGAAGAAACGGTGGTTCAAAGAAAGAAATCGAAAAGCTTGAGGCAGAGAAGGCACAATTAAAAGAAAATGAAGATAAAACAAAAGAAGAAATTAAAAATCTGCAGAAAGAGATATCCGATTTAACAGAAACCATAAATAAGATCAAACTCGAGGCCAAAGACAAAGATAAAAAAATTGAAACTGCAGAAGCTCATGTTGCTTCCTTACAGAAACAGTCTGCTGATTTGCTTCTTGAATACGATCGTCTTCTTGAAGACAATCAGACCCTTCAAGCACAAACAAAAACACGACATTTTTGAGGCTAGATTTTTATGATGTTATTTCAGCTTTATTTTCCTGGAATTTGTTTTTCATGATAAGGAGCTAAAGCAATGAGATGACTGGGGTGTCTACATTTTCTTGTTTGACTTTAGATGTGATCTCATGTACCTTGTGTTACTTAGCTTCCCAATTTTTGTGTCATTTTTTGGGACTATAATTTTGTATACGAACCAGAATGTTTCTAAATTTAAATGTCTGATCATATGGTTCAAGAGCCTGAGAAGACCAATTGTAGAATGATGTTCTAGTTTGCTTTAAGAGTACAGGTATCTTCATTATTTCTCAAATTTCATGTTTTTATTATTGAAATCTGTGGTATGATCTCATGCTTATGACGTGTTTTCAATGCATAAAGATGTTTTGATTTCACATCTTAAGTATTAGATATGTTAAATTAGGCATTAACATGGGGTTAGATCATTAATTGTAATTATAATGTATTTTAATATTTTAATTAGTTCTTAGGTTAAGATATATAATTTTCAAAACATACGTTTGAAGAAGGTATGTTATGTGTTCATGATGATCACCTTTTGATTTTCGGAAACTACAAACGTAGGCCTCAGGTGTCGAGTAGGAGTTTCATTTCATGCCATGTATTCGATTATCGATACATTAAAAATAAATGATAAATTTCTATATATACATTTTACAAACGACATCATTACGAGTGAATAGTAATAATATTTAAATATTAATAATAATTAAATAACGATTATTATATGATATTAATAATATTTAAATAATAACTAGGGTGAAACCCACGCTTCGCAGCGGTAATCGGGCCAATTGATAATAAAGTTCTGACATAAATGTTTACCGTTGTAAAAATGAGCATTGGAAACATGAAAACGAATCTTTTTTTTGAACAGCCAACTATCCTACTCCTACATTACACCCAATATTCCACCCTTGCTTGGATTTGAACCCAGGACCTCCTCTCTAAGAGGCAATGCCTCTACCAAGTGGGCTAGTCCCACATTGGCATGAAAAATCCGAAGATATTTAAAAAAACATTTATACCCGCGCTTCGTGGCTTTAATCGGCCCAATTGATAATAAATGCAAGACTTGAACCAGATTTAAAAAAAATTATACCCGCGCTTCGCGGCGTTAATCGGCCAATTGATAATAAATGCAAGACTCGAATCATATTAAAAACAAAAAGAATTTATGCCCTCGCTTCGCGGCGTTAATCGGGCCAATTGATAATAAAAGCAAGACTCCAAGCAGATTAAAAATATATATATACCCACGCTTCGCAGCGTTAATCGTTGCAATTGATAAGAAATACAAGACTCGAAACAGATTAAAAAAAAGAATTACAACCGTAGCAGCGTCGGATCCTTACAAAAAAAAAATACCACTGTTCGGATATCGTTACAAAAAAATGGGATTACAAAAAAAGAAGGAAATATCATTGTATCGTCATACATCCTAAAACAATAAATCAAATCGTCCGCAAAAGTTTTGAGGGTTTGTTAATTAATTATTGTTATTATTATTATTTAATTATTTTATAATAATTAGTATTAACATACATTAATCATCATTAAATTTCACTTAGGTAAAAAAATAAAATAAAAAATATGCCCTTTTTTTGACTTTGGTACCAAAAAAAATAAAAAAAAATAAAAAAATAAAATAAAAAATATGCCCTTCTTTTTAACTTTGGTACCAAAAAAAAAAAACATTTACAACTGTAGCACTAACTTTCAAATGTAGGTTTTATAATACGTAATCAAAAGATGCACAAAGTCAAAAAATACGGCCGCAAACGTATCTCATAATAATATGAAATAATAATAATAATAATTAACTAATTAAATAATATTTAAAACTTCTACAAAACGGTTCGATTTATCGTTTTAAGATTAATTAATAGCCGTTGTAATAGATTTTTTTTTTTGCATTTTCATATTCATTATATTGTCACAATGACATGACGGTTTTACTCCATTTTTAATTTTTATTCAAAAAATGTGTTTGAAAATACATATATTTTAATAATAATAATGAACTTAATAAGATATTAATTACAATCCAATAAGTAACAAGTATTTTGCCGTGGACTTGAAAACCCTCGATTTTTTTTACACTATTATTGAATGCTTAAAATAAACGCTTATGTTTGTGTTTTTTGATGCTAAATATTACTAATGAGCATAACCCTTTTTTTGTGTGACGAACATGTTTACGATGACAACATTTTAGGACTTTTTGTCGGAATAACAACCATTGCGGTGTGTTTTTATATTTGTATTTTAATATACTAGATCATGCTTGCGTTCTAATATTCGTAATAGTAGCGGGACCTAGGTAGCAACGCGCGGGAAGAAAAAAAAGCGGCCGGAATTTGCAACTTGGGATCTTAATTTGAAGAAACGTTTGTGAGGCACAAATTATTTAATTAATTTATAATAACAGTTATATATATATATATATATATATATATATATATATATATTCTGCTCAAAAAAATAATAACACTTGGTAAGAACAATTATTAGATTCATTGTTTTATGACGGATTAACGGTTGTCACGGCTGGTTTTTCGTCTGTATTTTGATATTTGTGTTGTTGTAACCACTATTATGATTTAATACACATATCGGCAAGACGGGTTTTTAACATTGTGCATTTATATTTGGGTTCTTATTCCATACGATTGACACTTGCTTTTTGCAATGATATGAATATATGATCAAATACCCATATTGAAAGAGTTGTATGACTTTACATCTTTTTAACATAATTCTAATTGGATAGATACGATACTTTTTCTGCTCAATACGGGGTTACCGCCGCAACGCGCTGGGTAAACCTCTAGTTACTATATATACATTTATAAACCGCAATCATTACGAGTGAACAGTAATATTAATTAAATATTCGTATTAGTAGCTGATGTCGTGCGGTAGCTTAATTAAAACTAATGAAATTTCAAACTAACCTAGACACTAAGTAATACTTTAGACTCTCTAAAACTAAACTACTGACAGACAAGTGTACCTATCGGAGATAGTATAGCCTAAGCAAGTCCGGATATCGAACCCACAAACTTCTACAGAATGTACTAACTAGACTCTATGACTTATCTATACAAAATTTGTACTTAAATAAAATAATATTAAGAAAGGGGGTTTTCTAAAAAAACTAAGAATAACTTAAATAAAGACTAAAGAGAAAACACTAAACTGAAACGAAGATCAGACGAAGAAAGAACACTACCTAGGCATAAATCATACACACGCTCAACAAAGGATCTATCGGTAATGGAAACTATGTGATACCGGGATCTTAGAATATTAAACTCAAAGGAAACCTAGAGCACCCTCGACCCTTCTCAAGGATTATCAACTAAGAGTCCTAAAAGCCGTTAAGCCACCGGTTGATTGGACTTCCCTCACAGGTTATCCAATTATACTCAAAATGTATCCACTAGACAATCTACCTCACAGCGCGAAAGTCTCAGACACCTAAGTGTAAGGGATAATTCGGATTTTTCTATTGGATTCGGTAAACACGGATGTAAAACACTCTAGATAGATCTTCTCACAAAGCCTCTAAACTAGCAATTTCAACACCCTAGACAAACTGACAATCTCTCACCTCACGACTTTCAAGATTGGTTGCACATCTAATACATCTATATCAAGATAATAACTCCTATGGTAAAATCGTACGCAATAAACCATCCAATAATCAAAAACACACAGTAATTGATCTAGCATGCACCTATTATATGAAAGACATTCACCAAGGCACATGAGGAGTACATCATCAATCTATAAACAATCATAGATATACATAAAACATCCAATAATCCAAACCAACTTTGTTACATCATGAGTTCATCACATAAATATAATCCAAAACCGATAAAAACGAATGTCAAACATGTGCAATCATCAAAACCTAGGTAGTTCTACAAGTTTAGCCAAGAAACATCATATGAAAACAACCCATAATCTGTTTAAAGTGAAGGAGAAACATGAAAATCAAAGAGAAACAAAGAAACCAAGTAAACCGAATGATGAACACCCGATATCGTTGATCCTAGGCCTTGATTCTTCGATCCTATGCTTTCCCAACCTTTGATTCACCTTAGAATAGCCTTTCTTCGTCCTCCTAGTCGCTTCTAGCCGTCCAAAATCGTATATCTCCTTTCCTTTTCGACTTTTAGGTTTAAAACTGAAATTCTGCGATTTTAGACCTGTGGCGTAGCGCGAGAGATATCAGAGGGTATTTTGGTCTTTCCCACCTCTAGCGTAGCGCGACAGGGTTTGCTGTGGTTGTCGCGTAGCGCGACAGGTTTCAGATTTCAGTTTTCTTCTTTTCTTCTTTCCGGGTCCGTCCTTACCCAACCGTGAGCTCGTTTCTTTGTACTTTAGCACCAAATATACGTGTTTATTACCTGCAAGCATCAAATTACAGAAATTTGAAGCACCAGCTTAAATCGACTCTAAAAATGAATAAAACTGTATTGAAACTTAACAAAAACAAATGGAAAAATAGATGTGTTTTACAACACATCAGTAGCGAGTTTGATGATCTTTTAAAGCGGTGTTATCCTGGGTGGATCTTTAGCTGCGGTTTTCGTTATTATTTGCCGTGGTTTCACGTGGCCAATCTTTAGCCGCGGTTACTTTCTTTAGTTTTAGACGCGGTTGTTGCATAAAAATAGTTTTTTGTAACGATGCTTGAGAGCAAAAATTGGAATTCAACCTCTTCAAATAGTTCTAGAATAGAATGCGCTGCAAAAGATCTCACAGTAATGGAATTAATTCTAATCTTTACTTTTTTAACAAGGATGTTTCAAATTTTATTTTTAAATTTCCCCTTATAGTTTACTCACATATTTTTAACTATATTAAAACATGTACTACATGAGTTTAATAAATAACATGTTATAAACAACAATTTTTTACGAAAATTGTCATAACTATTGAATATCTAAAAATAACATACTACAAAAAGAATTAAGATTTATAAAATTATATTTTTAAGATATTCTATAATTGAAATTTTCTTATGATTTATTAAGTTTTAATTAATTTTATGATAAAATGATCTATATATTTATATTTAATTGTATAATTTAATTATTTAAAATAATTTATTGTTAATGTTTAATATAAAAGATAAATAATATTTAATAGGAGAGAACTGCAAGAAAAAATATTTTTAGAGTTAATAAAAAGATGACAAGTGTCTATACTTGGTATTCTTTTGTTAGAATAAAGATGTTTACATGCTTTTAACACGTTCTTGCGATATCAGATAATAGTCATAACTATATTGGTTGAATCGCAATTACGTCACGAACGTTTATATAAATGTCAAACCCAAACTGCCACATAGATGTTGATCGCAATTATCTCACGAACATTTATATAACTCAAACGGTCAATTAAAATTTGCGTGTTTTTCGCAACCTTTCACATGGTGAGTTAAGATTCCCCTGCATAGTGTCAAATGAGAGGATACCCTCACGACCGGTTCGTATTTAGTACGTATTTTGATCAAATATTCATTTTGTATCATTTATATCATTTTTATCGTAATTTGTTCACAATATTTATTTAATATTAATATTTACCTATTACCTCACCAACTAACACGAGCCCCTCCTCGGACGGATTCCTCCTTTTGCTCCTCAGCCTAATTTAAGGCTTTACATCAAAATAACAAGTAACAACACATATTTACGTTTTAAAACATGGATTCATGACGGAATACCCGCGGCAACGCGCAGTAAACCCTCTAGTTAACATATATACATTTGAATGTTGAATGAACAGTTATAATAATTTAATAATAATAATATAATATTAATAATATTATTATATAATAATAATAATAATAATAATATTATAATACTAATAATATAATAATAAAATAATATAATAATAATAATAAATATTTTATAATATATTATTATTATAATAAAATAATTATATAATCTTATTTTTTAATTGTTTATGTGTTTTGAGATTTAAAATTTTATGACGTATACATAACTTTATGTTATATAAGTTTCAATTTTTAAGATCATGTTTTTAATCCAGTTTAATATGAGGTTACCGCCGCAACGCGCGGAGTAACCCCTAGTTGAATACATTGATGCTTAAAAAATTAGTTTAAAGTTTACTACACACAATTGCAAATAAAAATAGTTCATGATATAAAATGCATTCCCACGTTTTTTTCTTCTTCATTATACAGAATTTATATGACTATTTTAGTATTTTGTATGAAGTTTTAAATAGGTGGTCAAAATCACTTAATGATCACATTAATTTATTTTATTTATTCTTTTGATTAAATTTTAATATTTAAGAAAATGTAAACATAAAACATAAGTGTATTTCGTGTATTTGATCCGGTTTATAAAGTTTGTTTGTAACCAAACTTTATTTACTTGTTCTAAACAGTAACATCGATTAGTGTTTGTCAGAAAGTCCACATACTCCTCAACTCCTTGTACCAACCTTTAAAGACTATGATAAAAAACTTCTGACTAAATTTTAAATCTAAATTTAATGAATTCCCTTTTGCCACTACTTGTTTAATGAAAACCATTGCTTCATGAAATTGAAATTATATTTAGATTATACAATTACATGAACACATATAAACGGAATATTATTGTAAATAATTAAATAAACATAACGATTGCGTCTAGGGTTAAATGGTTGATTTGTACCATGATTATATTAATTAGTACAAATCAAAATACTATGTGCCAAAAAAACAACCACCACCTTACCCAGTATATTATCACTTTTCAGTAGGGGCTGGTGGGAAGGATAGATACACAAACCTTACCCCTATCCCAATTGGTATAGAGAGGCTGCTCCGAAAGAGTCCCCGGTTCAAAGTCATCGTTTGAAGTTGATCATCCCAATGATTTTAACGTTATTTTCACAAATAACTAAAATAACGTTAAAATTAGTGCACTTTTACTTTTGCCCCTTAAGGGCTCAAACATATATACATTTTATGTGCCAAAAAAAGTATAACTTAAACTTTGTGTATAAATCAATTAAAATCAATTTTAGATTAGGTCATTTTCCTTTAGTTAGACACGGGGACTCATGCCTAAGCCTTAAGGCCCCCAAAAGCTTACATTTGAACTTCCCAAAAGGTTAAATGGTTTCAGGGCCATTTCAAGAGAGGCAAATCAAGCTCACTGAGGAGCCAAGTAGCGCATAAAACATTTTTATAGACTTGGAAGCATGGAACATGAGTTACTTGAACCAACTCCGTTAGAAGCTAGAGGCTTGTGTTTGGACTAACAAGAAAGAAAGAAAGAAAATCAAAAGGTCTTTTAAATGAATTAATGATGATAAATTGACTGGGTGTAAAGTAAATTAAACATACTAAATCTGGGTACAGAAGATAACAATATGGTTCTAATTTTCCTAATTTCTCTAAAATCAAACGAAACAAAATCTTGGCTTTTGTTGGCGTACATGGAGGTTATTTATCATAATACTGCCATCCGAAAGCAATGGCAGCTATTAATAAGACTCTTAGGATTACCTTTGAGCTTATGAATTTGGATGATGAAGATGGCGGCGTTGATGAGGGTGGTTCCCAAGGTTTTCCTCTCAACTTAGCTAAGAACTTGGATAACAGCAATTGCAACTTACTAGTCCTCTTATCTGCAAGTTTGTGATAAATATATAGATGCAGTAAGTGACTAGCTTTAATGCGCTATCTACAAGGAAAAATATATTATTACAATATTTAATTATTTGGCCACGGTCATAGGTGAACTTCGAGTACAAAATTATCGGATCCAGCAAACATGCTATTTCCCACAAGTTTAAAAAAGGAAGAAAAAAAAATCACTCTCTACATCTCATGGAAACAGTATAAAACAAGCCAAATGCTAGTTAAATGTCTTAATTCTTAAATATACTTTTGTGGTATAAAATACAATAATCCCTCAACACGAACAAAAACGTTAGGTGTGAAAGAAAGGAAAAGGCAAAAAATGTCATTTTAGACTGGAATTTAACTGTGCAGGGAAAAAAAAGAAAGAAAGAAATACTGCAAATTTTATATAACATGCATAATGGAAAAATGCTATAATTTCCATGGGACAAAGGAGTGACAATTTGTTGAATGAGATTGTTATTCTGCATTCTCTTAAATGAAGACAATAAGCCCGTTCAATGATACATCAAAAAGAAAAAAGAAAAAAACAAAGCAAGGCACACACAATAATAATATAATAACCTACAAAAGCCGGATAGCATACAGCCTGAATAATAAATGATGGTATATATGCTTAATTAGAAGTATGAGAAGGTGCTTCAGACTGTTATAAGTGGCATACGTCCTATAGGTTATTTACCCTTAAAGCAAGAAAGCAATGATGAACAGTTATGTGCTTATGTGTAAAGGATCGTCTTATGTTCCTTGGGGACTTGGATTATGTTTTGCTTTAGTTCAATCATGTTGTATTGATTTGTTAGGAGAAAGTATAGGTGCTTTGAGAGGATTTATGCTACCTAAGTCATGCCATCTCTGTGTTCTTACTTGTCACTATTATAGTTTCTCTTATCACCTCATCTCATCTCACCACTCACAAAAAGTATAAGGTTAACACATGTTGATTTTAAAACATGGTATTCTTAAAAAACATATAACCAAAAGACAAAACCTAAACTTGTTTCACCGCCGGTGTTGAACCACGGAAACAATTATCATCAACACATAGATAAAAATAAGTTTGTCTAGTCCCCACGTGTTAACTGTTATTAAATCAAAAGGAAGGTTAACATAAAAAAGAAATAAAAAAAGTTTAAGCATAAAGATAAAAGTTATAAAAACCTAAATAAAAGTTCAAGCAGAATAAAAATTAGAAAAAAAAGGAGAAAAATAAATAAAAAGCTACAAAAGATAAGACGTAAAAAGTCAAAAAATGGTTGGGGAACCAATCGCTGTGGCTAGAACCTCGGTCGCATGGTTTACTATATAAGAGGAGCAAACCACTAAACCAGGACACCAAGTGGGTTCTTGTGCTTATTTTCGCACACATACTGCCTATAATTAATATATTGATGTAATAAAAAAGGACTAATGATAGCAAAACAAGGCAGCGTCAACTTGTAGCTAAAGTATTAAATGATGTACTCTTTTGAATAGTATAAAGCAGAGTACGACCGACTTTGAATATTGTTATTATATAAATATGTTCCAGCAAGTGACCTATTACCTTTGCTTTTCAGAAGTCTTTCTTCCTCGTTAACACGCCTTCTCAGTGCATTTAGCAATGACCCAAAATATAATGCAAAGACAGTGCATGTGATTGTGATTACATTGTAAGGCATGCTAAAATCAGGGGTTGTCAAAGGAACAAGAAGCACTTCTGTGTAGGACAATATTGTTCTTCTATCCTGCAAAAAATAACTCAAAGTGATAGTTATATGTTGCAAAATATCAGAGTCCATTTTGGGTTGTGTACCTCAAATGGGTCAAACAAAAAAGTATGTAAAAGAGGATTATCTTAAATGGATCAAATGACTTGAAATCACCAAATGTCTACTTTTTGTTTCGTTCAAAATTTCCATTATTGTAATAATCTAGTAGCTATTATTAGAAAAAATGGTTTGGGTAAACCTTAACCACCACCCCCCCCCCCCCCCCCGGGGGGTGGAGGGCACCTGTTTCAACCAGCACTAAAATGACACAAAAGCATTTGAGCTGTTACCAACCAGCCCAGGATGTCTTACCACCTCCACAAAATTAGAAGATAAAGAAGCATTTCACATTCAAGATTTTCCATGTACGATTCTCAGATACCTGCATCTTTGACACCATAGGTGTTTTGATTGAAGTGTTATCCTCTTTATACTGTAAGCTCGTCTGGAAATCTGGGTAGCTAATTATAGCAGAGGGGATGTCAAACCCTTGGTTAGCATCTGGAGGGTACTCATCTATGTGCAAGAAACCCTGTAATAGCAGTAACACATCAGTAACTCAGCAAGTATTAGAAGTCCATCAGTACATTAGTTTTAAATTGATGCTACACATGCCCATCAGAATCATGTGCATCAGAGAGCTTTCTTGTTTTATCATGTGTTATTTTTCTTTGTCCTTAGTGGGTAGTTTATTTGCTTATTTTATGGTTATGGACGTAGTGGAGTCATGGGAAGTTTTCTTGAATTCAGTACCTAGTTTGTTTTCTTGTTTAATGCAATCGACTTGTTATTCTTTTCAATATGAGAAATTGGCAGTTGCATTAAGTCAAGTGGGTTACCAATTTCTGATTTTGCTTTAGATTGCTTGATTCAACTTGTTTAACAAGTGGTATCAGAATCACCTTCAAAGACGTCTGACTTGCAACTTATTGGCGCCTTGGCGGTGTGAAGAAATTGAACAATCAGAATTACAAGACATGGGTAACATACCTTACCTCTTATTTGCAAGGACGACTTGTGGGAAGTAGTGCATGGAAGTGATACAGTTTCGCCTCCAAGAGAAACTGCAGATGGACCACTTAGAAAATGGTGGGTTAAAGCCAGTAAGGCTTTGTTTATTTAGAAAACAACTGTAGAAGAAGAACTCATTGATCACATCAAGGACGTGGAAAGTCCTAAGGTAGCGTGGGATATACTAGCGAAGGTTCTATCAAAGAAGAACGATGCACGCCTACAGTTCTTGAAGAATGAGTTGTTGAGTACAATTCAAATGGAGTTATAGATCGCTCAATACTTTCACAAAGTTAAGACCTTGTGTAGAGAAATCAATGACCTTGATCATCATTCGGTGATTAGAAAAGTAAGAATGAAGTGTATTCTAATTCACAGGTTGAAACCCGAGTATAGAAGTTTTGTTGCTGTTGTACAAGGGTGGCCTACCAACCTAATTTAGGGGAATTTGAAAACTTGTTGGTGAGCCAAGAGGCTTTAGCCAAACAACTGAGTGGTTTGTCTGTTGGACCTGTCACAAAAACAGAAGATGAAGCACTATATGTTAAGAAGAATAAAGAAGAATACGGGAACAAACAACAAGATTCATATTGGTTCAGTGATAAAAACAAGCACCAAGAAACTAGCGAAAAGAAAGGGTCTGAGACTGTATGGGGTGAGTCCTCATGTGAAAAGAAGTTTCAGTACAACAGGAAGCGAGCTCCTTTTAAGTGTTATCAATGTGGTCGCAAAGGTCATATAAGCAAAAAAGTGTCGAGTCAAGATGAACGATGAAGGAAACTCAGTCGCTGTTGAAGGTGAAGATGGCTGGTATGTTGAAGCTTTTGTAGCTCAAATTGAAGAAGTTGCATAACCTGCTACTCTTGAATCAAAACAAAATCGATTAGACGAATGGATTGTTGATTCCGTACGATCAAATCATCTAACTGGGGATAAAAACCGACTTAACAACCCAGGTAAGTATGGTGTAGCCAAGTTGTGACGATTGCTGATAGCTCGAAGTTTTCGAGAGCTAATATTGGTGATGTTGTGTTCTCTAATGAAGGTAGCAAACATGAGTTGTGCTTAAGAGATGTTTGTCATGTTCTGGGGATGAAAAAGAATTAGAACTCAGACTGAGACACAAGAAGTTTGAAACCCAATATGCTCCAGTCCTTCAAGGACACAAGACTGAGACAGTCTATGTGCTTAATGTCGAATATGCATATGTTGGAAAAGCCAAGGGCAAACAAACCATTGATCTTTGGCACCAAAGATTGGGCAATGTAAGGTGTGATAAATTGAGCTTAATGGTTAATAAGGAATTGGTCTTTGGACTTCCAAAGCTACACGTGAACAACGAAAGTACGAAACTATTTGTTCAGGCTGCCAATATGGAAAGAGCAAAAAAGTGCCATTCAACGACTGAACTCATCACTCGACAACTCCACTTGAACTCATACATTTAGATGTCTTTGATCCAGTAAAACAACAATCAATGCCAGGTAAGTGATTAATGGTGACATTTATTGATGATTTTTCACGATTTGTATGACTTTACTTCATGAAGGAGAAGGCTGAGGTATTTGCAAAACACAAGGAGTTCAAGATTGAATCATAAATGATGACAGGGAACAAAGTCAGATATTTTCGATCCGACAATGATTGAGAGTACATGGCAGCTGATTTTGCAGAATATTTCAAGTTGAAAAGAGTTCAAAGACAGTTTATGTGTCCTGATACGCCTCAAAAAAATGGTGTATCAGTACGTAAGAATAGATATCTCGCTGAGGTAACTTGGAGTCTTATTCATGACAAGAACATGCCTGGAAGGTTTTGGGCAGAAGCCATGTGCACAAGAAGTTATATTGTCAACCAGGTACCCTCTCAAGTTCTCAAGTATGTGTTGTGTGAGAAGATGACTGAACCACAAGCCTAATGTAAGTTATTTTAGAGTTTTTGGGTGTGTTTGTTATGTATTTGTGCCAGGTCATCTTCGCCACAAAATGAAAAAGAAGGTTATCCGCTGCGTGTTTGTCAGGGTATGACAAGGAACGAAAAGGTTGGCGTTGTTGCAATCCAAATAATGGGAAAGTATATGTTTTACGAAATGTTATTTTTTGATGAGGACTCCTCTTGGTGGTCATCGAATAAAGAAGTTTTACCAGACACTTGGGAGTAAAAGTCTGATCTTGAAACTTTAAAAATCTGTTTACAGTTTGACCAGAATGAATCGGAAAATGAAGAGAACAATGATTTGACTCAACATAATGCAAGATAGAGGTTGTATAAGAAGGTGATCTTAGACGAACTGTGTGGGTACATAAGCAGAATCCAAAGTAAGCAAATGTGGCTATAGTTGAAGACTACTGGGAAGAACCAAATTCTTTTGAGGAAGCAAGTGTACAAGATAACTGGTGGGTTGCCATGGAGGAGGAAATCGATGCACTGATTAGGAATGAAACGTGGATTCTTGTATCAAACCGATGACGTGCAACCGATAACTTGTAAGTGAGTTTATAAATTGAAGCAACAAGTTGATGGTTCTTTGGAACGATTTAAGGCCAGGCTCATGGCTCGTGCGTTCTCAGTAAATAGATCACTACATCCACAGGCAAGACAAGATATCGCATTAAGGTGAGCAAAGACTAACTTAGATATACTTGCCTTTGAAATCATATACACCTCAAATCTTTGATATGGATCTATTACAATTAATCCCCCAACATTTTCTACTTCTTTTATGTGACGCAAGTTTAACATGGTTACCAATGTATTTAGAGACACATTTAGAAACAAGAATGATACAGTTTTGGGGAATGGACAAAGATTTCCTCCATGTGTCATCGAGAAAAAAGAAGCATGCTTTGAGTTACAAAGTTGACACATTGAGAATGAACTAACCATATATACACTTAAGTTTAGAGGCAGCCATGTTGGTTTAGCAACATATATACTTTAGATTAAATTTTATTGCAGATACTTCTATTGGCTGGGAATAAGAAGTAACATATTCCAGAGTTAATGAAGATGATTTCATGTCACAAACTAGAGCAACAAACTAGTGAATTAGACGAAATGCATACCTTGTCAAATTCTAAAGTTAATGAAGCTGATTTCATGTCACAAGGTAATCTTAAGATCATTTCCATTACTCCAGGGGACACCTTATCTTCAGAGGGTGAGACATTCATCTTTTCAATTATATCTCCAAGAGCTTGTGGCATCCCATCAACAAATATCTTTGTTGTATGATAATATACTTTTATATACCAAGGCACAACTTGAAAAACATCTACACGCAGATTACATTTTTCTTTGTTTTTGTCAGCTTCTAAGAGACTTTGACTCCATTCTGTTGACTGCAAAGAGAGAGCAATAGCACCCTTCTCATTCCCACTTCCCATTAAGAACCGGCTTACACGTAATGGTGCCTTCACACATGACCAAGTTACCGGAAGCTTCCACCAGAATCCCAAATCAAAAGGTTTAGAACTGTGATAATTATTTATTGAGAAACCATATAAGATAGAATAGCTTTCTTTATGGAAACTGTTGATTTCTTTCATCATTCTGTCTGGAGAAATAGAAAATCCAAAGTTTGAATTACTCCCAAAACCTTCATATGGCACTTCTTGCACTATTTCACCTTCATAACCCTCAATATTGTTCCATGTATCTTTCATGTTATAAACTAAGCTCCCCTCAAGTTGAACATAAACATTACTAGACTTAGCAAGAGCACATTTCCCATCAACCGTTTTCCCAAATAATGAACTCATACTCCAGCTCGGTTGTAATTTTCTGCTGCTAGAGAATGAAGCACGAGTGTCCAAAGCATCTGGTTGAAGAACAATTGTAAGGGTCTGTTCAAGCACAATTCCATGTAAAGCCACTGGATCAAATTCATCTGAAGTTAAATGCAATCGTTGAGAATGATAAAATCCATTGTAGATTGATGGTCTGTTCATTAATAAAGAAAGCCCGGATTTGTCTCGACATGGAAGTAATTTCAACCAAGGAGTCAGATTCTCAGTGCAAACAGCCTCTCGAGGCAATAAACCGTATCTTAAATTGCCTGAAAGTGACCGAAAGCTCCAATCAGGAGCTGAATAGGTAGTAGAAGATTCTAGAAAGTTGATGGAAGCACAAAAGAGGCCTGAAAGTGTGTGTGTTAGATTTTTCCAAGAAGCATCAACCTGATCTGGAGGAACATCAAAAACAGCCCATAACTCAACTCCAGGAGGTTTGGCATTACTGCTTGCAATAGGGTCAAAACCACCCCAGCTGTCATAGCTCCAACGACCTTGAGTGAAAGATAGTTCCATTTCTTTAATTCGATATTTGTGAACCTAAATAAGCAGCATAAATTGAGGCTATTCTTCAATTAATAATTATCAAGACAAAATTCTAAAATTGGTCTCCATCATTTTGAGTTCAACAAGTTAGCAGAGATGTTAAAAAGATGCAAATATGTACATAAATGGAATAAAACTGACCTTATTCAAATTACACCAGTTCTATATCTAGAATGCTACTATATTCGTGATCAACATCACAAAATGAAATTGCTTTTGCTCGGGTATACATGATGCAACTTCACTAAATCACAAATTGACCAAAACATTTAGAAAAGACCGAACCAAAGACAATTGGTCAGTTTTAAAACTTGATGGTATGATTTATGGTTTGAGTATTCTAAAAACCGAGTGTTTCGGTGCGGCTTTTGGTTTGCAGTTTTTCTAAACCGTATAAACCACACCAACCATGTGTGTGTCTATATATAGGATTGGGAAGTAATAATGACCAAAATAACTCCACCAAGCTCAAGCCAAATCTTGGTTTTTTTAACATCATTGTAACACATTTGGAACACTTTCTTTTTTTTATGAGTTTGTGTGTAAATTCATCACTGTTTAAGAGTTAACATCGTTGTAAGTTTTTGACTTGCAACACTGTAACTGTTTTAGACCCAAAACTTACAACGATGTTAACTTTTAAACGAGATGAATTTACACAAAATCATAAAAGAAGAAAGTGTTCTAAATGTGTTACAATGATGTAAAAAAATCCTATATTTGGCTTGATCTTGGTGGAGTTATTTAGTGTTTTCATTTACCTTGCCCCTTCAGTCTAAATTCTTTTCATTCACGGCTCACATGTTGTATTAAAATGAAAAAGGAAGATCATAATATTAATTAATTTAGTAGATGATTTTCAAACAAAGTCCATTTGTCACTCTTTTAGACTAGTTTTGTTATTTTGATAATGGTTTGCTTTTGGATTATGGTTTCGACTTTTGAAATTTGAATTTGAAATGAATTATGCTCTTTTGTATCATTATATTAACCGTTCTCTATTGTTTTCTTATAAAACCATGAAACATCAAAAACCGAACCGTGAAACCATCAATATCTGTCGGTTTGGTTTACACAACTTACGTGGTTGGTTTGGTTTGTCATGTTTTGAAGCCGCAGTAAGTGGTTTGGTTCAGAAATTTTGCAAAACCGTCCAAACCGCATCACAAACATCCCTAAATTAAAGGTATTACGTATAAAACAAATTAACAGTTATGGCAACTGTGGACTAGCATGAAGCGTATATAGATCAATTCAACTAAAATAAACCACGTAAACATTGAAGCTGATTCTTCGTTCCAATGAAAATAAAACAGAGATTAAAATGAAGCAAATTTAGATCATTTCAACTGAAATAAATCACACAGCATCCATGCGAGCATAATTCTTAAAACTAAAATCAATAAGCCCTCTTAACCATGTCTAAAGTCAGTATATCAGACGCTACTTCAACAATCTTTGCATTATCGATGAATTTGACTTGGTACTGGATGGAAAGAGTATTGAGTACAAAACTGGAACTAAAAGAGATCCACTCTCATTCCTACATCTAGGATTCACATACCCAGACCTTCTGATTTCCAGACCCTAGATTAGACCAGGCATATGCTGGAACAAAACTAGATAAAACAATCAAAGCATGCTATAACTACACTTAGTATCTTAATCAAGAAATCACTAAACCCTAAAATCAACTAGCAGAGATCAACACAACAAATAAACAGCCTTTGGTACTGATTCACCTACAAATTCAACAAAACGCTGAGAAATAAGCATATAAATGATCAAGTAAACTATTATAATCTATCGTACTGATGCAATCATACCAGCTGATAGATGGCTTTCGGAAAAATCCGGTGGTGATGGCCATAAGAACTTGTAGGCGGAACTTTACTCTCGAAGTGAAAATGAGAAAGAACTTTCCGATCGGGAAGTGGCCGGAACAGCAATTCCTCCGTAAACTCTTCTCCATCGAGTTGTACTGCTACTTCTCCGGCGGATTCAGAGGAAACGTGGAGTACCAACACCAGCAATAAAAAGATAGATATAGAACGAGCCATGATAATTCGAGTGTTTGTGAATGTGAACTATGGTAACGGAGCCGATCGCAAACGGAAATCGTCCATTGCAGCTACAGGGATGTGTTTTTAGCGACGATCCAAATCGGAGATGCGTCGGTCTTCCATGGTTCATAGTTCATGCCCGATACCAATGGGTCGGGTTACACTTGACTAGGTCATTGTTTGAATGTTACATTTTTACACTTAATTATGAGTTTATTAAACGAGGGAATAGAAACGAAAAAAAGGGGGAAAATGAGAAGGAAAAAAAAGAATAAAGTTATTTTCTTTTAAATCAAAAGGAAAAGAAACCTAATTAATTTTGTTTGTTTTTCCTTTCACTTCTCTTCTTTTCCCTCCTTAAATGAAACTCAGAAACACAAAATATTTCTCATTTTCTTTAATTTTCTTTATTTTCTCTTCTTAAATAAACTCAAGAACAGAGCGTTAGTTCTAACCAAGATAGCTACCAAACTGCGAATTTTAGTGGTCTGTAAGATTAAAATTTGTGTGTTACAACTTGAAGATATGAACTTGTTACAAATTGGTTGTAAAATTTGTAACATTGATATAAAATATTATTATATCTTAATAAATATATTACGGTGTGTATATTTAAAAATAAACTAATTTATTAGTAAAAAAAGTATAAGAAAAAAACAGAAAGCAAAATCACATGATGCATGGTTGCGGAAGTAAATATCTGGGAGGGTAAATCGGCCCCCCAGAAAAACCTACAGTGAAATGTTAAAACACGTTGTTTTTAGAAAGAAAAAACTTAATCAATTCTAAAAACTTATGCATGGCTAAAATACCTATTAAAGTTGAGTAATTTTAGAAGAATAAAAAATTTTGAATAACTTTAATAAAATATTAGGAAACCTTTAATACTATTTAGTCGAAAAATTTCATAGTAAATTCAGGCACATTCATATGATGTACATCATTGTATAAAGTAAGACATTTACATAAGCAATCTCTATTTTCTTATTCCACTTGATGAATCGAGATGCATACCTTGCACTGTATTTTATTTTTTTGCATCAATTAATTATCAGATTGTTCAATTGGTTCTCAATTTATTATTATCAACTTCATGAATAGTTGTAAACATTTAATTAATTTTGAAGTTGTGAGCCAGTTAACCAGCAAATTCAAATTGGGCTTCTATATTGAAGTAAAGGAAACAAATTCTCAAGTTCCTTGTTTGGCACTTGTATGCATTTGATGGATTATGTTATTTCTGGCAATGTTCAATGATGTTTTAACTATCTAAGAAACACAAGGGAAAATATTGTGATGGTTTGATCTTATCTTATTAACTGATGGTTTATTAGAGGATGAAAGGGAGCTAAAACGATAAAGAAGGAAGCAATGCAGTAGGGAATCTACCCATAGATCCAGATTGCGTAAGATGATAAATAAGATTTTTTGTTGTACAAAGTTGTTCTCTAAATGTGACAAAATTAGTGAGTTAGGGCAATTTGGTTAGGTCTAAATCATTAAGTGTTGAATAGTTAAGATGTCTAAATTATTAAGATGGTCTAAATGATTAAATGTTGAACCAATTAAGAGTGTTTGATTCAAACATCTAAATAAAACTATAAAATTCCCTCATTTTTCTCAAAAACCCTGCCCGTCCTCGTCTACCCCTTCGGCCTTCAAACCCGACCCCATCGGCACTGCGATGGAGCGACGAGGTCGCGTCCCATCTTCTTAGATTTTAGGGTTTCGTTCGCATCCCATCGTTGTATCGTTTGCATCCCACCATCGCCGCCTCCGTCACCGCCTCTGTCGTCGTCCCTTATGGTGTGAACCATCGAGCGGCAGTGTTCGAATGTTCGAACCATCGCAATTCGAACCATCTTCGGTTGTCAATGTTTGAACCATCGCATTGATCGGCAGTGGTCGAGCCTCGGTTGTCGAGTGGCGGTGGTGGAGTGTCGGTGGTGTAGCGGTGGTCGGTGAGCAGTGGTGGAGCTGCAGTGGTGGCACGATAGTGGTGGCTGGATTGATGTTCGAAACACACAAACGTTCTATCCCCCATTCAGACCCTCATTCAGACATTGGAACCCATTCAGATGCGTGTTTTTTCCACGAAACAAACGGTCTGAATCTGAACCATCTAAATTCATACATATTCAGACCCAAACAAACAACCCATTAGTCTTATCAAAATAGTTGATTTTGGTACTATCTTGAGCAATTTGTTATTCAATTACTTAGTTTATTTAAATCCACTGTTTTTAACACTTGCATGATTAGAAAACATGTTTTTATCAGTCATTAGGCGATTGCTTGTGGAATCCTTCTAACAACTATGGTAGTCAAGAACTTCAAACACATGGCTCAAATCCTTGTGTAAAAGGCACAAGTTAAGCTCAAAAGGAAAGCCAAAGCCAAATTGAAGAAAGATAAAAAAAAACAACAATGATTCGCTTAAAGGGCCACCAAACTAAGAATACCATGTGATTTTTGTTTCTAATTTTTGAGCCAATTGAATTATGTAACATATGCATATGAATTAATGCCTTTATCATATACATGATATTTTTTGTGTCAAAAGAACCAGCCAAGAAAAAGACAAAGGCTAAAGTTGATAGGATAAATAATAGTTTATTATCTATCTTTTGTTGTATATATTTTCAATCATTTAGAAAAAAATTATAAATTGCAGCATTATTTTTAGTATCTGTTCACTAATGTATTCGTCAATCTGTGTGACGCATGAGTTATAACCTAGTAATAATAATAAAGACAACATAAACACAGTAACATAGAAGAAAGTTGACAACTGTTGGAAGAAACCCCCCAAAATAAATAAACTAGAAATAGTAAGGTAATTTCCTAGAATCACCATCAGAAATAAACCTAGATGCGAACAAACTACATGCTTTTAAGATTATCTTCTTAGTTTACATTCAAGTTCATCAGCTTCTAGATCCCACCGCCAGTTTGGTGCAGCATTGCATCAATTTCATCCCCTTCCTCCATCTCCAGCTGCAATCACAATACAATTTTCACTCAAAACCATAATTATCTTTTCTTAACATTACTTTTGTAATAATGTTTTTAAAAAATGAATCACAGCAGGCATTCATAGATAGCAGATTGATGAAAAAAATGAATCACGTTACCCATGTTGATGCGTCCTTATGTGAAAAAGAAAGACCTGATCATAATCAAGATACCATTACCTCATCAGGAGTCTGCTCGGCTCGAAGACGCCGCCCGTCAAAAAGAAAAGCAATTGAGTTCATTTCCACAGACTGTCTATCACAGTAAGCATTCATTAACTTCTTCAGCTGGGTACTGCGCTTGATCCTAAAGAACACTTCATTCCCATCCTACAAGAAGCAACAAAATATGCAAAATATTCAGTGAAACAGAAAGGATCTCAAAAGTACCAAAATCTGAAAATAAAATTCAAAGACATTGATTAAACCTGTGCTAAACCATAAAAAATTAAAAACCACTTGTATGTATGTCCTCATGGTCCGGTTCAGCTGGGCTTTAAAACAACTACGCACAAAACTGCTTACTACAATTTCAGAAACAACTAAACCCGTCCGGTGAGGTTTGCCAACAAGACCGGTCAATATTAGCCGTTTGAACCCAAAAAAAAATTGCTTGATTCATATTATAATTTTTAGAATAACAAATATGGTTCATGAATAGAATACATATGCATACCATTGCACATTCCAAGAGTGAAAAAAAAAAGTTAATTAAAAGAGCTGAATGACTACCTGATTCCAGAACCAAACCCGGAACCAAACCACATAAATTCAAACAGGCAGAACCAGCCGTCTTGCTTCAATTTGGGTGGTTTGGTTGGTTTCATCAGTTTATCAACCCCTATCATGTATGACGTAATTTAAGATTTTTAGCACAAATTTCATCAATTTCTTTGGCTTCACTTTCCAATTTTAGTGATTGCGGTTTAAAATGTTCATCATCACACATTGTGAACTAATAAGAATAGTGCCAAAAAACAAGGAACTAAAACAAAATTGATCTACATAATAAACCCATGCAATCAACAGTCACATGTGGCGTACATCTTTCACTTACAAAAGAGGCAATGTAATTAAGTGAACATCTACCAAAATAGCAGGACAACTTGCCCACCGATCGTTACACTAAAATTCAATATAAAAAATGACATGGTTCTACAGGTTCACTGTTTAATTAGAAAAGCAGGCTGCACCGTAAGGCTATGTGTAATGGGCTAATGGCAAGTGAGTGGGGCGTGAGGGGCATGGGTCACGCTCCTATGGTGTGGCGGTGCCTCTCCCCACTACACAGGGGCGCGACTGGGGCAATACGTGAGGGTGGTCATGGCATGAAGGAAGGAGAAAGAGGAAAAAAAGGAGGTGATGGAGATGATGACATAAAGTGATAATAACACATGTGATGATAATGTGGAGTGATGAGAAGGTGATGATGTTAGTTGTTACTACCACGCATGCGTGGAGTGATGGGTACGTGACACATGGTCTAAATAGAAAGAGAGAGAGAAAACAATAAATTTCTAATAAAAATTTAAGGTTGTTATTTGTTAAGGGTATGGTTTGGTCGGTCTTGTTAAAGATTATGGACAAAATCGCTTAACTAAGGTTATGAAAAACAGCAAACAAAACTTGGGTTATCTGGACCAACCAAAACAGTTCAGTTTAGCGGTTTCAACTAAAACAAAAAGATTAGAAACATTGGTTTATATTAACTGAAAAAAAAAAAAAAGTAGGTTCATGAATATCGTACGTATTGAAAAGTGAAAACTACATATTCCCAAAAAGAATAAAGAATAAAATAGTTAATATATCTTTGTAACCGTGCCCGTATCGTTAAACAACGGTTTTTCAAGTAGTTAAACGTGAATTCAAAATCTTAAACCACCTATTTGCTTCAATTTGAGTGTTCGATCAGTTATTTAAAGTAGTAAACTGTTTATTTTGATTAAAATCTCACTTATTTCACATTGGCTTTAGTTGACGAACATCAAATTTCGTAGATCAAACACATTGCTCGCTTCAAAACAATAAAAACGCACTCATACTCGCAAAAGATATCCTTAATTTATGGACGAACTAACCAACTATGAAATTCATCAAATCGCCCAAACACCAGATTCAGCATGCCATTACAAATACCAAATCAATAATTTGAAAACACTTAAATCAAAATAGACGCAGAAGGACTGCATAATCAATCAAATTACGTACACAAAAGCAATTTTCATTCGACATCTATACCTGACCCTTGACCTTGAGATTGATGTGCGCCGACTGATCCATTGGTTTCTTCTCGTCTTCTTGTGCTGGTCCACCATCCCCTCCGGCAGCCGACATTATTGCGATGGATTCTAGGGTTAGGTGCAGTTAACGATCTTCAATTTGGCTACGAAAAGGGTGTGTGACGATCAGATGCGAGAGAGAAGTGCGGTTTATACTGGTTTTGAAAAAAACTATATTTAAATGTGATTTGGGTTCCGTATTGTTAGAGGGAATTTAGATTTTGACTTTCGCGGTTGGTTTGATTTGTTTATGGAAACGATAAGTTTCGGGCCCACAAGAATTGGGTGGGGGGCATTTGTTTATTATTATTTTAAAAAGAGTAAACTTCTCTTTTGCTCACTGTGGTTTGACAAAAGTAACCATTTTTATCCAAGTTTTGAAATTTTGCAATTTTCCTCCATTAGTTTCAGAAAATTAATCATTTTAGTCCCTGTGGTTTGACAAAATTAATCATTTTCATCCAAAGTTTAAATGGACTTTGGATGAAAATGGTTAATTTTCTGAAACTAATAGAGGAAAATTGCAAAATTTCAAAATTTGGATGAAAATGGTTACTTTTGTCAAACCACATGGAGCAAAAGAGAAGTTTACTCTTTTAAAAATGACAACAATGCTCCAACACAATGGTTACAGATTGTTATGTTAATCCCAAACGAACCACCTCGTTTTTTTTGGAGCTGAGCCGAAATTTCTTTCGAGCCAAAAATTCGAACTTGAGCTCGTAAAAAACCTCGAGCCACGAGTCAGCTCGCGAACCAGCTCGTTTTTTTTCCCTCCACTTTACATATATATATATATGTATGTATATATAACTAGGTTTAATCCAACCGCGTGTTGCGGCGGGTTATTACAGTACACTCTTAAGAACGAATATTTATATCATTTGTAAAAACATAAGTTACATAGAAAAATCAAATCTCTCATCCCGAACTCTATACAATTTTTCATATGTTACAAAAATATTAGAAAAAAATATTCTCAAAATCTTTCTCACCGACAATAAATCGTTTAAATTAAAACAAAAACTCAAATCTACTGAGCAAATCTTTCAAATTTATTAAACCCAAAATTTTCTAAGAAAATCATTCAAGTTTAATAATCTTATCTTTGTTTATTGTTTTTCAAAGTTAAAAAACTTCTGTTGTTACAAGTTTAAATTATCAAAACACGCTACATGGAAAAAGCGCATACATTAAACCTGAATAAAAAATATTTTTAAATAAACAAATCAATTTTAACGTGTGTTAATATGGACCACATATTTATTTTCAAGATTCCAAATTGACGGCTCAGATATAAGATTTAAGGGTTTTTCTGTAAAATAAGGTTTAACAGGATACAAACCGTATATATACACATTATCCTTTTTTCATGGGTTTTAATTCTATATAGTAATTATATATAAAAGCTAATATATCTACGTATATATTATACATAATATGTATAATTATATAAATATATGTATAAGCTATTGAATATATACAAATAAATATATCATGTATAATATATATTTATGTGTGTGTGTATTTATATGTTTGTGTGTAATATAATATGTGTGTGTGTGTATAATCTAATATATATATATATATATATATATATTAAAAATTGAGCCGAGCAAATGCGTCGAGCCACGAGCCGAGCCAACCCTGGCTCCGGCTTTCCTCATTTTTAACGAGGATTTTTTCGAGCCGAGTCTTTTTCGAGACTAGTTTTTTTCGATCGAGTTTCGAGCCGCGAGCTTTTTTAACAGACCTATAGCAAACACTCCCACAAAAATAAGACTTTACTTCAAGTATAATGCAGAAAAAATATATGTGACATGTTTGATATTTTATTTGAAATCAACTTTTTAAATTATTAACCTAATGAAATAGTTAATAAGTTAAAAAGATGTTTGGTAATTTGAAAAACACTTTTAGTTTTTACTTTTTGAGTATTTTTAAAAAATCATTTTTAAAGAGCTACTTTTTTATGCTTTTACAAGTGTTTTTTAACTTTTAATAGTTATTGTTGGGAATTCTATGTTACTTTTAATTTAATCAGTTTCAATTAATCGCATTAATTGACAAGATCAGTTTTCACAAAACTGGATTAAACTATCAGATCAGATCTGACACAGCGGAAGCATTTTAAATTTTATAACATTTCGATTCGTAATCGAAATAATTCCCAAATCAGGATCCATTTATGAACAGTTTAAACAACAATTGATTCTAACAAAACAACCATGGGGGTTTAGAAATCGACCTTTACGAAACGGTTCCAAATCCACACGATTGTAACATCACTGTACTTTAGGTAGTACGTACATCCGTACGATTGTACTGTTACGACCTGAGATTTTGTAATTATTAATATTGATACATTATTGATGATTATCACTGTTGCTGGTATACATGATTATAGCACATATTATACGCGTAAACCATGGGAAGTTTAGTTGTAATTCAACTAAACAGAACCAGAGAGTTATCGCAGTCATATTGTTGATGATTATGGATTTGGGTTGGAATGGAAAGGAATTGGGAGTTTGTTAAAGTCTGGTTACTAAACGTAGTCAAGGACACATGGTCATGGTTTATCGAAATAGCGGTGGGACGGTGTAGGGGAGGTTGCGATCTACCTCTGCATATGCCCTATACATATGCATATTTCGATCTATCTTGGATGTGTCAGTGACTTGGTTTAGTGGGTTTTGGTTTGGGAATATAATATTTAAGTTAATAAAATGATAAAAGTTTAATTGGAAATTAATTATGCGAAGTGAGGTTACGAACATTACTTAACCGCGAATGTTGATTCAGAAATACTAACTTAATAATGTATTCGCGTGAGTGACGATTCACACGAATATAATTATTAAGAATAATATACTGAAATGATGTTCCATAAATAGTAAATCGAATCGAAATACGATACGAGCGTTGGATTCGCAAAGGTGACGATCTTTACGAATACGTATGCGAGTAACGCGTTTCGACGAGATAACTAAATAATATTTAACGATATTAATTTAATAAATGAAAACTTAAAACATTTATTATGAATCACAACCTAAAATGAATTCGAATAAATTAATTTATCAAATAATCGATTTAGCGAAAATAAACGGAACTATTTTTACGAAATAGTTTATTTGAAACTATTTTCTTTAAAACTATCTTTATAAAAATGAAATTTAATTATTTAAACGAGTTATATTTTTAAATATGTTTTACGTTTAAAAACCGAGCATTTCATAATATACCGCGATAAAAACGAGACCAGACGCGGTGTAAAGATACGCGTTATAAGGAAGAAGGGCACTTCCTTCTTCCTCATTTCTACAACACCCATTCTCTCTCTAAAACACACACTCACATTTCTCTCTACCTTCTCTCTAACTTATCTTGCTCGTTACACGACGGATTCAAGTGATCTTTGGCTCTAAACGACCGCGTGAACGAGAGCTACAAGGAGATACGAAGAAATCCTATATTTGCTCAACATCTAGAGGTAAATCTGAGATTTTAATCACGGTTTTGTTGTAGATTTCGAATTTTATAACTTGTGATACATTAACCGAACTAAACCTTTAGAATCACCTAGTTAAACGGTAGTAGAACTTGTGAAATCTTGAGGACATATCTATGGCTAACTTGGAGTTGATGGTGTGGTAAGAAAACAGCAAGGTTCGGTCGTAGTGTTGCTCGAAATACAGGTTCGCCGGGGATTTAGTTGCCGAACCCTTGAGGCCTACGAACCTTGGACGTTGAGCGAATCTTTATGAGTCAGACGAACCAGGATCCTTGTTGTCATCACCGAACCCCATGCAGCTACTCACGAACCCTACACGAACCTATGTGGTCGAGGGTTAGCCGGCCGAACCTTCTTAGCCGCAAACCTTGTCCTGAAAACCCTAGTAGCCGAACCCATCGGTGGACGAACCTTGTCTGGGATGCGAACCTAGGCTGGCCGAACCTTGGCCAGCCGAAGCTTGTCATTTGCCGAACCCTGGACAACCTCGCGAACCTATCTCGTAGGTAACGAACCCTCGCATGTCAAACTAAAGGGGCGAACCTTGTCAAACCTTTCTCGTTTAATCTAGCTGAACCTAAATCAAATGGGCCGAACCTATCATCTTTATGAATAGGTTCGCTGCCCCCTTGGGATATCAACGTTTAATTGTTGAACAACGAGTTAGTCGCGCTTAAGGACTAGGTACAACCATTGCATACATAAAGGTTATCAAGCCACCAACTTTTCTCTCTCTAGAATATAATTATTATAATTAAAATAAAAGTAAATGGGGGATAGATTTTATATAAATAATTTGAGTATCAAAGTTTTAAACACAAAGGTTGATTTTAATTAAAGGAAATGCAAGGTGGTTAAGATAACCAATTTGGCATACATGTTTAAGTGTGTGCATGATTAAAAATATCATCTTTATCGTGTATACATCCATGAGTTGTACATAGGGCCTTAAGACCTGGTTACCTTCGTTTAATAGATAAAGTCTAACAAGAGGTAACTACGTAGGATAAACGATTAATTACAAAACCTTGAAGTATTTTACTTTAATTTAAGTGTTACAATTTAAGTTTGAATGGATACATTAAGTTAATGAAGGATTTAATGAATTAAAGCTAAACACCTATGGATGTTTAATAGAAAGGAAGCGCGTATACTAATGATATGAAACATACTATAATCACAGATCTTTGAATTGAGTTGAGTTATATACGCGAGCGCGCATTACAAGAGAACACTGATTCTAAGGACTTCAGGTGATTTCTCATAACCTCCTTTTCTTTAAACTGTTTTGTTTTAAAACTCGGAGGTGAAACATGTATACCAAATTAAATATTGTTTTGATAACACAAGGTTAATACCTGTTTATCAATATGATATTCATAATTATAAATTATCATTATTATTGGATTGTCTCTTATAATTATATATCCGTGTAAAATTGTTGTTGACTTCGGTCAATAACAACGATTACATGTATTGCCACAAACTCCGTGAATCATTGCTTTTAACTTAATTAATTGCTTTGATATCATGTATTGTCACGTGGATGTTGTCCACTCCGTGAATTCTCGCCTTTAACTCCGGTTAATTGCTTGAATTCATGTATAGTCACGTGGTTAGCTACCACTCCATGGATCATGTTTTTAACTTATGTTAATTACATAATGATCATGTATAGTCACGAACATTATTTGAGAATATTGATGTTGAGATTGGTTGATTGGTTTGTGGTTTGATTATCTATGATTGACTTTGAATATATATGATTGATTATGATTGATTGGATATGTGTTTATGTGTTTGTGTATGTGTTTGATTGTTGAGTATGGAGTTTGGTTGGATTATCTCTTACAGGTATTATTATTGTGGATTTTCTCAGGAAATCATAAACATTTATACTCATTTTATCTAAACCTTTTATAAAACCATTTTTTTTAACTTAAACTCTTAAATCCATTTTATAAAACCTTTTTGAGTATAAAAAAACTTATGATTACTCACCAACTACTTTGTAGTTGACACTTGATTTCTTACATGTTTCAGGTGATGGAGACAAGTAGGATGAAGAGGGTGATCCCTTCTATTTTGGACATCATCATATAGGATCATGGACTTAGCTAAATAACTAAATATCTGGCGATTAGAATTTAGTTAGATAGCTAAATCTCTTTTGTAATTGTTGTAACTATTTCATGATGAACATGATTTTTGTGTAATTAATTTGGTTGTTTGATTGATATATGATGATTGGATTTAGATGCCCACGAGCTTTTGAACAATCTACACATCCCTCGTGGCATCCCGACGTTTCCGCCATCGGTCGGGGTGTTACAACGATGGATCGGCAACGGTTTCGCTAGTTGACTCTATACGATCACCCGGTTCCCGATTTCGTCCTACGAATCATAAAAGGAACTCGAATCCAAATCCGGCTCAATACGGCTCGCGATTCAGTCCACGGCTTGACGGTGCAACCCACGACTCGGCTCGGCTCGACGGTGCAACCCATGGCTCACCACGACTTGACCCGGCTAGTGGCTAGTTGACCGAAACACCAAAATGGTGGTGGTGTTGGGCGACGACAATGGTAGCCCAAGGAGAGGGGGCGACGACCACACAAGAGAAAAGGAGAGTGGGTGAAAGAGTTCTATCCAAAATGTGGGAGGTTGGATCTACATTTAAAGTCAAATGTAGATCCACCTTTTTAGGATATAGGAATTTACCAATTCAAAATTGGAATTCCCACCTTTTCTTTTACATTTTAAATTAAACTCTTTTAATTTAGGTAAACTCTTTTTGTAATTAAACCATTTAATTACTACTCTCCAAATATTACTAACTAACAATTAGTTAGTATTATTTAATTAAATATTTAAAGTTTAACTAAATGTCAATTTGTTAATTAACATTTAACTAACAATCCCTTGTAATAAAGTTCAAAACTTTATTTGTTTAATGAATTAATTATCTCTATAATTAATTCTCACCGATTATTATTTCATAAATAACAAAAGCCAATTCGATAAAACCGACAATTCGTGATCGTATATTATGTTTAACAATTAAACATAAAGTCGTTGCCTTCCAAAGTGTAACTCTTTGGATCATACCTTTCATAGCAACGTTGAACTTATCGTTAATCGGACATCCAATCTCCAACAGTTATAATATGTTCATTTTTGTATAAACTTACATATACAAACAACTTATTGATTTATTAACTTTTCATACACAAAGGTTAACACAAACACATTTTTAAAAACTTCATTTGCAAAAAGTTATAAGTTAATAAGTATTTTTAATAAAAAGTCATTTTTAAATTTAATAAGCAATCCTATACATGCCCTTAATTTTACTTATATGTATAGACACATTTAAAATTTTAATCGCATCTAAACGACACATGCCTAATAAATATTCAATTGATATTATGTTACGAGAAAAATCAGATGTGAACAGATACTATGATTGAATTACACCATTTATAAAGTCATGTGTACTCATCAAACCACCATTACTTCACGTAGGCGTCACATCTATCTATTATAATAAATAAAAGTTTTTTTGGACACGTGTCACATTTTTAAAGCACCTTAATTTTGGTTTCCCGCATCTTTCTCCTATTAAATACACGTCATATTAAATAATAATATTAAATATTAAATATGTTTTTACAATTTTTTTTAAATTAAGAAAAGTATTTGCTAATACATTTAAAATATATTAATATTAGAAAACACATTTTTTAAAAAGCAATTTATTATAAAATATACAATTTTTAAAAACAATATTTTATAACAAAATGTTTAAGGAAACAAATATTAAAAAAATTAGTGTTTAAAAATATAATATAATTATTTTCATTGATGATTAACCCGTGTAATACACGGGGTACTAACATAGTAAACAATAAAAACAATCATCCCTCATCACTTCACGCGCATCACCGCACGTGTTATCATCATCATCCACTCATCAAGTCCCCATCACCCCCTTCCTCCTTCACGCTCTCAAGGTGGTCACGATTTTGATACCACAGGGTGGTCACGCCCCTGTGTTTATTGATGTTGTGAGGGATGTGGGCGTGATGAAGGGTGATCAAGCCCCTCATCATGCCTCCTTACACATACTGTTACTGTATACATGAGCACAACGATGATGTGCATGTGACACGATGATGGCATGTGTGGTGGATGGGATGGATAAAAAGGTTGAAATGAGTTTTTTTTTTTTTTTTCAAAAGGTGTGGATTGAAAAAATATTTACTAAAATGAATGTTTTTCATTTATTTATTTATTCTTAACTAAATTATTATATTTTTTTTATATTTTAATCAACATATTATCGTTTTTAGTTGATTGAAAAAAATAGACAAATATTATAACATGTTGATTGAATAATATGTCGATTAAAGTATTCAACGTCTCTAAAACTACTTCTCTTTTCTTGCCTAAATGATGTGATGTAACACCACACATAACCTTTTCATTTAATAATTTGATTCATATAGATATATTTAAAAATGCGTACAAGCGTATATTAGTTTTTTTCTAAACAATACAAATATATATATATATATATATGACTTACTGAATATATTTTTAAAAAATATATGAATATGAAAAGACAAATTACATTACTTTTGTTTTATTTGAAAGAGTCGTAATTTAAACTTTTGTTGCTAAATTTTGTTTTAGTAGAGATTACATATCCGGCCACCGGACGTGTATAAAATTTGTTTCTTTTGGTTTTTGACGCGAGAATTATTTATCATATCGTTCTCGATATTAGGGGTGTTCATTTTCGGATATCCGAAAATTTCGGATAGTGGTTTTCAATATCCGAAATCAGGAAAAAAATAATAACAAATTTAAAAAATATATATTCCAGATATCCAAATATCCGAAAAAAATTCGGATATCCGAAAAATTATCCAAAAAAAGTATCCGAATATCCGAAAAAAATATGTTTCGGATATCGGATATCTGAACTATCCGAAAATTTTCAATGTAGGTATCCGAATCCGAAGTTCCGGATATCCGAACTTCCGGATATCCGATTTTTTGGATATTTCGGATTTTCGGATATTTCGGATTCGGATACGAATTTTTTTGAACATCCTTACTCGATATTCAGGTCTATTGATTTTCATGCAGGGTCTATGTAAGTTAATTATATGGTGAAAACCATGCAAAGCGCCAAAAAGTAAAATTGCACTGATCTTAACGTTATTTTATTTATTTTGTGAAAATAACATTAGAAGCTTTTGGATGATTAACTTCAAACGATAACTTTGAGTCAGGACTCATTCGGAGCAGCCTATCTATCCCAACTGAGATAGGTGTAATGTTTGTCTCAATATTTCCCTTTATAACCTACTGAAGATTGATAATATACTGAATAATTTTGTTTATTTGTTATGTTTCTAAGGATTTAAATAACTTGTGAGTTATGATTGTCAAATGATTTATCTTTCTTTCTTTTTTTATTAAAATGGATATTACTTAATAATTGTTTTGGTCGTTGAATCTTAAATTGAACATTACATGGAAACCAAATAAATCCTAGTTGAGAAAGAACACTAGCAAGGTCAATGGTAAGTCTTAACAATATAAAACCAATCGATTGACTCATTAAGAAACACAAAGAACGTGTATAGTTTTGTTTTATGCTTGTTCGTGTCTTCATTGTGTGAATGTGCAAATTTTTGTTATGATGTATTGTAAATAATCGGTTGTTGGAAAATGCAAAGAAAGACACTTCAAGATTAGTTATCAAAAAAGGCATCTAAAGAGCCAGTAAAGCTAACGGTGGATAAAATGCCATTTTCATTAAAATTCTCAAATGCTTTACATCACTAATTTAAGTAGTCAACATATTTTTTAACACGCTAATTACGTTAGAGTGTATGTTGCAAGTGTACATGTTAATATATTTAGCCTCAAACATAATCTCAAAGGTGGTGTTTGTTTTTTCAGAGGCAAAACGTCTGCGGTCTGCGGACCACATCTGCAGACCTCTTTTGCAGAAGAGGTGGACCAAACCTCTGCAAGAAGAGCTTTTTGGAGGTGTTTGTTTTTCAATATTTTCACAACCTCTCATTTTCAAAATTTTCACAACCTCTTCCCCAACCTTAACCCACGACCGTCCCCATGGTTGTCACCATCGTCTAACCACACCGCTGTCACCATCATCGTCGAACCTCAAAGGGTTTTGGTGGATCGCCTATGGCCGCGAGCGGTGGGTGCGGCGGCGGTGGAGGCCGACGGAGGTGGGAGGCGTATCTTTGGCGGTGGGAATTTGGTTCATCATGGATCGTGGAAGGAAGAAGAGGTTGGAAGACCTCAAAAAGAGCTTGGTCCACGTCTGCGTCAAGAAGAGGCCTCGCAGACCTTTTTTAATGAAATGTCTGCGATAAAACAAATGGTATGTTGAGTGCCAACGTCTGCCCAAGTCTGCGCGGCGCAGGCATAAGAGGTCACGCAGACCTTTTGGGAAAAAACAAACACACCCAAAATCAATCTTTGCAATAAAGTGATCATCTTATAATAATTTTACTTTTATAATGCTCACCTCTTAACACTCTAAGCAGGTTGGATGTAGTGAAACAAATGCAAGTGCAACTTGAGATATGTAGATTAGACTTGTGCACTTGTTTTTCATCTGCTTTTTTATTTTGATCTTGATCTTTTAAACTTTGTTCAACTGACATGAATAAACATGAATATAACACAGTTACCTTATATATTTGCTTGTTAATTAAAGAGCTAACAAAAGTTAAGCAACTAGGCAATGATAGGTATGTATGAGACAATACAAGCAAATAAATAGACAACTATTGTCCTTTTGAAGATGAATTGTTCCATTGACCATTTGGGCTTTGTTTAGACTTTGATTGTATCTTATTTTGACCATTAAAGGTTGTTCTACCGTTCATTCTCATGTCGTTTTCAATTTTTAAAGCCACGTTCAAAGTTCAAATAAAAATACTCCAATTAATCAAAGTTTTATAGGGCAAGCTTAGAACGTTAATGTCAATGTTAACCTAATCATTGTCATATCATTCCTGATCTTATTGGTAACATGTAGTACATCAAGCCTCCAACTTCATTAATAAATGAGTTTTGGATTTGAATTAATCTTTTTATAAACATGTAGCATACTTTTTCAATTTTAAAACTTATCGTTTTGAAACATGTAACATATTTAGACTTTGCCCAACATATTGTACAAACTGTCCTTTGATATTTTGTGGACTGTTTGATATGCCGCATTTGTTATTTTCTTCATCATTTGATCTTATGTTTCAATTTATTGGATGTCTTGATATGTCACCTTTGATATTTTCCTCATCGTTTGATCTTATGTTAAATTTATTTTATGGGTTTTGATCTTTATTCATATGTAAAATATTTTGTGAGTTCATGATCACATCCTAACATTTTGATCTTTATATTCCAGTACACATGTTACAACCAAATTATATATGTGACATGTGATTATCTTTTGTTAACAATACCGTCAATACATGTAAATGTTTGTTGTTGATATCAAAACAACAATTTATAATTAAACATTAATAACATTTTTATTTCAATAATCAATTTTCACTCTATATAATGGTTACCTAAAAAAGAGAGCTATTGAAAATTAAATGAAAGGAAATAGGTTTTATTGTGCGTTGGCTGTCTACAAAATACCAAAAATGAGGTGCTCACAGTGGGTGACGCAGTACCCCTCAATGTGGTTGCATGGTTGCATACTTGCATTAGTGACTTCACATAATGCAAGGCAACTACAACACATAGTGTTATGGTTTTGGTATACAAACATCACTTGAATAATGTTGTATATCAACATTACTTTGTAGGATGACTCCATCCTTTATGGAGAAAAATATTTATACAAGTCATACGATTCTACTGGCGGTTGCTTAAACAGTTCTGATGTCAGTTAATCAAACAACTTTCTTATTGGTTGGCACAAATATTTATAATCTCAGTTAAATTGCATTATACAAGTCATATAAAAACATCACATGTCGTATGATAGTTTTGGTCAATCATACTGGTTGTATGACCAATGAAGCTTGTATATTATGTTTGTGGTGTCTTGATTTTACAGGTGTTACACTATGTTTGATTATATGAATAAGGATGCATAATAATGAATAATTGTTTAGACGAAGTTTAAATTGTAATCGAGTACTAAAAAATGAGCGTCAACTTGTTAGTATTGTTGAGCAACCAATTAATACACTTTGAATATGTTGAGTTGAGTTAAGTTACACACATGCATTACAAATGAAATGAGAAATTATCATATGATAATAACTAGTAAGGGGTATGTGATCAAGTAAAATGGATTAAGACAATTGTTATACGATAAATGATGACTGAGATATTTAAGAGATGATAATTGAATTGATTTTACTGTTTATAAAAAGAAACAACTGCTAACTATACGTAGACATTAAATAAAACATTATAAGGACCATGAGAATGATAAACTTGATAGATAAATCGAGGAAAATTTTTCATGGTAAGTGTCTAAGCATGAAAAAGATTGCTAGAACGCCCTTGTGAGTCATTTGTTTGTTTCTCTCTCTAAGTGTTGGTATACATGTTTGTGTATGAGAAAACAAAAACTTGATAACCAAAAATACGAGTTTATAGTTGAAAGGGACGTAGCTTGTGCCATTACTACACTAAGGCTTTATGGACATGACAATAACTCCCAGTTGTATGTTGGGAGCTATGTTAGAGCAAAGCCGTTTGGTGTCTATTTATTTAATATCATATTAATGCGTGTAATACACTTACTCTCAAATGATTAAAGTGTATATCATGAATCAGGTCAAAGCTTAAAGCGAAATCAAATGCTAAAGAACTTTGAAAACACATTTTCATGACGTATCACGCTATACATAGTTTGTTGCATATTCAACATGTCACCTACACCCTTTCTGTATGACTACAAGAAAAGGCACGTGTGTCTATTAATCGTATAGAAGAGAATACTAAGACATATACTAACTGGTTGTAAACATAGATGCTTATAGACAACACATGAATAAAGCCTTTACTTTATTTATAGTTTCTAATGCAACTACATGTACATGACATAGTCATGTATATAAACATTTTAGAAATATAATGAACCAGAATTAGAAACCATATTGTCGACTTAGATACTACAAAATGAAAGAGGTGTATCATAATAAAAACCTGAGTACCTACCTAATGTTAATATCATATATAACACTTTATCACCGTTTATGTTGTCGATGCCACTTACATTTAATCATTGCCTGAATATTCACCATCATGATGCTATTGATTATGAAAAAAAGGTAATGGAAATGATGAAACAAAAAGGAGGTTTATAGGTATCATATTAAAAAGGTTTAAGATTTCATATTAAAAAAAATGAGAATAGCACATGCATAACAAAACAATATAATCCATATTGCCATACGTTTATATAGTTATTTAATTTCTTATTAACCTAGAAACATCTTTAAACTTTCTTGACAATGTTCTAACTTTATTTGGACCTCATGAGTTGGAGCTTTATCTGAAAACATATATTTTTTAATAATATTTGTCTATATCTTATTATTTTCATACCTTATAACCATGTCAGTAAGTAATATTTACTAGATAAGATTGTTATTTGGTTGTTAAAACAAATATAATAATTTAAGTCACACACAAATATAACCATTGCAGGCTACAATAGGGGGGAGTAGGCAACATCAAGTCACACACAAATGTGTGATTTAAGTGTTTCATGCAGTTTTTTAGGCATGTTTGGTGTCTATTTATTTAATATCATATTAATGTGTGTAATACACTTACTCTCAAATGATTAAAGTGTATATCATGAATCAGGTCAAAGCTTAAAGCGAAATCAAATGCTAAAGAACTTTGAAAACACATTTTCATGACGTATCACGCTATACATAGTTTGTTGCATATTCAACATGTCACCTACACCCTTTCTGTATGACTACAAGAAAAGGCACGTGTGTCTATTAATCGTAAAGAAGAGAATACTAAGACATATACTAACTGGTTGTAAACACAGATGCTTATAGACAACACATGAATAAAGCCTTTACTTTATTTATAGTTTTCAATGCAACTACATGTACATAACATAGTCATGTATATAAACATTTTAGAAATATAATGAACCAGAATTAGAAACCATATTGTCGACTTAGATACTACGAAATGAAAGAGGTGTATCATAATGAAAACCTGAGTACCTACCTAATGTTAATATCATATATAACACTTTATCACCGTTTATGTTGTCGATGCCACTTACATTTAATCATTGCCTGAATATTCACCATCATGATGCTATTGATTATGAAAAAAAGGTAATGGAAATGATGAAACAAAAAGGAGGTTTATAGGTATCATATTAAAAAGGTTTAAGATTTCATATTAAAAAAAAAAATGAGAATAGCACATGCATAACAAAACAATATAATCCATATTGCCATACGTTTATATAGTTATTTAATTTCTTATTAACCTAGAAACATCTTTAAACTTTCTTGACAATGTTCTAACTTTATTTGGACCTCATGAGTTGGAGCTTTATCTGAAAACATATATTTTTTAATAATATTTGTCTATATCTTATTATTTTCATACCTTATAACCATGTTAGTAAGTAATATTGTAACAACTGTGCCGGAAACGTCGCCGGAACAGTGAACGGAACAGTAACGGCACAGTAACTCAGGTACGAACTATGCAAACTATTGATGTACTGTCGAATACGTAATGTTAAACAGTAAACTATTATGCTAGTGTTTCTGAAATCTGATTAAACGTAACAGTTTAACAGTCAGAAGCACATCAGACAACATGGAACAGTGATACTAATGTTTATCGATGTGTTATTATGGGTAAACGTATGCGAGGTTAAACAAAACGAAACAATAACGGTTGTTGTTACGGAATGCTAAACCGATGGGTTATTCGTATAGGTGACGATCTGTACGAATGATTCTGATAGTCTAACGTTCTGAAATAATAACTGAAAAGTAGAAAACAAAAGTCGGAAAGCAAAACCATCGTCGTGTTCGTTCGAATGACGATTCGAACGAATACGCGCGATGGTGACGCGTTCTGACGAAACGTTACGAAAACGATAAAAGACACGAACGATCATAAATTTAAAGAAATAAGATAATTCTTATTTTACAATTTTGAAACTCATCATTTAAATAAATTAAATTACATTATTTTAAGAAAATCGCGAATAAATGTAATTAACGCGTAATAATACGAAATTCGTCAAATAAATTATATAAACGATATTTAAATTAATCTGGACTAGATAAATAAATATTGTGATATTTAGGAACATATTTGTAAATTCTAACGATTATAAAATAATTCTTTTATTTTATTTAAGAAGAACGCGCGCGTAAATTCCGGAAATGCGACGAAAACGCGGACCGAGCAACGAAAACGAACCCGAACTCACCCGAGGTATAAATACCTTGAATGAGTTCAAATAATTTACTTTCTTCTCCTTCTTCTCTCTCTAAACCCTAATTTCCGGATCTAAGCCTCCATCACCATTTTTGAAGCTTAAAAGCTTCATATCTTGGTCCATACTCCACCAAATCACCCCATTTTCGAACCCACACGAAGCCCTCGTCATTCTCTACACGAAAGTACAAGGGATCTACTCTAAAACTCACTGGAAACGAGGTAAAGTCGAGGTCAAATGGTGCGATTTTAGGGTTTTTTAGTCACTAGTCGACCACCACCCTTTAACCGGTTAAAACCCATGTTAGCTCGACCCACTCTCATGCGAAACAACACTGAAATGTTCACATCTACCATCAACCGCCTTAAGCTTGAGCCAAGAACCTAAAACCATGAAACCCTACCTGGGCTAGCTGTGTCCGAATGACCCCAAGAAGCAGGTCGAATGACCATCACCTCATATGCCGAATGACACAGCGAATGGCCTCATCCGACTGACCCACCTCTTCATTCGGCCGAAGTCTCTCATTCGCCAACTGACAATCATTCGAACCACCTTGGGTCGAATGACCCCATTCGATGGTCGACTCATTCGCTCGGCTCTCCCTCATTCGACTAAGGTGGGTCATTCGGTGGAGTCACCCATTCGACCACCTGGACAGCCACCTTCTTCCCCTCCATTCGTCTGAAATAGAGTCATTCATTTGTTTGGGGTTCAGTTGACACTTTTCGGTTCATGCGCACTCTATTAGGCTGAGATAGCACCACTTTCGAATAACAATTCATTTGGCTGACTAGTTTTCCTTCGACCATGCACTTTTGACCACCACTACTCTTTGGTTTATGGTGATGTTATTCGATCAGTAGATGGGCCCATAAACTTAATCACATGCTTTGTTTCAGCCCAAGTATCTAGGCTCAAGGCCCACTGCCAGTAATTGGCTCAAGAATTCTAATTCGGCCCAACTACTTTTGACTAACCCCGATTGAGATAAAACACAGATTAGGCCACTTCTGGCCCAAATCAATAACCCAACAACATGAAGCCATAATCTCTATACTATTCAGTTGCATATCGCTTTGGCCCCTGGAAATCTATTCATTCTATATTAAAATCATAATCCAACAACGCTTGATGGGCCCTTAGCCACTATACTGACCAAATAACATGGATCAAGTCCAACTTAATTCCATTAGGCCCAGTAATCGTTCCTTCGACATAGCCCATGTAAACGGCCCAATGAGGCCCAGATCAGTTGAGGTGGCCCACTTACATGCTATTCGGCCCATGTGATAATGATTACAATTCGTACAATCTAAAACGTAATCAAGAACATAAATCCATAACACGGATGTGTACATGGAGTTTATAAAATATTATTAAAGTATTTGAGTTGAGTCTAAAATCAATAATTAAACATACTAGTATTAGATTAAAAAGGGTCGAGTTGATTTAGACTTATAACTATCATACGGGCCGAACAATGAAGACCACGACCGAGACATACGAGTGTTAGCCATGTCTTCATGGTTAACACTTACACACACACATCAATTATGAATTTATACTTACGAATTTAAACAACGTGAAATCAATACAGGATCGTGAAAACAGTATCAATTACAACAAAGAGCGCGTGCACTCTTGTTTGAGACTAAGTCAACTATCACAACCGCAAGGTGAGTTCATTGTCCCTTTTCAAACTATTTTGGTTTTTAACTCGGGACTGAGAAGCATGTTATACATTTTAAAACAAATGTTTTAAATTTAACAAAATGCTTTTATACTATTGATTATGCCAAGTGCTAAAGGCATAAGACTCTATTTAAACTCAATGCTATTTGATTATGCCAAGTGCTAAAGGCATAAGACTCTATTTAAACTCAATGCTATTTGATTATGCCAAGTGCTAAAGGCATAAGACTCTATTTAAACTAAATGCTATTCGATTATGCCAAGTGCTAAAGGCATAAGACTCTATATAAACTAAATGCTATTTGATTATGCCAAGTGCTAAAGGCATAAGACTCTATTCAAACTCAATGCTATTTGATTATGCCAAGTGCTAAAGGCATAAGCTACTTGATAATACTAAAGCTAAGTGATAATACCAAGTGCTAAAGGTATTTACTATTTGATGATGCTATTGTGGATGCTAATTCTATGAAATCATGTTCAAGCTTATACTATGAGTTATGCTAATACTAAGGTTACGGGTTAAACTAAATGCTAATACTACGGGTTAATGCTATGGGTTTTAAATGCTAAAGACTAATGTAAACTCTAAATGCTAAGTGTACTATAAGGCTACGGGGATACTAAATGCATACATACATACATATACATTGGATACTTGAATCTATGGATACTATAAACTTTTGAATGCTATGTGATTGCCATGCTCAAACAACGGTTTGGCCTCTCAGTGCTTGCCTTACTGGTTGTAAAGCTAGTTCTTGTGCACAAGTTACGTAAATGCTGGACTCTTTGTATGCTAAAACTATAGGCTATGGAAGAACAATAGTTGGTCTCTCAGTGCTTGCCTTCAGGTGTTCTTCCTAGCCGGGACTTGAAGAACAATAGTTGGTCTCTCAGTGCTTGCCTTCATGTGTTCTTCATAGTCTTATCGAGGAAATGGACTGATGGCCTCTCAGTGCTTGCCATGCAGTGTTTCCCATAAACTATTTACTCAGGTGATCAGTGACTAGGACGGTATTGGTGAATCTTAGTTGACTTTGTGTCATCATGAGTAGCCCTTATCTCCCCCTAAGTTACACGTAAATCCTGGGGCTGGTATGGACTGATACTGAATTCCTTCGGGCATTCAGTTGTCTATTCCGGTAACATTCAAACAAACTCACGGATACTATTGATGTATGGGGTAAACTTACAAACAGAAGTGCTTAAACTATGACAGAGAAACTATACGGACGGGTCGGTAAAGGGCTTAATTATTATTAATAACAGTGTCATATCCGGATTAGTATGTGGTGGGACGTCGTCTGGGCGGGTTGTAGGCTTGACCCAGGGGTATGCCCTATATATAAGCATACCGATTTGGATATTACATGTGGAGTTAATAAGATTAAGGTTTTACCGAAAGGAGTTAGGCTAAAGCTATTTAAACTTATAAACTACATGAACTCACCAACCATTGTGTTGACTTTGTTTTCTCACATGCTTTCTCAGGTGATGCACAGGTTTAAACATATGCTTTTGGATTGCATGCTAGGCGGCCTAAATAGAGGACCTAGTGATTTTGGGAAGCACATATTTTGTTAATCATCCTTGAATGTCTTGTACAGATTACAAGATAGAATACTTTGATTCTTTTGTTAGGTTTACCAAGTTAAATTATCAAACATTGACATTGTAATTTAACTTTGTAATCCTATTCATATGCTTTATTGTGCTTTAGTGATTCTTAACATTGATGCTATGTAACAATCTGATCAACCCGATTATCACACCCGATATCGCGCCCCGGGAACCTTCCGCCCGACGGGGACTCCGATCCAACCCCGCCGGCCCGGGGTGTGACAAATATTTACTAGATAAGATTGTTATTTGGTTGTTAAAACAAATATAATAATTTAAGTCACACACAAATATAACCATTGCAGGCTACAATAGGGGGGAGTAGGCAACATCAAGTCACACACAAATGTGTGATTTAAGTGTTTCATGCAGTTTTTGAGGCATGTTTGGTGTCTATTTATTTAATATCATATTAATGCGTGTAATACACTTACTCTCAAATGATTAAAGTGTATATCATGAATCAGGTCAAAGCTTAAAGCGAAATCAAATGCTAAAGAACTTTGAAAACACATTTTCATGACGTATCACGCTATACATAGTTTGTTGCATATTCAACATGTCACCTACACCCTTTCTGTATGACTACAAGAAAAGGCACGTGTGTCTATTAATCGTATAGAAGAGAATACTAAGACATATACTAACTGGTTGTAAACATAGATGCTTATAGACAACACATGAATAAAGCCTTTACTTTATTTATAGTTTCTAATGCAACTACATGTACATAACATAGTCATGTATATAAACATTTTAGAAATATAATGAACCAGAATTAGAAACCATATTGTCGACTTAGATACTACAAAATGAAAGAGGTGTATCATAATGAAAACCTGAGTACCTACCTAATGTTAATATCATATATAATACTTTATCACCGTTTATGTTGTCGATGCCACTTACATTTAATCATTGCCTGAATATTCACCATCATGATGCTATTGATTATGAAAAAAAGGTAATGGAAATGATGAAACAAAAAGGAGGTTTATAGGTATCATATTAAAAAGGTTTAAGATTTCATATTAAAAAAAATGAGAATAGCACATGCATAACAAAACAATATAATCCATATTGCCATACGTTTATATAGTTATTTAATTTCTTATTAACCTAGAAACATCTTTAAACTTTCTTGACAATGTTCTAACTTTATTTGGACCTCATGAGTTGGAGCTTTATCTGAAAACATATTTTTTTAATAATATTTGTCTATATCTTATTATTTCCATACCTTATAACCATGTTAGTAAGTAATATTTACTAGATAAGATTGTTATTTGGTTGTTAAAACAAATATAATAATTTATGCATCAAAATCTAAAAAATAAATTACATCAAACTATTTATGTTTATAAAAAAACCAAATGACTCGTAGCCTAATGACATTTGGTGTGTTTATCATGCCTTAATACGAGACTGAAAGTTTGAGTCTTGTAACAAATATACTTTGCAGGGGTGTTCATGGTCCGGTTCCAAACCGCGAAGCCGTCCAAACCGGTCATCGGTTTGGTCTCACGGTCGGTTTTTTCTCCAAACATTTGGTCGGTCGGTTTCAAAAGTTCAAAACCGTAATAAACGGTTTGGTTTATGGTTTTCGTCAAAAACCGGACCGTATGCGTTTGTGTATATACAAAATAGAAATATGTATATACCTATAGATACATCTATAGCTGTATATATGCATATATACATATATATACATGTCTATATATGGGCGTGTATAGATTTAGTTTATGATCTATCCGTCATTCAAAAAAACCACATTTAAACTAGGTGTAATTCGTTCGTCTTGAATTGTAAAAGGTTTGGTTTGATTCGATTTTATGTTTAACGGGATCAAAACAAACAGTAAACCAAACCGGAACCAAACTGTTGATAACGGTTCGGTTTTGGTTTTTATTATTCAAAAATCGTTGTTAATAGTTTGGTTTACAGTTCTACCTAAAAACCGTATACTTTGTAATACTAGCAATAAATTAGATTTGCTTTTAAAAAAAACATAAAAATCAATCATTATTTGAGTTTGAAACTCCTTTTCGAAAACAAAAGGGAAAACAAAAAGCCCAAATACACCATCCTCGTCGACGTCTGCATGCCCAGGCGCCCAGCCCACTAATCTCAGAGACGACGAAATAGTTTTTGCAAATCCTAGAGAGAGAAACCTTTAAGAGAGAGAGAAATACGAGCTTGAAGACGAACCAGAAAGGAGAACATTATACACACACAAATCTTCACACCAAGAACATTCATATGTATCATACACACGCATAATTTCTGAGTGATTAGGGTTAATTTTTTCAAGAGAGGGCATTCAGTCGATTATTTCGTGTCCTATATTTTTAGGGCAAAATTTTTTATTGATTTAGAAATTGATCCATATTGTATCGAGGAAGAACCCAAGGGGAGAGGGCAAACGTTTGCAAGCTGGAGATTGTTCCTCTGCTCTTTGCAATTCAGGTATTTCTTCCAGAAACCCTAGAATTGGACGAATTCTTTTATGCTGTGTAAACCCTAGAACTGTAACTATTGGAAATTTTCTCTTAGAGTTGGTTATCGTTCTATCAACGTATGATTGTGTAATTCAGTGTTGTATTGGTGCATTTTGATTGAATGCATGACAGAAAACTAACCAAGTGTCAAGTAAATGAAAACAGGGCGGTTTTTCATTCCTCAAGACTCTGTGTTTTTTCACGGGATGTATTGATGGAGCATTTTTGTTGAGATTATGAATGTTTATAATGGTGGTTGCACGTGGGCATGTACTTTACCAAACAATGGAATGGAGCAGTCAGTTTAGTTTTTAGAGTTGCACTAATGTGAATTGAACTGGATTGCTCTATTGTGCACATTAACCTGCTTAATGAACTTAACTCCAAGATTATTTGTGATTAACTGGAAAACAGTATTGCTTCGATTTATGATTTGGATCATAACTAGGATACGCTGATAAGGTTAAAGTAAACATCATCATCTTCATGTAGATTATTTCCTACTATAGTTCAGCGTCGTAATCTTGTTTTCCTTGAATGATTATTTCCTCTATTTTTAAATGAATGCTGCATGGCATATCATAAATTTAGGTAGTCATGTTAGTGGACCTTACTTCTGTTTGCATGTTTGATTCATTGATTGATCAATGCATGGTTTTTTAGTGGCTACCATGCATCAGCTCAGTTTTGGCTCTGGAAGCATGTAATTTCTGTTACACTTTATCATATGTTTTTTTTGTTACCTAATCTGCTTGTTGTTTTTTCTCAGCTAAGAGGTTGTGCATTTCATTTTTCAATTATCATTTTACTTCATCCTAATACTTTTATTTTCTCTTCTGTTAACTAAAAGAAATTCTTAACTTCAGTTCTGTATATCATTGCAGTTGCTTGAGGATGAACGGCTTTTATTAGATCACCATGCTATGTCTTTTCTTTAGTAATGTAAAGATTCATTTTTGGCTGTCTTATACACAAGTTTTTCAGCTTGTCTGTTAATTATATCTTTTTGTTAATTATATTCTTTTTTTTTTTCATCATCAGTCTATGTGTGTGTGTGTCTCCTTTTATTGGATGTATAATTTTTTTCTGATATAATGACAGGAACAGACCTGTAGGCGCTTAAAGTGGCTATGCTTAGATGTACTTCAGAATTTCTGCTTGTAGTCAATGCTGAGCTTGATTCCATGGGAGGAGTTGGAATTTCTTCAACACCATCTCTTTTGCAACGATCTGATCTTGAGAAAACTCAAGCAGAACTTAGGTAACTGTGGTTCTCTCTGTAACTGCAGAAATTTATGCTTTGATCTCTACTGTTCCTTTTTTTGTCAAATGAAGTCTGTCATTATATTAGATCATTTTTATTGCAGGCAATCTTTCACTGCTGCTGAGAAGTTTAGAAGAGAATTAGAATTTTTACAAAAGGTAGGCTAATGGGATTATATTTCTTATTATAGTCATCATCATTTTTGTTGTGCACAGGATTTGGTATAAATAGGTGATCAATTGCTTGCTATTTGCAGGGTGGAGACCCGTTAGACTTAAAACCTGGGAACGCAGCATCAATTAGTTTCCAGTCAACATCGCTAAAAGATCGACATCCTGAGCAGTTTGTAACAAGGTCTGTCTATATCTAGGGTATAATGATATCATTGGTTTTTTTTTTCTAGCATCAATACTATCTTTGCTCATTTTTTTTCTTTGTTTATTATGATATTTTTTATGGTGCTCTAGTGAAGCAAAAGGTAGTTTTGCAATTACTGCTTCACCTCATGGAGATTCAGTTGAAAGTAGTGGGAGATTAGGGGCTCCATCAGTTTGTGAACCAAACAGTGCTGATAATCTCATGCTGTTGAAAGAATCAGGCGATTCTGCTGTTCTAGAACTGCCCAAAAAGTCATATAAACGCAGAATTAGATCCCGTCCAAATCGTGATCCTATTCGACAAGCTTCTAGGGATTTTAAAGCTTTAACACATGATGCTAATGTGGCTGTAAAAAATTCTGTTAGTCATTTAGAAAATGAACTAGATGGTGTGGCGGCTGTACAATCTACCCTTGGCCCTGCACACGGTCCCTATGCTGCTGTTTTAGAGGCTAATGAGAATTACCATGGTTTGCCAGAAAAATCTGATGGCGGGGAAGCTCCACTTACAATGGCTTCTATTGAATCTGAATCTTTAAAGGGTATATATCAGGTTCATTTGACAGATTCCAAGGGTCCAACCAATGGAAATACTGAAGAGATAAAAAGCATACCTGGATCCACAAAGGTCTTAGACTCTGATTCATCAGGCACCCAAACCGGTCAATGTTTTGATGACTGTATTGAGAATGGTCTGCCTATGGAACAAAATATGGAAAGCAATAATTTAGGTTCAGAAAAGAATGATGAGATATTAAATATTGATCCAATTTGCAATGGGGATGGCCCTGCTATCAAGGAAGAAGACAATCTTAATGGATCTGAAACTGTAAAAGGAGTTGGCTCAGACAGTTGCGCTGATTTAAAAACCAAAAGAAAACCAATGGGGCCCAATTCAATTTCTCAAGATGCAAATGCCAATGACACTCCATTACAGGATTCTGTATCTTCTGTTAAGCATGCCACTGATGGTGCAGATCAAAATGCATGCTCTGCTGACAACATAAAATTGGCAACCAAAGAGGATGAAGACTCAATTTTAGAAGAGGCTCGAATTATAGAGGTTGGTTCTTTATTTTCATGTGTTTCAAACTTATATACATTTGATCAGAACACTATAAAAGTTTCCTTAACAGCTGATTTAAGATTTATTATGAACAGGCAAAACGCAAGAGGATAGCTGAATTATCTGTTAGAAACTTGCCTCTAGAGAGACATAAAAAATCACTTTGGGATTTCGTCCTTGAGGAAATGTCATGGTTGGCTAATGATTTTGCTCAGGTTTGTTTTTGGTGATACAAATAAAAGTCAACACTGTCTTGTATTGTTCTTTATAAAACATATTATTGCACAGGAGCGCCTTTGGAAATTGACTGCAGCTGCTCAGTTTTCTAGAAGAACTGCTTTTGCTTCACGGTTAAGATTCCAACAACAAAGTTTAATGCAGAAGCAAAAGGAAGTCTCACAAAATTTGGCAGAAGCTGTCATGCAGTTTTGGCACCTGATACAGGTCTTTCAATTTCCAATATTTAATCCTAAAAGTATTTTTAAATCTGTAATTGTATATAATTGCAAGCTTGAGAATGTTTTATCAATCTTATATCTGCTTAATTATATATTTTAAAATGTAACTTGAAAATCAAAACTCAGTTCTTGAAACATTTGGCAGGTGAAATGCAAGGGATCAGAGTCACAATGCATTCAAAAGGAACACATGGTTGGGATTCAGGGATATGCAATGAGGTTCATGGAGTATAATAGCTCTCAAGCCGAGTATAATGCAACTCAAGCACATATGATTGATGATGCTCTATCTGATCTAGCTGTCATTGACCATTCATGGGAGGATAACTTGACAGAAGTATGAACTAACACTTGGTCTTTAAACGTTAAGTTTTACCACTATTACACCACATTTCACTGCCTTCTTTTCTACTGTACTATACAGATATAGATGGCAGTTTCGATTTATAAAATTGTTCATTCAGGTTATGTTATATCAACTTTTTAACCTGTGACCCGCTCAACCCATTTTGCCTTCTTAAGAAATTGTGACATAAACACAATGAAACAAACTTTCCAATACTTTAACACCAAGCTATGAAGGATCTTATAATGGTAGCATATTTACTTGGAATGGCATTTATGATACGATTTTGGCTTTCTTGAATGTAGGAGAATCTCTTTTATACAGTACCAGCTGGCGCAATTGAAGCCTACAGGAAAGCTATCGATTCTCATTTGCAATATTTTGAGGTAATAGCTTGCAAACTAATTAATTTCTGCCATTGTGAAGCTTCTCTTGCTTTCTCACATTCTTAGTTTCCTCTTTTATGTTTGTTGAGGAATTATTAAAATGATGTGCTGATGTGCATTCTTACAATGCACTTGTACATACAACAATCGTGGAGCATCCTTATATATCTTCACCTTTCTTGATTCAGTACTTGGGAAATTTATTACATTTATTTTACCACCATGGCAGTTACAAAATTTATTCTGACATTGGTACTGTGTGCTATCTTATGCATTTAAGTTGCTTAGGTCACATTTTTAGTAGATCATGCAAATCTTCATTTAATATGGGATCATCGTTTAGATTAATTACCTACAAAGATATTGCAAGCATGTGTCTCTAAAATTCAAGAATTCTAGATACCGTTAAAATGCAGGGTGTTTGTTAAAATGAATTTGATGGCTGCATAGTACATCAATCATTGAATAACTTTGGGAGGGAATTGCATATACCCCCCTGTAAACTTGCAAAAATTGCATATTCTCCAAAACACAAATTTTCAATGCATCATGCAAAATGCTTTTAAACATGATTTGGGAAAATTTGCAATTTTGCAAGCTTATAGGGAAACTTGCAGTTGCCTCTGATTTTGGTTACCTTTTCTTTCATGACCAGCTAACTAAAAGAAACCATAGGTCCATATATCATCCTTTGTTGTTCTCTCATACATTTCCTTTTACCGAGGTCTACTATTGATATTTTCTACTGTCTTTAGAGAACTGGCATTAGCATGCAAGAGGAAGTAGATACATCTTGCTATGACACTGTTGCAGGTATTAAAGTATTATAGACTTCGTGTTGGTTTTTAGACTTTTTTCAGGAGTTTTACAAACTAAATCAAAAGTCTAATTATGTGTACTTCAAAATTTTCAAGATAATGCATTTGAGGAGGACGAAGGAGAGACAGACATATATTATATGCCAGGTGGATTTGAAGGGAGCAAATCCACAAAAAATGCCCAGAAAAAAAGGAAAAACTTCAAATTATATGGCCCAAGATCGTATGACCTGGGAGCTGATGCGTCTGTCATGCATTCTGTTGAAAGAACTGTTGGAAATCAACCATATGTGTTAAGTGGAAAACGACCTGGCAGTAGTTTAAATGCTACTATACCAACAAAACGTGTGCGTACTGCGTCCAGACAGAGGATCATAAGTTCATTTAATGCAGGGGCTTCTGGTCACACCCATGCACTGAATAGAACAGATGCTTCAAGTGCTGATACTAACTCCTTTCAGGATGAACAAAGGACTCTACATGGTGGGCCCGGGCCCCAAATACCGAACAATATGGAAGCTGAGTCAACAGGAGACTATGAAAAGCAATTACAGCTTGAACCCATGGAAGTTTCCAATAGACCTAAAAAGAAAAAGAAGGAAAGACATCATGTATGTAAACATTTATGTGAGTCCTTTTTGTATTTTACATCGTGACTAATTTTTGACTTATGGTGTTGCAGGGATCAATGCTTGAGCAGCGTTGGCAACTTGATTCTAGTTTTCAGAATGACCAGGTAAAATATGTCAACATTTTTCTATTAATAATATAAAGGAAAAGGTCAAAAACAGCAAACTCTTATATTTTCTGTATTCATGGGAATGCAGAAGGATCACATAAGAAGGAGACTAGATACACATCAATTTGACTCTAATGGAAGTAGTGGTATGGCTCTTTCACATCTCATTTGTGTCATTGATGAGAATATTTATTATATAATTTATTTGGTAATCTAACTCCTTTGGCTGGTCTAATTTCTTTCCCAGTGGCTTCTCAAATGAGTAATATGTCCAACCCAAATAAGTTCATGAAATTACTGGTGCGTGATCACAGTAGAAAAGTCAAATCACTTAAGGTATTATTGAAGTAATAGGATGCTCAAGTTTCGCTGATGCTTGTTATTACTCTTCCATAGCACTCTTAGAGTATTCTAGATTCTTTTTGCATGATGGGTTGATGAAAAAACTTTTTTGCAGGCCCCTGTTGGGCAACCAGGTTCAGGAAGTCCATGGTCATTATTTGAAGATCAGGTTAAACATTTTAGTTCTCCTTTTGTTGTCACCATATATTATATGTTCCTTTAAGAATTAAGGATTGTTTGTATGGTATCATATAGTATGCTCTCATCTCCACAGGCTCTTGTTGTGCTGGTACATGATATGGGTCCAAACTGGGAGCTTATAAGTGATGCCATTAACAGCACTTTGCATTTCAAAGTAAGTACTGTGTTCCAAGGTTTTTTTTTTTTTTTTGGGGTCTTGTTGTTGTTGTTAGCTTAGCTTGGTTGATTTACATCAAATACATTAACCCTTTGTTGTTGTAATTATATAAAAATCATTATTCTAATTTATAACTTGTGCAGTGCATCTTCCGAAAGTCTAATGAATGCAAAGAACGCCATAAAATATTAATGGATATGAATAACGGTGATGGAGCTGACAGTGCTGAGGATTCGGGATCTTCTCAACCTTATCCATCTACTTTGCCTGGCATTCCAGAGGCAGTATTTATATCCATATCTTTTTTCCAAATTTATCTACTTTGAAATCCACTAACTTTCATAATTGAGCTAAATAGTGGCTCTTTCAAGCAGGGCAGTGCAAGACAGTTATTTCAGCGGTTGCAGGGACCAATGGAAGAGGAGACACTCAAGTCTCATTTTGAGAAAATTATTATGCTTGGGCAAAAACAGCATTATAGAAGGACACAGGTAGTTCTATTCACTTGGTATAAGTTTTAATGTTTTTGAAATGTTTTTGGAGCCTTTTAAACATTTTTCTGTGTCTCAAATGTGCATCAAGAATATGACTGTTATTTCTATGTTAATTCACATAATCTGTTTCCTTGTTCTTTGTTTTTTTTATTCTGTAAAGAATGATAATCAGGATCCTAAACAATATCAGCTGCCTCATAGTTCTCATGCAATTGCTCTTTCTCAAGTCAGTCCAAATAACCTCAATGGTGGACCTGTCCTTACGTGAGTTGTTTGTGCATTCTGATTTGCTTCTCATCACTATTCTTGCATTGTTCCTGAGTCCCTAATACATCTTTTTTTTTTTTTTTTTTTTTTTTTTTGCCTATTTACCCATTAAGGCCTCTTGAACTTTCTGAACCAATCTCATCCAGTCCAGATGTTCTTCCAGTTGGCTATCAAGGTCCCCACAATGGCGGGTTGCCACCTCTGAACCATGGTCCCGTAGCACCAATGCTTCCTGGCCCCGGTTCTGGTTCCACCTCTTCAGCACCCGGATCATCCAATTCGGTTCATGGCAGTAACCTTCTGTCTGCATCTGCTGCACTTAATCCTTCTGTTAGGTAATTCTGTAATACTTTTCACATTCCTAGTTTTGCCTGCTATCAATATCTGATGTTTTTCTTTTTTCGGTTTGTACGTTTAGAAACCCTAGAGCAGGGTCATTATCAGTAGATGACCAGCAAAGAATGCAACAATATAATAGAATGTTATCTGCAAGGAATGCCCAGCAGTCCAGTTTGCCACCTGGGTCCCATTCGGTAAACGATCGTGGGGTCCGCATGTTACCTGCTGGAAGTGGCATGGGTGTTATGTGCGGGGTTAATAGAAATATGAAAATGACTAGACCAGGCTTTCAAGGGATACCTTCACCATCTATGTTGGCTGCTGGTTCAACATCGCCAAGCCCTTCCAGCATGCACTCTGGGCCTGGGCCTGGGCCAGGGCCAGGAAACTCGATGTTGAGGCCACGTGATCCTATGCATTTGATTCGGGTGAGTTCTTAGCATTTTATAATTTTTTTTTTCATGATAGTTTCTACTTTCTAGTACCCATGTAGTCAAATTTATTGCTGCAGGCTAACCAGAACATAGATCATAAAGTATCGCAAAGTGGTACCACTCAAGGAGTACCCTCGTTTGGCACTAATCAAGTTTCCCAACAACAGTCATACCCACGAGCAATTTCCCCACAACAATCACCACATATGCTTAGCAGTAACTCTAATCATCCACATCATTTCCAAGGGCCTCCAAATCATCATGCAAATCCAACTTATGCAATGAGACTAGCTAAAGAGAGACAACTTCAGCATCAACGTTTGTTGCAACAACAGTTTTCTGCATCCAATCCCATTTCGCCACATGTGCAACCACAAGAGTCTCAACTTCCTGCTGTTTCATCTCCACAAACCAGTACCACACATTCTTCGTCCATTTCACCCTCCATAACTTCAATACATCCTGGGCTTCTGAGGAACCCTCAAACTAATGGCAGCCAATTAGTGAAGCAGCAGCGACCTCGTCCAGCTCAGCAGCAGCAGGGTAAGCTTATAAAAGGTGTAAGGGGAAATTTGATGACTCATCAGAATCTTCCCGCTGATTCTTCACTAGCAAACGGTTTTCCTGGTTCATCTGCTGGCAAGCAATCTGCACAGCAGAATACTTTTGCTGGTCAAACTCAAGGTGCTTCATCAAAGACTCCTTTTGATTCATCTGATGATAACAAGAATCAAAATCATGCTCAACTAGCGGTTGATGCTTCTTCCAGCCACCAACAGCAGCAAAATCAGAAGCTGGTCAATCAAAAACAAGCAACAAATTCTCAAAAACTGTTGCTGCTTAATCGGAAAATCAATGCGTCTGATCAGACAAGCAAGCATGCTGAGTCGCCTACATCTCTCAACATCTCATCTCAGCCAAGCACACCTGTCATAAAGCCTAATACACCTTGTAATGATGCAAATAATACTGAAACCTCTGTTTCTTCAGCTGTACCTGCAGATAATCCAGGTGCAGTTGTGGTTAAGAACCCCATGAGGGTGTCTCCACCCAAAACGAGCAGTGTAGGGATAGATAGTGAAGCTTCTGGACCACCTATGAACCCGGTTATGGTTCATAGGCAATCTTCATCAGGCAAACTACCTAATTCTGTTGAGCATGACGCAGGTGTACAGCAGCAACCACCTTCATAACTTCTATCTCCCACATACCTTCAAATTTTAGATGGGAAAATAGTTATGGGGCATACCCATTGGGCTGGGTTGTCATTCTCATGTAAGAGCAATCTAGAGGTTAGTTTTGTCATTAATTATGGCAATTACATAACAGTTGCAGTTTCTTTTGATTTCCGTCTAGCTTTATCTTTGCATATCTTTTTTCTATAGTATCTTTTGCACGTGTGGAGTGTTTTGGCGTATCTCATACCTCTTATGAAAACCTGCTACAGAACCATATAATTTACATTTACTAGCTACCATATAACATTGGAACTAGTGTTTGTAAAGTAACAAACGAGTTGTGCTGACATCTAATTGTTTGTTTTGCTATATTTTGCATATGCAGGCTAGTTCCATGAGGCAAAATATGGAAACAGGAGGACTAATTGTTTGGTGTTATCTATAAAATCATGAGATGGAGATGGAGGGAGGATAAATAGGTATGTGTACAGCACTTCCCATCTCTATCTTATAACACATTTTGTACAACGGTTTTGAAATCTTAGATTAGCCCTGCATCTTGTTTAACGGTTTTCAAACCCGTAGATTAGGCCTCTGTATTAGTACTCTTTTTGTGATAGGCATGTAGTTATTATTGTTATTGGCAGAAGAAGCCTATGGGAAATTTGTGAATACTAGTTCACTTAGATCAATGTTAAAATTCACCGTCAATTGATGATCAATAGCCAAGTATCTTTCTTGTTATTTTATTTTATTTTCAAAGAACAAAAGTTAGCTTTGCAAATTGTGATCTGATCTAATATATGGTAGTTCACAGCATAACCTGGTTATGGGTCATTTCTTATAAACACTATTGTTAATTATACACACACACACACACATATATATATACAAGACTGGGAAAAAAATATAACCCATTCTTATTGTTAAAACTCAAATAACTCCGCCTAATCGAGCCAAATCTTGGGTTTTTTTGAAACATCATTGTAACACATTTAAAATACTTTTTTTATGAGTTTATTTAAATTCATCATCGTTTAAGAGGTAACATTGTTGTAAGTTTTTGACTTACTGCACTGAAATTGTTTGACCCAAAAGTTACAACGATATTACCTCTTAAACGGTGATGAATTTACACAAACTCTTAAAAGAAAAAAAAGTTCTAAATGTGTTACAATAATGTTAAAAAAAATCCATGATTTGGCTTGATATTGGCAGAGTTATTTGAGTTAATACAAAAAAAGTGGTTTATTATTACCTCCATCCTCTGTGTGTGTGTGTGTGTGTAGAGAGAGAGAGAGGCTCATATACAAATAGATGTTTTTGTAAAAAGTATAGGCACCAATGATGTGTTGACACATTTATTTTAATTTAATTATATATATATATATATATATATATATATATATATATATATATATATATATATATATATATAGGGCAATGTATAAAAAATAACCCTCATCTTTTACTACAACTACATAACCCATTTCAACCAATCATAACTTTACACATAAGCATTTCATTAAAATATTAAAAATGGCATCATAGTCATTTTACATTTATAAGTTTTCTCCCCCCTCTTTTTTAAACATTAATAACTTTTTTATAATATATTATTTTTAAAAAAAAATTACTCCATTATATTTGTCTCATTTTTCTCTTTAATTCCGTTATAGTCTCGACTATTTTTTTTACTTTTTTTAGATGCCCTATATTTACATCATTGTAACGAGTTTAAATATAACAAATTTATTTGATTTTTTTTTTAAAATGATAAATTACAGTGATGTAATTTACATTGACGTAATTTATCGTGATGTAATTTACATTGACGTAAAATTCGGTTTCGGTTTTTTTTGGTTAATTTGGTTCCGGTTCGGTTTTTTCGGTTAATTCGGTTTCGGTTAGGTTTTTTTTGGCTTTTTGCTCATCCCTAATTTGTAACGAGCCTAAATACAACAAACTAGTTTGAATTTTTTTGAACAATGATAAATTACATCACTATAATCATCATTGTTAGAGAAAAAAATCAAAATAATGTGTTATATTACATCATTGTAATTATCATTGTTAGAAAAAAAAAAAAAAATAATGTGTTATATTACATCACTGTAATTTATCATTGTTAGAAAAAAATTCAAAATAATGTGTTATATTTATGCCCGTTATATCGATGTTTAATAATGGACAATGAGAAAAAAAATTAAAAAAACTAGTCAGCATTATAACGGGAATTAAAGAGAAAATTACATCACTGTAAATAATGTGTTACGTCACCGTTAATTATGTCATTATAAATTACTTCATTTTGTGTTACATTGCTTCATTTTGAGTTACATTACTGTAATTTACCATTGTTAGAAAAAATTTCTAATTAATTTGCTATCGTTAAGCTCGTTACAATGATATAAATACATGACATCAAAAAAATAAAAAAAAACTAGTCAAGATTATAACGAAATTAAAGAGAAAAATTAGATGAGTATAATGGTGCAATTTTTTTAAAAAAATAATATAGTATAAAAAAGTTATGAATGTTTAAAAAAAAGGGGTAAACTTTACATAAATAACAAATGTCCTAAATGCCCTTCATACTAAAGACAAAGGAATTGACACGTGGCACGATCTTACACACTTACCTTTTTCAAGTAACCATTGGATGATGGTTAATGGGTTGTAGCAAAAGATGAGGGTTATTAAAAATTTCATCCCCTATATATATATATATATATATATATTATATATATATATATATATATATATATAATATATATATATATATATATATATATAATATATATATATAGGGGAGGGATATTCTAAGAAGACAAAAAACCATGAGAAGTGTGAGAAGCCACGAGAATGTGACACGTGTATTTTAGGGTAAAAGGTATAAACGTCAACACATAAATGGAGGCTGCACATGCAAGTCACATGTTAATTCCACCAAATTTTTTAAACGTATGTAACTATTTTATACGTTAAATTTTTTAAAAAAAAATTACACCATAAAATCACAAATTTCTTTACCTTTCTAACGAGTATAATATTGTTGTATTTAACAATAGAAAAAGAACAAACCTGATTGTTCTTGAAACTTGTGCGTTTTTATGGTGTTTTCATATTGTTTGTGAAACTAGACGTTTTATGGTGTTTTGAACATAAACAAAACACAACGTTTTTTAATTGCGTCATTTACACATGATGTTTTATGGTGTTTCTGTACTGTGTAATTTTCACAAACATTTTATGGTGTTTTTGAATTGTAATTTTATTTATGGTGTTTTTGAACTGTAATTTTATTTATGGTGTTTTTGAAATGTAATTTTATTTATGGTGTTTTTAAACTGTAATTTTATTTATGGTGTTTTTGAACTGTAATTTTATTCATGGTGTTTTTGGACTGTATAATTTTACACATTGTGTTTTATGGCGTTTTTGAAAACTAAAAAACATGTCACTCTAAACTTTGTGTTTTTACACATTTAAGTTTAAAACGTCATGTATAAAATGTTTATGAACCAGGTGTTTTTGTTATGATGTTTTTCAAATGTTTATGAAATATAGCGATTTATGGTGTTTTTAGTATTCAAAAACACCATAAAAATGCCTGGTCTTAGTTTCATTAATATCCGAACACAAAAACACCATAAAATGTTAACACCATAAACACAATAACATATCTTGAAAAAACGCCATAAACAATAAAATATGTCGAAAAAACATCATAAACTAAGTTAAAAACACCACGTACAAACTTAGGTGTTTATGGTGTTTTTCGTTTTCAAAAACACCAAAAAATGCCCTCTTTTAGTTTTATTAATACGCAAACACCAAAAAATAACATAAAATGTTAACATCATAAACACCATAAAATATCTTTGAAAACACCATAAAACATACATATGTGTAAAAAACACCATAAAAGATCAGTTTCGTATATATTGGAAAAACACCATAAACATATGGTTCGTGAAACTCATTTTAGGTTGTTATCTTAATTTTAAAAAATATACTAATATTATACTCATTCGAAAGATAAAAAAAATGCTCGATTTTATGGTGTAATTTTTTTAAAAAAATACTAACGTATAAAAAAGTTATGAACGTTTAAAAAAGATGGAGGAAAATACATGTGACTTGCATGTGCAGGTTTTTGGCTAGATCTTCCCATTCTACCCCTACTGATGGTTTTAACTTATAACTATTTCCGAAAATACCACTAAATTAATCTCAACCACAAAACCAATTGATCTAATGGTTGAGATCTCTTCTCACACTTCTCATGGTTTTAAAACTTTTTAGCCAAACCTTATACTATAAAATTGGAGAAGAATATGGTCCTTGGGTTCCTTTTATTGGAACTATGTTTCTATTTATTTTTGTTTCTAATTGGTCAGGTGCCCTTTTACCTTGGAAAATCATACAATTACCTCATGGGGAATTAGCCGCACCCACGTCAATCAATATAGATTGATCCGAAATCTGATATAGTATAAGGTTTGGCTAAAAAGTTTTAAAACCATGAGAAGTGTGAGAAGAGATCTCAACCATTAGATCAATTGGTTTTGTGGTTGAGATTAATTTAGTGGTATTTTCGGAAATAGTTATAAGTTAAAACCATCAGTAGGGGTAGAATGGGAAGATCTAGCCAAAAACCTGCACATGCAAGTCACATGTATTTTCCTCCATCTTTTTTAAACGTTCATAACTTTTTTATACGTTAGTATTTTTTTAAAAAAATTACACCATAAAATCGAGCATTTTTTTTATCTTTCGAATGAGTATAATATTAGTATATTTTTTAAAATTAAGATAACAACCTAAAATGAGTTTCACGAACCATATGTTTATGGTGTTTTTCCAATATATACGAAACTGATCTTTTATGGTGTTTTTTACACATATGTATGTTTTATGGTGTTTTCAAAGATATTTTATGGTGTTTATGATGTTAACATTTTATGTTATTTTTTGGTGTTTGCGTATTAATAAAACTAAAAGAGGGCATTTTTTGGTGTTTTTGAAAACGAAAAACACCATAAACACCTAAGTTTGTACGTGGTGTTTTTAACCTAGTTTATAGTGTTTTTTCGAGATATTTTATTGTTTATAACATTTTTTCAAGATATGTTATTGTGTTTATGGTGTTAACATTTTATGGTGTTTTTGTGTTCGGATATTCATGAAACTAAGATCAGGCATTTTTATGGTGTTTTTTAATACTAAAAACACCATAAATCGCTATATTTCATAAACATTTGAAAAACACCATAACAAAAACATCTGGTTCATAAACATTTTATACATGACGTTTTAAACTTAAATGTGTAAAAACACAAAGTTTAGAACGACTTGTTTTTTAGTTTTCAAAAACGCCATAAAACACAATGTGTAAAATTATACAGTCCAAAAACATCATGAATAAAATTACAGTTCAAAAACACCATAAATAAAATTACAGTTCAAAAACACCATAAATAAAATTACAGTTCAAAAACATCATAAATAAAATTACAATTCAAAAACACCATAAAATGTTTGTGAAAATTACACAGTACAGAAACACCATAAAACGTCATGTGTAAATGACGCAATTAAAAAATGTAGTGTTTTGTTTATGTTCAAAACACCATAAAACGTCTAGTTTCACAAACATATGAAAACACCCATAAAAACGCACAAGTTTCAAGAACAATCAGGTTTGTTCTTTTTCTATTGTTAAATATAACAATATTATACTCGTTAGAAAGGTAAAGAAATTTGTGGTTTTATGGTGTAATTTTTTATAAAAAAATTTAACGTATAAAATAGTTACATACGTTTAAAAAATTTGGTGGAATTAACATGTGACTTGCATGTGCAGCCTCCATTTATGTGTTGACGTTTATACCCTTTACCCTAAAATACACGTGTCACATTCTCGTGGCTTCTCACACTTCTCATGGTTTTTTGCCTTCTTAGAATATCCCTCCCCTATATATATATATATAAGAATTGAATCCAATGAAAACTCAACCTTAGAGAGAAACCCTTAAACCCTATGTGAGCCACTCATTTGGAATCTTGAAAATAAATATGTGATCCACATTAACCCACATTAAAAATGATTGGTTTATTCAAAATCTAATTTTTTATTCATGTTTAATTTGGACCACATATTTATTTTCAAGATTAGAAATGAGTGGCTCACATAGGGTTTAAGGGTTTTCTCTTTAAGGTTGGGTTTTCATAAGATTCAATCCCTATATATATATATATACATACATATATATATTTATATATATATATATTATATATATATATATATATATATATAGGGTAAGGTTCCCCTAAAAAGTCTATTTTGTCTAAGAAGGATTTTCAAAACTCAAAAACCGACTCAAACAAACCCCTGTTGAATTCATTTTTGCATCATTGGAACCGGCTTGTCGAACACTAAAACCGAAACCTTAAATCATAAACAATAAAACCTAATACTAAAACCAAAACTTTAAAAACAAATCTTTAAGATAAAGATAAAACTTAAAAGCTAAAAATCAAGCCCTAAAACCTAAAATCTAAATCTAGTTGTTAAAAGGAAAACTTAAAAGCTAATATTGTAGGGTTCGATGAGACGGTTCCAATGCCATCAAAATGAGTTCAATCGGAGCTTGTTCGGGTCGGTTTTGGAGATTTTAAAAATCATTCTTAGTCTTCTTAGGTAAAATATACTTTTTAATTTGATCTTTCCCATATATATATATATATATATATATATATATATATATTAATTTTTCTATAGGATTATTTGATCCAAACATTCTTGATACTTTAACTTTAACAATAAAAACACAGAAATTTAGAAATTTAAAGAAAAAACTAATGCTGCAAGTAGTTATATATAGAATTTATTATAAAACTATGACTACTACTATAGAACCAAAAACTAAATTTCATCTCCAAGAGATGAAACTATACTATTTGAAGCAAATACTATGCATGCAAAAGTTATAACACCAAAAAAGATTAAAATGTAATGAAGATTACACAGTCTTTATCATGGAATTTACAAGATATAAATCCACCAAAACTATAATATAGAAAATACAATCAAACATCAAATATAATAGAAAATTCTGATGGAATCAATAGAAATAATTTTTAATAATAATAGTATACTTCTGCTAGATATTCAACATCAAGCAGTAGTAAAATAGTATAAATAATATACAAAGAAATAATTTAATAAGATCACAATCAATGAAAATAGCAGGAATAGATTATTCTAATTCTATACCTAAGGCTTTTTATGAACAAGAAGAAAGATAATAATCCGATAAGTCATATAATCGTAGTAAATCTGATATGGATTTTTTAAAACAATTTTGAGTGATACTAGAATTCAAAGAAGGAATCCTCAAGTTCAATTTTATGTTTCAGCATTAAAAGAATTTCATAAAAATCAAAAAAGATATAAATAGAGTTAGAAAACAAATCAATATTTAGAAGAAAATAAATATAATAATAAAATACAAAAATTTCATCATATGAATTTAAATATTTTTACAAGATAAATAAAAATTAATAAAGAACTTATAAAAATCTGTTCTACAAATATATCAAAATATACTTGTTAATATGAGTGATACAAAATTCAGTGTAGAAATTCTCAAATGAGACTTCTTAAATTCTTATAAAAGATGTTATGAAAAATTATATAAATATCAAAATGAATTATTAAAATAGATAATTATTTAATATAAATAGAAGAAGAAAATATAGAAGATCGAGTAAATAAATTATATTATTATAATCACAAATCGTCAATTCCATTTAAGTGAAGAAATAAATATAATATTCAATTTAAAAGGATAAGAATAATTTCTACTGAAATAACCAAATTTACTTGTTAAAATAATAAAGATGATGAATTTTTTAAGATGTGAAATATTAAATAAATATAATTTAGATATCTAATATGGTATCATAAAACATTTAATCAAGAATCTAGATTACTACATAGAAAAGAATGGGAAGATTATATTATTAACAATAATGAAAATATTACTTTCTTTACTTGTTACCTATATATTGTAAGAATAATAATATCAAATATCCTACTATAGAACAAATATCTGTTAATAATAAAATTACAAAAATTATACATTAATAAAAACAATGAAGAATTAGTTAGTATTCATCCTCCTCATGAGAACATAAAATTATAAAAGAAAGAAGAGAAATATATAGGAGTACCTTTAGCAAATCTTCATGACGATAATACAAAAAATTTAAATACAATCATTTGTCAGAATAATTATACAAATGAAAAATTAATACTATAGGAGAACAATTAGAAAGAATTGAAAATGAAAAAACGGAATTAGAAGCAAACGAAAAAATTAAAGGAAAAGAAATTAAATAGAAAACCCTATATTTAAACCTTTTACTATAGATACCCCTATAATTTTAAATAAAAAGAAAAAACTTTAAATTTAATGAAAGAACAATTAGAAACATTAGAAAAATTAAAAAATTTAAGTCTAAATACTATAAATGATGGAGATGATGAATCTTATAATTCAGATTCCTCTTATAACAAATTAGAATCTCAATTTAATAATATGACAAATGAAACAATAAATAAATTAAAAAATTTTACTTTAAAACCAGATACCAGGAATTGGTATTATAAACCAACTCCTCCTGATGTACAAATTGAAGAAGGTAGTAATAGAGTTTATACTGCATATGATGGTAAATCTATATATGAATGGAATATAGACGGACAATCTGAATTTCAAATTTTAAATATATTACAAGAAATGACTATGGCATCTAATGCATATAAACAAATAGGAAATAATGAAATACAAATTTTCAAAATGATTGTTTCTGGTTTTTCCGGAAATTTAAAAGGATGGTGGGATAATTATGTAACAGATTTTGATAAACAATTTATTGCAAATGCTAAAAAGGTGAAATTAGAAAATGGAATACAAGTCCAAACTGAAGAAACAGATATAATAAATACACTTATATTCGCTATTATAAAAAATTTTATAGGAAATCCTTCAGATTACCAAGAAAGGAGTTCTTTAATACTATTAAATCTTACGTGTAGAAAATTACAAGATTTTAGATGGTATAAGGATGTTTTTATATCTAAAGTTATGATGAGAAGTGATTGTAAACAATCATATTGGAAAGAAAGATTTATTGCAGGATTACCAAAATTATTTGCAGAAAGAGTTAGAGAGAAAATTAAAAGAGAAAATAATAATTATATACCATATGACGAATTGACATATGGACAAATAATAAATCATATAAATCAAGAAGGTTTACAAATATGTAACGATTTAAAATTAAAACAAAAATGAAGAAAGATGGTATTAGTAGTAGAAATGAATTAGGTAATTTTTATGAACAATATGGTTTTGAAAATATAAAATACCAAGTAATTCAAAAAGAAAAAATAATTATGTAAAAAGAAATAATTATATAAAAGGAAAAAATATAGAAAAAAACTATAAGAATAGAAAACCTAAAATTGAAGAACAAAATTATAATAAAATAAAAAACAAAAGTTTTACAAAAGAAAAATAGTAACTTGTTATACTTGTGGTAAAAGAGGACATACCTCAAAAAATTGTTATTCAAAAAGAAAGATAAATGAATTAAATATATCAGATGAATTAAAAGAACAGATAAATAAAATTTTAGATACTAAAATTAGTGATGAAGAATTTTCAGATTATGATAGTAATGATATAAATTATATTTCTGATAGCGATAATACTAGCAGTAATAATGATGAAGAATGTGGATGCATTGGTCCATGTTTATGTAACATTGATGGATCTATAAATATGATAAATAATGAAGAAAATCTAATATTACTAAAGCTTTTAGAAAACACTGAAGATTTGAATTTAAAACAATTATATTTAGAAAAATTAAAAGAAAATTTTAATAAAAAATCAGAAACAATAGAAGATACTACTGAAATATATAATTTAGAAGATATTTATAAAAAATTTAAAAAACCAGAAAAACCTATAACTATGCAAGAATTACAAGAAGAATTAAAAAATATAAAAGAAGATATTAAAATAATTAAGGTACAGATTAAAAATATTGAAAAAGGAAAAGAAAAAGAAACTAATGACGGAAGTATAATAATTAAAGGTAATGAGACTAATGAAATTAATATATTAAAAGAACTAAATTTTCAAAAGTGGTATACTAAAGTAAATATAATTGTTAATAACGAATTTAGAATCACTTTAACAGCTTTAATTGATAGTGGAGCTGATATGAATTGTATTCAAGAAGGAATTATACCTACACAATATTATGAAAAAACTTCATATAGACTATCTACTGCCAGTGGTTCAAGGCTTATAATAAATTATAAACTATCAAATGTTCATATATGTAAAGAAAATTACTGTTTTAAAACCCAATTAATATTAGTAAAAAATTTAACCTCTCAAATTATATTAGGAACACCTTTTATAACTCAATTATATCCATTTACTATAAATAGTAATGGAATAAGTACTAAAGTTTTAAATAAAGAAATTATATTTGAATTTTCTGAACCTGTTTTATCTAAACAAATAAATATTATAAATATAAAGAAAAACAAAAGAAATTCTTAATAAATGAAATAAATAATGAAAGAATAAAAGAACAATTAAATGATAAAATAATTATTAATAAAATTAAGAAAATTGAAGAAAAAATTATAAAAAATGTTTGTGCAAATATTCCTAATGTCTTTTGGCAAAGAAAACAACATATTGTAAAGTTACCATATATAAAAGATTTTAATGAAAAAGATATACCAACAAAATCTAAAGCTATACATATGAATCAAGAATTAGAAGAACATTGTAAAAAGAAATAAAAGATTTATTAGATAAAGGTTTAATTAGATCTTCTAAGTCTCCTTGGTCATGTTCTGCATTCTATGTAAATAATAGCGCTGAAATTGAAAGAGGTGCTCCAAGATTAGTTATAAATTATAAACCTTTAAATAAAGTATTAGAATGGATAAGATATCCTATACCAAATAAAAGGGATTTATTAAAAAAGATATATGAAGCAAAGGTATTTTCTAAGTTTGATATGAAATCTGGATTTTGGCAAATCCAAATAGCCGAGGAAGATAAATATAAAACAGGATTTAATGTTCCCTTTGGACATTACGAATGGAATGTAATGCCCTTCGGATTAAAAAATGCTCCTTCCGAATTTCAAAATATTATGAATGACATAATTATTCCTATAGGAAATTTTTCAATAATTTATATTGATGATGTTTTAATTTATTCTAAGTCTTTAGAACAACATTTTAAGCATTTAAATATATTTTATGATATAATTCATAAGAATGGACTAGTAGTATCTCCTACTAAGATAAATCTATTTAAAACTGAGATAAGATTTTTAGGTCATAATATTAAGCAAAATACTATTATACCTATAGATAGAAGTTTAGAATTTACTAATAAGTTTCCTGATGAAATTAAAGATAAGAAACAATTACAGAGATTTTTAGGATGTCTGAACTATATACATGATTTCTTTAAGGATTTAGGAATTATATGTAAACCTTTATATAAAAGATTAAAAAGAATCCTGAGCCATGGACACAGGAACATACAAATATTATAAAACAAATTAAAACTAAAATAAAACAATTACCATGTTTAAATATTCCACATCCTAATGCTAAGTTAATTGTTGAAACTGATGCAAGTGATTTAGGATTCGGAGGAATATTAAAGCAATCTTTAGAAAATAATAAAGAACAATTAGTTAGATATTATTCAGGATCATGGAATGATACTCAAAAGAATTATTCAACTATAAAAAAGGAAATTTTAAGTATTGTATTATGTATTAAAAAATTTGAAGATGATTTATATATGAAACCTTTTTTATTAAGAATTGATTGTTTGTCTGCAAAACATATTTTAGAGAAGGATATAAAAAATTTAATTTCAAAACAGATATTTGCAAGATGGCAGGCATTATTAAGCAATTTTGATTTTCAAATTGAATTCATAAAAGGAGAAAATAATTCTTTACCAGACTTTTTATCAAGAGAATTTTTACAGGGAATATGAGCAAGGATACAAAAAAGATTGTTTTATCTAAATCAAAGCCATCATTATCAGCAAGTTCTTCTTCAAGTTCTCCATTACCTATTCACAATAGTTTTACTCCATTATCTCCATTTCCAAGATTTAGACCATCTTCACCTGTTCCTATATCTTCCAGACCACCATATTCTTCTATTGTTCAAACAACTAGAATTCTACCCCAATCAATTATTCGCCCTAATATATCTCCTACAACAGATTCTAGTTTATATTCTATAAATCCTCATCATAAAATTATCAAGATTTTAGAACCTATCGAAGAAGAAAAAGTTTCTCAAAGCTTTTTAACCCTTATAGATTATTTATATCCAAGAAATTGTCATTTTTATGATTCTGATCAAAAGAATATTGATTATTACCAGGCTATATTAGTTGATACCGGTTCTGTTGATATTCAACATATTCTCAATCCTCAAATCCCATCAAAAATTGACTATTCCAAAATAAAAATTAAAAAGATTATAAGTCTTGAAGAATGGAAATCTAAACCATTCGTTCAAAAAACTCTTTCAAATTTCAATTCATATTCTCAATATAATTATTACGATTATCAAGAAGCTTGGGAAAAGGCTCTTTTATTTAGAAATTTTAATCATTCCTGGTTTATATACTATGATGAACAATTCTCAAACAATTATCCAAGATGGTTTGTTAAATGGTTTAAGTATATTGGAATCATTCCAAATGCTTTTCCTAAACAAATTCTTGAGGCCTATAATAAGTTTATAGAATATTTTAAGCAAGATGGAATCCCTGATTTTGAATACACTCTTCAATTTATGACTGTATTTCAAATTCCTTGGATTTTCTCTTGGACTTATCATTATCAAGTTAAACAAGATATATCTCCTCCTCTTCTCCTAAGACATTATAGGAGTAAATGGTGGAATAAATTTTCAATTGAAAAAGCCAATATTGCTTCTGTGCAAAAATATTATATGTCTATATCCAGTCAATATGAAAGATCTGTAAAGACTCCTATTATTCAAAATCTAAATTCTTTTCAAGATCAAGACTATATAATTCGACTACAGTCTTGTTCTACCCCTGAAGAAATGCAGAAAATTATTAATGAGATTAAGCAATCTCCTTCGGGGTCAAAGCGTTCTACCAATGAAGAAGATTTACAAGATTCTCAAGATCCGTATGAAGATATTGGACCCATATAAGTTATCCATGGGTTGATCCGTTTTTAATATGGGTTAATCTCAATTATTGTCAAGAAGATAAGATTTTCAAGATGTGACAACTTTTATTAAAGTAGCTGCAACAATTTGTCAGAGATGAGATTTTCAAGTTGAACTTTATGTCAAAATGGCCAGCTACTCTGCCAACTTTAATAAAGGAGATATAAAGAAGACAATTTACTTTGCCGACAATGTTGAATTCTTTTCCAATTCAATTCGGATAAAGATGACAATGTTCAATTGGATAAGGCTGACGATGTTCAACTAGATAGGGTTGGAGGCTCTATAAATTAAAGCCTCGATTGCATTGTAAAGCATTCGAAATTTTACCTAGAATTAAATGTATGAAAAAACCCTCTCCTCAAAAACTTGTATTATCAACTACCCAATGTTCAAAATCTTTAGATTTTCAAGTTATTATTGCTCCACCCAATTGTAAGGAAATCATTTGTAATTCAGATATTCAAGAAATAAATCAAGGTATTATTTAAATATGAGTTGTTTAATTTATGTTTCTGCCATATTGCTATATTGTTTGTTATTTAAATCTTCATGCTCTCGATCCTTAACCAAATGTCATTTTCTCTACATCAGCTGCAGCCTTGGACTGCTTAATGGTGTTCCACCAGTGAAGTGCCTCCTCGACAAAAGAGTGAGCTGCAAACTTGACAGCTTGGTCAACTCGGCACTCACTAATGGAGATAACAGCCTCCATCGCAGAAATCCAGTGGCAGGTGGCCACTGCGTCCTTCTTCCCATCAAAGGTCGGTGGGTTACATCCCTTGAAGGACTTGTAGTCACAGCCCTTCAGTTTCCCTGTCATAGAGTCGCCGCTCTTCGTCTCGATGATCACCACCTCATCTTCTTTGGTGCTTTCTTTAGTTCCTTCAGACTTGTCTTTTAGAGCATCCTTCAGTGCCTTAGCAATCATTGCTGGCATCTTTTCATCCATGATCTTGCAGACCTCATCAGAAATAGCCTTCACCACGATAGGCTCTAGAGTGAACTCGTCTTCATTCTCAGGTTGCTCGTTGTGCTCGTGGTCGTCTTCGTTGACGGGTTCTTCAGCCTCGACATGTGGTTCTTCAGCTACCTGTGGTTTCTTTCGCGGTCTACCCTTTTGTCCGGCCATCTTAACTTTCTACATAATGCAACAATTGATGAGTCAGCATAGGAATCAGTTTAGCACGGAATAAGTTTTGTAAATCGTTAACGACGTTGATCAAGTGTTATTAACCATTTACCCAACTCATAGGCTCTAAACGTTTCCCATCCCATCTCTTCAATGTGCATGACACTAACTACTTTCATAACATTACATCTAACCCTTAACTCATACATAAACATTCAACTCGTGGCATCCGTCATCCGTGGTTGGCAATCCGCATCCATTAATCCCATTCTCAGTTTAAGTCTTGGCATTTGGGATGCCAAGATCTCTCAAACTATGGCTCTGATACCAACTTGTGAGGCCCCGAAACCGGGCACCTCACAGAGGTTGGTTTTCATCATAACACATAGCTCTTAAACTAAAAACTTTCATAATCATGCAGCGGAAATGTAAACATAGTTTGATAAACAGAAATCAATAACATGTCTGTATCGAAATCACATCGAATTGCCAAAACCACCGGATCGTATGACTCTATGCCCGAGCTCCATGCCTCCTCTTATCATACCTTCAACCTGACATACATGCTAAATCAAGTCAGCTTACGCTGGTGAGTTCTAGTTTTCATAAAACAACATTTAACATACTTAACATATACATCATTTCATACACATAGTCCATAACCTTAGCACATAACATCCTTACATCATCATCATCATACGTTCCACTGTTACCATTCGAACAGTGGGCTTATGCCTGCACAAGGCTCCATACCCAGTTATAGTCGTGGTTGACTATCATACCCAGTTATAGTCGTGGTTGACTATCATACCCAGTTATAGTCGTGGTTGACTATCATACCCAGTTATAGTCGTGGTTGACTATCATACCCAGTTATAGTCGTGGTTGACTATCATACCCAGTTATAGTCGTGGTTGACTATCATACCCAGTTATAGTCGTGGTTGACTATCATACCCAGTTATAGTCGTGGTTGACTATCATACCCAGTTATAGTCGTGGTTGACTATCATACCCAGTTATAGTCGTGGTTGACTATCATACCCAGTTATAGTCGTGGTTGACTATCATACCCAGTTATAGTCGTGGTTGACTATCATACCCACCCAGCACGAGAACTGGTACATCTTTCATACTTATCCTATAACACGTATAGGAACATCGTTCGTTCGTCATACATGATATACTAGCATTATATCATCTTTTACCATAATCATCATAACATTTACTGCTAGTATATCATGGTAAACGATGTTATAATGCTAGCAGTAAATGTTATGATGATTATGGTAAAAGATGATATAATGCTAGTATATCATGTATGACGAACGAACGATGTTCCTATACGTGTTATAGGATAAGTATGAAAGATGTACCAGTTCTCGTGCTGGGTGGGTATGATAGTCAACCACGACTATAACTGGGTATGATAGTCAACCACGACTATAACTGGGTATGATAGTCAACCACGACTATAACTGGGTATGATAGTCAACCACGACTATAACTGGGTATGATAGTCAACCACGACTATAACTGGGTATGATAGTCAACCACGACTATAACTGGGTATGATAGTCAACCACGACTATAACTGGGTATGATAGTCAACCACGACTATAACTGGGTATGATAGTCAACCACGACTATAACTGGGTATGATAGTCAACCACGACTATAACTGGGTATGATAGTCAACCACGACTATAACTGGGTATGATAGTCAACCACGACTATAACTGGGTATGGAGCCTTGTGCAGGCATAAGCCCACTGTTCGAATGGTAACAGTGGAACGTATGATGATGATGATGTAAGGATGTTATGTGCTAAGGTTATGGACTATGTGTATGAAATGATGTATATGTTAAGTATGTTAAATGTTGTTTTATGAAAACTAGAACTCACCAGCGTAAGCTGACTTGATTTAGTATGTATGTCAGGTTGAAGGTATGATAAGAGGAGGCATGGAGCTCGGGCATAGAGTCATACGATCCGGTGGTTTTGGCAATTCGATGTGATTTCGATACAGACATGTTATTGATTTCTGTTTATCAAACTATGTTTACATTTCCGCTGCATGATTATGAAAGTTTTTAGTTTAAGAGCTATGTGTTATGATGAAAACCAACCTCTGTGAGGTGCCCGGTTTCGGGGCCTCACAAGTTGGTATCAGAGCCATAGTTTGAGAGATCTTGGCATCCCAAATGCCAAGACTTAAACTGAGAATGGGATTAATGGATGCGGATTGCCAACCACGGATGACGGATGCCACGAGTTGAATGTTTATGTATGAGTTAAGGGTTAGATGTAATGTTATGAAAGTAGTTAGTGTCATGCACATTGAAGAGATGGGATGGGAAACGTTTAGAGCCTATGAGTTGGGTAAATGGTTAATAACACTTGATCAACGTCGTTAACGATTTACAAAACTTATTCCGTGCTAAACTGATTCCTATGCTGACTCATCAATTGTTGCATTATGTAGAAAGTTAAGATGGCCGGACAAAAGGGTAGACCGCGAAAGAAACCACAGGTAGCTGAAGAACCACATGTCGAGGCTGAAGAACCCGTCAACGAAGACGACCACGAGCACAACGAGCAACCTGAGAATGAAGACGAGTTCACTCTAGAGCCTATCGTGGTGAAGGCTATTTCTGATGAGGTCTGCAAGATCATGGATGAAAAGATGCCAGCAATGATTGCTAAGGCACTGAAGGATGCTCTAAAAGACAAGTCTGAAGGAACTAAAGAAAGCACCAAAGAAGATGAGGTGGTGATCATCGAGACGAAGAGCGGCGACTCTATGACAGGGAAACTGAAGGGCTGTGACTACAAGTCCTTCAAGGGATGTAACCCACCGACCTTTGATGGGAAGAAGGACGCAGTGGCCACCTGCCACTGGATTTCTGCGATGGAGGCTGTTATCTCCATTAGTGAGTGCCGAGTTGACCAAGCTGTCAAGTTTGCAGCTCACTCTTTTGTCGAGGAGGCACTTCACTGGTGGAACACCATTAAGCAGTCCAAGGCTGCAGCTGATGTAGAGAAAATGACATTTGGTTAAGGATCGAGAGCATGAAGATTTAAATAACAAACAATATAGCAATATGGCAGAAACATAAATTAAACAACTCATATTTAAATAATACCTTGATTTATTTCTTGAATATCTGAATTACAAATGATTTCCTTACAATTGGGTGGAGCAATAATAACTTGAAAATCTAAAGATTTTGAACATTGGGTAGTTGATAATACAAGTTTTTGAGGAGAGGGTTTTTTCATACATTTAATTCTAGGTAAAATTTCGAATGCTTTACAATGCAATCGAGGCTTTAATTTATAGAGCCTCCAACCCTATCTAGTTGAACATCGTCAGCCTTATCCAATTGAACATTGTCATCTTTATCCGAATTGAATTGGAAAAGAATTCAACATTGTCGGCAAAGTAAATTGTCTTCTTTATATCTCCTTTATTAAAGTTGGCAGAGTAGCTGGCCATTTTGACATAAAGTTCAACTTGAAAATCTCATCTCTGACAAATTGTTGCAGCTACTTTAATAAAAGTTGTCACATCTTGAAAATCTTATCTTCTTGACAATAATTGAGATTAACCCATATTAAAAACGGATCAACCCATGGATAACTTATATGGGTCCAATATCTTCATACGGATCTTGAGAATCTTGTAAATCTCTTCATTGGTAGAACGCTTTGACCCCGAAGGAGATTGCTTAATCTCATTAATAATTTTCTGCATTTCTTCAGGGGTAGAACAAGACTGTAGTCGAATTATATAGTCTTGATCTTGAAAAGAATTTAGATTTTGAATAATAGGAGTCTTTACAGATCTTTCATATTGACTGGATATAGACATATAATATTTTTGCACAGAAGCAATATTGGCTTTTTCAATTGAAAATTTATTCCACCATTTACTCCTATAATGTCTTAGGAGAAGAGGAGGAGATATATCTTGTTTAACTTGATAATGATAAGTCCAAGAGAAAATCCAAGGAATTTGAAATACAGTCATAAATTGAAGAGTGTATTCAAAATCAGGGATTCCATCTTGCTTAAAATATTCTATAAACTTATTATAGGCCTCAAGAATTTGTTTAGGAAAAGCATTTGGAATGATTCCAATATACTTAAACCATTTAACAAACCATCTTGGATAATTGTTTGAGAATTGTTCATCATAGTATATAAACCAGGAATGATTAAAATTTCTAAATAAAAGAGCCTTTTCCCAAGCTTCTTGATAATCGTAATAATTATATTGAGAATATGAATTGAAATTTGAAAGAGTTTTTTGAACGAATGGTTTAGATTTCCATTCTTCAAGACTTATAATCTTTTTAATTTTTATTTTGGAATAGTCAATTTTTGATGGGATTTGAGGATTGAGAATATGTTGAATATCAACAGAACCGGTATCAACTAATATAGCCTGGTAATAATCAATATTCTTTTGATCAGAATCATAAAAATGACAATTTCTTGGATATAAATAATCTATAAGGGTTAAAAAGCTTTGAGAAACTTTTTCTTCTTCGATAGGTTCTAAAATCTTGATAATTTTATGATGAGGATTTATAGAATATAAACTAGAATCTGTTGTAGGAGATATATTAGGGCGAATAATTGATTGGGGTAGAATTCTAGTTGTTTGAACAATAGAAGAATATGGTGGTCTGGAAGATATAGGAACAGGTGAAGATGGTCTAAATCTTGGAAATGGAGATAATGGAGTAAAACTATTGTGAATAGGTAATGGAGAACTTGAAGAAGAACTTGCTGATAATGATGGCTTTGATTTAGATAAAACAATCTTTTTTGTATCCTTGCTCATATTCCCTGTAAAAATTCTCTTGATAAAAAGTCTGGTAAAGAATTATTTTCTCCTTTTATGAATTCAATTTGAAAATCAAAATTGCTTAATAATGCCTGCCATCTTGCAAATATCTGTTTTGAAATTAAATTTTTTATATCCTTCTCTAAAATATGTTTTGCAGACAAACAATCAATTCTTAATAAAAAGGTTTCATATATAAATCATCTTCAAATTTTTTAATACATAATACAATACTTAAAATTTCCTTTTTTATAGTTGAATAATTCTTTTGAGTATCATTCCATGATCCTGAATAATATCTAACTAATTGTTCTTTATTATTTTCTAAAGATTGCTTTAATATTCCTCCGAATCCTAAATCACTTGCATCAGTTTCAACAATTAACTTAGCATTAGGATGTGGAATATTTAAACATGGTAATTGTTTTATTTTAGTTTTAATTTGTTTTATAATATTTGTATGTTCCTGTGTCCATGGCTCAGGATTCTTTTTTAATCTTTTATATAAAGGTTTACATATAATTCCTAAATCCTTAAAGAAATCATGTATATAGTTCAGACATCCTAAAAATCTCTGTAATTGTTTCTTATCTTTAATTTCATCAGGAAACTTATTAGTAAATTCTAAACTTCTATCTATAGGTATAATAGTATTTTGCTTAATATTATGACCTAAAAATCTTATCTCAGTTTTAAATAGATTTATCTTAGTAGGAGATACTACTAGTCCATTCTTATGAATTATATCATAAAATATATTTAAATGCTTAAAATGTTGTTCTAAAGACTTAGAATAAATTAAAACATCATCAATATAAATTATTGAAAAATTTCCTATAGGAATAATTATGTCATTCATAATATTTTGAAATTCGGAAGGAGCATTTTTTAATCCGAAGGGCATTACATTCCATTCGTAATGTCCAAAGGGAACATTAAATCCTGTTTTATATTTATCTTCCTCGGCTATTTGGATTTGCCAAAATCCAGATTTCATATCAAACTTAGAAAATACCTTTGCTTCATATATCTTTTTTAATAAATCCCTTTTATTTGGTATAGGATATCTTATCCATTCTAATACTTTATTTAAAGGTTTATAATTTATAACTAATCTTGGAGCACCTCTTTCAATTTCAGCGCTATTATTTACATAGAATGCAGAACATGACCAAGGAGACTTAGAAGATCTAATTAAACCTTTATCTAATAAATCTTTTATTTCTTTTTTACAATGTTCTTCTAATTCTTGATTCATATGTATAGCTTTAGATTTTGTTGGTATATCTTTTTCATTAAAATCTTTTATATATGGTAACTTTACAATATGTTGTTTTCTTTGCCAAAAGACATTAGGAATATTTGCACAAACATTTTTTATAATTTTTTCTTCAATTTTCTTAATTTTATTAATAATTATTTTATCATTTAATTGTTCTTTTATTCTTTCATTATTTATTTCATTTATTAAGAATTTCTTTTGTTTTTCTTTTATATTTATAATATTTATTTGTTTAGATAAAACAGGTTCAGAAAATTCAAATATAATTTCTTTATTTAAAACTTTAGTACTTATTCCATTACTATTTATAGTAAATGGATATAATTGAGTTATAAAAGGTGTTCCTAATATAATTTGAGAGGTTAAATTTTTTACTAATATTAATTGGGTTTTAAAACAGTAATTTTCTTTACATATATGAACATTTGATAGTTTATAATTTATTATAAGCCTTGAACCACTGGCAGTAGATAGTCTATATGAAGTTTTTTCATAATATTGTGTAGGTATAATTCCTTCTTGAATACAATTCATATCAGCTCCACTATCAATTAAAGCTGTTAAAGTGATTCTAAATTCGTTATTAACAATTATATTTACTTTAGTATACCACTTTTGAAAATTTAGTTCTTTTAATATATTAATTTCATTAGTCTCATTACCTTTAATTATTATACTTCCGTCATTAGTTTCTTTTTCTTTTCCTTTTTCAATATTTTTAGTCTGTACCTTAATTATTTTAATATCTTCTTTTATATTTTTTAATTCTTCTTGTAATTCTTGCATAGTTATAGGTTTTTCTGGTTTTTTAAATTTTTTATAAATATCTTCTAAATTATATATTTCAGTAGTATCTTCTATTGTTTCTGATTTTTTATTAAAATTTTCTTTTAATTTTTCTAAATATAATTGTTTTAAATTCAAATCTTCAGTGTTTTCTAAAAGCTTTAGTAATATTAGATTTTCTTCATTATTTATCATATTTATAGATCCATCAATGTTACATAAACATGGACCAATGCATCCACATTCTTCATCATTATTACTGCTAGTATTATCGCTATCAGAAATATAATTTATATCATTACTATCATAATCTGAAAATTCTTCATCACTAATTTTAGTATCTAAAATTTTATTTATCTGTTCTTTTAATTCATCTGATATATTTAATTCATTTATCTTTCTTTTTGAATAACAATTTTTTGAGGTATGTCCTCTTTTACCACAAGTATAACAAGTTACTATTTTTCTTTTGTAAAACTTTTGTTTTTTATTTTTATTATAATTTTGTTCTTCAATTTTAGGTTTTCTATTCTTATAGTTTTTTTCTATAATTTTTTCCTTTTATATAATTATTTCTTTTTACATAATTATTTTTTCTTTTTGAATTACTTGGTATTTTTATATTTTCAAAACCATATTGTTCACAAAAATTACCTAATTCATTTCTACTACTAATACCATCTTTCTTCATTTTTTGTTTTAATTTTAAATCGTTACATATTTGTAAACCTTCTTGATTTATATGATTTATTATTTGTCCATATGTCAATTCGTCATATGGTATATAATTATTATTTTCTCTTTTAATTTTCTCTCTAACTCTTTCTGCAAATAATTTTGGTAATCCTGCAATAAATCTTTCTTTCCAATATGATTGTTTACAATCACTTCTCATCATAACTTTAGATATAAAAACATCCTTATACCATCTAAAATCTTGTAATTTTCTACACGTAAGATTTAATAGTATTAAAGAACTCCTTTCTTGGTAATCTGAAGGATTTCCTATAAAATTTTTTATAATAGCGAATATAAGTGTATTTATTATATCTGTTTCTTCAGTTTGGACTTGTATTCCATTTTCTAATTTCACCTTTTTAGCATTTGCAATAAATTGTTTATCAAAATCTGTTACATAATTATCCCACCATCCTTTTAAATTTCCGGAAAAACCAGAAACAATCATTTTGAAAATTTGTATTTCATTATTTCCTATTTGTTTATATGCATTAGATGCCACAGTCATTTCTTGTAATATATTTAAAATTTGAAATTCAGATTGTCCGTCTATATTCCATTCATATATAGATTTACCATCATATGCAGTATAAACTCTATTACTACCTTCTTCAATTTGTACATCAGGAGGAGTTGGTTTATAATACCAATTCCTGGTATCTGGTTTTAAAGTAAAATTTTTTAATTTATTTATTGCATAACGTACAAAGCGTAGGATGAATTCTGGACCCTTTGATCAAACTAATCAATGGTTAAGATTTAGTGGTCCCCTCTTTATACAACTTTCTCCACAAAATAAGCGTAAATTATAGCTAGAAGGGCAAAAGAGGAACAATCATATTTTATATGTTATAACAAGTTTCACTCGTTTTTTAAAAATTAAATAACTTTTACATACTTTATTATTTAAAAAAAAAAATTACACCATAAAATTGAGAATTTTATTATCTTTAATTTGAGTATAGTATTACTATAGTTTTTTAAGTTTTTTTACGTGGTCCTTGATTATTATACTTGGTACGTGATTATACAGTTAATCTGTAGGATCAGATGTTCTCAATTGATAAATCAGTAGAGTATAGCAGCGGAAATCAACACAGAATTAGCATAAGTAAAGTAAGAACAATATCAATCAAACAGTAACGCAAGTTTGTTATAGAGAGAGAAGGTTTTCTGTAAAAGGAATATCTCATTCAATTCATTAACTTCGTCGTATTTACAAACATGTCAACTGCCTATATATATAGAACAGTGACGTCTGATGATGTCACATGATGTTGACACCTAACAGACAAAACAAAACAACTGAAATAAACTAAACTACTGAGAATGTCTTCAACATCTGAAGACAAACTCTACAAGTACTGAAGAACAAAACTACTGAAGACAAAATTACTAAAACATCTGATGAGTAAACTACTCATCAGACTTTTACAAATAATAAGGAAACTACTGAAGACTAACTACACACTACAACTCCTGATGACTTACACATCAGCTGTTGTATATATCTTCAGATCTTGTAACTTCTTCACATCAGCTTTTGTGTTCTTCTTCAGTTGTTGTAATGCTGTGAGACTTAGAGATTTTTCTGATCTGGCTTATTGGTTCTTTTAGTCCAACAAACTCCCCCTGAACCAATGCAGCCAAAAACCTCTAACTTATTTAAGGTCTCACTTATTAATTCCCAGGCAGAGAGATATGTCTTTTTCTTTTGAGATCAGTGTCAAAATGACCAATTAAAGCATAAGCCTGATAACCAACAGCCTCCAAAAATTCTAACTATCAAAAGATGAGAGGGAACTCCATTGGGGAAATGGACTATGAGCATTAACCCCTCTCATTGAAGCTATTGATTGTATACTAACCTGAAAGACTCCCTTACATATGCTTCAAGTAGTAGCATCTTCTCTTGTGGAGTTAGTCTTTCAGGTTCTCCTTCGAAGAAGGACTCAGGACCATAAAATTCTGATAAGTATTTGGCTGTAGTCCCATCCTTCAGTTCAACTCTTGTAATCTCCCTGTACACAAACTCATCAGGGTGTTTACCCTCTAAAAACAAGTAAAGTTCTTCTTGTAGAACATGTTCAAGTTTCCTATAGACAAGACCCTTTTTGATCATTTTGTTCTCTAAGAAGTTTGGAGCTTTGGCACCAGAGTTGTAGACACTTTTGAAGTCCTTGATTATTTCCCAAGGATCAAGCACTGACCCAAGCATGATTTCAGCACCTAACACTCTTTTGATTCTACTTGCATAGGCTGCTGGGGGATCTCTCTTGTGAATCCTATGAAGGAACCTTGGGTCAGGCCACATCCTGATCAGTTCTTTTGTATATTTAAAGGTCCATTTCAGAGCATGCAGCCTTTGAGCTTCCTTTTTCATTGCAGTGATAGTTGAAGTCTGAGGATAATCTTTGTCCACCAACTTAAGGAATTGCTCATCATGTTTTCTTTGGATCTCTTCTTCTTCCAATTTTACTTTGACTGCTAACATCCTAGCCTCTGGAGTAATTGTTGGTGATTGACCAAAAACTAATGGCTTTTCAGGAATGTAATTAGCAGGACGGGTAACTGTCTTCTTCTGAATTGTCTGAGCTGCCTCAGTTGTTGAAAGTGCAGGCTTTTGAGCTTTTGACTTTATGACTGTAGAGATAGGCAACCTGTCTTCTTCATCAGAACTCTCTTCTTCTTGAATCCTGAGATGCCTTCTCTTCTTAGGAGGAGCCCTGACCTCAACAACTTGAGTCTCAGCCTGAACCTGAACTTCAGAAGTTGTAGCTTGATCTTGACCTTCAGAGGTTGTATCACATTTATGTACATCAGTAGTTGTCACTCCCATGGGTTCAGCACTTGTTTCAATTTCCTTGTCAACTATCTCCTGCTCACCTTCTACATCAGTTCTGTTGATAGTCTCAACAGTTTTATTCTTCCTTTGTCTCTTATAAGTAACTTGAATAACATGAGCAGGAGACACATGAGCAGGAGACCTTTCAGATTCAACCTCCTCAGACCTTGGTCTTTTGGAAGCTGAAGCTGTGACTGATTCAGTTCCTAACTCCCCCTTTTTGGCTGCAGGGGAAGAAGGAGTATGTATAGTGGCAAGTCTAGCAGTCACAGCCTCATCAACCATCTGCTGAATATGGGATTTGGAAGGTAATCTCTCATCAAGGGCTTGAGTAATAATTGTTTTGAGGACTGGAGTGATGAGAGGGAGGATTTGTAGGAAGGCAGCAGCTAATGCCTCTGGGGGGCTAAAACCCAAAGGATTAGTGCCTGAAGCAGTAGCTGGTGGCTTGTCAAATTGAGTATTTGTGGTGGAAGTGTTTGGGTGACCTTCAGAATGAGAAGGTGCCATCTGTGGGATAAGTGGGGAAGATGGACTTTTGTCCTTGGACATGTTGGAGAGTAGCTCATTGAGTCTACAAACCTCAGCCTCAAGGATTTGGTTCTTCTTTAGAACCTCAGCAAGTGTAATTTGGTCATCAGTAGCCGTAGCTAAATCATCTGACCTCCTGAGAATCTCAGGATCTACCTGAGTTGAGTGTGGCTCAACATTTTCAGGTGCCCCTTTGTCTTGGTACTGGGGACTTCCAACCTCAGGGTTAACCCCTTCATCAGTTGTTGCCTCTGACAAGGTCTTACCCATGTTACCACTATCAATCACCCCAAATGATGGAGGTGAAGAAGCAGCAGCCTTGTCAGATATCAGAGTCTCTCTTGCCACACTAGGAGATCTGATGATGTAGTCAGTATCCTGTGGGTTATCAGAGACACTATGTTCCTCCCCCTCAATGTTGGAGCTTTTTCCAGTATTGATAGGTGTCTGGGAGGGAGAAGGAGTGTTCAGCTGATTCAGGATTTGATCAATAACAAATGTTGGGCTATTGGTGGTGGTTTCTATAGAAAGTGGGTTTGAAGGAGAATGCACCCGGGGAGATTGGTGCTTTTCAATAGAAACCATTTCAACTGAAATAGGTTCTAGAGATGTGGTGTCCCCTAAAAAGGTTGCACCAGGTTCCTGTTGAGAGGAAACCTGGGCGGTTTGAGCCGGTGGAGTCTGTTGAACCACTGGTTGACTACTACCAGTTGCCATTTCATGCCGTGGTGAGGCATGGGCAGACTCAGGGGACTCATTTCCCTGAGCAGCCTTTTTGGGCTTAGAAGATTTGGGTTTAGTGGGGACTTTGGATTTGGATTTTGAGGATGAGGCTGTGGGTTCCCGTTGCTTGGGTTTGAGCTTCCGGGCAGCCTCTTTTAAAGTGAGGTTGGAGTTGTGTCGGGAATATACTTCCAGCAAGACAGCTGGAGCAGGGATTCCCTGACCAACAAGGCCTGTTTGTGGCAGCTGTTTCTCTATGATGGCCATAATAAATCGAGGATAAAGCAACCATCTAGATGAAACAGGCTTACCAGCATGTTCAGTTAATTCCGAAAAGAGTATTTGAGAAAAGTTTAGCTTTTGAGATTCGAGTATAGAATACAATACCTGTTGCCATCTAGATGACATTTGATCCCATGAAGAGGACTTCGGAGCCAGGCAAATGTTGATCATGTGGAAAATCAGCCGCTCTGGATCATTAAAGTGCTTCTTGAACAGTGTGGAGTCACTCAAGTCGCCCTGATATTCATGACTTGTAAAACAGAGGTCAGTGGCGCTTTTAGGGAACTGAGTGACTAGGTTGGCATCATCCAGTTGAAGAACATCCCGGAGCTCAGCGGGACTAACATGCACGTTGTGACCATTTACTGTTGATCGAAGAGATATGACTCCTGTGCCAACATTGATGAGTTCAACATTCATCCAAAACTGATGAATGGATTCGACAAACAAAGTTGGATTGATAAGAAACGCAGTTTTGAATTGAGATGAGGTCATCAAATCAACAGCATCATCAAACTTAGACCAGAATGACGATTTGGTCAGAAAGGCAACAGAATTATGACGAGGTTTCAAGGTTATGGCAGCCATGGATGCAGAGAGAAAAGAGGGAAAATAGGTTTTGAAAAGGATGAAAAGTTCTGAGAAAGCGATAATGAAACAACTGAGAAAGGTGAAGTTAAATAGAGAAAACAACTGAGATTGAAACAACTGAAGAGTAAAATTACTCATCAGGTGTTGTCGATAATTTTGTTCATCAGGTGTTTTCAACAGTTGTTCATCAGACTTTGTGGAAATTTTGTTCATCAGAACTTGTAAACAATGTGTTCATCAGAACTTGTAAACAAGTTGTTCATCAGAACTTTGTGGAAATTTTGTTCATCAGAACTTGTAAACAATGTGTTCATCAGAACTTGTAAACAAGTTGTTCATCAGAACTTTTGATATGTATCAGTATGCACTGAAAATATCAAAATGTGACAAGATAAACTAAAAGTTATTTGTAAAAGAGAAAAGTAAAAATATTTTTGTAGTTTTGAGAAGATATTTAACATGTTATTAATGAAACCACTAACCTATTCAAGTTGCAACATACCAAGCCTTAGAAGTAAATTTTGAAAAGTTGATGTATCTAAAGGCTTAGTAAAAATGTCAGCAAGCTCATCAGCACTAGGAACAAATTTGGGATCAATCAGACCTTTTTCAAAACAATCTCTTATAAAGTGATGTCTGATTTCAATGTGTTTAGTCCTAGAGTGCTGAACTGGATTCTTGACAATGCAAAGAGCTGAAGCACTATCCATTAACAATGGTGTCTTCAGTTCTTTGATGCCATAGTCCAGGAGTTGAGACTGAAGCCAGAGAATTTGGGAAGTGCAACTTGCAGCAGCAATGTACTCAGCTTCAGCAGTGGAGGTGGCAACAGAAGTTTGTTTCTTACTCTGCCAGGAAACCAGGCAATTTCCTAAGAACTGACACCCACCTGAAGTAGATTTTCTTGAAAGTTTGCATCCTGCATAGTCACTATCTGAAAAAGCAACCAGCTTGCAGGATTGGCCAGTGGAGTACCATATTCCTAGAGATTGAGTACCTTGCAAGTATCTGAAAATTCTTTTCACAGCAATCAAATGAGACTCTTTGGGTGTAGCCTGAAATCTAGCACAAACACATGTGGCAAACATAATGTCTGGCCTGGATGCAGTTAGATACATTAAAGATCCAATCATACATCTATACAGAGTTTCATCAACTGAAGGGCCTTTCAGATCTGCATCAAGTTGTGTGGTGCTGCTCATGGGATTGGAACATGGTTTACAGTTTTGCAAATCAAATTTCTTCAAAAGCTCTTTTGTGTATTTTGATTGGTGAATAAAAATTCCATCAGATTTTTGTTTGATTTGAAGACCCAAGAAAAACTGTAATTCCCCCATAGCACTCATTTCAAAAGTTTTGGTCATAAGTGCAGTGAAATCATCACACAACTTTGGATCAGATGAAGCAAAGATAATGTCATCAACATAAATCTGGACAAGTAGCTTATGCTGGCCTACATTCTGTATGAATAAAGTTTTATCAATGGAGCCTCTAGTGAAATTATTTCTAAGTAGAAAAGTGGATAATGTGTCATACCAGGCTCTAGGTGCTTGTTTCAGACCATAAAGAGCTTTATCAAGCTTGTACACCCAGTCAGGATGTTTATTGTCCTCAAAGCCTGGAGGTTGACACACATACACTTCCTCTTTTATTTTACCATATAAAAAGGCACTTTTGACATCCATTTGAAAAACTTTGAGTTTATGTAAGGCAGCATATGCTAAGAACAACCTAATTGCTTCTAATCTGGCTACAGGGGCAAAAGTTTCATCATAGTCAATGCCTTCTTCCTGACAAAACCCCTGTACAACCAGTCTAGCTTTGTTTTTAATGATTTGACCTTTTTCATCAGTTTTGTTCCTAAACACCCATTTTGTACCTATTGCACACTTACCTGGAGGTAGAGGAACTAGCTCCCATACCTGTTGCTTTTTGAATTGCATCAATTCCAACTGCATTGCCTCCACCCAGCCAATATCTCTAAGTGCTATGTGGTAGTTCTTTGGCTCTTGTTGACTGACAAAGAGAGCATAAAGACAAAAGTTAGATAATTGGCTTCGGGTTGAAACACCTGCTGAAATATCACCAAGAACTTGAGATAATGGATGATCCTTCAGTTCTTGATATGGAATAAGATCAGTGCAAGTGTTTGCTGGAGGATCAGATGTTGCAGTTGAAGATGATTCAGGGAACAAAGCAGCTGGGATTTCAAATGATTGAGAAGATTCCAGAATTTCATCAGCATTTGTATTGAGTGGGATTGCTGAAGCAGGAGGAGCATCAGATTTTGTAGATGTGGACATATGGTCACTGAATCTGAACAAATGAGTACTTGGATCTTCATCATCTGAAATATCTGGTGATGCTTTTGTAGAAGCTGGTGATGGAGCAGTTGGAAGAACTTCATCTTCTACACCACTATTCTCAACATCATGTTGCAAGATATTCAGATCAAACATCTCAGCAGGATTCTGAGGAATGGAATCTTTAGGACATTCATTGAATTTGACATGAAGAGTTTCTTCTACAGACTTTGTTCTACAATTGAACACTCTATATGCCTTGCATGTTGAGGAATATCCTACAAAGTATCCTGCATCAACTTTGGAATCAAACTTGGTAAGTTGATCTTTGGTGTTGAGAATGTAGCAAGGACATCCAAAAGCCCTGAAGAAGGAAATCAAAGGAGTTAAAGAATGAAGGATTTCATATGGAGTCTTCAACCATCTTTGATTCACTAAAACTCTGTTTTGCACATAGCAAGCTGTGTTAACAGCTTCTGCCCAGAATGTGAGAGGTAAACCAGAGTCAGCAAGCATTGTTCTTGCAGCTTCAATCAGGGTCCTATTCTTCCTTTCTACAACTCCATTCTGTTCAGGAGTTCTGGGAATGCTATACTGTCTCTGAATTCCCTTTGACTGATAAAATTCATCAAGAAGATGATTTCTGAATTCAGTGCCATTATCACTCCTAACACACTTGATAGAAAGAGAATACTGCTTTTCAGCATACAACACAAAATTGATAATAGCCTTGGCAACCTCACCTTTTGAGTGTAAGAAGAAGGTCCAGACAAACTTTGAATAGTCATCAACAATAACTAGACAATACTTCTTCTTTGCCATAGACATTATCTGCACTGGACCAAACAAATCCATGTGCAACAGTTGTAAGCAACCAGTAGATTTGGAATCCCCAATTGAAGGAAAAGATGCTTTGTGTTGTTTTCCTTTCAAGCATGCAGAACAGTTTTCATCACAGCTAAAATCCTTTAAAGGAAGACCTCTAACCAGACCATGTTTCACCAATTGATTCATGTTCTTGATGTTTACATGACCTAATCTTCTATGCCACAAATTAGATTCCTTGAAAGAGGCCTTAGAAAACAAACAAGGATGACCTTTGACAGAGATTTTCTTAGAAAGATCAAAGGCATAGACCTTTCCCACTCTGTTAGCCTTAAGAAGTGTGAACTCATCTAACACTTTGCCGATCAAAGGCATCACATCAGAAGAGAGAATCCTACAATCTTGCTTAGTGAAGAGAGACACATGACCCTTATCACACATTTGACTAACACTCAGCAGATTGTACTTAAGATTCTCAACATGATTAACATCATCAAACCTAATCTCACCATTAGTAACTACACCTTTACCTATGATATACCCCTTAGCATCATTACCAAAGGACACAAATCCTCTCCTTCCAGTGAAATAGTTATGAAGAAGAGATCTGCTCCCAGTCATATGCATGGATCCTCCACTATCAACATACCAGATGCTACTTTGGCATGCTGAAGGACCCTGCATACAACAACACACTCAGTTAGACTTTTGGACCCAAACCATTTTGGTTTTGGGTCTGTTAACATTTGAAGAAACAAAACTAGCATTGTCAGTTGAAGCAACACTTGAAACATTCTTATCAGAAATTTTTGATTTGACTTTTGACTTTGATTTCTTTTTATGAAATGAATCAACAGATGCCTCTGCCAGATTGACTTTTCCTATCAGTTGTTGCATCATTAGCATCAGTTGATTATGATTTTGAGTTAAAATTTTGATTTCATCAGACACATCAGAACTTGATTTTTTATTTTTGTGTTTGATCAGTTTAGTGTCTTTAATCAAATGAGATGCTGTCAAGTGTTGTTTCCCTGAATCTGGAACAATCCCTTTTCCTTTCTTGGATATACCGGAGGTATTTCCTTGTAAGGATTTTCCAGATTTTGAAACAACTGATGATTCAGGTACAAATTTTGAACGAAATTCATTTTTCATTTTGAGTATATTCTTGTTTTTATTCTTGATTTTGTTGAATTTAGAACCTTTTCTGTACCAGCAGTCATCAGTTGAATGATTAAACAACTTACAAATATCACAAGGCACCCTTTTCTTCCTTTCCTTGTGATTGTCTACAAGTACTGATGACTTAGAAACAGATTGTTTGTTCATCAGAACATCTGAGGCATCAGTATTTGTAGTCAAGTTGACAACAGCTGATGTTTTGACAACATCTGAAGAGTTATTCGTCAGCACTTGTGTCTCAACACATTTACCAACATCAGTTGTTGCATTATCAGCTTTTTCAACAACTGCTGAAGAATAACTTTGACTTATCAAAGTTCTTGCATCATTTTCACCAACACCATCCCCATCTGACTCAATTAGGTGTAGGTTTAAGGCATTTGAAACATGTTCATCAGGATTAATCTCCACTAGGACATTATCCTGACAAGTGTCATCCTCAATGACATTTGTACACCCAATTGAATAAGAATAGGTTTCAATCTCAACCTTTTCAGCAGCAGCTTTGCAAACATTTGAGTCTTCTCCAGATATGTCTGCAGAATCAGACATTTCTGAAGAGTTGGTAGATTGGGACACACTTTCCCCATCAGATTCACAGTTAAGACTTTTTGGTTTATAATCAGCAGGGGGGCCAGTGTGATTGTAACCAATCCCAAACTTAATATTTGAAGCTGACTGTTTGCACAACAACATTTCAAACCCTTTACAGGACTCAACCCATTTTTCACAATTGACTTGGGTTGCTGCAAGTGTTTGTTTCAGATCATTATGCTTGACCAGCATGACTTCCACTCTAGCTTTTTCATCAGACAACAAGCATTTAAGTTTATAAATTTCAGATTCTTTCTCATTTAAGGCTTTTTCAAACTCAGTTTTGTTTTTAGCCACAACCTTTTCCAATTCAAATTTCTCATTAATCAGTTCCACATTGATTTCCCTAATGGAAGCAAATGCTGAAATGCATGACTCTGAACATAATTTAGCTTTTGATTCAGAAGATACCTGAGATGTTGAAGAAGATTGACAGGTATTTTCAGTTGAATCAATAGCCATTAGTGCCAGATTTCCAAAAGGATTGTCTCCACCATGTGGACCAGTTTCAGAAAAAGGCTGCATGTTGAAGTCTGATAAGTCATCAGGCAAGCTACTCCAATCAACAACTCCAGGAGTGAAGAAACTCTGATGCTGTTGTTGTTGAGACTGTTGAGTTGATTGAGGTTTGCTGGGTTCAGGAAGAGCAGGGGATTGAGGTGGGATTAATGCTGGATTGTGAGGAGGTTGAGGCATGTAAAAGCAAGGATATGGATAGGGCATTGGATTTTGTGGAACAAAGTGAGCTGGATAGAATTGCTGTTGACTAGTACCAGAAGATTGTGGTCCTTTGCCTGAGGAATTGTTGCTTGGAAAGGTCACAAAAGGTGCAGCAGGATTAGAACCAGATGTTTTGCACTCCCTAGCAAAGTGACCAAGCCTATGACACTTATGGCACCTCAATTTTCCTTTGTCAAATCCAACCTTAGTCTTGCCAGATAATCCAGGGAACTTCCTTCCTGTTCTTTTATAAAACTTTTGTGATCTGATGTTGATCAATGCCATTTGACTTAAAATATCCATCTCCTCTAGATCATCATCCGGGATACCTTTCAGATCATCCATCACAAAACATAAGTTGTCATTATAACTTCCTGCATTACCCTCAACTCCCACAAAAGCATGATCAGAATTGTTAGTAGAAAAATCAATATGCTCATCATAAGAACATTCAGACTCATTAAACTCTGACTCCTGACCAAGTAAAGCAGCATTACCGGAAACAAAATCATCAGCAAGTTTACCAGATGAAGACAGTTTTCTCTTCTGTTCAACCTCTCTCTCAAAGGTTAAGAGTTTCCCATGTAATTGGGTAAGAGAGAGATGTTCCAGATTTGCATTAGAGCGTAGGACAATGGTGTAAGTGTCCCATCTCTCAGGCAATGATCTGAGAAATCTGTTATTCATCTGACTATTAGTATACTCTTGCTTGACCATTTTCAACTCAGAAATTAAGCATGAGAATCGCTCAAATTGTTGAGTCAATGATTCACCCTTTTGGTGAGAAAATGTCTCATACTGCTGAGCCAGAATTTCTCTAGTATTTGCTAAAACCTCATCGGTTCCACCAAATTGTTCTTTCAGTGCAACCCAGAGATCATGAGCAGTATCATGATGCATCAAGCCAGAATAGATCTCATTCGGCAAAGCCATGGCCAGAATACCATGAGCTTTAGCATCAATTTCAAACAATTTAATGTCCTCATCCGAATACATATCAGCAGGTTTCGGAATCATAATCTTAGTTTCAGGATCAGTGATCGTGGGTTTATATGGTCCATGCACAACAGATTTCCAACATCCTGCGCTGTTAATCGACAGGTGATGTAGCATTCTTCGTTGCCATATGTTGTACTCACTCCGCACAAGCATCGGAGGCTTGGTTGCGGAGCCTGTATTGTGCGGATCATTGTTAGGAGTTGACATGATCACAGATTCAATCAATCTAACACAAACTAATTCAAATCTCAATCAATTGATGCAAAACAAATTGATATTTAAATGCAAATCAACAGAAGTTAACAGAAAACTGCAATCTATAACAAATTCTTACTTAATCAGCTAATTCACTCAATTTGAGAACAAAGTTGAGCAGTTTCAGAGATCAATTGTGAAATCGATCAATGATTAACCTGCTCTGATACCAATTGTAGGATCAGATGTTCTCAATTGATAAATCAGTAGAGTATAGCAGCGGAAATCAACACAGAATTAGCATAAGTAAAGTAAGAACAATATCAATCAAACAGTAACGCAAGTTTGTTATAGAGAGAGAAGGTTTTCTGTAAAAGGAATATCTCATTCAATTCATTAACTTCGTCGTATTTACAAACATGTCAACTGCCTATATATATAGAACAGTGACGTCTGATGATGTCACATGATGTTGACACCTAACAGACAAAACAAAACAACTGAAATAAACTAAACTACTGAGAATGTCTTCAACATCTGAAGACAAACTCTACAAGTACTGAAGAACAAAACTACTGAAGACAAAATTACTAAAACATCTGATGAGTAAACTACTCATCAGACTTTTACAAATAATAAGGAAACTACTGAAGACTAACTACACACTACAACTCCTGATGACTTACACATCAGCTGTTGTATATATCTTCAGATCTTGTAACTTCTTCACATCAGCTTTTGTGTTCTTCTTCAGTTGTTGTAATGCTGTGAGACTTAGAGATTTTTCTGATCTGGCTTATTGGTTCTTTTAGTCCAACAAACTCCCCCTGAACCAATGCAGCCAAAAACCTCTAACTTATTTAAGGTCTCACTTATTAATTCCCAGGCAGAGAGATATGTCTTTTTCTTTTGAGATCAGTGTCAAAATGACCAATTAAAGCATAAGCCTGATAACCAACAGCCTCCAAAAATTCTAACTATCAAAAGATGAGAGGGAACTCCATTGGGGAAATGGACTATGAGCATTAAAATCCTTTGATGGTGCATGTTAAATAACGGTCCGTGATTTTCATATAACGTGGTCCCTGATTATTGGGTAATGATTATACATTTTGTACTGATTATGTGTGTTAAAAACACAGTCTGTGATTGTTATATAATGCGGTACGTAATTATTGGTTTGTGATTATCCCTGTGGTCCTTGATTATAGGTTTTAAATGTCAGTCTGTAATTTTAGAAATCACGGTTTGTAATTTTATATGGACGATAATGCCTCTTACCCTGATGACACATGGTGCATTTCTATGGCTTCCTACTTTTAGCACGTTAATACTAATATGTACGTTAACCGTTCCCTATATATATATAAAACCTATAAATAGATGTTTTTGTGAAAAGTGTAGGCACCAATGATGTGTTGACACATGTATTTTAATTTAGGGATAATATCATATATCTCCTTATTAAACATCAAAATTACATATATCTTCAATGTTAAACTAAAATTACAAATATACCCATGTTCTAAAATTGTCCCTTAGTAAAGAGAAATATGTAAATTGTTTTTAGTTAGTTCATTAAGGGTAAAATAAGAAATACATAATTTGTTTTTTTAATGAAATGGACAATTATGTAATATATTTGGTTTAGAAAGGAGAAATATGTAATTTAGTTTTATGATTGAGTGAATATGTAATAAATGGTTTTAACAAGGGGATATATGTAATTGATATTATGAGGGTAAATTAGTCAATTTAAATATATTGTAGATTTAGTAATCCATATTTTTTTTGCTAGATTTACGGTTACAAATCATTATCTTATCCAGATCATTATCACTTTATTCGATTTACAACATTGCTTTACTGATCTACTAAAATAATACGTCCTTATTACGTCACATAGCAACACAAACAAACAAGATTGTTAACATGTGTATGATTATGTATATATGTTCATATGTGGTAACATTTACTAATAACACATATTAGCACACAACACATGCGAACAAGATTGTTAATAGCTGTATGATTATGTATGTGTGTTGATATATATATACTAACATGTACCAATAGCACATAACAAAACAGACAATGTTAACAAGTATTTAATTATGAATATGTGCTGACATATGCTAACATGCACTAATAACACAAGCAAAACAGACAATCGAGTTATTCCTTGAAAATCATAACTGATTATATCTAATTTAAATGTAATATGATATTAGCAAATTAGATTAATAGAAATTTCTTTTATGTGCTTATTTTCATTCTAAACAACATATTAATTACGATAATATCTCTTGTTTTTTTTTACGACCACTGATGATAGCACATTAGAGATCCAGATCGTAACTCGTTGTTTAAAGAAAACAATCGTTGTAACACCCCAACCTTTACTAGGGCTGATGTCACACCCCCAAATTCCCACTCGTGGTGTTAGTCCACGTGGGTGTGACGTGGCAGGATCACAGCTCATGGTCATATAGAACGACTCTATATGAGTTACACAAGCAAACAGTTTTGTAAAAACAACACAGGTTTAATATATAAACAGCGGAAATGCAAATGTTAAACAGCAGAAGTATAAATTGTTGCAGCGGATAATAAAGTGTATCAGACACTACATTGTTTAAATTGTTTCAAATCAATCAATGCAAACAAAAGCCTAGGACAAGAGTCTATATGCAAGTCAGACTCCTTAATGTATCCTTGTGCGCATCCTAGCTTGCAGTCCACTAGTTACCTGAGAGTACATGCGAAAAAGTGTCAACTATAAAGTTGGTGAGTTCACAGGTTTAAGTATTTGAAAGCAGTAAAACAGTCATATATACTGAGTATGTTAAATAGTTGTGTTGGATCTACGATCCGTAGAGTGTGTCATGTCATCTTACCGAAACTCGACTGTTCCCATTTGCCTCTGCGGGTCATCGCTGAACCCGCCATCAACATCGATATTACACTCGTTATGACCGCCAGTCAACGTTGTTGCCGAGTGGGGCTAGTCAAACCCAGTAGTACTACGTAATAACGACTCGTTTGTACACAACTAACGGTAAGGGTAGAGAGGACTTGATGCGATAATAGTACACTCAAAATAGTTTTGTGACATACCAGTCATATATCTAAAGCAGTTGCATAGCATTCTCACCCCAAAAGATTAGTAAAACAGTTAATGAGTAAAAGTGGGGCTGTAAACTCACCTGAGTTTGAGTAGCGTGTGTTCTTACGAGAACAGTGTAGCTCGCCGGCTAGTAGTTACCTATATCACATAGGTATTATAAGTTTGTGATCATATTTGTGTTGGTCTCACAGGACCGTATTCGTGTCTGAACAACTCCTGGTTGTTATGTGGGTCGCGTCGACCGTGGTTGACCGTGTTTGACCAAGTTTGACTTAAAGTTGACCGTGTCAAGTCAACGACCCGTTGGTGAACCGTGTGGTGGTTTGTGACTCATGTAGCAATCGTGTAAGTGTTTGTCGTGTGCAAAACGCGTAGGTCACGTTTATAGACAACTTACTATTTATAGTAAGTTTCCCTTTATAGAAAGTTCACAAAGCATATCGGTTTTAAAGTTCTAGCATGCTCATTTGTCCTACGTGATCATGTTAACACATAGCACATCATCATACGAAGTCACATAAGTCGTTTTCATCATGTTTGAACATAAAAGTTTCCTAAAATGGAAAGTTTCCATTTCTAGCATACGTGACATCGGTAACCATCTAACTTAGTGTCAAATCATCACATTATAGCATAATGAATCATTTAGCATGTTCAAATCTTTCAACACGTTGACAAGTCGGTTTTTGTAAAAATAAAGTTACTAAATATAGTAACTTTCTAGTTTTGCATAGAAATAACCACTTTAACATTTCTAAACTAATTTTCATATCACCAATCATCATAATATGCTACCTAGCATCATGTAAACATGTTAACATAGCCAAATCCATCACTTATCATCATTTCAACAACAAAAGTTACTAAAAATAGTAACTTATCACATATGACCTTAATCATCCCTAAAAATCATGATCTAAGCATTCAAATCATCATAATATCCATCAAACAACATACTAGTGTTCATGCATGTTCATCATTTTCACCAAATGTTCAACTAGTGACAAAAAGTTACTAAAAATAGAAAGTTTATCAAGAATCATCATTTCAACCATTTTAAACAAATCTAACCATGAGTAATCCTTCCTATATCATCAATAAGCATATCAACATACTCAAGATCATCCCAACACTCATGGATCATACATGCATGGCAATACAATGTCACAAAACATCATTTTTATCATCAAGGCTTGAACCCGTCATTTTAGATCATCATAAAACATCATCTAATCACCTTAGATCGTCAAGAATCATAGTAAAACAAACAAACCCAGAAGCTAAACTCGTGCATGTGCTCTATAGGTGTTTGCATGTGAGATTTACACATGCATGTGTGTGTGTGAGTATGGTAGGTGTGTAAAACCCATGGAAACTACCTTCCAAAGCTTCAACTGATCGAGATGGTTGCTTCTACAGCTCCTGGAGCTTCTGGTTCGTGGGTCTTGACGAGAACAAGGAGTTGGTGTTGATGGTCAAGCCTCTATGAAGTCACCAAGCTTCAATCTTCAAGTTCCAAGCTTCAAAGTTGGTCTCTAATGGCTTCCAAGGCTGTTACAGGGGTGTAAAGGAAGAAGAGGGTCGAGAGGTTGAGTGTATAGCCGAAGAAATGATGAGGACAAGTAGTGTAGGCATCATGGTTCTTGGATTTATAAGATTTTGTCGACTGGGCGGTGTCGCGTACCGCGGAGAGGATTTAAAAGATTCCCCGCGTACCGCGGAGGATTTCGGGAGTCAACCCCCGCGATGTATGTCGCGTATCGCGGGTGGGATTGCTTGTTGGGCTACCGCGTACCGCGGTGGGCTCCCAAAGAGCCCAATAAGCCCTTTTTCATGGGTTTGATCCGTTCGTCGTCGTTTTCACGCTTTCGAACCATCGTTTGGCCTCGTTTGAACTCCCTAGTTCAATGTGAGAGGGTTTCGTGAAGTTTCGAGTGTTGTGCTACACAGTGTGCTTGACGTTCACCAACGTTCGTGTGTTTTGACACGTGTGTGCTGTTTGTCGATAATTCTACGAATTATCTAGTCATGTGTCAGTATTCGTACTGTCGTGCCACGTGTCACACTAAATTAATCTAATTCTAGTGCCACGTGTACATAATGCATTTAAATAAACATTCAAATAAATAAGTTGCTGACCTGGAATTTACGGGGTGTCACATCCTCCCCGTGTTAGAAAGAATTTCGTCCCGAAATTCAACTTGTGTTGTTAGTGTTTGTCTGTTCCGCGAACAGGTGTGGGTACTTTTGCTTCATCTGGTCTTCACGTTCCCACGTGAATTCCGGTCCTCGTCGCGAATTCCATCGCACTTTCACAATCGGAATTTTACAGAGTTTTAGCTTCTTGGTTTCCCGGTCCATAATCTCCACCGGTTCCTCAACGGAGTTCAATTGTTCGTCGATTTGTATTTTCTCGAGAGGGATAACAAGTGTCCCATCAGATAGGCACTTCTTGAGGTTCGAGATGTGGAATACGATGTGTACACTGCTCAGTTCAACTGGCAGGTTCAGCTCGTAGGCTACAGGGCCTATTCGTTTGGTGATCTCGAAAGGTCCAATGTAACGAGGGTTTAACTTTCCTCGTTTGCCAAACCGAATGACTCCCTTCCAGGGCGAGACCTTGAGTAGCACTCTGTCTCCCACCTGGAATTCTAATGGTTTGCGTCGTTTGTCGACATAGCTTTTCTGTCTGTCTCGAGCTGCTGCCATTCGTTTGCGGATTTGTAAAATCTTTTCAGTCATTTCGTACACCAGTTCTGGGCCAGTCAGTTGGCTGTCACCAACTTCCGCCCAACAGATGGGTGATCGACACTTACGTCCATAAAGTGCCTCGAATGGTGCAGCTTGGATACTTGTATGGTAGTTGTTACTGTATGAAAACTTAACTAACGGTAGGGGACTTTCCAGCTACTGCCAAGGTCAATAACGCATGCCCGAAGCATGTACTCCAGTGTCTGTATGGTTCGCTCACTCTGTCCGTCCGTTTGTGGGTGGTAAGCGGTACTCATGTCCAATCTCGTGCCCAAAGTCTTATGCAAAGACTTCCAGAAGTGCGATGTGAATCAACTGTCGCGATCAGATATAAGTGAGATTGGCACTCCATGTCGTGGTCCACTTCCTTCAAATAGATACGAGTGAGTTTGTCTAGTTTGTCAGTCTCCTTGATAAGTAGGAAATGTGCGGACTTTGTTAGTCGGTCTACGATAACCCAGATGGTATCGCAACCACTCGCTGTTTTAGGCAGTTTAGTTATGAAGTCCATGGAAATCCGTTCCCATTTCCCTGTTGGTAATTCCGGTTGTTAAAGAAATCTGGATGGCTTCTGGTACTCAACTTTTGGCTGTTGAGCATGTTAGACACTCTCTCACGTAAGTTGCTATTTCAGCTTTCATGTTCGGCCACTACTAAGTTGTCTTCAGGTCATGGTACATCTTATCAGAGCCCGGGTGTACGGAATACCGGCTCTTGTGTGCTTCGTCCATCATCACGTTCCTCAGTCCCCATAGTGTGGTATCCAGATTGGATTAATGAAACAATACAATCCGTCAGGCTTTACCTCCATATGTTTTTCCATGCATCGCAACGGTTCCTGCGGGAGGTTCTCGGCCTTTCAAGCTTCTCGTTGGGCGTTCCGAATTTGTTGGGGCGATTCAGAATGAATTGTGAATTGTAGAGCTCGTAAACGTTTGGTTGTCTCCTTCCGGCTCAACGTGTCAGCCACTACGTTTGCTTTACCCGGATGGTACTTGATAGCGCAATCGTAATTACCTATGATTCCAACCCATCTTCGTTGTCTCATGTTTAGCTCTTTCTGGTCGAAGACGTACTGTGAGCTCCCATTATCGGTAAAGATAGTGCATTTCGCACCGTATAAGTAGTGTCGCCAGATCTTCAAGGCAAACACTACGGCTCCCAACTCAAGGTCATGAGTCGTGTAGTTTTTCTCGTGCGCCTTTAGTTGTCGTGAAGCACATGCTATCACTTCCTCGCGTTACATTAGCACGCAACCGAGTCCTTGCTTCGGGGCGTCGCAACACACCATGAAATCGTCGCATCCTTCCGGTAAGGATAGGATAGGTGCAGTATACAACTTCTGTTTCAACAAGTTGAAAGCAGTTCCCTGTTTGTCGCCCCAAATCGAACTTCTTGTCTTTATGAGTTAAGGATGTCAGTGATTGAGCAATCTTTGAGAATCCTTCAATGAATATTCGGCCAGGCCTAGGAATTGTCGCACCTCAGTCGGGGTTTTGGGTGCTTCCTCGTTCTTAATGGCTTCGATTTTGGCTGGGTCTACGTATATCCCTTGCTTATTAACTACGTGTCCAGGGAATTGAAACTTGTGAATCCAAAATCCGCACTTGGAGAGTTTCGCGTATAGCCGCTCTTTCTTCAATAGTTCCAGGAGTAGTCTCAGGTGTTCGGCATGTTCTTCCCGATTCTTAAAGTAGATCAGGATGTCGTCAATGAACACTATCACGAATTTGTCAAGATAAGGTTTGCACACCTATTCATGAGATCCATGAATACTGCGGGTGCATTGGTCAGTCCAAAGGGCATAACCAAGGATTCGTAGTGTCCGTATCGGGTTCCGAAGGCAGTCTTAGAGACCTCGTTTTCCTGTATCCTCAATTGATGGTAACCCAATCTTAAATCGATCTTTGAATAGTAGCTTGACCCTTGCAACTGGTCAAACAGATCGTCTATTCGCGGTAATGGGTTTCGATTCTTGATCGTCACCTTGTTCGGCTCTCTATAGTCGATACACATACGGAATGATCCGTCTTTCTTTTTTTTTTTACAAACAAGACTGGGGCTCCCCAAGGTGAGAAGCTCGGTCTGTTAAATCCTTTGCCTAACGATCTTGCAGTTGGTTAGGCAACTCTTGTATCTCAGTCGGAGCAAATTAGTATGGTGCTTCGACGATCGGTGTGGCTCTCAGTGTGGGGTCTATCTGAAACTCGACTTGTCGCTTTGGTGGTAGTCCAGGTAGATCTTCGGGAAAATTACAAACAACTTCAATATCCTCCATCTTCCTTTCGTTCTTCGATTGTTCTATGATGAGAACTAATATCGCTGAGTATCCTTCCTGTAGGTACTTGCTAGTCTATGACATGATGTTCCGCGTTATCCTCCGTCGTTCTCTCTGAATAGGAATCTGGTTTCCATTTGACAACGTAACATTGATCTATCCTTTCATTGCACACATTCTCTGTTTGGTCTGTAGATACTAGTCTGTCCCCACCACTGCATCAAGGTTTCTGGGAGTCACTGAAATTTGGTCGATCTCAAATTCGTGACTCGTCAACACTAAGACGCATCCTTTGAAAATGTGTTGCGTCTCCATCAGCTTACAGTCGGCTAACTCTACGGTATACTTATAGTCTTGTGGTGTCGGGGTAATGTTAAGCATTTTACTAATTCGCTAAATATCAAGCTACTATTAGCACTGATCTAACATTACATAAAATCATAGGCACTATGTAAAGAGAACGTACCGGTCATTATGATAGAATCACCCTTAGTTTCTTCAGGGTCAGTTGCAAATGCATTGCTCATTGCCGCGCTTCTTTCCACTTTCTTCAGAAGTGGGCAATCCCTACGCCAATGCCCCGGCTTGCCACACTTATAACACCCTTTAACGACTTTCCGGTTGTCTTTGCTACCAACTTGCTTGCTTCTACACTCCTTGGCCATGTGACCGTTTCTTCCGCATTTCCGACATCGATAGCGTTCACACTGGCCGTTGTGATGATATGGGCATCTGTTGCACTTAGGGTATTTCCCCTGGTAGACATTCTTGCCCTTGGTACTGGATGGTGTAGCAGTAGAGTCGCTAGTTGTTGTTGACTGGTTATGGAATTGCAATTGTGAGGGTGTAACACCCCGACCGACGGCGGAATCATCGGGATGCCACGAGGGATGTGTAGATTGTTCAAAAGCTCATGGGCATCTAAATCATATCATCATATATCATTTAATCAACCACAATAATTACACAAAAATCATGTTCATCATGAATCAAATACATCAAATTCACAAAAGATTTAGTTAAACTAACTAAACTCTAATCGCCAGAAATTTAGTTAATTAACTAAGTCCAAGAATCCTATATGATGATGATGTCCAAAATAGAAGAGATCATCCTCTTCATCCTACTTGTCTCCATCACCTGAAACATGTAAGAAAACAAGTGTCAACTACAAAAGTAGTTGGTGAGTAATCATAAGTTTTTATATTTAAAAATGTTTTAGTAAAATGCGTTTGAAAGTTTATGCTTAAAATGGTTTTATAAAATGCTTTGTTTAAAACGGGTAAAAAGCTTATGATCTTCTTGAGAAATCCATATGAATACCTGTATGAGATAATCCAACTCACATCCATCAATTCAACAGTCAAACACATACACAATCACATAACCACATAACCAAATCAATCATAGCCAATCACAAATAATCATAATCAAATATAAGCAATCAATCCACAACAATTCAACCAAACTCAATCAATCATATTCTCAATCAATGTTCGTGACTATACATGATTCCTTATGTATTTAACATAAGTTAGATACATGAATCATGGAGTGGTCGCTAACCACGTGACAATACATGAAGTCAAAGCAATTAACCGAAGTCAAGAGCAGTACTTCACGGATGTGGAAACCCTCCACGTGACAATACATGAAGTCAAAACAATCAACCGAAGTTAAGAGTAATGATTCACGGATGTGGAAATCATCCACGTGACAATACATGTAATCTTTGTTATTGACCTAAGTCAATAACAATGTTTACACGGATATAAAAGAATAATAGATAACCCAATAATAATAATATTTTCAAATGTGAATATCATGTTGATAAACAGGTATTAACCTTGTGTTATCAAAATAATATTTAAACCGGTATACATGTTTCACCTCCGAGTTTTAAAACCAAAAACAGTTTAAAGAAAGGGAGGTTATGAGAACTCACCTGAAGTCCTTAGATTTCGGGTTCTCGTATAATGCGCGCTCGCGTAGATAAACTCAAGACCAACTCAACAATCTGTAGTTAATAGGTGTTCGTGTTTATAAGCATATGCACATTATTTCGATTTAATGATCACAAATCCCCCTCTTTTAATTCATTAGTGTTTTCTTAACTTAGTTTACTTAATCTAAGTTAATATGAATTTCAAAATCTTTTATAAATGTGTATCATCTATTGATAATTTAGTCTTGTTAGTTTCTAACTATGTCATCATAATCCACTTGTTATGATGTCATAGATATACAATTTCATGCATGTTCACTATGCTAACCACCTTAGTTTAAGTTGATAACACCCTAATTAGAGTTTAATAAAATCCATACTTAAGTTGATTATTATTCAACTTCACCATACAAAGCATCCTTAATTTCCTTAAATTAAACGAATAAAGTGTTTAACTCAAATAGTTCATACATTGTACATTTAATCCCTTCATCAAATTTATGTATTTAAAACCAAAGGTGGTGGCCATATTTGCCCATGCATGTCTGAACATGTATACATACATATATATATATAATCAAGTCCCTTGTATATATTCTTAACCTCCTAATCAATGAAAACTAAGTTGTTTACCACATGGGGCAGCGAACCTTCTAGCCTACCTGAAGTAGGTTCGTCCGAATGGGGTTAGGGTTCGTCCCATGGAGGTTCGGCCCATGCAGAACGTGTGAGGGTTCGTGGCTCAAACGAAACAGAGGGTTCGGCCTAAGAGGAATGGTTCGGCTACATTAGGGTTCGGTTGTTTCCATTTTCGCCTCAAAGGTTCGACCAAACTATGTGTTTCCCGCCCATGCAGGTTCGTGAACCAAAAAGGTTCGGTTCCCACGGTTCGTGGCTCATGGGTTCGTAGGTGAAAAGGGTTCGGCTACCTTGAAGCCTAAGGTTCGTTTTCCTAAGCTAATGGTTCGCCTAGGATGAAAAGGTTCGCAGCCCTTGTGGTGTTAACAGGTTTGTCGACCTGCCCTTCGAACCCAACCGCAATAGCTGTTCATCACCTTCATCATCAAGTTCCTGCTGTTTTCAAGGCTATACATGGTCTTCTATATCTCGTTTTAGGGTTTCATAAGTGATTAACTAGATTATCTCTACCACAAGTTCAACATTCGCGATCTAACAACAAAACCGTGAATAAAACCTTAGATTTACCTCGTTTTGTCGACCAAACGTGAGTTTTTCTTGTATCTCCTTGTTCTCCTTGATTCCCCGGTCGTCTAGGCTCCGAGATCTCGCGATTTCGTCAAGAAACGAAGGAGTTACCTTAGAGAGAAGTTAGAGAGAGAAAGCTTGGACGAAAATGGAGTTTAGAGAGAGAAAGGTGTAGGTGAAAAGTGAGAAGGAAGAGGGAGAACTCTTCCTTATATCGCGTACTATCGCCACGCGTCCGGTCTCGTTTTTATCGCGATAAAATATTATAAACGATCGGTTTTTATCATAAAACACGTTTAAAATATAAAATGTTTAAATAAATAAATTTCGTTTAATAAGGTGATTTTAAATAAATTGTTTCGTAAAAACGGTTTTTCCGTTTATTTTCGCTAAGTCAATTATTTAATAAATTAATTTATTCGAAAACATTTTAGGTTGTGATTCCTAATAAACGTTTTAAGTTCACAATCATTAATTTAATATCGTTCGATATTATTTAATTTATCAAGTCGAAACGCGTTACTCACGTACGTATTCGCAAAGATCGTCACCTTTCCGAATCCGACGCTCGTATCGTATTTCGATTTTGATTAACAATTTATGGAACATCATTTCAGAATATTATTCTTAATAATTATATTCGTGTGAATCGTCATCCACTCGAATACATTTATTAAGTTAACATTTCTGAATTAATATTCGCGTTTAAGTAATGTTCGTAACCTCACTTCGCGTAATTAATTCTCATTATTTATTAACTTTAATATTATCATTCCCAATCCAAAACCCACTAAACCATAGTCACTGACACATCCATGATAGACCGAAATATGCATATATATAGGGCATATGTAAGGGTCAGTCGCAACTGCCCTAGCCACCGTCCCACCGCTATTTCGATAAACCATGACCATGGGTCCTTGACTACGTTTAGTAACCAGACTCAAACAAACTTCCAGTTCCATCACAAATCCATTCTCATTCCATAATCCTTCATCATTAGTAATACGTAACTGCAATAAACACTACGGGTCTGTGTAGTTGAATTTTTAACTAAACTTCCCGTGGTTTACGCGTATAATAATTTTTAACCATGTATACCAGCAACAGTGATAATATCAGTAAAGTCAATCAATAATCTCATAATCATTAATAATCATAAATATCCAGTCGTAACAGTACATTCGTACGGATGTACGGACGTACGGACAACTGAAAGTACAGTGATGTTACAGTCTCCCCTAGTTAAAGGAATTTCGTCCCGAAATTCAACTTGGAGTGACCGTAGTAAATAAATATGGGTACTTAAGCTTCATCTGATCTTCCCGCTCCCATGTGAATTCTGGACCCCGCTTCGATTCCCAACGTACCTTGACAATTGGAATTCTACTGCGTTTGAGCTGTTTAATCTCGCGATCCATTATCTCCACTGGTTTTTCAACAAAGTGCATGGTATCATCGATGCGGATGTCATCGAGTGGTACCTGAAGATCCTGATCAGCTAAGCACTTTCTTAGATTGGACACGTGAAACGTCGGGTGCACATTACTAAGTTCAGGAGGAAGTTCTAACTTGTAGGCAACCTTCCCGATCCGTTCAAGGATCTTAAAAGGGCCAACATAACGTGGAGCAAGCTTCCCCTTCTTCCCAAATCGAACAACGCCCTTCCAAGGCGACACTTTAAGCAATACCATATCTCCCACTTCAAACTCCAAAGGTTTCCTTCTTTTATCCGCGTAGCTTTTCTGTCGACTGCGAGCAGCTAACAGATTGTCACGGATCTGGCGGATCTTGTCGGTCGTTTCCTGAATAATCTCAGGACCAGTGATCTGCGAATCGCCGACTTCGGTCCAACAAATAGGTGACCGACACTTCCTGCCATAAAGAGCTTCAAACGGTGCCATACCAATGCTCGCGTGATAACTGTTGTTATACGAGAACTCAACCAATGGTAGATGGCTATCCCAATTGCCACCGAAATCGATGACACAAGCTCTCAACATGTCTTCCAGTGTTTGAATCGTTCGCTCCGTTTGACCATCCGTTTGAGGATGATAAGCAGTGCTAAGATCCAGTCTTGTTCCAAATGCTTCATGAAGTGATTCCCAAAATCTTGCCGTGAAACGAGCATCACGGTCCGATATTATGCTTAAGGGAATACCATGTCGGCTAATGATCTCATCAATATAGATACGAGCTAACTTCCGCACAGGGTAAGTTTCGCGTATCGGTAAGAAATGAGCCGACTTGGTCAATCTGTCAACAATCACCCAGATACTATCCTTTCCGTTTGCGGTTCGTGGGAGTTTAGTAATGAAATCCATGGAGATATTCTCCCACTTCCACATCGGTATTTCTGGTTGTAGTAACAATCCCGAAGGTCGCTGATGTTCTGCCTTGACTTTGGCACAGTTAAGGCACTTTGATACATATTCAGCAATATCCTTCTTCATTCCAGGCCACCAATACAAGCCCCTAAGGTCTTGATACATCTTATCAGAGCCCGGATGGATTGAGTAACGAGATTTATGAGCTTCATCCATAATCAGCATCCTCAGATCACCCCTGTTCGGTATCCACAACCGATTTAAATAATACATTAATCCATCATCTTTAGTTTCCAATAAGATTTCAGCCCCGCAAGACATCTCATTTTTCAAGTTATCCTGAGCTAATGAGAGTTGTTGGGCTGTGAGAACATCATTACGGAGGTTAGTGTGCACTCGGACACTATGGATCTGAACTTGACTTTTGCGACTAAGCGCATCTGCTACTACATTCGCTTTACCAGGATGGTAGCGAATTTCACAGTCATAATCATTTAACAGTTCAACCCATCTCCGTTGTCTCATGTTAAGCTCTTTCTGATTCAGAATATGTTGTAAACTCTTATGATCAGTAAAGACTACACACTTAGTGCCATAAAGATAGTGTCTCCATATCTTCAAGGCAAACACGACTGCACCAAGTTCCAAGTCGTGTGTGGTGTAGTTCTTTTCGTGAATCTTCAATTGTCTTGATGCATAAGCCACAACCTTTCCCCGTTGCATGAGAACACAACCGAGACCTAAGTTGGATGCATCACAATAAACCACAAAATCATCATTTCCATCAGGCAGTGTCAAAACAGGAGCATCACAAAGTTTCTGCTTCAAGGTCTGAAATGCCTCTTCTTGCTTTGGTCCCCACTCGTATGGCCTATTTTTCTGAGTCAAAGTAGTGAGAGGGACAGCAATCCTGGAGAAGTTCGATATGAACCGCCGATAGTAACCGGCGAGTCCAAGAAACGATCGAATCTCCGTCGGTGTCTTCGGCGTGCTCCAATTCTTCACAGCATCAATCTTTGCAGGATCCACGTGAACACCGTATTCGTTGACTATGTGCCCCAAGAATTGAACTTCCTTAAGCCAAAATTCACATTTAGAGAATTTGGCATACAGTCGCTCCTCTCTTAGGATCTCCAAAACCAACTTAAGGTGTTTCTCGTGTTCTTCCTTAGTCTTTGAGTAGATCAGAATATCATCAATGAATACTATCACAAATTTATCCAAGTATGGCCTGCAGACTCGGTTCATGAGGTCCATGAAAACCGCAGGTGCATTGGTAAGGCCGAAAGGCATTACCAGAAATTCATAATGGCCATATCTTGTTCTGAAAGCAGTCTTGGGAATATCATCATCATGTACGCGAAGCTGATGATACCCAGACCTAAGATCGATTTTTGAAAACCATGCCGAGCCTTGAAGCTGATCGAAGAGATCATCGATACGCGGCAGTGGATATCGATTCTTGATTGTAAGTTTGTTCAATTCGCGGTAATCGATACACATTCGGAATGACCCGTCCTTCTTCTTGACAAACAGGACCGGTGCACCCCATGGCGAATGGCTCGGGCGAATAAACCCTTTATCGGTAAGTTCTTGTAGCTGGGTCGCCAATTCTTGCAATTCCGAAGGCGCAAGTCTATAAGGAGCTTTGGCGACTGGGTTCGCACCAGGTACTAAGTCGATTCGGAACTCAACTTGACGTTCTGGTGGAAGACCCGGTAAATCGTCTGGAAAAACTTCTGGAAAATCTCGTATCACCGGAACATCTTCAATTCTCTTTTCTTTCTCTTTCTTCTCCACAATGTGTGCTAAGAAGGCTATACATTTCTTCCTAAGGTACTTATGTGCTTTAGTGCAAGACATCAGCTTAAGACCTTTACTAGCAGTTTCTCCAATTATTCTCAAAGTTTCACCCGAAGCTAAAGGAATACGAATATATTTCTCATGACAAACAATCTCCGCTCTGTGGGTGGCTAACCAGTCCATGCCTATGATAATATCAAAGCTACCAAGATGCATAGGTATAAGATCAATTGGGAAAACGTGATCATTTAAGTTCACCGTACATCCAACGATAATAGTGTCAATATCAATAGTGTTTCCGTCAGCCACTTCCACGTTAAACGGTTTATCTAAGTATGTACGTGTTCTACCAAGCAAGCATTCAAAATCATATGAAACGAAACTCCTATCGGCACCAGAATCAAACAAGACAGATGCATAAGAGTTGTTGATCAGAAATGTACCGTTGACCACATCCTGGTTGGCTTGAGCAGCTGGAGCATTCAGTTGAAAAGCCCGGCCTCTTGCCACCCTTTGATTATTCCCAGTCAACTTTGGGCAGTGATTCCTGAAGTGACCCACTTCACCGCACTCATAACAGGCTCTTGCCTGTGCCTGAGGTACCTGGCGGACGGGTACAGCTGGTATAGGTTGTGCAGGAGGAGCTGGCAGTGCAAGCGGTGCATGTTGCAACCTTTGTGCTTGCGGTGCACTCCGACAAACATTAGCAAAGTGACCAAACTTGCCGCAATTGTTGCAGACGCGACATGGCAAATTTGGTACGTGATGATATCTGCAGGTATGACACTGAGGAGTGTTCCCAGTGAAATTCCTGGCAGTTGAATTGTTTGAGGATTGCTGCGCAGATTTGGCAGCAGGAGCAGTGACCATGAAGTTTCTGGTCTTCCTCTTCTTGTTGTTACTTTTCGATGAACTAGCGGCTTCAGACTTGACTTCAGTTTTGACTTCCTTTGCAGTAGTCTTGGTGTCAGTCTTCTTGTGTCCCTTCCGGGTAAGTGTTCCATTCCTAACGTGATTATCAGTAAGAGTTGCAGATAATCGGATTGCAGCCTCAAGTGTTTTGGGATTGCTCCCATAGACTGTATCCTGAATCTGCACCGGCAGCCCGCCGATATACTTCTCAATCGCCCTCTCCAAGGGTGTCACCATATGAGGCACCAGTAGACTATACTCATGGAACTGAGTATTATAGATGACGTTCTCCCCGCTATCCTGCTTGAGTTCCCAGAACTCAGTCTCCAGTTTCCTCATTTCGCTTCGAGGACAGAATTCAGTGGTCATCAGATTTTTGACCTCCGTCCATGTCAGTGCAAGTGCAGTATCCACTCCCCTAGTTCGCTTTTCCCCATTCCACCAAGTCAGTGCTCTCTTTTGGAAAACACTGGTGGCATAGCGAACTTTCAGATTCTCGGGACATTCGCTGTTGATGAAGGTGTTCTCCATACTCTCGAACCACTGCAGCAGACCAGTGGCTGATTCAGCACCCGTAAATTTCAGGGGATTGCAGGAATTGAAGTGTTTGAATGTGCAAGTTGTCTGGTTTGCACCACCTCGATTCTGGTTAATGTTCTGGTTAGCCTGAGTCAGTTGGCTCACCAATCCAGAAATAAGTGTAGCTAACTCTTGTATGCCGGAGTTGGCATTACTGTTGTTAGCTTCCCCATTGTTCGAGTCATCTTCGTTGTGACGGCGAGGCGGCATGTTTCTGAAGGAAATAGAGACATGTTACTACCGTTTACAACGTAAGTCATACAAACAATGGTCAATTGAGTTTATTTTCAACAGTTAGGATTACATATAGGAACTATATTTATTTCCTATCTGTTATTTAAACTCATAATGTCTATAAATTTGCCTATTATCATTCTAAGGGTCCTAGTTGGTCATAACTAGTGTTAGCTAACTATTTCCTAAATCCTATACGTTCTTCACTCTATACTAACACTGACAACCTCCCAATGCAATGCAACAAGCTTATATATAGGGCATATGCAGAGGTAGATCGCAATCTCCCCTACACCGTCCCACCACCGTTCCATTGCACCACGATTATGCCCTTGTTAGTGTGTAGAGTGTGTCATGCATTTCACCATAATTCTCACTTCACAAACCTTATCCTTAGTAGGATAATTTTGAGTGAAGTGATCTCTAGTTCCCTTGGACAGTTAGGTTCGCCTAATGTCTAAGTTCACCTGACATATAGGCTTACCTATTCCTAAGCTCACCTAATGTCTAAGTTCACCTGACATTAAGGTTCCTCTAACTGTCTAAGTTCACTAAATCAATGTCAATCTCAATGTCAAACTCATCAATGAGGGTTCATATCATCACAAAGTGCTCTTATTGTCACTAAGTGTTCATATCCTCCCTATAGTTTATTCTCATCAAGTGTCCATACCATCACTAAGTGTTAGTATCATCACTATGCGTTTATATTATCATCAAGTGTCTATATCATCACCCAAGTCCATATTCCATCACTAATCGCTCATATCGTTCATTATTCCTATGCACCCTACGTGTCCAATCCGTATGTTTTATAAGGGAATTTATAAGTGTTTATCAAGTGTGATCATCCAAAGTGTCATTCCAAACCAACCTTAACCAACAAACCATCAACATCCATCTCACAATAATTCCTAGTAATATCCTAAGTTCCTGACACTGACAGACCCCCGATATACTACAAATGGTATATGTATAGGGCATATGTAGGGGTCAGTCGCAACTGCCCCAGCCACCGTCCCACCACCTTTGTAGTATACCACGAGTATGTCCTTGTCTGGTGTTTACAATATAAACAGATAATTCCTAAAGCAAATAATTCATAAACAATTTATTTCCTAAGCAAGTAATTTCCCAAACGGTAGTTCCCACATTCTTCAATACTGACATCCACCTAATGTACCGTAAATGGTATATATATAGGGCATATGTAAGGGTCAGTCGCAACTGCCCTAGCCAACGTCCCACCACCTTTACGATACACCACGTGCATGTCCTTATCGAATCATTAGGGCACACGTAAGCAAGAGATCAATAAGCAGCATATATATCAGATGTATAACAGGAGTTCAATTAACATGTAATAAACACATAAGCATGAAATCCTGAATATACTAACTAGTGTATGAATTTATTCATACTAGGGTATCCTACGGTTATAGACTAGGTCAACCATTTCTAGTAACCTAATTCCCTATAACCCAGGCTCTGATACCAATCTGTAACACCCCGACCGACGGCGGAATCATCGGGATGCCACGAGGGATGTGTAGATTGTTCAAAAGCTCATGGGCATCTAAATCATATCATCATATATCATTTAATCAACCACAATAATTACACAAAAATCATGTTCATCATGAATCAAATACATCAAATTCACAAAAGATTTAGTTAAACTAACTAAACTCTAATCGCCAGAAATTTAGTTAATTAACTAAGTCCAAGAATCCTATATGATGATGATGTCCAAAATAGAAGAGATCATCCTCTTCATCCTACTTGTCTCCATCACCTGAAACATGTAAGAAAACAAGTGTCAACTACAAAAGTAGTTGGTGAGTAATCATAAGTTTTTATATTTAAAAATGTTTTAGTAAAATGCGTTTGAAAGTTTATGCTTAAAATGGTTTTATAAAATGCTTTGTTTAAAACGGGTAAAAAGCTTATGATCTTCTTGAGAAATCCATATGAATACCTGTATGAGATAATCCAACTCACATCCATCAATTCAACAGTCAAACACATACACAATCACATAACCACATAACCAAATCAATCATAGCCAATCACAAATAATCATAATCAAATATAAGCAATCCATCCACAACAATTCAACCAAACTCAATCAATCATATTCTCAATCAATGTTCGTGACTATACATGATTCCTTATGTATTTAACATAAGTTAGATACATGAATCATGGAGTGGTCGCTAACCACGTGACAATACATGAAGTCAAAGCAATTAACCGAAGTCAAGAGCAGTACTTCACGGATGTGGAAACCCTCCACGTGACAATACATGAAGTCAAAACAATCAACCGAAGTTAAGAGTAATGATTCACGGATGTGGAAATCATCCACGTGACAATACATGTAATCTTTGTTATTGACCTAAGTCAATAACAATGTTTACACGGATATAAAAGAATAATAGATAACCCAATAATAATAATATTTTCAAATGTGAATATCATGTTGATAAACAGGTATTAACCTTGTGTTATCAAAATAATATTTAAACCGGTATACATGTTTCACCTCCGAGTTTTAAAACCAAAAACAGTTTAAAGAAAGGGAGGTTATGAGAACTCACCTGAAGTCCTTAGATTTCGGGTTCTCGTATAATGCGCGCTCGCGTAGATAAACTCAAGACCAACTCAACAATCTGTAGTTAATAGGTGTTCGTGTTTATAAGCATATGCACATTATTTCGATTTAATGATCACAAATCCCCCTCTTTTAATTCATTAGTGTTTTCTTAACTTAGTTTACTTAATCTAAGTTAATATGAATTTCAAAATCTTTTATAAATGTGTATCATCTATTGATAATTTAGTCTTGTTAGTTTCTAACTATGTCATCATAATCCACTTGTTATGATGTCATAGATATACAATTTCATGCATGTTCACTATGCTAACCACCTTAGTTTAAGTTGATAACACCCTAATTAGAGTTTAATAAAATCCATACTTAAGTTGATTATTATTCAACTTCACCATACAAAGCATCCTTAATTTCCTTAAATTAAACGAATAAAGTGTTTAACTCAAATAGTTCATACATTGTACATTTAATCCCTTCATCAAATTTATGTATTTAAAACCAAAGGTGGTGGCCATATTTGCCCATGCATGTCTGAACATGTATACATACATATATATATATAATCAAGTCCCTTGTATATATTCTTAACCTCCTAATCAATGAAAACTAAGTTGTTTACCACATGGGGCAGCGAACCTTCTAGCCTACCTGAAGTAGGTTCGTCCGAATGGGGTTAGGGTTCGTCCCATGGAGGTTCGGCCCATGCAGAACGTGTGAGGGTTCGTGGCTCAAACGAAACAGAGGGTTCGGCCTAAGAGGAATGGTTCGGCTACATTAGGGTTCGGTTGTTTCCATTTTCGCCTCAAAGGTTCGACCAAACTATGTGTTTCCCGCCCATGCAGGTTCGTGAACCAAAAAGGTTCGGTTCCCACGGTTCGTGGCTCATGGGTTCGTAGGTGAAAAGGGTTCGGCTACCTTGAAGCCTAAGGTTCGTTTTCCTAAGCTAATGGTTCGCCTAGGATGAAAAGGTTCGCAGCCCTTGTGGTGTTAACAGGTTTGTCGACCTGCCCTTCGAACCCAACCGCAATAGCTGTTCATCACCTTCATCATCAAGTTCCTGCTGTTTTCAAGGCTATACATGGTCTTCTATATCTCGTTTTAGGGTTTCATAAGTGATTAACTAGATTATCTCTACCACAAGTTCAACATTCGCGATCTAACAACAAAACCGTGAATAAAACCTTAGATTTACCTCGTTTTGTCGACCAAACGTGAGTTTTTCTTGTATCTCCTTGTTCTCCTTGATTCCCCGGTCGTCTAGGCTCCGAGATCTCGCGATTTCGTCAAGAAACGGAGGAGTTACCTTAGAGAGAAGTTAGAGAGAGAAAGCTTGGACGAAAATGGAGTTTAGAGAGAGAAAGGTGTAGGTGAAAAGTGAGAAGGAAGAGGGAGAACTCTTCCTTATATCGCGTACTATCGCCACGCGTCCGGTCTCGTTTTTATCGCGATAAAATATTATAAACGATCGGTTTTTATCATAAAACACGTTTAAAATATAAAATGTTTAAATAAATAAATTTCGTTTAATAAGGTGATTTTAAATAAATTGTTTCGTAAAAACGGTTTTTCCGTTTATTTTCGCTAAGTCAATTATTTAATAAATTAATTTATTCGAAAACATTTTAGGTTGTGATTCCTAATAAACGTTTTAAGTTCACAATCATTAATTTAATATCGTTCGATATTATTTAATTTATCAAGTCGAAACGCGTTACTCACGTACGTATTCGCAAAGATCGTCACCTTTCCGAATCCGACGCTCGTATCGTATTTCGATTTTGATTAACAATTTATGGAACATCATTTCAGAATATTATTCTTAATAATTATATTCGTGTGAATCGTCATCCACTCGAATACATTTATTAAGTTAACATTTCTGAATTAATATTCGCGTTTAAGTAATGTTCGTAACCTCACTTCGCGTAATTAATTCTCATTATTTATTAACTTTAATATTATCATTCCCAATCCAAAACCCACTAAACCATAGTCACTGACACATCCATGATAGACCGAAATATGCATATATATAGGGCATATGTAAGGGTCAGTCGCAACTGCCCTAGCCACCGTCCCACCGCTATTTCGATAAACCATGACCATGGGTCCTTGACTACGTTTAGTAACCAGACTCAAACAAACTTCCAGTTCCATCACAAATCCATTCTCATTCCATAATCCTTCATCATCAGTAATACGTAACTGCAATAAACACTACGGGTCTGTGTAGTTGAATTTTTAACTAAACTTCCCGTGGTTTACGCGTATAATAATTTTTAACCATGTATACCAGCAACAGTGATAATATCAGTAAAGTCAATCAATAATCTCATAATCATTAATAATCATAAATATCCAGTCGTAACAGTACATTCGTACGGAGGTACGGACGTACGGACAACTGAAAGTACAGTGATGTTACAGAGGGAGAGGGAGTTTGGTTGTGACTAGACTCCCACCTGCGCTTGCGATCTTGAGGCTTCAGGTGTTCACCCCTCTTGGGTAGCTTACCATGTGTTACCGCTTGGTTAGTTAGATGATGAGCCAAACAAATAGTGGGTTGAATGAGAGTGGGGTCTGTTGTGGTAATCAGGTTTCGGATTTGTTCAGGTAGTCCACTAACGTATGGATCGATCTTTCTGTAGTCCGGAGTCACCATTTCTGGGCACTGTTTACACCATTCGTGAAATCGAGTGGTGTACTGTTCAATTTCAGATCCTTCCATGTTTTGACTCCAACACTCCTCCGGTTTCTTGATCTCGTTCTGAGGATGGTATTCTTCCTTCAACATCTTAATGAAATTTTCCCATGGTATTGAGTTAGCGGTCTCCAGACTCAGTTTTTGGACTTGTGAATTCCACCAAATGAGGGCCTGTCCCTCTAGAGTTCCGGTAGCGAATTTCACTTTGTTCTCCTCAGAGCACTCGCACATACAGAAGATTGTCTCAGTCTTCCTAATCCATCGGAGCAGTCCCCCTGCTCCTTCCGGCCCCTTGAATGTTAGAGGGTGATAACTAAGGAAGGTCTTGAATAGGCATCCTCTCGAGTTGTTGTGAGCCTCGTTATTCGTTTCATTGTTTACGCGTGTAGTCTTGTAATCCTTTATAGCCTTGTTAACCCGTTGTTCCATCATGGCCTCGATAGTAGCGGAATTGATTGATTGATCGTTAGTACGCACGTACGTTCCTTGTCCAGCCATTGGTAAGTATGTATCTACAATAGGTTTTGTATTACTCACTGTTAGAATTATTGCGTGTTAGCATGTGTAGGGAGGAAACATATCATAAGCTTGAGATGTCATTTCAAAAGAAGAGTCATAGATTTGACGAGATTACTGCTACCAAAATGATTTGTATGAGCACAACTTGCTCATATCGGTTCTAAAAATAGTACAATACTATATATAATAAAGAAATAGACCACTTGGTGGAAATAGTGAAGCTCGAGTCCCCACTTTCAAAGGTGTACTATACGGTTTCCCTGATGGTTGTAGCTTATCAATTGAACTTGCCAGAATTTGTATGTACCTATAAATTCACGATTACGTTGGCCACCATAATCGTCAATTTATCTTACACAGTCATTCTAGTTCATTCAATCTCAAGCTACTTAACAACCTCGGGTTTGAAGTTTTTGTTTCCTGAGTGTCGATACTAAGGTTAAAATTCATAAACATGCGTCATTTGACTGGGTTTACACTCAAGAAACGAGTTGGAAAAAGCGTTCGATTCGAGTTGGATCGTGCTATAGAAGTCTTATTCCTAGCATAGAAGAGTTTCCCTTCGGTCTTGAGTTCGCCTTTTCGCTAATTCTCTTGCACAGGTCGCAAGTGTAGTTGAGTGTTAATGCCCTCGGAGGCATGCTCGTAAGAGTTAGATCAAGTCACAAAGCATATTACCGAACTATACACATAATGTGTTGTGTGAAACTAGTGTAGCGTCTAAGCATAGAGCTATGGCTATAGTCTAAGTTTACTACATGCAAACCTAGTTCCCTATAACCAAGGCTCTGATACCAGTCTGTCACACCCCCAAATTCCCACTCGTGGTGTTAGTCCACGTGGGTGTGACGTGGCAGGATCACAGCTCATGGTCATATAGAACGACTCTATATGAGTTACACAAGCAAACAGTTTTGTAAAAACAACACAGGTTTAATATATAAACAGCGGAAATGCAAATGTTAAACAGCGGAAGTATAAATTGTTGCAGCGGATAATAAAGTGTATCAGACACTACATTGTTTAAATTGTTTCAAATCAATCAATGCAAACAAAAGCCTAGGACAAGAGTCTATATGCAAGTCAGACTCCTTAATGTATCCTTGTGCGCATCCTAGCTTGCAGTCCACTAGTTACCTGAGAGTACATGCGAAAAAGTGTCAACTATAAAGTTGGTGAGTTCACAGGTTTAAGTATTTGAAAGCAGTAAAACAGTCATATATACTGAGTATGTTAAATAGTTGTGTTGGATCTACGATCCGTAGAGTGTGTCATGTCATCTTACCGAAACTCGACTGTTCCCATTTGCCTCTGCGGGTCATCGCTGAACCCGCCATCAACATCGATATTACACTCGTTATGACCGCCAGTCAACGTTGTTGCCGAGTGGGGCTAGTCAAACCCAGTAGTACTACGTAATAACGACTCGTTTGTACACAACTAACGGTAAGGGTAGAGAGGACTTGATGCGATAATAGTACACTCAAAATAGTTTTGTGACATACCAGTCATATATCTAAAGCAGTTGCATAGCATTCTCACCCCAAAAGATTAGTAAAACAGTTAATGAGTAAAAGTGGGGCTGTAAACTCACCTGAGTTTGAGTAGCGTGTGTTCTTACGAGAACAGTGTAGCTCGCCGGCTAGTAGTTACCTATATCACATAGGTATTATAAGTTTGTGATCATATTTGTGTTGGTCTCACAGGACCGTATTCGTGTCTGAACAACTCCTGGTTGTTATGTGGGTCGCGTCGACCGTGGTTGACCGTGTTTGACCAAGTTTGACTTAAAGTTGACCGTGTCAAGTCAACGACCCGTTGGTGAACCGTGTGGTGGTTTGTGACTCATGTAGCAATCGTGTAAGTGTTTGTCGTGTGCAAAACGCGTAGGTCACGTTTATAGACAACTTACTATTTATAGTAAGTTTCCCTTTATAGAAAGTTCACAAAGCATATCGGTTTTAAAGTTCTAGCATGCTCATTTGTCCTACGTGATCATGTTAACACATAGCACATCATCATACGAAGTCACATAAGTCGTTTTCATCATGTTTGAACATAAAAGTTTCCTAAAATGGAAAGTTTCCATTTCTAGCATACGTGACATCGGTAACCATCTAACTTAGTGTCAAATCATCACATTATAGCATAATGAATCATTTAGCATGTTCAAATCTTTCAACACGTTGACAAGTCGGTTTTTGTAAAAATAAAGTTACTAAATATAGTAACTTTCTAGTTTTGCATAGAAATAACCACTTTAACATTTCTAAACTAATTTTCATATCACCAATCATCATAATATGCTACCTAGCATCATGTAAACATGTTAACATAGCCAAATCCATCACTTATCATCATTTCAACAACAAAAGTTACTAAAAATAGTAACTTATCACATATGACCTTAATCATCCCTAAAAATCATGATCTAAGCATTCAAATCATCATAATATCCATCAAACAACATACTAGTGTTCATGCATGTTCATCATTTTCACCAAATGTTCAACTAGTGACAAAAAGTTACTAAAATAGAAAGTTTATCAAGAATCATCATTTCAACCATTTTAAACAAATCTAACCATGAGTAATCCTTCCTATATCATCAATAAGCATATCAACATACTCAAGATCATCCCAACACTCATGGATCATACATGCATGGCAATACAATGTCACAAAACATCATTTTTATCATCAAGGCTTGAACCCGTCATTTTAGATCATCATAAAACATCATCTAATCACCTTAGATCGTCAAGAATCATAGTAAAACAAACAAACCCAGAAGCTAAACTCGTGCATGTGCTCTATAGGTGTTTGCATGTGAGATTTACACATGCATGTGTGTGTGTGAGTATGGTAGGTGTGTAAAACCCATGGAAACTACCTTCCAAAGCTTCAACTGATCGAGATGGTTGCTTCTACAGCTCCTGGAGCTTCTGGTTCGTGGGTCTTGACGAGAACAAGGAGTTGGTGTTGATGGTCAAGCCTCTATGAAGTCACCAAGCTTCAATCTTCAAGTTCCAAGCTTCAAAGTTGGTCTCTAATGGCTTCCAAGGCTGTTACAGGGGTGTAAAGGAAGAAGAGGGTCGAGAGGTTGAGTGTATAGCCGAAGAAATGATGAGGACAAGTAGTGTAGGCATCATGGTTCTTGGATTTATAAGATTTTGTCGACTGGGCGGTGTCGCGTACCGCGGAGAGGATTTAAAAGATTCCCCGCGTACCGCGGAGGATTTCGGGAGTCAACCCCCGCGATGTATGTCGCGTATCGCGGGTGGGATTGCTTGTTGGGCTACCGCGTACCGCGGTGGGCTCCCAAAGAGCCCAATAAGCCCTTTTTCATGGGTTTGATCCGTTCGTCGTCGTTTTCACGCTTTCGAACCATCGTTTGGCCTCGTTTGAACTCCCTAGTTCAATGTGAGAGGGTTTCGTGAAGTTTCGAGTGTTGTGCTACACAGTGTGCTTGACGTTCACCAACGTTCGTGTGTTTTGACACGTGTGTGCTGTTTGTCGATAATTCTACGAATTATCTAGTCATGTGTCAGTATTCGTACTATCGTGCCACGTGTCACACTAAATTAATCTAATTCTAGTGCCACGTGTACCTAATGCATTTAAATAAACATTCAAATAAATAAGTTGCTGACCTGGAATTTACGGGGTGTCACAGCTGACGTGTCACTATTACATAAATCAGAACAATTCATATTCCCTATTTAATGAATTTAACCCTAATAAATACACAATTTACAAAATAAAATAAATAAATAAAAACTAATTACATATTTATTATACTGATCTATCTAAACTTTTCACATATTTTAATCATCTTTATCTTCTCTTCACACATCCCATGAATCCCATGGGTACCTGTTGAAAATAAGGAAAACCAACAAAACGAAATACGGCTGAGCCAAAAATTGCTCAGTAACGGAAGAACAATAGTAATGATGAGAAATAAAAAAAACGATTACAAAAGCGACAAAAGATAGTGGTGGCAAAGAAAGCGGACGCATTTCAACTATGATAACGAATGTCAGAACGAACTAACCATACGATTAACAATTTCAATTAATCAGAACGAATTGTGACACCCTGTAATTTCCAGGTCAGCTTTATATTTATTTAAATGTTTATTTAAATGCTTTATGTACACGTGGCACTAGAATTAGATTAATTTAGTGTGACACGTGGCACGACAGTACGAACACCGACACACAACAGGATAATTCGTAGAATTATCGGCAAACAGCACACACGTGTCAAAACACACGAACGTTGGTGAACGTCAAGCACATTGTGTAGCACAACACTCGAAACCTCACGAAACACTCACACATTGAACTAGGAAGTTCAAACAAGGCCAAACGATAGTTCGGAAGCGTGAAAACGACGACGAACGGATCAAACCTATTGAAACAGGCTTATTGGGCTCTCCAGGGGCCCATCGCGGTACGCGATGGCCCAACAAGAAGACCATTCGCGGTGCGCGACCAACAACGCGGGGGTTTGACCTCCGGAATCCGCCGCGGTACGCGGAGATAATTTGAAAGCCTCATCGCGGTACGCGACAACGCCCAGTCGACAAAATCTTTATAAATCCAAGACAATGATGCCTATTCTACACTTTTCACTCATTATCTCCGGTTCTACACTCTACCAGTCGACCATCCTCCCTCCCTAACCTCTGTTACACCCAATTTCCACCATTAGAAGCCATTGAAGAACACTTTGGAAGCTCAAGACTTGGAGCTTTGGAGTCCATCACCCTCAAGGAGGCTTAGAACCATCACCATCTTTCTTGTCCTCAATCAAACCCACGAACCAGGAGCTCCAGGAGCTGTGGAACCAGCCATCTCAACGATTTGGAGCATCTAAGGTAGTATCTATGGCTAAAACACTCTTTAGACACTCACACACTCACATGCAATGCTTGAAACCCACATGCAAACACCCACAATCCACATGCACGAGTTTTGCTTCTGGGTTTGATAGTTTTAATGTATTCTTTGATGATCTATGATGTTATAATGGTGTTTTATGATGATCTAAGTTGATGAGTATAAGTCTTTTGCTTAAAATGATGATTTGGGATGATATTGATGCATGCATGTATGATCCATGAGTGTTGGGGTGATTTTGGATGTTCATGGATGTTTATTGATGATATTAGAAGATGATTTTATGGTTAGATTGGATTGTAATAGTTAAAATGATGGGTTTTGATAAACTCTCTATTAATAGAAACTTTTTAGTTAAGTAATGGTGATATGGGTGATATTTGACAACATGCATGTCCATGGATTGCTAGTTAAATGCTATTAGAATGATATTGATGTTTAGAATGTGATTTTGATAAGGTTTAAGGTCATTTTTACATAGTTACTATAATTAGTAACTTTTTATTGATGAAATGTTAATAGATTGTGGTTTGGACTATGTTAACATGTTTATATGATGTTAGATGATTTATTAGGATGGTTTATGACATAAAAATGGTTTAGAAATGTTTAAATGGTCATTTTGATGCAAAAACAACAAAGTTACTATTTATAGTAACTTTCTTTTTACAAGAACCGATTTGTCAACGTGTTGAATGATTTGAGCATGCTAAATGACTTAATATGTTTTGATATGATGTTTAGATGCTAAGATAGATGGTTTCCGATGTCACGTATGCCAAAAATGGAAACTTTCCATTTTAGGAAACTTTTATGTGCTAACTTGTTATAAACGACTTATGTGACTTTGTATGATGATGTGTTATGTGTTAACATGATCACATAGGACTAACGAGCATGCTAGAACTTTAAAACTGTCATGCTTTGTGAACTTTCCAAAAATGGAAACTTACTATAAATAGTAAGTTGTCCATAGACGCGACTTGCGCGTTTTGCACACGACGAGCACTTACACGATTGCTACACGATTCACAACCGTCACACGGTTCACCAACGGGTCGTTGACTTGACACGGTCAACTTTGGTCAAACACAGTCAAACACGGTCAAACACGGTCAAACACGGTCAATATGGACCAATACGAGCAAACACGGTCATTGAGAACCGACACGGACAAACATGAACAACCAAGGGTTGTTGGACACGAACACGAGCACTAACACAGACACTAGCACGGTCACATACACGAACTCACGTACGGTATACGATATAGGTTGCCGGTGACTGACGTGCCTACTACATCAGGAGCTTACGCATACTTACGTTCACATCACTAAGGTGAGTTTACGGCCCCTCTTTACTCTTTTTCAAACGCTTTCAAATAGGGGGAGAATACTAGTTACATCGAGTCAAACATTTATTACTGTACAAACATATTTGGTGTATGCTGGTTTATTGGACAAACATTAAGTGTTGAACTCGTATTAAGCCCTCACAAAGTCTTACCGTTAATGTACGAACAACGTGGTAGATTTGGATGGATCCATTAGGGAATGACTAACCCCACGAGGCACTATGTTGAATGGATGTCATAACCCGTGCAAATTCTGACCTAACTTGCTATGTATGCGAGACATAGCGGAGGCAAGGACAAACAAGTCTAGTTCGGTAGTGACGCACTGACACTTTGGGCCTAGGGCTCGGTACTAACATTGATAAACAGCATGACACACTTTCTTACTATATATGTATATCAAAACCTGTGAACTGACCAACCATTGTGTTGACACTTTTTCTAACTTGTATTCTCAGGTAACTAGCGCGGCTAGCATGAGGACAGGATTGCACAAATTAAGGGACGAGCATTAGGGACTTACATGCATTCTGTCATTTTGAAAACATTTTACTTTCATTTTGTTAAACAATGTTGTGTTAAACTATTTACATTTCCGCTGCATTTGGTCAAACATTTGATATTCCGCTGCAATATGACATGATAACTTTTATTCCGCTGCAAACTATTTTATGAGTGTATGTGTCAAACTTGGATTTGTAAAAGCATATAGAGGTGTTCTATATGACCTTGAGCTGTGATTCTGGACACGTCACATCCACGTGGACATACGCCACGAGTGGGAATTTGGGGGTGTGACAGACTGGTATCAGAGCCTTGGTTATAGGGAACTAGGTTTGCATGTAGTGAACTTAGACTATAGCCATTGCTCAACGCTAGACACTACACTTAGAACTTGCACACTGATGACATTGTTACTTATTAAACTGTTGCTTACTAACGAAGAACTTACAGGATGGCCAACAATGACAGCACCGGTAGGAACGCAGACCGACTCCCTACCACTGACGACATGGCTACAGAGAGCCGGCGACGGATTGATGATATCGTAGCCCAGGTTGACGCCGAGACGGATCGGCGGGCTAGGGACGCTACACGGGCCAGATATTGGGGATGGCTTCCCGCCATACTCCAGAGTTGGATCGTCGAGGAGAGAGTACCTCCATATCGATATCCCGGCGACACCGCTACAGGACATCGACTACCACCATTCGGAGTGCCGATGGAGCAGGCCTTCGCGGCACATGTTGCTTGCACTCGACGGGAGGTCGGGAAGACTAGGGGACTATCGGAAGAGGTTCGGGCTCTTCACGAGAAGAACGATCGACTAGAGAGACAAAACGATAGGCTGGAGAAACGCAACAACAGATTAGAGGCACAGATGGAGACTCTACGCCTCCAAGTGTCTCAACTGATGACCCAGCACGGACAGGTCGTTGACGTCGTGCAGGAGCATGATGTGCGTATCACCGAGAATCGGACCGACATAACCGAAACTCAGGCGACGGTGCAGGCTAGCGATGCCATGCTTAGCGCATGGGCTGCACAGTTTATTGAGGAACCACCTCAAGAGGATGGTCCTGAATTCGAGGCCGAGGACCTCGAAGAAGAGGACTTTGACGAGGATCCTAATGAGGATCCGGAGGAGGATGATGATGACGGAGACGCTGCCAGCGACATTTCGCACGTCTCTATGGATTCGGACTAGAGGACTCTTTTATTTTGTATTTTTCTTATTTTGGCCTAGACGAGCGGGATGTGCTCGAGGAACTTATTATGTATTTCCTTTTGAAATTATTGTACTTCAAGCTTATTATTAATGAGAATTATGTTTTGTTTTACTTATCGCATTTATGACCATGACTACTTGATGACATAACATCTGACTTGACTACCATCATGACATGTGATCTGACTTCTGACATGACATCTGACTTGCCTTCTCTCATAACATTGGCTAACACTCTAACTCATGCTAACTAACATTCTAACCTTCCGTATAGAATATGTCGGGAAGAGGAGCTAATGCCCTGAGACTCAAACGTAAGACCGAAAAGGCAAGGATCAACATGATGGTTGAACGCAGATTCAACAGGATGCTTGCGGAGTACGAAGCGAACAAGCACGCCAGCGAGACTAGTGGCACTAACAACGGTACTAACACTTGCCTAACATGACTAACACAGTGTAGATGTCACGCACTAACACACGACATTGGTTTCTGACAAGTAGGATCACAAGGGAACAACAACAAAGGATGTTCTTTCAAATCCTTTCTGAACTGCCACCCCCACAAGTTCAAAGGGACTGAAGGAGCTGTTGGGATGCTTCGCTGGGTGGAGAAAGTCGAATCTGTGTTCGCCATGTGCGACTGTGCTGAAGAGAATAAGGTTAAATACGCAACCGGTACACTGGAGGGACCGGCCCTCACATGGTGGAATACCCATGTTCAAACCCTGGGGTTGGACGGTGCCAACTCCATGTCATGGGCTGACTTCACCCGGCTACTGCAAGATGAATATTGTCCTCGTGATGAGATCAGGAAGTTGGAAGCTGAATTCTGGGTGCATAAGATGGTGGGATCTGAGATCGAGCAGTACTGCACTCGATTTCACGAGCTATGCAAGCTATGCCCGGCTATGGTGACGCCGGAATACAAGAAGATCGAGCAGTTCATCAGTGGACTGCCCGAGCAATTTCAAAGCATAGCGATGGCGTCTGACATCACCACCATCCAACCACTGATCAGACTGGCTCATAAGCTGACTGATCAAGCCGTAGCACAGGGCAAGCTACCGAAACGAGGCGAGCACGTGAAGCCTCAAGAAAGCCAGAAGAGGAAGTGGGAACCCAGCCACCCTCAAACTCATCAACCTCAACAACAACAAAGATCTGCACCAGCCAGAGCTTTCACTGCCACCCAACCCGATGATAAGGGGAAGGGTGTATACCAAGGGAAATACCCACTGTGCAACCGATGCTCATACCATCACACCGGGCAATGCGAACGATACCGATGCCTGAAGTGCGGAAGGCATGGTCACATGGCCAAAGATTGCAGATCAAGATTTCCTATCAACAACAACAATCCCAACAACCAACAAAATCAGCACAACAACAATCAGAACACTCTTAAGGGGTGTTATGAATGTGGCAAGCCGGGCCACATGAGGAGGGATTGCCCTCAACTAAAGAAGGCCGGAGGGGGAGCGGCCAAAGGCCGAGCATTCGTGATTGGCTCGGGGGAAGCCAAGGATGATCCAAACATCGTAACCGGTACGTTTCTTTTAAATAATGTCTACGCTAGCATATTATTTGATACCGGAGCCAATAGAAGCTTTATATCTAGTGAGTTTAGTAAGTTACTAGATGTTGCCCCAACACCACTAGATTATAAGTATACCGTAGAGTTAGCTGACGGCAAACTGATTGAAACACAACACATCTTCCGAGGATGCGTCATGGTTTTGGCGGATCATGAACTCGAAATAGATTTAATGCCTGTGACTCTCGGAAGCTTTGATGTGGTCGTTGGAATGGATTGGTTGTCCGCTAACCAAGCTGAGATCGTATGCAACGAGAAGATCGTACGAGTGACGTTGCAGAACGGAGAACAGATCTCAATTCAGTGGGAACGACGGGGCGTACCTCTGAACATTATGTCGTGCATGAAAGCGAACAAGTACCTCCAAAAGGGATACACTGCAATACTAGCCCTCATCGCAGAGCAACCAAAGAAGGAGAGGAAGATTGAGGACATCGCTGTAGTCCGCAATTTTCCCGAAGTATTTCCCGAGGATCTACCTGGACTACCTCCGAAACGACAAGTCGAGTTTCAGATAGACCTCGCACCAGGAGCAGCACCGATTGCTAAAGCTCCATATCGACTAGCACCGACGGAGATGCAAGAACTGTCTAATCAGTTGCAGGAGCTATTAGACAAGGGATTTATCAGACCAAGCTTCTCACCTTGGGGAGCACCGGTCTTGTTTGTGAAGAAGAAAGACGGATCATTCCGTATGTGTATTGACTACAGAGAGTTGAACAAAGTAACGATCAAAAATCGATACCCGTTGCCACGAATAGATGACTTATTTGACCAGTTGCAAGGGTCAAGCTACTATTCAAAGATCGATTTAAGATCGGGTTATCATCAATTGAGGATACAGGAGAATGATATTCCTAAGACTGCCTTTCGAACCCGATACGGACACTACGAATTCTTGGTTATGCCCTTTGGACTGACCAACGCACCAGCAGTATTCATGGATCTCATGAATAGAGTGTGCAAACCTTACCTGGACAAATTCGTGATAGTGTTCATCGACGACATCCTGATTTATTCAAAGGATCGGGAGGAGCATGCCGAACATCTAAGGCTAGTCTTGGAACTACTGAAGAAAGAGCAACTGTACGCGAAATTTTCAAAATGCGACTTTTGGATTCGCGAAGTCCAATTCCTTGGACACGTGGTTAATGAACAGGGAATACACGTAGACCCAGCCAAAATCGAAGCCATCAAAAACTGGGAAGCACCCAAGACTCCAACTGAGGTGCGGCAATTCCTTGGACTGGCCGGGTACTATAGGAGATTCATTGAAGGATTCTCAAAGATTGCCCAATCACTGACATCCTTGACACATAAAGATAAGAAATTCGATTGGGGAGACAAACAGGAATCTGCATTTAACTTGTTGAAGCAGAAACTATGCACTGCACCCATCCTATCCCTACCGGAAGGATGCGACGATTTCGTGGTGTATTGCGACGCCTCGAAACAGGGACTCGGTTGTGTACTGATGCAACGCGAGAAGGTTATAGCTTACGCTTCACGCCAACTGAAGGTGCATGAGAAGAACTACACGACACATGACCTTGAGTTGGGAGCTGTAGTATTTGCCTTGAAGATCTGGCGACACTACTTGTACGGCACGAAATGTACAATCTTTACCGATCATAAGAGCCTACAACACATCTTCGACCAGAAAGAGTTGAACATGAGACAACGAAGGTGGGTTGAACTCATAGGTGATTATGATTGCGCCATCAAGTACCATCCCGGTAAAGCCAACGTAGTGGCCGACGCGTTGAGCCGGAAGGAAACAACAAAACGCGTGCGTGCTCTACAACTCACGATTCATTCTGAATTGCCAAATCAGATACGAATCGCACAACAAGAAGCCCTAAAAATTGAAAACCTCACTCTTGAAGCCATGCGTGGCATGGATAAGCAAATAAAGGCAAAAGACGACGGAGCTTACTATTTAATGGATCGAATCTGGATTCCACGCTACGGAGGATTGAGAGAAGTAGTGATGGATGAAGCTCACAAGAGCCGGTATTCCGTACACCCGGGCTCTGACAAAATGTATCACGATTTGAAGACAACCTATTGGTGGCCGAACATGAAAGCTGAAATAGCAGCTTACGTAAGTAAGTGTTTAACGTGCTCAAAAGTCAAAGTTGAGTACCAGAAGCCATCAGGGTTACTGCAACAACCGGAACTACCAATGTGGAAATGGGAGCAGATTTCCATGGATTTCATCACTAAACTGCCAAAGACGGCAAGTGGTTGCGATACCATCTGGGTTATCGTAGACCGACTGACAAAGTCTGCACATTTTCTACCTATCTAGGAGACTGACAAGCTAGACAAACTCACTTGGATTTATTTGAAGGAAGTGGTCACTCGGCATGGAGTGCCAATCTCAATCATATCTGATCGCGACAGTCGATTCACGTCGCATTTCTGGAAGTCTTTGCATAAGGCTTTGGGCATGAGATTGGACATGAGTACCGCTTACCACCCGCAGACGGACGGGCAAAGTGAGCGAACGATACAGACACTGGAGGACATGCTCCGAGCCTGCGTTATTGACTTTGGGAGTAGCTGGGAATCTCATCTACCGTTAGTTGAGTTTTCGTACAATAACAGCTACCACACAAGCATCCAAGCTGCACCATTCGAGGCACTATACGGACGTAAGTGTCGATCACCCATCTGCTGGGCAGAAGTTGGAGACAGCCAACTGACTGGACCAGAGCTCGTGCACGAAACGACTGAAAAGATTGTACAAATACGCAAACGAATGGCAGCGGCTCGGGACAGACAGAAAAGCTATGCTGACAAAAGACGCAAACCGTTAGAATTTCAGGTGGGGGACAGAGTGTTACTCAAAGTCTCGACCTGGAAGGGAGTCATTCGGTTTGGCAAACGAGGAAAGTTGAACCCTCGTTACATTGGACCGTTCGAGATAACAAAACGAATAGGCCCTGTAGCCTACGAACTAAACCTGCCAGACGAGCTGAGCAGCGTGCACAATGTATTTCATATCTCGAATCTCAAGAAGTGCTTATCTGACGAGACACTTGTTATGCCTCTCGAGGAGATACAAATCGACGAACAATTGAACTTCGTTGAGGAACCGGTAGAGATTATGGACCGGGAAACCAAGAAGCTCAAACTCAGCAAGATACCGATTGTGAAAGTGCGATGGAATTCGCGACGCGGACCGGAATTCACGTGGGAACGTGAAGACCAGATGAGACAAAAGTACCCACACCTGTTCGCGGAACAGACAAACGCTGACAACACAAGTTGAATTTCGGGACGAAATTCTTTCTAACAAGGGGAGGATGTGACACCCTGTAATTTCCAGGTCAACTTTATATTTATTTAAATGTTTATTTAAATGCTTTATGTACACGTGGCACTAAAATTAGATTAATTTAGTGTGACACGTGGCACGACAGTACGAACACCGACACACAACAGGATAATTCGTAGAATTATCGGCAAACAGCACACACGTGTCAAAACACACGAACGTTGGTGAACGTCAAGCACATTGTGTAGCACAACACTCGAAACCTCACGAAACACTCACACATTGAACTAGGAAGTTCAAACAAGGCCAAACGATAGTTCGGAAGCGTGAAAACGACGACGAACGGATCAAACCTATTGAAACAGGCTTATTGGGCTCTCCAGGGGCCCATCGCGGTACGCGATGGCCCAACAAGAAGACCATTCGCGGTGCGCGACCAACAACGCGGGGGTTTGACCTCCGGAATCCGCCGCGGTACGCGGAGATAATTTGAAAGCCTCATCGCGGTACGCGACAACGCCCAGTCGACAAAATCTTTATAAATCCAAGACAATGATGCCTATTCTACACTTTTCACTCATTATCTCCGGTTCTACACTCTACCAGTCGACCATCCTCCCTCCCTAACCTCTGTTACACCCAATTTCCACCATTAGAAGCCATTGAAGAACACTTTGGAAGCTCAAGACTTGGAGCTTTGGAGTCCATCACCCTCAAGGAGGCTTAGAACCATCACCATCTTTCTTGTCCTCAATCAAACCCACGAACCAGGAGCTCCAGGAGCTGTGGAACCAGCCATCTCAACGATTTGGAGCATCTAAGGTAGTATCTATGGCTAAAACACTCTTTAGACACTCACACACTCACATGCAATGCTTGAAACCCACATGCAAACACCCACAATCCACATGCACGAGTTTTGCTTCTGGGTTTGATAGTTTTAATGTATTCTTTGATGATCTATGATGTTATAATGGTGTTTTATGATGATCTAAGTTGATGAGTATAAGTCTTTTGCTTAAAATGATGATTTGGGATGATATTGATGCATGCATGTATGATCCATGAGTGTTGGGGTGATTTTGGATGTTCATGGATGTTTATTGATGATATTAGAAGATGATTTTATGGTTAGATTGGATTGTAATAGTTAAAATGATGGGTTTTGATAAACTCTCTATTAATAGAAACTTTTTAGTTAAGTAATGGTGATATGGGTGATATTTGACAACATGCATGTCCATGGATTGCTAGTTAAATGCTATTAGAATGATATTGATGTTTAGAATGTGATTTTGATAAGGTTTAAGGTCATTTTTACATAGTTACTATAATTAGTAACTTTTTATTGATGAAATGTTAATAGATTGTGGTTTGGACTATGTTAACATGTTTATATGATGTTAGATGATTTATTAGGATGGTTTATGACATAAAAATGGTTTAGAAATGTTTAAATGGTCATTTTGATGCAAAAACAACAAAGTTACTATTTATAGTAACTTTGTTTTTACAAGAACCGATTTGTCAACGTGTTGAATGATTTGAGCATGCTAAATGACTTAATATGTTTTGATATGATGTTTAGATGCTAAGATAGATGGTTTCCGATGTCACGTATGCCAAAAATGGAAACTTTCCATTTTAGGAAACTTTTATGTGCTAACTTGTTATAAACGACTTATGTGACTTTGTATGATGATGTGTTATGTGTTAACATGATCACATAGGACTAACGAGCATGCTAGAACTTTAAAACTGTCATGCTTTGTGAACTTTCCAAAAATGGAAACTTACTATAAATAGTAAGTTGTCCATAGACGCGACTTGCGCGTTTTGCACACGACGAGCACTTACACGATTGCTACACGATTCACAACCGTCACACGGTTCACCAACGGGTCGTTGACTTGACACGGTCAACTTTGGTCAAACACAGTCAAACACGGTCAAACACGGTCAAACACGGTCAATATGGACCAATACGAGCAAACACGGTCATTGAGAACCGACACGGACAAACATGAACAACCAAGGGTTGTTGGACACGAACACGAGCACTAACACAGACACTAGCACGGTCACATACACGAACTCACGTACGGTATACGATATAGGTTGCCGGTGACTGACGTGCCTACTACATCAGGAGCTTACGCATACTTACGTTCACATCACTAAGGTGAGTTTACGGCCCCTCTTTACTCTTTTTCAAACGCTTTCAAATAGGGGGAGAATACTAGTTACATCGAGTCAAACATTTATTACTGTACAAACATATTTGGTGTATGCTGGTTTATTGGACAAACATTAAGTGTTGAACTCGTATTAAGCCCTCACAAAGTCTTACCGTTAATGTACGAACAACGTGGTAGATTTGGATGGATCCATTAAGGAATGACTAACCCCACGGGGCACTATGTTGACTGGATGTCATAACCCGTGCAAATTCTGACCTAACTTGCTATGTATGCGAGACATAGCGGAGGCAAGGACAAACAAGTCTAGTTCGGTAGTGACGCACTGACACTTTGGGCCTAGGGCTCGGTACTAACATTGATAAACAGCATGACACACTTTCTTACTATATATGTATATCAAAACCTGTGAACTGACCAACCATTGTGTTGACACTTTTTCTAACTTGTATTCTCAGGTAACTAGCGCGGCTAGCATGAGGACAGGATTGCACAAATTAAGGGACGAGCATTAGGGACTTACATGCATTCTGTCGTTTTGAAAACATTTTACTTTCATTTTGTTAAACAATGTTGTGTTAAACTATTTACATTTCCGCTGCATTTGGTCAAACATTTGATATTCCGCTGCAATATGACATGATAACTTTTATTCCGCTGCAAACTATTTTATGAGTGTATGTGTCAAACTTGGATTTGTAAACGCATATAGAGGTGTTCTATATGACCTTGAGCTGTGATTCTGGACACGTCACATCCACGTGGACATACGCCACGAGTGGGAATTTGGGGGTGTGACACGAATACATAATCAAATAATTCGTATGGTAAGGAGATACCCATTTGAGCACAAAACAAACCAAAACAAATTGTGTACACAGACCCGTCGGCCTAATGTACCAAATTGTGAGCTGTATGTGGGCACACACCAACACTCACCAAAACGAAACAAATATCCTAGGACCAGTCCATACGCCTCTTCAAAATTCAGTAGGTGCACAGTTGTACTATCAGAGTACTAATTAGAGACGCCGTGAACCAGTCACACCGTCACGGAAAGTGCTACGCCATTGATGCCCCAATGACGCACCGGTAGAATCACCTACCGGAGGCTTGCTCGGGTACCGGAGTCGAAACAATTTACAAATAAAGAACAATCAAATATCTAAACAAAGTCGCATGAAACAATTCATACGTCAATTTAACGGAACACACGATAATGAATACAATTTAAATAATTATATCGCATGCATAACAACTCAAAATTTGAACCAACGGATGGTCAAAAACCAAACGGTTCAACTTAATGAAATGAATAGAGCAATACTATAAGTAACGAAAAGAAAATCCGTACCTTAGTCTTTAGCAAATAATCAGCAACTAATATTAAATGATAACAAGTAGTCCAGATCTTTGACGATTTAGTAATCTGTGGTTAGTTTAAACTATTTAATATTCGCACATGAAATCGATTTGAATTCGTTGATTTAGGCTTTTTATCATTTAATTGGTCATATAGCTTTATTTTGTCCCAAATAAGGTTAATAAAACAAAATGAAAAAAAATTGCAATCTGGAAGGTCTAGAACCCAAAACCATTCAAACCAAGTCTTAAGTTCTAATCATTAAGCTATGTACTCTTGTGATTGTTTTATTACAGAGAGTAATTCTTTGTCTATTAGTGTTTCAAATACAAAATGATTCTCACGAAAAATGTTCCAGAAAACCAACAAAAGGGTTGAACCCTTGTCCTCCCAATGTTAAAGTGCAAAACCAATTGAATTAGTGTTTCAATTATTTATTATTATTATTATTATTATTATTATTATTATTATTATTTAACTTTTAAAATCATGATTTCATCTTCTTCCTAAACTTCCCAGATTCTCAAATGAAAACCATGGTTTTAACATGGTTCTTGTCCACCATTTACGCATGAGTATATGTTCAATTTTATAATATTAGCTTATGAAAACATATCAAATGAAAATCGTTGTTAAAAGTCTATCCCGGTTCTTAACATTTTCATGTTTTAGATTTCACTTTACGTTAACGAACACATATCATCAAAACGATTAAAACATACCTTAACCGTAGCTATCATAAACTAGACATGAGAGTATGAACAATGGCTCGCATTCCGGTTTGGTTCTGGGCGTCGTTGAGAAACATTGAACACCAGCAATTACGTGATCGACACATCATCATTGATGGTACCGTTTTTGACCATGATTGTCGTTTAACTTTAGCTATATTGATCGATTAAGGTGTACATCGACTTTCTCCTGTTCACAAAGCGACGGTGGTATTTTGGTGATCTTTGACAAGGATTGTAGGTTGGTCGGAGGTTGTGGACTATCGGTCGGGTGGCGGTGGTTTCATTCAAAGGTGCACAATAGAATTAATATGGTTTTCGAGCAGGTTGGTAGGAAATAGGAATTATATAAATTTCCAAATGAGTTAAGAATCAAGAGTTAGTAAATTGTTGAGGTTTGTGTAATCTACGGTTCTCATACGTTTTCACGAGCGACTTGATTATCATTAATTAGCATCAGTTTCAATTTGGAAATATAAATCGATTAGTTTGATTTCTTTAAAGAACATTTATTATTGATAATAAAGTTTAATTTAAACGTGACTATCATGGTATAGTTCGTATCCGATTCGTTTCCCAAATCAGTTTTCAATTCAATCGGTTTTAATCAAGAATTATTTAACTCGGATTCTTTTCACGATTTAAAATTGTCAGAGTACATGATTAGATCATTCATTTCAGTTTGTTATATATAAATATGTTAATTATAACCACTTCAAATAACTGACAGATTAGTTCACCATTGTTTCTTCAAAATTAAAAGTTCAATAATTAACCTGGTTATTAATTAGTTTATAGGCTCTTGAGACTAATTATTTTAAAAATTCATAATTCGTATATCTTATTCGATTTCTTTTATTTGGTATTTAATTTTTAACTAAACATAAATATTTATTATTCTATTTATTTATTTATTTATTTGTTAAAATTTTACGGGTATTATAATCGTTTTGTAGTCTGTGTGTGTATTCTCTATCCCACTTGCCATCATGCTTTATTCGGATCCTTGTGTTGTACTGGCATGCATGCACTCAACTACAAAGTGACAATTTTAAGTGTTCTGTTTATCAGGAAAATAAATACATAATTAGTTAAGCCTTTGTACATGATGCTTACTAGTTATAGTGGGTGAGCAAAAAAGAAGCGATTATATTGTTATATGTATACGTAAACCCTCTTATGTATCATAACTAAGATTGTGTATAAATATGTATTGTGATTCTTTACCTAAATTTACTTTTGTAAATGGCATGTAGAGTAATATTTTAATATATGTATCCTCAAAAAATCTCCTTTACTTTCTTCACAAAATTGTCCTCATCATCTCCATCACGGAACTCAACCTGCACATTCAAAAGCTTCAAATTGGACAAACCCAGAACCCACAACGTCTTGCCATCCATGATATCCAGAAGCTGAGCATCAATGGCGGATATAAACTTGTACTTCCGCAAGTTTTCTTGAGTCACTGGGATGACAATCAGCCACATGAAAATAACCCCAACCACACAAAACGAGTATCTGTTGAAAAAATATCGATTGATACCACAATCGCTTTGAGGTCAATTTTACCAAACGATTGGTTGATGGGTAGTTCTTCGGAAGCGAAAGAAGACGAGGAATTGAAAACCGGCAAAAAATAAAGATCAAGAACGAGATTTAAGGTTTGAGTTTGGTTGAGGGATGTGTTCGTTGATTTGCTGGTGAAAACGGAGTGGGTTTGGAGGCAATTGGGGCTTAAACTGCTATTGAAATTAAATTTGGGGGTTTTGATTTTGTAAATTTAGGATTTCTATGGGAAATTGGGGAAGACGAGAGTGGTATGGACTGGTTTGATGATTTACCCCTCATGTGAATGAGACATTAGAGTTTTAACGGAACAATTTAATGGAGTTAGTGACAAAGGACAAAATCAGTGCAAAAAATTCAAAATAAGGACACCTATAGTAGTTTTTGAATTTAAAGGACAAAACCAGCAAGTTGTTACTTTTTTAAAAGACACAATCAGTAATTTACTCTTAATTATTTGGTTCTTTCCTTTAAATATTACATTTTTATGTTATATTATGTGATTCTTGTTCAAAGCCTAAATGCCGAAGACAAATTCACTAGCAACATTTTATTACTGTTAAAATACAACTGTCTGGGATGTTTTTTAAAATATCTATTTATTTTTTTATTGCTAACACCATCCCTATATATACTAACTCAAATCTTTGTATTTTTTTAACAATCAATCTTTAAATCGTTCTCTTGAAATTCTTTATTTTTCACACCGTGTTATTATTATATTCAACCCTCCCAATAAAAGTAAGATTCAAGCTCAACTAAGTTAAAGATCAAGCTTAGTTCTTGCAAAAACAATCTCAATTCAACCTACAAACCCTTCTACAATCTCGAGCACTTTTCACAAAATCAATCTCAATTCCTGCAATGTTCTCAACCATTGGGTTCCTCGCGTGATGCGGCAGGAATTCTGTTATGACTTCAAATATCAGAATGCAAACAAAATCTCGTATATGAAATTGCAGCATAACGGTTATCACTCTGTCACATCAAAACAAAAAAAAGGTTCGTGCCTGGTTGTAAAATATAGTATTAAGAGACATAAACATAAGATGAAAAATATAACGAAAAAGAATAAATAATAATTATCGATATAATATACTATTGTTTATTTGTAAACATCTAATAATAGTATTTTGAAAAATTTAAACAGTATTTTTAGTTATTATTATTGTTATTTAATTAAAATAGTAAAGTGAAAAATAAAACAAAAAATAAGAACTTACTAAAATGAAAATCGAACATTCGAACCATGTACGTAGAGATTCACGGGCGTAAACCCTAACCATCAAGCCAATTGTTGTTGTTGTTCTTATTTAATTAGTTTTACCATGTATTTCCAATTATTACTTTTCTTAGTAATTTTCAGCCTTGTGTTAGTACATTTATATTGTCTCTCAAGATCAACCTAACTTTGATCCACTGTGGTATCAAAACCCAAATATAGCCTATCGTTATATCCATAAATCCAAATCCATTGTGGTATCAAAACCCAAATATAATATTTTATATTTGTTTTTTTTATCATTTTTAATTTATTTAATTAGAAAAATGATTTAAGAATGAGAGAGATGAAAGATGTCGCAAGGGTTTAGGGATGATTGGGATGGTAAGAGAACAAGAGAAGAAATAATTTATTTATTTTTTTTTTGAAATATTCAATACTCTACACCTTTATTGATACTCAATACTTTACACCATTATTGTGTATCTCATAAATTAGATAAGCACATTGTGTTCAAGGTGGTCATAGAAATACTGTTATTGATAAAAATCTTATGTTATGACTTATGATTAATCGCTCTAAAGTCTAAAATATTTTGAAAGTAATATAAATTATGGATCAACAAAATGTTTGTTTTATATGTGCTTGTTTTCTAAAATATTAACATAAAAAATTATTTACTTTATATACCAAAAAATTTAATAAAAGTCAACGGTAATGTTTTGTAGAATTATAATTCGAGCCGCTTTAATTCATAAAGATGGCTAACATAACATTCTTTTATCATCTATCTATTGGCGCTCAATTATAAATCAAGCTTGAGTTTGAATTTCACATATTAAGGATCAAACTCAGCTAGACTATAGAGCCTAAACAAGTTTGCTATTTATATAAATATATAACGCGTAATGCGTATGTGTATAGATGTATAATTTGTATTTATTTAATAAATAATTAATTATATAATAAATATCATCATACACAAAATAAAAAATTATGGCAATTATGTTAGTGGATCTTTCTTAGAAAAACCATTTGAAGCTGAATCTTTCTTTCCTGCGATCAGATCGCCAAATGAATGTAACTGTGTTATGATATGCTCCTGTTCACTGTTGTTTTTGAGACTTTATGTTGATTTCTTAAATTCAAAATTGATATTTGAAGACGTAAGATACGTCCGCGTGACTTTATACGCGTATTAAAAACATGGCATATGTTCATAATGGTACACCCGTATACATATACAAATATAAACATGAATTTACAGTTAAGGAAAATGACAGAAGAAATAATGAAACGGTTGTGGTGGGACCCAAAGTAATGGACAAACCTCATTCCCTCAACAAACAGGTATGAATGACCCACTAGAGCTTATAAAAACAAAGGAAAAGGGAAAGAACTCCCTCATTCCGATTCAAGCCATAATACACACACACACAAAACCTGAAAATCCTAACTCATCATTCCCTGCAAAAGAGAAAGTACATTGACATTGCTGAGCTCAATTCAGGATGATGATGATATAGAGATTGGTTAATCGAGATATCTAGAGTTATAGTTCCGGTTAATACGTCTAAAATGTAGACGAAAAAAATTAGTTTTAACATGTGTTAGTCTGTCTTAAAACAATAGATTGATTCGTCATAAAAGCAAGTGTTGATTGCAATGAATACGAACCCAAATATAAGCACAACATCGGTGGCATAATCATAAACATCAAAATGCATACCAAATAATCGGCTGTAACGACTATCAATCTATCTTAAAACAATAAATCGATCGTTACTCCAAAAGAATAATAGCATTATTTAATTATTAATAATATTTACTTGTTATATTAATATTATTATTTAAATATTAATATTAACTTTAAATAGTATTATTTAATAAAAAGAAAAACAAAAAAATAAGAATGATTTAGGTGGGATTTGAACCGTTTTTAACCTAAAATCCTTAAACAATCCCTAACATACGTTTTAGTTAGAAACAAACAAAAAGAAAAACAAAAAAAATAAGAATGATTTAGATGGGATTTGAACCATTTTTAACCCAAAATCCTTAAACAATCCCTAACATACGTTTTATTTAGAAACAACATCCTTAAACATACGTTTTGTCACTATATATAAATGTGGCATTAGGTCAGTTGAAATAATCAAGATATAATGATACTATAAAAATAATAATAAATTCGATGATTAATTAAGAAATTAAAAATAGTAGTCATTAATTAACGAAATACATTCCGCATTTGTATAAAGAAAATGAATGAAGTGTGACCACTTTTAATGTTTTATAAATGCAATGAAGGCTTATGGGCCGACGCTGAAAAGATTATTCATGCCTTCTAGAATCTAGAGGATAATACACTTGAAATAACACTTGATCACTTGAGATTTGTTATTTTCATACATCAATAATCAAACTAAAACTACTTTTTTTGTACTTAAAAGAAAAAAAATTAGTTAGTTGCCCTAAATAGCGGTTATTAAATTGAAATACCTGAACTAGGGTGTCAAAAATACTCGAATCCGACATGCACTTGAACTTAAATAAGCTTAATAGAGCTGAGTTATTCATGTCAAAATGTTTGTTGGGCTATTCGGGTCAACCCAAATTGCTAATAGGATTGGGTTTTAGGCATATTTTTAAAAGTCAAAAGGGTTTCGGGTTAACCAGAATAAAGAGGATTAATATATTTTATATATTAATTATTAAATATAAAACATATTTAATTTTTCACCCAAATATTTAATTACATAACTCATTATGACAATCAAGTTATATATGATATAACACATCTACTGTTGAATTATATATTTGAGTCATGAGTTATTTGTAACAATTTAAATTGAGTAAGCAAATAAATATTAACCCGGCTAACCCATTACTCGATTTATTAGAACCGGACTAACCTAAACTTATTAGTGTTGGATTGAAGACAAGTCCGAAATCTATCATGTTGACCCAATTATCAGTCTCCTAACCACTCTTTGATTTGATATTCTTTCTAATTTTTTTAATCATAATTGACAGGTTTGCACGAGGAGATATATGAGCCATTGATTGACTCAATAAATATCTCCAAATGTAAGAAAGTTATCAGACATGATTTAGGGGTGTTTTGGTTTTCTTTTTGGAAGTTCATCTGATGATTGCGACTTGAATTTGCTAGAAGCCTAGAAAGTTTTTTTAATGTCAGGATCAGCACATATTCAGATCACCTATTATAATTTTCATTTATATGTGACCATTTTTGTTACATGTCTACCATTTTTTTTTTACCTGATTTAAGATGATTTTGTTTCCATTTTACAAACACTGCCTTTATCACAAAAAAATATTTTATGGAATCTGTTCAGGAAAAAAAAAAGGTTTTTAGTCATGGGTATATGCCACCCAAGTATTAAAAACGTTGCATTTAGGTCACCCAAATTCCAAAACAATTTGGGTTACCTAAATATCAATTTGGTTTCCTTTATGTTATTTTCACCTAAAGCCAACTTTATTTGTCCGTATTTTTCAGATATTAATCATAACAAATGATTTACTCGTGTAATTCCTAAATTACACTCACAATATTAAATTTAAACAAACCCGATCTTTTTTTAGATAAAGATTATAAACTTACAAATTACGCATCAAATGTGGTATGAAAAAAATTTTAGATTTACAAAGTATAACTATTTTCTTTTTCTTTTTATTATTATTGTTTAATTACTTGTTGTAACTTGTAATTTAATCATATGTCATCTCAAAAAAATCGATTTACAATTTCTTAGTTACTAAATAATTAATTTAAAATCCGTATAACATATGAGTTTCTAACCTAGTAATAAATAAAATAAAAATAATGTATCGTCTTTATGACGATGATCTTTCTGGAAGCAATGCCAAACCCTACTGATCTAGGGAGAGTTTGTTGAATATGTTTCTTTGTAATTTACATAACAATACATTACATTCCTAAATATATATGCATAAATAAACCTGCCAAGCTCAAGGCAAATTGAAGCTTGAAGTTTATTAAAACACGGATCTCGAGCTCATGTATGCTCGGACTCAACTTAGTTCATTTACATCCTTGCATTAAAAAAAAAAAAAACTTTCATAACTATGTACCAATCTAAGAGAAGGAATTCATGATTTTTTCTCTCATGTTATATATAACCTACTAATAGGAGTATAGAACTCCAATGTTTTTCTAAACCTACAAAGTTTTAACAATTAAGTTATTAATTAAAAACAAATATATAGTTCACTGACAACCCAAGAAAAAAAAGCTTGAAATTCTGAACTTTGTAACCTTCAATTGTTGTCAATTTGAAAGCTTGTGTGTTTTATTAAAAGCTTTGTTTACTGTCTCCACAAGCATCCGCTGTGATTCGAGTATCATCTGTATTCTCTTATTCTCCATTTCCAGTCTGTATCTCTCCACATCTCTTATCATCTCAATCTTCTTATTCTCCATCTTTACAAACTTCTCAGCAAAACCCTTTATTTCAACCGCCAATTGTGCAGCCACCCCTTCTTCATCTCTGTCATTGTTGCCACCATTGTCACTGTCATGCTTTTCTTCTTCTTCCTCCTCCTCCTCATCATCTCCATCATCCTCCTTATAAAATCCTTTATGTTTGTGAACCACTGGAGTCCTTAACCCCTTCACGACCCTGTTTCCGCCATCTGTAAATCTTAGATTTCTAGTTAGATAGCCATTAGAGACATGATGATCATAATTCTTAGACCTGCTGCTTCTTTTGTTAACAAGATACTCATGATCACTCTCGTCGTCGTCGTCATCATCAGTAGTTTTCCTCTTCTTCCCATTTGAACTGCTTGGTTTTTGGTACTCCACCATTGCCATAGGTGGTGTAGATGAAATTGGCAGAGGCCCCTTTTCCAAATTGTCCATAAGTTTGAAGAAATTCCAAGCAATGGCTTTGGACCGTGGTTTGGCCCGCTCAGTGCGATATCGTTTACGCAGTTTTTCAAGCTTGTGACGGCATTGTTTGGCGGTTTTGGTCGGTTCATCATACCCACAGCGTGCAGCCACCGTGATCGCCACTTCTTCCCACTGGCCAGCCTTTAAAGGCCCCTTCTTTAACGAGTACCATTTTTCTTGGTAAGCTTGAATTAGGTTTGCAGTTTCCTGGGGAGTCCACGGTGAGATTTGTGGTTTGATTAGTGAAGAACCGACAGCTGCATGGAGGAGTGGTACTCCTAGCGGTGGTGTTACCATGGTGTTGGGTTCTACGGTGTCTGGTGGTGATGACGGTGATCCGGTTGTTGGTGGTGGCGACGGAGAGGGGTCTTTAGGGTTAGGGTTTACTTGGAATTTTGCAGGTGATGATGGAGACAGAGATTCGTGATCCAAATTATGGTTAGGGTTAGGGCTTTTATGATAATTAGGGCTTGCTACATGATCGTTGGTTTCTGATGATGGAGATTGCTTTGAAAAAGGAGATTCATGGTCTGGCGTAGGGTTAGAGTTTATACCATAATCGGGGATTTCAACTTGATCTTTAGCTGCAGCTGTTGGCGTGGACGGAGACAGCGGCTGATTTAAAATTGGAGTTTCACGGTTCCGTCTAAAGTTTTCCGGTGGTTGAGCTCCTGTCGGTGGCGGTGATGGTGGTTCCAAAGTCTGTTGACGGTCGAAGTTTTCTTCAGGTGGAGGATAAGGCGGAGCCGGAAGTTCCCGTTGATCTTCAACGTCTTCCTGTGGACGTTGTTGACGGTCGGCCGAATTTTCCGGTTGTTTCGGTGGCAAAGAAGGTGAAATTGAGTCTGTAAATTGCTGATGGTGGTCTAGGTATTCAATTGGTAACGGCAGTGAACCGATAATGGGCGGTGAACCCGTGATCGGCGGTTGCTGGCTGTCGTTGTTTACTTCTTCATATGATGAAATTGGAGTTATTGACTCCATGAAGCTCAAAATCTGCTTTTTTTAGGAATTTTTTATGCAGATTGTGGTGGTGTATGGTGGCCGGCGGTGGTTGGGCGGTGGTCGGAGATGGTTGAAGGAGGTAGTTGATGGTAACAGCTAATAAGAACCGAGATAATAAAGTGATTGGGTAGTTCTAAAGTGCGCTTGGTAGTAGTAGTAGTAGTAGGTGACTAGGTGCCACTATTAAACCAACCTTGAACCTTCATGTCCTATCCGACTAGGGATGGCAAAAAAACCCGAGCCCGACGGGTTTACCCGAAACCCGCTACATATGGGACGGGTATTACCAAACCCGATGGGTATTGGGCCGGGTATGGGATTAATTTTTAAAATTTTTGCGGGTATGGGACGGGCTTGGGATTTGTTCATATACCCGTTTACCCGGCCCGATTACCCGATTACATATACCTGTTTACCCGCCCCGTGTACCTGATTATAAATACCATTTATATACATTTGAATTAATAGAACTTGTTAAGGCTGTAAACGAACCGAACGAACACGAACGAGCCCTTGTTCGTGTTCGTTCGTTTAACTTTTAGCTTGTTCACGAACGGTTCACGAACGCTTACCGAACGAAAATTCTTGTTCGTGTTCATTCATTAAGGATTTAGCTTGTTCACGAACGGTTCACGAACGCTAACGAACACATATTATTTAAATAATAAAAATCAACAATTTTAATCTCAAGCAATGGAGATAATCATTTATAATTAAATATATAAATTAAGATATTATAGTATTAAACTAAAAATAACTTTAAGTATAGTGGAATTAAACTAAAAATTAAAAATAAACAACACATTTAATGAATAAATATAATAAATGAACTTAACCGAACATAAACGAACGTAAACGAACATGTTACCGAACGTTCACGAACACAAATGAACGAACACGACCTCTGTTCATGTTCGTTCATTTAACTAAACGAACATAATTTCTTGTTCGTGTTCGTTCGTTTATTAAATGAACGAACATAAACGAACTTCCCGCCGAACGGTTCACGAACTGTTCGCTGAACGTTCGGTTCGTTTACAGCCCTAGAACTTGTTGCTTTTTAAACCTTTTAAACTTTAGAAATTGTTCCTATAATTTATTTCTTTTCTTATCTTTTTTTTGTGGCAACTACAAAAAAATTTTTGAACCATTTTGTTAATAATTGTTATTTTTTGGTTTATCTTAAATGATGATAATAAATTTATAACATTTTGAAATTTCGTGTTATTTGATATATTAATAGCTTGTTCTTGGCATATTTAACATATACTTTTTGGTTATAAAAAAAATTATTATTAGTTACTCGATACCAGACGTGTTTTAAGCCAATTATTCTCAACGAATATATTTAGTTAAACCCGTTGGGATACCCGAAACCCGCCGGGATACCCGATACCCGACGGGTAAATACCCGATGGGATTTGGGACGGGTATGGGACATACTTTTATAAACGGGTATGGGACTGGGATTACTCAAACCCGTCCCAAACCCGGCCCATTGCCATCCCTATATCTGACCCGTTTTGCATCTTTTTTCTTTTTTTTTTTTTCATTTCCAAAATCGAATATTCGATATGAATATATAATAAAAGAGACCTCGTTTAAATATGATTAATATGTATGAGTGTGTTTCTTTCCAACAACATCGACTTTCTTGACAGCATGAAGGATAATAATATGGTTTGTGAGCACCTCACGCTAAGACCAGGGGTTATGTCCCTTGGTTGGAACCACTCCACTTAGACGTCACGTAGGCATCCACCACAATCACCCACTCAACCACTTGTGGTGGAAATGCCAACCCACCGACCCACGCCCCAAATCATGCCTTCAAACGGTCGAAAATGCCGTTGTTGTGGCCACGCCCAGCCCTGCCACGCCCTAACCAATGCCACTCACGCCCCAACCACAGGGCATACTGGACGGCCTAATAGATGGATAATTATGAAATGAAACTATGTAGTGACACAAGGGAGATGATAAATAATTATTTATGATATAGCTTACGATGATATTTCTTTTAGTTATAACCCCTTCTCTTCATTATATGATAATATATAACACACTCACATGTGCCTACCATGTTTACTCTCATGTTATTTATATGTGAGTGGAGTAAGATTATTGTATAAAGTGATAGTTTTATAAAAAATATAAAAAACAAAGGTTATTGTACAAAATGATAGTTTTATAAAAAATATAAAAAGCAAAGTGCTATTATAAATAAAAAGTGCTATTATAATATTAACATAGTGATATTATATTATTTAACAGTTTTGGTCAATAATTGTCACACCCCCAAATTTCCACGTGTGGTGTCAGTCCACACTCCACATGGGTGTGACGTGGCCAGAATCACAGCTCTCGGTTATATAGAACGACTCTATATGCTTTTGAAAAGTAAGTTTGAAAACATGGTGTTAACCCAACTAGTTTAATAAGTTTGCAGCGGAATATAACGTTACATAATAGCGGAGTAAAATATGTTTGATAATGCAGCGGAAAGTAAAATGTCAGACACTACATTGTTTAATACATGTCATAACATAATTAAAATTGTTTGATCAAATCGACAAGACATAAATGCATGCGGGTCCTATGCTTGTGTCCTTAAGTGCATCCTTGTCCGTACGCAGCTAGATACCTAATAATACATGTTTAAGAAAAAGTGTCAACACATAGGTTGGTGAGTTCACAGGTTTTGGTATATACATATATATAAAAGAAATGTTTGTCATGTGTCATGCTGTTTATCATATGTTAGTCTTAAGCCCTAGGCTCCAAGTGTCAGTTGCGTCTCTACCGAACTAGACTTGTTAGCTCTTGCCTCCGCCATGTCTCGTAATAATAATGACGCGAGGGGTCGAGATTACATGTGTCCCAACCTCCAGTCAGTATTGTGCCACGTGCGGTTCGTCACACCCAATAGATCTATCTAAACTCACCTCGTTGTTTGAACATTAACGGTAAGACTGTGCGAGGACTTTGTTACGATATAACACTTAATGTTTGTCTAATAAACCAGCATACACAAATGTTTGTACAAGTAGAAATGTTTGACTCGATTTAACAAGTATTCTCCCCTATTTTGAAGTAAACTCACCTTAGTTGATTGTCCGCAAATGCGCAAGCTCCTGATTCCTTAGACAAGTCGGTCGCTGGCTACCTATATCGTATATGGTATGTGAGTTCGTGTATGTGACCGTGTTTCATGTTCGTGCTCGTGTTTGTGCTCAACAACCCTCGGTTGTTATGTTTGTCCATGTTGGTCCACATTGACCGTGTTTGTCCATGTTTGACCGTGTCAAGTCTACGACCCGTTGGTGAACAATATGTCGTTTATAACTTATGTAACATTCGTGATTCGTGTACATAACGCATAAAACACATAATTCACGTTTATAGACAACTTACCATTTATAGTAAGTTTCCAATTTTAGAAAGTTTACAACACGTATCGTTTTAATGGCTCTAGCATGCTTATTATTCCTAAGTGATCATGTTAACACATAACACGTTATTACATACGATCAAATAAACATTTAAGTTGTTTTTAGTCCATTAAAGTTTCCTAAATTAGAAAGTTTCTATATTTGGTATGTTTAACATCGATAATCACATAGTTTTTCACACAAAAATCATATTACATCATTTTAACTACTTATTTCACCAAATATTATCATCTATCAAAATTTCACAAAATAAAGTTACTATAAATAGTAACCATGCCCATATGCTCAACAAATGACCATACTAACATTCCTAATCCATTTCTTATGCAAATATCACCACAATATAACACAAATCATCATCTGATGTTACTTATATGACCATATTATACCAAATCATCAATTAAAGTTTCTATTAATAGAAAGAACTTTAAATAATCTATTTTTGATCATACAAGAAAAAATGAACCATATGACACATCTCAAATATCACCAACATTCATTTTTCAATATCCAAAATCATCTAGAATAACTTGGATCATGCATGCATGTTATCATAAATCACCATTTTTAACATCTATGAACAAGACAAGCATCAAGATACATCTCCATCACTATGGATCATCATAGATCATCAAAACACATCATCTAAATCAATAATCACAGATCTATAGGATCAAAATTTCGTGCATGTGTTGCTAGTGTGCTTGCATGTGATATTTCATGGATGCATGTGGGTGTATGGGTGTTAGGTGTGTGTTTTGGTCATAGAAACTGTCTTTGGAGGCTTAAGATTATCAAGATAAATCTAGGACAGCTCCTAGATGCTCCTGGACAGCAGGCTTTGGTAGGAGCAAGATGGTGGTGATGGTGTTCAAGCTCCAACAAGTCTCCTCCAAGTTTTTTAGGGGTTCTCCAAGCTTCAACCTTCAAGTTTTGATGCTTCAATGGCTTCCAAGGTTTGTTGCAGAAGGTTTTGGAGAGGATAATGTCGAATGATGGACTCAAAACTCGGGGAGAGTGTGTAGGGGTAGAGAGGAAATGATTTGTTTTGGTTTTATAAAGATTTGGCGTCTGGATGTCATCGCGTACCGCCAAGAGGGTCCCAAAATGTCTCTGCGTACCGCGAAGAAATTCGGGGTTCAAATTCCCCCGCCCATCCTTCGCGTACCGCTGAGAGCCTCTCCGAGGTCCTTGGCGTACCGCGAAGGATTTCGGTTGAACATTATCTGACAAGTTTCGATAGTTTGGCTCGTTTTTCGTCGTCTCCTCGATTATGGAACATCGCTTGGCATTGTTTGAACTTATCTAGTTAAGTGATTGGGCGTGTCGTGATGTTACTAGTGTCTAGCTACACGTTTTGTTAAATGTTCACCAACGTTCGTACTTCGTTAGACACGTGTGTGCGTATTGTGATAATTCACCGAATTATCGTGTTTGCGTCAGTGTTTGTAATGTCGTGCCATGTGTCACACTAAATTAAACTAATTATAGTGCGACGTATGCAAATGCTAATTAAATAAACATTTAATTAAATAAAAGAGCTGACCTGAAAATTATGGGATGCCACAATAATAGCACTATACTTTGTAAAAACTATAAAAAACAAAGTGCTATTATAATATTAACACAATGCTATTATAATATTTAACAGTTCCTTGTCAATAATAGCACATTGTTATTTATAACAGCACTTTACATTTTACACTTTTTACAAAAATCTCATTCTGTATCTGAACCTACCTCTATGTGAGTGAAGACTAATATCAAAAGAGAATAGACGTAAGATGTATTTTTTGCCCACACAAGTTAAACATCATTAGTATCAAGTTGCTTGTTCATGACAACTTGATCTTTAGAAACATTAGACCTCTTGTCAAGCAATAAGTTGTTCTCGACAACTTCTCATGTATTTAGCCGTAGGTTAGTGACAACTTAAGCTTTGATCATTATTAACCTTAAATTACCATAAGTAGCAATTTGGTCTTTAAATACCCACCAACTATAACTTTCCTAACAACAAGCCATAGTCATCCGCGTTAACTTGTTATCAACAAGCCATTTGTTAACTGCCAACAAACATCAACAACTTTACTTGAAACTAAGTTTTGCATTTGTTAGTTCAAGGACAATAGACTCAACAAACCTCGATGATATCTCCTAATTTTAACGTTGTAAATCTAACCTATGTGCTAATTGAAAGCAATGGAATATTTGTGAAACCTTGGTGTTACGTATGCACTTGTATACTAATGTGTGTTTATATATACACAGGTATTATTGTAAAAAGTTTCTATGTTAAGCGTTGGAAACTTTTTGACACTAGCAGAATCAATTAACGGTGAGGTTTGATATGTTGGCAATATTTAGTTAATACACTTTAGTCTTTATAGTTAAAAACAACAAATCAAAAAGAACAACATTGAGTCAAAGTGTATCTCACCCTGAACCCGATGCAGTCCATTCTTGTTCCCAACATTGATCTCCAGCATATAACTGGGGGTTTTAAGCATATTCCCATCAACCCAACATAGGTTATGCCCTGCCCACTGTCGCATACATTATGAGCTTTTGAACATTTTTGAGACGTTATTTCTCCCCACATAAACTTGACTCATAACCATTTTTCAACCACATCAAATGCATTCAATACTTGATGTATGATTGTAAGACACCTTTAACAACATTCATATCAACCATAACATTAAGCACTTAAGGAGTTTCATATGACATACAACATTCAAAAGTAACACCCAAACACCTTAAATTATAACTCAACTGGTGCTACAACACCTTGTAACACCACATGGTGATTTCTAAGTGTTAGAAAAAAATCATTCAGAAAACTAAAATAAAATCAAAATACAATTTTCTGAAACATCCACAAGAAAAAGTCGTATAAAAAAGCATAATTTATTTTATATACACATAAGATTATATGTGTTCTAACTTGAAACTCATGTATGCCCCCACATTGAATAAAAAATATATAAAATATGAATATATTAAATATTACATTTAGAAAGAAATAAAATAAAATTAGTTGAAATAAAAGACGCAAAAAAAAAAAACAAACAAAACAAAAACAAAAACAAAAACAAATCTTAGGTTCACAAAATTATAACATATGGCGCAATTAGTTGGTTATATCAAATATACAAGATGCGAAGTTTGAAACTTGCGTATTATATGTATCAAATAAAAATAATTAAATAATGATAAGTTTTAATATAATAACTATTAGTAATTAAAGTAACTTTATATTAAAAAGAGTAAATATCATAAAATAACGTGTATCTTCTTGTTAAATACAAGAAGTTAGAGAAAACACCATAGAATAAATAGGTCATATTTATTTAATAATACAAAACTACAAACAAGATAAATGAGTTTGATGGTCTAAAATTAATATTACAAATATATGCTTTTATTTATAGGAAATATACAAGCCACAAATAAAAAAAGCCCAAGCATCATGGACTAAATGGCCCATAACCTTCTAAAGAAGACTAATCGACGACGACACGTCGACACTCCTAAATCTTCATAAATCGCGTCCAAAATCATCATCTGAAACCAAACCAGAAAATCCTTCACGTTGGCCACCAAACTGATCTCCGCCACACGCCACGGTCAATGTCGGTGGTTCTTTCCGTCGGAAACTCATCTCTAAATCATCGATGCCGCACACCACCGTCGGCGAAGTCTTTCTTCAATAATCGTTCAAGCAGTAATCTTAAACAGACTAACTGTAGGCTGGTCTCAAAATTCGCCCATAACAGCGCGCAAAAATGGTTTAGGCATTCGAATTCTTGGTAATTATCGCTTAGTTAGGTTTTGTATGTAAATGATTATATTTTTTCGCGTTGTTGTACTTGTTAGCATTATCATATTAACTCATTCCCGAAACTCAACAGCAAAACAATTTAGATATTTTCTCTCCATTATTTGTATTTTTGTATACACAGATAACTTAGTCAAATAGATTGCGTGGTGGTGAAGTTAAGTCATGTTAGTTATTACTGCGTCGTGTTGCCGTGTTGTTTTCTGTATGATTTAAGCAAATAAACGAAAAACAGAATTTATATTAGTATTCTGCACTTGCTATTGTAATTTATCTGAAAATTAGTTGAGTATTTGCTCAAAACCTATGTTACTGTAAGCCACTGTTGATTATTGCTTGAAAGGATTCATAATCATACTTGAAGATTGTATTAAAATACACTAGATAGGAAACAGTAGTGTATCTTGTTCATAGTTGTCAAAAGCCCTCAGGCGCTCGCCTAGGCCCCAAAAAAAAGCCAGGCTCATGAAATGCGCCTGGTGGCAGCCTAGGCGCACTCCGGTGACTGTCCGGCTTGATTCCGGCAAAATTTTGGAATATCCGGCAAACTTCAAAAAAATCCAACCATAAACCAGTCTAAAATAACCATAAAAAGGCTTTATATTTTAAAAAATATATATAACTAGATTATTAATTGTTTTATAGTTAGACTTTATACATGTTTTTAAAATTTTTAAGCTTAAAACATGTCAAGCCTCTAAAAATGGTAACTTAATACTATGCGCCTAGTTTAAAAAAGCCCTCGCTTTTTTTGCGCCTCACGCCTAGGTTCCAGACGCGGCTTATGCGCCTTGAGTGCGCCTTGCGCCTTTGACAACTATGATCTTGTTTAATAGTTGATCAAATCATCTCACTCTTATTGAATTTTGATTCAACTGAAGAAAAGTGAAGAACATACGACACATGTGTAGCTTGTTAAACTGATATATGTTTCTATGTCATTTTTTAGTTGTTAGTTATCAAGAAAAGAACAATTGCATACTATTTATAAATGCACAATTGTATGCTAAATTGCTATTTGTAAGATAGCTAGTAATATTAGCAAAGTATAACTTCAAAACATTATGATTTTTTACTGGTCATTTGTGCATACATGCTAACATTTCATTCATCATCTTTAGTTTTAGAAGCCTTAAGCAAGAGGATGAAGACTATTCTGACAATGCAAACAACATAAATAACTCTGAGAGACGAGATGAAATCATTGATGTCATACTTGGAAGTCAAGAAACAAAAACCACTGGTACAAGGAGTTCACTGCTGGCACAACTAGCAATACTCCTAGGTATAGCTGTGACAGTTACGCTGTTGTCTATATTTCTCAAGCAGCCCAATCAGGGGCCCACTTTTGGGATTCAAATATTAGATATGGGTGCATATACGTCTGCTGTACCCAGTATTGGTTTTTCTTTCAATGCTTTCGGATATAGAGTCGTACTTCCAGAATACACTCCTGGGTAGATCAACATTCACTTAGTTTGATCTGTTAATTTAGTTGAGTATCAATTTGTTGATGTGTAATGTGATTGACACATAATGTCTACTGATGATGATATTCATTGGAAGAGAATCAGACATTGCTTTATAATAAAGCTTGTATTAAACTGTGCATGTCAGATGGGTCTATTTTTGGCTGCTAATGGCTGCTGGATGTGGACTTTTCATCAGCGAAGAGGCTTTGAATATATGGGTGTGTGCTTTTGTCTTTTATATATTTAAACAGACCTATTTAAGAAGCTTTGTTTATAAACGTATAAATATTATAAATTTCTATGGTTGAAAATTGTAGGTTGGCATTTCCTTGGCACGAATGTTGTCATTAGACGGGACGCGTCAGTCTTTTGTTGAATCATTTTCCAAAAGTGCCCCACATATATTATCTACTGTTTTGTGGGTATACTGGTTAGTGTTTATATCTTTATATAAATCTCAGAAGTTAGAGTTCTTAATCTTGTATAGAAGTAACAAGACATTAATTCATAGTTGTAATCTATGTAGTCATCGATAATTTTCACGTGCTCTTTTTCAAAACTTGCATAATAAATTTGTAAGCAAACCTCAGGGGAGTTTGTATCAGTGATATGATACCATTTTACCTTGGGAGGCTCTTTAAGAAATCTGGTGCATCTGATGATGTTTATTCAAAGGTTTGTTCTTCTAGTCTTGTAGATATGTTTGGTACTTTCACATGAATCTTGCTTCATGTATATCATGATATAAATTGATTAATATTTGACCATGACTGTAGTTAGGAATTAGCAAAGAAAAAGCAATTGGCCTTACCCATGCTGTTCAAAGATACGGGAATCTCATTGGTTTTGGTTAGTTCAGAGCAGGCATTTATTCCTGTCATCTTGTTCTTGGGTTCTATATTTTATTTGTCCATTTCATAGCACTTTATTTCTTGACAATTGACATGATAAATAAAATATTGATAGTAGTTTGTTATTGAATCTTGCTGCACCAGAATTGCTAATTGGTGTCTCTTTTTGCATTATAATGCGCAGTTGAACGATTTTCTCTTGGAGTGAGGAATCCAACAGCTTTCTTTGCTGGGGCCCTGGTCTGTGAACATCCGTTTTTATACAATGACAGTTTAGTTTTCAACATCATAAAATCATAAGTTGTTTGGAGGCTGAATTCTACTAGTTTACATATTGAACATGATATAAGTAGCTTTTTTATGTGGCAAATTTGAATATACATCATGCCTTATTTTTACTATCCAAATCAAATAATTTTAAAACCTTGCTTCTCATTTACTTCAGGATATATCCCCCGAGTGTTTCTTTGCTGGAGTTTGTTGTGGTGGCTTGATTACTCTTCCAATTCAGGTTAATTAATTTCTATTTTTCACATAATTGACATTCTTTTACACTTATTATCATGAATACACTCATCCTAAGTTGAATTTTATTAAGCTAGCAATAATTACGCAACATATTTTGTTTTTCCTCTGCATCTCAGCTTGGAATTGGTTTCTTACTGAGAGAACGCCCTGTAATTGCCCTAGCCACTGTTGCCACTGTAGTGGTAAGGATGTATCTTTTACCCTAAAATTTTTGCTTCGTTTTAGTTTATGTAAGCTAATAATTATGTAATTAAACAGGGAATATGGACCATGCTCCCGTATGCTGTAGCAGCTTCAACAGCATTAATCTTATACCTGCGACAACGCTATGCTAATTAACCCTACTATCATATCATTTCTTTTTTTGAGATACCAGGGGTTATAGATATAACATTAGACTTATATAAAACATTATTATATATTCAGAGTGGCAAATTGTCAATTCTTTGAATTGATTGCTTCATCTTTGTATAGGAATGTAGAGTATGTGGTAGATAAGAGTTCTAGAAAGAAGTAAAAATTGGCATATAGCCAGCTAGATAGCTCATTTTTCAAATCACAAGATTGCAAGAGCAGCATAAACAAACAAACAAACTTACCCAGTGTATTCCTACACTTAAGTAGGGTCTGGGGCAAAGGATGAAGACAAACCTTACCTCTGGGATAGAGAGGCCGCTCCGAAAGAGTCTCCGGCTTAAAGTTATCGTTTAAAGTTAACTATCCAACGCTTTTAACGCTATTTTCTCAAAATAAGTAAAATAACGTTAAAATTAGTGCAATTTTACTTTTGCTCCTTGAGGGCCACACATATACGCATCATATGTTTGCACCGCAAATGAGGTGTTTGCAAGAGTAGTATGCCCTTTGTAATTCTACTCTTTGTATCTTATATATAAAGTGGTAGTAGATTCATAGGATGCAAGTTGGTTATTTTATGATGCTGATTATATTTTTTTCTTTTTTTTTATAGTATATTCTGCTGCCACTGCTTGCAAAGATATATATCCAATAAATACTACATATGATTATTGACTTACATGTTTAATGTATTATTACATACAACTCTACAAGACAAATTTTTCTGGTTTATTTTCTACTTTTAAGTGGGAAGTCCAGCAGTTGCAAGATATGATAGCTGGATGCTGTAGGATTCTTTGAGCACAGTAACTACTTCAGAAATATTTGGTCTCTGTGATGCATCTCTATCTACAGATCTGGATGCAATTGAAGCTGCCTTTCTCATGCTTTCCTCATCATATGTTCCTTTTAAGCTCTCATCTACTATCTCAAATGCACCTGCTTGTAGATAGGGTCTTGCCTGCCAAAATGACCAGTTTAGCTAAATACACCTGCAAGTATTAGATGTGGCAATGTTGACCCATTTTCTTATAAATGGGTTGAGTTTGGATTGTGTTTGACATCAGGAGGGTTAAATAAAAAGGAACAGGTCAAGCAGGTCAAAAGTCTCCTAAAGTTTATTTTTAGTCCATACAACCTACATTTTTCTTAAGAAGTTAGATTATAATTGTAACAGTATATATATATATTTTTGATCTATGTTAACACGTTACTTATATTCATCCCCCCCCCCCCCCCCCCCCCCCCCCAAAACAAAAAAAAAATGACAAAATGCTGATGGATCAACCCAACCAGATGCAACCTGTTTTGGCACTTTACTGAACCCACCAGACCCAACCATCTTGCCATCTCTAGTTAGAATATAAGAAGCTGGTTGAGAAGAATTTTGGATACCCATAAAACCAAGTTGAATGAGTCAGGTGATCCAGTTCGTCTCAATGGTGCTCTGCCGCAAATGAGCTCCAAAAGAACAACTCCAAAACTATAAACATCACTCTTCTCAGTCAATTGTTGGGTTGTATAATATCTGTATAAATTTAAATGTCATAGTTTTTGTTAGTGTATACACTTGATTGATAGGGATTTTGACAAAGGAAAACAAAATACTTACTCTGGATCAAGATAGCCAGCAGTGCCTTTAACCTTAGTGGTCACATGACTTGCATCTGCTTGAGTTACTTGCTTCGATAGACCAAAGTCACATATCTTAGCATTTAGATCTCCATCTAAAAGTATATTGCTAGATTTCACATCACGATGGATGACCCGTGGTTCACTCCTGTTGTGCAGGTAGTCCAAACCTTTTTAAAGAAGTCAACAAAATGAGTTTGACCTTATCGAGTGCATGGCATACCAATTGTAATACTGGATATTGCTTAAATAAATCTTTTTACACTACTGGATAATGATGTTGTACCTTTTGCGGCATCAATGGCAATCTTGAGTCTACGTGCCCAACTTAGCGTTAATGTTTTGCTATTTGCTCCTGAAATAAGAGCACCTTAAATGATAGAAATGTAGGGTTTATAGGCAGAACGTGACATCTGAATGGTTTACCATAAAGATTCTCGGTCAAAGAGCCACCAGGTAGATATTCATAAACCAGTATCTGCTGTTTCGATTCATTACAATATCCTTCCAAGGATACAAGATTTTGGTGATGAATTGAGGACAAAAGGGTCACCTATAACATCAGTCCTTAAATGTGTGAGAACCAAAGACGTGCTAACTTCGACCTATTTACTTACAAATGGGTAGATTTTTTGTTGTGTTTTATATCAAACAGGTCAAGCCTTCCAAATTGTATTTTTAATGTATAAATTTCCTAAATTACTTTATTTAAGAAAAATTTAATTATTGTTGAAATAAATCTTTGTAATCATAATTGACTTGCTAAATGAATTATAAAAAGAAGGGAAAAAGTGTTTTTGGTCATCCCAATCCATACCAAAAGTGTTTCCCATTCTGAATGTTAGCAGAGTTCTTGAAGCAATAGTTCTAACTAAACTGGTATAGAAGTTTAGATAATTTACTGACCTCATTCATGAAAGAATCAGACCCAAGTTGTGTTTTATCAAATCTAACTTTGACAGCTGTCAGTTTACCATCTGAAAGTTTTCCAAGGTAAACTGACCCAAAACTACCACGTCCTAAAGCTTGCTTAAAGTTGCGAGTGGCTATTTTGATTTCTCTGTAGGAGAAGGCTTTTGCTGCATTACAGTTCATCACCTGTAGGTCAGCTTGCAGACTCTCTTTGTGCTTAAATTCTGCTTTATTTTTATTTCTCCTTATGTATAAGTAAACTAATATGAATACAATAATAAGAACAAGAAGTATTCCTCCGGCTGCACCAAGTACAGCTGCTAAATGACTGTGTAGATTTTGCTTTTTCTTGTCAAAGACAGAGACTTTTGGTGCATCAATTGAAGCATTGGCTGTAGTTTCATGGCATTTTGACATGGAGAAGCTAAGACACAGATTCCCTGAGGTTCTGCACAAAACCTGTGTCAGGTCTAGTCTCTAGATAAAATGGGCGGGTTCAGTAAACAGGTTGCTTGGGTTAACCTGAATTTGTTATAAGGTTTTAGTTTTTTTTTTTTTAATAAATAAGTGCTGTTATGTATGATTACAAATATAAACTCTTTTTTTTTTTTTAGTGAAAAAAATTATTTAAGAGGCTCTAATCATTCATAATGCATTTTGGGCCACTTTCAACATGGTCAACCCATAATGTTTTATATTTTAGTGTTTTTTTTATCTTTCTATCAGTTTAACCTGCTAAAGCTAAAACATAACCTGAATCAACCCATTTATAAATAAATGAGTTAGAATTGCCCCTTTTAGAGGACATAGATTAAACCCAAGTAGCTGAAGAAACATTCAGGATATCCATACCTTATTTCAAGACCGTGTTTGTTCAATGCGTTTGGTAGTGTGCCTTTTAATTGATTGTTTTCCAGAACCCTAGTAATTTGTAAAAGTTAGGGGAAGAAAGATGGATTTCCTCATAGTTGATTAACGAGAAAAACACTGGTGATCAACATACAAAAGGTGAAGATTCTTCATGTGTCCAAGGCTTTCAGGAACTAAACCTTCTAGACTGTTATTTTTCAGGTCCCTACAGAAAAATATTGACACTTGACACTTAAGATAAATGATCACACAAGAAAGCTTTGAAATTATCCTTTTAATATAATTGAGATAAAACTCACAGAATTTGAAGGCTAATTAAGCCATCCAGATCAGTGCCAAATGATGTTAGCTTATTGAAACTCAGATTCCTGCAATTTTAAGTCCAAAACCTTAATGATACATGGTTCTAAGAGTTAAGAAACAATTAAGAGTCTGAGCTTGGGATGCGGTGAGAATTACAGATTTTCAAGACTCTTTAAGCTGCCCAGGTTTTCTATTTCTCCTGCAAGTGATGTATTATGCAAATCTCTGCCAATATAATGAAATGTGAAATTTTAAATTTAATAAAAACTACTTCAAATAAATTTTATTGTTATCTAGTTCCTCACATTGTTTTTAGATCGAATAGGTCACTAAATGTAGGGCTAATTGACCTCAAGTTCATATCAAAAAGTTCTCTACAAAAAAGTCAAGGAAAAAAAACATAGGAATTAAAAGTTAAAATGAAAAAAAAAAGATCATCCAAATAAATTCGTTATCCAAATAAATTCATTTTCCTATAAACATTGACTCATTTATCACATACAATGAGGTGACTGAACTTCCTTCACATTGTATGTGTTCCCAGGGTGTTGGAGAACATGGATCATCTTCCCATTCAAGATCCAACCCAGTTGACTGTTGAATCACTTGAAGAGCTGAAACTGTTTGAGGGCATGGATAAAGGCAGGTTATAATAAAAGTAAAAATGTGTCAAAATGTTGTACCATACAACCCTAAAATGTGCTTGAAATGTGAATTTCTGGGCTTGTTATTTTTTTAGGTAATCAGGAGATGAAATGTTCCCAAAGTGCATTGGAAGGGTGTACAGTACATCCTATTATGCAATAGGATGAGGCTAACCTGTGGTTGTCGATGACTCTGGAGGTATGTTAACAATTTCATACACCTCAATTGCATTTACAAGTGGGTAGAAATTAATGTCTTTAAAGGTAATATTCAAGTTCTTAATTCCTTTCTTTAAGAAATACAAACTCTTAACTTGCCAGCTTTCAACTCTATAGCTTGATTCAACAACTTCCCCATTAATCAAGACATCAAATGTAGGAGAAACCGGAAGAATCCCAGCAAAGTATAGAACAAGATAAAAATCTCCGATATTCTCGAGGGCAAAATTGTAACTTAATCCTTCTCTCCTAGCCAAAACTCTACCCGTCTGAAGAACAGGTTGTGGAGGACTCTCGTTTACACTCCAGGTATTAAAAATGCCCAGTGTCTTAAATCCAGTTGATGTATGAAAAGGCGAAAAGTCTTGATCAGGATCCCATATTCTATCATATTGATCCAAAGGGTACCTTGAATTATCATGATCACATATTCACATTTTAGGAAACAATCAAGTATCAAAACTAAGTATGATCGTAAGTAGAGGTGGCAATTTTATGTATGAGATCATTTGGGTTTGTTTTTTCTTCACAAACAGACCAAATGGGTTGAACCCTTCAGATCAAGTGATGGTTGTCCATGTTATTTTTAGTGCATACGACCTACTTATTTGTTTATTAGAAATCTTAGCTTTTAAATGTAATAATATGTTTTTATAATCTTTACTTAAACATGTTAATGAACTAAAAAAATGAACAAAATTATTTTACTGGTCAAAACAACCCAGTTTAGCTTGTTTTGTCCCATAGTATTAAAAAATCAATTAAAAGACGATTGGATGAATGGGTTGAATGCTTGAAAATTGTCCAAAATTATTTTTGATACAAAAAGCCTCCTGAAATGTTATATTTAAAGATTTCAACCATTAGTGCAATAATTTATATATTGTGTTAATTAATTATCTAAAATACTAAAATGACAAAAAAAAAGCTTCTGGGTCAGCAAAACCCGATCTGTTTCAACCTGAACATGTAATAGATCTGTCCAACCCACCCATCTTGTCACCTCTAATCATAAGCATAGTGCAGAGATCATACCGAATAGAGCCGTTAGTGTAACCACAATTAATTCGGTAGCGTTTCCTAAGCAACTTATTTGCAAAATCTTCCATCCCACTGTAGTAACCACCTTGTGGGATCGGACGGATTTCAATTGAAGAAATGACGGGATACCCATTGTTTGGGACCGAGTTTAGGCATAACAAAAGAAATTCTCTGTTGTTGGGTTGCCATATGAACTCTTCAACCCATGGATCTTTAACTCTTAGGTTAATGTTAGCAGCAATGGCTGTTCCTAAAGAAACATAGAAAAATGGTGGTTGCTGAAGCCCATCATAATTTTTATACACGAAGTTAGCCCGAATGAGAATCAAAGAAGACGATGATTTGTAATTCATGGGCAGCCTATAACACTTTCGGGTTCCTGAATCGGGGAAAAACCGAAGAGATATTGATGAGGTGGCACTGCTGTTGAGATTAACTGTTGTACTGTTGCCTTTGGTGATGTATCTGTTGTCAGGTTCCCATGAAATGTTGGATGAATCGACGAAATTTGTAGCTCCTCCACATGATATGCTCCAAAAACCTATTAAAAGTTTCATAATTATGCACAAATTCAATAATTTTTGAATTTAGAAATTATAATTGAAATGAAGTGAGCATTAGTATTATACCATCTTGATCACATGAAGTGAGTGTTGTGTAGCTTAGGAGCAGGAAAGCATAGAAGAAATTCCAATGGAGGTCCATGAGATTCAAAGGTATGTTTTAAATTTTCAGTAATGTAAGATATATATTATGAAAATGTTATTTATTTATTTATTTGCATTATTTGGATAACTAAAGAAAATTCTTTTTTCTTCTTTTTTCTTCTTTTTTTTTTTTGGGAGAAGTAAAGGAGGGGAGTGATAATGAAGGCATGTTGGGGATTTATTATTTCAATCATCTAACGTCCACTTTTATGATTACACGAAACCTTCTCTTTACTTTTCACTATTCTTGATTGTTTCCAGTTAGTTATTTTTAGCAAGATCAAGTCTCTTTTTATAAAGATTTTTTTACTTAAAAATAAACATTATTAGTTAATTTTTTAATATAATTACAAGGGAGGTAAGGGTAGGGGTGTGAACACTGGCCTGAACTTGCTCGCACTTGGGTCGCTGGTTCCAGGTTTCTTCATTCTTGGTTTTTGGTCAGTTTGGTCCAGACTTGGTTAATTTCCTGAATCTATGATTCACGATTTTAGCAGGATCAAACTGATCTCATCTACACTTGCTTCGTCCGGTTTTATTCAACGGAAACTGAATAGCCAAAAAAGTGTGGGAAAAACTTTTTTAAGGGTTGATTTTAGACTTGAGCGTAAAACAATTTTGTAAAAATTCAACCAAACTGAAACATATAGCCGTTAAAAATGATTTTATCATGCTCTTGTTTATAATATATAGTGTATGACCATAACCAACACTCTATTTTTTTTCTTTTCATATTGTTGTTTTTTGGTTTCTGATTCTCACATTTTTCAAATTTACGTCTCCACTTTAGTTTGGGGTTCGTATAAATCAACTGGTGATATTGATATAAGAGAACATGAAACGCTGCTCATCGCATGTCACTCAACATGCGGTGTTACCATCATAATACCTGGCCTTAGACTATCCATAGTTGTTACCCTACTGAAATCATTTTTCACCAAAATTTTCTTGCATATCATCACCCTACTGGAAATCTTAAAACCCCACAATAGTTAACTCACTGACGAAAATATTCCCTACCGTGTCACATTATCATCACATTCATGCAGAAAAACTTCCCCACCAATCACAAAAGAGAGAAGAGAATGGGAAGCAGCACCGTTGGGGTGGAACTTTGGAAGCTGCCGGGGAGGGGGTGGTGTTCCCGCTCACCACCGCCCGATTTCCACATCCTGTTGCGCGGCTTGACCATTAAACATGGTCTTAGAGAGGGGAATGAGAGTTTTTCTCGTGTATTTGAACTGAATGAGTGTAATTATTCTAATGATAAACTTACTATCTTCTTCCTAATAACCTAAAAGCAAATGCAACGATAATAAATAATGTAATACAAAAGGAAATATGCAACCTGTAGTTTGAAATGGAAAATAAATTAAAATTTTAGTCCGGTTGTAACACGAGTAGTATAGGCGTTTTTTAAATAAAATGTATTTCAGTTTGGTTGCAATACAAGTAGTATAGGCGTTTTTTTAAATATAATTAGACCTGAATCTTGATCTAAAACAAGATAAACGAGTTAGGTTGGGTGAATAATTATTGCATTTTGTGTTAATGTCTAGTATTATAACATTGAACATATTGAGATGCACAATAATAGTCAAGATGGGTAACCTAAAACTATTGAATATAATAGGTTCAAACAAATAAGAATTATTAATAGGCAAATTGGATTTAAATAATCTAAACTTTGATTCATTGGCCGCTACCGGTTCAAACTATGAAAATCCTCAATAACGGTACGAACTTTCGACATATTTTCCCGTGGTGGACCGCCATAAAATAAACCTTAACGGCGTTAACTTTTTTTCGAGTTTCGAACGGATTTTTGAGAGCTTTTGTTCAGATGGATAATACGAGTCGAATGATGTATAACTTACTTCGAAACGTTGCTCCAAATTTCTCAATTTTGGTGTTTAACTTTCAATTCGTCAAAGAAATCATCAAATTGAGAAAATTTGGAGCAACGTTTCGATGTACATTATACTTCATTCGACTCGTATTCTCCATCTGAACAAAAATCCATTTGAAACTCGAAAAAAAGTTAAAGTCGTTAGGGTTTTTTTGACGGTGGTCGGCCAGAGGTAAATATGTTGAAAGTTTGGACCATTATCGAAGATTTTCATAGTTGGGACCGGCAGCGGCCAATTGATTCAAGTTTCGACTATTAAAAGCCAATTTGCCTAAAATTTGTTATGATCCGAACCCATTTTGACATGTTACCCAACCTGATCCAACCTATCCATTTTGTCCTCAACGGTAATTGATCATTTGCAAGAATTGGGATCACTGGCATCTAAAAGAAAAATTATCATAAATTATCTTCTGAAAACGCAAATGAGATTGATTTGGTTCCTCAATAGTTGTTTCTGAATCACTTGTGTATGAGTCTTTCGTATCGCTTGATTCTGATTCAAAATAACCAATGGTACATAAAGCATGATCTTCTGGTTCGTCATCTAAGGAGTATAAAGATTCCAAATCGGAGACATCTACAGGTTCTATCTGATTGAGTGTTTGAATTAAGGCAGTAGTTTTCTTCTTGCCTTTGCAATCTTTTGCAAAATGTCCTTTTTTATTACAACTCATTAAACAAAATAAGACAATTTAAACAAAATACTCTTAGGTTCTATTCTTGAGTTGTTTTTAAAAGATTAGGTGTTTGATTTAGCGCTTAAATTAAAAAAAAAAAAAAAAAGATAAGAAAAAAAGATAAGAAAAAAAAAGTTAAGGTTGACTAATGATCGCATGGGCTGGGATCCTTAAACCACAAGCAAAAATTCTTGTATATGATTGTTGTTTTACCTTCCCCATTGCCTTCTGGATTAAAGTGGTTACGGGTAGGGATGAGATTTTTGTACCGAATACAGGTACCGTACCGGTTTCGTACCGGTACCGTACCGAACCGATACCGTACCGATAGATTCGGTACCGGTAACGGTACTTTATTTTCTCAAGTTTCGGTATCGGTACTAACCGGTATCGGTACCGGTAAAATACTGAAAATTCCCGAAACGGTATCGGTACCGGAATATAGATATTTTTTTGTTTTGAATTTGATTATTTAGTAATCTAGTATAGTTTAAAAAATATTTACCATGATGCGTTAAAACCTAATTAATATTTTAATTATTAAATATAAAAAAAAAACTTTGTAATTCAAAAGACGATATGTTCAAATATTATAGTTTGTAATTCTTCGTTTTGTGAACTTGATTTTTTTTATAATGTATTCATATGATACATTCATATGTATAGATTTTTCTTATAATTATGGCATAATAACATCTATAATTTCAATACTAATATTTTTCATCTTCATCTCAACAAAAAATTGAGAAAACGGTACAAAACCGGTAAAGTACCGAAAATACCGGTACCGATACCGATACAGAACCGGTACCGTACCTAATGTTTCGGTACCGGTATCGGTACCCATTTTTCAAGAATTTCGGTACCGGTATTTTCGGTATCAGTACCGGTACGGTACCGGTATGGTACCGATCTCATCCCTAGTTACGGGGATTCTCAATTACAAAAGGTAAAAGAAATGTTTTCAGACTTGGATCACACATCGAACCGGTCTTCTTACCGATCAGAGGTCCGACCGGTCGGACTAGATTTAAGGACCAGATGATTTTATAAACATTTTATAAAATATATATATGTAAAATAAAAAAAACAGAAAAAAACCGGTTAACCCCCGAAACGGAACGGTTCACCCACCAGCTGTCAGTCCGGTTTTCAAAACATTGGGTAAAAGCGTAAAGCTGATGATTTAACGTTCATTATATTTATACACCTTATTATTATAATTTAACATTTCTACCTAATTATACATGGTCGTATATGTCTATACGGGATAAGAAGGTGCTATATGGCCTATACAGACCTATATGTCCCATATTGCTTCTCATGAAATTCTATTGTAGTCTCACTGCACCTACCATGTACAGTCGTACAAGCATGTACGTCCGGTATATGGGCCGTATTGACTGTGTTACACAGCTCATACAAGCCTGTACAATAACCGTATAGGAGTTTTTAACGGATACAATTACAAGCTTAGTCTTGTCTACTCAAAAGTTGTAAGGCTTTAATCAACTTGGCCTCTTCCGCAACCTTTTTTCTTGGCTGTTTGACAGTAGCAATTAAAAAAAATTTAATTCACAAAATAGGACAATTTGATTGCTTGATCAACCATTGGTTGGATGGTTTTTTTTTTATACTATTTTAGACTTCAATTGTCACATGACAAATTTTAACCGGTTAGAAACATTTTTTTAGTTGGCTCTAAATGAAAGTGAAAATAGTAAGTTTGGATTATTGTATATGTATAAGAGAGAAATTATTTTTTTAATAAATAATTTAAGTTGGTTGATTGTGAATGAAAGTGGTCATAAGGCATAGAATATTTTTAAAGTAAAGTAAAAGTAGAAAGATTTGTGTCGTTCAAAAATTAAAAAAATAAACAAGTTTTAACTTTTAACACGTTTGTATAAATAAAGTTTGGTGTAAGATTTATTTCTTTAGTATGGGCGAATCATCAAATGATTGGATTGCGAAATTTTTTGTACACTTTGGTCATCTTTAGTGAACGTATAAAATTAGATGATGCTAGGCATACGTCGCCATGATTTAACACGTATCCGAACTAATGGATTATGTTCAAGTAAAAAGGCTGAGATTGGTGAGAAGGGTGAGAAGGATTTTGCATTTGACAAGTGGCATTACTCTAATTTTATTAATAGGGTATTTTGGTCATTGTGTTTAATATTGTGTTTAATGCTTCATATCATTGTGTTTAATATTTTTATTATTTATTATTTATTTTTAATATCATATTGTCTTATTTTGTTATTGTTTTTATGCATTAAATAAATTGTTCTTATTTATTTTTTATGTTTTATGTATTAAAAGTACATAATTGTATTATTTTACCATTATGTTTATAAAACTTATAATTTTAAAAAACATAATTTGTTTTTATTTTTTGAAAAATACATTTCCGTCATTGTATATATATTTATGTCATGGTGAACACCGTCATTGTATATATATTTATGTCATTGTGTAATATGTTCATCATTGTGTTTTATCGTCAGAACATTGTGTAATATTTCATCATTGTGTGTTATGTTCAGGTCATTGTGTAATATATTTATCATTGTTTTTTATTCTCAGATGATTGTGTAATATATCATCATTGTGTCTTACATTCAAGTCATTGTGTAATAGTCATTATTTTGTTTTACGTTAAGGTCATTGTGTAATCTACGTGTTATTGTGTTTTACGTTCAGGCTATTGTGTAATATACACATTGCGTGTTATGTTCAGGTCATTGTGTAATATATTCAACATTGTTTTTTGTCTTCAGAAGATTGTGTAATATAACATCATTGTGTCTTACGTTCAGGTCATTGTGTAATAGTCATTATTTTTGTTTTACGTAAAGGTCATTGTGTAATATACGCGTCATTGTGTTTTACGTTCAGGTCATTGTGTAATATACACATTGTTGTATCAAATGAATTTGTTTTGTTTTATCATTATGATTTACATATAAAAAGTACGTGATTTTGTTGTTTCACCAATATTGTTTTTAAAGCTCATGAATTTATAAAAAAAATAATTAGACACTATAACGCAAAAAAACACTCACAAACAAAAAGACACAATAATATACAATTAGACACAATAACGCATTACAAATATTAAAGGTAGAGGAAAACATTTTTTTTGTTTTTTTATATAACAATATTATACTCGTTTTAAAGATAAAAAAATGCTCGTTTTTTCGGTGTAGTTTTTTTGAAAAAATAATATCGTATATAAAAGTTATGCCCGTTTAAAAAAACATGGGGAACATGATAAAAAGTCAATATAAGTGTCTATGACTAAAATATCATTCCACTAATTTTTTTAATACAACTTTGATCTCAACCATTAAATTGTAGATCTAAGGCCTAAAATCCTTCTCACACTTCTCACTCATCTAAGTCTTTTTACTATAACCTCATCCCCGAACTAATTTGTAATATATTTGGCCAAGAATTGTAACTTTAATAGAAAAAGAAAGCATTAAAAAAACTCTGAATACATCTCACACAATCGTTTCATGGCGAGGGATGTTTCACAAAAAAAAAAAAAGAAAAAAATTACAAACAAAATCGTCAAAAACCCGAGAATGTAAACAGAGATGTAAAAATTAGTATATTTTTTATAAAAACAATCCTATATGTTTTTAAAAAACCACTCAAACAAAACAACAATAAATATAACGTTAGAAAGGAGAAACTTAAAAATAACATAAAAAACACAATGATAAGTTGAACATTGGCAAATAGAGACTAAAAACTAAAACAATAAAAAACAAAAAATAAATTTAAACGAAAAACGCCAAAAAAGGCACATCAAGTCATCTATACAAACAAATTCCATGCCCATCCCATAACCGCGAAAATTTTAAAAATTAATCGCATATTCATTGGGTTTAGAAATACGTGTCCCATATGTAACAGGTTTTGGGTTAACCCGTCGGATGCGAGTTTTTTTGTCATTCCTAACGTCAACCAATCATTTTGATCACCGTGTATGCAAACGTAACAATAGACAAAGTGTTAACAGTTTATCTTTTTAGAAAAACAAAGAAATAAAAAATACGTGTGACCGATAATGTTTGAATTATTATTCGTCTCCATTTGCGTTATCAATCATAAATGATGCATTCATTTTTTAGAGTCTTTAGAAATATCATTAAATCAAATTTGCTTTAATCCAAATATATACATTAAATTTTATTACAATTTTTTCTCACATTGATCAATTTAAGCTTATGTTAAAATTTAGTTAAGTATTTATCAAAGAACTTATAACATAACGATATCTTCTTGATTTATCTTATGTTGTATTCGGATAAGTAGAGAGTTTTCTTAGTTTGAATTTTCTCCTAAATAGTGAGATAATATTAATTGTTTGTTAAGTGATGCTTGATTTAACGGTAAAAAATTAATTTTAAACACACTAAAAATAAAGCAACAATGTAGAACATATATGATTTATGTGATTCAATAATAAATTAAAAACCATATTGTATTACTGAATATTAGCATTTTAATCTCAAACTTTCTTAATCATCATCTCACTCACAAATGCTCTGTTATTGTATTTCAAATTTAGTTACGAGTCACTTTTTCTTTTTGTTTATTTTTATTTTTTTATCTTTTTTAAAGCAAGATATTCTAAAATTTAGTGAAGTAATTATTTTTGTTTTCATTCTAAATTGCTATCATATTTGGTTGTTACATTTTCATAATTACTTGGTCCATACAATAATTATGTCTTTTCTATCTATGACCACATGTTATCATTCCCATCGCTTGCTACCATAGTGTCCTCCACATATCAATTAAGTGCATCTGCCGTTCAAAAATTAAAAGTGCATCCAAAGTATCCGTTAGTATTCATTGATAAAAAAAAGAGAGCTAATTACACGGATGGTCACGTGTTTACCCAGATTGCATCGATGGTCCCTAACTTCGAGAAATTATAACAGTGGCCAGAAAGTTTGCAAAAACGTAACACAGATGGTCCATGGAGTGGATGTCTGTTAACTTTTTATGTTAAATGTGTTTGTATTGACTAAAATGTCCCTCTTATTAAAAAAAAAAAGAAAAAAGATAAGTGTGTTACAAACACAGTGATACACACCCTTGCACCACCGAAAATCTCCGGCAACACCACCACCACGCACCTCCGGAAACCACCACCACCAACCACCACCACCGAGCACTTCTGGCATCCACCACCACCGAAAACCTTCACCTTCTTGAAGGTGTGTATGTATACACACATCGTCGTGGCTACGCCCTAGCATCACCGGCGTCATGGCTCCGCCCTAGCATCACCGGCGTCGTGGATCCCCCTAGCATCATCGCCATCGTGGCTCCACCCTAGCATCACCACCACTCTCTATCTCTCTTTCTCGGTATCTCTCTCTGGTGAAAAACGACTTGCAGGTGGAGGACAGCATTAAGGTGCAGGTGGAGGAAGAGAATGTGCTGGTGAGTAGCGGAGAGAGGAAGAGGGATCAGGAAGAGAAAGAAGGTCTGAAGTACGTGCCGCCGGAGGTGATCTATGGTGGTGGTTGCCGAAGGTGGTCGTCGGTGGTGTTAGCGGGGAATATTAGGAGGAGCACGACCAAGAAATGGAGGAGGAGGGGGTGGAGAACGTAACTGTTGATGGAAGGGTTTAGGGTAGAAGATGATGAATTAGGCTAAGGGTATAATAGTTTTTTTTGAAAATTTAACAGAGAAAGATAACAGACATCCACTTCATGGAACATCTGTGTTAGTGTGTTACGTTTTTGCAAACTTTCTGGCCACAATTGTAATATCTCGAATTAAGGGACCATTGGTGCAATATGGGTAAACCACATAGACCATCCGTGTAATTAACTCTAAAAAAAGGGATTATCTTATAATTTTAGATGATATGAATAAGAGTAAATTGCCGAGATGGTCCTTGTAGTTTGTTATAATTTCACTTTTTGTCTATAAGTTTCTTAAATTACTCATATGGTCCCAAACTTTGCACATTTGTAACACATATGGTCCTTAATGTGAGGCTAATTTGGTAAATTATATAAGGGTTATTTAGTGACTTAAGGATTATATAGGTTACAAATATCTAAAATTTGAGATCATATGAATAATTTATAAAACCTATGGACTAAAAGCGAAATTGTAGCAAATCACAAGGACCATATTAGCAATTTACTCTAGGAATAATAATTTGCACTTAAAAATCTTATAACTAAAGGTCTAAAGCAACTTTCAATTCTTTATATTTTATTTTTCTTACCCTTCTTCACATACATCAAATTCAATAGTTTTTAAGTTTGAAAAAATATATTAAATAATCCCTATAATTACATATTTGCCAATAATCGTTTTATATATAGGATTTAATCAACATACTCACAACTTTCATTTCTCTAACCAAAAGTAACCTCATCATAAGTTTACTCTGTTTACGAATGATTTTCGCTTGAGTTATGTACTTCTCTTAGAGCAAATGTATGTTTTCTTGTTTTTCTTATAATAATCATTGTGAGGAGGATTAAGTGCAATTTATAGTGTAATTATTTGTAAAATGAAAAAGGCACACTTATCCTTCTACTTTCAAATTGAGTTTGTCTTATCTCTAGCAGAATTTAAACAACATAACTCTAGGATAAAGACAAGATATGTTAACCTTCTAGATGTCACCTGTTCATAAAATTTATGTCAAAGCATAAACCGACTTGATTTGGATGAATTTCATGCCGAAATGTAGATAAAAACATGTATCTTATAATGGTATGCTTGGAACATGAACACGCGCACACACAGATACACATATGATTAGGCTCAAATAATAACCCATTTTAATTAAGTAACCCATACATATATATATACATATTCAAAAGTTTGAAACCACAGTAAAAGGTTTGGTTTATGGTTTTCACTAAAAACCAGTCGTTAAAAACCGAACCAAACTTTATGATACACACATACACACATTAAATAGATAGATAAGTTTATTGATTTAAATATCATTTACACACACATATTTGAGCTTACAATGCAAGTAATGAATCTTAAATAGTAAAATGATTTGTTATTATTTTTAACGGGTCAAATATCACAAACCTAAAATGCCCAAACTCTAAACCATACCGTTTAGTGGTTTGGTTTGAATTCTTAATGGTTCAATGTTGGTTATTATTATTCAAAAACCGTTAATAACGGTTAGGTTTATGGTTCCATCCAAAAACTATAAAAACCGGTTCTTTAAAGCATCACTAATACGAAAGCATTAGCTTGAATACACCAACATCATTCATCTTTAAAAACCTGAAACATGTTAATGTTGATAAAAATTTATACATATGTATAACTTGGTTATACTAAAACGAGCCAAAACTGGCAAGCTAAATGAGTGAGCCAAAATTCAAACGAGCTTTTTCCGAACGAGTGTCTAAGCATTTTGTACGGCCCTAATGCTATTTATTAAATAAACACGCGCACATGCAACAAAGGCACATAGAGTTTATGAGTGGGTTTGATTTAAGGGGGAAAAAAACCTAACATACAAGTAAATCAGCTCACTCTATACCATCAATCAGCTATGCAAGAGTGTTTCTACATGTAGGTAAAAGTAAAACAAACAAATGATGTAAGAACGTCTTCATGCAATCCATAATCATGAGATGTAAAAATAAAAGCATTTGATTCAACAACATTATATCCGACACAAAAAGTAAATTAAAATATGAAGAGCCAACATATCATAGAACACAAAAATCCTATTAAATTCAAAACCTTTAGTAGGTAACAGGAGCAAGGATCTCCAGTTGTGAGCCAAGTTTTTCTTCTGCTGCTTTCGCTGCCTTTGCACGCAGTTTGTTGAGCTGCTTCTTTCTCTCGTACACCACTTGAGCCTTCTCTTTCCTCTTCTTCTCAAGATCCTGTAATTATAATCAGAGTATGCAATAATCAGCTGACAGTTGGAAAAAAATTAACCATGATGTCCATTGCAAGCTAAGAAATTTGCAAAAAAAAAAAAACTAACCATGATAATTACTTTGACCCTTTTAAAATCAATTTCTTCTAAATACAGTTAAATACATCATCTTGACAATACAATAAACAGAGCAAAACTAAACTAATAAAAAAATTGAATCAATAATATATGTTCAATATGTTATAGAGTATATATATGAAAAGGGTAAAAGAACTAGTAAAATATAACAAAATAAAGCGGGACTAAATTATTTGATATACACATTCATAACAATAAATAAATAAATAAAAATAAATAACACTAGTGTGGCATATCCGAGCCGAGAGTATCTCAAGAAGCAACCTCTTTATTCCATTGAAATAGGAGAAAAGCTTGCCTTTGTCTCAATACCCAGGCTCTACTAACTAGGGGGTATGTTTGCTTACACATTCATAACAAAAAATTGAAATACAACAAACAAACCAAGCATGCTTTAACAAATAAAAAAGACCAGCTTAAAAAAAAAGTCAGATTCCCAGTGTTTATCATATATTGACAATCATCAAGTACAAAAAAAAATTCTTTACCTTGATGGTTTCATAGTGATTCCATCCAACCTCCGATGATAATCGTCCTAATAAGCAGTACTTATGTCCAGCAGTAAGCCTCAATACCCTGCAAATTTGATTACATAAAACAAGCACAATCACATGTCACATTACCAAGCATTAAATACAATCTGACTTAACCCAATTTCACAATTCATCAAACACAGAAAACCAATATTTCACAGTTTAAACAAAAGTACTAACTTGAGAGCATCAGGGATGACCATCCTTTTCTTCCTGTTGTAAGGAGTTGGCACTCCTTCATAAACCTTCAACCTTGCAAGTGCAGCTTCTCCACGCTTGGTCTTGTGTGGAATCATCCTAAACAAACAAATCACAATTACATAAGAAGTACTAAGCATTTTTTTAAAAATAACAACAAATCATTAACAAAATCCTTTTACTAAAAGTCTAAAACCATGGAATCATTCTAAATAAACAAAAGACAGCTCAATAAACCATGCTGAGGTTTATATGCCAATAACTGTCAAGAAATCCGTTTTTATACAACTTTGGTGATTATGCTTTTTGCCAATAATCCATTCATTAAGAGTTCAAATAAACGACATCTCCATCATAAAAAAAAAAACTTTAGGCAAAATTATATTAATAGATTAAGATCAATGGGTCAAATCAATAACATACCATAACCTATCTCCGTAAACAGATTATCATGATAAAATATGCAGATTATTCGTGGCGTTTAAACACATTAATTCAACTATACAATGAGCAGTCAGAAAACACATACGGGGTGCAAATGATAGGATTCCTCTACCAAATATAACTAGTTCTTTAGATCACATTATGCAGAATACATTACTTGATTCAATTAAAAAAGTGCAACACATACATCGGTGCAATATGAGAGTCAATGATTACTTTGACGCAAGCATTCATCGTAATAGTGTCCATGTGATATACTAAACAGGATTTTTTTAATGGCATGCGTAAATTTATAGATTGAAAAACATATATGTGATAAAAAACAAAAATCTCTGAATGAACGCAACAGACATAAGCGTAAAGGTTTACCCTCTGATGGTACGCCAGAGGATCTTGGAAGGTGCACGGAAATGAATGGGGCCGTGAGATGGCTTGGTGTTCATGCGCTTCCGAAGAAACCGAAGGTACTTCATTTTCTGACGGACAAGACCGCCGGAGAGACAGATCTCTTCGCATCGGACGACGGTAACTCTCTGACCATTAAGCAGTTCTTTCGCCAGAATCGACGATAATCGGCCAAGCATGTGGTGGCGAGCGTCCACCACCACTTCCTTTGCGCAAATCCCAGATCCTGACACCATATTTTCACCTCGAATGCTCCGTTCGCCTCCGAGTCCCTGCAGGATGGTGGTGGTGTTGTATAGAGATTAGGGTTCCGATTAGGGTTTTGTATTTAGATGATTTGGTCTGCTGGGCCAGTTTGAGCTCTGTTTGAAAGTTCATGGGCCGGTAACTTGAGGAGCCTGTTTAGCTGTTAGGATACTTAAATTAATTACTTATTAGTTATTACTTTATTAGTGTGCACTGTGCAATTGTGGACCTGTGGTTTGTGCATGCACAAAGTCGAATTATACTGATCAAAGTAAAATATGTTTTCATTATAAAATAAAATGTTTAAGCTTCCGGCTCATTTAGAAAAAAAGTTTGGCTTGAAAAAAATTTGTTTGTATCAAGTTAACCTCAAGTCATGGTAAGCTTAGTGCGAGCTCTTGGCACAAATATATTATCTATTTATATTATATAACACGCACATATATACACACACATGCGCAATTATATAAATATATATATCACATAACATATGTGTGTAAGAAAAAAAAATGAGCTGACTTGACTTGCAACTTTTTACGAGACTGAATTTTTTAATCATAATTTTTTAAAACAAATTAGCCCAACTCGTTTGCAACCCTAGTTTTAAGTGTGGTTTGAATCAAGGGCTGATCAATGTTTAATTAGGGGGTATGCCCTAGTCAAGGAATTTCAAGTATTTAGTTTGTTTTCTTTGAGCTTTTAGTTAAAATTGGGATAAATATTTAACATTTATGTATATCTAGGGAGACTGTTAGTGATAGGTTTTAATAAGTAGGGTACTTTTGAACATTTTTCTATGGAAGTTTGTCTCACCCCGTTTTTGACGGAAACACGGAATGCTGCAAATTGCATGTCACAACATATCAATTTAAGAAAAAACATTTCATTTAGTATGTTAATAAATTATCTAAGTACGCATGTCATGTTATAAGTCTTACTAGTAAAATATTCTTACCTATAAATAGATACAAAACAAACAAATAAAACATACTTAACTTATAACCCAGCAAAGTAACAATCAACAATAATATTACTGAAACATATGATAACAGTCTTCATATTAAATTATCTTGATGTGCTTGTACATCCATGTCATTATAATTGACAAGATCTAAAAAACACTTATAATGTCAACCAAAAAGTTAGTGAGCTCTTTAATAAAAAATACAAGGATATGCGTGAATTTGTATGCTAAGTATGTTATATAACTAACGCAAATGATGTGAATTCACAATCAACACATATGACTTGTCTGCCCAAAAACAAAGCGTTGATTGGCACCACCACATATGTGAGGGTTATCATCCCCGAATAAATCTTATCAAATATCTGTCCACCGGCATTCTCTCTTTGACTCGATTAAACCAAATATGTATATTTAATCATAGTGTTTCGGCATTCTCTCTTTGACTCGATTTATTTTACTCTCTTTGACTCGATTTACTTTACGTCTACATAGAATTGGGGAGTAACAAAATATAGTAGAACCTCTTCTTTATGCTACCCGATCTTGGCTCGTTGAATTATTCCAAGGCTTGAGATCGAACTCGGCTTGGTTTAAGCCAATTGTTTTGATGGCGAGCTCCAATCACAAGAGGAACTTAAAGATCGAGTGAGCAAATTCAAGCATGAGCTTAAACAAAATAAACTTAACTCAGTCACATTTACAAGAGACCATAAACCACCATCAATCGTATCAAATTTTGTTTCAAGCTTGATTCAGCACCCATTTTTCATGTTTTGTTTTTTCAAAGGAAATTATTCTTATTTAAAGTTATTAAAAAGACAAATAAATAACACAAAAAAATCAATATAAGTTAATTATTTATAAGAGGACTAAGTGAGCCTAAATAAATTACATATTAGTTTACGGATGAAAAAAAAAAGGAAAGAAAAGTAAAAAACCTAGAAAAACTTTTGAGGCTTGAGAGTCTAAATGGTCTGAGCTTAGACTTGATAACTAAAAAAGTTATGATTCAAGCTCGAACTTATGCTCACTTTCACAAGTTTTCAATCGATTTTGAACTCGAATAGCTCAAAATTGGCTCGTTTGTTAATACCCCTACATGGAAGAAAGTGGATAATAAATTGTTTGTCACATAAAAACTCGCTCTTCTTAGCCTAACCCACGAGCAATTCCTCGTTACTTTTAATTGGACCTCCTTTTGCGTTTGTTGCTCTTGCAAAGTCCTAACATTAGTCCTCATGCTCCCAGCTACGGTGACAAGATGGTGGTTGTGACCTTTCACAATGGTAGTCCTAATCAATCCCTAGATCATTACCAGCAAAGTCCTAACGTTCGTCCACCAGCTCCTAGCTACGGTGACAAGGTTATGGTAACTACTGGTAAGGTTATACTTATGACCCTTCACAGTGTTAGTCGTGTTCAACCCCTAGTTCATTGCTAGCAAAGTCCTAATATTAGAATTTCTTAAAGGAAAGGGTGGTGCGACTCCTTTCCTGTCATACATGTATAAAAGTAAAAAGCATGAATGAGATGTGAGTGTGTAACCGTGTGTGTGTTTTATGATGTTGCATGCCTTAATCCTTCATGCTATTTATTTATATGGCTTCATGTGTGTTGGTTTCCTCATAGATAAACCCGTGATTGCATGATCAGGGTGTTGGATATTGGATGTTCGATTAACGATAAGTTCAACATTGCTATGAAAGCTATGATCCAAAGAGTTACACTTTGGAAGACAACGACTTTATGTTTAATTGTTAAACATAATATAGAATCACGAATTATCGGTTTTATCGAATTGGCTTTTGTTATTTATGAAATAATAATCGGTGAGAATTAATTATAGAGATAATTAATTCGTTAAACAAATAAAGTTTTGAACTTTATTATGAGGGAATGTTAATTAAATGTTAATTAACAAATTGATATTTATTAAACTTCAGACATTTAATTAAATGCTACTAACTAATTGTTAGTAATATTTGGAAAATAGTAATTAAATGGTTTAATTACTAAAATAGTTTACCTAAATTAAAAGAGTTTAATTTAAAATGTAAAATAAAATGTGGGAATTCCAATTTTGAATTGGTAAATTTCTAAATCCTAAAAATGTGGATCTAATTTGACTATTAAATCTAGATCAAATCACCACATTTTAACTACCGCTCTTTAACTCACTCTCCTTCTCCCTCACCCTAGTAACCGCCAACCACACCACCACCCTTTGGGGGTTTTTGTGGGCGTCAAAATCAGCCACCACCGAGCCACTGTGACCAGGCCGCACTAGAGTCGTGACTAGGCCGCACCAAGGGTCACATCGGGTTGCCAAAGGGCCGCAAGGGGCCAACCACTCTTGAGCCGACTGTGAGCCGCCCTAAGCCGAGCAGTGGGCTAAACCAAGAGGTGAACCGAGCCAAAATCAGTTTTGGTCCATTCCAATGATTCGTGGGACGATATGCGGATTCGGGTGATCATATTGAGTCAACTAGCGAGACCGTTGCTTATCCATCATGTGGATTTGGAGCTGCTTCATAAAAGTTAGATTTCTAAAACACCCTATGTGTGACAACTAGTACCAGACCGTTCGGCAAGTCCGTACGGTATGTGTACTTTCACTTTAACTGTGTGTAAATACAATGCGTGAACAGTTGTGTGACAACAGTGTACAAACAGATGACAATAACCATCGGTTGCGATCTGATATCCATAGATAACAGGAGTCATATGACCGACAACTCAGTACGAAAGCAATCTGAATTCAAAATAGCCAAGTTTAGTTGAGTCCGTTTGTGAGAAAGTTCAATGTAAAACAATAATTCAGTATTGCAGACGAACAATAAACTGACAGTGTGTTTGCGTGGGTGACGATTCACACAAACATATATGTGGGTTTAACGTTCTGAAACGATAACTGAAAAGTAGAAAACCAAATCAGAAAGTAAAACGTACGATTGTGTTCGTGCAGTTAGCGCTCTGTACGAAAACGCGCGTATGTGACGTTTTCTGACAAAACGATGAAAACAAATAATTATGAACATTAAAATAATTAAAATAAACTAAAAATAATACATTTTAGAAATTTACACCTAAACCTTAATATAAAACATCAATTTTGTAAAACAACTTGTAAATTACGAATCGTAACGAAACCGCGAAGTTTAACGATCGAATCTCGAGCGAAACAGTAAAAATAATGGAAACTTAATAATTATGTTTTACAATTTTGAAACTCATCAAAAACAATTCGAGAAGAATCATTTAAATTAAGATGCGTAGAATACGCGCGTTACGTTTCGGAAAGTTAACGAAAACACGAACCGAGCGACAAAAACGAACCCGAAACCACGCGGGGTATATAAAGATGAAATGAGGTCATCTTCCTCATAAAACATCCCACTTTCTTTCTCTCAAACCCTAAATCTGGCCACCACTCTCTCTCTAACTTCTCTCTACTATAACTCTCTCAAAACTCAACCAAATCCTTCCATCTTTGGACCAAATCGAAGCTCTCATCGTGCTCTACACGAAAGTACAAAGGATCCGTCCTAACATCCACTACATCGCAGGTAATTTGAACTCCAAGTGTGCGAAAACTAGGGTTTTCGCCCCTTGGTCAACCCACGAACCCTAATCTGCTAACCACTTCCCCATCTTGAAACCCACGACCACGAGATCCCAACTTAGCATACACCACCTTCGAACCTACCTTGAGCCTTGAAATGGGGTTGATTCTAGGCAAAGCCAGATGCGGCCGAAGGAGCCACTCAGCCCGTCGAATGGATGGTGGCCGAATGGGACTACCGAAAGGCTAATCCATGTGTTTCGGTCGAATGGTTTCATGCGCCCTGGTTCATTCGCCAAGCCCATATTCGGCCCTTTATTTGTGGGTTCATGACATTCGAAGGTCACCTACATTCGGCCGAGATCTCCATCATTCGACCATCATTATTCGCCCTGCATCCTCATTCGGCAGCCACTCCCTTTCGGCCAAACCACCTAGCCATCAACAAGCCCTTTCGGCTCAGCCCAACAGTTGACTGTGTGATTCATTTCGGCCCACATGTTCAACCCAATAGACTAATTCGGCCCAAAAGAATGAGCTGGCCCACGAGATGTTATTTAGCCTACTTAAGTTTAATTGGCCCAAGTGGACTACTTGGCCCAACAGCTTATGTTTCGGCCCAATTGAGACTGAATGGGCATATCAGTTGGCCCAATGCATACAACTGGCCCATGACATCATTATTCGGCCCACCTAACTCAAGATGGAGACAAACATAAATCTTAATGAAAATACGCATGATGTTAGGGACTAATACTATAAAGGTGGCAACATCTTTATTAACATCCATACATAATACTTAAAATCATTTCATGGAAATTTAATGGTGATAAGTGGCTAACTGAAACACATAGAAAGATGTTCAAAACATGTAGGGAGCCTAAATGATTACAAGGATGATATGCAATCTTGAGGCAAAACCCAAGTAATACTTAAGAACTTATTTGGATTTCAAACTTACGGTTAAAACAAGAGCAACACAAAGTCAATGACATTATATACCAACCCTAAACTATTTGGGTTAGGTGTTATTAAAATCCATAACATGTAGACAATACCGAATGATGATGATCAAGACCTACGTGTGTTAGCCAACTCTAGGGCTAACACCTACGCACATTCGAGTATCTATAACTTATACTTACAAATTATAAACAATGCGAAATCAATACAGGGTTGTGAACTCCACAACAAGTACAATCAAGAGCGCGTGCACTCTCGTTTAAGCTAAGTCAACCCCAACAACAACAAGGTGAGTTCATACGCCCTTTTCTTTAATCGTAACTGATTTTAAACTCACGGGGCTGAGAAACATGCTTAACTTTTAATTGTTTTAAAGGTTTAGGCTTAACATATTGTTTATACTATGATAATATAATATTGCTTGCTTTATTATCAGTTATCATAGTATGTGTGCTTGTATGATCACGATATGATCGAAATAACAAAGATGAGTATGATAATAAAAGTTCATAACTCATCGACGCAATAGAAATACATAGTTATAAGATTACATCTTATAACTCTTAGTTATTCTTACAAGAACCAACATTGAGATAACCACATGAATGATAATCATGAAAACATATTTTTATGATGAGGAAATCATTCACCACATTTATTAACAACGTGTCTTAAGACAAGTTCTTACAACACGTTGTTATGATTACAGAGGCATACATAACATTGACACCACATATGAGACTACTATTTGTGATATCAAGGATAATATTAAGATAACCTAGTTCCTAGATGTCACCACCCCTATATATTCTAACGTTGTATTATAGGACATGACCTGATAAGGAAATGTTAATGATTAGAGCTCCTAGTATTGTATTCAGTTCATGATTAGAACATACTTAGGATGATGTCCTAACAATGTATGTTCCTGAGATCCTTCAATTGTTGAGAAATATAAGTGCATTAAGAATTGATCTTATAACCCTTTGTTTATAATATGAAGCTATGTGATTATGTGACTACGAGTATAGAGTGTATACTTATATGAGGCTATATGAGATTACATGAGACTATGTGATGAAACTATATGGAACTATATGAGACTATATGATGAGACTATATGAGACTACATGAGACTATATGAGACTAAATGAGACTATGTGATGAGAATATATGAGACTAGATGAGACTAAATGAGACTATGTGATGAGACTATACGAGGCTATGTGAGGAGACTATGTGATGAGGCTACGTGATGAGGCTCTATGAGACTATGTGATGAGACTATGTGGTGAGACTACATGTGACTATATGAGTCTATGTGATGAGACAATGTGAGATCATGTGAGAAAGAAATGGGTATCCATAGTTGTACCGCAAGTGATTCGAAATTTAGTTGAGCATGTGGTGGGATGGCGTCTGGGCGGGTCGCAGGCTCGACTCAGGGGTATGTCCTATATATAAGCATGCTTGACTGGACGAAGCACCAATTGTAAGTATAACTATGGAGAGAACATCGCGTGTGACCATTGAAACAATGACCAATGAGACTTGTGTGTGTAACATGAAAATCATGAATAACAACCAACCGATTGATTTCAATTACTAAACTTATGAACTCACCAACCTAGTGTTGACTTTGTTTAAATTGCATGTTTCTCAGGTGACGAACATGTTTAGTCACCAGTTATCCAGAACATAGCTAGAGGATTTTTAGAATACCTAGCTACTTTTGATGTTGCATATTTTTGATGACTAAACAATGAATCATCTTTTGTATATCTTGTACAGATACAAGATATAGTTACATAGTTTCTTTTTGTTAGATTTACTTGATTAAATTATGAACGATACATTGTAATTTAATCTTGTAATTCTATATCATTGTCATGTTTACAGTTCTCAATTATATATCATATGCTATGCAAACAATCTGATCAATTCGATTATCAAACGATATCGCGTCCCGGGAACTTTCTGCCCGACGGGAAAACCCGATCCGTTCCCGCCGGCCCGGGGTGTGACACTATGGTTGTGTTATTTAATTTAATTGTTGTTTAAACGATTTGTAACTGGATCCTGATTTGGGAAATGTTTTGATTAAGAATCGAAAGGTTACAAAATTTAAATGCTTCCGTTGTGTCAAATCAAATATGATAGTTTAATCCGGTTTTATGAAAACTGATTTTGTCAATTAATGTGATTAATTAAAATTGATTAAATGAAAAGTAACCTAGACATCCCAACACAGGGCCCATGGACGACCCCAAGAATTGAGGTGTATAGGACGAGCTGGAAAAAAAAACCTTAGTGAATACAAATGTTAAAGCCAGTGTATTCAAAAAAATCGAAAACCGAAACGTATTCGTATCTGAAAAAACCAAATTCTGAATTCGGTTTCCGGTTTGGTTCCTAACTGTATCCGAATTCGGTTCCTAACAATAGCCAATAGCCAAATTCTGAATTTCGGCTATCAGTCTCAATTTTTTTTGAATTCGGTTTATTCGGTTAACTGACTAAACCTAATTCAAATTTAAAATTATTATTGTATTAACAATATTTCGATTTATTCAGTTTTAATCAGTTTATTTGGTTGAATTTGGTTTTTAACCGTTTAATTTGTTTTTTTGATCAGTTTATTCGGTATTATCCAAAACCGAACCGAACCACTTCCCCAATCCGGTTCGGTTTCGGATAGGGGAAAAAAATTTGAAAACTGGTTAAAACAAACCAATGAACACCCCTAGTTTAAAGAGCATAAAAAGTAATTTCTTATTCTTTAAAGGGAATTATTTTTTGTACCTTTTAAATTATGTGTTTACAAAGTAGATTCTTTTAGTTATTTACAACTTGTTGGTTCTCGTTTAAATGAATCAACATATACACGTATGTGCCAAAAAAAATTGTGCCTCTTAAAAAAATGGGTCTGGGACGGAGGTCGGGTTTGCCCCTCCTCCGGGCCGGACAACGGGTCAAGCAACCCAAGCACGTGCTTAGGGACTCTATTTTTTAAAAAAAAACCTTTATATATGGTAGGTTTTTTTGACACGTGGGCTTTTTTTAGTATGTAGGCTCTTAAAAGAATAAGAGACTCAACAAAGGCTCATATTAAAGCCTTTTAATATTAAAATGAAAAAGACTTTTATATATGGTAGGTTTTTTTTGACACGTGAGCTTTTTTTAGTATGTAGGCTCTTAAAAGAATAAGAGACTCAACAAAGGCTCATATTAAAGCCTTTTAATATTAAAATGAAAAAGACTTCTTAAAAAGTTGATTATAAATATATTATTAAAGAATTTGCATTTATAAAAGTAAAAAAATAATTTTAATCTAAATATTATATGAATGTAAATATAAACAACATTTCCTTTTTAACTCCACCAAATGTAAACTTGTTGTTTATTATTGTTGGTCCTAAGCCGTAAAAAAAAAGAGTTTTTAACGTAACCGTTAGTAAAGGTCCCGGTTTCTTATTCCTCAAAAATAGTTGATAGAATCCTTCCTGTGATCCTTGCTGAGGGGCTTCTTAGCATGTATTCCTTTGCAAAATTCTGAGTTGAAATGATTTTTTCTTTCTTTAGGCATAGTTTCGACTTTGCCCTTGGAACAAAAAAAAAAGACTATACAGTCTGCCAATTTGTTTACCATATAAATCTTGATTTCTACATAGACTTTTGACTTATTAGTTATTACTTAGGTTGCTTTAGTAATGTGTTATGTCATCTTCTTTAAAATATACACTACTACGCGAAAAAACAGGGGGGGCGGTCGCCCCCCCCCCCCCGGTCCCTTGTATCCTTCGCCCATGCATATTCGGGTTAGATATATGTTTTTCATATTCAGATCGAATTAGATAGTGGATACACAAATCTTGTTTATTTTGCATCGGCTATCCGAATTCAATCTAAATAAAACATGTTTATTCTGGTTATTTGCATGTAAAATTAAGTTTATTTGGGTTATTCAGATGTATTCAGGACGTATTAGCATATTTCTAATTCCTGTTATGTTGAGTTTCAGATTGGGTCTTAATTCTTAAAATGTGAATAATCCAATCCAAATATATTGTTAGTCCAACCCCATAGATATCTCTAGTTTGAAGAGGATAAGGCATACCCTTACCCAATGTTGTTTGAACCGGACCGGCCGGCCAGACCGAGAACCGACCACTAAACCGGTCCAAAATAAGCGTATGAACCGCTCGGAATAGAAACGGCGTGCCCATCCGAGTTACCGGTCGAACCAGTTTTATTTTTTATTTTTTTATTTAAAAAAAACTAAAATCTAAAAAGAAACCATTAAAACCAAACAAGTGGTTGAAATGTTAGTTTTTTCATACAAATGGTGCCCTCATCTCTTCTTTTTATAGGGAAGGGATGGAGTTTTTTTTGTACTCTCACCTATGTGAGATGAAACGTCAGGAAGGAAAAGAGATGTGAACCTATGTGAGATGAGAAACAAGTTTTTTTATTCTTTTTTTTTTAAACCAAAATCCAAAAACTATAACATTACAATTAAACTTGTATTTTTTTTAAAATAATTATGTTTGTATGAATAGTAATTATGTTTGTTTAAATGCGATTATAATTATATATATATTTTTTGAAATTTTTTATATATTTATTATGTCGCCCGGTTTGTGAATCCGGTCCGACCAATAACCAGTAAGACGACCGGTACGGTTCTAAAAACAATGCCTTACCCAGTCTCATCGTGAAAGGAGAAACCATGTGTTTTTTTATATGTACCCATGGATATTAATATATTATAAAATAAAATAAAAATAATAAGCTGGTCCGATCACCGATCCAACTACATGCCAACTTGAGCGAGTGGTCTATTTGAGTGCATTTGAAGATACAGTATTTACTATTTCTTAAGCCCATTTTCTTTAACTACTTCTTAGCCCGGTCTCATCAACATTGGTTGAAGGCTTAAAAGTTAAAACCATTGGCTCCCACCAACCCCCACCCGTCTCTTTCTCCTCAACAACCCCCACAAACTCAAATCAAATTCCCCACCTAAATCTTTCACAACCCACCATCAATTCTGCTCTTCTCAAACACATCTCTCAATTTCTGCCTAACTCGTCTTTAATGGGTAAAGTATCATACACTTTGAAGGAGGTTGCTGAGCACAACACTTCCAAAGATTGCTGGCTCATAATCGATGGCAAGGTACGTGTGTCTTTCTGTTCGAATTCGCTTGAATCGGTAAAATGATTCACGAATCACATCAATGCATCATAATTTATGAATTCATTTGCATCTTGTGATTATTAGGGATCTCCTTTGATTATGTGGTTTTTCGTTGACTTGATTTGAAATACGGCGATTGAATTCGATTTAATCACAGATTTTTCCTAGGGACGTAGAATTATGCATTGTTAATGATTGGATCTTAGTTACTATCTGGGCATTTGATTTAGAATCTCGAAAATAAACATGTGGGCTTTGAATAAACAAATCAATGGTCCAGATATGATTTAATGCTTTTCTGTTTTCATAAGGATACAACCCCGTTAATGATTAATTTATGTGGATTTGATCGTTTTGATGGTAATTCGAGCTTTCTTTTGCTGACTTTTTTAAGTTGATTTCTGGTAGTTGCATTAAAGAATTTGGGGATTTATCTTCATCCAGATACAGGCTTAATTTGAGTTTATAGTAAAATTAAGTGAATTTTATTTAGAATTTGATATGAAACTTGCTACAGCCATACCAAATGTCATAGTTAAGGGTTCTTCAATTTGGGTTTAAACTTATGGTCCATAGATGATTTCGGCTTTGGTAAAGTTAAGTTTCTGTTATTCGTCTGTTGTACTCAGTCTGGAAACAGAACTCAGTAGATTTATTTGATTATCAAATGCCTAAAAAGAATCCTTAACAACAAGATATTAAAAGAAGTATTGGACCATAACCAAGATCGCTTGTGTCTTCCAATGATGTTTAAGGCCAAATAAGTGTAAATATTCAAAGAAATCTTTGCAAATGAACTATAATCAAATGAGAATCTAAATGAAATAATTTGTTGATTATAGCTACATATATATGTCTTTCATTTACTTCAATAATCAATGTTTTTGGGTCAACTTGTCACTTTGAGATTAATAAGCATTTTTTAACCAAGCATTTAAACATGAATACATGATTATTAAAAGGGCGAACCCGGTATCTGCTATGCGTGGCCTTATCCCACTCATTTGTGCAAAAGACTGATTCCCACAGCTTAAATACATGATTTTTATAAGCTCGGTTTACAAAATCTGCTTAAATGCACATCCAACTACCACCGCTGAATCATATAAATGAACCCCATGTTGGCTACCAAGTCTAATTTCTCTTTTATTACTATTACAAAATGAATTTAACCTATAAAAGTAAACGACTCTTGACTTCACAATCACAATGGCAGTTTTTAGTATCTCCATTTTTTGTTTGGTTTATATTAATATAATAAAGAAACAAGTTTTTTTGATGATAACCTTGGATGCATATGTGCTATTGGACTATTCCCATGAAAATTATAGCCTTTTATGTTATCACGCGTTAGGTTGTTTTAGTTGGGTTATTGTTTATGTGGTAGTACAGGTCTATGATGTGACAAAGTTCTTGGAGGACCATCCTGGAGGCGATGACGTTTTGTTGTCTGCAACAGGTAAATGACTAAAATTTGTGTTCACATATCAAATTTTACTAGAATGGTATAATTAAAAACCACAATGTTGGCAAGATGTTTATAACTGTAACTCTAGAAAAAAGGTAAATCAGGTACATTACGTTTGTTAGTTTTTTCTACTCAAAGCTACTTAATTATCACCAAACCGTAACTATAGCTCTATATTGATTGACAAACAATCAATCATACCCAAGAAATCTCACTCATAACATGACTAGCAAGCATATCTTACCTCTATCCCTAGGGAAAGAGATGTTGATTTCAAAGAGGCCACCGTCTCGTCTGATTGTATGAGCGGTAAATTAGATAGTAGATTTTGTCATCTACCATATGAATGTTTTAAACTTAGTTTGGAGATAGCATACTATTAAGTTAAAAAAAAATTATTGATTAATTGACTGAAATTGTTTTGAGCTCTATTGAGTAGAAAATTATTTGAATTGAGCGCAAAATGAGCTTGATACACATTACCAGTTAAATTAAAGTTCATAAGAACTCACCCTGTTGAATTAATGATGAATTTTTTTTTTGAAAAAAATAATGTGTGCATTACACTAACTTTTGCAGGAAAAGATGCAACTAATGATTTTGAAGATATTGGTCATAGCACAACTGCTAAAGCCATGATGGACGAATTTTATGTAGGTAATATAGACTCCGCAACAATCCCCTCAAAGGTTGAGTACAAGCCTCCAAACCAGGCTCACTACAACCAAGACAAAACACCTGAGTTCATCATTAAGATTCTGCAATTCTTGGTTCCATTGGTGATCTTGGGTACTGCAGTTGGGATCCGATTCTATACAAAATCATTGTAAGATCATGATATGGGTATTTTAAGTCTGTCTTTTAATTATGTTGTTTAAGAGTTTCAGTTGTTTGTGTTCTTGTTCTTTGAATCTTGAAACTGTTTTGAGTTGATGGATGAAGTGATTGTTGATTGTGGTGACTTTAAGGTAATAAGGATGCTCTCTTTTAAACGCCTTTTGTAATCTGCATAGATAACTTTGAGCTTGTTTCAACCATTAAAATCGAGCATTAGACTTGAATGAAGCTTCTTGTATATACTTGAACTTGTAGAGATGGCCAAATGATGGGTCAGCCAGTGAGACAGGTTTGGTAACATATCAAAACAGGTGGTTCAGCTTCATCCACGCTACTTTTGTCCATATTTCTAAAAATTTATAATTAATTAATTAATGTATTAACAGTGATTACAATATTATTCATAAAAATACTTATATAATTTTTTTGAATAAGCTGATTTGATCTGTAACCGTGGTCGTAACCGTGCTCATAACCATGTTCTTAAAATATTTTTATTCAACACATTAGTGGTAACGCAACTGTCAAAGGCATTATTGCTCAACAACATTTGGCAGTAGGATAAAGCTCAGGAACCATAAGGTCCAATCCAACAAGTGGGTTTTTTCAAATTATTGAGTTTCTCCTGAACTGGTGACTTGGTATTGGATATGATTGGATGATACTACTAGTGGTATGATGATATTTTAGTGATCCAAATTAGTCGTTAAAAAAAGAGGCAAAACATAACTCATACCAACTAAATTTAGAAACTGCAGCTTTAATGCTTTCTTAACGACTTGATGTCTTTGGTCAAACATCATCAATACTGATATTAGATATAGCAAACCCAACACAATTTATATACAAAACTGATGGAAAATTGCATTAAATTAAAAAATATTAATATAATAGAAAAGAAAAAAGGGCGGAAAACAAACTTGAAATTGTGCTTCATTCTGTCCTCACTGTTACCTTAGATTCTGTTCTTTGTGAATGTCTAGATGGAGAACTTGATCCTCTTGAAGAAGAACTAAGCCCAAACAGATTCAATTTGGATATTTTCTTTGAAAAACTACTCATGAAATTATGTGAGCTTGATTTCTCCATACTCCTCTTCATGCACACATGTTCTTTCTCAAATTCATTCAATCTCATTCTTAACCGAGTCAGCTCAAGTTTCAGCTCTCGGTTTTCGCGTCTGAGTGATGCATAGTTGTCTTTTGGAGACATGGCGGCACTGAGACCGCCACTGTTGATCCGCCATGACTGGAAGTTTGGTGGTGGTTTCTGGCTGTCATCAGGGTAGTTGCAGAATAAGACGTTTCTGAGCCTTAGCTGCTCTATGTAAAGGACTTGAACGATTGATTGAAGCGGAAGGCGTTCATTTTGTGCAGCATGTGCACCTGCTTCGGGTGATAGTTTGTGGAAATCAATCAGTTTGCACAGCTTCTTTTTGTCACATTCTGATAGATTCTGGTGAGCCTGCAGGTTTTAGTGTTGTAAGAACTGTATCAGAAGTGTAGAGATTGACTTTTGATGTCAAATAGTCAACATTTGACCTTGAAATTGATAAGTAGATTTGACCATTAAAGTCAAACACGCATTTTAAAAGATTTAGTTTGAAGGAAATGACAGGAAAAACGTAAGCTTTGACTAATTTTGATTCCAAATTGATAACAATCGCATCTAAGAACTTTCTTAGCTTTGACCACAAAAGTCAAAATGCATGTTCTTTGAACTAATGGAGCATAAACTGTAAACATAAATTTTATGTACCTTGAGATAAACATCAATGGATCGATACAGACCATCATGAACCGTACGAGCATGGGCTGGTAAACTGTCCGCCACGGCAATGAATTTGGAAAGTTTAAGATTCATTTCCGGAGCGATTTCAGCAAGATAACTGTCAACCAGCCTCGAGACTTTGACTAAAGACGTTTGAGACGGTGAATCAGGACCATCCGACTCGAACCCTGAACCATCACCACCATCACCATCTTCCATATCATCATCACTATCATCCTGCTGCGAAAAGTTAACCAAAATCCTATGAACCGCATCAACATCAAACAATGTATCATCTTCATGCCTTAAAGACGGGATCAAAAGATCATCGAGTGTAGCTAAATCTAGCTGCGACCCGATTCTTCTTTCAAGGTCAAGCCTACATGCACCGGTGCAACCAAGCATCACCACAGCCCGCAAAAGCCCAAACAGAAAACTCAATGGAACCACGGGCTTCTCAACTGGAAGTAAGCTGACAATTGTTTCGACCACGACCCGTTCGTGACCCGAAACCCCACGAGCATCGGTTTTCTTCCCATTGAGATTATATAAGCCCGCCAACTCCTTTTCAGCATAACTCATGAGTGATTCACCTATACTTTCTGGTCTCACGCCTCGACATTTCATTGCACTCATAACTCTTTGATACATATCAACCCGAAGAACCGACAAGTCTTTGATCCACCAATCGGTACTTTCGCCCTTCACCTGTCGGCTCATGTGAAGCCTACCCGAACTGCTATACTCGAGCCTCGAGAAGCTTGAAGCAATTTGCTCAACACAGGCTTTAGAAGCTATAGCATCAATACATCTGGTGATAATTTTCAAATCATCAGCTAATGGGAGCAAGTTTTCTGATTGCTTCAAGACCTCAACAGACATTTCAAGATTCTTGGTTACAACAGTATCGAGATATTCGTTTGCACGTGATCCGAGGTTATGGATCGAGAATTTTTCGGTCATTTCTAGGTAATCAGACACACAACATAGTTGAGCAACGTTTAAGGATGTTATTTCGAAGTTGATACCATAGCAAAATTTAGCAGCTAGCTCAAATGTTTCTGCTCCTCCTGGTAAACTAAGAAGTTCTACCTTTGATACTGCATTGTCCCTGTGATCTGCCACCAGTTTTCTGATCCGACCACATCGAGAAACGAGAGGAAACTGCAAAGAAAAACTGTTTTTAAAAATGGGTATGAAACAATTGTGTACGAATTTTTTGACTTTTTGGTCAAAGTCATAAGCCTTTCAAATTTCTTCAGAAATGTGACTGTTGAATTCATTTAGCAGATGCGATTTTGTGAAGATGATGAAATTAAGAAAATAAGAAGTAAAGTTGTCTCTGTTATGAGGTAATTGTGTATGAATTCAATGATCACTTAAAGATTGGAGTTTGACTTTCTGGTCAAACTCATACTCCTTTCAACTTCTAACTCTGGGAGATTATATGAACCAAACGAAACTTCAAGTTGAACATAATCAGATGCAATAACAAAGTTCTTCTCAACTGGGTATGAATTAACTGTTTATGCGTTCTCGAATTGCTGTCGCAAAGGAAGTTTTAGTGTTTAACCGTATGATCAAAGCCATACGGACGACATATCCAAGTTCTTGAACAAAAGTTCATGCTAAAGATTCAAATCTAAAAGCATCGTGATATAAAGAATGTGTGTCGAAAAGATTTAAACTTTTAACTCGATATTTTAAAGAAACATGTACACATCATGAAGTTACCTTATGTAATGCAAAAGTGGCACCATTCACTTCAATCGTGATATCACTTGGCACATCACGAAATATCCTGCACATGAAAGATGATAACTATTTATTTTATAAGCTTGAGTTGCATTTCAAATCACGTCACATATAATGTGATCCAGATATGAATATATATGATGTTATGACAACAGACAGACAGACAAAAAATAGACATGAAAGAGCGACAAACCATTCGTTGTTGTATCGTTGGCGGGAACTCTTGGCCTGAGTGAGCTGAGATTGAGGAGGGTGGTGGTGATGGTGGTAGTCCATGAAGAAAGGTAGAGGAGGGAAATGAATGGAGTGTTAGAAAAACACAAATGTTTGTGAGCTTTTTTTGGCATATTTTTGGTCAATTATGCAGAATCATAAGATTGCAAATGTCCAAAGCAAATGGGCCTCTCTTTCTTTTGTAGGGTCATCAAAACAATTAATAATAATTGTTTTTTCTTTATGGTACAAAATTACAAATTTTATCAAAATGAATACAAAACTTTAGCATAAAGCATGTTAATTCAAAAGGTTATCTAATCGTAAAATACCTTTTGTTAGCCATAAAGTATGGAAAGCTGTTGTGTACTCGTTATTTAAAAATTCTAAAATTTTTGAAAAAGTCATACATTCGTGTCTATTTTTGAAATACGAGTAAAGTTGTGTTAGGTGGGGTTGACAATCTATCAGTATTGTTGTATACTTTTTGTGTTAAATCAATAATTAATATATTATAATGATTTTAAATCTCTTCTAATAAATTAATTGATATATCTCAAGAAGGGGGGAAATCCACTTCAATATATATGGACTAAATTTAATAGATATAGTTTTTATTTTGTTTTATAACGGTTTCTTATAGCCTTGTAATTATTCCTTAGACTTTCTTATAGGATGTTTTGTCAAGTTATGTGTTTCCTTCTAAGGTTGGCTCGGACATACGTTTCAAAGCGTTAAATCCGGGGGAACAACTGTAATTCCGTCTTGAGTGTGGTCGTTTCAAGTGGTTCAATAAAAGTTTTTATTTAAATATAAATACGTATATATATATTTTTCATATTTTTGTATGTTAAAAGGCAAAAATATTTTAGTTGAAATTTGAAAATTAAAATCAATTAATGGTATGAACACAAAAACATTGAGTGTTTGAAAGTTAAAAACTATAATCAATTAATGGTATGATGACGAAAGATTGAGTGTTTGTAAGTATGAGATTGATCTGGGAAATGGGTCATTAATGCTTAATTTAAGCAGGAAATTGGGCATAAAAAGATGAAGAATCAAGAACCTTGTTCTTTTCAGGAAAAAGTCAAATATTATAAAGGATGAAAAATAATAATTGATTGATGAAATCTATAATCTATGTACTTTATATAAACGACATAACAGATAATTTTTTATAAATGAAAACAATGCACTTTAAAAAACTTTTTATCAGTGGAAATAAATAATTAAAAACATTCATAAAAATCACATTATATATAGTTCAAAGAACCAAAAATTTACTGCTAGTATAAAAATAATGGCTATTTGTTAAAAAAAATTTTGAGCACACAGTACAATACTTCGCACACGAGGTCTGCTATAATTTCTGAGCCCTTTTGTCCCTTTTCGTGTAGCATATACAAATGATTTAATTTCGATAATTACACTTCACACCCAAAACGTTCGGTTTTTATTTTTAAATCTCGTTTTACTTTACTTAATTATTTTTAATATTTAAAGTCTTATATTACATCAATACTTTATTGAATGACTGTCATATTTATAATAATTCTATCGTAACTACCCTACGAATGTTTATATTACGAATGTTTATATTACGAATGTTTATATTACGAATGTTTCAAACCCAAACGAAAAAAAAATTGTGTTTTATAATGTGTTCATACATCATCAAATATTTATATTGTTTGTATCATTTTGAACTTAATTACCTAACGAGCAATTATTAAGATTTCAGACAAAAACGATTGCTAGAATTTGGCTTGTTTTATCTAAATTACAAAAAATCCAAGACTTTGGTTGATTTTATCAAAATGATAAAAATCCAGGATGAGTTGTTTTATCTAAAATTTGGCAGACATCAAACTACGAGCTAATCAACTTTTTAGTTGATTTTTTAGAATGTTTTTTTAGTTAATGACAACTGAAGTAGTAGTGATGTTTTTTAGTTGATTTTTTAGACTGCTTTTTTAGTTACATGCATGCCTAGACAATATGTTGAGCATAAGTTATCGTATATTTAATGAAATATCATTTTAATATTTCTTTTAAACAAATGTGTTATCATATATGATCAGTCACATTTTCATACTTTCGCATTGGAGGGAGTGTGACATTGTTCCACCCTGTTACTTGGTACTCAGCTAATATGATTTCCTTCAATTTAATTAGCATTACTTGAAATTGTTAAGCTTGGAGCAACTCAAAGCAACTTATACCAAATGGAAACAACTCGAACCAACTTGGTCAATCTGGATTTTTGCTATTTTTCATAGTTTCTCTCTTTTATATTCAATGATTATTGATATATTTTTATTATTTTTCGCTCATTATCGTTATATTTTTGTTGTTTTTACTGTTTTCGCCGACAATTTTTGCCGATATACCTTGGAGGATGATAATTAAATGATTTGTTTGTATATAATATTCAAAAATGAACATAAATTTTTGAAAATTTATTTTTTGCACATACAAGTATATATATTATCATACTTATAATATTTGATATATGTGTGTGTATGTATGTATGTGTGTGTGTATGTAATATATAAGTTAACAACAACCCAATTTATCTCGATAACTCAAGCTTTTACATCAAGATCAAGCTTAATCTTTTTTTTTCAAATATTATTATTATACATGTACAATATTTTTTTTCTTTTATATGTATGAGTATATCTATCACTATTTATGATTTTATACCGGTGTAAGTTTGTAGACAGTTAAACGTGTCACCGTAAAATAGTTGTTTTATGTTTTTAGTCAAAGTTTTGTTTTTATTTGTTATATCACTTTGTATATATTAATATATATATTAAGTGGCAAACTTTTTCATACACACATAAATCACTATTCCTTTTACTATTCCACACACACATCACACACATGCACACACATATTTGAGACACACACATCACACACACAAAATCCACACACGCACACATCACACACATGCGCACATACATCACACAAACGGTGGGCCTCAACATCTCACACACACATACATACATATATATATAGAGAGAGAGAGAGAGTTTTTATCATGTGAAAACCCTATCTTAGAGAGAAAACCCTTAAACTCTATCTGGGTCGTTGATTTGGAATCTTGAAAATAAACATGTGGTCTACATTAACCCACATTAAAACTGATTTGTTTATCCAAAACCTAATTTTTTATTCAAGTTTAATGTGTACAACATATTTTATTTTCAAAAGTCCAAATCAATGGTCCAGAAAGGGTTTAAGGGTCTTCTTTCTTATACCGGCTTTTCACATGATACAAACCCTCACATAATCACTATTCACTACCGCGTCTAAAGATAAAAAGATAGATTTCAATACTTTTCAATTAATTTTAAATTTTTGTTTATAACCCTGAACTTTGAACTCTTATTTTTAAAGCCCCCTCTCACTTTACTCACATATTTTTAATGTTCACATGATTTTAACGCGTCATTAGGTTATCTGATAAATGTCATAATTATATTAATTTGATCGCAATGGCCTCATGAACGTTTATATAAATTTCTAACCCAAACGGTCACAGAAATTTTGCGCGTTGTTTACATGCCTATAACGATAACGCATTCGTACGTTATCGAATATTTGTATCGTTTATATCATTTTTATCGTAATTAGTTCACAAACGATTTAGATTTAATAATTTTGTAAACCATGAGTATTATATAGACTACATATATATACGATTTACATTTAATAATTTTATAATATTTGTATCATTTATAAACTCTACATTTACGCAGGGCCTTTTTTTTAAGTCTTCTGTAATCACATTCTTTACTATTAAATAAGTTCTTAATCTTCAACCCTTAGTTTCAAAGCTTACGTTATAGATGTTGTATAGGGTATTTTCGTGCATTTTATTGTACACGATTTTAACCTCATGTTCTGTTGGTTTTTTTACGTCAGTATATCAGACCCCGACGCAACGCGCTGGGTCCTGTATACTAGTTTAAAATATAAAACAAATATTTTTTGTTATAATATTTGTCTTTTTCATAATGGATCTATGTGTTTTTTGTAATATATTTTATTTTTGTTTTGTAATGTAAATACAATATAACAAAATTTATAGTAAAAAGGTGATGTTTTTATTCTTTTTAAAATACAATGCTATATTTGCCTAAAAACAACTAAATATATATAGTTTTTACTGAATTTTTCTTCTTTGTACTAAATTTATGTTTTTTTTTGTACTTTTTTTTTGCATTGTATATAAAAATAGGGTAAAACACACACACAAACACACACATTTTGATATTGTATACATAATTTCTCAAAAAACAAAAATAAAAATTGTACAAATTTCAAATAACACAACACCAAGTGTAATATCCAAATAAGACAGCAAGCATTTTAACTTGTACTTGATTGAAAAATCAAACGTGCCAAATAAGGTCAAGTTAAATACAGTAATTACATCATCTTACTCAACTCAACTATAATATGATATGACAATTGATGTTTTTGCATGCCACGATATCATTTATTGACTAATTTTGAGATACAAATATTTATCAAATAGACTACTAGTCAAATATCACATAACTAATTAAACCTTTAATTTGACGTGTTTTATTTATGCAATTAGCCTTTTCAAAACTAAGGTAAAATCCAAACAAAACTACTTTTACAAATTACAATCGACGAGAAATAGTAGGTGTCAACATGCTAGACACAATACCTGACTATATAAGATATAAATGCTTGAGAAAATATCAAATAAGAAAATATTTTTGCCTTATATTAGTAAGAACTAATAACAATTTGACATTTGGCATGACAATTTAGGTATAAACTCTTATTTTTTGTACAACATTTTTCTTATACTACATTTTTATGTTTTTTGTACTACATTTTATTTTCATGCACTGGATTTTCATTTTTTTACTTGATTTTTGTTTTTTTGTAATTTTTTTTACTAGATTTTTTTTTCTAGATGTTGTTTTTTTTGTACTAGATTTTGTTTTTTTGTACTGTATTCTTGAGTTTTTTGTACTATATTTTTGTTTTTTGTACTACATTTTTATTTTTTGTACTGGATTTTTTGTTTTTTATGTAATCGATTATGTTTTTTGTGCTGGATTTTTGTTTTTAATATTTATAGTATTCGACGTGCCAAATTTATATTGTTTCTTATTCTTTTTAGGCAAAAATCATTAGTGGATCCAACCCCATAAATGATTATTGTAACTTAATAATTGGATTTCGATGTCATATCACATTTTGATTTTGTGTTGCGTGATATTTATTTTTGTATTCACGTTTTGAAACCAAATTCGTGTATTTGAGAGAGAGAGAGGGTGTTAAATTTCAAGGAGTAACTCGTTTTTTCATGATTTTTATGTGCATGCTTTTAGTATTACTAGTAAGATGTTCGCGTGATGCGACGAAAACAAAACTATTAAGCTACTGATTTTGGTTCGTAAAAAGCTTAAACCACATAATTTTCGTCAAATCAAGTCTTTTAACTAAAAAATTCATCATGGTAAAATTCATAATTTAAATGCCAAATATGATATGACAAAAGTGTGAAAAAATAATTTATTTGATTTGAGAGGGTTTTCTTTTATAGGTATTATATGATACTTTAATTTTTAGTTGTATCAGTGTGTGACAAACTAAAAAGTAAAAGAAGATCATTTAGTTTATGATTCTTAAAGCTTTGTTTGTTGTACTTTATGTTTTAAAAGTTGTAAAACTCTTAAATTTAAGAGTTTTTAGTAAAAGACCATTGTGTCCTTTCTATATGTATTATATAGTAGTATAGATAAGACTTCAAACTTTCTTTTTCATTTTTTATAACATGAGTTATTTATTGTTAAAGTTGAAATAACGTTTACGAACTTTTTTCCTATATAAAAACATCTTTCCTCTATAAACATTGACCTAAATTTGTTCTTTATTTGAAAAAAAAAAAAGAAAAACAGGGGAATACATATTGGTTAAATATTTTTTAACAACTAATTTGGATAACTGACGGATCACTGAAATATCATCGTGACATCAGCGATACCACCCGATCATATCCATAATCAAGTCACCAATACAAGATGAAAGTCAATACTTTGAGAAACCCATGACCTTATGGTTCAAAGTTTTATCCTACCGTTAAGATACCGTTAGACAGTAATTATTTTTATATAAAAGTAAAATTTTGATTGAATACCTAAATGGGTATGATTGCACCCTTACCCACAAAGTAACGCCTATATTATGAATGCTTGCAGTTGTAGCAATTTGATGATGTTGCACCATCTTTTAGAATGAAAACAAAAGTCATCATCACTTCACACATAATATATTCTTATTATGATATTTATAGAACATAATAAGTAAAAGAGTTGATCGATGGATAACACTCAAAGATTCTTTAGAACATAGATTTTATACGATTGTGTATAGATGTTTAGACCACATTTTTTTAGTACGAATCAAAACAGGTGGATTTAATTAATACGACTGCATTCATGGATAACATTCATTTTTTTAGTACATGTGATCAAAATACTAGTATTAAAATGATTATATATATACTGATTATATCATGTAAAAACTCGATTTTAGATATGAAACCCTTAAACCCTATTTGAACCGTTTATTTAAATTTTGAAAATAAATATGTGATTTACAATAAACCACATTTGTTTATTAAAGCACAATCTTTTATTCAACTTTAATGTAAATCACATATTTATTTTCAAGATTTTAAATGTACGGATTATGTAGGGTTTAAAGGTTAGTATGAGAATTTTCTCATTAATCTTTCTTTATATATATATAGTTATCAAATAAATGATTTAAAATACTATGAAATTTCAGTCGTGTAAAAAATTTCTATATCTAATTGATAGCACTGTAAGAATTTAAAATAGAAATCATTGGTATTTGACCTTTTGATTTTCCTTTTAAGCATGTCGTCCTCAAAGGGGACCTTTTGATGGCCATATAACTTTTAGGAAAAGAAAATGATTTTAAAGCATTTTTGCACGCCAATGCTTTTTAAGGGGTAATAATGTTAAAAGCATCCTATGGTCCGGCTTATTTAGTGAATATTTAGTATTTAATTGTTTTATACATTAAATCAATAACATGAAAGCGTCTGAATTTGCTTGAGTATAAGTCTTGTTAACACCTGAATTTTGTACACATTGTTGGCTTTAATTAAGGATTTTTAGGCATGTATCTATGCTCCTCAAATTATTAGGGCCTCTAGTTTTGAGATCATACAATCTATTATATTCATGAAAATTTATATTTATTAGCCTTCAATCCAAGGTCGCGTGATATGATTGCTCGTCAACATAGAATAGTTGTGATATTTTGATTGATTTAGATATTTGAAAAAAGAAATATTATTTTGTTGTTAAAGTTATACTATTCGTGAACACATGAATACAAGCATGTGACAACAACAAAAAGGGCCTCGGATTTCTGTCTCGTCTAGGGTCATAAAAATGGTTATGCTTTTGCACACCTGGAGGTTAGTATCAGACTGTGATTGCAATGTGCGGGTGATTGCAATGTGTGGGACGTTGGATCTAACTTTTGAGGAATTCATTTATGCTATAAAGAGAAATTCCGCAAGGCCTTAGTTTGTCGTTCAGAAAAACATTAATAACATTTCACATTGTAATCATAATTAAAAATTATTAAAAAAATATATAATAATGATAATTTTCACTTTGAATATGTGAAGTTTACTTCTTCAATACCGAACATGACGGCATGCTAACGGTACGTTAGAGGAAGTCGAGGCAACAACGCAGGCAATATTTATTCGATCGTAAAATAAGGTGAAAAGGTAATTTCACTCTCTAATTATCTATGGTATGCTTTTAATGATACTTATAAATTATAAATCTACTTGAATTAATCGTCTTAAAGAATCACAATTTAAGCAAATAGTATGGATATTTATAAGCTTCTAATCAGGGGCCTATCTTTGAAGAGGATCGTTCCTCCTCTTTTTCCGTCCGTAGTGTTAATTTTTCGGTCGAAATGCTATTTTTAGCTAAAAATAGGAGTTTCGCACACTCACTTCAAAAAATTAACATGTATTATGGGTTACAAAAATTTTCATCCCCTCTTAAGTTGACTAAGCTACGCCAGTGTTTCTAATGCTAAATTGCTTATATGATAAAACTAGTCTTTTTTATGCCTAATAAAAGTAAATTGATCTGTATAGTATTTTTTTTTCTGTTTTAATACTTTTACTAATGTCTGTTCATTAAACTTATGGTAATTAATTAAAGGGGTATTTATATATTCCTCATAATTAAATATATTTATATCACTTAAAAATTTAATTACATTTATTTTTCTCCCTAATTTGATTATTACATATACACTTGACTTCAAATTTAATTATATATTGCATTCTTTAACTTGTTTAATTAGACACACATATATGGTTTACATCATGATAAAATCCAAACTTTTAATAACATACACACCCTTCGTTTAAGCTTGGTTAGAACCAAGCTTTTACCAAACTAATCCATGCATGCTCTTGAGGCGGCTTGATTTGTTTGCACTAATATATTTTACTAATACTATATGAGTCAAGCCAACTCGAAAGTAACCGGGGAATATCACACTAAAAAGCTGAAATCAAGCGAAAGCTTAAAGATCCTAATCCTGAGCTGTACAAATCTAGTTCAAGCAGACTTGCAAGATGTTTTACATTTTGTCAAAACATAGAAAATAAACCGGAATCAAACCGTTAGTTTTACATAATCGGTTTAGTGTTAGTTTTTGAAAATAAAAGTGTTACCAACAGTTTCACCTACAGTTTAACCCAAGTACCACTGGACCATGAATCGCCATAGTTTCTAGTAAAAAGTGAGTAAAATAGCCAATTCTAAGTTTCTTTTAAGTTCATATATGTAATTAAAAGTTGATTGGTATATGTGTAATTAATTAAGTTTAAAAGGCAGATATGAAAGAACGCATCTGATGCTTAACTTAGCTCCCACTTTGCTTAAGGTCTAAAGATGGGACATATCTCTTTGCGATATGATATACAAAATCTTACCCTACATATATATAAAAGAGGATGTTTTCACGGCTTAAACTCATGACCACAGGTCATAAAACATCAACCTACCATGTTTCAAGGTTTGCCCTCTTTAAAAAACAGACTTTTACGTTGCATATATGTGTGTGTGTGTGTAATTGAAAAAATTAAAAAAAAGTGATATGTGTGTGTATATATATAGGAGTAGAATAAAATAAAAAGTGTATTTTGCCTAGAAGATTAAAAAGGATTTTTAAAACCTTCAAAACCGATCCAAACGAACTCCGATTGAGCTCATTTTGATCGCATTGGAACCGTATCGTCAAACTCTATAATATTAGCTTTTAAGTTTTAGATTTAACGTTTAGCTATAAATTTTAGGTTTTATGGCTTGATTTCTAACTTTTAGGTTTTATTTTTATGCTTTATTGTTTGAGTTTAAAGTTTAGGTTTTGGTATTATGGTTTATGGTTTGGGTTTTAACGTTCCGGGTTTAAGGTTCGACAAGATGGTTCCAATGACGCAAAAATGAGTTAGTTCGGAGTTTGTTTGAGTCGATTTTCAAATTTTTAAAATTTTTCTTAACCTTTTTATATGAACATTCCCCTATATATATATATATATAGGAAAATGTTCTATTGTTAACCCACTGTAATTGCGGTAACCCAAATAACCTTGCAAAAAATGCCTGAATATTTGGGTTTTTTTATGGTCTTTATTATACATATTTAGGAAATTTTCTTTTTTGTGTTTTTAGCTAATTCGCAAGGCAAATCAAATTTGCATCGGTGTAAAAGTTTTGCACTTTTCTAAATGTTGCGAAAATTGCAAAACTTTTATACTGATACAAATTTGATTTGCCTTACGAATTAGCCAAAACACAAAAAAGAACCCCCCCTAAATATGTATAAAAAGACCATGAAGAAAACCCAAAGATTCGGGAATTTTTTGCAGGGTTATTTGGGTTACCGCAATTAAGTAGGGTTCTTATTTGAACCAAATCATATATATATATATATATATATATATATATATATATATATATAGGGAAGGGTATAAAAAATAACCCTCTTTTTTTGCTACAACTACATAACTCATTTCAACCAATCATAAGCTTACACATATGCATTTCATTAAAATATTAAAAAGGGCATCATAGTTATTTTACCCCTTATAAGTTTCCTCCCACTCTTTTTTAAACATTAATAACTTTTTTATAATATATTATTTTTTTAAAAAAATTGCACCATTATATTCGTCTCATTTTTCTCTTTAATTCCGTTATAGTCTCGACTAATTTTTTTTTACCTTTTTTAGATGTCATATATTTACATCATTGTAACGAGCTTAAATATAACAAATTTATTTGAAATTTTTTTAAAAATGATAAATTACAGTGATGTAAGTTACATTGACGTAATTTATCATGATGTAATTTACATTGACGTAAAATTCGGTTTCGGTTTTTTTTCGGTGAATTTGGTTTAAATTACAGTGATGTAATTTAAACATTAATAACTTTTTTATAATACATTATTTTTTTAAAAAAATTGCACCATTATATTCGTCTCATTTTTCTCTTTAATTCCGTTTTAGTCTCGACTAATTTTTTTTACCTTTTTTAGATGCCATATATTTACATCATTGTAACAAGCTTAAATATAACAAATTTATTTGAAATTTTTTTAAAAATGATAAATTACAGTGATATAAGTTACATTGACGTAATTTAGCGTGATGTAATTTACATTGACGTAAAATTCGGTTTCGGTTTTTTTCGGTGAATTTGGTTTAAATTACAGTGATATAATTTACATTGACAGCAAATTAGTTTAAATTTTTTTCGAACAATGAAAAATTACATCACTAAAATTATCAATGTGAGAGAAAAAAAATCAAAATAATGTGTTCTATTTCATCACTGTAATTTATCATTGTAATTATCATTGTTAGAGAAAAAATTAAATAATGTGTTACGTCACCGTTAATTATGTCATTGTAAATTACTTCATTTTTTGTTACATTACTGTAATATACCATTGCTATAATTTTTTTAATTAATTTGTTATCTTTAAGTTCGTTACAATGATGTAAATATATAACATAAAAAAAAACTAGTCGAGATTATAACGAAATTAAAGAGAAAAATGAGACGAGTATAATGGTGCAATTGTTTTTTAAAAATAATATAGTATTAAAAAGGTATGAATGTTTAAAAAAAGGGGGTAAACTTTACTTAAATAACAAATGTCTTAAATACCCTTTATATTTAAAAAAAAGAAAAAAAAGGAATCTGACACGTGTCACGATCCTACACACTTTCCTTTTTCAAGCAACCATTGGATGATGGTTAATGGGTTGTAACAAAATATGAGGGTTATCAAAAATTCCATGCCCTATATATATATATATATATATATATATATATATATATATATATATATAGGGAATTAATAAAATGAAAACCTTGTTTTATGAGAAAACCATGAAAACTCATGTAAAACGAACGTATTTTTTTTGAAATTTTTTTACAGGTTTGTAACATTATTTGAGACATTTTAATAAAAAAATCAAAAAAACGCCGAAAAAATATTTAAAAAAATATATTATATAAGTTTTTTTTACGTTGTAAAACATACGTAACACTGAGTCAAATCTGACGTAAACGCTGTACGTTTTTACGTATGTTTTACAAATTTTCTTTTTTTAGTTGTGTTACGTATGTTTTACACAGCGGTTTGCTGGGTTTTCACAATAAAAGTGGTTTTCAAATTATCCCTACCCTATATATATATAGGGAAATGTTCCATAGAAAACCTAGGGGTGTGCACGGTTCGGTTCGGTTTTTGGCTAAAACCGCAACCGAAACCGACATAGTCGGTTTTTATTTATTACAAACTGTTCGGTTTTCGGTTTTCGGTTTTTTTGTCGGTTTCGGTTCGGTTTTCGGTTTTTTCGGTTTTTTTTACTTTTCTTTATTTTGTTTGTTTTTTTTTGTTCTATCTTATGCCAAACATTGAAAATGCAAACATGATTAACAATTAATAAATTAATTAATTGAACACCAACTAATTAAAATAAAATAAAATAATTATCATCATGTTCTTACATTTAAAAAAATTAAAAGTAAATAACTAAATATGCAATAATCCGATCTTTACCTTTTAAAATGGTAAATTTCATCTAATCTAAATTTTTACCCTTTCCAACGGTAAATTTTTTTGTATGTTTTTCTCGTTAAATATGTATGAAAATAGCAATACACATACACACACATATATATATTAATTTTTAAAAAATATTAAAAATCGGTTCGGTTTCGGTTTTTCATACTATAAAAACCGAAACCGAACCTAAAAATTCGGTTTCGGTTTGCCCAGTTATTCATTCGGTTCGGTTTTTTCGGTTAATTCGGTTCCGGTTCGGTTTTTTCGGTTTTTTTCTCACCCCTAAGAAAACCTCCATTTTGGAGAAAACTTAGAAAACTAATCACAATTGTTATCAATCAATTTCGTTTTCGTTTTTTGTTTTACATTTTGTTTTATTATAAGGTTAGATCTATTAACAAAAAGAGAAACATAAAAAAATATATGTAATTTTATTGGTTACATATACATAACTTTGTAATCTGCATATTTTTATTAATTTTTTTTTGTTTATACCATTTCTAAGCTAAATATAAAAAATCATGAAATTTTTTTTAAAATTGATTGTTTAATACGAGTTTTCTTAGTTTACTCCAAAGCAATGAGTTTTCTTTTGAATCATTCCCTATATATATATATATATATATATATATATAATCAAGTTAATAAAAAGAAAATATATAATTTTGCGTGTATTTATACGAAAACAACAATAACTTAAGAAAGGACCATGAATCTCAAAAGTTTTAAAGCCTGTTATATTGTAAAATGTAAACCCATTTCCCATCATGTTTCATTGGATCCAAGCCTTAATAATAATGAACACAATTGATGAACATGAGTAGTTTGTAGTTTGTACTTGGTAGCTACAAGCCTACAGGCCCTACACCTTACAAGCTTACATGGGCCATGGGCCCATGGTGTCCTTTCTCATGTGGATAAAACCGAAACCGAAACCGACATAGTCGGTTTTTGGTTATTACAAACCGTTCGGTTTTCGGTTTTTCGGTTTTCGGTTTTTCGGTTTTTTTGTCGGTTTCGGTTCGGTTTTCGGTTTTTTCGGTTTTTTTTACTTTTTTTTTGTTTTTGTTTTTTTTCGTTCGCTCTTACGCCCAACATTGAAAATACAAACATGTTTAACAATTCATAAATTAATTGATCGAGCACCAACTAATTAAAAAACAAAATAATTACCACCATGTTTTTACATTTAAAAAAATCAAAAGTAAATAACTAAATATGCAATAATTCCGATATTTACCTTTTAAAATGATAGATTTTATATAATCTAAATTTTTATCATCTCCAACGTTAAACTTTTTGTATGTTTTTTCCCATTAAATAAGTATGAAAATAGCAAATATATAAATATATATATTAATTTTTAAGAAATATTAAAAATCGGTTCGGTTCGGTTTTTTTCGGTTTTTATAAAATGAAAAACCGCAACCGAACCGAAAAGTTCGGTTTCGGTTTTTTTCGGTTCGGTTTTTCCCGGTTATTCATTCGGTTCGGTTTTTTCGGTTCGGTTTTTTTCGGTTAATTCGGTTCCGGTTCGGTTTTTTCGGTTTTTTGCTCACCCCTAGGATAAACACGTACACATCTAGTTTAACTCCATAACCATAAAAACCCCAGCAAAATTCGGTATTGAAACGTAATAATCTCTAAAACTGTCACAAAAGGTGGGCAAACCAGTTTTTTACTAAGTTTCGGTTAACAAAGTTAAGACCCAGTTTCGGTTAGGTTTGGGTTTTCGAGTGACTTTAACCAAGTTTTATCGGTTTTGGTTGGACAAAGGTGGAACCGATGCCGTTTATGGTTTATATAATAAAAGAACCCGCTTGTTTGGGTAGTTGGTTGACTTGGTTCTAGTTCTGGAACCCTTTTTTGTTCATCTTTAACTGTAACACGAAACTCAGTAATATCTTTAACATAACATCTATCTTTATACTAATAAATAAAAAGAAAATAAAAATATGACGATTCGTGATATTAAGTTTTTCTGACTATTTTACATTACACCTCTATACATTTAAATAAAATTTATATTATTTATATACTTTTCATATTAAAAATAGATTTTTCAATATATTAAAAAAATTCTAAAAAAGGCAATTAAAAAGAATTAATTTAAAATAACAGAATTATATTAAAATTATGAAATATTTAAAACCGGTATTTTTTGAAAAGGTTATATTAGAAATAATATTTTAATAAAATAGAAAACAAAATAATTAAAACCGAAGTTTTTAAACATTAAAGTTTAAGGAAAGCAATATTATTCATATATTTAAATTACTTATTTACAAGTATTTCCACTAATATTTGATCTCAAATTATTGTTTAATGTTTTTGAAAAATTTATTGATAAGTATTTAAAATTTTGTTTATACTAGTCGTTTAAGACATATATGCTAACATATTACATGATATTATGATAGTCAAATTTGCTTGTTCTGATGATTCTCATGATCTTCAATTCTTCATACAACACTATCAGAAATTCAGAATAAACTAAGAGTCACGCCTACAGTTGTATTTTCTAAACAAGCAAAGTCACTCGTAAACTATTTGAAATTGACTAGGTAAAAGCTTAAATCAAGCTGAATTTGAGCTTATATTGGACCTCGTTAATAAACTAGCTCAAGCCGAAGCTATACAACTGAACATTGACTGGGCTAAAAGGCTTAAGAAGCATGTATGTACGTACGTACGTACGTATGTATGCATGTAATTATATTAGTATATTAACTATATATTTACTTTAATATTTTAATATATAAAGTTATGAGAAAAATTAATTAAATATAATACATATTATGCTATGTAGAAAATTTTATTATATATAAAATTATAAACAGAATATAAATAAATAACATTTAATCAAGAGCTAAGCTTGTGCTTTAAAAAAAAGTCTATACAAATCAAGCTTTATTAAACTAAACGAGTAAGTTTTGTGCTCGACTTCTTTGGTGATGCAACATGATGGAGAGAATCATTACATTTATGGGAGGAAACAATTTTTTTTGTTCTTAGAAGGATTCATATATAAAAACCAAACCCTTTAACACATTGATTTATATCGAAAAAAAGAGAGGAGAAAAACTTATGATTTTGGTAAACCTGACAAAGTTGACGAGTTGGATCGGGTTGGGTAACATGTTAAAACGAGTTTGAGTCAGGAAAAATGCAGGTTAAACGTGTTTTAAGTATAATCAATTTGGGTTTAAATATATTGTTTAAAAAAACATCAAGTTTGTTTAAGTCAAAATGTGATGTAATTAAACAAGTAGGCAACTAGGATAAGTTTTAGTTATTTTATCATCATATATGTTCTTATTTATTCTTAAAAGTTTGAATCTATTGCATTCACATAGTTTTTAAGTTAACACATATTATCTTAAATTGTTATCAGCATCGACCAATTACATGTTATGATGTATTGTAACCTATTATATAATAATTATTCAGTAAAATCAACTTACTTTTGTTTATTTGGTTAAAGATTGTCGCCTTTAGATAGATTTTGGTACTAATGAGGTAGTGTCTCAATGATACCCTGAGATTCTTCTATATGGAAAGTTTTGGGGTTCAAATCCCTCCTGCAGTGAAAAATGGGTCTGGGGGTCAAGGTTTTTCCCAGTCAGGTTTCCTGTTGGGGTGGTAGTGGTGGCTAATGGGAGGTCCAGGTAACTAGACCTTGGTTACATGGCCTGGAAACAGTGGGCTCACACGCAAGGACAAAGGATAGAAGGGGCCCGGGGGTGCCCCGACCTCCCCTGTTTTTAGCTCAAAATGGTCAATATAACAGTATTTCATCGGAAAATCATTCGTTTCCCTTCTTTTTCTTCTTAAAATCATTGGGTTCCCTCCGTTTTCATCATAAAAATCTTTTGATTCCCTCCGAGCTTTTTTTCAAACTTCGTCACTCCTCGCTTGATTGAGACGTTCGCGGTTAAAAAAACAAAAAAAAAAAGATGGATTTTGATAGTGTTAAAGAGGGATATATTTGTGAGAGGCTGGAGTTACCTGATGTAGATGGTACTGACTACTGAAGGTAGCTATTATGAGTGAAAAGGCTTTTCACTCTATGCATATAATGAGGAGTGTGAAGGAATCTAAATCGAATCTAGGTAAAAGACTTTCTACTCCACAGTACTGACAACAATTGAATCACATGCGGATGTGGCCGATCTTAATTTTCGCCTTTCATTACTCTCATATTCACCATCCTTTCAGACCTCAACAATTCCACTCATTAATCATTCCTCGCATTCCCTCTTTTTAATAAAACTCAAACTAAAATAAGAAACCAAACCAAACCAATTGACTTATTTTATTTGGTTTCAGTTTTGTTTTACGGTTGTTTTTACGTTAGATGGTTTCAGTTTGATTTTAGGGTTGTTTTTACTTAGATACGAGCTTTTTTGATATGAAGGTATTGAACCGGGAACTCTTTGGTTGCAGTTAACATCATGACTGGTGAATTCTTCATGCCGTACAAGGCGAAAGTCATTGTTAACTATTTCCACTCCCAGCTAAACAGATTTTGTTAAGGAATAGGTTGTTGACTCTAAATCATTATGCATGATCACCAGCTGCTTATAAACACGTCATGCCTGTGATTTGGATCAACTTTAGTTGGAGAATATTATAATTATCACGCTTCATTTTAAATACTTATCCTGATTTTTGAGTTATTTATGGCAATGGAAATCAAGGTATAGCGTGTCTACCTCTTGTTTATTTGTACCCCAAAAAGTTCATTACGTCGAAAGAGTAGTTCTGTTTTTTGAGGGAAAAAAAATTGGCTCGAAGTAATGAAAATATATATATATATATATATATATATATATATAGGGCATGGAATTTTTGATAACCCTCATCTTTTGTTACAACCCATTAACCATCATCCAATGGTTGCTTGAAAAAGTAAAGTGTGTAGGATCGTGACACGTGTCAGATTCATTTTTATTCTTTTTTTTAATATAAAGGGTATTTAAGACATTTGTTATTTAAGTAAAGTTTACCCCCTTTTTTTAAACATTCATAACTTTTTAATACTATATTATTTTTAAAAAAAATTGCACCATTATACTCGTCTCATTTTTCTCTTTAATTTCGTTATAATCTCGACTAGTTTTTTTTTTTACGTCATCTATTTACATCATTGTAACGAACTTAAAGATAGCAAATTAATTAAAAAAAATTATAGCAATGGTATATTACAGTAATGTAACAAAAAATGAAGTAATGTAACACAAAATGAAGTAATTTACAATGACATAATTAACGGTGACGTAACACATTATTTAATTTTTTTCTCTAACAATGATAATTATAATGATAAATTACAGTGATGAAATAGAACACATTATTTTGATTTTTTTCTCTCACAATGATAATTATAATGATGTAATTTTTCATTGTTCGAAAAAAATTTAAACTAATTTGTTGTCAATGTAAATTAAATCACTGTAATTTAAACCAAATTCACAGAAAAAAAAACCGAAACCGAATTTTACGTCAATGTAAATTACATCACGATAAATTACGTCAATGTAACTTACATCACTGTAATTTATCATTTTTAAAAAAATTTCAAATAAATTTGTTATATTTAAGCTCGTTACAATGATGTAAATATATGGCATCTAAAAAAGGTAAAAAAAATTAGTCGAGACTATAACGGAATTAAAGAGAAAAATGAGACGAATATAATGGTGCAATTTTTTTAAAAAAATAATATATTATAAAAAAGTTATTAATGTTTAAATTACATCACTGTAATTTAAACCAAATTCACCGAAAAAAAACCGAAACCGAATTTTACGTCAATGTAAATTACATCACGATAAATTACGTCAATGTAACTTACATCACTGTAATTTATCATTTTTAAAAAAAATTCAAATAAATTTGTTATATTTAAGCTCGTTACAATGATGTAAATATATGGCATCTAAAAAAGGTAAAAAAAATTAGTCGACACTATAACGGAATTAAAGAGAAAAATGAGACGAATATAATGGTGCATTTTTTTTAAAAAAATAATATATTATAAAAAAGTTATTAATGTTTAAAAAAGAGTGGGGGGAAACTTATAAGGGGTAAAATGACTATGATGCCCTTTTTAATATTTTAATGAAATGCATATGTGTAAGCTTATGATTGGTTGAAATGGGTTATGTAGTTGTAGCAAAAAAAGAGGGTTATTTTTTATACCCTTCCCTATATATATATATATATATATATATATATATATATATATATATATATATATATATATATATATATATATATATATAGGGGCCGGTTATTGTACAAATCAAATTAACGTGAGAAGCGTAGGAAGCCTCCAGAACGCGCCACGTGTAATATGGGTAAAGGGTATAATGGTCCGTGTAAAATCACGGACCACGTTATATATATTCACGGACCATCGTTTAACAAGCATAATCACGGACCAATGCGTTATATCAAAATACGGACCGTCATTTAATACATATAATCAGGACAAAATGGATGATTACGGACCAACAATTACGTACCAAAGCATAAAAATCACGGACCACGTAAAATTTTTTAAAAAAAACTATAACAATATTATACTCAAATTAAAGATAATAAAATTCTCGATTTTATGGTGCAATTTTTTTTAAAAAATAATTAAACGTTTAAAAGTTATTTGATTTACAAGAAGATGGTGGAACTTGATTTACCCACAAAAAAAGTCAACAAATGCAGATAATTCCTTTTTTGCCCTTTTATCTTTAATTTTCGGAAATTTTAAACAAAAAGTGGGGACCACTAGATCTTAACCATTGATTTATTTGATCAAAGGTCCACAATCCTTCCTATCCTTCTCACGTTAAATATCTTTTGTATTGGATCCGTCTCCTATATATATATATATATATATATATATAGGGAATAATCAAATGTTAACCCTTCCTTATTGCAATAACCACATAACCCTAACATTTTTTGTGTTTTTTGCCCGAATCTTTTATTTTTTCATGGTCTTTATTATACATAAATAAGGGGTTTCGTTCTTGAGTTTTTGCTAATTCATCACCGTTTAAAAGTTATTTACAAACGTTACGGTTACTTACAGCACGTATCTGATGTAAGTGTGATGTAAGTAACCGTAAGTCGTTACACTTACTTACGTTTGTAAATAACTTTTAAACGGTGATCAATTAGCAAAAACTTAAGAACGAAACCCCTCTTTTTATGTATAATAAAGACCATGAATTAAAAAAGATTCGGGCAAAAAACGCAAAAATGCTAGGATTATGCGGTTATCGCAATAAGGAAGGGTTAACAAATGAACCATCCCCTATATATATATATATATATATATATATATATATATATATATATATATATATAGGAGCTGGATCCAATACAAAGAGTTTTAAACGTGGGAAGGTAGGAAGGAATCTGGTCATTTGATCAAATAAATGAATGGTTAAGATGTAGTGGTCCCCACATCTTATTTAAAACTTGCGTGAATAGAACTGAAAGAGCAAAAAAGGAATTGACTACATTTGTTGACTTTTTTTTAAGGAATCAAATTCCACCATTCTTTTGAAAATCAAATAACTTTTAAATGCTCAATTATTTTTTTAAAAAAATTACACCATAAAATAGAGAATTTTATTATCTTTAATTTGAGTATAGTATTGTTATATGTTTTTTCGATTTTTTTTACGTGGTACGTGATTTTAATGTCTGGTACGTGATTATTGGTACGTAATTATGTAGTTATTCCTTTGATATGAAAGGTAAATGACGGTCTGTAATTTTTATTTAACGTGGTACGTAATTATATGGTCCGTAATTATGCAGTTTTTTCTTTGATATGAAAGGTAAATGACGGTCTGTAATTTTCATATAACGTGGTACGTAATTATATGGTCCGTAATTATGCAGTTTTTCCTTTGATATGAAATGTAAATGACGGTCTGTAATTTTAATATAATGTGGTACGTGATTATATGGACGATAATGTCCTTTACCCATATGACACATGACACGTTCTTATGGCTTCTTACGCTTAGCACGTTAATTTCCTTTGTATTATAACCGTCCTCTATATATATATATATATATATATATATATATATAGGGGAGGGTTCCTAAGAAAACAATCGTTTTGGAGAAAACTAAGAAAACTAATCACAATCATTACCAATTATTTTTTTTTCATTTTTTCTTTTCTATTTCCTTTTTATTATAAGATAAGAAATGTAAAAAAAGAAAAAAAAAATAGAAAAAAATATATATTTTAGGTTATTACATATATGTAATCACTATGTTACACATACTGATTACATATATGTAACTTGATAAGTGACACACGAAACTTTTTGAGTTACATATATGTAATTTCATGATTTACATATTTTTTTCAAAAAAATTTTGCGTATTATAACATTTCTATCCTTATAATAAAAAATTATGAAATTTTTTATTAAAAAATTTATTGGTTAGTATGAGTTTTCTTGGTTTTCTTCAAAATAAGAAGTTTTCTCATGAACCTTCTTCTATATATATATATATAGGGTAAGGATCAAATAAAAAGTATTTTTTGACTAAGAAGGATTTTTAAAAACTTTAAAACCGACCCAAACGAACTCCGATTGAACTCATTTCGATGGCATTGGAACCGTTTCATCGAACCCTACAATATTAGATTTGAAGTTTTCGTTTTAACATCTAGATTTAGATTTTAGGTTTTAGGGCTTGGTTTTTAGCTTTTAAGTTGTATCTTTATGTTAAAGATTTGTTTTTAAAATTTTGGTTTTAGTATTAGGGTTTATTGTTTATGATTTAGGGTTTGGGTTTTAGGGTTCGACAAACCGGTTCCAATGACGCAAAAATGAGTTCAATCGGGGTTTCTTTGAGTCGGTTTTCACGTTTTTAAAATCCTTTGTAGCCTTCTTATGCAAAATAGACTTTTTAGAGGAACCTTTCCCTATATATATATATATTAGTTCTATTTTTGCGTAGACCAATTTAAACAACTGTACCATATTAAAGAATTAAATCGTTTTTTATTTATTTGTAGCATAATTTCTTATTTCAATCTAAACAACATAAATCATTTTTTTATGTATATAAGTTGTAAAACATCCATCCTTTTGTCCAACGGATTTTAAACTTTTCAGTCCGTTATATCCTTTATACATGAGGGTATTTCAGTCATTTACTCGTTTAATTTATTATCTTTTTTTTCTTAACGTCAAATATTATTAAAACAACCAAAAAGAGCTAGCAAGGAGCTAAAGTTCAAACCTCCAAATACATATACAACCACCAGAAATTAAAGCTTTGAGGTAAATCTTTCTATAAAGCTTTGAGGTAAATCTTTTAGCAGAAATTGCAACGTCCATTAAAGAAATATCGTGAAGTATAATTTTTTTTTTTTTGATAAAGACGATAATACAATATGTAATTTATCAAAAATATATTATAAAATACATGGGTTTATAAACCTAATATAAACATTATGAAAAAAGTTGATACCTAAATTGATTCCTAGAAAATAAAAAGTGTAATTTTCTATTTAATTTTTATAGAAAACCATCCTTAAACCAAATAAATAATCAGTTTAGATGGTTTCAACGGTAACCACGGTTAATAAGAAATAACTCGTTTATAGAACACAAGTTTTATGTATCCGTAATTGTTAAATAAAAAATTATAGTTTTACAATTTAAATATATAGCATCCGTTGAATAATCAGATATCGAGTATTTATCAAAACATTAGAAACTTAATATTTAGGACATGAAAACACAATAATCAGATAAAACAACAGCAAATTTATGACTTGCGATCTAAAGAAATATAAAAGAAAACATTTTTCCTTTCCAGTCTACCCTAAATATGTTAAAGTGTGTAATTTCATCAGCTCTATTCTCTTAAAATTAGATTACACAACTATTTTGTTTGCACTTTACATAACACTATAGATCATTAACTAATCCTAGCTTCTTATCTTCAAATTATGATGTTGATGCTATGCTATCCTGCAATGTTATTACATATTCACCTTCATCTAAGGCTGCACTCTCACCCATTCATAGCGCCCATTTAGCGGTTTTTCATTCAGGATATCAAAGTTGTACCTGCATTCATTATCATAGACGAGTATCAGATCTTTGGTCAACAAAATCAACGTGGTCAAAGTCGAATATGCTTATGAAACTGAAGGTTAAAGTGAATGTACTTCTCAGAAAAAAGTCGTTGCTGTTCCTGTGCATGAAGAGCAAAGAATTCCTCGATTTCTTGTGCAGAAGGCATAATCTTTTGCATTATTTGATTGGAAGCATATCGGGCTGTATGCCTTGTACTAGAACCAGGGGTGGTATTGTCATTTGAGTCCTTTATAAAGCTACAAGGTGTGCTCTCCCTGGTCCCCCTTTATAATAAATGACAATTAGCATAACAAAATTCTTAAAAAAAAACAAAAAATTATTAGCGTGGCAAGTTGCATCAAGATAATAAGAAACCATTCAACACTTGATAATTATTTACAATTTAAAAAATGAATCTTTACCTAATCTTTGAACAAGATTCAAAGAAAACAAAAGTGAATTGCATCAAGATATACGAATCCATCATAAACTTGCTGATTAAAAGCAAATTTGAAAATGAAACTAACTAATATTTAATAATAATATTATTTTTTTTTTTTGCTATAGTCCTGGAAAACACAAGTAAATTGCATCAAAGATGCCATTTGAGTTGAGTCTAGTGGTAAGAGATAAAGCCTAGAGGAGATTCAGGTTCAAATCTACAAAAGGTGTAGATTAATTAACTAATGTAGAGGGTGTGCAGGTTTGCCTATAAAAAAATTGCATCAAAGATATAAGAATCAATCAAACAATTGACAACTAAATGCTATTTTAGAAATGAATTATGAATCTTTACCTAATCTTTAAAACAAGATTCTCCCTATTGTTACATACCCAAAAAAAAAAAAAAGTTATCTGAACCAAACCCGTCAATATGGGACTTACCCAATTAACAGAAGTTTTGCTTTTTAAACATAAGATCTTTAGTTCAAATCGAGACTTAAGATAGTTTAAACTAAATTGAAGCCAAGATAAAATTTTCGGCTTAAAAAAACCAGTCCCCACTATAAAGATGCATCAATGGGTGGTATATACAGTTTGCAGGATAAAAACAAACAACATCAGGCCCAAAATGGGGTTTATTTTATAGAATAATGATGGTGAAAGTGAAACTTTTCACTTTTTTCCTGCTCCAATGGTTTGTGAACAGTTAACTGACATAAAGTAAAGACAATTTATGTGGACCCTCTCATCCTCTGCCATGCATGCTCTTAACACAGGTGATTGAAATCTAAACTATGAAATGGCAATGGTCAACATGTGATGGAAACAGACTTGAATTTGGAATTTTTTTCTCCCTTTTAAAATTAATCATCAAATTCAAACCATCTGCTACACAATTTTAACTCACAACAATTTACCTATTTAAAGAAATTATTTTTGTATAGAAAGATGCCAGACTAAAAATAAATGAGACCATGTGACCAACAGTAACAATGTTGGTTTCAAACTGAGCAACATCTAAAAACACATATCTTGTAAGTTTTGGTAAACTAGAAACAAAAAAGTAAAAAACTTCAACCAGAACAACTGGCCATAATCTTGAATGGGATACCAATCTGTGCCATATAAATAAAATTTTTACTAGTGTGTGACCACTTATTTGGTAAGTCAGCATGGACATCAACATATGATTTTACACTGCGAAGAATGTATCCATTTTGCATTAACATGTAGATATAAAAAATAACAAATGTCTTTGTTAATTGTCCAAATGTGTTCATTCTTTTATGAAAAGACTTATTTCTTTTTATTTTTTTTTATTTTGCCTCTTGATAGTCTGATTGCAACATAAAATGGACAATTTTGAAGTTAAAAAACTCCAATTTAAGAAGGGACACTCATGATGATAACACTTTCCAGATGAGAACAAGAAAGTCTCACTCCAAAGAGCATTATCAATCAACATTAAAAAATACTGACATACGCAAAAGACAAGAAATCGCTCTTTAAGAATTATAAAACAAATCAAAAGAATATAATATCAAAATTCGCATATCCTTTCATTCTATCGAATAAAAAGAAGCTGATTGAAAACACAGAAATTTATATGAAGAAATTAGTGAAAATCAATGTACAAACGACCCCTTTTCCTCAAATAATAAAAAAAAACAGAGCATATATGTGTAGAAATTGTTAAATAAATTATATAGATCAAGAATAAGTAACTTATACCTCTCTCTGCCGTCAAAATCGATATGATTTTCACCAAAAGAAGCTTCTTCAGACCCAAAATAACAATTAGCCTCTCTATCTTCTTCAGCTACCAATTGGGACTCGCACAAAGCCCTAACTTTCACATAACTTGAACCGGATGGTCCGGACCCAACTGAACCCGAACCACCTGAACGGATTACCAGCCTCGAGGTAACCAAACGAGGGTTAGGGCTCTGTTGCCTGTAGCATGATGATTGTTGCAGCGGTGGCTTTTCCAGCTTACGGCTCCGAAGCTGGAGGAATTGCAACTCATGGTGTTGTTCCGGTGTCGGTGTGTCGGTGGTTCTCGAAGCTTGAAGTTTCTGCAAGGCTAGGGTTTTGGCCCGCGTTCGGACGCCGAGAGAGGACTGTGAGAAGTCCATGACCGACATAACTTCGCCAGTCAATTTTGCTTTCTTCATGTACTTCCCCATAACCCTAATTTGATTATAGGTTGATCAGATTACAGAGAATTAGGGTTCGTAAATTCCTGATAAAATTGTATGGAGAGAGTGATGAAAAATTGGTTCTTGAGAGAAGGGAAAAAGAGGGGGAAAAGATGAGTCGTATGAAACTAGGGTTGGTGCAGGGAAAGAAGGGGCAATTTTGTGTTTATTTGTATGGCTCCCTCTTTTTTAGTGCCTAAGATACCCTTGCTTAATACATTAAAAAGAGAAAATAAAAAAAAAAAAAAAAGAGAAAATAAATATTTAAACAAAGTTATTCTATCATAAAACTCTATCTTTTTATTTTAAGATATTGGTATACGTAATTACAAGACATAAGTTCTCTCCAATTAACTAATACAAGGAGCGTATGTCCTTAATATGCATATAATATTAGCTTGGTTAAAACTGTTTCGAGAAAAAAATAAAAGAAAAAAAAAACTAGTTTTAAACATGTTAAGCTACTTTAACTTGTTTACTATCGAGCCGAGATTGAGTCAGGATTACGTAAGCTTAGATTTGGTTTGTGGTTCAGCTTGAGACTGCCTTATGGCTTAACTTGATTTTTAACTAAATATAATATGTATAATAATTTGTTTATCTATTTTTGTATTTTTGCTTTTATAATATTTATTCAAGAGAATTCGTAAGAGTCACCATTTTATTATCGAAAAATATGGTTTTTTGTATATGACATGTACAAAATTAAAATTTATCTATATTTTTGTTATATAATAAATAAAGGTTTTGTTAATTTCAAAGTTACTTATAAGTGTTTGTTGCAAGTAAACTCATAGATTTCAAAGTTTAAGTGGACCCGTTATTGAGTCAACGATAAATTAACAGTACAGAGACCACTTTTGAAACAAGTCGTTGAGACTGACAAAGTTACGTTTGCGACAAACCAATTAAAAGAACAAGCAAAGGACAAGTAAAAGCTTCCTCGTAATATAAAGGTATGAGGAATGAGGAACCTTACATTAGTGAAGTCCAAAGAAATCCTTCTAAAACAATTTTGTTCGCAAACCGCCATTGATAGAATCATTGAAGAAATCATACATGTGATGCACAACGATTAGAGCATTTTTACAATCACTATCCTCTTCTTTGTCAAAACAAAATTATGTTGCATCTTCTATGCATGGAACAAATGTGGATCAATCCTTAGTATCACTAGTTTGTATTTCCCTTGTTTCTTTTTCATTTTAATGATGGCCATTGGTTTATTAAACTAAGTAATGAAATAATGAATGAAGAAGAAAATTGTTACAAATTATAGTTTTTTTTTTTTTTTTTGTGTAATAAAAAGGCAAAATTACTAGAGAGATTAATCATCTTGAGGGTGTTCATAATAATGATGCTTTCATTAAGAGTCGTTCTCTTTTTGGTTACCACATGAATTTGAGGTTAGGTTTGTTGCCATTACCGTTCACTTATGCTGGTTGTTAGTTGTTCATAAGTTGAGCCGAATCAAGCTAGGGTTACCTTAGGTGACAATGCTTTGAATTTAAGGTGAGAGAGAAAATCCTACAGTGTATTTTGAAGTAGGAGGGTAAAAAACATGAGTAATATAGCTCAACAAAAGTGTAGATACAAGTTACAACCATAAAACAGTTTAGGTGTGTGTATGTATAATTAATTAATAACAAGTCAAACCAAGCCTGACTCGGTCTTCTACATCCTTATCGGTCGGTACCAGAAATCTCACCCAAACCAACCGTAAAAAAAGCACCAAAACGAACCTCGAACATCACCCATTGACACCCCTAACCCTCAAAATCGTGCGTGCAATAAATGACACCAGCATCCTTGAGGACACCATTATACGTTTTAGATGGTGCGCGAAGTATGGAGGAAGTGATAGAAGACCCAGTTCATGGGTTCGATTCTTGATCCCACCCGGTTTTACCGGCCTTTTATCGTCGTGCCTTTGGCGGGTGTTTGGGTCGGGTTTTCCCCGGGAATTGGTGGCTGGTGGGCTAGGGGCTCCGTCCGTCTGGACTAGTGGCCAGCTTGGGCATCCTTTAACCATTAGGGGCCGCGTACGAAGTAGCCGGCAGTTGATTGGTTGGCTGTTCAAAAAAAAAGATGGTGCGTGAATGATGCCTGCCTTATTTCCACCGACCATGAACACAAAGATGTGTTTCTCTATTATTTACACGTTTTTTTAATTATTAATTTAGTTGTTTGAAATAATCCAAAGAACTTTTGTAATAAGATACGAACTTTTTTGCATGTTCTTCTGTCGAATTTGTTTTATTGATATATCACCAAGAAGTTATTAGCGGTTAAATTCATGTGTCAAGGCGACTAAATTCGTGGGTCAAGTTAATTTTGTTTATATAAACTTAGCTCCGCTTGGTCCGGAGCTCGAAAACCTTAAATAATCATACACTTCATACTTTCGAACTCTTTAAGATTATTTTGAATGCATATTACACTAAAATATACAATAATAAAGTCATGAGAGTAGTTCCTTGCTTGGTTAGTTGCACTAGTAGTGTAAGTGTTTTTCGGGTTTTTCCTTCTTTCAAGTGATTTAATTTTAATAATAAATGAAGAAGAAAACTGTTTCAAATTCTAGAAATTTTTTTCTTTAATTTTCTAAAAGTGCTCGTTTACTTAAAAATATTAAATCAAATCAATTGAGGGTTAATCTAAGAACCCTAATCATATTGTTCAATCAAAACATGAGATTGATAAAACTTACTTGTAGAAGATGATTCAATTGCTTTTGTAGACGAAGATGAAGTCATGATGATTCTTTGATTCAAGTCTAATTTGCCTTTTTAGATGGTATGCAATTCTTAATCAAAGTGTTAATCTTCTCACAGATTCTGATGTTAATCGAATACGCAGAGAAGAAAGAAGAATGCATATATATTTAGGGCAAATTGACTTAATATCATTTAACCACCAATAGTTACATTTTGGTACCTCAAGATATTAACTCCCATCAAATTAGACATCTTGAGTGTAAGGACCATAAGTGTCAAATGATCAAAGTCATTAATAAATTTCTAACATTCTCCCACTTGGCTGCTAGACCATTTGACAATACATTCATATACGTATATAATATAATATTAATTGACCAAGTGATAAAAGTTAATTATATTCATTAAACCTTCTTATGATAATACGAAAGCAAACTGATACAGTCGACAACAATATAATCAATGCAAGACCCCCATCAATTATGTCAGTGATATTATCTAAAATTATAGGTTATGTGGTAAATAATATGTTTGTCTAAGGTAAACATAATAGTGCACATAAATACCTAAGCATAGACAAACTTTACATTTGAGTGAAGTAGGTAAATAATAACTTAAAAGTGTTTACATAACATTTATATAAGGTCTCGTTTAAAACCCATATTAATTACATGATCATTGAATACTTTGGGTGGTAGACCTTTAGTAAGTGGATCCGCTAACATGTCATGTGTACTGATATCACACCCCCAATTTCTACTAAGGGAATCATATCGTTTGGAAACGTGAAAAACCAGGATCTCAGATCATTAGACATAACGAAGACCTCTATATGAATTTCAAAACATACTTTGATCTAAAACTGTAGTATCAAAGTTTTCAAAGTTTGCGGAAGCGTTTTAAAACAATAACAAACGTAACAGTTGTAAAATGTAAATTACAAAACAAAATCTCAAATGTTCAATCCAAACAACAGAAATGTAAAACATGCATGCGACTCGATCTCCTAGTCCATGCCTGCTTTCTTGTGTACCTTAGCGTCCTGAGAAAACATGTAAATCAAGTCAACACAAATGTTGGTGCATTACACAGGTTTAAGCATTAACAAATGTTGAAACCACAATTTGAATATAAAGTTTGCAGATAACATAATCACACATGCATAGTCATGATAGCTAGTCATTTATAACATTTACATAAGTGGTCGACACCGAAGATGACTATTGCATGCTATCGCATGTTTTTCCTTGCCACTATTGTCAAGCACAAACAATAGTAATGTGTGTTTGGTTAGTCAAACACTTGCGTAGATCCCATCTACCAAGTGAGGTTTGTCAAACCTAATAGATCTATTTCCAACTACCACGCTTTGCGCTACGGCAAACTAAACGGTTCGAAGTGTAAGGACTTGTAATGTTATGTTGGCACATAATGTAAACAGCTAACTCATGCAAGTGATATGTATCTAAAAATGTTTGTTGCACATGTTTTCTCCCCCAATATAGTTAAAATAAGAAAGGGTCGTGTACACACTTTTGATAATGAGCAGAATGATCAAACACGTGAACTCGTGTAGAAAGTCCTCTACGAAGAACCTGTTTTAACAATAACCTAGTGTTATTCGGGATATCGTTTTGTGCTTGAAATCACATACGTGCCAACACACGTATGTTAGATTGTTAGAATCATGCATACATAAGTACGCGTGACTTTATAATCGTTTAAATAAAATCGCATCATCGATTATGATTTTATTTAAACAAGCGTAATCATACGCGATTACGTTTTCGTGTTAAAAATATGAATTTTATCATTTTAAATAGTTCGGGATTCCGTTATGATTCCAACGCAACTTGAACCAGTCAAAACGGAGTTATAATGAAAGAGTTATGATAAAATTTCTAACAAAATTTAAAAACTCCAAAAACCAGCAGAGGCCGGGATCGAACCTGCGACCTCTACTTCATAACACCCACACACTACCATCTGATCTGCACTTACAATTGTTAAAGGATTGCTTTCAACTCCTTTTAAGCATCCACAAGTCGGGTTCCCTTCCTTTTAATCTTAACCGAAACATGATTCACAATTAACCCCCCATTTCAAATCCAAATGAACCTAAACCCACTGAGTTTTGTTTCTGGGATCCAATCGACCTTATAGGTGGCTTTAATTTCAAAATCATACACTATAACCCGGTCTATTGAGTTTACCCATTTCGAATTCAAGTTCTAAAACTCTTGAATCGACTGGATTGAATTCGCTAATAATAGTTTGCAAAATCATAGGGTTTTTAGTACAACACTGATTTTGAAACTGCCTGTGTTCCTAATTTTGACTATTGATCACATTTGAATTAAAAATCCCTAACTCGTTTATGTTGAAGAACCCTAACAACCGAATTCATACAATTCGTTGTTGTTAGATGTAATTAACATAGGGTTATCCTTCCTCGGAGCTTTCTGAAACTAACCGTAATACTTAATTTCATTTCCGAATTCATTCAATTCAAAATCCCCAAATCAACCCCAACAATGAACCCTAATGATCGAGTTCTATCAATTCATTGATAACAGCAACAATTGACTGAGGTTTAACCTTATTCGACTTCTTCTGAAACTTCCTATAGCATTCAATTTGATTTTTAAAACAACTTGATCACTAATCCCCAAATCGTTCAAACGAAGAACCCTAGAATTTAAAATCTATCAATTCGTTGTTAAGAAATTCAATTGATCAATGGTTTTGCTTAATCGGCATATTCTGAAACAAACTGTATGGTTGAATTCGATTATTAAACTTCTTAAACAAGAAACCCCCAAATCGTTTTACACTAAGAACCCTAGAACTGGAATTCATACAATTCGATATTGAAAGCCAGAATACACATAGGGAAACCTTTAGTCGGCCATTTCAGAGTGTTTAGAAGTAACCACTTACTTGTTTTGATGCCCAATTGAGTATCTCGACTCCTAGGTGGATATTCGGCCGTCTCTTGATCAAACTCCTCAATCCCGTGTTCTTGAGATCAAATTGCTGGATGTATTCTACTCTGAGTGTGCCGATTAGAGTCTAGGGGTGTTTGATTTCACGAATTATGATTGGGATCAATGATTTTGATAATGAAGGGCTTCGGTTACGACTTTGTGGCTTCCATTGAAGTTAATTTCGACAACAAAACGATTAATAATGGTTGGGTGATGATAATGATCATCAATGTAACGCCCATGATTGATTAATTCGGTTGTTATCAGTAAACAAACTTGAATTTCGATTTCCCCCAATTTCTATGAACGAATTTTGATTTAAAAGTCAAAATTGCTCTTTTTAGGTGATTACAAGTCTAATACTTGTAATTTTTAATATCTTGAACATGCTTAAGCTAATTCCAATACTTCTAGTTTGGTCTCCTATGATTTCTTTAGCTTTCGGTTAACAAAGTTGAACCAAAATCCCGAATTGTCACTAATTGGGCCAATTGAACTATTATTGGGCTAGGTTAATTCATTTGGGCCTCATAAAATAAAATTGGGCCTACCATCTATCCATTTGGGCCTCATAAAGTAAAATTGGGCCTACCATCTATCCAACCCAATAAACCTTCTGTGATTTCGTTACTTTCGGTTAACGGGGTTAATTCGAAAATACCGGATTGTCACAACTGATATACTCAACATTAACACTTTGATCCTCCACTCGTTCGTGCACAAACAAAAACTTTGTGTCGAGATACAGACCATCACCACTTGAGCTATTATTGTTTGAGAAGCTCACCGTTGCACTGTTATCACAATAAATCATCATCGGCCTATGTATGGAATTTACTACTTTGAGTCCCTTAATCATATTTCTTAGGAGCATCGCGTGGCATGTGGCATTATAACAAGCAACATATTCAACCATCATAGTCGATGTTGTAGTCAACTGTTGTTTATGACTCTTCCATGAAATAGGTCCACCTGACAACATGAAAGTGTATCCTGAAGTAGACTTATTATCGTCTTTGCCCTTTGCAAAATCAAAATCAGTATAGCCAACAACTTCAAGATCATTAGATCTCCTGTAAGTTAACTTATACTCTTTTGTCCCTTGTAAATATCGCAATACCTTTTTGGAAGCTTTTCATTGATCTAGGCCAGGGTTTGATTGATACCTGCCTAGCATGCCAATTATATAAGCAATATCAGGACGAGTACAAACTTGAGCATACATTAAGCTTCCAACAACATAAGCATACGTTATGAGTCTCATTTGATTACTTTCTGCCTCTGATTTAGGACACTGGTAAGACCCAAAACTATCACCCTTAACTACGGGAGCTACAGATGGGGAGCATTGTTGCATATTAAATCTTTTAAGTATCCGCTCAATATATGCCTTTTGAGACAAACCTAATGTCCTAATGCTTCGATTACGGTGTATTTCAATGCCAATAATATAAGAGGCTTCACCGAGATCTTTCATATCAAAGTTAGCAGATAATAATCTTTTAGATTCATACAACATGTCTAAGTTATTACTTGCTAGTAAGATGTCATCGACATATAACGCAAGTATGACAAATTTACTCCCACTCATTTTAAGATAAATGCATTGATCTACCTGATTTTTAATGAAGTTATGTTTTTTCATCACTTCATCAAATTTAATGTACCATTGTCGGGATGCTTGCTTCAACCCATAGATTGACTTATTTAATTTGCAAACCATGTGACATTTACCTATAGGCTCAAAACATTCAGGTTGTTTCATGAACACATCTTCATGCAAATCGCCATTTAGGTGTTCATGAAACAATATGAAGGTTTAAAAAACCTATGTTAACTGATTAAAAAAATAAACTGTTGATCAATTATATGAACGTGTAAAAAACCTATGCATTTGTTCATTGTAAGGCAAGTCAAATAATTTGAAGAAAATTGAATGTTTGACTTGAATTGAAAGAGATTAAGTCTTGATACAACTTAATTTAAACTTTTTTATACAGAAGCGCACATCAAGATGGCTTTTAATAATATTTTATAAAATCGCATTGAAGGTTTTTGGAAATGTAATTTTATGAGTAAGCAAAGTGTGAATAAATGCAATGAAATCGTAGATAAGCAAAATTAGTAGGCATATTTATTGATTTAAAATGTGATGAAATCGTATGTAATTGTTGAAAATAGGCAACCCAAAAGCTTGATCGATCAAAAGCTAAATGGGAAGTTAACGTCAAATACGTGTTACGTCTACCTCTAAACCATTTCAAATCTAAACACATCTTGGCTGGGTTTGAACGTGTCATATCTACATCTAAGAGGTAATATCTCAACTAAATGAGGCAAGTCTTACACTTTCGACCAGGGTCAGCTCAACTATTTTGAGAGTAGGGGTGTTTATCGGTTCAGTTAACGGTTTGTTCGGTTTATTCGGTTTTCAAAATCTGTCCCCCTAACCCTTAACCGAACCGATCCAAATTCGGGAAATGGTTATCCGAACCGAATTCAGTTATAACCGAACAAACCGAATTCAACCGAAAAAATCTATTAAAAACCAAATAAACCGGTTAAAAACCGAATAAACTGAACCGAATAAACCGAATTCAACCGAATAATCTGAATTCAACCTTATATTATCAATAAAAATAATAAATTTAATTATGAATTCGGTATAATCAGTTAACCAAATAAACCAAACAAACCAAATTCAAAGAAAAATCGAAAACCGTTGACCGAACCGCAAACTGAATTCGGAATTTGGATACTGTTAGGAACCGAGCCGAAAACCGAATTTACAATTCGGTTCGGTTTTTGGGTTACGAATACGGTTCAGTTATCGATTTTAAACGGTTTTTGGTTTTCTAAACACCCCTTTTTGGGAGCCATAAGCAGAATAAAAAGATGTGGTCTTCACTAACGGTTACGTTAAAACTTTCCTCTTTTTATGCGTGCTTAATTGATATCGGCAATAATAAACTAAAAGTTTATATTTGGTGGAGTTCAAAAGATTGTTTACATTTACATGTATAAAATGTTTAGATTATTTTTTTGCTGCTTGTTTAGATGCAACTTTATAAAATGTTGACCCTCGTAGGCCCAATAAGGCCAATGAAGGTCCAATAAGGCCAAGGAAGGCCCAACAAGGCCAAGGAAGGCCCAGTAAGGCCCAATGAGATCAAGGAAGGCCCAATTACAAATCCAAGGCCCAAGAGAGGCCCAATTACAAATCCAAGGCCCAAGAGAGGCCCAATTACAAATCCAAGGCCCAAGGTAGGCCTAAGTGTATTTTGTAAGGCCCAAGCAGATAGAAGTAGGCCCAGTTAGGATTATTAGGCCCAATTGAGTTAACTTAGCCTAATAATGATCAATAGGCTCAATTAGTGGCAATTCGATATTGTGGGGATAATTCTGTTAATAAGAATTAGTAGAAATGACCATGATGGTTCAAAATATCATGTTGGAAAGTCCAAAATGTTGAAAAATCAGCCTCTAAACATGTTGAATAGTGAGAGTGGATTGTAATTAAAATAAAATGTCAATTTTGACTTTAGGAAGTCAAAATGTCGCATAGAAATCAAGAGGTGAAGTGAAATTCGTGACACTTGAAGTCTTGTAACCGAAATTGGCACTCAACAATCATTATACTGATGAATTCCAACAGTTATAAGGAGTTATTAAGGTTATTAAGAATCGGAATTAAGAAATTGGTATCCAAGAGTTGTAACCGTCCATGTGGGGGACAAAACCATTCAAATTGTGATATAATCGATCACAATTGATCAAGACCCAGATACCCACACATTATTCGGCACCCTCAGTAGCTTTTACACACGAGAATTCAAGATCAGAAGCTTCGAGTTGAAGGATTGGATTTCGTAGAAGCCGAACCTAGGGCTAGAAGGGATCTCTTTCAATTCATCAGCAAATCAAGTAAGTTATCGTTCCTACATCTTCTAACATGGCTGATTAAGGATAAACACAGATCAATTTCAATTTCTAATATCAGTTTAATGGGATTCGAGTTCTAGGGTTCTAAGTTTAAACGTTTTGGGGGTTGTTGATCAAACCGGTTTAGATATCAAATTAAGTGATACAGAGTGTTTCGAAAACATCAGTGGAAGGAAATCCATATGATAGTTTTAACAATTAATTGTGAATTAAGCGATTTCAGTTCTAGGGTTCTCGATAGAAAAAGGTTTTGGGGATTTCGGTCGGGATGAGTTTAAGAATCAAATTAATCATTATCAGTAGCTTCAGATAGTTCCGATTAAGCATGAACATGTGTCAATTCGACGTTCTAATATCGAATTATAGGATTTCGACTATTAGGTTCTGTAACATTAAATGTTTTGGAGATTTTAACCCAAACGAAGTTCTTTGTAAAATTAAATTACATATTTGGGTTCGCAGGATCATGAGGAATGAAATCCCTATGATTTCGGGTTCGAAGGGATTCGAATCGGGGTCAATTGGGAAGGCTTTTGCTTCGGCTACAGTAGCAAATGGGGAAACCGATGAGATTCGGTTTAAAACAATTTGTTTTCGAATAACTGATGCGATACCCTAATGGGCGAGATGGTAGTGTGTGTGTGTTGCGTGTGAAGGGTCGCGGGTTCGAGCCAAGGTGGCCGGGTTTTTGGAAAAAAAATACCATTTTTGGTATTTTTGAAATACCTTTCACATACGAACTCCGTTTTAACCCGTTCAAGTCGCGTTGGAACCGTAATGGAAATACGGACGCTTTGAAATGATTAAATTCATATTTTAATCCTAAAACGAAATCGCGTAAAATTACGATTATTTAAATAAAATCAAATATGATTTTATTTAAACGATTCCAAAGGCACGCGTACATACGGATGCGAATTCTTAACACTTTAGCATACGTGTGTTGACACGTATGTGATTTCAAGCACAAAACGACATTTTGAATAACACTAGGTTATTGTTTAAACACAGATTCTTCGTAGGAGGATTTCCTACACGAGCTTTTAGTGTGTGATCATTCTGCTAAAACCAAAGGTGCGTACACGGCCCCTTTCTTATTTTAAACTGTTTTGGGGGAGAAAACATGTGCAACAAATTATTTTTAGATACATATCACTTGCATGAGTTAGCTGTTTACATTATGTGACAACATAGCAACTTGAAAGTCCTTACACACCTCGAACCGTTTAGTTTGCTGTAATGCAAAGCGTGGTAGTTGGAAATAGATCTATTAGGTTTGACAAACCTCACCTGGTAGATGGGATCTACGCAGGTGTTTGACTGACCAAACACAGTTTACTATTGTTGTGCTAGACAATAGTGGCAAGGCAAGAACATGCTATAGCATGGCAATTTGTCAGCTTCGGTGTCGACCACTTATGTAAATAGTTATATGACTAGCTATCATGACTGTGCATGTGTGAATATGTTATCTACAACTTGATATTTAAACTGTTGTTTTGAACTGTGTGAATACTTAAAACCTGTGTTATGCACCAACATTTGTGTTGACTTGATTTTCATGTTTTCTCAGAACGCTAAGGCGCGCAGTAAAGCTGGCATGGACTAGGAGATAGAGTCGCATGCATTTTAAACATTTTGGATATTTGAATTTGAACAATTGAGTATTTTGTTTTGTAATTTACATATTACAAATGTTAATGGTTTTTAAACGCTTCCGCAACTTTTGAAAACTCTGATGTTATGTTTTAAAGACCAAAGTATGTTTTGAAAATTCATATAGAGGTCTTCGCTATGTCTAATGATCTGAGATCCTGGTTTGTCACGTTCCCAAACGGTATGATTCCGTTAGTTGAAAATTGGGGGTGTGACAAAAACCATTTTAAATCTTTTTTAATTCAATATTAGAAATCTTTTATATGTGTGTTTGTTATATCTCATATTTTATCCGGAGTCCATAATACGGACCAAAAGAACCTCACTAGGTCTGCAGTCTGCACTGACTTAACTCTTAAGTTACTTGGCTCATTAGTTGGTTGTGACTCGGTGTTTACATGTAAACTGGTAAAGTTACTAAAGTATACTCGATCATGCCATGAACAATAAGTAAGGCATGTAGGCTCATATTTTCGATATTTGCAACAGGAATATACAACCAATATGTGGTAGGTGTATTTAACCTGGGGTTCGAGCCAAGATTGTTTATCGACTACTTAGGCTACCTACAAATGGGATGCATGTGAGGAGTCATTTGATGACATGAAAGATGTATGTGAGAAGTGTTCAATAGGAGGGGAGAAGAGGGTGCATGTGGCTCTTGCATTTTAGGAAGTGTGCCAACATTAGTGGGGCTCAAACATTAAAAATTATTGTTCTTTTTTTAAAAAAAAACCTAGGCTCTTTTGCAAAAAAAAAAAACTTTTTGCACACCAAATATTTTAAAAAAAATTGTTTAGAAGAATATTAGAAAAACAAGTAGTAATGTAATGGAAAGACGTTACATGTAACAAGGATGAGTTGGGGCTAAAAAGAAAAAAGAGAATGCGTGTGAAAGATAGGTAAATAGTTGATGTGACAGTGATGATTATGATGCATGTGTTAAATGCACCCGCTTGTATTGTGGATGGTATTAGTGCCAATAGGCCAATAGGCCTAAAATTTCAACAATTTGCTTTTAAATTTAAATTTAAAAATGATAGAATATATTAAGTATGATGATGATGTTTATTATTTTAAAATTAAAGTATTTTTTTAGCTGAGTTAACCATAAAATCATAAACCATAAGTCGAATAAAAAAATGGCCGGCAGCATTTAATAGAGAATTTTTAGTCGAAATTGACGAATGAAAGGTGAAAAGATTTTAATCAAAATTGGCGATATGAAAGTAAATGGTGTCGGATCACTCAAGGCATCTAATAAACATGAAAAGATTTGATTAAAAGGCTCAGTTTGGATGGTTGGGCCCTCTATGTTTCTGAAATTTATAAATGAAAGAAACTAGGTTTATTCACACGCGTGTTGCGTCGGGTTATCACAATACGCTTACGAGAAAGTGTATTATATATCATTTGCAGAAGCATACGTTACATAGCAAAATTAAATCTTTTATCACGAACTAAAGCCTAATATCCAAGAAAGTGGTGCAGTGGTTAGAGTGGAAAAGAGACAATCTAGAGATTTCAAGTTCAATCTTTACTTATAGTAAGTTTCTTGGAGATTACTGACCCGGTTGTTTGCGGCGGGGCTTTACCTATTACTCTCGATTAGTCGGGTATTAGGGGGACTCAGATGTTTAATTACCATACAAGTGGTTTCCCATGGTTATAGAAAAAAACCTAAACCCTAAACCAACAAAAACCTAAATCTCTAAGTAAATTTCTCAAATTTAATTAAACTCAAATATGTAAGCAAATATATCAAATTTAATACAATCATATATGTTTGTTAGTTTTCGAAGTTAAAAAAAAAAATTTTGATGGTCCAAATCTAAATTTTCAAAACATTATTACATTAATCAGACACACATACATTACTATTTATTTTACTGTGCATTATTAATATATATATTAAATTTACTATTCAATATAATATTATATATTTACTATTCCTTTTTCATACATTATTATATATATAATAATTAAGGAGATAAATGAATGCAATGTCATGAAGGCAATATTTCTCACTTTCTCACTACAATGTACACATATGGAGATCAAAAAATTATTAAAGAGTTGGTGTTAGAGCTTGGAATCCAAAGTGACCCAACTTCTGCTCTCCTTTGAGACATTATTTTAAAGAGACTAGGTATCTTGTGATAATCAGCTTACGATTGACGAGTAAAGGAACCCGAAGACATGAATTGAGCATAATGTGATGTCAAGGCGGTGATAGTAGTTTGAAGTTCAAACCCCACGCCCTGACCTTTGTTTATATCCGGGAGCCAGTTGCCTCATGAGACATTCTAGGACGAGTGTGATGCAGGCCGATTGTAAGTTCGGTAACACTTTTCTGATAAAATTAAATAATCTCTTTGTTGTAAAAAATAAGTGGAATAAAATTTTTTAAGTTTGTATCATTCATCACTTTTTAAGATCGATTGTAAGATTTGAAACTCAACACCTCTAAATCTAATCCCAACTTGTGCTTTTATGGATGCCATTTCTTGTGGGTCAGGTTTATGAATAATGGAATATAAATGTTTTGCCCCACATTAGAATTTACAATTTAATGTTCCCCGTGTCATATATAAATAAACAAACACAATATATATATATATATATATATATATATATATATGGTATGGTTAAATGAAAACCACATCTCAATGAGAAAACCGCGAAAACCATGCAAAAATCACGTAAAAAAAACGTATTTTTTTTTGAAATTTTTTACATGTTTGTAACACTATTGGACACATTTTTATAAAAAAAACCAAAAAAGCTCCGACCAAATATTTTTTAAAAAAATATTTTATAAACCCATGTAAAACCTACGTAACAAAACGTAAAAATAAATTTTTTTTTTATTTTGTTACGTAGGTTTTACGTGGATTTATAAAATATTTTTTTTAAAAATATTTTATCGGCGCTTTTTTGGTTTTTTTTATAAAAATGTGTCCAATAGTGTTACAAACATGTAAAAAAAATTTCAAAAAAAAATACGTTCGTTTTACGTGATTTTTGAATGGTTTTCGCGGTTTTCTCATTGAGATGTGGTTTTCATTTTATCTTTTCCCTATATATATATATATATGGACTTATTCAATTGAGAACCATTAAATACGAAAGAACCAAAGGAACTAATTTTGAACAATATGTTTTTAAGGGTATAGAAGTAATTTTCCTTTAAAGTAGGGGAAGTTACTATTTTACACTTTAAATAACCACTCTGTGTACAAAACTTAAAGCATAATGTACAAGTGTATTATGCAGTTCTCAAGTTTCTAATATAAAATTGGTTCTTAATGTAATACCTCCCTATATATATATATATATATATATATATATATATATATATATATATATATATATATATAGGGGAAAGATCAAATAAAAAGTATATTTTGCCTAAGAAGGCTAAGGACGATTTTTAAAATCTCCAAAACCGACCCAAACAAACTCCGATTGAACTCATTTCGATGGCATTGGAACCGTCTCATCGAACCCTACAATATTAGATTTTAAGTTTTCGCTTTAACAACTAGATTTATATTTTGGGTTTTAGGGCTTGGTTTTTAACTTTTAAGTTGTATCTTTATGTTAAAGATTTGTTTTTAAAGTTTTGGTTTTAGTATTAAGGTTTATTGTTTACGATTTAAGGTTTGGGTTTTAGGATTCGACAAGCCGGTTCCAATGATGTAAAAATTAATTCAATCAGGGTTTGTTTGAGTCGGTTTTCAAGTTTTTAAAATCCTTCTTAGCCTTCTTAGACAAAATAGACTTTTTACGGGAACCTTCCCCTATATATATATAAGGGGATGTTCAATTAAGAACTATTGTTGCTTGAGAACTAAAAGAACCAATTCTAGCCACTTGATTTAAGGGGTAAAAAAGAACTTCCTCTATTTTAAAGAAAATTACTTTTATACCCCTTAAATCATATTGTTTAAAATTAGTTCTTTTGATTCTTTCATATTAATGTTTTTAATAGAATAAGTCCCTACATATATATATATATATATAGGGAATGGATCATATAAGAACCCTCCATAATTGAGAGAACTTAATAACTCTCATCCAATGGTTCAATTTTCCAAAATTTAATCTAATGGTGACAAGTGTCACTAATTAACTTTTAATACAAAAGGGCATTATAGTCTTTTGTGTTAATTACAAAAATCAGATTTAATACAAGAGTGACAAGTGTCACACTCTTAAAAAACCATCTATTTTCCTATTTTTTAAATTAAAGTTCCCCCCTTGATTTTTATGCACTTATAACTTTTTTATATTACGTTATTTTTTTATAAAAATTACACCATTAAACTCGTCATATTTTTCTCGTTAATTTCATTATAGTCATGCCAAAAAATTTTCGGGTGTTCGTAATTACACTAACGTAAAAAGTACAATAATTTTTCTCTTTTTTCAAAAATTTTCCATCAAATTTTTTTTCTCTCATCTTAAATATATTTTACAAACTTATTTTTTTATTATAAAATTTAGTTAATTAGATAAATTTATATCAAATAAGATATAAAGTTAGATAATTGTAACGTAAAAAAAATAATAAATTACAGCTCCTTACATCAGTGTAACGACTCGTTACATCAGTGTAATTATGAACACTTTGAAAAAATTCAGCTCATTACATCAGTGTAATTATGAACACTTTGAAAAAATTCAGCTCGTTACATCAGTGTAATTACGAACACTTTGAAAAAATTCAGCTCGTTACATCAGTGTAATTACGAATACTTTGAAAAAATTTAGCTCGTTACATCAGTGTAATTTCGAAAACTTTAAAATTTTTTGACAAAGTATACTTGAATTAAAGATAAAAATGTGACGAATTTAATGGTGTAATTTTTTTAAAAAAATAATAATGTATATAAAAGTTATGAAGGTTTAAAAAATTGGGGGTAAACTTTTATTTTAAAAATCAAATCAAGTACACCACACAAATATCTAAAATACCCTTAGAGAAATCTCCACCACTCATTTTCTCAGATTTAATATGGACCACACATTTCAAATTTATTAATTTTGACAACAATCAAATTGAGTTTATGGGTTATCTTAATTACTATGGGTTCTCATTCACTCCTTACTATATATATATATATATTATTTAACTAGGTTAGTACCCCGTATATTACACGGTTTAAATAAAAAATACAACAAATAGTCAGTAATAAAAATATAGTATAAGATAATTTTTAATGTAAATATAATTAAATTTAGTAAATTTGATATTTTTATTAATAAAATAATTTTATTACTTCTTAAAACACTAATTTTTTCAAAGTTTGTTTATTTAAATATTTTGTTTTAATTTTTTAATTATATATTTTTTTAATTTTTTTTAAAAGTGTGTTTTTAACATATATATATTTTTACCGTATTAATTTTTTTTAATTTAAAAATGTATAAAAAGTATTTTTAATATTTAATATTATTATTTAATATATGATATATTTAAGAAGAGAGAGAAGCGAGAAAATAAAGTTGAGATGCTATAAGGACATGCCATGTGTCCTTAGAAACTTTTATTTATTATATTAGAATTAGTAGATGATCATAATAAATAAATAAAAAAAAAAAGTTTACCCCATGGTTAATTAGCCACTGTCTAGAAGGAAAGCAAAAGTCAAATGAACAATTAATTTGTCGAAACGTATTCAGCATGGCATGGGACCATGGGTGATTTTAATTTATTTTTTTTGAACGGCAAAAGACTTCACTCGTATGAATCTACTCTTTTCAGGCCATGTTATCAATGTCTAATTATCTGGACTTTCCATGAGTCACCACAACCATCCCAGAAGGAAACCCCGGAAAACCCCTTACCCCCATCAGACCTATTTTTCGCTGCGAGAAGGATTTGAACCCAATACCTCTCATTTGGAAGAATCTTGGGGTACCGTTGAGACAATGTCTCATTGTTATGAGGGATTTTAATTTTTTTTTTGAACGCCAAATGTTTTCTACCATTGTTCACTATGGGACTACAACCCTCAATCAATTTTAGGAATGAACGCCTTAACACATTTTAGTACTATTGGAACAAATGTCCTTTGGTTATTTTTAAAAAGCATTTATCACCTTAAAATAAACAATTTTACTTTTCTTTTTTTTTTGCCAATATATTACATTTGAATTTAATTGAAAATTTACAAGAGTAAACATAATGATTAAATACATTATTGAAAAAAAATCATTCATATTCTTTTAGAAAATTTATGAATTTAAGCGTTATAAAATCAATCACGTACTTAACTAATACTAGACATGTAGACGTACTGTTTTTCTCAAAAATTAAATACATTGACGCAAACATACTACCACTATTGTATCACTTAGTGCAGAAGTATTATAAGTTTTGCATCACTTTACACTAATATTCTGGCATCCGATTTGTTATCGGTTTTTCTTGTTATTAAAATGTATGAAACAAATAAGTTGAATATTAAAAATAGCAAACACATTTAAATATGGGCTGTTTTATTTGGACACCCCACTTTTATATTTTTACACCCATGCGGGCCAATACGGGCCATAATGGCCATTACGGCCCGGTATTGAGTACAGACAAACATTCCAGAGAATTCCTAGGAATCAGTGCAACATTCTGTGGGACGGGCCGTACTGGCCATTACGGCCCGTCTTGGCCTAACCTTATTTTTCAAGCCATTTTGAGTGTCAACCAGTTTTGATAAACGTTGATACGGCCCGTACTGGCCAGTACGGGCCGTCTTGAGTTAATTTATTTTATTTAATCATAATTTACTTATTTAAATATTTTTTAACGATATACGATTAATACGTGAATTATTTGAACGATGTGTGTTATTTATTTTATTTAAACTTAATTTACGTATTTAAATTTAATTTTTAACGATATACGTTTATTATGTAAGTTATTTGAACGATACACGGCTAATACGTTAATTAAACGTCATAATGTCGTTTTAACTAAATATTTCATTTTGTAATCAGCTTGTTTACGTTAGTTAAAATAATTTAAACAATATAAAGTTTTTTGCGCAAATATTAAACAACACAAACAGAAACAATACAAACAACACAAACAGAAACAATACAAATATAGAAAGAAACATACGTATATACACTGTACGGTTTTATATACAAGGAATCAAAATACATAAATACAAAATGAACTACGATCCGGATGGTCCAGCGTCATCGTCTGCGTAGACGCGTGGCTCCGGGAACGGTGGAAGCTGTGTCCCGTCCCGTCGCGCATGCTCTGACGCGACTGTCCACTTGTGACACCCCGTAATTTCCAGGTCAGCATCTTATTTATTTAAATGTTTATTTAAATGCATTATGTACACATGGCACTAGAATTAGATTAATTTAGTGTGACACGTGGCACGACAGTACGAACAATGACTCACGACAAGATAGTTCGTGGAATTATCGGCAAACAGCACACGCGAGTCAAAACACACGAACGTTGGTGAACGTATAGCACATTGTGTAGCACAACACTCGAAACCTCACGGAACACTCACACTTTGAACTTGGAAGTTCAAACGAGGCCAAACGATAGTTCGTAGACGTGAGAACGGCGACGAACGGATCAAACCCACTAAAATGGGCCTATTGGGCTCACCAGGGAATCTGTCGCGCTACGCGACGGTCCACAAGGACATTGTCGCGATACGCGACAAGTGGCGGGGGAAATTTGAACGCGGAACTCTCTCGCGCTACGCGAGGGGAACTCTTGAACCTGTCGCGCTACGCGAGGAGACCCAGTTCGCAGAATCTTTATTTAACCAAGACACCATCATCACTAGCCACCCTATTTCGCACAAATCGAACCCCAGGCACTCAAGATCGTCTTCCCCACCAGAAAAACTCCATTTTTACTCTGTTACAACCATTATCAAGCTTGTGGAAGCTTGAGGTGAAGATTGGGAGCTCAAAGAACGACGTTGGAAGCTCGACACCATCACCACCTCTACATCCCTGCGTGAACCAGCTGTCCAGAAGCACTTAGGAGCCTTCTTGCTCGATTTCATCATCATCTCAACCATTTTGGAGCACTCAAAGGTAGTTTCTATCATTTTCACACCTCTTACACCCACATGCAAGACTTTAAACTCGCATGCAAGCATATATAAAGCACATGCACGAATTTCTCTTCTGGGTTTGTTAGTCTAGATGCGTTTCTTGATGATCTATGATGTTTAGATGGTGATTTATGATGATCCATGTTGTTTTGTAAATGTAGAATGCATGATTTAGTCTTGTAATGGTGAAAAACCCACATGCATGTATGATCCATGGCATGTGGAATGATTTTCAGTAAATGGTTATGTATCTTGATGATTTTGAAAGAGGATTTCACGCTTAGATGATGTTAGAAGGGTTAAAACTATGAGTTTTATGAATCTTTCCATTATTAGAAACTTTTTGTTTGTAAAATGACGTTATGAATGGTATGGTAAACATGCATGTATGTAGAATTACTCTTAGGATGATAATAGGATGATTGAAGTACTTGGAATGTGATTTCGATGTTGTTCATGGTCGTATCTATCGTTATTACTATTTTTAGTAACTTTTTAGTCACAAGTTGATTATTTGGTGAAAATGATGAACTTGCATGATTACTAGAATGTTGGTTGATGGATATTATGATGATTAAAGGTTTAGGAATGGGATTTGGAACTTGATTGTAGTCTCAAATGATAACTTTCTATTTTTAGTAACTTTTATGGATGAAATAATGCTAAATGATGAATCGGATTATGTTAGTATGTTTAAAGGATGTTAAATGAGTTACTATGATGATTTGTAACATGAAAATAGGTTTAGAAATGTTAAATGGTCATTTTTAAGCAAAAACCACAAAGTTACTATTTATAGTAACTTTATTTCTACAGAAACCGACTCGTTAACATTTTGTGTGATTTGAACATGCTAGATGACTTGTTATATTATAGTAAGATTGATTAGATGCTAAGTTAGATGGTTTCCGATGTCACGTATGCTATAAATGGAAACTTTCCATTTTAGGAAACTTTTGTGTGCTAACATGTTATAAACGACGTATGTGAACCCGTATGATGATGTGCAATGTGTTAACATGATCACGTAGGACTAATGAGCATGCTAGAACTCTAAAACCTATATGCTTTGTGAACTTTCCAAAAATGGAAACTTACTATAAATAGTAAGTTGTCCATGGACGCGATTTACGCGCTTTGCACACGACGAGCATTTACACGATTGCTACACGAATCACAACCGTCACACGGTTCACCAACGGGTCGTTGACTCGACACGATCAAACTTGGTCAACTTTGGTCAAACATGGTCAACTTTGGTCAAACACGGTCAAACATGGTCAAACACAGTCAATGTGGACCAACACGAGCAAACACGGTCAATGTGGACCGACACGGACAAACATGAACAACCGAAGGTTGTTGGACACAAACACGAGCACTAACACTAGCACGGTCACATACACGAACTCACGTACGGTATACGATATAGGTTGCCGGTGACCGACGTGCCTACTACATCAGGAGCTTACGCTTTCATCCGTTCATATCACTAAGGTGAGTTTACGGCCCCTCTTTACTCTTTTTCAAACGCTTTTAAATAGGGGGAGAATACTAGTTGCATCGAGTCAAACATTATTACTATTACAAACATTTTTGTGTATGCTGGTTTATTGGACAAACATTAAGTGTTGAACTCGTATTAAGCCCTCACAAAGTCTTACCGTTAATGTACGAACAACGTGGTAGATTTGGATGGATCCATTAGGGAATGACTAACCCCACGGGGCACTATGTTGACTGGATGTCATAACCCGTGCAAACTCTGACCTAACTTGCTATGCATACGAGGCATAGCGGAGGCAAGGACAAACAAGTCTAGTTCGGTAGTGACGCACTGACACTTTGGGCCTAGGGCTCGGTACTAACATCTGATAAACAGCATGACACACTTTTATTACTATATGTATATCAAAACCTGTGAACTCACCAACCATTGTGTTGACACTTTTCAAACTTGTATTCTCAGGTAACTAGCATGGCTAGCAGGAGGACAGGAATGCACACATTAAGGGACGAGCAATTAGGAACTTACATGCATTCTGTCTTGTTATTTTGAAAACAATTTATCTTATCCTGTTAAACAATGACATGTTAAACTATTCCGCTGCATTATGTCAAACATCTGATTTCCGCTGCAATATATATTATGATAACTTTTATTCCGCTGCAAACTACTTTATTTTGGGTATGTGTCAAACTTGGATTTGTAAACGCATATAGAGGTGTTCTATATGACCTTGAGCTGTGATTCTGGCCACTCACACCCACGTGGACTGACACCACGAGTGGGAAATTGGGGGTGTGACAGACTGGTATCAGAGCCTTGGTTATAGGGAACTAGGTTTGCATATAGTAAGCTTAGACTATAGCCATTGCTCAACTTTAGACACTACACTTAGAACTTGCACATTGATGATATTATTGCTTATGTTAAACTATTACTTACTAACGTGAAACTTACAGGATGGCCGACAGCAACAGCAACGCTAACAGGAGCGCAGCTAGACCCACGGGCACAGATGACTTGGCGGCAGAGAGTCGGCGACGGCGAACCGCTCGATCGACATCTCGACGTGCTGGCCGCATAAGGAGAACTCGACATCCGGAGGAAGCTCCTCGTCATCCTCCTCCCGAACTGCTGCCTGGTGAGCTCGGTATCTGAACGTGGATAGAAACTCCACTGTGATCAAGCGGTAGGTGGGCATGTCCGCGATATCGAACAAGCGAGTCCACGGCGTATCCTCGCCGAGGATGGCTCTCGCACGAACCGCCTCCCCGACATCCGTCAGAAGACCCCAGTCTATACAACGAGGCGTCGGCACGGTCATCCGTAGTATCCGACGGCACCTCATGAATGCCGCAGACCCCTCCTCGAACTGCAGCCACTCATGCTGCGAGAGCGCCAGCGACTCCGGATCCAACGGCGGCCCCTGCTGTGGCATCTCTGGATCCATATCAGCTACAGAAAGTATAAGCTGAAAAACGAAAAAACGATCGAACGTAAAAAAAAACTTTTTGTCTAAGACGGCCCGTATAGACCAGGACGGCCCGTAATGCCTTTGCCCGTCTCAAGCAAAACCAGGTCGTCTTGGACCAAGACGGCCCGTAATGGTCAAGACGGCCCGTCTTGGCCATACCAGGCCAAAACTAGGCTGGTATGGCCAAAACGACCCGTAATGGTCAAGACGGCCCGTCTTGGTCATACCAGGCCAAAACTAGGCTGGTATGGCCAAGACGGCCCGTAATGGTCAAGACGGCCCGTCTTGGTCATACCAGGCCAAAACTAGGCTGGTATGGCCAAGACGGCCCGTAATGGTCAAGACGGCCCGTCTTGGCCATACCAGCCCAAAGGTCACCTTCTTCCCTGGTATGAACAAGACGACCCGTAATGGTCAAGACGGGCCGTCATGTTCTTGGCTGATTTGAATTTTAAAGGAGCAAGACGGGCCGTAATGGCCAAGACGGCCCCGTCTTGTTCTTATTTCGAAAACTTAAAAACAGCCTAAACACATCCTATTTCGATCAAAAACCAAATCTAAACACATATTCATGATCTACGAGTGAAAATACGTACCAGGTATCGAAAGCTTGAAGGACCAAGACGGGGTGTATAGACCAAGACGAGAGAGTTTGTGAGTAAATGTGTGTGGAAAAGTTCAAATGTAAAACTGAAATCTGTATATAACAAGAACATTACGGGCCGTATTGGGCATTACGGGCCGTAATGTTCTATCTTTTTTTTTAATTTAAATAAAAAATTCAGTTTTATTATAAATAATAAATAATAATTTGTTTATTACATTTAAACGTCTATGTAGTCGACCAACTTATTTTCATCTAAAAATCTTTTGTATTCTTGCAGCCTGTCATGATATACGAACTCCCAGTCGGATGCGGCATCATTTCGGTAACGTTTCCAAATAGGATTTACCGTTGGCATTGGATAAGATCCTTGTAAGGTAACATTAACGTAATGTTGGCCAAGATGAATTACTGATACGACGTTATGTCGCGGCAAACTATTAGCAGATGTCCACAAAGAAAAAATGGTTTGAGGACCTCCTCTGCTGAAAAGTTGAACAATTACGCCAAATCTTTGAGCGATTACTAAACCTGTGTGAGGCATAAACATCCAATGTTCGGCGGGAGCAGGTTTAATCTGTTGCCAATTTATTGTGTTGCGTAGTACATCATAAGAATCTGGGTCGTAGGAGTTAAACACATATCTGTACAGATCTGCGTTGAAATCCAATTCATGCAAGAGTTGTTGTCGAATAAATGCCCAATGACTTTCATCGAATCCTAAGCCCACGGCTACAGAACGAAAACCACAGTTACCATCTGGCAGGACATCTTGTATGTTTATCACGTAAGGTTGAATGAGAGGAAGGATGTGATGACCGAAGCGATAAACATTGTTTAATACTTCTGGTTTCATGTTACGTGGAAAACGAAATTCGTTTTGACTTAGCGAGTCCGATGGTGGCATTGCTTTTGATACCGATGTGGAACGGCTGCGCCGAAATACGGGTTTCTGACTTTTTTCGGTCACAGCTGTAAACGAACTATGCCTCGAAGGTTCAAATGTACTTTCTTGCGACGCTAAATTATCTTTAACAACGTCCTGCTCTTGCTCTTTTTGTTTCTGTGCCTTTAAAGTTGGTCGACCACGTGTATCTTTTTGAACTGAAGGCGCCCTTTGTCGCTTTTATTTGCCTTTGTCGCTTTTATTTGGAAATACCTGCGCCAAGACCTTCTTTATTAGACTCTTTTTAATTTCAATAGGTTTGGAATTTATTTCTTCTGTAACCAAACCCATTTGTCCTATCACATCTATTTCTTCTTCTTCTAACAGTGTTGGGTTAGCTGCGTTAAGTTTAGTCCAAAAAATATCTATATCTGAGAGCGGTATCTTTTTATCTGCATAATTTATAATTAGAGTTAATATAAAACTAAGTACGTGCGAAACAGCTAATATTTACATTTAATATTACGAACCTGTGTTGTAATATTTTGATATATTACAAGCGCACGGCAACCCACAACTAGTCCAAAGCTGGTGGCCACACGTCATATTTTTGTCACGCATGACTCTTATTTTTTCTTTTTCCTCTACCAACAAATCAAGGGCTTTATGGGACACCTTTCCTCGAAGGTTATCAAATATTGGTAGTTTATGATGACCCATAGTTTTAATCAAGCTTGTTTCAAAATCATGTTTCATTTTTACCTCCTGTGCTTGCACGATTTCATTTACGAAACCGACAAGCGAGGCAAGCGTGCTGTTTGGTGATCTGAGAAATCGTTTTAGGTTCGAGTGCTGACTTTCCACCCGGTTTGTTGTACGTTGACCAAAGTTGCGCGTTCTGTTGGTCCATGCTGTTACAAACATATCTCTGTAACTGTTTAACCAGGTGTGCGTTAGATACTCCAGAACCCCTGAAATGAAACAAAAAACCAATGATGAATTGATTCAACATAATGATGGTATATGATGCTTACTTTTTTTATCGTCTTTGATAAGTCTTTCGTACAGACGATTGTAGTTGTAGTCGTATAACTCTGTTGTCGGAGAGTTACACAAATTCGCCCATCGACCTTTGAATTTCTTCCAGTCTGCGTCCGAAAAGCTTGCCTTGCAGTGTTTGGCAATATTTTCGTCTATGTGCCACCTACAGAGATATTTTGCGGATTCTGGAAACACTTTACGGCACGCATTCATAACAGCAAGGTCTCGATCTGTTATGATCACACGTGGCTCCATACACTTATTCAACAGACTCTTAGCCATCTCCAAGACCCAGACGTAGTTCTCCTCACGCTCTTTGCTTACGAACGCGTGAGCAATACTAAACGTTTGGTGTGTGGATGTCACGCCAACAATTTGAATAAATGGAAGCCTGTACTGGTTCGTTTTGTACGTCGCGTCCATCATCAGTACGTGCGGAAATGCACGCCACCAGCAATACGATTTTGGATGACAGAAGAAAATGTCTTCCACGACGTTTGTTTCAGGATCCTCCCGGGTATAGTAAACGTACTGCTGACTGTGAAGCACGTTTTCCAGGACCTGCATCGGAGTATCACCGAATTTCTTCTTGTTTTTTAGCTTCTGCTGTAAATTGTATACATCCCTAGGGACGGATACATTTGCAGGGTTATGTTTCTTTATGCTCGAAAGTATGTTACGAGGATCCATGTGTCGCTCGGTCAAATTCTCCACCAGATCTTCTTCCTCCTGAGTGAATCTTCTAACATATGGATGACCCTCTAGATTCTGAGCAGGCTCGTGATTGTGATTGTCGTTAATCACCAGCAATTTCCAGGATTCACGAACTTCGTTGTATAACCCTATCAGTTGAAACGGACAACCGATTTTCTTGCTGCCTGACCGTCTAAGGATTGCGATGCTATTGTGCTCGCCACCACGGTCACACATGAGCCAGACTTTGATTACACTGCCTGTTGTCTTTGATTTCTTCGTTCTTCTTTTGACTACAATGTAACCATTGTCTACTGCTCTACTTTTCACCCACCCTACCAGCGCTTCCTCAGACATAAACTCCTGACATATAAAAACAATAATAAATAGCTTAAATGGATAGCGATAATATACAATTATTAACATTTAGTTTCATTTAATTTACCTCTTTTGTTTCCCAGTCAACGTTTGAAGCCACCGGCTTTTTTTCATAACCCTCCTCCGTGTAACTTTGTTTACTGTCGTCATACACGAACCCATACGATGCTTGACTATCAAACCCGACATCAGCGTTAGGTTCAGCATTCAGATCTATCGTGCCGTATGAATACTCAACAGGAGGCTCTTCGTTCAAATCAGGCACGGAATAGTTGAAAAAACTCCCGTCCCAAAACGACATCGTTACAGATATGAATTATCTTGAAATATATTTGAATTCGAAAGTTACGCGTTCGTTTGAAACGATTCATGCTTATATACAAATTTGAAAATCTTCAAGACGGCCCGTAATGGCCTTTACGGCCCGTACTGGGTCAAATCAATGTCCTTCTGTCAGAATTGAAAAAGCAAGACGGGCCGTAATGGCCAGTACGGCCCGTCTTGATGTCAAATCATTGTACTAGGTTTCAGGGAATGTCTGTACGATGAATGAGACGGGCCGTCCTGGCCATTACGGCCCGTCTTGCTTCCAATCATTGGAACATGTTGTCAGGAGTGAATGTTTGACCGAAACCTGAGACGGGCCGTAAAGGCCATTACGGGCCGTCTCAGGGGTGTATTTTTAAAAAAAGTGGGTGTGAGAATAACAACACCCTTAAATATTCACTTTCATGTTCCTCCCTTTGAGTTCACATGCAAACAAAGGGAGACATGCGTGAAAAACACCAAAGAGTTTATATCATGTTTAGCTACTCTACGATTCTATAGGTATAATGTTATAGGTCATACGATATGTGTGTGCATGTATATGTATATGTATATATATTTATATTTAATTTAGGGTGTTGTTATTCTCACACCCATTTTTTTAAAAATACACCCCTGAGACGGCCCGTACTGCCCAGTACGGCCCGTCTTAGTACTTGGTCAAACATTCCTTTCTGACAACTTGTGCCAATGATTGAGAGCAAGACGGGCCGTATTGGTCAGTACGGCCCGTCTCATTCATCGTACAAACATTCTCTGACATCCTAGGACAATGATTTGAATCAAGACGGGCCGTATTGACCTGTACGGGCCGTCTTGCCCAGACGGCCTTGTTTGGCCGTTTCACCCCAAAACCAGGCCGTACTGGTCAGTACTGGCCGTATTGGTCATTGCGACGGAATTCCGACGAAAAAGTGAGATCATTGCGACGGAATTCCGACGAAAAAGTGAGATCATTACTTTTTTTTTTAAAAAATTTTTTTGACCAGTACGGCCAGTAAAGGTCAGTACGGCCTGGTTTGGGGTGAAACGGCTTGGTTTTGGGTGAGACGGGCAAAACTAGGCCGTCCGGGCAAGACGACCAGTAAAGGTCAGTACGGCCTAGTTTGGGGTGAGACGGCTTGGTTTTGGGTGAGACGGGCAAAACTAGGCCGTCGAGCAAGACGGCCAGTAAAGGTCAGTACGGCCTGGTTTGGGGTGAGACGGCTTGGTTTTGGGTGAGACGGGCAAAACTAGGTCGTCCGGGCAAGACGGCCAGTAAAGGTCAGTACGGGCCGTCTTGATTCCCTCCACACCGATTGAGACCCAAATTGGCTTGAAAAATATAAGTGAAGACCAAGACGGCCCGTACTGACCTGTACGGCCCGTCTCAAAGAATATTCACTGAATTCAAGACATTCTTCTGGAATGTTTGTCTGTACCCTATACGGGCCGTACTGACCAATACGGCCCGTCTCAGGTCGGTGGGGTGTTAAAATATAAAAGTGGGGTGTCTAATTAAAATGACCCTTAATTTATTCTTTTTATCCCTCATTTCCGGCTTTATCCGTACAATGATTATTCTGTTTGGTGTTTTGTGCACAAATAACACTGATTTTAGTTTTATTTATTTACGGTATATTGTACTTTTCATTAACTGACATGTTACGACGACACGCAAGACGAGATTTCAACTGTCCTCTCGGATTTGACACTTTATGGCATACACCAGAGCCGATCCCAGGAGGAACGTCACACATAGAAAAACCCCTGACCTTGCTTTTGCAAATATGTTTTGGCCCGGGTTCAAATTCAAGACTTCTAATAGAAAAGTAAAGGGATATCATCATGTTAAAAGCCCTTTGGTAAAAGAGGTAATGGTATCAAGGGAACTTGAGCCAAATTCTTTTTAATGAGCAGAGTAAAACAAGAGAGGAAGGGCTCAACGATCAAACAAACTAAAATTTTGAGATAATTTCCAAATCTATTGCTGATAACAAAGAACCAAGTCTTAAATACGTAGAATAATAAATTTAACAGAAATAAAGTAGATTGTTTAAAAAAAACAAGGAAGAATTACATATTTCTCCATAACTTGAAAAATTACATATTTCCTCAATAGGAAAGTATTCCATTAAAAACCAATTTTATGTTAGGAACTTGAGAACTGTATAATACACTTGTACAAATGCTTTAAGTTTTGTACATAAAGTGGTTATTTAAAAGGGTAAAATAGTAACTTCTCATACTTTAAAGGAAAATTACTTTTATACCCTTAAATACATATGGTTCAAAATCAGTTCTTTTGGTTCTTTCATATTTAGTGGTTCTCAATGGAACAAGTCTCTTCCTCAAGGTACAAATTTTCAATGCATAATATATAATGCTTTTAAAACATGATTTAGGGAAATATTTAATTTTACAAGTTAAAAGGAAGAAATATGTAAAACCTCCTAAAAAATATCATTTGCCTCGCTTTAATCTTCAAATATTTTCATCATTAGGATTACAAAAATAGAAAAAAAATGAAGATAAACCAATCATAACTTACTATCCTTAATGCAAAGGATGTAAACAAATAATTTTAATCCAAATCAAGAGTTTGTATCAGCTAAATTAACAAGTAAATCTCAACAACTTTCTGTAAGGTTTAGACTTTTAGGTCAGATTCATGTAATATCTGTCCCAATTTTAACTATAACTTTGGAAAGGCTTGGACTTTTAGAATGTAAACTTGACTAGTTTTTTGTTTTTCTTTTCTTTAAAAAAAACTAATGGTTTATTTTTTTTATAATTTGGTTTAATTTAAGCAAGCCAATCTTAGGTTAGAGTTTGCTTTAGAGAGAGAGAAGAATACAACGAGTTCGTGTCAAAATTGAGTTAATGTCCTATTCGTTGCTAACTAATTTAACGATCTCATTACTCGACTAACTGTCGATGTTGAATGCACGAGAAGCTTGACTTTGCCACGTTGAACCAACAACTGTCACTTGATGACAGCCAATGGTTGTAACCGAAAATGAGGACCAAGGGAACAGGTTGATCAGGAGAACCATGAGCAGGTTTGAGTTACATAACATGAAAGGTTGAGTGAATCAAGACATCTGGTGGTTAATCAAACTTATAAGCTACAATATCAACTCATTCAAGAACCAATTATGGTTCATAGTATCGAGGGGACGACTTCAATAGCCATACGTGACCTTCAACACTACTAGTTAACTTTCCAGCTTCGACCATTGACTTAAAGAAACCGCTAAATCCAGATAGTTACATGTTCATAAGTAAAAATCCACAAAAGCAAAATAATCGCATGAAGACGTGTAATCTAAATCCATCAGCATTGGAACAAACAGATAGCAATTATACAGCCCAATCAAGAGTGATTACTTGAGAGAAACATCGACTTCTACAAAAGATTCTGTCAAAATTATATCTTTGGAATTTTCTGCTTTTGGGTGGTCACGGGAATTAATCTTTAACCTCACATGTAAAGGTCTCAAAAAGACAAACTCTTCAGGGGCTTTGTTTGATGTTGATAGGATCCGAGCGCATGCCTCTGTTTGGAAACTATCTTTACTGCTCGGGTTTGAATTGCGGACCAATCTGGTCAACTGTTGCATCTTTGAATTGTTGGTTTTATTTTGAATTCTTAAGTACAATGCAGCATTGATAATAACCTGAGAGAAAATAGAATATTTCAACTTGTGAAACAAAAAAAACAAAACAAAGAAAAATAGGATAATCCTAATCATTGAAAACAGAGTTTACATAATATTGCAACTTTTAATTTTCGTAATGTTCCATTATTTGTCAAATATCTAGACCACCTAAACAAGATAAAAGAATTTTGTTGACCTATATCACTAGTGATCATTTTATTTGCATAAACTAAACACTCCATCTCTGGACCATATTAAATCTAGTCATTGAAGTTTTTTTTACCCTGTTTGGTCGATATTCTCACTCTATAATTACCAAATTAGCCTGTTTTACAACTTATTATTATTACAAAAATAGATTAAAACTTTGACATTTTGCCTTGACCCACATAAGCAAGGCCTTATCTATGCAGACTTAATACTGTCAAGCTTAATCGCTAAAACAGATATGCACTTAGAGAAGCATACCTCACTTGTTCCCGGGCTAGTATTGACAGCACAGTCTATGCTTATTTTTCCATCTTGCAATTTTGCGTCTGAAGTCGTATCCTCTTTGCTATTGAGTTCTTTTTCAGTTAAAGATGCAAGGTCATCCAATTCATCATACCACTGTTGGGCGACACCAATCTGCATGCATTTGAGGTAGATTAAGTGGCCAAATTTTGTGTCGATGAACAGTGTGCTTGGGTAACAGGTCAAAGCAGGTCGGTCCGGGTTGACCCTGAGACAACTTCTGTTATTAATAATCAGATTCAGTTGTAATTTACATCATTTCAATTATCACCTTTTTTGAATAATAATAGTAATTTAGAAGGTTTTACGTTTGGTGATTTTCAACCGGTTTGACTTGAAACATCATTTGCCCAACACATCTTCAATGATAAGTACTGTATCAAAATATGACTGAAAATTTAATCATTCATAGAAAAAATTTTCTTGTTGAATAGAACAACTTACAAGGTTTATGCTTTAAAAATACACTTTTAGACAACATTTGACATATTTCCCTTAAGCTATTTATTTATTTAATTTACCCATTTGGCCCGTTAAGAGATTAAACATAACCCAAATCAACCTATATTCATAATCAACCAAAATTGCCACCCCTAGAGATGATCAAACAGTTGCCCCCTCTCATAATAACAGTCGGCTGTTGTAAAATGGTTTCTCGTTAGATGGAAAGGGGAAAAAAATATATAAAAAGAGGTCCAAAACTCAACCTTCTCAGTAGATTCAGCTTTATTCTTTGCTACTAAAGTTTCAGTAGCAGTGCCTCTTGTCTGTCGCCATATACAACCCTCATTTAATGGTTCCACGAGCTCAGTATCTTCAGGAATTTCTACATTAATCTTTATGTCTATTCTACCTGTGTCATATAGTCAATCTACAGTGTAATTATAACTTTATTGTTGGAAAAATTAATAAACTAAATAATTACGTATAGTTCATAAATTCACAGGCAGATGTACAGAGCCAATTACCTGGTAACAAAGTGAAATGTTGAATATGATCAACATGAACTCCCGATACACCAAAACCACTGAGACATCAGATGCAAATTTACACAAATGCCCTTGTGAAAGCCTCATATTTATATAAATGTTAATGCAATGCAAGATAAATAAACTACTCACGCAGCATAAACTGATTCCATAGGCCAAACCAACCAGTATGGTAATCCAAGTACTCCAAAGTTTGAGAAGTCAAAGCTACTCATTGACTTGGATTTTTTGTTGTATTTCAACACCACCTGACCATCTAAGCACTCCAGTTGTTCAGTAAATTTTTCAAGGAGTAGTTCTTTAATTGAAAAGAATAGAGAAGACAATGTTTAAAGTATATTCTAGATGTGGCATAATGGATGTGCTGATTGGGTTGACCTGGCAACATTTTTTTTTTCATTTGTTTTTGAAATTTACAAGTAATTGATTTCTTGTGATAATTAGATAAAAAGGTAACCTACCTTGATCAAATCATTGTAGTTAAAAGGCACCTCTTTGCCAAGCAAGAGTGCTTTTTCCAAGTTACAAAAAACTCATTTTTATTTTTATTTTTATTTTTTAAATTTCCAGTTATTGCACTTTTTTTGTCCTAAATCCTAATAGTGCACTTTTGTGTTCCATGTGCCTTTTTGGTACCAAGTGACATGAGCACCCTTTGCGCCTTGAGTGAGTGGCATGACTTTGACTACTATGTATCCAGATAACTGTTTAATGAAATAATTTTTTTTTAAAAATACCAACAATTAAACAATTTGATTTAAGGTAAGTTCCAGTGGTTTTCAGGTATCCACGCTAAAAAAAATTCATCATGTTCATAAGTTGCAGAAATAACCTGCCATGTAATCAAGACCGACTAGAAACCTGAAAGTTTGGTTACTTCAAATCAAAAAATTTTATAACTATGCTGGTTTTTATCACCCAGAAAAAGTTGTATTAGAAAGTAGGCTAAAGTTGGTTACCTTTTATGCTAGTAGCCCTTACAAAAACTTTAATATTAAAATTGCAATCTGATTAATCTGAAGTAAGAAATTTTGGAGATTGTAAGCATTGAATACGCTATGGAATTATGGATAACTTTGACTGGTTTCATTTTTGGCTAATTTCTAAATGTAACCCAAATGTACCTGTTTGTAGGCAAACAGGTCAAAAATGCCACCTCTAGTATATATCACAACCATCTTCCATATATTTACCGGAGTCACAAATTATTATATTCTCCTGAAAAGTTGCCACTGAAGATACCACACCAGCATATGAATTTCCCTCCATAGAGAATTTATTGACAATATTTTGTGGAAGGTTATTAGACGGTATTTCCTTCAGAAGGGAGGTTTTCTCCAAGATCAACGGTCCACACATCTCTAAAATCTTTGCAGAACCTTCATGGTGCAAACAATCAATTTGCTACCAAAAGCTGATAAATAGTTGAGATTATTTGAAAAAAAAGTGCATTAATAAGATGCAAGGCAAACCTAGAACAACTTCTTTGATAAAACCAGATGACAGATCCATGATCCACAAAGTTTCAAAACTGCATTAAAACATAAGAAGTTGAAAATGAAATTTTAACAAATGAAACTTGATATATTAACTAAGATTCAAAACTAACTTCAGAGATGGGAGGATGGATGAGTTAAAGAGACATGTGCTTTACCTGCGGTTGAGGATAAAGAGGTCATTCTCCAATGATTTATGCAGGTGCCAGGGATAAAAAAGTAAACTAGAATCAACTTCATCAGAATTTGAAGAAACAGCTTTTGTATTCCAGAGTTTATTGATGATCCAGTTCAGTAGGCCCCCTTTTGTCTTATTACCAACAGGTTTGGGATATAATGTCTCAACAGTCCTGCTCTCCATATCAGCTCGTCTTATAGCATGATTCTTTAATGATATGAAATGGGTTAGGACAAACAGACAAATAAGCACACTAAGCCCGTAAATAACTTGTAAGCACTCATTTCTTAAATTTTGCTCAAGCAAACTAGTTATATTCTTGGTTTTAAAAACGTGTGGCACTCTGATGCTTTGTGATCCTAGAAGCCAATGTAGACACATCACAAATGCAAGGCATTTGTTATTTAAAAAATACTAGAGAGTTATTTATAGCTGAACTAAAAACTGTTAAATTTTAAGCACTAAAATACAAGGCATTCTCATCCTTGGTCAGATTTGTTCAGTCCATGGCCTAATTTATTCAAATACTCAAATGTATCAATTATCAAACCCATTGCTCAATCGATAGTTGGGTTTGCTCAATCAGATTTGAAAACGCATACCCAATGCAACAAGTGTAAATTGTTCAAATACTGGTCAACTGCATAATGTGTCGCATCACACATCACAACCGCATCATGCACAGCACACATTATACACTCAAAATGCGTGCTTTTGAAAATCAAGGTTATATTTCGTCTCTAACAGGTCAAATGGGTTTAAATAGTTTATCTACGGGTCAAATCAGTTGAATGGTTGAGCATTGTCCGAAATGCATAAAATATACTGAATTGCTTTATTAAGAGACTAGCTCTTGACCATCCTCTTTTAACACATACCTCTGAGTCAACGAAATACAGGCAACTCTCAGAATCATGATAAAACAAAGCAGCAGGCCGCATTATTTTAGAAGATTCAAATTCTCCATCCTCAAATCCAGGAGAAGATCCAATCTGAAAAGTATAATGTATTATTAACAAAAAAAAATTAGCAGCCCCTATCAAATTTTGATGTGACTTGCACGTAAAATTCCTTACATACAGAATCTAAGATATTTCCATTGCTATCAAACACAATTATACGATGGTGATTTATGTCAGAAAGAAACAACCGTTCATTAACTTCATCAACCTCAATGCACCCTGCAAATTTGTATTACCATTTACCACAACATCATTTAACAATTCTATGAACAAATCTGATATAAATAAGAATCTTATAACCATCAGGAATCTTTTATGAACTTATCGTGTTAAATAATCCCCACCATATAATATTGTGACAAATCAAAACTCTTTGTTGAAGAATATCATACTTCAACTAATGTACCTGGGAAATAAAGTAATAAATTCTGCAATGGAGTGCAAAAATTGTTGGTAATTTTAGTGTTATCAACAATTTTAGGATATTGGATTAACTTGTTGATCGAGATAATAATATTAGTGATTAGTCGAGTTAGTTGATACAAGGGTGTGGGCTCGACTAACACCAATATTATTCGTTCTCCTTTTGGGGGTTGGTTCTAAAAGAACACAGAAGAAGAAGAAAATATGTATGGTTAATTCCTTAATATTGAAAGAACATATGGTTCTTTTTCTCGATCATATTCAAGATTCTTACGGTTACCAAGAAGATTCACAGAAACATAAAAATCCAATTCCAACAACAGAAGATCTCTGTCTTATCCGATAAATCATTGTGTGTAACCCACAAATAGGTTTATCTGATAGTGATTCACGATTCAGAGATTAATCCAAGTTGTGTTTAAGAAGATTCAAGTAAGTTGTGTTCGTGAAGATTCAATCCAGGTTTGATTTCTGTTTACTTGTTAAATTGAATGATTCCAGAAGATTATATCTAACAAAGATAAACCTATTTGTTGAATTTTCTTCGTTTGTGAAACTAACTATAATTCACATTTCCAATTAATTTGGAGACTGGAAAATATTCACGAATCAAGATATTGATTTGGGACTGTGCAAATCGATAACGTCGAAAACCAATTATTTGTTCGTGAAAATTATGTCCGGAATTCACGAATTGGCTTTGGAAACTGAATTGATTTGCAATCAAGAATTGGTTTTGGAAATGAAAGATAATTTAACAAGAATCGTAAACGTAAATTAGAACGAATTGATTCTGTAAGAATGGGAACTTTGGCCACTGTATAAAAAAATAATAATAAAAAAAAAATCATTTGTTGGTTCCCTGTTTGTATTCGTTAAATATTAACTAGTGTTCCATTTGCAAATGATACTACTATATTAATTTTGGAGGATTTAGTACGAATCCTAAATTGAAATTAATTCGATCTGTTGGATTAATTCTGTTATGCAAAGGATTTTAATGTTGTTGGTTTTTAAAATTAATTGAAATTCGGTCAAATCTCTTGATTTGGAAATGGCATGTGAATGTAAATGATATGAAATTCCAATTTGGTAAAGAATTGGGTTGGTGTCTACTGTTTTGTTAAATTTAAAAGTTTCAGATGACTTTAAGAATTGCGTTTACGAATTTTGATAAGATCAACTATTGTTTACTTCTGTGTTGTTAATATCATATATTAATTGTAAGAATCTTAATTTTACTCAGGATGGATTTGATTACACATAGTATGGAAATCAAATGGATCTGTTACTAGTTTTGACGTTTTTGTATACATATGTGGAATTTGAGTTTTTAGATTTTAACATCTTGAAACAAGATATATACATTGAAACAGTTCAACGTAAACAGAAACAAGTACTGATGAGATTAATAATTGGATATATTATCTAAAATTGGATATATTATTTAAAATTGTGATTAATAATTGCTAGGCCAAATTTTGAATCATATAAATTTATATAATGTTTCAATTGGGTCAAAGCTATACATCAAACTTATGTGCATACTGTTCTGCTGGTAATTGTGCATACTATTTATACATTATACATATCAATTTAAATTAAAAGGATTATATGCTCATGTACACTTATCAGTATAGAAAAAAAAATCGAATTACATATGGGAAGAAACATACTTTCTTACCTATTCATGAAAAATTGAACTGGGACTTCTAAATTAAATTCAAAGCTTGGTTTAAAAATATAAGGATGCCACTGTACACATACTTGCTTTGGTATGTATTATTCTAATCAAAATTGAAGTTTCCAACTTTATTTGTATATATATAGATGATATGTTAATATTTGGCACAGATCAAGGTCAGGTTGATAAGACAAAGAAATTATTGTCTTATGACTTTGAGATGAAGGATACGGGGGAGGTAGATGTGATCCTTGAGATGAGGATTAAAAGGAGTAACAATGGTGTAGTCACAACTCAGTCTCACAACATTGAGAAAGTATTGAAGAAATTCAATTATTTTAATTGTTCTCCTCTAGTACCTCTATAGATCCTAACATCGAACTTATGCCTAATTAGGGTAATCTAGTTTCACAGTTGGAGTATTCTTAGGCAATTGAATGCCTCATGAGTTAGACCTGATGTTGATTATGATGTAGGAAAACTAACTAGGTATATATACTAGTAATCCAAGTTTACATCATTATCAAGTTATGAACATGTTGTTTAAATATTTGATAGGAACTGTGAACTATGGTTTGTTTTATTATGGTTTTCCTTCGGTCATTGAAGGATATTCTAATGCAAGTTAGATAACAAATATGGAAGATCACTCTTCTACAAGTGGGTGATTATTCCTACTTGGTGGTCGTGCAATGGCATAGACATCAAAGAAATAAACTTGCCTTGCCAATTCAATAATGGAATCTGAATTTGTGGCTTTAGCAGCAGCTGGTAAAGAAGCTCAATGGCTAAGGAATTTGATATTTAAGGTTCCATTGTGGTCAAAAATGATATCACAAATATCTATCAAGTGAGATAGTGCTGACTAAGGATTATGGTAAGGTGTATAATGGAAAGTCTAGACAGTTATGATTTATACATATGATAATTAATGAGCTCGTTACGCATATTGTGGTATCTGTTGAACTTGTAATATCTTAATGATTTTGGCTGATTAACTAACTTAAGTGTTAGGAAGAGATCTCATGAATAAGTCAGTCATAGGGATGTGTTTAAAGTTCATATACTTTAATATCTTATGTCAAGACGCCCAATTCCCATCTAATACAATGTTAGATGCTGAATTCAATGAGGTAAGCTTGTCACAAAGATATTGGAACACATTAACATAATCATCCCAAGGTATGTGTTCAGACTGCAACTTAAAGGAGGTTGAAGTATAACTTCTTAATAGTTCATTGATAAATTGCAGTGCAGGTGCAAGAGTAATGAACTACCTATAAGAATATGAAGTTTAGCCGCTTTAAGAAGCTTTGGACTTGAGCTTTGATATATTCTTTGAAGGATTAGGACACAGGCTAGTAAAAAATTGTGTCAGTGGAATTTGGATTTCGTAAACTTATGTGTATTTTACCTTCAAGTGTTCACCATGGATAGCAAGGGTTCAATCCATAGAGACACCCCGATATTCGAGCATTTGAAACGTGTAATTTACTAAGATGAAAATTCAATCCATAGGACATTTTCATTTATGCATTAGTTTGTAACTCTATGAGGATAGTAAAGTTAATCACGGATATCACTAAAATGGGGGAGGAATGTTGGTAATTTTAGTGTTATCAACAATTTTAGGATATTGGATTAACTTGTTGATCGAGATAATAATATTAGTGATTAGTCGAGTTAGGTGATACAAGGGTGTGGGCTCGACTAACACCAATATTATTTGAACTGGGTCTTAATGTTAATTAATTATGGACTTATAATTTGGGCCTTGATTACCGTATATAAAGAAGGCAAGAAAGAGACTTGGTTTTTAATGATATTTTCATTCGTTCTCCTTTTGGGGGTTGGTTCTAAAAGAACACAGAAGAAGAAGAAAATATGTATGGTTAATTCCTTAATATTGAAAGAACATATGGTTCTTCTTTTTCTCGATCATATTCAAGATTCTTACGGTTACGAATAAGATTCACAGAAACATAAAAATCCAATTCCAACAACAGAAGATCTCTGTCTTATCCGATAAATCATTGTGTGTAACCCACAAATAGGTTTATCTGATAGTGATTCACGATTCAGAGATTAATCCAAGTTGTGTTTAAGAAGATTCAAGTAAGTTGTGTTCGTGAAGATTCAATCCAGGTTTGATTTCTGTTTACTTGTTAAATTGAATGATTCCAGAAGATTATATCTAACAAAAATACGGTTGCTTGAAAGCATCAAGTGGCTTTACCCAAGTGCCTCTGAGAGTATGCAACAATCCTGGTTTTTCTAATGGTTGCACAAGTAAATCCTTGATGGCTGCAGGTGTTGTGTAACAAAATATATAAATAAACTGTAAGTAGGGATCAATTTTGATTGCCCTCTGTGTATTCCAATATCTCAAATATATAATAGACCTAGTCTATTTACAGATAAGATTACATATCAAATACAAAATAATATCTATATTTAACTAATCACTAATACACCCCCGCAGTCGAAACGGGAGGTGGACGAATGTTGAGACTGGAACGAAAATCATCAAATAAAATCTGAGGAAGGCCTTTCGTAAAGATGTCAGCGATCTGATATCGGGAAGGGACATGTAAAACCCGAACATGGCCTTGTGCAACTTTGTCACGAACAAAGTGAATATCCAGTTCAATGTGCTTGGTTTGTTGATGCTGAACAGGGTTGTTAGACAGGTAGATAGCACTCACATTGTCACAATATACTAAGGTTGCCCGTGATAAAGGGGTATGCAGTTCCAACAAAAGGTTGCGAAGCCAACATGTCTCAGACACAACCTGTGCCACTCCTCGGTATTCTGCTTCGGCGGTGGAACGGGACAAGGTGGGTTGACGTTTAGAAGACCAGGAAAGTAAATTGTCTCCAAGATAAACACAGTAGCCGGAAGTGGATCTGCGTGTGTCTGGGCAACCGGCCCAATCAGCATCTGTGTAGGCTACAAGAGAGGAAATATTTGACTTGGTGAGAGTCAAACCATAGGAAATAGTCCCTTTAATGTAGCGAAGAATCCTTTTTAAAGCATTCAGGTGGGTGGTCCGGGGGGCATGCATATGCATGCAAACTTGTTGTACTGCATAAGAGATATCCGGGGTGAATGTCAAATATTGCAAAGCCCCGGCAAGTTGTCGGTATGAGGTAGCATTATCCAGAAGAGTACCATCAGAGTTGCTCATCTTCTGTTTGGTGTCCACAGGGGTTGCGGCGGGGTTGCAAGAGGATAGACCTGCTCGTTCAAGGACTTCGGTGGCATATTTCTACTGAGACAGGAAATAGGAGCCAGGCTGTCGAGTGACAGATATGCCAAGGAAGTAAGATAAGGGGCCTAAATCTTTCATGGCGAATTCCTTTGAAAGATGTTGCATAATCTGATTGCGAAGAGCCGTAGATGATGTAACTAGGAGAATATCATCGACATATAGCAAGATATAAGCAGTGTGTTCACCCGATTTGTAGATAAACAGAGAGTGGTCGCATTTACTGTGATGAAAACTGAGTGTGAACACATAATCAGCGAAGCGTTGGTACCACGCCCGTGGAGCCTGTTTGAGGCCGTATAATGACTTCTGTAAAAGACAAACATGATCTGGAAAACTGGAATTTCGAAACCCAAAAGGCTGATGCATATACACTGTTTCATTAAGATGGCCATGTAGAAACACGTTCTTTACATCAAGTTGGTGAACCTCCCAAGATTTTGAAAGAGCAAGGCTAAGAACAGTCCGTATGGTAGACGGTTTGACTACAGGACTAAAAGTCTCACCGCAATCCACGCCAACCTGTTGCGACCTGCCATCACAAACTAAACGAGCCTTATATCGCTCAAGTGTTCCGTTAGAATGCAATTTATGCTTAAAAATCCACATGCTGCGAACAATGTTCATATTTGGCAATTTTGGTACTAATTTCCACGTGTTATTATCAATAAGAGCATGGAACTCATCACGCATGGCTTGATTCCAATTTGGGTCTTGGAGGGCAGCGAAAGGAGATTTGGGAACAGGACTGATGGAAATTGAAGTATGCATGAGGGTTGGATGGAGTGGTTTATGAATGCCAGACATGCTGCGGGTGTGGATGGTGCGGCGGGGGGGAGGGGGGTTGTTCGGGGCTGCTGTTGGGGCAGCAGGTATAGATGGCGGCTGGGATTGTGGTTGAGTGGGTTTGGGCCGTCTTTGGTATGTGAGGATAGGTTTAGGGGGAGGGGGTTGGGTGGGTTGTTGAGTGGATTCAGTTTCTGAAGTTTGGATGGCCCATATGAGAGGATGAAGATCTGAAGTAAGGAAGTCATATGAGGTAGAAGAGGATGAAGTATGGGAAGCAAAAGGAAAGATTGTTTCATCAAACAAGACATGACGAGAGATAATGAGCTGACCAGATTGTATATTGTAGCATTTGTAGCCACGATGATGGCTGGGAAAACCAAGAAAGATGCAAGGGGTGGAACGGGGAGCAAGTTTGTGGATTGAGGTGGAAGGGAAAAGAGGGTAACAAAGGCAACCGAAAACTCTTAGATGAGAGTAAGTTGGCTGTTTGAAGTATAAACAGGCTGTGGGGTTGGAGTTTGAGAGAATTTTAGTGGGAAGAATGTTGAGCAAGTAGGTGGAATGTTCAAGAGCATGGTGCCAGAATCGGTTTGGAACTGAAGAGTGAGCTAAGAGTGTACGAATGATGTTGTTGATGGAACGTATTTTTCGTTCGGCTTTGCCATTTTGAGAAGAGGTATGAGGACAAGAGAAGCGAAATAGGATGCCTTTGTGTTTACAGAATTGGTGAAAGTTATGATTTGCATATTCCCCCCCATTATCACATTGTAAGGTTTTAATGTTTGTGTGAAATTGGGTTTGTATGAGATTGTAGAAATTGACAAATGTGGTGAAGACTTGAGATTTGTTTGCCAAAGGGTAAGTCCATAGATAGTTAGTTTTATCATCAAGAAACAAAACATAGTACCGATGACCACTTGAAGTAAGAATTGGTGAAGTCCAAACATCACTATGAATAATATCAAAAGGTAAATTTGTTGCTGAATCTGAATTATGAAAAGGTAGGCGAATGTGCTTCCCCAAAATACAAGAATGACAAATTTTGTTTCTAACAGAACTAGAATTGAAATCTAAACATTTATTTAAAGTAGATAAAATGGAATGTCCCGGATGGCCTAGGCGTTGGTGCCATAAGTCTTCTGAGATAGCAGCAAAAACGGTAGGAGTTGTGACTTTGGAAGAAGGGTTGAAGCTGAGCGGGTAAAGATCTCCAGTGCTGTCACATCGGAGGAGAGGGATGCGTGTCTGGTAATCCTTCACAGTAAAACCATAAGGATCAAATTCAAGAGAAGAATTATTATCAACAGTAAAGCGACGAACAGATAATAAATTTTTAATTAAATGAGGAACATGAAGGATATTTTTGAGTTGAAAAGGTGGGAAAGGATGAGATAAAGTTTGATGTCCAAGACCTTGAATTGGAACCTTTGAACCATCCCCGACAATAATGTTCCGACAAATACCCTTATTGACATAAGACGAGAAATTATCTGAGGTGTTTGCCATATGAGAAGTAGCCCCAGTGTCCATGTACCACGTAGTATCTGGTGGATTTAGCTGCATTGTGTGGAAGGCTCGTTCAAGATCTGTGGGAGTGTAGCTGGCTTCAGAGGCAGCATAGGCTTGCTGTGGGCGAGGTCCTAATAGGCCTTGAGAAGGATCTGGACGAGGAATGGGGGCTGTTGGATGTGGGCAGGGAGGGTAATTCCAAGGAACTTGTGGGCTGGGCCACTGTTGGGTGAAATTGGGCTGCCATGGAGGACGGTTGGGCTGCCAGTGTGAGGCCCAAGGTGCATGATTGAACTGAAAATTGCCACCTTGGTTGGAAACATGTTGTCCACGTCCAGGGGAGGATGAATAATGACCAGTTCTGCCACGACCACGACCTCGAGCTTTGCCTCGACCACGACCCCTTGAAGAGTATTGTGGTGTATCAGGTAGGGATTGAGAGGGGGCTGACTGAGATGGATGAGTGCTGGTGTGTAAGGCTGTGTTGGCTGCATTGGCGGCTGTGGAGGCAAGATGGGACTGACGAGTCTCTTCAAGAATTAAACGGGAGCGAACCTCATAAAAATCAGGAAGAGGAGTGGTTTGCTGTATCATCATGGCAATGTTGCCATAGGCTTCGGTTAGGCCAGCAAGCAATTGAAGAACCATACGCTGGTTGGAAACAGGAGCGGCCACATTGGTCATCTGATCAGATAACATCTTGAATGCTTGACAATAGGCAGCCATGTTAGGGTAGTTATCAAGTCGAGTAGTCACAAACTTGTGTTCAAGGTAGACAGCCCGTGAGTTTTGATTATCTTGAAAGATGTTGGCCAGAGCCTTCCAAGCCTGAGATGCGGTTGAATTAGGTTTGAGGATTGTATGCAAAAGATCGTTCGAAATTGTGCCATATATCCATTGTAGAACGATAGCATCAATGCGAGACCATAGTTCCTCAGAGATAGGTAGGGGAGGAGCTTTGTCAGAGGCGGCGGCCGTAGTGGGTGGTGCTGGTGGAGAGTCAGACAGCAGATGATCCGTCACTTGAAATGCGCGGCAGTGAATGCGAAATAGCTCCGCCCAAGAGCTGTATTGGCTTGATTCCATCTCCAAAGTAAGAGGGATGAAGTTCTTGATATTCGTAACCGTGATTGCAGGGTGCAATTTGGAATCCATGGTAGACAGAAGGTGAAGAAGGGAATCGGCAGAAAGAATCGAAGAAGGGATTCGGCGGAGATGCTGGTGGTGGGAAACAATCGCGGTGACGATTAGGGCAGGAGGGCACAACGACGATTAGGGCAGGAGGGAGAGGCGTCGTGATACCATGTAAGTAGGGATCAATTTTGATTGCCCTCTGTGTATTCCAATATCTCAAATATATAATAGACCTAGTCTATTTACAGATAAGATTACATATCAAATACAAAATAATATCTATATTTAACTAATCACTAATATAAACAAATAAGAAATTGACAAACATGATCAATAACACTAATTCATTGATGTTACATTTTTCAAGTTGCGATTTTTTATCAAAATTTTTACTAAATTGGCAATGTATTCCATCCCAAAAAAGTGGCATCTATGGGTGGACTGTAGGCATCATATACTTTCAAGTTTAGGTTCATTTGGATTGGCATACACATGGTACTATAGTGGGTAATACAGTATTTACAGAAACATAAAAACCATTATAAGGGAAAATAGTGACAACAAACACGGAAGAGGAGAGGAGTAGGCTTACCTGTCTCAAGAATTTCAAATTCCACATCCTTGTCATGCAAGAGCAGAGAACCCTCCATGCCTTTAAATAAGATATAGCCCACTCTATCTGATATCTACAAACAAATAAGCATTCATGTAAACAAAATCAAATTTTGCAACTGCTAACCATGACATGCAAAGGTAATATTTTTAACTCATTTACGCCCAAAATGGGACGGTCTAGGTCATGTTTGATAGGTAATCGGTCAAATAGCTAAAATTTAAATATTAGCTGTAGAGGTAATAATTTTAACTCATGTACGACAAAAAGCTGCCTAAAGTATACGCGTATGTTTACTACATCATCAACAATGTTATTTTAAAAATTGATTATTATTTCAGTAAGTGTTTTGTGATTCTTTTAATATATTGATCACTTAAAAGATCAAAAATATGAACAAAAAAATTGTTGGCAAGTCAAACTCAGTCAAACCTGTTTTAACCCATTGCAAAATTGCATGTTTTGACGCTTATGAGGTGGTGCTTCAAATAAAGAAGCAACAATGATTAACTAGTTATGTTTGATCATCTTTAAAATAAAATAAACTAGATAATTAGCATGACAAGATACAGAGGGCTTTAACTCGAACAATTACTAATAACGATACTAAAAGTCTAAACATCTAAAATAGAAAAAACACTAAACTTTTAAATCTATGGACATTAAAGACCCATCTTACAATATGAATTTACCTCAGAAAGAGACTTGTTTGACACTAAAATAGGAAATGTGATGTATTCACTCATGACTATCTTTGCTAAACGAGAACGAACGACATCACTGCTAAATGCTCTGCAATGCTGAAATCCTATTACATTAAGTGAAGAATACCTGAATGGTAATATATGCGTATATAATTATATGAATATATATATTAATAGGAGCAAAGAAGCTAACGATAACAACATATTTTATACCTTTGCTGAAGTGATTTTACTTTTTCCAACATAAAAGTAGAGTCCTCAATAAATGCACCAGCAACAACTAAAAACACTACATCTTTCCCACTTAAATCCTTTGTGATAGCACTTCTATTTAACCAGCAATGAGAGGGGCCTATATTAAGCCAAACTACTTAGCAGATGACATTTAAAACTGAAAAGAAATTGTTACAACAGTGATATCAGAAAAACAAGATATGCACGGGTTGCTTAAAAAATTTATTATAAGGTTTCTTACTACTTATAATCATCCTGGATACACAGATGTCTGCATACCTTGTGTAAGTTCAGCTTTGTAAATGGGGGTCTAAACATGCCCACGTATAAATATATATTGGAGAAAGTGTACATACTGAAGCCAGGATTTGTAAACATAAACTAAAAAAATCAGAAACCTCGCTAATCTTGTGGTCAAACTGAAAACAAAAGAATTTACCCATTATATTCCCACTCTTCGGTAGGGTCTTGGGGGGAAGAATGAAGACAAACCTTACCCCTATTCTAGTTAGGATTGAGAGGCTGCTTCGAAGTAGTCCCCGTCTCAAAGTTGTCGTTTGAAGTTACAACACTTTTAACGTTATCTTCACAAAATAAGTAAAATAACGTTAAAAATTACTTTTGCCCTTTGAGGGCTCACAAATGGGGTGTGAATAACATATATGAATATGGCCAAATTTCTTTAAGTGAATATATGTACCCAAGAACTACAAATATGTCACAAGTATCATCCGAAAGAAGATAGTACGTGAAGATAACCTGAAAGGAAATATGTAATATAAAAATCTCTTAGGTTACAATTGATGTGGGTCTGAATGTTTGCATTTTGTTTTGTAACATAAGTTTTTTATTGAGAATTTAGTATGTTGGAAAATTTTACAAACTGGGATGATACTTTGATCGTTTTACAGAGTTCATTTTCTGAATTTGGATAATACAAGCAGGAATAAAATCACCAGATGATCAGAAAACATGCAAAGCATCCATCTGATGACACAAGTTATATATACACCTGGATATTAGGCAGAGAGTATGGACATAGACTGATAGACATGCAACCAGAAACACCTTGTCTCGGTACTAAGTACCTTCATAAATACAAGTCTGTGAAATAGGGCAAACGACCTAATGAACCCAACTACGGCTGGGAAGCCTTTATTCTGGGTGTAGGAATGAAAGGCAACCCGGCCAGAAACTTCAATAAAACCTATGGCATTGATAGATTCTTGGAATGAAATTACTGGGATTCAAACAAAATCAAACGAAACAAAGCTGGCCCGATTCGAGAAGGGCGGTTCTCCTTACAAACTGATAAACGTATATTTCAAAGACAAGAACAGAAGATAAACATAATACATAAACATAAACTCTTTCCCAGTAACCGCTTTTCCCCACTAATTCTCCCACGTCTCCTGTGTTCCCGCCCAACTATCAATTCCAAATGGGTCGATCCATTTCCCAAACATAATGCAGAATTGGTCCAAACTGTTACCCGCTTCCCTCTTCTTACGTGTATACACCTTTAAAGGAATCTTATCATTCTCAAGGCGAAAAGTAGGAAATTGTTCATGTAGCAAGTCATAATATTCCCAAGTAGCTTCATCCAAAGGACGATTGGCCCAAGCAACTAAAATCTCCAAAACTTTGGTTCGACTTTCATTAATCCATCGATGAGCTAAAATTTGGCTGGGTTGTAACTCCAATTCCAAATCGTTAGAAATAGGAAGGGATGGTATGGTTGTTGCTGGAGTAACACCTTTTGCTGGTTTCAATAAAGAAACATGGAATACTGGGTGAATACGAGCATCACTTGGCAGCTCTAACTCATAAGCCACTGGACCCACACAACGTTTAATACAATACGGACCAAAAAATCGAGGAGATAACTTCTGATATTTCTGTTTGGAAAGGCTTCGTTGGCGGTAAGGTTGAAGTTTAAGAAAAACATAATCGCCTACCTGATACTTAACATTACGACATTTGGCATTAGCATGAGTACGCATCCGATCTTGTGCTCGGCTCAACTTGTTGCGAATTAGCTTCAACATTGCATCACGTTCAATCAGTTGTTGTTCTAGCTCCGCATTTTTTGTTTCACCAGCAACATATGGAAGCAAAGTGGGAGGGTCTCGACCATAAACAACACGAAAAGGAATAGTACCTGCAGCAGTATGAAAACTCGTATAATACGAGTACTCAGCCCACATAAGAAAGAAACTACAACGTTTAGGTTGTTCCAAGGCAGAACAAAGTAGGTATGCTTCAAGACAACGATTCAGGACTTCCGTTTGACCATCCGTTTGCAGATGGTAACTAGTACTCAACTGTAATTTATTTTGGCTTAAACGAAAGAGTTCTTACCAAAAATTACTTAGAAATACCACATCTTGATCTTTTTGTTCGAATTTGTTAATTTTATTGTTAACTAGAAAAGTTACTAGCGCGTTGCCGCGGGCAATAAGATTACTACTAAATTAACAAATCCGGGCATTGCCTCGGCAAGGCGTGAGTAACTTTTCTAGTTAAAAATAAAAACTAACAAATTCGAACAAAAGCTTATCATATTCTGTTCATTTGGAGGATGTTTGCCTATTTTATAAGTCTAGGGTTTATGATAGAATTGGGGGTTATTCGTCAATTATTAGGGTTTATGAGGAAATGGGTTTAGTGAAACATACGCATATAAGTAAGGGTGCGATTCACAGAAATTTTTTCCAAGATTTGTTTATAAGTGCTATTCTGCATATATTTGTATGTGAACAGCTTTTCTTTTGATTTATGCACCTGTGCGGCTGTACACAACATAGTTGCAATTCATTTGTGAGTTCAAAAGTGGCTTCAATTCGTATTCGAATTCGATCTCTGTTTTCAAATTTCAAGGTTGTTTTTGATTTGGCAAAATAAAAGTTGTACGCAGATATACGAGTTCTACGATGGTGTTACGAACTTCAGGTGATGTATTCGCATCTCAGTTTTGTCATGCGCATTCGAGCTCAAATTTTCGAATATACGCGATTGATTTATGAATTTTGAATATTTTCCTTAAATATTTTTTGCAGGTAGATGCTACCATACATTAAAGAACTATCAAAAATCCAGATGGATTGCCAGTTCAGTTGTCATACATTCACTATAAATTGATTAAAATAATCAATTAGCATATCAAGTCTTGCTTACTATTTCCTAAGATAAGTATATGATTTGAAACAAATGGCAATGCAGAATAACAATTGTCATAAAAGATAACCAGTTGCACATCTACAACCAATCTTAAAACTAATGATGTGTTCTACCTTCAATCTCATTAAGACTAGATCTCATTAAGGTCCAAAACGAATCAATCTCCAAAAGAGGCGGTTTACATGATTATGGTACAGTTGAAAACATGATAGAAACTGTCATTGGTGAATTAGGAAAGCAAAGCAATTCCGTATTGGTAAATGCTCGAAAGGGAGGGAAAAAGAAAGCAAATTTACCTGTGAGTATGTTGTTCATATCTTAAAACACCATTATTGATTTTTTGGCATGAACGTATGACAACTAAACTGGCAATCAATCTGGATGTTTGATAGTTTCTTAATATCTGGTAGCATCTTCCTACAAAAAATATTTAAGGAAAATATTCAGAATTCATAAATCAATCGCGTATATTCGGAAATTTGAGCTCGAATGCGCATGACAATACTGAGATGCGAAAACATCACCTGAAGTTCGTAAGACCATCGTAGAACTCGTATATCTGCGTACAACTTTTAATTTGCCAAATCGAAAACATCCTTGAAATTTGAAAACAGAGATCGAATTCGATTACAAATTGAAGCCACTTTTGAACTCACAAATGAATAGCAGCTATGTTGTGTACAGCCGCACAGATGCATAAATCAAAAGAAAAGCTGTTCACATACAAATATATGCAGAATAGCACTTATAAACAAATCTTGGAAAAAATTTCTATGAATCGCACCCTTGCTTCTATGCATATGTTTCACTAAACCCATTTCCTCATAAACCCTAATAATTGACGAATAACCCCCAATTCTATCATAAACCCTAGACTTATAAAATAGGCAAACATCCTCCAAATGAACAGAATATGACAAGCTTTTGTTCGAATTTGTTAGTTTCTATTGTTTACAAGAAAAGTTACTCACTCCTTGTCGCGGCAATGTGCGGATTTGTTAATTTAGTAGTAAGATTACTAGAAAAGATTACAACTAAATTAACAAATCCACGCATTTCCGCGGCAAGGCGTGTGTAACTTTTCTAGTAAACAATAAAACGAACAAATTCGAACAAAAGCTTGTCATATTCTGTTCATTTGAAGGATGTTTGCCTATTTTATAAGTCTAGGGTTTATGATAGAATTGGGGGTTAATCGTCAATTATTAGGGTTTATGAGGAAATGGGTTTAGTGAAACATATGCATAGAAGGAAGGGTGCGATTCACAGAAATTTTTTCCAAGATTTGTTTATAAGTGCTATTATGTATATATTTGTATGTGAACAGTTTTTCTATTGATTTATGCACCTGTGCGGCTTTACACAACATAGCTGCGATTCATTTGTGAGTTCAAAAGTGGCTTCAATTTGTAATCGAATTCGATCTCTGTTTACAAATTTCAAGGGTGTTTTTGATTTGGCAAAATAAAAGTTGTACGCAGATATACGAGATCTACGATGGTGTTAGGAACTTCAGGTGATGTATTCGCATATCAGTTTTGTCATGCGCATTCGAGCTCAAATTTCCGAATATACGCGATTGATTTATGAATTCTGAATATTTTTCTTAAATATATTTTGCAGGTAGATGCTACCAGATATTAAGGAACTATCAAACATCCAGACGGATTGCCAGTTCAGTTGTCATACGTTCACTCTAAATTGATTAAAATAATCAATTAACATGTCAAGTCTTGCTTACTATTTCCTAAGATAAGTATATGATTTGAAACAAATGGCAATGCAGAATAACAATTGTCATAAAAGATAACCAGTTGCACATCTACAACCAATCTTAAAACTAATGATGTGTTCTACCTTCAATCTCATTAAGACTAGATCTCATAAGGTCCAAAACGAATCAATCTCCAAAAGAGGCGGTTTACATGATTATGGTACAGTTGAAAACATGATAGAAGATGTCATTGGTGAATTTGGAAAGCAAAGCAATTCCGTATTGGTAAATGCTCGAAAGGGAGGGGTAAAGAAAGCAAATTTACCTGTGAGTATGTTGTTTATATCTTAAAACACCATTATTGATTTTTTGGCATGAACGTATGACAACTAAACTGGCAATCAATCTGGATGTTTGATAGTTCCATAATATCTGGTAGCATCTACCTACAAAAAATATTTAAGGAAAATATTCAAAATTCATAAATCAATCGCGTATATTCGGAAATTTGAGCTTGAATGTGCATGACAAAACTGAGATGCGAAAACATCACCTGAAGTTCGTAACACCATCGTAGAACTTGTATATATGCGTACAACTTTTATTTTGCCAAATCGAAAACATCCTTGAAATTTGAAAACAGAGATCGAATTCGATTACAAATTGAAGCCACTTTTGAACTCATAAATGAATCGCTGCTATGTTGTGTGCAGCCGCACATGTGCACAAATCAAAAGAAAAACTGTTCACATACAAATATATGCAGAATAGCACTTATAAACAAATCTTGGAAAAAAATTTTATGAATCGCACCCTTGCTTCTATGCATATGTTTCACTAAACCCATTTCCTCATAAACTCTAATAATTGACGAATAACCCCCAATTCTATCATAAACCCTAGACTTATAAAATAGGCAAACATCCTCCAAATGAACAGAATATGACAAACTTTTGTTCGAATTTGTTAGTTTTTATTGTTTACTAGAAAAGTTACTATCGCGTTGCCGCGGGCTATAAGATTACTACTAAATTAACAAATCTGCGCATTGCCGCGGCAAGGAGTGAGTAACTTTTCTAGTAAACAATAAAAACTAACAAATTCGAACAAAAGCGTGTCATATTCTGTTCATTTGGAGGATGTTTGCCTATTTTATAAGTCTAGGGTTTATGATAGAATTGGGGGTTATTCGTCAATTATTAGGATTTTTGAGGAAATGGGTTTAGCGAAACATATGCATAGAAGCAAGGGTGCGATTCATAGAAATTTTTTCCAAGATTTGTTTATAAGTGTTATTCTGCATATATTTGTATGTGAACAATTTTTCTTTTGATTTATACACCTGTGCGGCTGTACACAACATAGCTGCGATTCATTTGTGAGTTCAAAACTGGCTTCAATTTGTAATCGAATTCGATCTCTGTTTTCAAATTTCAAGGCTGTTTTTGATTTGGTAAAATAAAAGTTGTACGCAGATATACGAGTTCTACGATGGTGTTACGAACTTCAGGTGATGTATTCACATCTCAGTTTTGTCATGCGCATTCGAGCTCAAATTTCCGAATATACGCGATTGATTTATGAATTCTGAATATTTTCCTCAAATATTTTGTGCAGGTAGATGCTACCAGATATTAAGGAACTATCAAACATCCAGATGGATTGCCAGTTCAGTTGTCATACGTTCATGTCAAAAAATCAATAATGGTGTTTTAAGATATAAACAACATACTCACAGGTAAATTTGCTTTCTTTTCCCCTCCCTTTCGAGCATTTACCAATACGGAATTGCTTTGCTTTCCTAATTCACCAATGACAGTTTCTATCAGGTTTTCAACCGTACCAGAATCATGTAAACCGCCTCTTTTGGAGATTGATTCGTTTTGGACCTTAATGAAATCTAGTCTTAATGAGATTGAAGGTAGAACACATCATTAGTTTTAAGATTGGTTGTAGATGTGCAACTCGTTATCTTTTATGACAATTGTTATTCTGCATTGCCATTTGTTTCAAATCATATACTTATCTTAGGAGATAGTAAGCAAGACTTGATATGCTAATTGATTATTTTAATCAATTTAGAGTGAAAAGTCTTCGGGTTGTTGTTGAAACTCACTTCCCCACTTGATGTTGTCCCTATAAGCCTATAGATTGAACTGCTAATGCATCTGATTAGAGATTTCACAATGCCTGATAAGATTCCTTTAAAGGTGTATACATGTAAGAAGAGAGAAGCGGGTAACAGTTTGGAGCAATTCCGCATGATGTTTGGGAAAGGGATTGACCCATTTGGAATGGATAGCTGGGCAGGAACACAGGAGACGTGGGAGAATTAGTGGGCAGAAGCGCGATTACTGGGACATAGTTTATGTTTACGTATTTTGTTTATTTTTTGTTCTTGTCTTTGAAATTTACGTTTATCAGTTTGTAAGGAGAATTGCCCTTCTCGAATCGGGCCAGCTTTGTTTCGTTTGATTTTGTTTGAATCCCAATAATTTCATTCCAAGAATCTATCAATTTGGTTACATTGCCGGGAATCGAAAAGATGGTGAATACCCGTAGCAATCCGAGTGAAGGCAGTGCCTCCAATCCCGACCCAGTGGCGACGATCGCTGCAAAATTGGATTCGGTAGATGTGCTCAAGGATGAGGTAGCAGGTTGAAATCACATGTCGAGAAATCGAAAGGTGGTTACGGCAAATTTAAAGACGGAGGAGCCACTTTTCGCCCCTTTCAACGCAATTTCCGTCCCTATAACAAGATTGAATTCCCAAGTTTTAGTGAAGGTGATCCGAGAGGATAGATCCTCAAAGCAGATAAGTATTTTAGGTATTACAACATACATGAGGAAGAGAAAGTCGATGTAGCTTCGATGCATTTAGAAGGCGATGCCCTAGACTTATTCTCTTGGTTATCTACTGACCAAGAGATTGAATTCTGGGAGGATTTGGTGCGAGCTTTTAAGAAGAACTTCGGGCCAGCTGAATTCCAGAACCCTGATGAGCATTTATGTAGTATGAAACAAACCAGCTCAGTTCAAGCTTATCGACAAGAATTTGCTAAGAGATCAGCACGAGTGACTAATTGGCCAGACCATTGTCTCTTGGGCGTATTTTTGAATGGGCTAAAGGAAGAACTCAAGGCAGATGTTAGGCTCCATAAACCCAGAATGGTGTATAAAGCAATGAGTGTGGCATTGGAATATGGGTCCAAAATTTGCAATACTAAACCTTCCAGATTTTCTGCTGGAAATCAACCGTTTAAAGCCAACTCTGGAGACTCTAAACCAACTTCGCAGAGATCTTCACAACATGTAACAACCAAGGCTCCATTAAGAATTTCAGATTCTGAAAAACAGGCTCGTTAACTTAAGGGGGAATGCTTCCAATGTGGATACAAGTACGGTCCAGGCCATAGGTGCAAAACTGGAACGCTTAAGTTGTTGGGGATTGAAGATGATATTGAAGAGGCTAACCTTCCTGATGTTGTGGAGGGAGAGGAAGTTATAATAGAAGTAGCTGGAATTAGCTTACACGCTATCCTTGGCAAGGCACACCCTACAACTATGAAAATTCATGGCCTACTACAATCTGTTGAGGTACTAGTCTTAGTTGATGGTGGCTCAACTCACAACTTCATTTCAGAAGATGTGTTGCACGAGATGGTGAGGGTGACTAATGATTGAACTCAGTACACTACTCAGTTATGCAGTTCATAACAACTTTTTCCTCCTAAGATAATTTATATATACAACATTCATTTTCATTTCATCCACCATGTTCACTGAATAGGATATTCGCTGAAACAAATGACAGAGTTAAGTTCTTCATAGCTAAAAGAATTGCAATGGGTTTTGAAACCTAAATCACTCATAATGGGTATAATGCATGGAGACATGGGGATTGCATGAAATAATAGAGGTGTATAATGCATGGAGACATGAGGAATGCGTGACAAGGGTAGTTGCTAGTAGACATGGGCAAAAAAGTCGGTTAATCGAACGATAACTGTTCAGAAACTGGTAATATGTTTTGGTCTTTGGCCGTTCGAATAATTGTCAGTTCCCAACCGGTTATCCTCTGAAAACAAAAACTGGTTTACAACAACCTAAAATAAGACGTGTTATTTTGATTGGTTAGAATTCAATTATGGATTTTAAAAAATAGCATTTTATAACCATTGATATCCTAGCCGGTGAAAGATTGGTTAACCAGTCATTTATATTTTGAAATATAGTCGTTTCAAAAAAAATTTTGGACCATTTGCTTTCATACGTTGGTATAAATAGGTCTTGGGTGTTATGCTTTGAAGTTTTCTAGAATATACGTAGATTGCACGTAATCGTGTATCACCAACCCCACTTATCTTGCCACTTACTATGGGAATAACCAAAGAATGTATGTCTTGCTTTACAACTCAACGATTCAGAATATAATTGACTGTTTGTTGAAATATATCTCTATTTTCTATTTTAATTCAATGACAATCAGAATATATGTGTTTATTTTTAATTATAGTTCTTGTGTTTTTTTTTCTCAAATTGTTGGGCTCCTAACCCAAGTACTAGTGTAAATTATATATGGGCTGCTCATAGTGCTGGGCTTGTAACAGATTTGAAGACCACTTATGTCTTATAGTGTCCTTGTTCAAAGGTGTTTTTGTCCTATCATATCTTGAAGAGTTGAAGGTAGTGAGGGTCTAATACAAGCAATGATCGAATGCTTCCCCTGATTAGTCGTCAGATCTAAGGTGTTACAACTTATCTTTGCCTTGCTTCAAGTTGTCCTTGATCTTACTCGTGTTTTCCTTCTTTGGCCTTCATTCTTATATGTTAAAACTAGCTTATTGTGGCTAATGTATTTGTGAGATCTTTTTGTAATCGAACCAATTGGTTTTGACCTCTTGATTCAAGTTATATCATGTAAATTAGTTCTATCTGTTGATTAGCATTATCAAATGGTGGATTGTAACGATATATTCATATTATTCTTGATATTAGTATACCATTTTCGTGAAACTAACATGATCAAATTATGTTTTTTATTGTATGAGCGTACATCAGGTTGTTTTGAAGAAATTAACATAAGAAGAAATTAAAAAAAGAAGAAGATGCTAACATATACAATAACCACAATATTGAAGATTCAGGTACCACCAAGGCCAGAGAGTGTAGCGAAACACTTAAAGACAAGTATCATCATTAGTTGTTTGCAAAAGGGCTTTCACTTGCCTTAAACAAAAAGAATATTTGTTTAATATGAAAACGCACATATAAATTAGAGAATTAACAAAATCGATTTCATCAAAATAACAAAAAATAAGGAAAACCAATACATGATAAGCTACATAAAACATAATAGCTTATTATACTTCTTAAAATGAATATGACATTATAAAATCATATATGAAAGAAAAAGAACACATTAAGCAGGCAGTTGTATTTAAGATTTTTTATGGATTGAAATGACAACTATCTTGCTAACCTTTATATTGGTATTATCTTTCTAAAATTTGACCAAATATATATATAGAGAAAAGATAAAATGAAAATCACTTCTCAATAAGAAAACCGCAAAAACTACGCAAAAATCATTTAAAAAAAACTTTTTTTTTTGAATTTTTTTACAGGTTTGTAACATTATTTGGCACATTTTTATAAAAATAAATAAAAAACGCAAGAAAATATTTTTTACAAAAAATATTTTATAAACCCACGTAAAACATACGTAACACTATGTCCAGATGTTACGTATGTTTTCAAAACAAGCATTTTGCCAAAGCAGAGATGCACCAACTGTTAACTGCTAATATTCACAAGAAGTATTTTGCCAAAGCGACCACCAACAGTGGTTTGCTATTTAACACCACCATATGTGACCTTCAACAGTACTAGTTAATTTTCCAGCTTTGATCATCGACTTCAAGAAGCCACCTCTAAATCCAAATAGTTGCATGTTCATAACTAAAAACCCACAAAACCGAATTACAATCGCACCAAGACATGCAATCAAAATCCATCAGCAATGAAACAAACAGATAACAATTATACAGCCCAATCAAGAGTGAGTGGTTACTTGAGAAGAACATTGACTTCTACAAAAGATTCTGTCAAAATTATGTCTTTGGAATTCTCTGCTTTTGGGTGGTCACGGGAATTAATCTTTAACCTCACATGTAAAGGTCTCAAAAAGACCAACTCTTCAGGGGTTTTGTTTGATGTTGATAGGATCCGAGCGCATGCCTCTGTTTGGAAACTATCTTTACTGCTCGGGTTTGAATTGCTGACCAATCTGGTCAACTGTTGCATCTTTGAATTGTTGGTTTTATTTTGAATTCTTAAGTACAATGCAGCATTGATAATAACCTGAGAGAAAATAGAATATTTCAACTTGTGAAACAAAAAAAGAAAAATAGGATAATCGTAATCATTGGAAGCAGAGTTTACATAATATTGCAGATTTTGATTTTCGGAATGTTCCATTATTTGTCAAATATCTAGACCGCCTAAACAAGATAAAAGAATTTTGTTGACCTATATCACTAGTGATCATTTTATTTGCATAAACTAAACACTCCATCTCTGGACCATATTAGATCTAGTCATTGAAGTTTTTTTTACCCTGTTTGGTCTCTCACTCTATAATTACCAAATTAGCCTGTTTTAAAACTTATTATTATTACAAAAGTAGATTAAAACTTTGACATTTGGCCTTAATTTTAATTTAGTAAATTGAGATGTCCCTCTTTTTGCTCGTTTTACTTGACCCACGTAAGCAAGGCCTTATCTATGCAGACTTAATTCTGTCAACCTTAATTGCTAAGACAGATATGCACTTAAAGAAGCATACCTCACTTGTTCCCGGGCTAGTATTGACAGCACAGTCTATGCATATTTTTCCATCTTGCAATTTTGTGTCTGAAGTCGTATCCTCTTTGCTATTTTCTTTTTCAGTTAAAGATGCAAGGTCATCCAATTCATCATACCACTGTTGGGCGACACCAATCTGCATGCATTTGAGGTAGATTAAGTGGTCAAACTTTGTGTCGATGAACAATGTGCTTGGGTAACGGGTCAAAGCAGGTCGGTCCGGGTTGACCCTGAGACAACTTCTGTTATTAATAATCAGATTCAGTTGTAATTTACATCATTTCAATTATCACCTTTTTTGAATAATAATAATAATTTAGAAGGTTTTACGTTTGGTGATTTTCAACCTGTTTGACTTGAAACATCATTTGCCCAACACATGTTCAATGACAAGTATTGTATCAAAATATGACTGAAAATTTAATCATTCATAGAAAAAAATTTCTTGTTGAATAGAACAATTTACAAGGTTTATACTTTAAAAATACACTTTTAGACAACATTTGACATATTTCCCTTAAGCTGTTTATTTAATTTACCCATTTGGCCCGTTAAGAGATTAAACATAACCCAAATCAACCTATATTCATAATCAACAAAAATTGCCACCCCTAGAGATGATCAAACAGTTACTCCCTCTCATAATAACAGCCGGCTGTTGTAAAATGGTTTCTCGTTAGATGGAAAGGGGAAAAAAAAGAGGTCCAAAATTCAACCTTCTCAGTAGATTCAGCTTTATTCTTTGCTACTAAAGTTTCAGTAGCAGTGCCTCTTGTCTGTCGCCATATACAACCCTCATTTAATGGTTCCTCGAGCTCAGTATCTTCAGGAATTTCTACATTAATCTTTATGTCTATTCTACCTGTGTCATATAGTCAATATACAGTGTGATTTAACTTAATTGTTGGATGAATTAATAAACTAAATAATTATGCATAGTTCATAAATTCACAGGCAGATGTACAGAGCCAATTACCTGGTAACAAAGTGAAATGTTGAATATGATCAACATGAACTCCCGATACACCAAAACCACTGAGACATCAGAGTCAAATTTACGCAAATGCCCTTGTGAAAGCCTCATATTTATACAAATGTTAATGCAATGCAAGATAAATAAACTACTCACTCAGCATAAACTGATTCCATAGGCGAAACCAACCAGTATGGTAATCCAAGTACTCCAAAGTTTGAGAAGTTAAAGCTACTCATTGACTTGGATTTTTTGTTGTATTTCAACACTACCTGACCATCTAAGCACTCCAGTTGTTCAGTAAATTATCAAGGAGTAGTTCTTTAATTGAAAAGAATAGAGAAGACAATGTTTAAAGTATATTCTAGATGTGGCATAATGGATGTGCTGATTGGGTTGGCCTGGCAACAATTTTTTTTCATTTGTTTTTGAAATTTACAAGTAATTTATTTCTTGTGATAATTGGATAAAAAGGTAACCTACCTTGATCAAATCATTGTAGTTAAAAAGGCCCATCTTTCTCTAGGCAAGACACAGGCACCTCTTTGCCAAGCAAGAGTGCTTCTTCCAAGTTACAAAAAACTCATTTTTATTTTTTATTTTTTAAATTTCCAGTTATTGCCTTTTTTTTTGTCCTAAATCCTAATAGTGCACTTTTGTGTTCCATGTGCCTTTTTGGTACCAAGTGACATGAGCACCCTTTGCGCCTTGAGTGAGTGACGTGACTTTGACTACTATGTATCCAAAATTAATCTGATTAATCTGAAGTATGAAATTTTGGAGATTGTAAGCATTGAATACACTATGGAATTATGGATAACTTTGACTGGTTTCATTTTTGGTTAATTTCTAAATGTAACCCAAATGTACCTGTTTATAGGCAAACAGGTCAAAATTGCCACCTCTAGTATATATCCCAACCATTTTCCATATATTTACCGGAGTCACAAATTATTATATTATCCTGAAAAGTTGCCACTGAAGATACCACACCAGCACATGAATTTCCCTCAATTGAGAATTTATTGACAATATTTTGTGGAAGGTTATTAGACGGTATTTCCTTCAGAAGGGAGGTTTTCTCCAAGATCAACGGTCCACACATCTCTAAAATCTTTGCCGAACCTTCATGGTGCAAACAATTAATTGCTACCAAAAGCTGATAAATAATTGAGATTACTTGAAAAAAGTGCATTAATAAGATGCAAGGCAAACCTAGAACAACTTCTTTGATAAGACCAGATAACAGATCCATGATCCACAAAGTTTCAAAACTGCATTAAAACATAAGAAGTTGAAAATGAAATTTTAACAAATGAAACTTGATATATTAACTAAGATTCAAAACCAACTTCAGAGATGGGAGGATGGATAAGTTAAAAAGACATGTGCTTTACCTGCGGTTGAGGATAAAGAGGTCATTCTCCAATGATTTATGCAGGTGCCAGGGATAAAAAAGTAAACTAGCATCAACTTCATCAGAATTTGAAGAAACAACTTTCGTACTCCAGAGTTTATTGATGATCCAGTTCAGTAGGCCCCCTTGGGTCTTATTACCAACAGGTTTGGGATATAATGTCTCAACAGTCCTGCTCTCCATATCAGCTCGTCTTATAGCATGGTTCTTTAATGATATGAAATGGGTTAGGACTTAAAACAAACAGACAAATAAGCACACTAAGCCCGTAAATAACTTGTAAGAACTCATTTCATAAATTTCGTTCAAGCAAACTAGTTATATTCTTGGTTTTAAAAACGTGTGGCAGTGTGGCACTCTGATGCTTTGTGAACCTAGAAGCCAATGTAGACACATCACGTATGCAAGACATTTGTTATTTAAAAAATACTAAAGAATTATTTATAGTTGAACTAAAAATTGTTAAATTTTAAGCACTAAAATATAAGGCATTCTCATCCTTGGTCAGATTTGTTCAGTCCATGGTCTAATTTATTCAAATACTCAAATGTATCAAACCCATTGCTCAATTAATAGTTGGGTTTGCTCAATCAGATTTGAAAACGCATACCCAATGCAACAAGTGTAAATTGTTCAAATACTGGTCAACTGCATAATGTGTTGCATCAAATCGCATCACAAATCACAACTGCATCATGCGTAGCACAACACTTTATACACTCCAAATGCGTGCTTTTGAAAAGCAAGGTTATATTTCATCTCTAACAGGTCTAAATTGGGTTTAAATAGTTTATCTACGGGTCAAATCAGTTGAATGGATGAGCATTGTCTGAAATGCATAAAACATCCTGAATTGCTTTATTAAGAGACTAGCTCTTGACCATCCTCTTTTAACACATACCTCTGAGTCAACGAAATACAGGCAACTCTCAGAATCATGATAAAACAAAGCAGCAGGCCGCATTATTTTAGAAGATTCAAATTCTCCATCCTCAAATCCAGGAGAAGATCCAATCTGAAAAGAATAATGTATTATTAACAAAAAAAATTAGCAGCCCCTATCAAATTTTGATGTGACTTGCACATAAAATTCCTTACATACACAATCTAAGATATTTCCATTGCCATCAAACACAATTATACGATGGTGATTTATGTCAGAAAGAAACAACCGTTCATTAACTTCATCAACCTCAATGCACCCTGCAAATTTGTATTACCATTTACCACAACATCATTTAACAATTCTTTGAACAAATCTGATATAAATAAGAATCTTATAACCATCAGGAATCTTTTATGAACTTATCGTGTTAAATAATCCCCACCATATAATATTGTGACAAATCAAAACTCTTTGTTGAAGAATATAATACTTCAACTAATGTACCTGGGAAATAAAGTAATAAATTCTGCAATGGAGAGCAAAGATACGGTTGCTTGAAAGCATCAAGTGGCTTTACCCAAGTGCCTCTGAGAGTATGCAACAATCCTGGTTGTTCTAATGGTTGCACAAGTAAATCCTTGATGGCTGCAGGTGTTGTGTAACAAAATATATAAATAAACAAATAAGAAATTGACAAACATGATCAATAACACTAATTCATTGATGTTACATTTTACAAGTTGCGATTTTTTATCAAAATTTTCTACTATATTGGCAATGTATTCTATCCCAAAAAAGTGGCATCTATGGGTGGACTGTAGGCATCATATACTTTCAAGTTTAGGTGCATTTGGATTGGCATACACATGGTACTATAGTGGGTAATACAGTATTTACAGAAACATAAAAACCATTATAAGGGAAAATAGTGACAACAAACACGGAAGAGGAGAGGAGTAGGCTTACCCGTCTCAAGAATTTCAATTTCCACATCCTTTTCATGCAAGAGCAGAGAACCCTCCATGCCTTTAAATAAGATATAGCCCACTCTATCTGATATCTACAAACAAATAAGCATTCATGTAAACAAAATCAAATTTTGCAACTGCTAACCATGACATGCAAAGGTAATATTTTTAACTCATTTACGCCCAAAATGGGACGGTCTAGGTCATGTTTGATAGGTAATCGGTCAAATAGCTAAAATTTAAATATTAGCTGTAGAGGTAATAATTTTAACTCATGTACGACAAAAAGCTGCCTAAAGTATACGCATATGTTTACTACATCATCAACAATGTTATTTTAAAAATTGATTATTATTTCAGTAAGTGTTTTGTGATTCTTTTAATATATTGATCACTTAAAAGATCAAAAATATGAATAAAAAAATTGTTGGCAAGTCAAACTCAGCCAAACCTGCTTTAACCCATTGCAAAATGGCATATTTTGACGCTTATTAGGTGGTGCTTCAAATAAAGAAGCAACAATGATCAACTAGTTATGTTTGATCATCTTTAAAATAAAATAAATTAGATAATTAGCATGACAAGATACAGAGGGCTTTAACTCGAACAATTACTAATAATGATACTAAAAGTCTAAACATCTAAAATAGAAAAAACACTAAACTTTTAAATCTATGGACATTAAAGACCCATCTCACAATATGAATTTACCTCAGAAAGAGACTTGTTTGACACTAAAATAGGAAATGTGATGTATTCACTCATGACTATCTTTGCTAAACGAGAACGAACGACATCACTGCTAAATGCTCTGCAATGCTGAAATCCTATTACATTAAGTGAAGAATACCTGAATGGTAATATATGCGTATATAATTATATGAATATATATATTAATAGGAGCAAAGGAGCTAACGATAACAACATATTTTATACCTTTGCTGAAGTGATTTTACTTTTTCCAACATAAAAGTAGAGTCCTCAATAAATGCACCAGCAACAACTAAAAACACTACATCTTTCCCACTTAAATCCTTTGTGATAGCACTTTTATTTAACCAGCAATGAGAGGGGCCTATATTAAGCCAAAATACTTAGCAGATGACATTTAAAAACGAAAAGAAATTGTTACAACAGTGATATCAGAAAAACAAGATATGCACGGGTTGCTAAAAAAGTTTATCATAAGGTTTCTTACTACTTATAATCATCCTGGATACACAAATGTCTGCATACCTTGTATAAGTTCAGGTTTGTAAATGGGGGTCTACACTGCCCACATATATATACATATTGGAGAAAGTATGCATACTGAAGCTAGGATTTGTAAATATAAACTAAAAAAATTAGAAACCTTGCTAATTTTGTGGTCAAACTGAAAACAAAAAAACTTACCCAGTATATTCCCACTTTTCGGTAGGGTCTGGGGGAAGAAAAAGAAGACAAACCTTACCCCTATCCTAGTTAGGATTGAGAGGTTGCTTCGAAGGAGTCCCCGTCTCAAAGTTATCGTTTGAAGTTAATCATTACAAATTTACAACGTTTTTAACGTTATCTTCACAAAATAAGTAAAATAATGTTAAAATTAATGCAATTTTACTTTTTCCCTTTGAGGGCCCACAAATGGGGCTTGAATAACAAATATGAATATTGCCAAATTTCTTTAAGTGAATATATGTACCCAAGAACTACAAATATGTCACAGACTCACAAGTATCATCCTAAAGAAGATAGTACGTGCAGATAACCTGAAAGGAAATATGTAATATAAAAATCTCTTAGGTTACAATTGATATGGGTCTGAACGTTTGCATTTTGTTTTACAACATAAGTTTTTTATTGAGAATTTAGTATGTTGGAAAGTTTAAAAATTGGGATGATACTTTGATCGGTTTACAGAGTTCATTTTCTGAATTTGGATAATACTAAAGCGGGAATAAAATCACCAGATAATCAGAAGACATGCAAAACATACGTCTGATGACACAAGTTATTAGGCAGAGAGTATGGACATAGACATGCAACCAGAAACACCTTGTCTGGGTACCAAGTACCTTCATAAATATAAGTTTGTGAAATAGGCCAAACGACCTAATGAACCCAACTACGGCAGGGAAGCCTTTATTCTGGGTGTCGGAATGAAAGGCAACCCGGCCAGAAACTTCAATCAATCCTATGGCATTAAGAAATCTCTAATCAGAGGCATTAGCAGTTCAACCTATAGGCCTATAGGGACAACACCAAGCGGGGAAGTCGGTTTCAACAACAACCCGAAGACTTTTCACTCTAAATTGATTAAAATAATCAATTAGCTTGCTTACTATCTATTAAGATAAGTATATGATCTGAAACCAATGACAATGCAGGATGACAACTGTCATAAAAGATAATCAATTGCACATCTACAACCAATCTTAAAACTAATGATGCGTTCTACCTTCAATCTCATTTAGACTGGATCTCATTAAGGTCCAAAACGAATCAATCTCCAATTGAAGCGGTTTACATGATTCAGGTACAGTTGAAAACCTGATAGAAACTGTCATTGGTGAATTAGGAAAGCAAAGCAATTCCGTATTGGTAAACTCGAAAGGGAGGAGGAAAAAAAGGCAGGTTTACCTGTGAGTATGTTGCTTATATCTTAAAACACCATTATTGATTTTTTGGCATGAACGTATAACAACTGAATTGGCAATCCATCTGGATGTTTGATAGTTCCTTAATATCTGGTAGCATCTACCTGTAAGAAATATTAAAGGAAAATATTCAGAATTCATAAATCAATCGCGTATATTCGGAAATTTGAGCTCGAATGCGCATGACAAAACTGAGATGCGAAAACATCACCTGAAGTTCGTAACACCATCGTAGAACTCGTATATCTGCGTACAACTTTTATTTTGCCAAATTGAAAACAGCCTTGAGATTTGAAAACAGAGATCGAATTCGATTACAAATTGAAGCCACTTTTGAACTCACAAATGAATCGCAGCTATGTTGTGTACAGCCGCGCAGGTGCATAAATCAAAAGAAAAACTGTTCACATACAAAGAAATGCAGAGTAGCACTTGAAAACAGATCTTAGAAATAATTTCTATGAATCGCACCCTTGCTTCTATGCATATGTTTCACTAAACCCATTTCCTCATAAACCCTAATATTAGACGAATAACCTCCAATTTGTTCACGAACGCTAACCGAACGGATATTCTTGTTCGTGTTCATTTATTATTTACAATCAGTTCATGAATACAAACGAACACGTGTTATTTAAACTATAAAAATCAACAATTTCAATCTCAATAATTATAGATAATCATTTATATAAGAGTAAATTACGGTTTTGGCCTGTGTGTTTTAAGTGTTTTAACGTTTTCGACTCAAAATATAATTTTCTATCAATTCAGCCCCTGCGGTTTGACAACTATCGGTTTTGACCCCTCAAACTTAATTATTATAACGATTTTGGCCCAAAACCTAACTATGGTTGAGGGCCAAAAACGTTAGTTGTCTAAACCACAATGGCTGAATTGATAGAAGAATTTATTTTGTGTCGAAATAGTTAAAACATTTAAACCACATAGGCCAAAACTGTAATTTAATCTTTATATATATAAAGTTAAATATTATACTATTAAACTAAAACTGGCTTAAATATTATTTATTAAATTAAAAATAAAAAATGTAAGAATGCACAAAACACATTGAATGAATAAAATACAATAAATAAACATAACCGAACACAAACAAACTCAAACGAATATGTAACCAAACGTTCAAGAACACAAATGAACGAACACGACCTCTATTCATGTTCGTTCCTTTAACTAAATGAACGGAATTTCTTGTTTCTGTCCGTTTATTTATTAAACAAACGAACATAAACAAACTTCACACCGAACGGCTCGCAAACTGTTCGTTGGACATTCGGCTCGTTTACAGCCCTGCAAACAACCCCGGTATGTAAGACTTGAACCCGAAAATGTAATCGATAGCACGAAGTTGCAAATTAATCCGTCCTTTACACGTAACTTGTAGACTTCCCGTGCTGCCCACGAAATTCCTTCATCCAGGGGCGGTCCAACAGTTTTGGAGGCCCTAAGCGAAGTAACAAATTGGGGCCCTGTATCTAGGATATGTTATAAAGTATTAACCATTTTCTTTCTAATTTTTCTCCATTTGTTAGTTTTTGCATATAAATAGAAGTATTAAAGTTTCATCAAGGTTTGCACGTTTATTAGCGTTTGTAAGGTCATCAAGGTTTGTGTGTTCATTAACGTTTGTAGGTTCTTAATGTTTGTAGGTTCATCAATGTTTGTAAATTCATTAACGTTTGTGGTTGTTACTAATTTTAGTAGTGATCCTTTTAGTGATTTATTTAAAGTTTATTGTTTAAGTTTTTTTTTGCTGTTTTAGAGGTACCTGATTCGTACTTTCGTTATGGTTTGACATATAATCTAATTTTTTAAGCCCTATGATAAATCAATAACACAATATATAATCATATCAAGCAATCTAATATTCAAATAACTATTAAAGTAACATCAAATATTCAAATGAATAATAAATCAATAACACAATCTCATGCCTTGCACACTATATAATCAAATCAAGCAATATAAAATTCAAAAAAGTATTAAACTGATATCAAACAAATTAAATGAAATTAAAAAAAAAAACACGAATCAGGTTAATAGAATTACAAGGGCAATGAATAATACCTTTAAGGCTTTACCAGTTATATTAGAGGCTTAGAATGATTCTAATAAAATGGCATTTTGCCTAAATTATTTAGGCAAGACTCAGCCACAAAAGAGGCAATTGAGCGACGAGCAGAAGTAACCGGAGATCACTGACCAGAAGCGGCCCCAGCTGGCGATGAGCAGAAGGTTGTGCCTTATCGAGTTACTGTCGGATTCGGATGACTTGAAAGCTCGAAGCACTTAACGGCGTCAGCTTACCCGGTCGAAGACTCGAAGTTCAGACTTTAGATTAACCTAAGGGATGACTCACGGCTGTGCAGAAGGCCAGAAGGGTTAACACTGATTCATGAAGAAACGTCGAAGTTCGAAGGCTAGCCGAAAAGTCGAAGAGATTGGGTTTCCCGTAAGCACAAAGGGAGATTGATATGCTCGATCGTCTCTTCGTCTTCTGCTTGGTAGGACCAGCCAACGAGTTCTTTTGCCTTCTGGCTTCCGCTAGTCTTCACGCAAGAGTCCAAAATAACCTAAAAATATTTTTTCTTTTTCAGAGATTGGGGGCCCTAGGATGTTGGGGGCCAAAGCCCTACAGCTTAATGGGCCGGCCCTGCCTTCATCATTACATATACCAAAGAATGAAAATAATATTGTATGTATTTTTCTGAAAGGCAAAGGCACGATAGTGAAAGGCCGGTAAAACTGGGTGGGATTAAGAATCGAGCTCAGAACTGTGTCTCTTATCACTTCTCCGTACATTTATCTTACCATTATAACAAGACATCATTGGTAATCTCGTATATTAAAAAGCGAATATAAAATCATGTAACACGGTTGTCATTCATGTAAAAGTTTAATGTATAGTTGTTGTAAATTAAAAAGAACCCGTAAAATTTTGGTAAAGAAATTTAATTTATATAAAACAAAACAAAACAATGCGTGTATTAGTACAAAAAGAAGTAAAGTATCATTAACCTATCTAATTTAATTGTATAAAATATTTTTATAAGATGAGTAAAATATGCATTTGTTATGTTTTATTTATTTATACTTGTTAAAGTTATGTATATTATTTTTATGATGTTCTTTTGTAAACAAATTCAATTTAATGTTCGTAAACACGTTAAAAGTTAAACAAACGAACACGAATAATAGTTTGTTCATGTTCATTCTATTCATTTACAGCCTGATCATCGGTGATAGATATTCGATCGATGTTCTCTATTTTCCTCTTCTCACGCTTCCCAACCCTCAATTATGATTCAAAGAATACTACTTAATTTTTAAATCAAAATATTTGAGATTCAAATAAGGTGAAGGTTAAAGTTTTCTTTTGAAAAAATGTTCCATTTTACCAAAATATACAAATTAAACATAAATCAACCAGAATTTTCATCATAATATCATTTAATTTTTTAAATTATTCCTAGATGACTAAATCATATGAAAATCTAACTACTTAACAAATAAGCGATAGGTTAAGAGTTGTTGCCAGTGGCGGAGCTTGGGCAAAGAGGGGGCGGAAATTTTTGAAACCCAAAATACTTGTTAATTTTTTGAAGCCATGGGGCGAGACCGCGATTTTTAACAAAAAATAACATTTCGGACGAAGTAAATTTACATTAAGGATGAAGAAAGAGGGGGGCGGTCGCCCCCCGGCCCCTATTAACCTACGCCTCTGGTTGTTGCCTATATCAAATATTCAAGCCCGTCAAAGACAGATTGTTAGAAAATTGTTGTTTAATTAAACTTAAAAAAATACAAAGAAATGTAGCAAATAAGCTTATTAGGATGTGAGTGATTGAGTATCGAGTTAAATTAATAATTGGTAATTAGACTTCATCATAGACAATGTATATTAGATTACTATGTTAGTACCCCGTGTATCATACGGATTAAATAAAGAAATATAATGAATGATCATAAATGAAAATTTGTAAAATATAAAATGATTTTTTTTAATATAAGACACGATTTCAATTTCGTGTAATTTAATATTTTAAGTATTAAAATAATAATTATAGTTTGTTTTTCTTTATACATTGTGTTTCAAATAATTGTTTTTAAAAATTTAATAATTTATAATATTTTTTTAAAAAAAAGTGTGTTTTTAACATTAATATATTTTAATGAATAAAAAAGTATTATTTATTTTAAAAATGTATAAAAAGTATATTTAATATTTAATTTTTTTTATTTAACGGTAATGTTAGGAAAGGGAGGCGGTAAATGAAAGTTGGGATGTTCTAGAAACATGTCATTTGACATTGAAACATTTATTTATTATTATAGTTAGATTTGAACATTAGTTTTGGTTTCAAAATGGTTTTAAATTAACCTTCATCAAAATTTCATAAGGGTCGGTGACAAAATTTATTAGGTGTCGGTTAAGATCGGATCGTACATATTGTTTCAAAATTTTAGAGTAGATATTTATTCTTTTTGACATAACTCAAACCTTTTATTAGAAGTTACTTTTAATTTTAAAATAAATCTGATATATGCAATTAAAAGAGACTTATACACTCCACCAAATTAAGTCCAAAACTCCCATTCCTATCGGAAACATTAACCGTGATTAATTAGGCAACGCATGGATCATGGATAGATTGATTGCCTTGTTGATTCGATTCCTTTGATTATGAACATGAACATATACGAAAATCAATAAAAGAACATAAATTAGATAAAAACTGTGAATCCAGTAAATATGTTGTTGATTCCTGACATCGTTCCTGAGATGATTCTGGCCGGGTTCCCGTTTATGGTGTACGATTAGGATGGATTAGGAGAGCTCTAGGGAGGTTCACGAATTTCTCTATAATGAGGAGAATTCGTTTGTGATGTTAAGTGTGAAGATTGGCAACCATCATTATGAGACTTAATTTTCCTTTTATATACATCTAAGGGAAAACCTTAATTAGGACATTAAGGGTAATTACGTTCATCAAGTAATCACCTATCTTAATGGGCATTTAAATAATTGATCAATTAGATAAATAATCATGAAAACATATATTATTTATTTATTTATTTATTTCCAACATGCACAGGCCTCCATCGGTGATAGATGTTCGATCGATGCCTCTACTTTCCTCTTCTCCCGCTTCCCAACCCTCAATTATGATTCAAATCACTTATTATATGTGCAGGTTTGTTTAAACTAAAAAAATAAGACATATCATTCAATTCTTATCGTCTCACATAACTAATTATACATATGAACGTCGTTGAACTCAACCGACTACAAATGAATTATCATCCGTTGAAATTCATCAAGATTAAATCATAACCCTTTAAATTAGGCGGTTACATCAATTTTGTGGCAGTTTTTCGGTTACCTACGGATCAATGACATGTGTTCCATGTTTTGACACATGTCATTATTGTATCATTATTGTTTTATTATTTTTTTAAATATTTAAGGAAATATAATTTGAATTTAATTATATTATACTACCTGGTCACCGGACGGTCGAGTATAAAACTAGTTAAGTAGGGTATCAAATTGATACTATCAATTTATGGGTTTTATAACAAAGTATGATAACAAGTGCTTTTTATGGTTAAAAGATTACATGATTTTTTCTTTATTTAGTTTTTATATCAAACAACTCCGTTGTAATTGACTTACAATATGAATTATAAAATATGTAATACGAAGAATCTAACATATGGGGTGGTGGCGCAGTTGGCTAGCGCGTAGGTCTCATAGCTTAAAGAGTGATCCTGAGGTCGAGAGTTCGAGCCTCTCTCACCCCACTTTATTTTTTTTGCACTGTTTTTTTACCATCTTTCAGTTTCTGCATGATCTAATCTCCATTTTATGAGTTTTCTGTTAGAAAATGAACAATATAATTTAAGTACAAGACGCCCACATGTTTAAAATTAGAAGCTTCTGCTGATGTTAAAATTTGTCGTGTATTACCAAGACTCGTCAAAGCTATTGGGCTGGAGATGAGTTCCGGTCACTATAGCACTGAACAAAAAAAACCAAAAGTTGTAAACGAAGTGGAAAAGGGATTGTTAGTTTGAGTTTAACTGAACAAAGAATAAATAATAATCCTTCAACTATGATTTTTCTGAGCTCGATTTCAACATATAATGAAGTCCATTTGTGTATGTAATGGGTTTTTTAAATCAATTTCGAATGCTCTGATAATGTTCTTATTTTATGAACGTGGTCCTAAAAAAAACTTCAACATCAACGAAACTTGTATTGATTTATTGTGGTTTTATTCTCAAGTCGCTCAAATTCTCAACTTTTATTCTCAATCGTTCAAAGTCTTTAAACCTTCTAGAAACAACGATAATCTCTCTCTCCTATCAAACGATGGTTATCGATGGTTTCACGCACTTTTGGTTAAAAATTCGAATGGGATTTGGGACATAGGTCAGGAGGGCTTTAATGCCCACAGTTAACGACAGTTTTGCATACATTTGACTAAAAAATTTTAAACAAGTATTTGAGACGTTGCAGGAGCGTTTTTAAGGTAGTTGCATTTCATACTCATGTTAAAAAATGTTTGCCAAAAAATTTAAAAAAATGTTTCCTCATTGACTTCCCTTATGATAGATTTTAGGTTTGAGTCTCTTTATGTGCAATTGGCAGATGAGCAAAGGACTTTCACAGGGTTGGTTTTCTACTAGATGATAAGGTCAAATTTTGTTCATTTGTCAAGTGATGCATGAATTAGTGGATAAAAAATTATAAAGTGAGAAAGTGACATTAAGAAGGATGCTTGTTTTGAATTTTATGTGTGTATAATATAAGGTGTTATATTATAAGATGATTACATCACGATCAAATAAGCATAATAATACTGTCAAGCTAATTAATTTTATTATTTGCTTTTTAGCATACTTTACAAATAAAAAATTTTATCATTGAAAGCGAAGTTTCAATTCTGTTTATATTTTAGTTTATATATATTTTTATTTTTTTTGTCAAATTTTAGAAAGATAATAACGATATAAAGGTTAGCAAGATAGTTGTCATTTCAATCCACAAAAATCTCAAATACAACTGAATGCTTAATGTGTTCTCTTTCTATCAAATATGATTTTATAATGTCATATTTATTTTAAAAAGTATCATACAATATTATGTTTTCAGTAGTTTATCATGTATGGTTTTCCTTATTTTTTGGTTGCTTTGATGAAGTCGGTTTTTTATTATTATTTTTCAAATTTATATGTGTGCTTTAATATTAAACAAATATTATTTTTGTTTAAGGCAAGTGGAGGCTCTTTTGCAAACAACTAATGATGGTACTTGTCTTTTAAGCGTTTCGCTACACTCTCTGGTCTTGTTGGTACTTGAATCTTCAATATTATGGTTATTGTACATGTTAAGCATCATTTTTTTCTTTTCTATTTTCTAATTTCTTCTTATACGCTCATACAATGAAAAACATAATTTGATCATGTTAGTTTCATGAAAACATGTCACAATGGTATACTAATTTCAAGAATAATATGAATATATTGTTACAATCAACCAATTGATAATGCTAATCAGCAGATAGAACTAATTTACAAGATATAACTTGAATCAAGACGTCAAAAATAGACATGGGAGCCAAATTCAAGCTGACCGGCCGGTTGAGCCGGTTCACCGGTCGGACCTGGAACCGGTTAACTGCTCGGACCGGATTTCAGTTTTTTTTTTACTAAAATCCAAAGAATAAAACATTAAAACTAAATCCTATATTTTTTTAACATGAATATGCTTGTTTAAACATTAATTATATGTGTTTAAACATTAATTATGTTTGTTTAAATGTGTTTATAATTGTATAATTTTTATGCTATCCGGTTCTTAAATCCGGTCCAACCGGTTGGACCAGTAACCAGTAAGACGTCCGTTTCGATGTCCGGTCCGGTTCTGAAAACATTGGCCGTAACACCTTCAATTTGACGACTAATCAGGGGAGGCCTTAGATCATTGCTTGTATTAGACCCTCAAGATATAATTGGTCAAAAACATCTTTGAACAAGGACACTATAAGTGGTCTTCAAATCTGCCACAAGCCCAGCACTATGAGCAGCCCATATATAATTTACACTGTTACTTGGGTTAGGAGCCCAACAATTTGAGAAAAAAACACAAGAGCTATTATTAAAAATCAACACCTGATTGTCATTGAATTAAAATAGAAAATAGAGATATATTTCAACAAACAGTAAATTATATTCCGAATGGTTGAGTTGTAAAGCAAGACATACATTCTTTGGTTATTCCCATAATAAGTGGCAAGATAAGTTAGGTTGGTGATACGCGATTACGTGCAATCTACATATATTATAGAAAACTTCAAAAGCATAACACCCAAGACCTATTTATACCAACGTATGAAAGCAAAATGGTCCAAATTTTTTTTTTGAAACGACTATATTTTAAAATATAAATGACCGGTTAACCAATTTTCCACGGCTAGGATATCAATGGTTATAAAATGCTACTGTTTAAAATTCATAATTGATTCTAACCAATCAAAATAACCGCTTTTACATAAGGTTGTTTTAAACCATTTTTTGTTTTCAGAGGATAACCGGTTGGGAGCTGACAGTTATTCGAATGGCCAAAGACCAAAACATATTACCGGTTTCTGAACAGTTGTCGTTTGATTAACCGACTTTTTTGCCATGTCTACTAGCAACTACCCTTGTCACGCATTCTCCATGTCTCCATGCATTATACACCTCTATTATTTCATGCATTCCCCATGTCTCCATGCATCATACACCTCTGTTATTTCATGCATTCCCCATGTCTCCATGCATTATACACCTCTGTTATTTCATGCATTCCCCATGTCTCTATGCATTATACCCTTATGAGTGATTTAGGTTTCAAAACTCGTTGCAATTCTTTTAGCTATAAAGAACTTAACTCTATCATTTGTTTCAACGAATATCCTATTATGTGAACATGGTGGATGAAATGAAAATGAATGTTGTATATGTAAATTATCTTAGGAGGGAAAAGTTATTATGAACTGCATAACTGAGTAGTGTACTGAGTTCAATCATTCGTCACCCTCACCATCTCGTGCAACACATCTTTTAGATAGATTCGTGAAGGTAAATGTCCTTTTAATTTGTTATTTCTGTAAATTTTGTAGTAAATCATGTCTCAAATGCCTGGTACATATCATGTAAAATATTGATGTTTTTATTACAGTACGTACATTGCGACCGAGAGTAATCTAAAATTGTGTTGGTTCATGGGGCTGGGTCATTGGATGCTACGTCAAACACAAGGTGCTGCTTGCACCTCAAGAGGATTGTTCTCATTCTCATTCTCATTCCATGGGTCTTTTGAGGTGTCGGCCTCCAATTGATCAACTACGGGAGTTTGTGGTACCTCATATATATGGAGGGCCTGATAGATTAGATTCTTCATCCTCATGGAGAGGGTTTACATTTTCAAAAAGATGATTTGAACCGCCATGATTCCTTGATAGATATTAAACGTCTTATTTCATACTTACAATTAAACCCTCTTTGGTAGATCCTAACACGAATTATGTACACTACACAATAAGGATCACAATCATTGGAGATGGAGATGCATCCTCAAGAACGATTTTTATCAACCAATTGATAATATTAAGCAGCAATCAGAACTGATTGACAAGATATAACTTGAATCAAGATGTCAGAACCAATAGGTTCGATTACAAGAAGATATCACATATACATTAGCCACAATCATCTAATTTTATCATAAAAGAGTGTAATCAGCAACATAACAATAACCAAACTAGAGACACCTTATACAACTACAAAGAGAGGCTACTTAAATAAATTTTTAGTAATAGAAAACAAATATGGAAAACACTAGGAAGATCAAGACAACTTCAAGCAAGAGAAAGATGAACCCAACATCTTCAATTTTACGACTAATCAGGAGAAGAACAAAAAAAGGCCTTTAATCATTGTTTGTATTAGACCTTCAAGATATAATTGAACCAAAAGCACCTTTGAACAAAGACGGTGTAATATTTTCCACCCTAAAACTAATATATCGAGGCTTATGAGCAGAAAACGGCAGGGGCCGGGACAGCCCGGACCCCTTAAAACCTCCGCCACTGCTCTTGCTCCTCCAACATCGTCATCCTTCGGCCGTTTTTCACCGCAGTTTGGAACCACCGCTCTGTTACCAACTGCCAACTCATTTCTTGGGCCGGAAACAAAGGATGCATCATCTTCAGGGCCATCCATGATAACAGCAAGAACCGACATCTCGTCATCTAATGGCGCTTGAACATTGGATGAGGCATCGGGCACAAGAACCGATGGAACTTCAACTAGGTGGTTCTCGTCCTCCCCAGATGGATTATTTGAGTCACAAGCCTCCACATGCTCCACATTAGGAGGCGGTGGCACCTCACGTGGAGACCCAGTTCCAGATTCGTTATCCACAGGGTGATTCGAGTAACAATTTTATAAATTGTAATAAAGAATTACATTTATTGAATAAATTATGACGTAAATTGAAATTTCCATCTATGAGTTTATATACATATATGTATATACTTATAAATCTATATCTATACTTTATAATAAAGGAAGATGTTTTTGCCTATGTGTCATCACCACATCAACTTTACCTATAAATTTGACACGTGTCATCACCATATTCATTCTTAAATCAAAAGAGACACATGGCATGATATAATTTAATATGATTTATATTTTCACTATTAATAAATTAAATTTAAATAATAAAAGCATAAATTAGGGCTATTTTTTCGTTTAATTCAACAGGATACCTTGACCTCATTCTTTTTTCCCCTTCTCATTCGGATGGCATCACTTCCATTACGAAAATTCTACTGCAACAATATTGATTTGGAAACCCTAGAAGTTCTTTCCACTTTATCTCCTTCATAGAGAGTATTGATTAAGGTATGCTTATATTATCAGTTCATAATCGTTTTTATTATCGATCGTATCTCCTTCCTTATTGTCTGTTCATATCTCCATAACAATTGGTTTTTGTTCATTTCACTTTCATATTGGTACGACTTATTGTCATCATAGATTTACTAAATGTGTTTTAGTATCTATATAATACTAATTTGAAAGCCTGAATCACTAGGGTTACGGTTTTGAAAATATGAACGGTGCGTGGACGACGACGATGATGATGAAGCTCGAATAGCTCTGACTCTACCGGTGACATGATAACCATTATTATATAGTTTAAGACGAAGTTGAAGAAAGCCATAGATGATTACTGATTGCATGGGTGAACAAACATTGTTAATGCTATTAATTTGAATTTTGGGGATTTTATTGTTTTCCATTTTGTTTATCCAATGTCATTTAACTTAAATGTTTACAGGGCAGACTATGTGAAATTAATTTTACCACTTGATGGTCAAAAATCTAAAAAGGAAGTCATTCAATTGATGGGTATGGCATCTTGCTATTTCAAGTTCGGCACAAATGATTGTATATATGCTACCGGTATCCTTATTACTACAGTTTTGCTTCATATTTTAGATTATGTATGTATGTTAGCAATTTTTGGTGTATGTATGCAGAATTTTTGGTGTATCTATGTATATTGATTAATATACAATAACTGCACATTAATTGGATGCCAAATGGTTAAGAAGAAACATTATATTCTCATGGCAGGTTAAATCATCTTATTTTATTTTAATTTTTTAATCTTAATTATGTAAAATGTTTATTATTTTTCTGATTTGTTGAGTGTATGCAAAAATGGAAAGCAAAAACGAAGTCATTCAATTAATGGCATGATATCTTGCTGTTTCAAATTCAGTACAAATGATTGTATATTTTTTATTGTTATGCTTATTTCTGTAATTTTGCTTCATATTTCATATTATGAATGTATGTATGCAATTTTTGGTGTATGTTGCAAAATTTTATATTTACTTTTGTGTATGTATTTATGCAGAATTTTGGGTTTAAAAAATAGAGTCAGCAATTTTTGGTGTATGTTTGCAAAATTTTATATAATTTTGTATGTATAGTTTGTATTTGTATTCATAAAATGTAATCGTTTATTTCATACCAACAAGTTTACTTCAATCAGCAGTTTGTTACTTGAAATATATAGTAATGATTCAATTACAAGGGATAAACACTCGATTAGGATGGCTTTTGTTGGTGAAGCAAAAGATTGTAAGTTTGGATAACGATTTATTTAATTCAAGGCTTTGATTCATAATTGATATGATCTTTTTTTACTTAATGGCTCTGTTGCACACTTCATAGTTTTATAATCTGAATGAGTGGCTGCATGAAGTTCTCAATCTTATTTATGCTTTGTGTTTAACCTGAAGTTCTCATGGTTTGAGAATAAGTTCTCACTCTTCTTTGTGCTCTGTGTTGATTGTGAAGTTGTAATGGTTTGATAATAGTAAATAGGTTATGTCTCTGTTTGTAGCATGCATACAATTAGGTTCTGCTAATTGTAAAGCATCATGACCTTTTAAAATATGTTATTGACAATTAACATTTGATTAGTAAATTTGTCAATGACATTTGACATGCGTTTAACTTTCTAATTTTTATTAAAACACTTAACATATGTTAGTGTACACATTGTTATGGATTAGGCAAATGGGCTCACCGGATGGTTAGATAACATGTCAAATTGAATTATGTTGTTATGGATTTGTGTTTTTTTAGTGAATATGATAATTATCAATGGTATTAAATTTGCATGTATTAAATGGGCAGGTTATTTTATATTCAACTTTGAAAGAAGAGAACTTCTCTTTACGTAGAGATCTTTGGCTAGACCAGTTAACATACCAACTAATGATGATGCCTCAACCGGTCTTTTTCGTTCAGTCTATTTTCTTTTTATTTTGCTTATTTTTTCTTTCATTAGACTTGTTATTAGTAAATTATAGTGTAAACTGACCCTTTTTTCCCATAAATGTGTTGAAATTGCAACTTGCTAGAAAATTAAAATTAAGTCTATGTATTCTAAATGCACTATAATATCTAATTACCATATTTGTGCATTTCTACATCTTGATCATCAAAACTCCTATATGCAGCGTCTGCATTACGAGTACTAACATGTAATCTTTATCTGTCTGTGTTCTGTGATTGGTACTTAACACATAGTTGCAATTTTTTTAATAATTATGGAGATTCAACATGTTGACCGTCTGGGAATGATACTAAAATATAAATTGCATTAAAAATCTTCATTTATTATAAAGCATAGATTATTAATATTAATTGTTAAATTATTAATTTTACTTGATAATTAAAAATTTTACTTAATAATAGGCAAATATTTAGCCCGGTAAGTTTAAAATTCATAGTATTCGAAATTTTAAACCTCAATATGTCATCAAACACAAATTAACAGTCAAAAAAAATTTAAATTCAAGTTTTTTTCAACCACATGACTTATTTGTTGCCTATTTTTACTCAGTATTTATCTTATTAATATTTTTTGAATTCCCTAATTATACTCATAAACACTATATCTATATAATCTATTAATCTTATATAATTTCAATCATCAATCTCTCCTCTCATAATTTGTTGTGTTAAGCTCTTATCATCTTGACTAGGTATTAACTAATTATTTTTTTCTTAAATAATATTTGTTCATATAATTCTTTACATATCTTCTTTTACAAATCCTTTTTCACATTATTAAGAGCAGGGATGCTTTATCGAGAGTTAAGAGCAGGGAAGGTCTGAAACTTCTAATTTTTGATAAAGACGGTAATGTTACTAACATGACGACCAATGTAGTATACAAAGAAGATTTATAATCTGTATTTGTGATTGTAAAATGTATTCGTTTATGATAAATTATGTAATTCATTGTAAATATATTTTATTTGCATTATTATTTTTACCCAATCCCGTGTAACACACGGGTTTTTAACCTAGTATATATATATATATAAGTATAAAAAAATTAATAAATTAAACGTAATTTAATACACACATATATATACATATGTATGTAACTAAGTATGAAAATTATTTATAACTAGGTTTATTCTTCCCGCGCTTTGCGGCGGGTTATCACGGATTCACGGTACACTTTCGATAATAGGTATTATATATCATTTGCAGAAGCATAAGTTACATAGCAAAACTAAATCTCTTATCACGAACTCAATACAAATTTTTCATAAAAACATTAAATCATACAAAATCTTTACAAATATGTTATAAAAATAACAATTACTCGCAAAATTTGTCTCGCCGGCAACCAATCGTTTAAATTAAAAAAATTCAAATCTTTAAACAAATTTCTCAAATTAAATTACTTTATCTATGTTTAGTAATTTTAAAAGTTAAAAAACTTCTGATGGTCAAAGTCTAAATTTTCAAAACGTCATTACATGGATCAGACACATAAATAATATAATATAACATGTGTTCAAATAGGAGCATTATATTATAATTTTAAAAACAAAAAACAAAACAAAGAAATTATGTTCAAAGTGAGAAGACACAAAACTTTACTATTTCTTTTTCATGTTTTTTAATATATATAATAATTATACAAGTTAAAAAAATGAATAAATAAATAAATAAATAACAAATAAATAAATAAATTTGAATTATAAAATTTAAATAAAAGTCACAAATAATAGCTTTAATATTTTAATATTTTATTGAAAAATTTTTAAAATTTTAAGAAATATGTTTTTTTAGTTTAAAAAGTTACAAATGATATAATTAGTATTTAATATTTTTTTTGAACAGAAAAGAGATGCATTTAATAAGAGAAAAAAAAATGAAAATATGTAAGCAAATACTTTAAAAATATGACATATATATGTTAAATTAGGGGCGTACCCACACTTACGTATGGTTGCGGCAAACCGCCCCCTTGGTTTTATTTTTTATTAAAATCTTGACCGATCCTTTGAAATTTGACTAAGGGATAATCTAATATAACTATGTGATATAGATTTCTTTCATGTTCTTTCTGCGTGTACGTTTTCTATGTTTATCACCAACCAACAAGATGGAAGTTATAAGCAAGTGTGCATTCCATTCTTCAAAACTCTGCCCTTTGACCCTCAAACTCTCCAAGGGCGGAATCCTTGACCCCTTGCTCGGTTCGGAGCTCAGAATTCATTAACGAGTGTGCATTCTATGGCTCAAAACTCTTTAAGATTTCTTTATATCCAACTACACACTAAAGCATACAACATTGGATGCATATAATTGCACGAAAAAAAAGGAAAAAAAAGTAAAACGCTAAAACGATTTCTATAACCGAACCAAGTTCACCAACAATTTTTGCGTTGATTTATAGGTTTTGGTGAGACCGACAGTTTTAAACTTGTTTCTAAGGCTATCCATAGCGGCCACCTCACTGAAAATCTCTTCCCACCGAAATTTCCTGCCACGTCATCATTTTACTGAAAACCTTAAAACCACATAGTGGTCACCCCACCGGAAAACCTTACCCATTTGTGAGAGAGGAGAAAGTTGTGTGTGAGAGGGGGGAGAACGGGAGCGGGGGCCGTGGAGAGGGTTCTGGCGGGGTCCGCGGCAGGGGGTGGCGGTGTTCCCGCTTGTGGCCGCGGAAGGGCGGCGCCCAGCAGAGGTGGGCGGGGTAACGGCTGCGGCCAGTCTAAGTTTTGAGGAACAACCAGTTAAAGTAAAACCATTTATAGGACCGATCTAAAATCGGTGAACGGTTAATTTTTAGAAAGTAGATGTCGCTGACTGTTGGAGTCTAAATATCATAACACATTTTATAAAATACCAAATAAATACTTTTATTTCATTAAATACGCAGTGGCATAGGTTTTATTTGTTTAATATTTGTCAAATCTGCATTTTAAATTCGATTTTCATTTCGGTGAAGTGGTTAACGAATATACATTTTTTGATTTTGTTTTTTATTTTTGGGTAAGCAATTAAACATTGAAGAATTTAAATCACTTGATAGAACGAATAAACATGTTGAATCCTTACGTAGTTATTTCCGCCAACTTACTCAAACTAAAATTATTTTGGTTTTAAAATGTCAACTAATGGGGGTGCTCTTGTTGTGTATGCCTTATTTTAAAAAGTGTTTCTGGGTCTACCCAATCAGTGGCGGATCCAGAATTTTTTTTCAATGATGTCACTGTGTTTGTATGTTTTAGTTTTATAATACCAGACTTACATTTTTCAGGTTGGTTTTACCATTCGGGTCGGGTAATGCACATCACATATTAAAAAACGATCAAATAAGAATCGTGAATAGAAATTAAAAAACACATAATATACATTCGATAATCTTTACAAACTAAAAATATATATATATTTATAGTTTTTTCTTATGAGTTTTCATTTTCTAAAACGTTGCATTAGATATTCGACTCAAAACTTGTTGGAATAACCATTTTTCAATATAACATATGCAAAAATCATTCAGAAACTCATCTTCTATCTTCTTATACATTTTCTTTTTCACATGCTTCATTTAAGAAAAAAAATTTGAATACTAGTCATTGCAATCGGTGCTGTCACTAATCCAAAAACTGACGCTGTCACTTAAAAACTCCGTTCATAAATGTCCATATACGCAAAAAGAAGCGATGCTGTCCGGTGACATCAGTACCGTTAGTGTACCTCCGCCCCTGTACCCAACTCGGATGAGCCTCTTACTTTCAGTGGGGGATTCAGGAATTTTTTTCAGTAGGTTCACTATTTCAGACGTTTCAATTAAATAAAGCCGGACAAAAAAATTTCGGGTCGGGTTGACAGTTTGAGTCTTGTAATGTTTATCATATAATAACAATGTGATATATTAAGTCAATTTTTTTAAAATTAGAAAACATTGTCATTTAAAGAGTTCGGATGTACAAAATACAATTTAATTTAAGATTTCTAAGCTTTAGATTAAGCAGGAGCCAAGGGGTCACACGCCCTTGCAAATCCAAGGTGGCGGTCCCGCTGGCTAGTAAGCATACATGTGTCAAGGGGCAACATCCCTTGTAGTGTTCGGGGCAACATCCCGAAACCTAAACGAAATTTGCTAAGTTTATATGACCAAAATTAACTTGATTCGAAGTTTTAAACACCAATAACTATCATTTTGTTTGACCAAAAATTGATTTTAACACGATCATATAAAAATCTAAGCATTGATTATCGAGAATTCTTTTTGTTTCCTTCATTTATGTCACTTCATAATAATATATGTAAATCTTTTGTCATATGTGTTTAACTGCTTTAGAAGCAATCATTTACAAGATAAGCTGAAACTGACCCTGGTGAATTTTTTGTTTAGCTCCTTTTTTGGTGGCAAGAAATAAAAATCAATTCTTGTCTTAAACTTGAAACTTAAAATTGTGCCATAAAGCAGAGTAACAGTTTTGAAACTTAGGGTAGAAGACCTCTTCAATCGGTTCCCACACATCAGTTATGCTTATTGAACTGATGTTAGTTTCTTGATGCAATCGACGGATGTTTCTCTGTTTAAAGTTCAGAAATCTTATTACTTCTGCACATTAATCTTTCTTTAAAAAAAAAAAAGTTATAGAATCAGGGCCGTCTTTGAAAATTAAGTGTCATGTGTGAATGCTAAAAATGGGCCCGTATATGTGCGTGTGTGGTAATTAATTTGTAATTAAATATAAAGTGAGTTAATTTTTTTTGACCTAAATTTTAGATTATAATGAGTTCTTGGGTCAAATGTTTAAGAAAAAAAATTTTCTTTTAGCTTTTATAAAAATTCATAACTTAATTAAATATATTTAAAAAATAGTAAATTATATGTGTTTGTTGTAAAATAAATTAATATATATAAGATATACAATTTTTTTAAAAAGAATTAGGGCCCTCTAAAAAAATCAGGCCATGTGTGGATAAACCAAATTCAATCAAATAAACCGGTTATAAAACAAACCAGTAAAAACCAAGTAAACCGATCTAAATAAACCGAATTTCTACCGTATATATAATTAATAAAATAATAAACTTAAATATGTGTTAGGTTTATCGATTAACTGAATAAACCGAACAAACCAAATTCAAAAAAATTTTGGAACCAACAACCGAACCGAAAACCGAAATTCAAAATTCGGATACGGTTAGGAACCGAACCGAAAACAAAATTCAAAATTCGGTTTGGTTTTTTAAGTTACGAATACGGTTCGGTTTTTGGTTTTGAACTGTTTTCAGTTTTTTGATGCACCCCTACTTTAATATTTGAATTCGCTATGGGCCCTTTTTTTCCCGGCTCGTCTTGGACAGGTTAATTCTTAGGGCTACCCCTATTTGTGAGTGTGATTTGATTGCACAAAGTATCGCATAGTGTAAAAGAACTTGTTCGTTCGGTTAATTGAAGGTTTTATACGCCTTTCTATTGGTTTTGAATCCCGCGTACTAGTTTGTAATTTGGGGATTTTGATTGATACAAACGTTAATTTGATTAACTAGTGATAACAGTCAATTACTGCATTCAAATCCTTGCTAAATACGACTATAATCGAGCTGGAATACACGTAAGTCAAGCAGTGAGCAAAACAAGTAGAGATGGGCAACCAAACCAGTTTGAGTTTTGAAACCGGTTCCCAAACTGACCCGAACCCAGTCTTGAAACCGGTTTGGCCTAAACCGATCTCAACCCGAACCGAACCGGCGGTTTAATTAGTGATAAGAGTCAATAACCGCATTCAAATCCTTGCTAAATACGACTATAATCGAGCTGGAATGCACGTAAGTCAAGTAATGAGCAAACGGTCACACGCGTAGAGATGGGCAACCAAACCGGTTTGAGTTTTGAAACCGGTTCCCAAACTGACCCGAACCCAGTCTTGAAACCGGTTTGGCCTAAACCGATCTCAACCGGAACCGAACCGACGGTTCCTAAACCGTATGGGTTTTGACCGTTGTGAACCGAACCGGCCCGAACCGATTCCCCAAATCAGTAGAGATGTCGAATTACTTAAAGGATCACTTGAATGAAGCAGAAAGGATAAAATATATATCCTCACTTGAAGGCGAAATGGGATACGAGAGGGAGGTATTAGAAGACGAGGTCAAGGCGGGAATGTTGGAAGGAATAACCGATGAGGAAGAAGCCGCATATTATGAAGCATTAATCAATAGCTTGGGTTCGACGGATGAAAATTAAACGTCAAGAAATGAATGTTTTTATTAAGTTATTATGTTTTGTTTATTTTTTTTTTACAAATTTACGATTTCTTTATTTGTATTTTTATTTTTCAAGATAATGAAAGATTTTATCAAGTTTTTTATGTTTTGTGTTTAAGTTAAGTTTTGTTTAAAATTGTTAAAAAATAACCCAAACTAGTTTTGAGAACCGGTTTCCACCAAACCGTTTTTAACCCGAGCCGAATCGGTTCCAATAAGTTTGAATAAAACATCTCTGAAACCGGTTTCTAAACCGGTCCGATTTAAGGCCAAACCAGTTTTATCTTCTCAATTTAAACCCGAACCAGTTTGTATAAAAAACCGGTTTGCACACCACTACACTGCACACGAGTGGGTAGCGGGTCGGTGGAGTTGTGAAGCAGGTAAGGAGGAGAAGGGTTTAGGGAAATTGCAGCTTTGGTCCTTTTGGTTTTTATCACTTATAAATAGTTTCATTTTTCATAATTATAGTCCCTTAACTTTATAAAGTAAAAATCATAAAAAATTATAATGAGTGTTTATATGTAATGTTTAAATATTTTTAAAAAAAAATTAAAAATAATTTATATTATTTTGTTAATATAAACCTGAGTTTTTTAATTTTTATTTTATTTTTTAATAAAAATCAAGCTTTAACTTTTAAGGTTATCTAATTATTTTTAAACTATTATCCTTTACATAAAATTTATGGAATCATATTTTCAATTATTATTTAAGTTAAAAATGTTTTCTTTTTGGTTTAAGAATATGAGCTTTTACATATGCATCGTATTATAATTCTAAGTTTTGACTTGAAGATTTGCAATTATAAAAAATGGTTGTATTAATCCAATGAGATAATTTGTTCAATTCCGTATATAATAAACAAAATTTTGGGTTACAAATTGGAGGAGGTTACACAGTCGACCAAACTTGAAAGTGAACACTCGAACTAGTTGGCGACATCATTATGAGGAAAAACTGATCAAAATCCCTATCAGAATCCTTGAAATTTACTAGATCGCGCTCCAGGTTATTCGTGAGCTACTGTTGATTCAATTTAAATCAATGTGATAACGTTACAGGTAATTCTGTATGCCATTTGATTCGTTTATAATCTTAGATCAATAGCCTTACGGGACTAGGGACTCACAAACACTGAATTAATCGAATTGGATTAGGGTTCTTCATGATTTCAAGGGAAATTCGAAAACGAAGTATATAACCCATTTCGAGTAAACTCAATCAACGTATCCTCATCCTAGCCTAGCGATAAGACGCACGGCATGGGAGGGGGCCCGAGCTCGAAACCCGGCAGGAGCGTAGTAAACTGGTTTTTGGCTCTCTGGTACTTCCGGATGGTTTAGAAAAATTCCATTTTTTTCCTAACGTTTGGTAAAATTTATTTTCAACATTCTGAATAAGGTTGACAAAACCGTTCTCAATTGGTTTCACAGATTTCAAACGACGCGATAAATGCAAATATAAAACATGAAAACAACTTGTTTAACAATTGCTTTGATGATTTAAGCATAACATTTTTATATTTGATGTAAAAAAAATGATAAAGTATAGCCTATTAATTTTTATTATTTTTAACAAAATATAAAATTAAATAGTAATTTTTTTGCTAAACAGGTCTAAAATGTTTTAATAGGTACCTATTTTGTCAGCTTTAATTCTCAATATATTATATATATATTAAAAACCAAAATGTTGTTGTCAGAGGAAAATTACTGTTCCTTTTCTACAACTTGAAATGCACCATGTACAACTCCTTCAACTTTTACCATTTCTTCAACCTTCTTCTGCTTTAGATATTTCCTTCTTCTGCAAAATTTTGTGGACCGCCTCCTACTTCTTTTGTTGCTTCAAAATCTCGACTATCTTGCTCCGATGGCGCCCAGTTAAGCCTCATCTCACCGCCTACCTCTCTCTTTCTTGGTTCGATGGCTTTGTTTGGTGACACCGTTGGTTCGATTCCTCTATTACATCCGGCGACCAACAATCGCCTTTCCCTCTCCATTTACGAACTTTACCCAGACCATCGGAAATGATCTCCAGTGGCGATGGGATGGTAGTTCTTTGTCGGTGACAACTGTTATACGCGTGTATCCTGTTCAAAACCACAGGAACAACATACTGGGCGGAGTTTCCTCATCTTCAGAAATTTGAACCTTTATCTGAACTACATATCATCAGGTTCCATGGTATGTTCACATCCGCATTGAAGTTTTACATGTTTTCTTTTCTTTTGCCTTTTTTTTCCGTTCATTCCAGTTAAGCTTTTCGTGTTTCGATTCGATGTTGTATAAGAGTTTGATAGTTTCATTATTTGTTGAATATAAGCCCCGAAAAAGGAAAAAAAAATTGAATTCCTCCGTCGTCTAAACTAGCCAAGTCCTGTGGTGGAAACACAAGAACAAGGTTAACTTTTTTAGGTAATTTTTTTTATTATGTTTGAATTTTATATATATTACTTTGTCTGTTCAGATAATTTTGTTATGCATTTTGTCAAATTTTTTTCATATTGAACATGAATTTTGTAAATTGGAGATTACATCGTGAGTTGAGCTTTAAATTAAATGTTAGTGTGATATGAATGCAGAAATGAATCTTGATTATTTGGGTTTTAGTATGAATTGTGTCATTGCGTTGTCTTATGGTTTGTGTTACCATTGCTTTCTAGGTATTCATGATCATGATCGAACAAGAGATTATGTGAGATATAGAGTCTCTTGGTGTTGTCATGGTATTGTATTTTCCTTCAATAAGTTCTTGGAAATTGGGTTAAAAAATTCAGCACTTCTATATGCTAAAAAGAGTATAAATACAACTATAAATTTTGGTCATTTGTGTTTAAAAAAATTGCCATTTTATGCGATAAAATAAGTATAAATGCAACTATGAATCTAGACTATTTAACTTTAAAATTAACACTTTTATGTGTTGTTGGATACAGGTGAACCAGATTAAACAGTTTGAATGTATAAAAGGTTTTTATGTTATTATTGTGTTACTATTTTGTTAGTTGTTTGCTCATGTCTTTTTTGGTAGATTGACTTTTAATGAAGTTGACTTAAACAAATTCATGTCTATATGATGAAGCTGACAGTTTAATTTAATTATAAAAACAACATATTGTTTTAACCAACCAGCATCAATAAAAGTTATCACTTATTGTAATACGAATGAATCAAGTGTTAGTGATACATATCTTTAAATTGAGATGCATTTTAAGGCTTGATCAAAGTTGTCGATTTCCTACTTTTGGACTTCCATTGACTGCATACATTCAGTCTTTAATTTTTGGACCACTTTTTGTGATAATTTTTTTTTTCAATTCGAGTAACTTCTCTGTTTAGTTATTGATTTTTAGATTTGTCTCTGTATTGTTCTAGGTTTAGTAACCTGTAATTACATTTGGATAACACATAAATCAAATGATTCATGCATGCGTTTAAGCTAGAAAGTGTAACATAGTTATTCAAATCCTATCTGTTTCAATTGTTAACGCTTATGGATTTGATAATAAATTGATGCAAGTAGGCTTCATAATTCATTATCCTGTGATTTTTAACTTATATTATCAAGGCCTATATTAAATGGCAATTTATTTTGTAGGTCAAAGTCATGAGGTATGAATCATCAGGCATAGTAGACCGGGTAACTGCATGCCATTGTTACAAAATAGGTAAATGGGATGGTTTGCTTGCTTTAATCAGCAAGAGTAGAAGGATTAAGTGTTTTCCATTAGCAAATCGCCCAAAAAATATACTAAGTGTGTTTTTTAAAGTAACACTCTTTATCTGTAGCGTTTATGACTAAATCGAATAATCATATAGTGTTTGTAAAGGCTATTCATGGTTAGCATGACCCAACAAATTAACAAATCGAATTATCGTATAGAAATTTGTGGTCAGCATACGTTGTTTGTGAGATGTACTTATTTCTATATTTCCTTTGGAGCTATACTTTATATTATACTTATTAGTATTATTGTTATTGCTTATCTATAATCCAATTACACTCTTAGTCTTTGGTTGTTAATCAATGAAACTGTTTGATGTTAAAAAAAGCAAACAATTGTTCAATGCAAGAAAAACATTGGTGAAAGAAATATTATAAAAACAATTATATCATCTTCTGTTTGTGTTACACACAACAAAAACGGTAGCCTGGGCCAACACTTTAACCAACATTTCAAACTCTTTACAACTTTGAGTTGCTCCATCCCTTCCCTGTACAAAAGCTTGAACCAGGCGCCGGTTCATAATATAATTTAAAACCCAAAGTTCTACTTGCATTTATTTGAATATTTGTATTTAGATTATCGTACTCAAACTACATCTTATTGGATACTTGATCATTAGGCAACAAGTACATAAATCTTGATTTCTTTAGTGACAGATAATTTTCACAAGCTGGCTCTACTTATAAGGAAATTGAGGTAAGTTTTGCCATCTAAAAACACATTTTGTGTATCACTTAAAGTTAAAATGATCACATCTCACTGTTTGTTTGGTAATTTTATAAATTTTTTATTGGTTTCTCTAAACTAAGAGGCATTTTACACGTCTTGAATCCAAATTTAGAATATATTTGGACAAGCGCTCAGATGATGAAGCATTTCAAGGTAATCATAGTCGTTCAAGTCAAATATTCCATACAACGCAAGTATATAACATAGTTTGTGTAATATAGGAAATTTAATTTTTTGATTTCTGATTGCGATTAGAATTACGTCCCGCCACAAAGCGCGGGTCACGCCTACTAGTTGTTTTGAAAAACAAAATATTCTTATATATATTTATTAATTCAGGATCATCTAAATTAAATGATTTTATATTCTTTGAAAAGATATATCTATTTTCTTTTAAGATAGTATGCATTTTTATAATTTACATTTTAGAATATGAGTTGTCAAGAAATAAGTTTATATAACAAAATTCTTCATTTTGTTTTTGTAAAACATTTAATCGAACAAATTTACATGTTATAAGTTGGTTGTTGGTTAAAAGCACATAAATAACATGTTTAATAGGTGTGTATGTATAAGTAACAAAGAGTTAGTATGCTATGTTAACAAAAAAATATAATATTTATATAACTAAACATATTATTACCTAAATCATTATCACAAAATATGAAATCATAAATAAATTCATCTGTCTAATTAACCAAAAAGACATTTAAGTCATCTTTGTAGTTGAAAAAATAAAAAAAAAATTGTAGATAAATCAATTTGATTATGGTAAAAAAATCAAAAGAAAAACAACCAAATATATGTTTTAAGAAAGAAAGAAAAATTGAAACCTTAAATGGGTTAACATGTCGACCCAAACATGATCCATTTTATAAATGGTCAACTTGAATACAACCGGTTTTTTTGAACGAGTTATACCCATCAACCCAAAACTTAATTATTTTCATGTCGTATTTGAGCCATGTCATGAATTAGCCCCCTAATCACAAGGCGTTACCTATTTACCACTCGATTTTTGAAAAATGTAAATACTATAAAAGTATATTCTATATATCATGTAGGGTTGTAATCGAGTCGTGTTGAGCTAAGCCTGGCCTGCCTAAAGCTCGGCTTGAGGATTTTCAAGTTGAGCCTATGGTTGAAGAAATCGTTAGTCGCTAGTCGGTCGGCGAGGTAGGGACTAGGGATTAATCGGATTGGAATTTTTGGATAGAATTTTTCAAAATTTTATATATACACATACAAATACACACATTAATATAAATGTAATACTTCAAAATTCAAATATTTTTCTAATAAACTTAAAGATAATAAACAAAGTACTTAAAAATTCAAACATTAATATAAGCATATTTGGAAGTCGACTGAGACCGATCGTGCGCAGCTGCTTTTTAACCGATCAATCGTGATTTTGGGAGTCGAATGAGACAGAGAAGAAGAAAAACCACAGTTTCGTTGGCCTTGGACCGAAATTTTTGGCCTAAACATAAAATTATTGCCCTGTTGACCGATTTTTTGCCTTTGGACCGATTAATCCGACTAGGCCCGATTAGTCCCGACTGGCGCTGACTAGCAATTTTTGAACCGACTAGGCAAAAATTAATCAGCTTAGGACCGACTAGCGATTAATCCCGATTAATCCTGATTTTTACAACACTGATTGAGCCCGAGCAATGAAACCCAATTCAGATGTTCCTCCCCTCATTCAGACTCCATTCCAAGTCTGAACCATTCAGACCTTGGTTCAGACATTGGAACCCATTCAGACATGTTTTTTTTCCCCAAACAAACGGTCTGAATCTGAATAGATCCAAACAAACAGCCTCTTAGGGGCTGTTTGGTAGCATCTGAATGGGTCTGAATCTGAACCATTCAGATTCAGACCGTTTGTTTCGCACGTCTGAACGAAAAAAAACGTCTGAATGAGGCTCTGAATCATTCAGACATGAAACAAAGTCTGAATGGAAATTCCCGTCCTCCCACACGCTCCTTCCCGTCGCCTCCCCCACTCCCTTCTTCCACCGCCGTCTTCTGCCTATCCCACCGCCATTCACGATCGTAGCAGGCTTCGACGACGAGAGGCTCCGACGATTGAGACCAAGATCGATGGCGATTCTGAATCACGATCGATGGCGGTTCTGAACCACGATCGATGGCGATTGAGACTGTAGATGGCGACCACGACGGTAGATGGCGATGCTGGTGATGAGGTGGAAGAAGGTAGGCTCCACGACGGTCGCACAGCTCCTCCTATCGCGACAATCGACAGCGATTGAGACCAAGACGGTCAATGGCGATGCTGGTGGTGAGTTCGAAGACAGGAGGCGGAGGAGGACGAGTTCCACGACCGCGACGGGAGGTGGGGTCGACGACGGGAGGTGGGGTCGACGACGGAAGGCGGGTTGACGATGAGGGACGGTGGGGTTTGTGAGATTAGGGTTTCAATTTTTTTTTTATCTTATTCTATTCAGATGTATGAACCAAACAACATCACTTAACCATTCAGACCTCTTAATCGTTCAGACATCTTAACCATTCAGACCTTAATCATTCAGACCTAACCAAACGGCCCCTTAGTCAATAACATGTCTGCCAACCCTTAAAAGTTCAGTTCCTTTTGTTATGACTTTAACATAGACACAACAATTTATGTAGGCAACGGACACAAAATCAATCAAATTGAAAACAAATCCCACTAGAAAAAACAAACTTTTCATGATTAAGATTATAAAAACCAATCATGATTGCAGAACATGTATAGAAAGGGGGTTTATTTTAAGATTTTATACAAATAGAGCATGAAGTACACAAACTATTCATACACCGAACTGGAACATAAACATAACAAATGTAGCACATCATATTCAACGCACCATGCAAGATATTAATGGCAATGACTGTCCTTCTAACGTGCAAAGCTTAGGATGTACTCTAGCAACTCCGCCAAGCTTCACAGATTGTTAAGTTATAGTGATTGCAATGAGACCCTCAAAGTCAATTGTCAATAGCTATTAACCTTACAATGCTTGAACAAAACGTAAGCACAGAATAATAATCAACGAAAACATGATAATACTCAATACCTTGTACACAAACACACAAATGAAAATCTACTGCTCCTGAACAAAATGAAGCCTTCTCATGGCTAAGATTCCTAAACTATTCAATGATAGCAGGACTCCTAGAAAATGTATTGTGTTGAACAACAATGACCATGACTCACACACAAAACTTAACATGATATGATAGAACCATATACAACCTTATATAACCCCCAATAACAATTTTTAGAACACTAAACGACAAAATGCTGTAAAGATAAGTAATGAAGGCAATTACACAATGAAACCCTAGATCAATCCAAACCACAACAACTTAAAACACTATAAGAACACAATGAAACCATCTGCATCATCGCAAAATATCATGAAGAATAAACCAAAAATGTTTCAAACCACAAACGATCTAAACCCTAATCAACATGAAAAAAAGTAAGATAATATAAGGTAAGAAATAATGACTATAAATAAACATCAAATCGTTTGCATCATGAATCATTAAAAAAAAATTGATGAAAACAAACCCTAGATCAATGGAGAACGAGAGAGATGAAAAGATGGTGTGAGAAAATTCTGGAACAATGAAAAGGAAAGTGAGATTTAGGATTGGATAAATGGGTCAAAACTCAAAACCGGTAGGATAATAACTATTGATTTTTGTCCAAGATCCCCTATTCTTAATGATGGCCCAAACCCAACTTTAGGTTAATTTAAATAACTTTAGGTGAATTTAAATAACTTTTAACTTTAACTAAAGACTAACACGTGCATTTTTAACCAACTTAATAATTTTAGTAAATATTGGAAAGTTTATAATTTTAGTAAATATTGGAAAGTTTATATGCAAAATAAATGTATTATCGATGAACATGTTTATTTTAGCAAAGTTAATTTTATTAATAATTCATAAGTTATACTTTTATATGTCACATATATTGTGTTTGTTTACAATGCAGAGAAATATGATTGTCATTACGACATAAAACTACCCGGCCAACGGACGGGTATAAAACTAGTTACTTGTGATGGTTGTAGAAACAATGCAAACCGACCGCCGTGAAGACTATTCTCTGGCCAATGATTTGAACAAGTTGTGTTTCGTGTCTTGCATTCTTGCCTTTCCTTGAATGCATATGTAATTTTGCATTATGTAAGTTTGGAAGTTTCATGCATGCATGATTATATATAATAAGTGATTAAGTGTGTGTGTGTGTGATTATTGTATTTGTAAGTATAATTAGTACGTATATAAGTTTCATATATGCATCATCTATGTTATTTACATATGATTAGTGTGTTTGTGTGCATGATTAGCATATTCGTAAGCATGATTAGTATGTATGCGGGTATCATTAATATTTATATCTTTGTGTACGAGTTTTTGTATGATTAATATGCATGTATGTGTATGTATATATATGTGTATGCATGTTTATGTTTCTAATATTAAATTGTATGTATTATTTGAGACTGGCTGCATAAATTTATTTTATTTTGTTATGTGAGATTAACTTCAATCTATTTTTCATTAATAAGATACGTATACCGACCTGTAATTAATTTACATTTTATCACATTAGTTTATGTATACATGTCATTTACATTTTATTTTATTAGGGTAATGTTTATTTCGGACAACCCCCGCTTTTTGAATATATATTGTATCTAATAGACACTATACACATTACAAGCCCGGTAAATGATGGGTAAACGAAATCGTAGAAACAGACTAAGTAAATAATAGTTGCATGATTTATTTATTTTTTAATCTAAATAAGTCAAAATAACGAGAACCTGTTTCAGTTGACTTAATTAGAACATCCAATTGTTAGTTTAAATAGGTTAATATAATATAAACCCGTTTTAAAATACTTAAAGTAATATATTATTGCAAGTATTTGTTGATATTAATGAAGTTTGATTGAAATTGAGATATTATTGGTAGTCTTGTTCGGTTTAATGTATGTTTATTTAAACTTGGAAATTTAGGAACCAATTCTGTCGAATTTCAACAAGACTTGATTCTGTTAGTTCATTTCTGTCGATATTATTGGTACTTGTTGCATTTTGTTAGTTCATTCTGTTAATAAAAAAGTTTTGTTTGCCGTTAAAAAAAAAAAGTTGAACTCGAGTTGACACAAGAGGAGTTTAAAAGATACTCCCATGAATATGGTGATTCATTGTCGATTTGTTGGATTGAGAGTATGAAGCATGCTTTAGATCAAAGGTAGGGGTGTTCACGGTCCGGTTTTTACGGTTTTAAGGTTAAACCATAAACCGAACCGTTAATAACGGTTTTTGAATATTGAAAACCAAAACCGAACCGTTGAAAATAAAAACCGAACCAAACCGAACCGTTATCAACGGTTTGGTTCCGGTTTGGTTTGCGGTTTGGGCCTGTTAAAAAATAAAAAGAAAACTTACTTCTGAAAAAAATCTTACGTCACGAACTTGTCCAAAACTACAACATGTGAAACAAACATTAAAAAATATGTAAAAAGTACAAGTAGCGAAAAATAACTACTATCAAAAAAACATTACAAAACCATCAAATATACAACTTACTATTCAAAAGCATCATAAATATGACCTCATGTGAAAAAACATTATGAAAACTGTTCTCCAAATAAGTGTACGTAATGCCAAAAAAATATATGTCCAAAAAACATGCGGTCTAAAAACAAACAACTTAATTTCCAATGTTATAAAATTTTAAGTACTAACCAAACAACTAACAATTTATTTAAATAGTACATACACATCTAAATACCTATGAAAATCAAAATAAAAAAAACATTGTATATATATATATACACACACGGTCCGGTCCGGTTTTTTGCGACCGGTTTTTGTGAAAACTATAAACCAAACCGTTCATTACGGTTTTGGACTTTTGAAACCGACCGACCAAATGTTTAAATAAAAAACCGACCGTGAAACCGAACCGATGACCGGTTTGGGCGGTTTCGCTGTTTGGAACCGAACCGTGAACACCCCTAATCAAAGGTTTAGGCATATAAGAGGTGTTGCTCATGTTTGTGAGATAGAGGTGCACAAATTGAGATTCTTTGGAACCGGTTCATGACCGGTTCTGACCAGTTCGGGTTTTGGCTGGCTCTAGTTCTAATTTGTCTGAAAAATGGACCCGTTTGTACCCATCGGTTAACCAATCTTTCACCGGCTAGGATATCATTGTTTTAAACCAGTTTTTGTTTTTAGAGATAACCGGTTGGGAACTCACAATTATTCGAATGGCCAAAGACCAAAACATATTACCGGTTTCCGAACATTGTCGTTCGATCAACCGACTTTTTTGCCCATGTCTACTAACAACTAACGTTGTCACGCATTCTCCATGTCTCCATGCATTATACACCTCTATAATTTCATTCATTCCACATGTTTCCATGCATTATACCCTTATGAGCGATTTAGGTTTCAAAACCCGTTGCAATTCTTTTAGCTATGAAGAACTTAAGTCGATCATTTGCTTCAACGCACATCCTATTCTATGAACATGGTGGATGAAATGAAAAAGAATGTTGTATATGTAAATTATCTTAGGAGGGAAAAGTTGCTATGAACTGCATAACTGAGTAGTGTACTGAGTTCAATCATTCGTCACCGCATCTCGTGCAACTCATCTTTTAGATAGATTCGTGAAGGTAAACATCTTTTTAATTTGTTATTCCTGTAAATTTTGTAGTAAATCATGTCTCAAATTCCTGTTACATATCATGTAAAGTATTGATGTTTTTATTACAATAAGTATATTGTAACCGAGAGTAATCAATTTAGATGTCGGTTCATGAGGTTGGGTCGTTGGATGCTACGTCAAGCACAAGGTGCTGCTTGCACCTCAAGAGGATTGTTCTCATTCTCACTGGATGGGTCTTTTGAGGAATCGACCTCCAATTGATCAACTATGGGAGTTTGTGGTACCTCACATGTATGGAGGGCCTGTCATAGATTAATTTCTTCGTCCTCAGGAAGAGGGTTTACATCGTCAAAAAGGTGATTTGAACCGCCATGATTCATTGATAGATATTAAACGTCTTATTTTATAGTTACAGTCAATCAACCAGTTGATAATGTTAATCAGCAATGAGAACTAAATAAGTCAAAATAACGAGAACCCATTTGAATTGACTTAATTAGAACATTCAATTGTTAAATGGGTTAATATAATCTAAACCCACTTTAAAATACATAAATTAAGATATTATTGCAAGTATTTGTTGATATTAATGAAGTTAAATTGAAATCGAGATATTATTGGTAGTCTTGTTGGGTTTAATGTATGTTGATTTAAACTTGGAAATTCAGGAACCATTTCCGTCGAATTTAAATAAGACTTCATTGTGTATTTGTTGCATTGTTTAACTCGAGTTGACACAACAGGAGTTTAAAAGATACTCCCATGAATATGGTGATTCATCGTTGGTTTGTTAGATTGAGAGTATGAAACATGCTTTAGATCAAAGGTATAGGCATATAAGAGGTGTTGGTCATGTTGTGAGATACAGGTGCACAAATCGGGTTTTTTTTGTAAGTGATTCCGGTTCTGGTTATAATTGGTCTGAAAAACCAAACCCGTTTGTACCGACCGGTTCGGGTATGATCAGTTCCAGTTCCGGTTCCAATTCGGTTTATCAGTTCTGGTTTCAATTTTTTTGTCGACCTCTATTGTGAGGCATTTGACACATGATTCGTCTAGCATTTATCCTTCTTGAAAAGGACAATTGCAAAATCTTATATTTTTAACTAAAATAACAATAGATATAGAAAATGTAATATGTGAGATTTTCAGATAATAAACAGTAAGTTTAATTTATAATATAATGATTTTTAATAAAATTAAAAAACTTGAATACGAGAATAAAGTGTTCTAATGGTACAAAATTGAAAAATCTGGAATTGAAACCCTATAGATTAATTATGTAAGATCGAGTTAAATTATTAAATTACAGCTATTTAAAATATTTTACAAATTTGGAAAAGTAGAAAATTAGATATTATTATTTTATTTTCATTTGCGGTTTCGTAACTTTAGACTCCTGTCGTTGTATGTGTTTTATATTCAAAACCGAGTGTTTGTACATAAAATTAACAATCTAAATAAATAAGGAAAATCGACATGCGCATTATTTCGTGTTTCATAAACCCACGTTTTTGTTTTTTCTTTATGTATCTAAATATCTAATTATGCCAAAACACAGTCACAATGCGTAGGAGACAACTAACTACTATATATATATATACTTGATTAGATTTAAAGTTGTTCAAAAAGCTCGTGGCTCGCTCAAAAAAAGATCTAAAAGAACTCGGCTCGAAAAAGACTCGGCTTGAAAAAGGCTCGGCTCGAAAAAAGCTCGTTAAAAACGAGCCGAGCAGAGCCGGAGCCAGGGTTGACTCGGCTCGAGCTCAGCTTGTGACGCGGCTCGATTTTTAATATATATATAAAGTGGAGGAAAAAAATTAAAAAAAAAGGAGTTGGCTCGTGGCTCGAGGTTTTTTACGAGATCGAATTTTTGGCTCTGAAAAATTTTTGCTCGGCTCGAAAATCCACGAGTCGAGCTGGAGCCAGACTTGGCTAGACTCGACTCGGTTCGATTACAGCTCTAATAAGATTGAAGAAATCATCAATAATTGAACAATGAAAATAAAAATAAACAGTTATCAATCACGAACCTAGGGTTAAGTTAAACTAAATAAGTCCCTTAGCCTAAAAAGCCTAAGAAGAATTTTGAGTCATTAGATCATTAATCAATGACTATGATTAAATCAAGTTGTTGGATGGTATTTTAGGTATGCCTACTTTTGTTGACTTTTTATCAAATTCCCCCATATTCTTTAAACGTTCATAACTTTTACATGCGAAATTATTTTTTTGAAAAAATATATATTAATAAAAACAAGCATTTTTTATCTTCAAAATTAATATATTTTTTGCTATAGAAAAAATTTGTTTTTTAGTTAATTATGTCTTTTGTACATGTCATTGTGTCTTTTGTGTAAGTCATTGTATCTTTTGTGTAGTTAATTGTGTCTTTTGTTTTTCTGCTCAATGTTGTGTTTTAATGAACAATTTAAGACATAATTAATGATATTGCATAACACATAATGTCAAGCAAGGATGACACAATGACGAGTATAAATAACACAATGATTTTTAAAAAAGACACAATTACCTCTAAAAAGGACAAAATGACGAGTCATTGTGTCTTTTGTATAGGCATTGTGTCTTTTGTATAGACATTGTGTCTTTTGTGTTTATACTCAATATTGTCTTTTGTATATACATTGTGTCTTTTGTATAGATATTGTGTCTTTTGTATATGTTATTGTTTCTTTTGTGTTTCTGCTCAATATTGTGTTTTCTAAACAATTTAAGACACAATAATGTTGCATAATGCATAATGTTAAGCAATGATGACACAACGACGAGTATAAATAACACATTGATATTTAAAAAAGACACAATTACATAGTAAAAAAGACACAATTATGTTTAAGAAAAACACAAAAAGATAACTATACACAAACGTTTAAAAAGACACAATGATAATAATTAGACACAATGAGCTGAAAAAATTTAATTTTTTATAGCAATATTATACTCATTTTAAAGATAAAAAAATGTTTGTTTTTATGATATATTTTTTTTGAAAAAATAATATCATATGCAAAAGTTATGAACGTTTAAAAAATGTGGGGGGAAGTAGGTATGACTAAATTACCTTCTAACAAACTTTCCCTTTAAAATTTTAAATTTTCCCTTTTAAATTTCATCTCATGATCTAATGGTCAATAGTTTTTCTTAGGCTTTTTAGGATAAAGAGATTATTTAGTTGATCCTAATCCTATATATAAAACCAGTAACACATAGACATGAATAAGGCTGTTCACGAGCCGAGCCAAACCGATCCGAGCGAGGGTATGCTCGTTCTCGGCTCATTTTCAAACTGAGCGACTCGGCTTGGTTCGGATTTGCATAACCGAACCAAATGTTGTGCTCTTGCTCGGCTCGTTTTAAAACCGAGTGGCTCGTCTTGCTTCGGTTTTGCTCATTTTTTAAAAAAATTAATGCAAATTGAAAATTTTTATTGTAGTTAAATATCAACATTCACATTTGACTCCTCGTACTACCGTATCCCCTCTAAATTTAGAGGCTAATAAGCAATAACTACCATAGCAAATTCACTTGGTCACATCCATGTATATTGGAGACGTAACATGATGTCCCAATTTCGAAAGACCGTATCAATCAAATTTAAGACTAAAGGAAACACTATTTAGTAGCAATGATATCAAGCGATGAATGCATTTTTTTTAAATTTTGTATGAATAGGAAACTCATATCAACATGAAAAGGCGAAGTATTAATAGAAAAATAATATAAAAAGTTTTGTATGAACGCAATGCAAATCTTCCTACTATAATAAAATAATATTTTTAGGTGTAATAAAAGAATATTTTTAGGTGACACATGTCATCTCCTAACTAAATATAAGAAAAGTTTTTCCGCCTCTCTCTTTTAAGTATTAATAATTTTTATTAATTAAATTATAGAACTAAAAGTTAAAAAGAGTATTTTTAGGAGATAATGTCACATTATGATGAAATTTAAAAAAAAAATTCATGCCTCTTTCCTAAAAAATATTAATAATTATAAATCTTCATATTAAAATATTTACTAATTAAATATAATATAATTCCAGTTATATCTTATATATGTATAATTTTTAAATTTTTAAATATATATTTAAAATTTTTAAATATATATTATTATTTTTATTTTTTAAATGTAGCATATAAATGTTTATACAAACATTGTTTATAACATATTATATTTATTCAACCTATGTAATACATGAGTTTCTAGGTTAGTATGTAATATGCAAGATTACTACAAAGGTATTGAAACCGTGTTGTATCATGACCTTATACAATTGTTCAATTGATATTCACAATGAATAACGGGTCGGTAGCTAGTGCTAGATACGTGTACTTCAACAAAAGTGGTGAACCGGTGAATCTTGCTAACATTGAAAAAGATGTTCAAAATGCTATGATGATGGCACGTTTAGTTGTGTGGTCTGGTTATCTTACCTAGTGCTATAAAAGATGCAGTGAAGACAAGCAAATTGTGTGAAGAGATCCCAAAAGATGAAGAGATTTGTGCAATTTGTCTTAAAGAATACGAACCCGAAGATATGATCCGAACATTAAGATGCAAACACAGTTATCATGACAAATGCACCACCAAGTGGTTGAAGAAAACGAGAGAGATAAATTGTCCAAAGTGTAGAGATCGTGTTTTCGTTTGGGATTTGAATAGTGCATCCTTTCGTATTTGATTGAATTTTGTTCATTTCTTATATATGTTATTTACTTTCAATTAAATAATTCATGTTTTCATTGTATAAAAACTAATTAGTTTTATGTTTTAATCGATACCTGTATATGTTAGATTGTTTTATTATCAAAAGATATGTGTTACTGTCAAAAATAAATCAACTGATTTCACATGATTAAAACTCAAAAAGTTCATGAAGAACTGAAAACAATAATAAAAAAATAAAAAAAAAATACAAAGCTTATTATCTATTCGATTCATGGTTGTAAAAGCTGTTACGCACTAGTCGGGCGGCGATGTACCGCATCGGGATTAATCGAGATTAATCAACGTTAGGCGGATTGAAATTTTTTTATGTAATTTTACAAATATTTATTATATATACACATTAATATCAATAATTTAATATAATACTTCTAATATATTAAAAAAATAAACTTAAACATACTAAGTTAGATACTTCAAATTACAATCTTAAACACAAAATTCAAAGTTTATAGATGGGTTTCGATGTTTAGTGGCAGGTTTCAATGTATCAAATGTTGGATATGATGTTTAAAGACACATTAAGTATTTGAGGTTGAGAAATATCTCGAATAGTCACTTCTCTATGTCTTTTTTACTCGAAAAAAGCTAAAAAAGCAAAAAAAAAAAAAAAAGGCCGTCTAGGCCCCGCTTAGGGCAAAATCTTGAGACATGTCTCGAATAGTCACTTCTCTAGGTTTTTTTACTCGAAAAAAGCTAAACAAGCAAAAAAAAAAAAAAAAAAGGCCGTTTAGGGCAAAATCGACAAGGTTTCTCGGAGCCTAGCGCCTAGACAGCCGCCTAGGCCTTACGACACTAATTTGATCTAGATGAAATATAACAATCGATTGAAGACAACATGAATCTTATAGAAACCATAGATCACAGACTACAAAGAACTCAAGAGACTTCTCGGATGAAGAGAGAAGGAAAACAAAACAAAAAAAATGATATCTTCAAAGCCAGAGTCGGAAATATTTCTCTTACACTTTTTAATCTAGCTCTTTATCTCCAATTGCATCTAGGGGTGTTGTCACACCCCAGGCCGGCGGGAACGGATCGGGTTTTCCCGTCGGGCGGAAGGTTCCCGGGGCGCGATATCTTGTGTGATAATCGAAATGATCAGATTGTTTACATGGCACATGATAAATAATGAGAAATGCTAACATGACATATAATATAGAATTACAAAGTTAAATTACACAGTACGTGTTCATAATTTAACTAAGTAAATCTAATCACAAAGAATCAATGAGTTTATATCTTGTATCTGTACAAGATATACAAAAGTGATTCACTGTGTCATCCCAAAAGTATGCAATCAAAAATAAGCTAGGTCTTCTAAAAGTTCATTAGCTTAATACTTGCATCTATGCATCTACACCTGTCCGTCACCTGAGAAAACATGCATTTAAAACAAAGTCAACACTAGGTTGGTGAGTTCATAAGTTTTGTAATTGAAAACCATTGAATTTATGTCAATTATGTTCATAATGTTTCACACAAATTGTATTGATAATTGAATCCCATGTTCACACAATGTCCTCTCCATGGTTGGATGTACAGATAATGTCTCATCCAGTCAAGCATGCTTATATATAGGGGCATACGAAAAGGTCAAGCCCAGACGCCACCCCACCACATGCTTAACTGCACTCGACACTACCTGTAATACAACGATGGATACCCATTTCCTTTCACCCATGATTTCCCGGTATATTTATCCACCAAGTAAATAGGAAAGAGATATCATTATCTCTGTTAACCATTCCTTATGGAATGGCCGGCATGTAAAGTAACATAATGAATAAAGTAAGAGACATAAAATCTCTGTTGGCTATTCCTTACGGATTAGCCCGGTATGTAATATAAATCATCAACCAAGTAAGGGACATAATCGCCTCTGTTAGCTATTCCTTACGGATTAGCCCGGCATGTAATGTAAACCAGTAAATCAAGTAAGAGACATAATAGTCTCTGTTAGCTATTCCTTACGGATTAGCCCGGCAGGTATGATAGCACCGCTCGTGCCCGGTAGGTATGATAGCACCGCTCGTGCCCGGTAGGTATGATAGCACCGCTCGTGCCCGGTAGTTATGATAGCACCGCTCGTGCCCGGTAGTTATGATAGCACCGCTCGTGCCCGGTAGGTATGATAGCACCGCTCGTGCCCGGTAGGTATGATAGCACCGCTCGTGCCCGGTAGGTATGATAGCACCGCTCGTGCCCGGTAGGTTCATTAAATTACCCCTAGCCCTAATGATTAGAGTTCATGATTTACCCAACTGACCTATGGTTAATGTAACCGGCACACTCTGACGGTTATAGGATGTACTCTAAATAGAGTACCAATAGGCAATAGTAGTACATGTAGGGATTGCCACCCCTAAGGTGTGTGCATGCGATATCATCCTCGATATCACAAGTAAATGTCTCAACTGTTATCTCAAGGTTACGTGTTCTAGTGATCTCAAACAAAGTGTCATAAGAACAAGTCTTATACACGATGTTAGTACTGTGTGAATGATCCTGTTATCATGAAATTACCTTATCATGATGATCATTCATGTCATCAGTAATTGTTATTGGCATGCTATCCCATGGTTTTCCCCGTTATCCTATCGTGTAAGAATAATAATCAGATGTAAGATATGTTCTTAACAACTTATATTATTCTATGGTGTTAATGGATCCTGATTCTAAGATAGCATGTAACATCCTAGCTATTTCGGTTATGATAAAGTCAATCAATCAAGCATGTAATGATAAATGATAATAACAATAAACAGTTATTATCTAAATCATAAAATGAGCAATATGTTTAATGAAGACTTTTAAGTAAATAAAAGTTTAGCATGTTTCTCAGTCCCGAGCTTTGAAATCAGTAAAGATTAAAAGAAAAGGGGCATATGAACTCACCTTGATGTTGTAGGGTTGACTTAGCTTAAAAGGATGAATACACGCGCTCTTGATTGTATTTGTTGTGTTCACGTTCCTGTATTGATTTCATGTTGTAATTCACGAATAAGTGTCAAGAGTAAATGGGTTCGTGTGCGTGTATGTGTTAGCCCCAAGTTGGCTATCACTAGTGAGCCGCAGTCTTTATTCGGCCCAAGGTTATTCTTGAATTCTCAAAACTTTGACATTACACGTTCATTCTTTGTAATTGTATTCTTTTCCAATTATCTTAGTAAATTAATGTTTTAAGTTTATGAATCACATTCAACTAGTATTATTTATCTTTGTATAAGTCATCTTTGCATTAAAATGTAATCTCAGGTACACTACATCTTGAAATAATTGTGTTCGGGTTGGTTTATTATGTTGTGTTAAGACAATTTATTAACGTGGGCCGAATAATTTCATTGTGGGTCGACTAGGATTTCGTTGGGCCTGAAGTTTGGGCCTAATCATGATGTTGTGGACTAGTTACTTGGGCCAAGGCACCCCCCCCCCCATGGGCCGAATATGTGTTTCATTGGGCCAAATTGTAAATGCCTAGACCGAATTGCAAGTTCTGGGCCTAATCACATAAAATCTTTGGCTGTGTTTTCAAGGGTGGTCGCATGAAACCAACTGGCCGAACTAAATATGTATGGCCAACCTGTTGGGCTACGTAAGGTTACTGGGCCAGTGTCCAAGTTGGGCCAACTAAAGGAAATAGAGTTGAAATCATTTACAGCGAACCCTTGGTTTAGTTGGGACCAAGGTTCGGCTAGAGGGGATGGTTCGTAGCTCTCAACAGATCCGACCAAGGCATGACCACCTGAAGGTTCGCTTAACTGGGTGGTTTCGTGCATGGCTTGGGTTCGTGAGTAATCTTCAAGGGTTTCGATCAGGATCAAGGGAAGGTTCGCCCGTTCCTTTGTGCATGGTTCGCCTGAGGATGCGTCTAGGGTTCGGCAAGCTTCACATCAAGGTTCGTGGTTGTGGTGTAGCAGCAGAGTTCGGCTGAGGGGTAGCTTCGTGGCACACAAGGTTCGTGAATGAAGAAGAAGGTTAGGCCACCCCAGAAACCTCACGAACCTGCTACTTTTTCCTCCTCATCGAACCTGCAAGGGCTATGGCTTGTTCCAGGGCTTTCCCCCATCCTTCTCAGGACCCGTACGAACCTTTGTGAAGTTGAAATGAAAGTATATAGTCGAGTTTAACATGGTTTTAAGCCGGGCATGTGGGTGAGTCGAACCTACTCTTTGAAACCCTAGTTTTCGTGATTTCTTTTCGTTCATACCTCGATTTTCAATGGGTAAAGCTTCAGATCGATTGTACTTCCTTGTAGAGGAGGTCGAGAGCTACGCGTGGACACCAAGAACACCCAAATCCGTCCACAAACGAGTGAGATATGAAGGATTTTAGGTGAGAAATGGTGGTGGAGGTGCTTGGCCGGAAATTGGCTAGAGAGAGAGAGTAGGTTGTGAAAAATGAGAAATTTACTCTCATATAAAGTATTTATATTACGTGTAGTGTCCGGGTCCGTTTCGGTCGCTCGGTTCGTAACTCGGTCGCGTATCCGGAAAATTACGCGTAATTTATAATAAATAATAATAAAAAAAGTTATTTTAATTAATTTGATGAGTTTCAAAATTGTAAAAATGTTAATTATTTTATTTTATTAAATTTATAATCGTTCGTGTCGTGTTTCGTTTCCGTTTCGTCAGATCGCGTCACTTACGCGCGTCTTCGTACAGAGCGCTAACTGTACGAACACGATCGTAGGTTTTACTTTCTGATTTGGTTTTCTAATTATCAGTTATCGTTCAGAACGTTAAACTCACAGATATGTTTGTGTGAATCGTCACCCACGCAAACACGCTGTCAGTTTATTATTCTGAAACGACACAGTAAATTACGTTTGAATTGTGTTTCCTCACTGTCGGACTCAACTAGACATCCTGTTATCGTGCTGCTTTCACACCGATTTGTCGGCCATCTGATTCCTGTCATATATGGATATCAGATCGCAACCGATTTGTTTTCGTTATTCGTTTGTACACTGTTGTTTCTCTTGAGTTGTTGTATTTATTGTATTTAAGTTTTCACTTAAACACATACAACTGTGATTTATTTTTCTGAGTTCTGTTATCATACGACTGTTTATGTACTGTATTTACACACAGTAATTGGTGAAAGTACACACACCGTACGGACTTGCCGGTCGGTTCGGTACTAGTTGTCACAGTCTCCCCTTGTTAAAGAAATTTCGTCCCGAAATTTAAACATCATTGTCGGGTACTACTTTTTCTTCGCCTAGGTGAAGATGCTTTGATATCATGTTTTTCTAATGTTCACATGCTTATGCAAAGTTGTGTTTAGTGTTTTCTCGAGCATGTTCGATGTGATACGGATTCGTTTTCAATCTCTCGACCGTACTACCCAAAATGTTTATGCTTCTGGGAAAGGTATTGTTTGTATGTGACCTAGTTCTTGTTAGGGAACCTAGGCCTTGGTGTATAGTTGTATAATGTGTAGACTTGATTTCATTGTTCACATCAATTCAGGAACATCAAGTCTACTAGAAGTGTAAGGTAGCTTGGCATCGCGTGCCATAGCTATTTGTATACACTCCCATGGCTGTATCTCATGATGTTGCATAGTTTCATGGTCTATAACGTTCACTATGATTCTTATGCTCACATGTTATTCCTGTTAGGAGAAGCCTATCGTTTCTCCCCTTGTTAGGATGGACTCATATATCGTCTGATAAGACAACATTGACGAACCCATTACTAAGATTTATGAATGTATCTCTGTCGTTTATTGTAATGACATGAAAAGGTCTTATCGGATTAGATGACCCCATCCCCGTCAGGGACAAAGCATCCGTTCCGATGATGATATTGACACCACTCGTGTCCATCACTTTGAATTCTAGGGCATGTGTTTGTTCACTAAAGGTAAGTGAACGCTGAGTTCATGTCATTTGGTGTGAGAGATATCCTAGTGTTGCCTGTGTGCGAGTAAGTTCTAAACTAACTCTAAGGAGGCAATGATAATCTATGCTAGTATTAAACATACAACTGCACAGATTGAAATGAAAAGCGTACCAGTGTTGGTGTCAGTGTTTTGGTCGGTTGCTGTTGCTCCTACCCTGTATGCACGTCCCCTCGGTGCTTGTCCTCTCGGTAGCGCCCTTTTTGGACAGTCTTTCGCATAGTGCCCTGGTTCCCCGCAGGTGTAACAGGAAATGCGATCGAGGTGTGCAGCGGTCTGTGCCACTGCTTGGTTTGCTCTGTGTTGAGCTGCTTGGTTTTTGCAAAATTGGACCCAATGTCCTAGCTTCCCACAAGAAGTACATTGTCTGCACCTTGCGTCTGGGTGATGATGATAATTGCATTTACTGCAAAATGGAGCCGTGCCTGAGTATGCTTGGTGGTTCCGTGGTGGTTGTGTGGGCACAGCTTGTTTGGTAGTGGTGGTCGTTGCGAAATTCTTAACAACCTTTCGTTTCTTGGCAAGGTGTTGTTCTGGCTCATCAGCATTACCAGACTCCTTCTTTAACATGCCTGAGGCAACCATCACGTCAGTTAGTGTAGCTGACAGTGTGACAGCCATCTCAAGTGTGGTTGGGCGTGCGGCAATCACATGCCCTTGCATGCAAGGCGGTAGTCCCCCGACATACCGTTCAATCCTTTTCTCTAGTGTGGGCACAATATCCGGTGCCAAGGTTGCCAGTTCGTGGAATCTGGTAGTAAAGGCCAGATGGTCAGCTCCGATCATAACAAGGTTGAGTAGCTCGGTTTCAACCTTTTTCAGTTCGTTCCTTGGGCAAAACTCGCCCCTTAACAAAGTCTTGAAATCCTCCCAAGGCATAGCCAATGCCTCATCTCTTCCTCTGGTTTGGACCTGGGCGTTCCACCAGGTTAGTGCTCGTTTCTCAAGTGACCCCGCAGCATATCTGACTCGGTGTTGGTCAGGGCATCCGCTAATGTCAAGAGTCGTTTCCATCTTCTCGATCCATTGGATCAAGCCGACGGCTCCTTCAGTGCCACTGAATGCTGGTGGCTTACATCCTACAAAGTTTTTGTAGGAGTAATCTTGAGGGTTTCGTGTGTTGCCACTGCCCTCTCCAGATGAGTTGGCGTTGTTGTTGCTGTTATTAGTGTTGATCCTGTTCATCATCTCGGGAATCACATCCCTCAGTTGACTAGTAAGAAGAGTGGCCAGTGCCACGGTAGCAGGATCCAATTGATGAACAGGTGGTGGCGGAGGAGGAGGTGGAGGTGGTAGATGTGGAGGAGAGTCAGGTGGTGTCGGTGTAGAAGAGTGAGGAGCAGAGTCCTGTGGTGGTAGAGGCAATAAACCAGGTGGTTGTCTTCTCGGCGGCATTCTGATCATAACCGAAAGAAAATCGGTTAGTGCAGTGATCAGAAGCAGAAGACACATGCAAATGAAATCCTATGTCACATGATTTCTATATGAGGGTCCCTAGGTTATAGTCTAGGCCAAACCGTTTAAGTAACATGACCTATATTTCTCTATAACCATGGCTCTGATACCAATCTGTCACACCCCAGGCCGGCGGGAACGGATCGGGTTTTCCCGTCGGGCGGAAGGTTCCCGGGGCGCGATATCTTGTGTGATAATCGAAATGATCAGATTGTTTACATGGCACATGATAAATAATGAGAAATGCTAACATGACATATAATATAGAATTACAAAGTTAAATTACACAGTACGTGTTCATAATTTAACTAAGTAAATCTAATCACAAAGAATCAATGAGTTTATATCTTGTATCTGTACAAGATATACAAAAGTGATTCACTGTGTCATCCCAAAAGTATGCAATCAAAAATAAGCTAGGTCTTCTAAAAGTTCATTAGCTTAATACTTGCATCTATGCATCTACACCTGTCCGTCACCTGAGAAAACATGCATTTAAAACAAAGTCAACACTAGGTTGGTGAGTTCATAAGTTTTGTAATTGAAAACCATTGAATTTATGTCAATTATGTTCATAATGTTTCACACAAATTGTATTGATAATTGAATCCCATGTTCACACAATGTCCTCTCCATGGTTGGATGTACAGATAATGTCTCATCCAGTCAAGCATGCTTATATATAGGGGCATACGAAAAGGTCAAGCCCAGACGCCACCCCACCACATGCTTAACTGCACTCGACACTACCTGTAATACAACGATGGATACCCATTTCCTTTCACCCATGATTTCCCGGTATATTTATCCACCAAGTAAATAGGAAAGAGATATCATTATCTCTGTTAACCATTCCTTATGGAATGGCCGGCATGTAAAGTAACATAATGAATAAAGTAAGAGACATAAAATCTCTGTTGGCTATTCCTTACGGATTAGCCCGGTATGTAATATAAATCATCAACCAAGTAAGGGACATAATCGCCTCTGTTAGCTATTCCTTACGGATTAGCCCGGCATGTAATGTAAACCAGTAAATCAAGTAAGAGACATAATAGTCTCTGTTAGCTATTCCTTACGGATTAGCCCGGCAGGTATGATAGCACCGCTCGTGCCCGGTAGGTATGATAGCACCGCTCGTGCCCGGTAGTTATGATAGCACCGCTCGTGCCCGGTAGTTATGATAGCACCGCTCGTGCCCGGTAGGTATGATAGCACCGCTCGTGCCCGGTAGGTATGATAGCACCGCTCGTGCCCGGTAGGTATGATAGCACCGCTCGTGCCCGGTAGGTATGATAGCACCGCTCGTGCCCGGTAGGTTCATTAAATTACCCCTAGCCCTAATGATTAGAGTTCATGATTTACCCAACTGACCTATGGTTAATGTAACCGGCACACTCTGACGGTTATAGGATGTACTCTAAATAGAGTACCAATAGGCAATAGTAGTACATGTAGGGATTGCCACCCCTAAGGTGTGTGCATGCGATATCATCCTCGATATCACAAGTAAATGTCTCAACTGTTATCTCAAGGTTACGTGTTCTAGTGATCTCAAACAAAGTGTCATAAGAACAAGTCTTATACACGATGTTAGTACTGTGTGAATGATCCTGTTATCATGAAATTACCTTATCATGATGATCATTCATGTCATCAGTAATTGTTATTGGCATGCTATCCCATGATTTTCCCCGTTATCCTATCGTGTAAGAATAATAATCAGATGTAAGATATGTTCTTAACAACTTATATTATTCTATGGTGTTAATGGATCCTGATTCTAAGATAGCATGTAACATCCTAGCTATTTCGGTTATGATAAAGTCAATCAATCAAGCATGTAATGATAAATGATAATAACAATAAACAGTTATTATCTAAATCATAAAATGAGCAATATGTTTAATGAAGACTTTTAAGTAAATAAAAGTTTAGCATGTTTCTCAGTCCCGAGCTTTGAAATCAGTAAAGATTAAAAGAAAAGGGGCATATGAACTCACCTTGATGTTGTAGGGTTGACTTAGCTTAAAAGGATGAATACACGCGCTCTTGATTGTATTTGTTGTGTTCACGTTCCTGTATTGATTTCATGTTGTAATTCACGAATAAGTGTCAAGAGTAAATGGGTTCGTGTGCGTGTATGTGTTAGCCCCAAGTTGGCTATCACTAGTGAGCCGCAGTCTTTATTCGGCCCAAGGTTATTCTTGAATTCTCAAAACTTTGACATTACACGTTCATTCTTTGTAATTGTATTCTTTTCCAATTATCTTAGTAAATTAATGTTTTAAGTTTATGAATCACATTCAACTAGTATTATTTATCTTTGTATAAGTCATCTTTGCATTAAAATGTAATCTCAGGTACACTACATCTTGAAATAATTGTGTTCGGGTTGGTTTATTATGTTGTGTTAAGACAATTTATTAACGTGGGCCGAATAATTTCATTGTGGGTCGACTAGGATTTCGTTGGGCCTGAAGTTTGGGCCTAATCATGATGTTGTGGACTAGTTACTTGGGCCAAGGCAACCCCCCCCCATGGGCCGAATATGTGTTTCATTGGGCCAAATTGTAAATGCCTAGACCGAATTGCAAGTTCTGGGCCTAATCACATAAAATCTTTGGCTGTGTTTTCAAGGGTGGTCGCATGAAACCAACTGGCCGAACTAAATATGTATGGCCAACCTGTTGGGCTACGTAAGGTTACTGGGCCAGTGTCCAAGTTGGGCCAACTAAAGGAAATAGAGTTGAAATCATTTACAGCGAACCCTTGGTTTAGTTGGGACCAAGGTTCGGCTAGAGGGGATGGTTCGTAGCTCTCAACAGATCCGACCAAGGCATGACCACCTGAAGGTTCGCTTAACTGGGTGGTTTCGTGCATGGCTTGGGTTCGTGAGTAATCTTCAAGGGTTTCGATCAGGATCAAGGGAAGGTTCGCCCGTTCCTTTGTGCATGGTTCGCCTGAGGATGCGTCTAGGGTTCGGCAAGCTTCACATCAAGGTTCGTGGTTGTGGTGTAGCAGCAGAGTTCGGCTGAGGGGTAGCTTCGTGGCACACAAGGTTCGTGAATGAAGAAGAAGGTTAGGCCACCCCAGAAACCTCACGAACCTGCTACTTTTTCCTCCTCATCGAACCTGCAAGGGCTATGGCTTGTTCCAGGGCTTTCCCCCATCCTTCTCAGGACCCGTACGAACCTTTGTGAAGTTGAAATGAAAGTATATAGTCGAGTTTAACATGGTTTTAAGCCGGGCATGTGGGTGAGTCGAACCTACTCTTTGAAACCCTAGTTTTCGTGATTTCTTTTCGTTCATACCTCGATTTTCAATGGGTAAAGCTTCAGATCGATTGTACTTCCTTGTAGAGGAGGTCGAGAGCTACGCGTGGACACCAAGAACACCCAAATCCGTCCACAAACGAGTGAGATATGAAGGATTTTAGGTGAGAAATGGTGGTGGAGGTGCTTGGCCGGAAATTGGCTAGAGAGAGAGAGTAGGTTGTGAAAAATGAGAAATTTACTCTCATATAAAGTATTTATATTACGTGTAGTGTCCGGGTCCGTTTCGGTCGCTCGGTTCGTAACTCGGTCGCGTATCCGGAAAATTACGCGTAATTTATAATAAATAATAATAAAAAAAAGTTATTTTAATTAATTTGATGAGTTTCAAAATTGTAAAAATGTTAATTATTTTATTTTATTAAATTTATAATCGTTCGTGTCGTGTTTCGTTTCCGTTTCGTCAGATCGCGTCACTTACGCGCGTCTTCGTACAGAGCGCTAACTGTACGAACACGATCGTAGGTTTTACTTTCTGATTTGGTTTTCTAATTATCAGTTATCGTTCAGAACGTTAAACTCACAGATATGTTTGTGTGAATCGTCACCCACGCAAACACGCTGTCAGTTTATTATTCTGAAACGACACAGTAAATTACGTTTGAATTGTGTTTCCTCACTGTCGGACTCAACTAGACATCCTGTTATCGTGCTGCTTTCACACCGATTTGTCGGCCATCTGATTCCTGTCATATATGGATATCAGATCGCAACCGATTTGTTTTCGTTATTCGTTTGTACACTGTTGTTTCTCTTGAGTTGTTGTATTTATTGTATTTAAGTTTTCACTTAAACACATACAACTGTGATTTATTTTTCTGAGTTCTGTTATCATACGACTGTTTATGTACTGTATTTACACACAGTAATTGGTGAAAGTACACACACCGTACGGACTTGCCGGTCGGTTCGGTACTAGTTGTCACAGGTGTTCATCGGATCGGATAACGGTTTATTCGGGTTGTTCGGATTTGAAAATTTTAGGACCTTATCCGAAACCCGACCATATCCGAATTCGAAAATTTTCTATCCGATCTAGGCCTGTTAACGAGCCGAGCCAAGCCTAGCCCGAGCTCGAGCTCGAGAATTTTCGAGCCGAGCCGAGCTAGGTCGTTTTTTTTTCGAGCTCAAAAGTCGAGCTCGAGCTCGGATCGAAAAAAAATCGAGCCTCGAGTCGAGCTTCGAGCCAGCTCGTTTTTATTTTTATTTTTATTTTTTTCTTTTTTGAAAAATTTGTTTGTTTTTTCTATTCAAATATTGTCCGTGGATTGTTTATAACGATGGCCGGATGGCCGGATGGCCGCTGAAGGAATGTAAAACAGGCGGAATTGAACTTGGAAGCTCTTGAAAAGTTGAAGATGACCGATAAGCTTCCAAAGGGTTTTGAAATGGAGTTTGACACTTTGACTATGAGTCTGTGTCATGTGAGCTGGACAAAAGTTCCAACTCGTCTTCAATTTCAAAATGGGCCGAAAAAAGAGTTTTCGTTTTCAATTGGCGTGGGCCTTATTGTGGTCAGGTTGATGCCTTCCAAGTTATATTAAAAAAATACCGATTAGAATTATCAAGTTGCAAACAATAATATATATATATAAAATAAATCGAGTCGAGCCATCGAGCCGAGCCACGAGCCGAGCCGAGTCGAGCCAATGTCGGCTCGAGCTCGAGCTCGAAAATTTTCGAGCCGAGCCGAGTCGAGCCATTTAAAATCGAACTTTTTTCGAGTCGAGCATTTTTCGAGCTTTTTTCGAGCGAGCTTCGAGCCGCGAGCTTTTTTGACGGCCCTAATCCGATCCGAATTTATCCGAATAACCCGAAAACCCCGAATAAACCAAAAAAACAGGGTTTATTCGGGTTATTCGGATTGAATTCGGATATCCGATATCCGATCCGATCCGAATTCGGAAAACAGATATCCGATCCGAATCTATCCGAATATCCGAATCTTTAATTCGGATCGGTTTTTTCGGGTTTCGGATACTATTCGGATTTCGGATTTTTTCGGATTTCAGATTTTTTGAACACCCCTAAATTTGCATCAAGAGCCCACGCGCATAATTAACCCATAAATCATATTTATATAATAAATATATTAATAAAAATTGAGTTAGGTTTGGTTGTTAATGTATGTGAAAAAGTAACATAGGTTGGGTTCTACATGCAATGTTTTGAAAACCGGACCGGCCAGTCCGATCGGTTGGACCGGTAGCATGAACAGTTTAATTTGGACTAAAAAACCGGAACTATAGGAATGGCTGATTTGTTTATATAGAGGTGTGTGGGTTGCGTTTTTTTTGTGTGGGTAGCAATGTGAGACAAAGACACAAAGCTTCTCATTGTTCACCAATTGATGATTTTGTGTGGTGAGCAAATTGGGACAAAGGCACAAAGCATCTAATTCTTTACCAACTCGTTATTTTGTGTGGGTAAGCAATGTGGGACAAAGGCACAAAACTTCTTATTGTTCACCAATTGATTTCTTTGTGTGGGTAGAGATGTGGGACAAAGCATAGCTTCTTTTTCTATGGGACATCTTCCGGTCCGACCAGTGACCAGTAAGACGTCTGGTCTGGTTATGAAAACATTGTCTACAGGTGAAAAAGAGAGAAATTATTTTTTTAATAAAATGTTGGGTGCAGTTGGATCACTGATGTGGGTAGTTTTAGGTCTTGGTTGGGATTGTTTATTTAATTTTAAAATGACTTTTTTTAAAAAATGTTTATTAACTTATGACTTAATTTTTGAAATAAAGTTTTTTAAAAATATATTTGGATTAACTTTTTCAAAAGGACTTTTTTAAAATAATCAAAAATGACATTATTATTTTGACAACCATTTTAAGGTTATAGGTAGATGTGATGTGTTGCGAAATGATGGTGGGTGCGGGTGGAAGTGTGGGTGGCGGCGATGACAGTTGGTGACAGTTGCGGGTGGCGGTGGGTCGTGGTGCTCATGATGGGTGGCGACATTCACGGTGGGTGGCAAAGTTGGTGATGTGTGGTGGTGGCCGGTTTGCGTATAATATTTGCAAGTTAGTTAAAGAAAAAACAAAAAAAAAAACGATGATTTGATTTTAACAATGTATTCATTGTAAAACCAAATTATACTATACAATTAAAAGGGAACTCAAATAAATAGTAAATTTTTTCTATTTTATTATCTATATAATTAAATGAAAACAAATAGTAATATATATATATTAAATAGTAAAAATAAATAATAAATATATATTATTATATTGAATATATACATACATATATATATATATTTATATAGTAAAAAAATATGGTTCATAAAATTGAATAATAAATCTCTTGAATTACCAGAAGCTTTATTTAATTTTGAAAAGCAGTAAAAATAAATGAGGGCATAAATTTGAGAGATTTGCTTAAAGATTTGTTTTTTATTAAATTTGAGAAATTTGCTTAGATATTTCGGTTTTTGTTTAATTCAACCGATTGGTTGCTGGTTAAAAAGATTTTATCAGTAATTTTTTTCTATTATTTTTGTAACATAGTTGTGTGAATCTTGTATTATTTTATGTTTTTATGAAATTTTTTTAAAGAGTTTGTGATTAAAAATTTAATTTTGCTATGTAATTTATGCTTCTGAAAATGATATATAATACCCGTTCTCAGAAGTGTAATGTGATAACCCACCGTAACGCGCGGGATGGAAAAAACCTAGTTCGTACATAATGTTAGATATGGGCAGATGGCTAACTTCTGTGTGATTTACAGCTGGAATATGATATACAAGTATGACCGCTGCTTTGATCCATACTTACGTAGTATATAATACCATAAATTTTTTTTGTAAAACTAAGCAAAAAACAAGACGAGACGGTTCGATTGCAAACGAGTTAAGTCCGAGCCTAGATTTCAGGCTTGATTTACAATCTGAGACGAGCCGAGCAATGGCGGACCTATAAAATTTTTTTATGGGGGTCAGGAATTTTTTTTGGATAATTGTTTGTTGTTAATTATTTATTTTATTTTATTTTTTACAAATCCAAATAGAATAGGGTTGGATCAACAAAAAAATGGATAATAAAATCACGCTAAATTATCTTGTTAATTAGGATGATATGATAAAATTGATTTTTTTCGACATGATTCAAAAAATACCTTTAAATTTATAAATTAAAGATTAAAGAAGGTGAATGTTTAAATTTTCTTTTAAAAAATTATTTCATATTACCTAAACTAAAAATTGTATACAAATCAACTAATTTTATTATTACGTTAATAAGTTTCAACTTACACAATAATCACTTAAAATATAAATTGCGGTTGTTGTGATGTCAAGGAAAACGATGAATTTTAGTAATTGTTACTCTATTATATTTTTAGAAGCGAACCGAACATGAATTCTGAACATCAAATTCAATCACTTAATATATAAATTAGGTCTTATTACTTTTTTTTAAGCGGAGTATGACTGATTAGATATTTAATTAAATTATTAATTTTAAATTAGGTTTCATTACGGGTAATGCATATTGTGTTATTTAAGTATTATTATTTTTTATATTTTGCTTTAAATTAATTTTAAATTGAGCTTACCGGGCTCGTCAAATTTTCATGGGGGTCAGAGACAAAATTTATTGAGAATCAGTCGAGATCGAAGCATGTATATAACATTGAAAATCAAAAGTTCGTAAGGGTCGGTGTAACCCTATAGCTCCTTAATGGGCACGCCTATGGAGCCGAGTCAGCTAGGTTTATAATCATGCTGAATCTAAGCTAGCCCTTGACTCAGTTCGACTCGGCTTATAAACAACATAGATTAAGATCCAAATGGTCATATAGCTAATTTCTTAAGACTTGTAAGTGCCGCTTTCAAGATTAATGGAGCCAATAATGATGCTATCAGACTTCATTATCGTTAAAAGATGTAGCCAAGATGCATGTGGCGGCTAATTTTAATGGAGCCAATAATGATGCTATCAGACTTCATTTTCTAAGTTTTCTGTTAGAAAATGAATAATGTGATGTAAGTAACATGTTTAAAATTAAAAGCTGCTGCTGATGTTAAAATTTGTCGTGATATACTAACAAGACTCGTCAAAGCTATTGGGCTGGAGACGAGTTCCGGTCACTTATAGCACTGAACAAAACCTAAAGTTGTAGACGAAGTGGAAAAGGGATTGTTAGTTTGAGTTTAACTGAACAAAGAATAAAAAATAATCCTTCAACCATGATTTGAGCCATGAAAAAATGCTTATGTCAATAACAGAATTGTTGAAAATCGTATTTGAAAAAACAAAATATCAAGTAAAGAAAATAAAAGAAAAGCCAAAAACTTCCAAGAATGCCCATAATCTTTTGTCATATTTGTTTAACTGCTTTAGAAGCAATCATTTACAAGATAAGCTGAAACTGACCCTGGTGAATTTTTTGTTTAGCTCCTTTTTTGGTGGCAAGAAATAAAAATCAATTCTTGTCTTAAACTTGAAACTTAAACTTGTGCCATAAAGCAGAGTAACAGTTTCTTCAATCGGTTCCCACACATCAGTTATGCTTATTGAACTTATGTTAGTTTCTTGATGCAATCGAGGGATGTTTCTCTGTTTAAAGTTAAGAAATCTTATTACTTCTACACATTCATCTTTCTCAAAAAAAAAAACAAAAAAGTTATAGAATCAGGGCCGTCTTTGAGAAATTAAGTGTCATGTGTGATTGTGTGAAACTGTGAATGCTAAAAATATGCCCGTATGTGTGCGTGTGTGGTAATTAGTTTGTAACTAAATATAAAGTGAGTTAATTTTTTTTACCTAAATTTTAGATTATAATGAGTTATTGAGTCAAATGTTTAAGAAAAAAAAAATTATTTTAGCTTTTATAAAAATTCGTAACTGAATTAAATATATTTAAAAAATAGTAAATTATATGTGTTTGTTGTAAAATAAATTAATATTATATAAGATATACAATTTTTTAAAAGAATTAGGGCCCTCTAAAAAAATCAGGCCATATACGGTAGCACTTTTCGCACTTGCTCTAAGACTCCACTGTATAGAATATACAGGTAATTTGAGTACCAAACCTTAATTAATGATCACTGCAATAGCTACTGTCTTGATGATTGCTTGTCCCATCGCTTTCAAAACAATTTCTTTCCCACGTCTCTCCTGTATAAATGATCTGAGTTAAGTACTTAAGTTCTTTCACATAAACAAATATGAGTATGACAAATTTCATAAATAAGCTGGTACATAATCGAGGATGCACCTAATCATCCGGTATATGTCTGACAAAATAGACATGTTGGGTCGGGTTTATGGCTGTTCACGAGTCGAACCGAACCGAGCGAGGGTATGCTCGTGCTCGACTCGTTTACAAACCGAGCGGCTCGGCTTTGTTCGGATTTGTAAAATCGAGCCAAATGTTGTGCTCGTTGCTCGGCTCGTTTTAAAACCGAGCGGCTCGGCTTGGTTCAGTTTGGCTCGGTTTCAAAATAAAATTTAATGCAAATTTAAAATATATATATCAATTTCAAACTCAATAATTAAAAAAAAAAGTTCATTCATATACAAATCCAAAACAAAAATAAATTTCATAAATTACAAATTGTGTTAATACGAATAACGAAAACATAAAAACGTTCAAAATATTTGAATAAATTGTTAACCTCATTATTCATTAGTTCGAAAGTACTAACATCATCATTCATTGTTAAAACTTGTAACATTTTAGTACTAATAAAAAATTTTAATATTCCTCAATATATATATATATATATATATATATTTAAAATTTAGTTATACTTAAACTAGCCAAAATGAGCGAGCCAAATGAGCAACTATCCGAGCGAGCGGCGAGCGAGCTTACCTTGGCTCGTGCTCGGCTCGTTTTAAACCGAGCAAAATTCAAACGAGCTTTTTTAGAGGGAGTTCCGAGCGAGTATCGAGCGATGAGCATTTTGGACAGCCCTACTCGGGTTGGGTAAAGAGTCAGAATGAATTAGAGTCAGGATAAGTGCGGGTTAGAATGAGTTTTAAGCAAAATCAATTATGGTCTAAATGGATTGTTCTTAAAACAAAAATCAATTTGGTTTAACATAAGATGTGTTATAAGCAAACAAATAGTCTATTTGGACAATTTTTAGTGATTATGTCCTCAAATATGTTATTAATCATTTTTAAATGTTTGAATCCATTGCATTTACATATTTTTTTTTGTTACCGTCTTGATCCACATTTCGTTTAAGCGTTACTCATCTCAACCTATTCAATATTATGATTTTACCTATTTCAACCCATTATATTCCAATCGTTTATCCAAACCAACTATTTTCCTTTGACATGGGTAAAAATTGTCGCCTCTAATCCGGTAACAACTAAATTCAGCAACCTTAGATAATCAACTATCCAAGTCAATGCATAGAGATTGTTTGTTGCATACAAGAACAATAGTCTATGAGTGGCGGAAGTGCCTACTAAAATAAAGCAATTAACAACAACCGGTAGTTGGATACAACTTACAAGACCAAGATTATTTGCTCCCACAAGATTGTTTATTAAGCAGACGTAAGAATTAAGATAAAAAAGTTAAAAACTAAATAAACCGATTAAAAACCTAATAAACAGGTCAAAAACCGAATAAACCGATCCGTATAAACTGGATTCAATCAGATAAACCAAATTCAATCAAATAAACCGATTATAAAACAAACAAACCGGTAAAAAACCAAGTAAACCGATCCGAATAAACCGAATTCCTACCTTATATATAATTAATAAAATAATAAACTTAAATCTGTGTTAGGTTTATCGGTTAACCGAATAAACTGAACAAACCAAATTCAAAAATTTTTTGGAACCAACAGCCGAAATCCAAAATTCGGATACGGTTAGGAACCGAACAGAAAAGAGAATTCAAAATTCGGTTTGGTTTTTCAGCTACGAATATGGTTCGGTTTCGATTTTGAACGGTTTTCAGTTTTTTGATGCACCCCTACTTTCATATTTGAATTCGCTATGTGCCTTTTTTTCCATCTCGTCTTGGACACGTTAATTCTCAGGGCCGCGGGCCGCCCCTATTTTTTTGCACAAAAGTATCACATAGTGTAAAAGAACTTGTTCGTTCGGTTAATTGAAGGTTTTATACGCCTTTCTATTGGTTTTGAATCCCTCGTATTAGTTTGTAATTTGTGGATTTTGATTGATACAAACGTTAATTTGATTAATTAGTGATAGGAGTCAATAACCGCATTCAAATCCTTGCTCAATACGACTATAATCGAGCTGGAATACACGTAAGTCAAGCAGTGAGCAAAACGAGTCACACGAGTAGAGATGGGCAACCAAACCGGTTTCCAAACAGACCCGAACCCAGTCTTGAAACCGGTTTGGCCTAAACCGATCTCAAATCGAACCGAACAGGCGGTTTAATTAATGATAAGAGTCAATGAACGCATTCAAATCCTTGCTAAATACGACTATAATCGAGCTGGAATACATGTAAGTCAAGCAGTGAGCAAAACGAGTCACACGAGTAGAGATGGGCAACCAAACCGGTTTGAGTTTTGAAACCGGTTCCCAAACAGACCCGAACCCAGTCTTGAAACCGGCTTGGCCTAAACCGATCTCAACCCGAACCGAACCTGCGGTTTAATTAATGATAAGAGTCAATAACCACATTCAAATCCTTGCTAAATACAACTATAATCGAGCTAGAATACACGTAAGTCAAGCAGTGAGCAAAACAAGTCACACGAGTAGAGATGGGCAACCAAACCGGCTTGAGTTTTGAAAACGGTTCCCAAACTGACCCGAACCCAGTCTTGAAACCGGTTTGGCCTAAACCGATCTCAACTCGAACCGAACCGGTGGTTCCTAAACCGTATGAATTTTGACCGTTGTGAAACGAACCGGTCCGAACAACAACCTTACCCAGTATATTCTCACTTTTCAGTAGGGTCTGGGAGGAAGGATAGAGAGGTTGCTCCGAAATAGTCATCGACTCAAAGTTATCGTTTAAAGTTGATCATCTTAATGATTTTAACGTTATTTTCACAAATAACTAAAATAACGTTAAAATTAGCACACTTTTACTTTTCCCCTTTAAGGGCTCACACATATATACATTATATGCGTGCACTGCAAATGAACCGATTCCTAAACCGGTAGAGATGTCAATCACTTGAATGCAGCGAAAAGGATAAAACATATGTCCTCACTTGAAGGCGAAATGAGATACGAGAGGGAAGTATTAGAAGATGAGGTCGAGGTGAGAATGTCGAAATGAATAACCGAAGAAGAAGAAGTCGCATATTATGAAGCATTAATCAATAGCTTGGGGAAATGAAAGTTTTTATTAAGTTTTTATGTTTTGTTTATTTTTTTACAAATTTACGATTTGTTTATTTGTATTTTTATTTTTCAAGATAATGAAAGAATTTTATTAAGTTTTTTATGTTTTGTGTTTAAGTTAAGTTTTGTTTAAAATTGTTAAAAAATAACCCAAACTGGTTTTGAGAACCGGTTTTAACCTGAACCGAATTGGTTTCAATAGGTTTGAATAAAACATCTCTGAAACTCGTTTCTAAACCGGTTTGATTTAAGGCCAAACCAGTTTTTTCTTCACAATTTGAACCCGAACAGGTTTGTATATAAAACCGGTTTGCACACCACTACATTACACACGAGTGGGTAGCCGGTCGGTGGAGTTGTGAAACAGGTAAGGAGGAGAAGGGTTTAGGGAAATCGCAGCTTTGGTCCTTTTGGTTTTTATCACTTATAAGCAATTTCATTTTTAATAATTATAGTCCCTTAACTTTATAAAGTAAAAATCATATAAAATTATAATACGTGTTTAATTGTAATGTTTAAATATTTTTAAAAAAATTTTAAAAATAATTTATATTATTTTGTTACTATAAACCTGAGTTTTTTTATTTTTATTTGATTTTTTTAATAAAAATCAAGCTTTAACTTTTAAAGTTAATTAATTATTTTTAAACTATTATCATTTACATAAAATTTATGGAATCATATTTTCAATTATTATTTAAGTTAAAAATGTTTTCTTTTTTGGCTTTTACATATGCATCGTATTATAATTCTAAGTTTTGACTTGAAGATTTGCAATTATAAAAAATGGTTCTATTAATCCAATGAGATAATTTGTTCAATTCCGCAGATAATAAACAAAATTTTGGGTTACAAATTGGAGGGGGTTACACAGTCGACCAAACTTGAAAGCGAACACTCGAACTAGTTGGCGACATCGTTATAAGGAAAAACGGATCAAAATCCCCATCGGAATCCTTGTAATTTACTAGATTGCGCTCTAGGTTATTCGTGAGCTACTTTTGATTCAATTTATATCAATGCGATAACGTTTCAGGTAACTCTGGATGTCATTTGATTCGTTTATAATCTTAGATCAATAGCCTTACGGGATTAGGGACTCACAAACACTGAATTAATCAAATTGGATTAGGGTTCTTCATGATTTCAAGGGAAATTCGAAAACGAAGTATATAAGCCATTTCGAGTAAACTCAATCAACGTATCCTCATCCTAGCCTAGCGATAAGACGCACGGCATGGGAGGGGACCCGAGCTCGAAACCTGGCGGGAGCGTAGTAAACTGGTTTTTGGCTCTCTGGTACTTCCGGATAGGGGTGTTCACGGTTCGGTTCCAAACCGCGAAACCGCCCAAACCGGTCATCGGTTCGGTTTCACGGTCGGTTTTTTATTCAAACATTTGGTCGGTCGGTTTCAAAAGTTCAAAACCGTAATGAACGGTTTGGTTTATGGTTTTCACAAAAAACCGGTCGCAAAAAACCGGACCGGACCGTGTATGTATATATATAATGTTTTTTTTATTTTGATTGTCATATGTATTTAGATGTGTAATTCCATGCACTATTTAATTAAGTTGTTAGTTGTTTGGTTAGTACTTATAATTTTATAACTTTAGAAATTAAGTTGTTTGTTTTTGGACTGCATGTTTTTTGGACATATATTTTTTTGGCATTATTTACTCTCATTTGGACAACAGTTTTCATAATGTTTTTTTCTCATGAGGTCATTTTTATGGTGTTTTTGAATAGTAGGTTGTATATTTGATGGTTTTGTAATGCTTTTTTGATAGTAGTTATTTTTCGCTACTTGTATTTTATACAGGTTTTGTAATTTTTGTTTCAGATGTTGTAGTTTTGGACAAGTTAGTGACGTAAGTTTTTTTTTTAAGAAGTAGGTTTTCTTTTTATTTTTTAACAGCCCAAACCGCAAACCAAACCGGAACCAAACCGTTTATAACGGTTCGGTTTGGTTCGGTTTTTATTTTCAACGGTTCGGTTTTGGTTTTCAATAGTCAAAAACCGTTATTAACGGTTCGGTTTATGGTTTAACCTTAAAACCGTAAAAACCGGACCGTGAACACCCCTACTTCCGGATGGTTTAAAAAAATCTCATTTTTTTTTTTAAAGTTTGGTAAAATTTATTTTCAACATTCTGAATAAAGTTGACAAAATGGGTCTTAACTGGTTTCACAGATTTCAGACGACACGATAAATCCAAATATAAAACATGAAAACGACTTATTTAACACTTGCTTTGATAATTTAAGCATAATAGTTTTATATTTTATGCAACAAAAAAGAAAAAAAATGATAAAGTATAGCCTATTAATTTTTATTATTTTTAAAAAACAATAAATTAAATAGTAATTTTTTTGCTAAACAGGTCTACAGTGTTTTAATAGGTACCCATTTTATCAGCTTTAATTCTCAATATATTGTTTTGAAAAACAAAATTTTCTTATATTTATTTATTAATTCAGAATCATCTAAATTAAAAGATTTTATATTCTTTGAAAAGATATATCTATTTTCTTTTAAGATAGTATGCATTTTTATAATTTACATTTTAGAATATGATGCCATTTTTTATTCATTTTAAAGGTATAATAATCTTATACATATATTATTAACATTTTAAACTTGATATGTATTATTTCATATTAATTATGAGATAATTATTTATGAAGTATTGTTGTCAAGAAATAAGTTTATATACCAAAAGTCTTCATTTTGTTTTTGTAAAACATTTAATCGAACAAATTTACATGTTCTAAGTTGTTTGTTGGTTAAAAGCACATAAATAATAACATTTTTAATAGGTGGGTATGTATAAGTAACAAAGAGATAGTATACTATGTTAACAAAAAAATATAATATTTATATTACTAAACATATTATTACGTAAATCATTATCACAAAATATGAAATCATAAATAAATTCATCTGTCTAATTAACCAAAAAGACATTTAAGTCATCCTTGTAGGTGTAAAAATAAAAAAAAATTGTAGATAAATCAATTTGATTATGGTAAAAAAATCAAAAGAAGAACAACCAAATATATGTTTTAAGAAAGAAATATAAATTGAAAACTTAAATGGGTTAACGGGTCGACCCGAACATGATCTATTTTATAAATAATCAACATGAATACAACCCGTTTTTTTGAACGAGTTATACTCATCAACCCAAAACTTAATTATTTTCATGTCGTGTTTGAGCCATGTCATGAATTAGCCCCCTAATCAGAAGGCATTACCTATTTACCACTCGATTTTTGAAAAATGTGAATACTATAGAAGAATATTCTATACATCATGTAGGGTTGTAATCGAGTCGTGTTGAGCTGAGTCTGGCCTGGCTAAAGCTCGGCTCGAGGATTTTCAAGCTGAGCTCGAGTTGAGGTGAAATTCTTTTGAGCCAAAGATTCGAGCTCGTAACGAACCCTTGAGCCACGATCCGACTTGTTTTATATATACGTCTTTAGTTATGAGACCTAATGGTAAGGGGGTGGAAATCTGTAATGGAGGTCTAGGGCTCAAAGCCCGGCATCACCAAATTTTCGCTGGGCCCGTGATTACCTCTCATGTTGGCTGTGGGACCGTTCGGTAAGGGACACCTAGTGGTGGCGTTCACCATTTATATCTACGTCTAGTTTTCACATAAATATTTAATATAATGTGATATATATGCATGTCATCTTTGCTACTATATATCTGCATGTTATTTTTTGATTAAATTTTGATTTTTTCATCATCTCTTAAATTAAATGTTAATAATTTTATTAAACATAGTAATCTAAGGATAAACATATTTATTTTTTTCTGGATTTTTTTGTATTTGATTTTTGTATTTTTTTTACTATAAATTTTGTACTAAGTTTTTTTTTCCGGATTTTTGATTTTTTGCATTATCTTTTTGATTTTTTTACTGCATTTTAGATTTTTTTGTACTGTATTTTAGATTTTTTTGTATTGAATTTTTTGTTTTTTTGTACCGATTTATCTTTTTACATTTTTAACATGTCACATGTCAAACTTTTATTTGTTTCTACATCCAGCCCCTATATATGTGTGTGTTTGTGTGTCATATGATATATGTGTGTGTGTGCAATTATATATATAGGGTGTGGTTCCTTTGTTATCAATGTTTATTGCGTTAACCAAATAACTACATCTTATTTCTTGGAACCCACATTGAAGTAAATCTAAATGTGTAAGTTTTTTCTTCTTTTTTTTAATGTAAGTTGGCCTACGTTAATTAGATTAATTAAGAAAGAGGAAAAAACATAAACCTTAGTTTTATCCTAAATGGTGGTTTTATTAGAAAGCCTCTCCTATATATATATATGATTTGGTTCAAATAAGAACCATGTGTAATTACGGTAACTCAGTGAACTTTGACAAGAAATGCTCGAATCTTTGGGTTTTTTTATGGTATTTATTATACATATTTAGGGGGCTTATTTTTTGTGTTTTGGCTAATTCGCAATGCAAATTGAATTTGCATCGGTGTCAAATTTTTGCACTTTTCTAAATGTTGCGAAATGCAACTCAAATTTACACCGAGGCAAATTCGATTTGCATTGCGAATTAGCCAAAACACAAAAAAGAAACCCCCTAAATATATATAACCGTCTACCTGCTGTTTTGATGTAACTTGTAAAGTAACTTGTGTTTTTTAGTGAACTTTAAATCTAGTTAAATTTTGAATAAAAAATGAATCTTTAAAATTAAAAAAAAAAGATTCGGGCATTTTTTTTCAAAGTTTACTGGTTTACCACAATAACAGTGGGTTAACAACAGAACCTTCCCCTATATATATATATATATCGAATTGAGCCACGAGCCGATTTAATGAGTCGAGTATTGAGCCAACGCTAGCTCGGGCTCGGCTCGGCTCATTTTAAACCATAATTTTTCGAGGGCGTCTTGAGATATGAACTTTTTGAAGAGTCCTAAATTTTTTATCATGAAGGAAATTTGTTACGTGAAATGATTTTTCTAGAAACTCTACATGCACTAATATTTGATATTATCTGACTTCAATATTGAGAAGATCACGAGTTTAAATCTTGGCATAAACAAGACATAGATTTCATGTTAAGTTAGATGTTTTTTGTTGTTAATGGTATGTTTCCTTGTATTGAGTGCAAATATAATTAGATGTGTTTGTTAGTGATTAAAATTTACGTTGAAAAAAAATAATATTCCCTAATATTCATCCTCCCATTGCGTGAGTGTGTAGTCCGTTGGAGCATGTACGATCCCCCATCCTTTCATTTTGAATAAAGGACACTGCATAAAGGACACTGTTTCCTCCTCATGCAATACTCGTTCTCCATAGACAGCGACAGGTACCCTCTCTCTATATATATAACTTTTTTTTTTTGAACGGCAGTTAAACTAACCCAACGTGCTATCTTCAGTTTCCTGGCGAGTGATAGCCAAGATCGGATTACTCCAATCTCCGGTGTGGGTTAGTGTGCCCCCCAGATGCGCGGGAACCGGATTGAATTCGTAAACCCTCGCCCCCCATTAGGTTCGAACCCGGGATAAAGCCCAGATTCGTTCCATCACCTGGATATCCATTAAATGTGCCCAGAGAGGATTGAACCCCTGACCTTCCATTTGAAAGGCAGGACCCTTACCACTTAAGCTACATTTGCTGGATCTATATATATAACTATATAAGAGAAGAGAGAAGGTTAAAAAGTGTTAATTTTAAGAAATGTACAAGTTAGGGAGCTTAAGGTACAATCTTCAAGCCATAACATATTAACATGGGTCTTTTGTCTTTCCTGCGTTGGCCTTTAACACATGCTCTGTACCTTGTTATTGACCAAAGCAGACATAGTTACCACTTGGGTTTTCTCCTCCAGTCATATTCTCCTTATTCAGTAGCAAACGCAATTGATCCGTCTCTTTTTAACGAGGTGAAGAACAGCCATACAAAAGAGGTAGCCATAATTTCTTGTCTTCTGAAGCAGTCATACACGAATGGGGTAGGCATCATTTGTGGCTCCACATTCAAAAAATTCAAATTTCATATATTTTCTTTATATTTCTATACTTCTCTAATTTTGAAGCAGTGAAAACACATTTGCCTCTCCGACGGAGACTAGAATCAAATTATATATATTTTTTTTATAATTTTTTTCTTGCTTTGCTAAATCTTTATTATGCTCATTTTTTAGCTCTAAATCACAGTTTTGATTTTATTTTCCTTAATATATATTTGTTTCAGATATTGGAAGTTATCTTTTATGTTTCACCATGTCAAGTAGCCTCATCTAAAAGCCCACCTAGCATTTATCGAGTTGAATAAAGCTTTCAAGAATCTGCAAGATCTTGTGAAGGTGGGTCATGTGATGTATTAGCAACTATAAAGGTAAATTTCTTGATTTCTCAGTTTACCTCATTTTTTGTTGAATCAATGTTGTGTAGAATACATATTTGGATTTGTATTAATTCGAAGAATATAAACTTAAAATAGCATAGTTGCAAGAAACAATATGGTTTCAGTTTTAAAACAGAACTTGACTGGATCAAGAATCAACATCTCTTAAAAATATAAATTGTACAAATTCAAATCTTTATCCAGTGTGATAATGCTTGGCTTGCAATTTACCATGCAAGTTAACATAATCATTGAGTTAGTATGAGGAGTTTTTGACAATTTCTGGCTCTTTTAAAACTAACATATTATAAAGTAAATCTATACTATCTTGCATGACTTTGGTCATAATAATGGGTGAAATATAGTTTTTATGTGGAAATAGTAAAAGTTCAACAATTGCATCTTTCATAATTCTTGACAATAAGATTGAAAGTAATGACTGATACAAGAGCAGATTTTTTGAGCCAAAAATTTCAAAAAAAGTATTCATACCTCAAATGAAAATTAGGCATACTCTAGGTAACATTTTGTGCAGTTTGTTTTATCATTCATAGCTTAGAGAACAGTGATCTCGAATTTCCGGGATTGATCCTATGAAACTATTAATGACCAGTTGCATTTGTATAATCAAACACTTAGAGAACAGTGATCTCATTGCATTTGTTTTATGGAGATGCAATGATTTTAGTTAGCAAAAATGTTGTTCTAAAAAAATATATGACCAGAGTGGTGAAAATTGGCTTAAACATTGCAAATTTAGGTTTAAACATATCTTCGTCTGTTACTATAATCTTCTTATCTATCAAGTCATGCAACCCTTTGTTAAATTCTTGAGGAAAAAACGGAGGAGTTTTTGTAAAGATTAATCAATATACTTAGAAAAGATGTTGATGTATGTTAATGGATATTTGAAAGACAACTTGTTTTTTACATGCCTACAAAAACCTTAAGGATCACTCTTTTACTGGTATTTTATATTTGTTAGAACTTTTTCTATATCTTACTTTTTATCACCTACATATTGATTTTGAAAAATATTTTATCGCATGTGAAGTTAGACTTGTCACAACTGCAAAACATAAATGATGATATTTAGTTTTGCTCCGAAATTGCTAAAGTGGAGATTGTTATGCTTCCGGCACGTAAGAAACTTATCTTTTGAAAGAGATACTTGTGCATACTTTAAAAGTTAATACATTTGAACTCACAAGTAAAATTTGGTAGCATTTAGATAAAGAAATCAATTGCATCTCTAATGTTTGGTAGCATTTTGATGTGAAATCACAACTATGTTTATGGCTATACAAATGTTATCCAAGAATATTGACCCACCAATGTTCTGGGTTAATTTTATTTATAACATATGCTATATGTACTCTTTTACATCAAATAATTATTGTTTAAACTAAAATTTAGAGTTGTTATATTTTGCAAGAAAATTACTTTTTAGGGTGAGTTTTGCAACCATTATTCCGGGCGTAATATATTTTTAAAAATAATGTGTTACAATCAACGATTTGAAAATAGGTCGTTTCCGCCGCCGCATTGCGCGGGTTTGCTACGACTATGTATGTATGTATGTATGTATATATGTATATATATATATGTCTCCTGTTGTAGTTATATATAGCATCATTTCAATGATTCCGAGCAGGGTGAATTTCTTTATCGCATTTAGCCGCACAGTGTGACAGGTATATATTCTCTCTCGTTTTTCATATTCATATTCAAGCATTGCACTGGGTGATGTTCAAAGCTCTGTTATCAATTCATTATTGGTTTAAGAAGCTTTTTTACTTTCAGGCGTTTTATAATTTTTCACCCCTTACGAATCTTGTCATTTTTGATCTTAGAATGGAAGGCAAGCAGAAGCAGCAGCCTGATAAGTCCATGGGGAGTCCCACCAAGCAGGAGTCACCTCTTGCCGCCCGGCCGGCACCCACTCAGTTCGATCCCATGTCTGTAACCTATCACCTCTGATGCCGTTGAACGCCTCCGATGACCTACCCGACCCAACACCTGTGGACGCCACTGAGTGTGTCATCGTCGTCCCTCTCATCACCGCTGAATCATATGTGCGTGAAGTACTTGAAGATAACATGAGTCCCTCAATTACTGAAAGCGATTCGGTCACCCGGCCGGGAGCTCCGCCGTTAGGCAGGTCTTCCAATAGCCCCTTCTGACCCAAATTCAGTATATGTATTTGGAGACAAAGATGGAGATATTTTAGGGTAATCATAGTCTGAAACAAAGGCTTTGAGTGAGTATTTGCTGAATGACGAGGCTGGCGTGAGTGGAGCTCTAGCGAAAATGAAAATAATCCAACTGTTTTGATGACGGGAAAAATGAACGCCAGCCAAAGCAGTTGGATTACTCTCATTATTCCCGTTGTCGTCAATCAACAAATTCTCCTTCAAAGGCCCAGTCTCAGACTGAGAGTCCGGAGTATTTCCCTCTTTATTTGCAAATGCAACTACTGAATGTGGGTCAGATGGGGCTATTGGAAGACCCGACAAACGACAGAGCTCCCGGACCTGTGACCGAATCGCTTTGAGTAATTGAGGGACTCATGTTATCTTCAAGTACTCCACGCACATATGATTTTAAATCTTCAGCGGTGAGGGGAGGGACGACGACGACGACACGCTAAGTGACGTCCATGGGTGTTGGGCCTGGTGTGTCACCGGAGGTGTTTGCCGGCATCGGAAGTGATGGGTCAACGGACATGGGAACTGATTGGGTGTCGACGGAAACAGAAGGGAGGAGGTGCCTCCTGTTTAGTGGGAGCTCCTATGGAAATTCCCAATGCTGGAGTTTGTGTGAAGAGGAGGGAAGAAGACAGAGGATGCCAATCCATCACCACGTCAACAAGGGAAGTTTATTAACTTGAGTTTTTATAAGTTTGGTAATTATATGTGCCAGCTGAATCGAACTTATGAGTATTTAGTTGGGATTAAATCTCAGTCATTTAAATTTGTCAACAGCTTAGTTTCAATGAATATTAAAACAGGAAGTTCCAACAAATAAATATTAAACATAACCCGATAAACATATACTCAAACTGCAGCTGTCCTAGTAAAAATCCAACTGTCCCATTACCAGAACAAGTGTACTGATAAAAAAACAAAACTCAATCACCAAAATAGCCTAGTCAAAGTGGCATTTTAGCCAACAATTTTCAAGTTTTCCATATATTTCAGCCAATCAGGAAGTGCCATTTGTTAAAATATCGCTGACGGAGATATTTTAAAAGATAATATCGCTGACGTGTAAAAAAATCGCACAGTCAATGATTTTATTAAGTAAAATATCTCTAAGGAGTAAAAATATCTCACAGTCAGTTATATTATTTGAAATAATATCGTCCAACGATATATTATGTGATAATATCGCTAACGTCATCTGTAAATGATTATTTTTAAAAAAAATCCACACCAGTGATATTTTATGTGATAATATCGCGCACTGAGCGATATTTTGACTGGCCAACGGCTATTTTGGTATTTTTTTTTGTCAATGGTTATTTTGGTAAAATTGAATGGTGAATTGACTATTTTGGTGATTTACTAAACAACAAATTGCCTTACTTGCAGGACACAAGTGTCCCAGTTAATATACCCCTACATTAACGTGCATTAGAAACTAGGTCAAATACCCTAAGTATTACTCGAGTTAAATATAATAATAATAAATAATTAATAATAATATGATTAATGGTTTAATACATAATAAGTAATAAAATAATTACATTATTTATTTAAACTCTAAGTTTCTTAATGTTTGTTTTTTGAATATTTCGTATTTTATAATTATTTGGATTCTAAAAAAATTGCTTTTTTAAAATTAATATATTTTTTAATATATTTTTTGGTACTCCAAAAACCTTTTCTAATTTAAAAATGTGTAAAAGTATATTTAATATTTAATATTATATTATTAAATATGAGTGCATTAAATTGGAGAGATACAATTTTTTTTGTAATAATAGTATAGGAAAGTAACATGTGACACATCTTATTTTTATTTATTAATATAAATAGATCTGTTATATTTTAATACCAAAAAAAATTATATTTAAACCAACTAAAAAGGAAACAAAAAAAATATTTAAATTGCAAATAAATAAAAAGATAAATTTTAGAAAGAAAAAGATGGGGAAGTTTTAGACAGAAAAAGTAAATATTTTATTAGGGTTGTGTTAAATTAACATCCAAATTTTTAAAAGTACACCATTGAAAGAGTCCGTACTGCCCAGTATGTCATGTCTCAGTCCACGGTCAGACATTCTTCTGACATCCTATGATAATGATTGGCCGTAATACGGGTCGTGCCGGTCAGTACAGCCAGTATCATTAATCGTACAAACATTTCCTAACAACATAGGACAATGATTTGAAGCAAGACGGCCCGTACTGACCGGTACGACCCGTCTTACTTTTCAACCCTGACACTGGTGACATGCTAGACGAATCCTCCGTTGCCGAAGCCACACTTCCACCATTGTCGAAGCCACGCATCTACACAGACGACAGATACTCTGCTGGACCATCCGGAGCTTCGTAGTTAGTTTGTGTTTTTGTATTTTGTTTCCTTGTATGTGAAACTCATGTTGTGTATATACATGTATGTTTCGTTCTTTATTTGTATTGTTTCTAGTTGTGTTGTTTTATTTAATAATTACGCGACAAATTTATAACGTTTAAATTACATTAACGTAAACAAACTAATTATAAAATAAAATATTTAGTTAAAACAATTTCGTGAATAATTAATATCGTTTAAAATGATAACGTAACAAACTAATGACGTTTAGTTAACATAATAGACGTATATCATTCAAAATTTAACTTGAATAGGCGTATATCATTAAAAATTAATAAAATATATAAATTAAGTTTTAATTAAATAAATAATTTATATTCGGCTCGTACTGCTCTGTACGGACCGTATAAAATAACTTCACACCGGTTGACACCCAAATTGCCTTGTAAAAATAAGTCAAGGTCAATACAGGCCGTACTGATCTGTACGGCCCGTTCAAGGAATCTTCACTGAATCCAAGACAATTTTCTGAAATGTTTGTCTGTACTCTAGACGGGCCGTACTGACCAGTACGGCTCGTCTTAGGTCGCTGGGATGTTAAAATATAAAAGTGAGGTGTTCAATTAAAATTGCCCTTTTATAATCGACAATTGGACATTAAAGTATATGATAACGATTGCAGGAATGGTATGAAACCCAGTTGCCTTGATTTTGTTTATCAGAAACTTTGAATAGAAAGCAAATAGGTATGCGAACAAAACAAGAATACTAGGAACTCACATAATCTATTGAATAATAAGATTTGGTACAATTTAACCTAATACTTTACTCCTATTTATAATAAAACAAAACACAAAAAGTCAAATGTTTGTCTCCCTAAAATTCTACCAACAATTTAATGTACTCTTTAAATTTTATAACTATAAATAATCCAAAACAATTAAAATAACTCTGTAACTTTAACCCTTTTAACTATTTGATAATTACAAGACTAGTCCAACAATCACCTCATAATCTTCTAATATCCCTTCCTCTTTTCAAAGTAGAGCTGGTCCATCTTCATGAACTTTAGCAAATCTTAATTCCTATTCTTTTGCAAAATGTTCAGCCCTTCCACATTCATAGCACTTTAGGTTTTTTTTTTTATACTTCACTTGACCAAATCTCCGTCCATAACCTCTTCCTTTTTCTTGATCATGAGCTGATTCTGAGCCTGCTTCATCACTCTCTTTCTGCTCAAATTGATCAGCCCTCCTTCCATGATTCTTTAAACCACTTGCACCCCTGCCATGCCCCTTAGTCCTGTCATTTGCTTCCATTTCATGCTTGTTTCTAGTATTTGAACTAGACAACAATAGTTCATCTTGGTTTTTCTCTTCATCTTTTTCTTTAATCCTTTCTTTAAATGCCTTAAGTCGTTCTATAGCCTCCTCCAACGGCATGGTGTCAAGGTCTACAAATTGTTCAATAGATGCCACAATTGGCATAAACTTACTCGGAACAGAATTTAGGAGCTTTCTTACCACGACCTACTCTTCAATAGTTGACCCGAGACCTTTGAACATTGCAACAATCTTTGTGATTTCTCCGGCACAGTCATCAAGCGATTCATTCTCAACCATTTTAAGTTTCTCTAAATCACTTCTAAGTGTTTGAAGTCGGGCCTTTTGCACCCGATTTGCTCCAAGAAAACGAACCTGCATTGATTCCCACACATCTTTTGCATCTTCATGTTTCGCCACCTATAATAGAATATCCTCACGCAGAGATTGAAAAAGAAAAGCCCTTGCGGTTGGATTTTTCTCTAAATCACTGCCTTGATTTTGTTTCTGAGAAACTTTGCACATAACACAAATAGGTATGCGAACAAAACAAGAATACTAGGAACTCACGTAATCTGTTGAATAATAAGATTTGGTACAATTTAACCTAATACTTTACCCCCTATTTATAATAAAACAAAACACGGTCAAACGTTTTTATCTCTAAAAACTCTACCAACAATCTAATCTACTCTTTAAATTTTATATCTAAAAATAATCCAAAACAATTAAAATAACTCTCTAACTTTAACCCTTCAACTATTCGATAATTACAAGATTAGTCCAACATGGTAGGCTTTCAATAATAATCTACAGATTCAACATTTTAAAGTTTTTTCCTAATAACTCTACTGAATAAGAAAGACAATAACAGAAAAAAAAATTTTAATACGAAATGTTGTGCTCATGCTCGACTCATTTTCAAACCGAGCGGCTCAGCTTTGTTCGGTTTTGCTCGTTTAAAAAAAGGTTAATGCAAATTGGAAAATGTTTATTGTAGTTAAATATTAACATTTACATTTGACTCCTCTTATTACCGTATCCCCTCTAAATTTAGAGGCTAATAAGTAATAAGCAATAACTAAAATAGCAAATTCACATGATCACATCCATGTAGATTGGAGACATAACATGATGTCCCAATTTCGAAAGACCGTATCAATCAAATTTAAGACTAAAGGAAACAATATTTAGGTGAACAATAAACTCATATCAACATGAAACGGCGAAGTATTGATAGAAAAATAATAAAAAAGGTTTTGTATGATAAATTTTTACAACTCCCGTTTGATAAACTTTTTAAAATTACGAAAAAAAAAGTAAGAAATCATATCATAATAATAATTAATTTGTATACAAATAAAGTGATAATATAGTATTTTTTGAAATCATAGAAATCAAAACTAAATAAGGCCGCATACATATAAACCAGTTAGGTATTTCATTGAATTTCGTTAAATAAAAGAAACTAGTGATAGAATCAGTTAGATATACACTCCAGTTTATTCTCCTATAAATTCTGACTTTTTATATGTGTGTATATATATGCCCCTTGCTGCAGATTAATGAATTAATCGCTGGTTAATTGGTTAGTACTTCACCGTGATTTTGCAACATTGCTTGATTATCGACTTCCAGGTAACAATTCAATCATCAATATCTCATGTTTTTTAAACCGAACAGTTTGAATATCGTTGTTGGTTCTTACTATCGAGCATTTATGATTTTATACATTTACAATTAAAATTGACAGGTTTTGCATTATCATATCTAGACCAATTAACTTGTATCTGGGACGCATCCAACCTGCCGATGTCTATCCGTCGTTCGTACGGTATCGTACTCCATAAATATAGGAGTTATATACTTGTAAATGCAGGATTTGGTGATCCGGTAGATGTTTTACTTGATATGAGTGCAATGCAAATATGTAATATGCAAGATTACTACAATGGTATTGAAACCGTGTTGTATCATGACCAGCATCCTTATAGAGTTGTTCAATTGATATTCACAATGAATAACGGGTCGGTAGCTAGTGCTAGATACGTGTACTACAACAAAAGTGGTGAACCGGTGAATCTTGCTAACATTGAAAAAGATGTTCAAAAGGCTATGATGATGGCACGTTTAGTTGTGTGGTCCGATTATCTTCGTAATGACTTACCCAGTGCTATAAAAGATGCAGTGAAGACAAGCAAATTGTGTGAAGAGATCCCAAAAGATGAAGAGATTTGTGCAATTTGTCTTAAAGAATACGAACCCGAAGATATGATCCGAACATTAAGATGCAAACACAGTTATCATGACAAATGCACCACCAAGTGGTTGAAGAAAACGAGAGAGATAAATTGTCCAAAGTGTAGAGATCGTGTTTTCGTTTGGGATTTGAATAGTGCATCCCTTCTTATTTGATTGAATATTGTTCATTCTTATGTTCTGTTAAATAAATCATGTTTTCATTGTATAAAAACTAATTAATTTTATGTTTTAATCGATATCTATGTTAGACTGTTTCATTATCAAAAGATATGTGTTACTGTCAAAAATACATCAACTGATTTCACATGACTAAAACTCAAAAAGTTCATGAAGAACTTCTCGGATGAAAAAAGGATATCTTCAAAGCCAGAGTCGGAGAACTTTCTCTTGTACTTTTTAATCTAGCTCTTTAACTCCAATTGCATCAAGAGCCCACGCGCATAATTATCATATTTATATGATAAATATTAATAAAAATTGAATTAGGTTTGGTTGTCAATGTCTCAGGGGCTGTTTGTTTTTTAAGAAAACGTCTGCGAAGGTCTGCAAGACCTCTTTTGTCTTCATCCCGCAGACCAAGGAAAGATGTATGGTGTTTGTTTTTCACAGACATTTCATTAAAAAACGTCTGCGAGACCTCTTATTGGAAAAGAGGTGGACCATCATCTTCAAACCTCTTCAAACCTCCCATACCTTCTTTCTTCCTGATCGGCGACCAGAAGTGAACCCTAGTCGGACTCCACCGATATCCACCGTCGTCCACCGCCCTCCACCGATATCCACCGTCGAACACCAGAAGCGAACCCCGGTCGGCGAACACCAGAAGCGAACCCTAGTCGTTCGTTCGATCTCCACCATACGCCCCCTCAAACCACCGCCGCCGCAGTCGAACCCTTCGCATCCCTTCGTCGCATCCCGTCGTCGTCGCCCTCCACATTCGAACCCTAGAGCCGCGGTGGTGATGGTGACAGTCTCAATCGCATCCCGTCGTCAAACCCTTCGTATCCCTTCGTCGGATGAAACCCTAGAGACACGGTGGTGATGGTGACAACCTCATCGACGGTAGGGATGGCAATAAAACCCGTGCCCGATGGGTTTACCCGAAACCCGCTAAATATGGGACGGGTATTCCCATGCCCGATGGGTATTGGGCCGGGTATGGGATTAATTTTTAAAATTTTCGCGGGTATGGGACGGGCATGAGATTTGTTTATATGCCCGTTTACCCGGCCCAATTACCCGATTATATATACCCGTTTACCCGTCCCGTATGCCCGATTGTAAATACCCGTTTACCCGTCCCATGTGCCCGATTATAGATAACCATTTATATAAAATTATATATATGTATATATATATATTAAATAAATATATTTATTTTCTATTTATTTTGATTCTCCCGAAGATGACTATTGCAATTCCAATAGTACTTTCTGCTATTTCCATTATTACCATTAAACAAAATTGAAATGACATATTAAATGGAAATTTATGTTTCTTATATCCCACCGTCTCTTCATTAGTTTTCTTCAGAACTTCAAAATTGCAAAGAAAAGTGCTCCAGTTTATTGTTTTTTGAAAAAAATAAGTTTATTATTAGTTACTCGAAACCCGACGGGATACCAGATACCCGTCGGGATACCCGATACCCGACGGGTAAATACCCGATAGATACCCGATGGGATTTGGGACGGGTATGGGACAAGATTCTGTAATCGGGTATGGGACTGAGATTACTCAAACCCGTCCCAAACCCGGCCCATTGCCATCCCTAATCGACGGTCGACGGTGGGTGGAGGGGGACGATCGGAGGTGATGGTGACAGTGGAACACGATCTGAGGATCGGTGGCCGGTGGGGTTGGTGGACGGTGGGTTGGGTTTTCTTATGAAGAGGTTTTTTGTTTGAAGATGTTTTTGGAAAACAAACACCATCAAAAACTCTTCTTGCAGAGGTTTGGTCCACCTCTTCTGCAAAAGAGGTTTGCAGATGTGGTCCACAGATCGCAGATGTTTTACCTCTTAAAAAACAAACACCACCTCAATGTAAGTGAAAGAGTAACTTAGGTTGGGTTCTACATGTGAAAAAGAGAGATTATTTTTTCGATAAAATGTTGTGTTTAGTTGCATCACTGATGTGGGTAGTCTTAGGTTTTGTTTGAAATTGCTTATTTAACTTCAAATGAATTTTTTTTGTAAAAAATGTTTTTTAATTTATGATTTTTTAAAATAAAGTTTTTAAAAATATATTTGGATTAGATTTTCCTTTTCCAAAAGAACTTTTTTAAAATGACTAAAAATGACACTATTATATTGACAATCATTTTAATGTTATGGTTAACGGTGACGGATTGCGAAAATGATGGTGGGTGCCGGCGATGGCGGTGGGTGAGAGTTGCGGGTGGCGGTGTCTGTGGGTGGTAGATTGGGTAAAAGGTAATTTTCATTAATTTTAACGTTATTTTACTTCAATTTTTTGAAAATAACGGTAAAAATGTTGGATTCGTCGGTCAATCAAGCGTCACGAGTCAATGGTCTCATCAGAAACAGTTTATCTATCTCTATATGATCAATTTAAATAACGTATAATATTTGCAAATTAGTTAATGTAAAAAAAAAAAAGAAAAACGATAATTTGATTTTAACAATGTATTCATTGTAAAACCAAATTCAAAAATAATCTTAGAGATGACTAGCTTCTGTGTAATTTACAGCTGGAATATGATTTACAGGCATGACAACTGCTTTGATCCATACTTACTTACGTAGTATATATATATCATACAATAATTTTTTTTTAAAACCGAGCCAAAATCAAGCCGAGACGGTTCGATTGCAAACAAGCGGAGTCCGAGCCTAGACTTCAAGCTTGGTTTACAATCTAAGCCGAACCATATTATGATAAGATGTTACTCATCTCAATTTGTTATATATTATGGTGTTAATCATTTCAATCCAAAATGTAATAATTGTTCACCTACATCAATCAATTAATCTTGCTTTTTGTTAAAATTGTCAGGCTTGTTAGTGTATGCATTTTGTTTGCAATTTATGTTTTTTTTATTTTTTTCATGATAATTTTGATGCCGTTTTTATAAAAAAACACACATAATTTGAATTATAAAAGATGTAAAACGAACATTGAATCATATGGGGTGGTGGCGCAGTTGGCTAGCGCGTAGGTCTCATAGCTAATAGAGTGATCCTGAGGTCGAGAGTTCAAGCCTCTCTCACCCCACTTTTTTTTTTTGCACTGTTTTCAGTTTTCTACCATCTTTCAGTTTCTGCAAGCAAGTATTCTCTCTCTCTCTTTCCATTTTATGAGTTTTCTTTTAGAAAATGAATAAGTAGTGTAGGTACAAGACACCACGCGTTTGAAATTAGAAGCTGCTGGTGATTTTAAAATTTGTCGACACAAATTTAAACATGTATAATCGGCATTATAGGTGCACCGGATTTGGCTTAAAAATGGTTTAAACGGTTAAAACGGGTTGTATCGGATGGTTCAATTAGACACACTAATTAACCATAGAATTATATAAAAATATAGCTTATATTCAAATAAGTTTTCAAAAGTATACAAATTCATCCAAAAATAAATTAAAAAGTACTCAAATTCATATAGAAAATCTAAAAGTACTCAAATTCTAATAATTTTTTTTAAATAAAAGTGCATAATAGGATTATGACATTGGCGTGTTAAACATATCAAGTTCACGATCGTCAAAAGCCAGAATTTTGTGTTTTTTTGAAACCGGAAATACCGGTAAAACTGGATTAAACCGCCGGCACGATCGATCGAAGGAACCTGCATAATATCGAAAGGTTTCGTACCGGATTAGTAAGCGGCAGGCGGTTGAACCGGTTTTTAAAACATTTTATCGGCCTGAGGAAAACTTAAGTACGTAAACGAACCAACTTGCTACTTTTGAGTTTAAGTGAACAAAGAAACAATAATATTTCAACCAATGATTTTTCTGAGCTAGATTTCAAGATATAATGAATTTTATTTGTGTGTATGTAATGGGTTTCTGAAATCAAATTGTAACGCCTTGGAAAATTTCTTATTTTATGAACGTGGTAACAGAAGAAGAAGAAATAAATAACATAAATAAAAAAGCTTGAAAACTTCAACATCTAACGGAGATTGTATTGATTTATTGTGTTTTAATCTTGAGCACAAATAACAAGCTTCAAGCATATAGTGAACTGACTTCGGGTTTATAACTGTCAATTCAAGTTTTAAAATAAAATGATTTTAATGTTAGAGTATAGTTTTCACTTTTCAAGCATATGATTTAGTAACTGATCTAGCCAAAACTAATTATATATATTATTATTAGTTATGCTCAACCAGGGGTCTTAGAGCATGTGCAGGAGGTGCGACTGCACATGACCCATTTTTTTAGGAGGGCTCTAAATTTTTTTAGAAATTTGTGTATATTATATATATTTTAATTTATTTTACAACAAACACATATAATTTACAATCCAATTCTTAAATACATTTAACCTAATTAAAAACTAATTACCTAAAACCAAGAGATGGCAAATTTTGAAAGATTATGTTAAAGAATTGACTCTTAAATCATTGTACACCACTCGTTGAGAAAGTCGTGTTGAGAGTGTTAGGGCTATTAAATATCAATTTTTAGATATTAGAGAAGCTTTACTTTAAGTTGCAAAAAATGATAATGATGCTAAGATTCAAAGTGAAGCGAAATCACTAGCCACTAATGAATTTAGTGATTTTGAATTTTTAGTTTCAATCATCATATTGTATCAAATACTAAACAGGGTGAATATCGAGCAAAAACTTACACTCAAATGACATGATTCTCGATAATGTTATTAAAGAAGTGAACTTGTTGATTGAATTTGTCAATGCATTTAGAGAAACTTGGTTATCTAATGCAATTGATGAAGCTAAGAAAATTGCCATTGAAATGGATATTGATCCGGTTGATGTTGTTGGATACGTTATTACCTATTGAGATCTTAAACCCGGTTGATGTTTTAAAATATTTATAGCAAGTCAATTGTTTTCGAAATGCATCATATAGAATCTTGTTAACTATTCTGATAATTGTAGCATTCACAGAAAGAAGCTTTTCAAAATTTAAGTTGTTGAAGTCATACTTACGATTGACAATGTCTTAAGAAAGACTTGATAGATTGACAATGATAACTATTGAGAATGAAATACTAGACAATGTGGATTATGAAAATTTAATCAACAACTTTGAATCAAAAAATGCTAGAAGAACGTCTCGTTTTATTTAGTTTTTTGAAACATTGAAATGCATTATTTTTCTAAAGCAATATTATCTATATTGTTTTTACTGTTGTTTTAATTATCGTCAATTTGTATTTGTGCGCGTGCAATCGTGCATGCACACACATAGGGGCCCATTTTTAGCATTTGCACATGACACCTAATCTCTCAGAGATGACCTTGTGCTCAACTAAATAAGTTTCTTATACTAAAAAGTGTAAGAATAATTGTTAAACATTAAATCTATAAGATCAAATTTTAAAGAGAAAATTCAAAATTTGGAGGGTAATTTTGTCACACCCCCAAATTTTCAACTAACGGAATTATACCGTTTGGGAACGTGACAAACCAGGATCTCAGATCATTAGACATAACGAAGACCTCTATATGAATTTCAAAACATATGTTGGTCTAAAACTGTAATATCAAAGTTTCAATGTTTGCGGAAGCGTTTTAAAACCAATAACAATACGTAACGGTTTGAAATTGTAAAGTACAATTTCAAAAACATTCCATGTCTTAATTGAACAAAACTAAAACACTTGAACTGAAATGCATGCATGAGACTCAACATCCTAGTCCCTGCTTGTCCTTGCTTGTGTCTTAGTGTCCTGAGAAAACATGTAAATCAAGTCAACACAATGGTTGGTGCATACACAGGTTTAAGTATTCACAATGTTCAAAACAGCAGTTTGAATATCAAGTTTGTAGATAACATAATCACACATGCACAGTCATGATAGCTAGTCATATAAACTATTTACACAAGTGGTCGACATCGAAGCTGACGAGTTGCCATGCTATAGCATGTTTTTGCCTTAACACTATTGTCTAGCACGAACAATAGCAATGTGTGTGTTTGGTCAGTCAAACACCTGCGTAGATCCCATCTACCAAGTGAGGTTTGTCAAACCCAATATATCTATCTTCAACTACCACGCTTTGCACTCCGGCAAATTAAACGGTTCGAAAGAGAAGGCGTTGTAATGCTATGTTTGCACTTAATGTAAACAGCTAACTCATGCAAGTGATATGTATCTAAAAAGAGTTTGTTGCACATGTTTTCTCCCCCAAAACAGTTAAAATAAGAAAGGGGCCGTGTACGCACCTTTGATTATTTGCAGAATGATCAAACACTCGTGAACTCGCGTAGAAATCCTCTACAACGTATCTGTGGTTTAACAATAACTTAGTGTTATTCGGGATGTCGTTTTATGTTTGAAATCACATACGTGTCAACACACGTATGTTAAAGTGTTAGAATTATGCATACGGGTGTACGCGTGCTTTTGAAATCGTTTAAATAAAATCCTATACGATTTTATTTAAATAAACGTAATTATACACGATTTCGTTTTCGGGTTAAAATATAAATTTTGTTATTCTAATGCGTTCGTATTCTCGTTACGGTTCCAACGCAACTCGAACGGGTTAAATTGGAGTTCGTACGCGAAAGTTATTGCAAAAATATCAAAAATGGTATTTTTTTCACAAAAACGGCCCAAGCAAGGCTCGAACCAGCGACCACCCACTCGACCCACACATACTCTACCATCTCACCTGGTTCCTATATCATTAACAGATCTTGGTTTTTAATTCATTTAAGCCCAATCGGCCCAGTTTCCTTTTTGTTAATCATAAACGAATCTATTGAGTTCTAATTGGGTCCAATTCGAATTCCACTAACCTTAAAAGTATAGGGCTTTGTTTCTATGGGTATAAACGAGTTCATCAATGAGTTTAATTTGATGTATTGCATAAAAATTTCAGCCCAATTCGGTTTAAACATATTCAGACTCGAGTTCACTAAATCCCGCATCAAATCATACGAGTTGATGATTAATAGGTTCTGGATTCAAAGGGTTTTCGTTATAACTGATATTTCGAAACTTTCTGGTTGTTTAATTTGAATATCGCTCACTATTAACTCAAAATCCCCAACCCGTTTTTGTTAAGGAACCCTAATAACCAAATTCTTATGATTCGATCTTAGAACTTCGAATTAAGCTATGTTTATGCTTAGTCAGAACTATATGAAACTGATGGTAACAATTAATTTGATTCTAGATCTTGTTTGAATCGAAACCCCCAACCTCGTTCTAAGCATGAACCCTAGTTATAGAACTTAATCAATTCGAGGTTTATACACGAAATAAGTATAGGGATTAGTTTAATCGGAACCCTCTGAAGCTTCCCATGCTATTTAATTTGGTTCTACAACTAGTTTTCATGGAACCCCCAAATGGTTTCAAATGATGAACCCTAGAATTCGAACACATGCAATTCGATGTTGTAATTCCAATTTATCACAGGGCTAATCTTAGTCGGCCTGTTTAGGATGTTTAGGTATGAGTTTTTACCTGATTTGATTCCAAATTGTTGTAGTTTGATTTGTAGGCTTGATCTCGGCCACTTCCCGATCGAGTTCCTCTGTTCGAGCTTCTTGAAATCGAATTGTTTAGTGAAATAGTCTCTAAAGATGCCGATTTAGGTTTCTGAGAGTTCAATTTTGATAATTGAAGTCGAATTGTATGGTCTTGCTAATGAATAGCCATGGTTTTGATCTTTGTAACGGTTTTAACTTAATTCGACCATAATGCTGGAAATAAATACTGAATTGATGATAATAACCATCAATGAGACGGTTGTAACTGATATAATTAGTATAGAACTTGTGTCAAGCTCAATTTCAAATTTTTTTTTCTTAAATTATGAACGAATTTTGACTCATTAAGGTCAAAATTACTTCTTTTCCTAATTACAAGTTAAATCCTTGCAATTAAAGTGTATTGGAACTGATTTCTACTAATTTCAAGCCCTTAGGTTTGGTTTGGCACAATTACATAACATTTCGGTTAATAAAGTTGAACCGAAAATCCCAAATTGTCACAAATCGGGCTTCTTAGAACATTGTTGGGCTTGATTAACCCAATTGGGCCTCTTAATTACAACTGGGCCTATTATGGACTCATTGGACCTACCTTGGCCTCATTGGGCCTACCTTGGGCCTACTTTGGCCTACTTGGGCCTCAGTGGGCCTTTCTTGTTTTCATTGGGCCTCATTTGGCCTTATTGGGCCTACTTTTATCTTGTTGAGCCTGTGATCTCACTATTCTCAGTTAACTAGGTTAATCTAAAAAGTCGGATTGTCACATCATCCCCTTGTTGAAGGAATTTTCGTCCCGAAAATTAGCAAATGTTAGGAGTAGTTAGGAAACTACTTACGAGTTTAAATCATATGTGTTAGTGTGTTTTGATCATTCTGTGTGCTTGTGTGTAGTCACACACAAGGTCTAATGCTTGCAACATCACAACTCAATTGTGATCGTTCAATGTGACCGTTTGCGTGTACACTAGTTAGTTCACCTAACTGTGACTGTTTGTGTTTGATCATACTGTGTTGTGTAACCTCACACATAATGAGTGTTTATAACTGTTTGTACTATGCAACCCCGCACATAGCAATTGTTTGTACTATGCAACCCCGCACATAGCAAAATGTGTGTTGTGTCACCTCACACATAGTAAGTGTCTATAACCGTTTGTACTATGCAACCCCGCACATAACAAAGTGTGTGTAACCAATCATGTATGTACTACCATAACATGTAACATATGAAATGTAGCACATAAAATATATAGAATGTAATGTAGCACAAATGTTTGTAACAAAATCAATTGAATAAAGTGTTTGTATACTGTACTATGTAATCTCACACATAGCAAATGTTTGAATGTAGTCGACAAAATAGAAACTTCCAAAATTCATGTGTACCTGTAAATTCACGATTACATGGGCCCCTGTACTCGTCAATTTACCTTACACAATTATTCTGGTTCCTTCTATTTGTAGTACTACTATTGTTTAATCGCTCATGATTGTACCACCATGAAATGTAGTACATTGTTTGAAATCAATCATGTATGTACTAATATGAAATGTTTGTGTTTGCATTCTGCAAAGCTGGTGTTCAGCCCAGTTGTTCATACTAAAATCAATAGTATAAGGTGTTTGTGCTTGTTTGTGCTTACAGTTAGAGTGTGAAATATCACATCATCCCCTTGTTGAAGGAAATTTCGTCCCGAAATTTATCGTGCCTTCATAATGTTTGTTGTTGTTTTGAATAAGAGCGGATACTTTTTCATCATTTGGTCTTCCCTTTTCCCTGTGAATTCAGAATCACATCTTCAATTCCACTGAATTTTGACTATCGAAATCTTGCTTTGTTTGAGTTGTTTGACCTCTTGGTCCATGATTTCAATTGATTCCTCAACAAATCGTAATTGTTCGTCCACTTGCATTTCTTCAAGTGATACTACCAATGTCTCATCAGAAAGACGTTTCTTCAAGTTCGAAACATGAAATACATCATGAACTCCATTGAGTTTATTCGGTAATTGAATTGATAAGCTACCGGACCAATCCTTTTTAGGATCTCAAAAGGTCCTATGGATGGTGTCACCTCCAAGATGACACTTTTAGAAGAATCATGTCTCCTACTTGAAATTCCAACTGTTTGTCGTTTGTCAGCGTAACTCTTTTGTTGATCCCGAACACCCACCAACGATAAGTGGTTTTCCCAGCTATCATTAAAGTCAATTACACAAACTCGTACATATCCTCGAGCGTTTGAATCGTACGTTCACTTTGACCGTCGGTCTGTGGATGATAGGCGGTACTCATATCCAAGCGAGTCCCCAATGACTTATGGAGTGAGTTCCAAAAGTTGGAAGTAAATCGGGCATCCCGATCTGTTATGATGGAAATTGGCACGCCATGTCGTGCTACCACTTCCTTGATGTAAATACGAATCAGTTTTTCCATCTTATCAGTTTCCTTGATTGCTAAGAAGTGTGCAGATTTCGTTAATCGATCGACAATTACCCATATCGTATCACAACCACTTGGTGTACGGGGTAATTTAGTAATGAAATCCATCGGAATCTGTTCTCACTTCCACATCGGTATCTCTGTTTGTTGCAGTAAACCAGATGGCTTCTGGTATTCAACTTTGACTTTCGAACAAGCCAAACATTTGCTAACGTACTTAGCAATATCAGCTTTCATGTGAGGCCACCAATACAGTGCCTTCAAGTCATGATACATCTTGTCTGATTCCGGATGGACTGAATATCTGGGCTTGTGCGCTTCTTCCATCACAAGTTCCCTTAAACCTCCATACAAAGGTACCCACAGTCGATTAATGAAATAACGAATTCCATCAGACTTAACATACAGTTGTTCTTCTATTCCTCGTAAGGATTCCTATACCAAGTCTTCCTTTTTCAAAGCTTCGATCTGAGCACTGCGTACCTTGTCAGGTAAGTCAGTATGTATCGTCATCATAAGTGCACGAACCCGTCTTGTTGAAGTGTCTTTTCTGCTTAAAGCATCAGCTACCATATTAGCTTTTCCCGGGTGATACTTAATCGCGCATTCGTAGTCATTCAACAACTCAAGTCATGAGTTGTGTAATTCTTTTCGTGTGGTAGTAGTTGTCTTGAAACGTAAGTAATCACTTTATCACTTTGCATCCACACACCTCCCAAACCCTGTGCAGATGCGTCACAATACACCACAAAGTCTTCCGTCTCTTCCGGTAAGAACAGAATCGGTGCGCTGCAAAGTTTCTGTTTCAATAACTGGAACGCAGTTTCCTGTTTATCCGTCAAGTTGTACTTTGTTCCCTTATGCGTATGAGCTGTAAGTGGTTGAGCGATCTTTGAGAAACCTTCAATGAATCGTCGGTAATAACCCGCCAAACCAAGGAACGGTCGTACCTCAGTAGGAGTCTTTGGTGCTTCCCAATTCTTAATCGCTTCAATCTTCGCTGGATCAACATGTATGCCCTTTTCATTTACTATATGCCCCAATAATTGTACTTCTCGCATCCAGAAATCACATTTCGAGAACTTAGCGTACAGTTGTTCCTGTTTCAATAATTCCAATAATAGTCGAAGATGTTCAGCGTGTTCCTCCTCAGATTGTGAATAGATGAGAATGTCATTAATGAAAACAATGACAAACTTATCAAGATAAGGTTTACAAACACGATTCATGAGATCCATGAATACATCTGGAGCGTTTGTCAACCCAAATGGCATGACCAAGAACTCATAATGGCCATATCGTGTCCTGAATGCTGTCTTCGGAATATCCTCCTCCTGGACTCTTAGTTGATGATAACCAGACCTGAGATCAATCTTCGAGTAGTAACTCGAACCTTGCAACTGATCGAACAGATCGTCAATCCTGGGTAACGGATACCGGTTCTTGATAGTAACCTTGTCCAGTTCCTTGTTATCAATACACATATGGAAAGTCCCGTCCTTTTTCTCAACAAATAGTGGGGCTCCCCTCGATGAAAAACTAGGTCGTATAAAGCCCTTATCCAACAACTCTTGCAGTTGTGTAGATAACTCTTGCATCTCAGATGGTGCAAGTTGATAAGGCGCCCTAGCTATCGGTGCTGCATCTGGTGTAAGGTCGGTTCGAAATTCCACCTGTCTGATAGGCGGTAATCCCAGTAGGTCTTCTAGAAACACTTCAGGGAATTCACAACTACTTGGATGTCTTCTATCTTCTTCTCAACTACCGGCTCCTCAGTTATAAATGCTATAACTGCCGTACGACCTTTACGCAGACATTTGTATGCTTTCACACAAGATATGAGACGCAGTGGCGTACTGCTCTACTCACCTTGTACATACAGTGTCTCTCCATATGAAAACGGTATACGAACGACCTTTTGATAGTCTACTGTTTCAGCCTGGTGTTTGAACAACCAGTCCATGTCCATGACTATGTCAAAATTACTTAAAGAGATAGACATAAAGTCAATGTCATGTGTTCGACCCATCGAGTCAAAACACATTCTTTAGGTATATGGTTTACAACAACTAACTTATTATTAGCTAGTTCTATAGTGTATGGGTTTTCTAAAGCAGTAGGACTAATACTTAGCAATTCACAAGATTTGCTAGATACAAAAACCCCGATCTGCACCGGTGTCAAATAGCATAGAGGTAGAGTGATAATTCAAGAGAAACGTACCCGTAACGACGTTGGAATCGTCCCGTGCCTGACGTCCTCCACTCACAAAAGCCCTGTTCTAGCAACATTTGTGTTGTTGTTGTTGTTTCCTTTTGTAATCATGTCATTAGCCCTTATTTTCTTAAGTTGTGGGCACTCCTTCTTGAAATGTCCTGATAAACCACACTCAAAACATACTTTCTGTGTGTTGCTCCGGTTGAGTGAGTTTGCCTGCAGTTCCCCTCGACAATCTTTTGCTACGTGACCCACCTTTCTGCACCGCCGACATCGGTATTTGTCACATCGTTTCCCAAAGTGATGGAATCCACACTTGTTGCACTTTGGGTATTTTCCATTATACCCTCCCGATGACTGTTGGTTATTGTTTGTATTGTGATGGGTCTTGTTGGATTCCTGCTTGCGGTTCTGTTGAAATAATGGCTGAGTGAAATTCTTGGCATCAATGCTATCCCATTTTCTTTTGTGGTCTCCTGCCTTAGCTGTTACTGTTCGTTTGGGTAATGTTCCCCGTTGCATCGTTTGATCAGTAAATTGGTGTGCGAGTTGAACAACTTGCTGTATGGTGGTAGGATTTGCAGATATGATCAATTTTCGAACCTGAGATACCAGCCCTCCAATGTATCTCTTGATCCACTTGCTAGGTGGGGTTGCCCTGTGCGGTAAGAGTCTTGTGTTGCCTGTATTCATCCTCAAGTTCTTGCATTTCATTCCGGGGACAATACTCCTCCTGCAACAGGATTTTGAATCCGTTCCAAGTAAGTGCATTGGCTGTATTTAAACCGAGTGTCTGTACGATAGAGTTCCACCATGTCAAGGCTGAACCCTCCAAAGTACCAATAGCGTATCTGACCTTGTTTTCTTCCGGACAATTGCACCTCTCAAACACCGATTCTAACTGTTCAATCCATCGAAGAAGTCCAATGGCTCCTTCCGATCCTTTGAAATTACATGGTTTATAGTTCAAGAATGTCTTGAACGTGCACATTTGTGAGTTTACCAGTTCCCCCGTTGGATCATGTGATCCTATTTGGTGTGTTTGCGTATAGTTTGCGATTGTCTCGGTGATTCGAGTGTTAATAAGTGCCTCAAATTCCGTTGCGTTCATGTTAATGTTCTCTCCAACCATAATCTTCCTATTTACAAATATACATAATGAGACTACACCCATCGCATAATCATCACTCATGCACAAAGTAAATGTAACACACCATCATTGTCATTAAGATAACAATTCTTAATCATTTATTATAAACTAGTGCTTACAATTGTTTGTCAAAGAGATGCAAAACAACTAAACACTAAGTCTACTTTTATGAGTACAGCCCACTCATATAAGTTTGTTAAATATAACGTAAATGAAATAACTATATTCCATCGTTTGGTTGATCAACGGTTGATGATGAATCTTCCAGTTCTGTTGGACCAGTCACTGCACCATGCTGGTAACGCATATGCCCAGTGATGAGGGTCATGGCCTCCCCAGCTAAATCTCTCACTATATTGGCTTCAATCGCCGCTGCACCAGCCCGTGCATTGGCTTCCTCAGCCCTTGCCTCAGCTACAGCTACACGTAACTCAGTAGTTTCTAATCGTGCAGTGAGTTCGAGGATCGTCCCTCGCATCATCCAGACCGTTTCCACCAAATTTTCCTGTTCTTCATTAGTCCTAACCAACTTCTTAGTGAGGTTATCCCACATTTGTGTCAGCCAGTTGTTATTTTCAAGCAATTCTGTGATCATCCCTGCTACTTCCCGCATGTTGCGGATTTCACGCTCCATGCGTGCAACAAAAGCAGCAAATGCCTGTTCTAGTGGATATCCTAGAGCAGGTAACGTCCACAGGCTATTAGCAGTGTTGGCAGTTGGTGGTGGTGGCACTCGTTCTTCCCACACCCAGCTGCGTATGAGATCAGGAAGCCATTGCCAATATTGGTTGTTCCCCCTTTGTTGAACATGTGTTTCCTCCCCATAGTGGATCGTACCATCCACTGGTTCGATGCTCCTTGTCATGATTTCTAACAATGCTACTACTTGTCCCCTAGTGTGAGTAGGTGTAGATGATGATGCCATGTCTGTTACAAGATGCCATATGTAAATGCATATAAACTATCGTGTAAGTAAGTGTCTAATGTCTAACAGTTATATTCTAAGTCTACAAATGCAAACCTAGTTCGCTATAACCAATGGCTCTGATACCAATCTGTCACACCCCTAAATTTTCAACTAACGGAATTATACCGTTTGGGAACGTGACAAACCAGGATCTCAGATCATTAGACATAACGAAGACCTCTATATGAATTTCAAAACATATGTTGGTCTAAAACTGTAATATCAAAGTTTCAATGTTTGCGGAAGCGTTTTAAAACCAATAACAATACGTAACGGTTTGAAATTGTAAAGTACAATTTCAAAAACATTCCATGTCTTAATTGAACAAAACTAAAACACTTGAACTGAAATGCATGCATGAGACTCAACATCCTAGTCCCTGCTTGTCCTTGCTTGTGTCTTAGTGTCCTGAGAAAACATGTAAATCAAGTCAACACAATGGTTGGTGCATACACAGGTTTAAGTATTCACAATGTTCAAAACAGCAGTTTGAATATCAAGTTTGTAGATAACATAATCACACATGCACAGTCATGATAGCTAGTCATATAAACTATTTACACAAGTGGTCGACACCGAAGCTGACGAGTTGCCATGCTATAGCATTTTTTTGCCTTAACACTATTGTCTAGCACGAACAATAGCAATGTGTGTGTTTGGTCAGTCAAACACCTGCGTAGATCCCATCTACCAAGTGAGGTTTGTCAAACCCAATAGATCTATCTTCAACTACCACGCTTTGCACTCCGGCAAATTAAACGGTTCGAAAGAGAAGGCGTTGTAATGCTATGTTTGCACTTAATGTAAACAGCTAACTCATGCAAGTGATATGTATCTAAAAAGAGTTTGTTGCACATGTTTTCTCCCCCAAAACAGTTAAAATAAGAAAGGGGCCGTGTACGCACCTTTGATTATTTGCAGAATGATCAAACACTCGTGAACTCGCGTAGAAATCCTCTACAACGTATCTGTGGTTTAACAATAACTTAGTGTTATTCGGGATGTCGTTTTATGTTTGAAATCACATACGTGTCAACACACGTATGTTAAAGTGTTAGAATTATGCATACGGGTGTACGCGTGCTTTTGAAATCGTTTAAATAAAATCCTATACGATTTTATTTAAATAAACGTAATTATACACGATTTCGTTTTCGGGTTAAAATATAAATTTTGTTATTCTAATGCGTTCGTATTCTCGTTACGGTTCCAACGCAACTCGAACGGGTTAAATCGGAGTTCGTACGCGAAAGTTATTGCAAAAATATCAAAAATGGTATTTTTTTCACAAAAACGGCCCAAGCAAGGCTCGAACCAGCGACCACCCACTCGACCCACACATACTCTACCATCTCACCTGGTTCCTATATCATTAACAGATCTTGGTTTTTAATTCATTTAAGCCCAATCGGCCCAGTTTCCTTTTTGTTAATCATAAACGAATCTATTGAGTTCTAATTGGGTCCAATTCGAATTCCACTAACCTTAAAAGTATAGGGCTTTGTTTCTATGGGTATAAACGAGTTCATCAATGAGTTTAATTTGATGTATTGCATAAAAATTTCAGCCCAATTCGGTTTAAACATATTCAGACTCGAGTTCACTAAATCCCGCATCAAATCATACGAGTTGATGATTAATAGGTTCTGGATTCAAAGGGTTTTCGTTATAACTGATATTTCGAAACTTTCTGGTTGTTTAATTTGAATATCGCTCACTATTAACTCAAAATCCCCAACCCGTTTTTGTTAAGGAACCCTAATAACCAAATTCTTATGATTCGATCTTAGAACTTCGAATTAAGCTATGTTTATGCTTAGTCAGAACTATATGAAACTGATGGTAACAATTAATTTGATTCTAGATCTTGTTTGAATCGAAACCCCCAACCTCGTTCTAAGCATGAACCCTAGTTATAGAACTTAATCAATTCGAGGTTTATACACGAAATAAGTATAGGGATTAGTTTAATCGGAACCCTCTGAAGCTTCCCATGCTATTTAATTTGGTTCTACAACTAGTTTTCATGGAAACCCCCAAATGGTTTCAAATGATGAACCCTAGAATTCGAACACATGCAATTCGATGTTGTAATTCCAATTTATCACAGGGCTAATCTTAGTCGGCCTGTTTAGGATGTTTAGGTATGAGTTTTTACCTGATTTGATTCCAAATTGTTGTAGTTTGATTTGTAGGCTTGATCTCGGCCACTTCCCGATCGAGTTCCTCTGTTCGAGCTTCTTGAAATCGAATTGTTTAGTGAAATAGTCTCTAAAGATGCCGATTTAGGTTTCTGAGAGTTCAATTTTGATAATTGAAGTCGAATTGTATGGTCTTGCTAATGAATAGCCATGGTTTTGATCTTTTGTAACGGTTTTAACTTAATTCGACCATAATGCTGGAAATAAATACTGAATTGATGATAATAACCATCAATGAGACGGTTGTAACTGATATAATTAGTATAGAACTTGTGTCAAGCTCAATTTCAAATTTTTTTTTCTTAAATTATGAACGAATTTTGACTCATTAAGGTCAAAATTACTTCTTTTCCTAATTACAAGTTAAATCCTTGCAATTAAAGTGTATTGGAACTGATTTCTACTAATTTCAAGCCCTTAGGTTTGGTTTGGCACAATTACATAACATTTCGGTTAATAAAGTTGAACCGAAAATCCCAAATTGTCACAAATCGGGCTTCTTAGAACATTGTTGGGCTTGATTAACCCAATTGGGCCTCTTAATTACAACTGGGCCTATTATGGACTCATTGGACCTACCTTGGCCTCATTGGGCCTACCTTGGGCCTACTTTGGCCTACTTGGGCCTCAGTGGGCCTTTCTTGTTTTCATTGGGCCTCATTTGGCCTTATTGGGCCTACTTTTATCTTGTTGAGCCTGTGATCTCACTATTCTCAGTTAACTAGGTTAATCTAAAAAGTCGGATTGTCACAAATTTAGTCATTACCGGTTTTCCCTCACATTTTTTAATCGTTCATAACTTTTACATATGAATAGGGGTAATCATCGGCTCGGATAACGAGTTATTCGGATTTGAAAACTTTAAGATCCTATTCGAAACCCAACCCAAATTCAAAATCTATCCGGTATCCGATCCAAATCTATCCGAATATCCGAATCTTTAATTTGGATCAGTTTTTTTAGATACGATTCGGTTTTCGGATTTCTTTTCGTATTTCGGATTTTTTGAACACCCTACTTACGACATTAATTTTTTTATATAAAAAATAAAACGAGCATATTTGTATCTTTAAAATGAGTATAATGTTGAAAATAAAAAATGAAAATTTTGAATTGTGTCTAATTATCGTCATTGTGTCTTTCATAAACGTTTGTGTAAATCATCTTTTTGTTTTTTTACTTATAGGTAATTATGTCTTTTTTACATGTCATTGTATTCTTCATACTCGTCATTCTATTATCCTTACTTGAAATTATTTATTCTGCAACATCATTGTGTCTTGAATTGTTTAGGAAAACACAACATTAAGCATGAAACACAAAAAAAATATAATGACATGTACAAAAAGTCGCAATGAACTGAAAAAACGAATTTTTTTACAGTAACACTATGCTAATTTTAAAGATAAAAAATGTTCTTTTTTATGATATATTTTTTTCACAAATTAATGTCGCATGTAAAATTGATGAACGTTTAAAAATGTGGTAGACTTTATAAAAATGCAACAAAATTGATCATTATTAAAATGCTCTCACTTTATTTAATCATATTCTTTGATTAATGTTCTAAGGGCTTACGATCCTTCTTACACTTTAATTTTAGAATAGGAAACTTATTTAGTTCATAGCATACATACATACATACATACATACATACATACATACATACATACATACATACATGTGTATATGGATTGTACCATTTGACAACTAAATTTTAAAAAGAAAGTTCTTTAACTAATCTGAACAATCCATTTTTTCTATGTATTTCTTGATTTAGTAAAATAAAAAACAGATGATTAGCTGACACCTTCCCAAATGAAAATTCATACATCAGCTACATCACTTATATTTTACTAATACAAGAGTAAATTTACTACTTTGCTAAAATCTCTTTGAGTTAATTAGGACTAAAACCTAAGACTTATTAAGAGGCTCTAAGCTTTATCTTCAGTTTTTATGCTATTAAACCACATGAGCATTATTAAATATCTTTTTAGCATAGTTAAATGAACTTAAATATTAACAAATTTAATTTTAACATTGTGATATGTATAGAGTTTTTAAATAAGAAAATAAGTTTTTAATAATATATTAATTATTATTAATATTTAGAATCCTTGATCAATAATAAATAAAAGATATTGATAATTAAATGTAAAAAAGATTAAAAAATTAAAAAGTGAAGGACTTGAAATAATGACAAGTATTCTTAATTATTTTTATTTATTAATATTGCTAAAGTAAACATAAACAAGTTAAATAAATAAATTTTAAATATATTTATTTTAAATAAAATACCATATATTCTTTTAAAGTAATATAATTATTTATTTACTAAGTTAAACGTCATTAATTAATATTTAACAGAAGAACAGGAAGAAATACTAAAATTATTAAAAAAATGTTATACAACTATTTAATAGGTACACACTACTTCACGTGCATGTGTTTATTGGAATGAAATTATCAAAGTGTCCTACTAAACATACACCCCCTCTTATTGTGAGACACCATCCGACTGTCTTCTATACGGCCGTATAGGGCCTATACGCACGTATAAAGTCAGTCAACCCAACAAAAGCTGCTACCGCTGACATGTTAGGTTTGAAGTGAAACTATACGCTCGTATAGGCTCTTTATGGGCATATAGTTAATCTCTATACGGCCATATAGGCCCAGGGCCGACCCATCTATATAAAAATATAAGCCTTAGTTTTGGGCCACACTTCTAAAGGGCCCCAAATTTTTCAAAAAAATTACTGGCCCAGCAGGTCAAAATTGTAGACTTAAGGGTCTGTCTTGGAGGCGATGAAGTGAATTTGTGAAGTTAGGGCAACCAGCTATTATGGTTCAGATGGAGACGAAGGGTTGCGATTCACGAAGAACTATTGATTGGAGATGAAGACGAAGGGTCGATTTGATGAATACGAACCGATGACGAGCACTACAACTCCGTTTGTGATAGAGAATACACGTCCTCAATCAACCATCGACCATCGTCTCAGTCTCTCAATCGACCATCATCTCAGTCTCTCAATCTCAGATAGTCAGATTCTTGTTCTCCTGAGTGCTGCACAAGGGCTCTGCGCCTTTGCCCAAGGGCAGCCAAGTCTCTGAATCATCCTCTGCGTGGTTGCGCCTCTTCTTAGCAGCTTTGCTAACCTCCACTAGCTACTCAAGGGCTCACAGGTACACTCATAATGTTAATATCTTTAATCTGTTCTGCCTTTGCATTTCTTAGTTTTGATAAATGCCTAATTGCCTATATTTGTAATCTGATCAGATTGTCAATTGGTTTATGGTTAATTGATATATCTGTAATATGATCATATTGTTAATTGGTTTATTTGATCAGGTTGTTCTCAATTTCTATATTTAACTAGTTACATTCATTAATTTTGTTTTGGTTGATTGGTTTTTTGTTAATTGGTAGTTCGGTACATCATAGTTAATAGGTATATTTGGTCAGGTAGTTTTGTAGTTACATTTATTAATTCTGTTTTAATTGGTACGAAAAAAAGTTAATGATGAACATGTACCAAATGACCTACCAGATGATGAACAAATACCAAATGATGAATCATATTGCCAAAAACACAATCAAATAATGAAATATTACCAAAATACAATCAAATGACAAAAATTAAGGGCCCTATTTTTATTATTCGCTTTGGGCCACTAAATAGCTTAAGCCGGCCCTATATAGGCCCTATACTAGCATATAGTTCATCTCTTTATACGACCATATAGACCCTATACGGGCATATAATTTATCTGTATACGGGCCATATAGACCATATACGGGCATATAGTTCATTTTATACAGCTTTATATGCCCTATATGGGCATATAGTTCATTTCTATATGGCTATATATATTTTTATATGTATGTGGTTGTGTATTACTTATTTGGTTATGTGTTATTTATGTGGTTGTTATATGCTTGTGTATTTATTTCTATGGTTCTTTAATAATTTATATAATCAAACGTTTGTGAAATTACCAGTTTTTTTTAAAAAAGATAGTAGTACAATTTATTTTTATTTGAGTTTAGTCATAACATTTTATAAATAAATAACATATGTCCTACCAATTTATAAACAATTTTCATAACGAATCAAGTTTAAAAAAATATGCGTACAAACTTATATAAAAACGCATAATATCCATGATAAAATCGTACAAAAAAGTTAGCATTAAAATTGATTTTCGAAAATTTTAAAAAAATATCATATACGCCCATATAGGGCCAATACGCCCGTATAGGGCCTATACGGCCGTATAAGTGGGCCCTGGTGTATAGATAGAGGGGGATGGTGTATGAATAGTGGAAGCCTTATCAAAAGTGTTGTATGATGACTTGTAAGTACAATTAATTTTTAAACTAACGCGTAGGGGTGTTCACGATTTGTTTTTTTACATGTTTTTGATAGAACTATAAACCAAATTGTTAATAACGATTTTTGAATAATGAAAGCTAAAAACCGAATCTATGGGTGTCCATAAACTGACTAAACCGTCTAAACCAAACTGAAGACAATTGGTTGGTTTGGTTACTTTTTGAAACACTCAAACTTTTTATACTTTTACATGTGTCCAATTGAGATCTCAGTTAAGTTTTAACACGAAACAATGTCAAAGGTTTGTGCAGAAGCGTAAAATTTTAGTACATACTATTAACATACATGTATAAACAAAAGATAGTGTGTTTAAGTTTACAACCACCAAAATTTAGCATGACGATTAATTCATCCTTCAAAGCGTGCCCGACCATGATGTTCGATGCATACTTATTTATGACATGTAAACATCACATATATTTCACCATTAGTTAATACGAACTAAGTAAGATCATCTAGGGGTGTTTTTTTTACCCGAACCCAAAGAACCAACTCGAACCCGAAAAAACCCAACCTGAAAAAGCCTATCACCCGAAAACCCCAACCTGAAAAAGCCTAATACCCGATCCCGAAAACTTAAAATGATTCGGTATTTGGGTACCCACAGGGCCTTTTTGGGTAAACCCGAAAAAACTGAACTAGGGTTTTAAGGAGTTGTTTCATTCTTTGATTTTCAAGCCCCTGCATGTTTTGAGATTGTTGCAAAAGTACATGTTTTGGTTATGTTATGGTTAAACATTTAAAAATTTTAAGAAAATGTATAATTTGCAGGTTAAACATGTTTTTATTTTATTTGTTTGAAAAATAGAATATTAGTTTTTCAAGTATTACCTAAGAACCGTCTAACCTAACCTAATCAAACCCAAGAATTGAAACCCAAGAACCAATTAAACCAAAGTTATATGGTTCGGTTCTTGGTTCCAATTTCATATTACGGAAACCCGAATAACCCTACTTAAGCAACCCAAAACCCGAGGAACCAACCCGAAACTCGAGAAACCAACCCGAATGACACCTCTAAGATCATCCACATATATATTATGGTACATTTTGGAAGGTTTCTAAACAATTTTTGGATAGCCCCGGCGGTAATAGACGGCCCTTTGGACATGGATTCCCAACGTAGGCTACTCCCCAGAATTAGCTTACGGCTACTAGGTTCTAAACAATTTCTTTTCATGTTTTGGACCTTCTTGATCACTTTCGATCGTTTCAAACCAATGATTTAGAGAATTTGCAACTTCTTTCGATCATAATATCTATTATTTAGTTAAAATCACTTTATCAATAGATTTTGTTAACTAAAAAAACCATAAATTAAAATGTTAATTTAATGATTTCGGTTTTATAAACGGTTCAAGCTATCATTCACGGTACAATCCAAGTTTCAAGTCCGGCGCCTTTTAAAAAGCATTAGTTTTTTTGAACGGCCAATTTTTAAAAACATTAGTTAGAAGTGTAAGGGACTAAGTGCATTCACATAGTATCTCTATTGTTATCATTAAATTATAGAAGAAATATGAAAAACCATCTAATATTACTTGGCTACATGCACGTTATGTGTCACCTCCTCATCTTTATCCCGTATGTTCCAAATTCCTCGTATTTTTTTATTGAAATAAGCATATATAAAAAAAATGCGCATGTGATTTTCGGATAATAAAAAATAAATTTGTTAGATAATTTTTTTAATCAAAATTAAAAAACATGAATCTGATAACATAGCGGTCTAATCTAATTGCGCAATTGAAGAATTGGGAAAACCTATAGATTAATTACGTATTATTGTATTAAAATATTAAATTAAAATTATATAAAATATTTTACATATTTGTTAACTTTATATTCCTTTCTTCAAGTACCGTTTGTGTTTTTGCATACAAAACCAAGTGTTTCATGTTTCATAAATGTGTATTTTTATAACGGACTTTTTTGTATTTAAACTCGAGTTCTAATAACTTTATATGTTTTTTACGTACTTAATTATACCAAAAATCTGGCGTAATACGTAGGTTATAAGTTACTAGTTTATCTACATTTGAGAACATTTATGACCATCAATAGTTGAATAAGAAAAATACACATTTATCTAGTCACTAGCATAAAAGGAATTAATCAGAATTCAGAACCTTTATAAAAACTAGTAACACATAAATGAGAAAATATTGATAAAACACGGCTTAAATATTAATTTCAGCTCAAAACAAAATTTTAAGCTCAACACAAATTTTAATCATAAAATAACATAAAAGCTTTATATGATATACTAGATTACTGACCTGTGTATTACACAAAGATGTATAATCATTGATAGAAACTTAGTTATAAAAATAATATAAAAGTTTCAATATTTTTAAAGTAAGAAAATAAAAATATCTTTTATTAAAATCTAAACACTTTTTGAAACAATACAAATAAGAATAAGAATAAAATTTTCAATTTTAAAAATTAATTATTGAAAATGGAAAGTTTGAAATGATTACATTTTCATTAATTTTTTAAAAATAAATATTAATTGTTTTTCTTCAAATTTGGAAATTTAACTTTATTGTAATAAATGAAGTTAATTTTAAATTTGTTAAATAAACCACATGGATAACATATAATCATGTCACCTGGCAAATGTGATGTGGATATGCTAATATAACGTCACGTGACATATTGTTATTCATTTATTATATAGTATATATATTTTTTTAAAATTTAAAAAGTTTATTAATCTGGAATTTTAAAAAATTTAGATTAATAAACTTTTTAAAAGTTTATAGATTTTCTACCAATTCCAGATTAATAAACTTTTTATATTTTAAAAAAGTATCAAAATATAAACAAAGTGATAATGTATAATTATTTGAAATCTTAGAAATTAAAAATTAACAATCTATCGTTTAACTCGGGGAATACAATAATCTAACTAACTAAAAAAATAAGGATTTATATAATTAAGTTAGATATTTTCATTAAATTTAGGGAAATCGTTTATATAAACGAAACTTGTGATAAACACACGCACGCACTCCAGTTTCTACTCCTATTAATTGAGGTTGTATATATATATATATATATATATATATATATATATATATATATATATATATATATATATATATATATATATATATATATAGGGGCCGGTTAACGTACAAATGAAAATTAACGTGCTAAACGTAGGAAGCAATAGGGTCGCGCCATGTGTCATCAGGGTATGGGCATTATCGTCCATATAAAATTACAGACCACGTAATTACGTACCAATAATTACGTACCGTCATTTAACATGCATTATCAAAAGAACAACTGCATAATTACGTACCAATAATCACGTACCAAGCATAATAATTACGGACCACGTAAAAAAATCTTAAAAAAACTATAACAATACTATACTCAAATTAAAGATAATAAAATTCTCAATTTTATGGTGTATTTTTTTTAAAAAAATAATAAAGCATGTAAAAGTTATTTAATTTTTAAAAACCGAGTGGAACTTGTTTTAACATAGAGAATGTGGTTGTTCCTATTTTGCCCTTCCAGTTATAGTTTACCCTTATTTTGTGGAGAAAGTTGTATAAAGTGGGGACCACCAGATTTTGTCCATTGATTAGTTTGATCTAATGGTACACAATTTATCCTACGTTTAGCACGTTAAGGTTCACATGTATTTGATCCAGCTCCTATATATATATATATAGGGAATGGTTCAAATGATAACCCTCCTTACGGCGCTAACCCATTAACTTTGGCAAAAAATGGCCGAATCTTGAATTTTTTTTTTAAACATCATTGTAACACAATTTAAACCCCATGTTCAGTTTTGAGTTTTGGCTAATTTATCACCGTTTGGGCTCTTACAGTACTGTAGGTGTTTAAATATTTAAAACTTACAGTACTGTAGCAAAAACCTTACAACGATGATATTTTTTAAACGGTGATGAATTAGCCAAAACTCAAAACTGAACATGGGGTTCAAATTGTGTTACAATGATGTTCAAAAAAAAAATTCAAGATTCGGCCATTTTTTACCAAAGTTAATGGGTTAGCGCCGTAAGAGAGGGTTATCATTTGAACCCAATATATATATATATATATATCCTCTGCTTTATATGATTCATATGAATGAATTAATCGCTGGTTGGTTTGTACTTCAAAGTGATTGCTAATTAGCTTCTGTTCGACTTCCAGGTAAAAATGTTAATATATATCTCATGTTAGATACTCGCATTTGGATCCAACAAAATCAATATACATATATATGTTTTAGGATTAGCGTATATATAAAAAAAAAAAAAAAAAAAAAAACGAAATAGATGAAGCAAACATAATGGTTTTTAGATCTGAACGTAATTTTAGAAAAATAGGTACCAGAAATGAATCAAAACGAATTTTGATTACATAATCGTCTGATTAACACAAGTTTTCCCTTTTCATAGGGGATTGCTTAAATTATTTTCAACAAAATTTCATTATCATTCTTATATTATAAATGCTATATTGATTACACTTGGTGTTGTGTTGATGTGAACAGTGTCATATATATACACCTTGCAGACTATGAACCTGCCTATGTCTCGTTCATACGGTTTTCTTCACCACGTAGAAAGGGTTTATATACTTGTAAATGCAGGATTCGGTGAACCCGTGGATCTATTAATAATGGTCAAGACCTCTAGAAACAAGCCTTGTTATTATATGAGGCGTTATGATAAAGACATTGAAAACATGTTGTATCATGACGGACCTCCTTATAAAACTCTTCAGCTGACATTCACATCACATAACAGGTCGGTACTTACTGCTAGATTCTTGTATTTTAGTGAAAGTGGTGAATTGGTGAATGTTGCTGACACTGAAAAAGATGCTAAAAAATCTATGGGGATGGCAAAACTTGTATTGTGGTGTGATTATATCCATCATAATTTACCGAATGCTATAAACGATGTAGTGACGACAAGTAAATTGGGTAAAGAGAAAGCAAAAGATGAAGATATTTGTGCAATTTGTCTTAAAGAATACGAAGGCGAAGATATGATTGGAACTTTAAGATGCAAACATGTTTATCATGACGAATGCATCAAGAAGTGGTTGCTGAAAACACGAGAGAGAGACTGCCCTCTGTGTAGAGCGAATGTTTTCTTATGGGATAGGGTGAATCAATCGCCTCTTACATAAAACCGAAATCGAACGTTAATGTTTTTCATTCTTTATTTTAGGTTAATTAACCAACTTTTCATTTTGATTAAATTTCTGTTTGTTAGATTATTTAATTTATGCGGAACACAAAGTTTTTATTAAAGGTTGGTGATGACACTATAGTCTATAGCCATCCACAACCTTTTTTAAAAGATACACAAAAGTAGCTAGGCCTAACCGAAACCGAATTGGATCACTTCTCGAATTTAGTTTGGTTTCAAATAGGAAAAAAATGAAAACCAATTAAACCGAACTCAATAAGCGTAAAATGAACCGAAACCCTTGGTTTAAAGAGCATGAAGGTGACTATAATACTTTAGGTAAGATATTTTCTGTTCCACTTAAATCATGTGTCTAAATTGATCTTTAGTTTTCTCAAACTTGTTAGTTTTCATTTGCATAAATATATACATATATATCAAAAACTTTATGTACACTAAAAAAATGTGCCCGAAACAGAGGTCGGATTTGCCCCTCCCCGACCGCCCTTAGATCACAACGGTGAAGTGTCAAATTTTGTTTGCTTTCTTTTTAAATTTTATTTAACATGTGTGTTTTTCTTTCTATACAAATACTTGTTTAATTCTAGCATTTTATATCAATATGAGTGAATATATGTATATATAACTTTCGTAGTTTCAATATAAATTGAATTAAAAACGTTTTCATTTCTGAAATATATATAAATAAAATAAAAAAAATTATACTTTCAAATTTTTTGAGGTATATATATGAAAATAAGCAGAAAAAAATTAACTTCAACGTGTCGATTGTTTTTGGGAGGGGTTATCTACACACCCCAAAATTATATTTTAACACCCCCTGTCAAATATATGCCTCGTAGTGGTCACTACGGGGCGTATAGTCGCCTCGTAGTGGTCACTACGGGGCGTTTAAGGGTCCAATCATTGACACTGACACCCGAATCATTGGTACTGACACCTAATGATTACACCTCAATACTCCCCGTAGTGGTCACTACGGGGCGTATGGGGGTCGTATTGACCAATACTGGGCGTTTTGGGGTGTAAGATGTGGCAGGTGGGGTGTGTGAATAACACCACCCTTGTTTTTTAGTTATGATTAAACTATGTTTACCATCTTTTTTTTGAACGGCAAACAACGACTTAACGCCATGTCATCTCATACTTCCAATTATGCTTACCCTCTCTTACCCTATGATACTCACCTACCTGTTAAATACAAATCCTAATTCTCATTGAATTGATAGACTCATAATTTTTTTTATTAAAGAGCGAAATTTTTTAAAAATTGTTTTAGGATCTCTAGATAATATTTTTGGTCTCTACTGTTATACCAGGTTAGGTTGAATCGGGATGCGTCATGTTAAAAAAAGACGATCAAACTAAATTTCATAAAAATCATAATAAAAATACAATATACTTAAAAGTTGTTCTTATGCCTAACTAAATAGGCGGGTCGGGTTGAGTTATAGGTTAGAACGGGTGTGGGTAAGGATGGGTGCAGGCTGGTATGAGTTTTATGCAAAATCAATTTGAATATAGATGAGTCATTTTTAAAACATTAATTTCGTTCAAGTTTAAATAAATTGTAACTAATAAATAGTTTAACTGAATATTTTTGAGTAATTTTATCAACAAATATGTTATTGATTATTATATGTTTGAATCTATTATATTAACATCAATTTTAAATTACACATCTTGTTATAAATCAAGATTGTCATGCCTAGTTGTTCTCTATGTGATTTTATTTTTAAATTTTATCTAAAACAACACCTATGGAGACTTTTAACATCATATATGAAGAATTTTTTAAATAATTATTTCTCAAACACTTAAGTCACGATTCATGAAATAATGAACTTAAACACACAACGTAGAGGGGAGGCTGAAGAAGAAGAACTCAAGAAGCTTGAAGATCAGGCGATCAACTGTACTAATAATAATTAAAAATTTTAATATAAATTTAAAAAATAATAATTATTAAATAGTAATAATAATTAAAAAAATATAAATAAATAATTAATAATTAAACAATTATAAAGTTTAATTATAATATATGTTAAAAACAAAAGCTATATAATGAAATAAAACTAATAACTAAATAGTACTACTTATTAATAATTTTTTATATTAATAATTAAGTATTAAATTTCTAATGATAATAAATATTAAACGAAAAATTATGTAATTAAAAAGTACGAATACTTAAATAATACAATTAATTAGAAATTATCAATATTTAAATAATACGAATTAAAGTTCATAATAATAGTTAAATAATAATAATAATAACTAAATAATTCTAAAAATTAAATATATCAAAAATTACACATTAAACCTACTGAGTAATAAACTTTAAGTAATAATAATACTAATAATTAAATAACAACAATAATAAAAATAATTATTATAAACTAGTAATAAATAAATAAGTACTAATAGTTAGATATAACTATCAACAATTAAATAAATAAATACTAATAGTTAGATATAACTATCAACAATTAAATAATTATAATAATCAAAAAACATGTCTTATGTTTTATTTGTTCGTAGTTCCTAAAGTTATATTTTAGCATGTTGGCTAATACGTACGGCAAATTAAGGGATCGAAACTAATTTGTGCACCTCTACACGAGATGATTGAATGTACGTTCATTCAACAAACTATAAAAGAAGCAAGAGCTAACGTCTTTATTTTCTTTCCACACGTTACCATTCATCGCGTGCAGTTCGGCCAACATTAACCGAACCAGTCGAACACTAATCAACGTAAACAAGTCTAAAAAGAATTGCGGGAATATCATTTGGTTAATTTTTTTCCTTCTGCTGCTTTCTTGCTCCTCCGGAATCATCTCCTCTCGGCCTTTTTAGGCCTACTTCTTGAACTACCGGCTGCAGATCGTTTCTTGGGCCAGACTCAGATGGTTCATCATCTTCAGGTGCTTCTGTGATAAAGGCATTAATGGACCTCTCGTCATCCTGGGCCACCGGAGTGTTGGAGGCAGCATCCGGCACAAGAACCGGGTGGTTTTCGTCCTCCAATGACGGGTTATTTGATTCACACATTTCCACGTTCTCCACAATAGAGGGCGGTGGCACCTGCCTCGCACCGGATTCCCTATCTTGAGGTTGATTCAAGGCCATTATCTGAATTGAAGAACGAATTTAACAACCAAAAAAATTCCACGAATCTGCAGAATTTGCCAAATGAAAACATAGTGTGAGGAATTTTCTATCATTTTAATAAACAGCATGTGAACTTAAATCGAAGCAGATTGTAAGAAACTATTGATTATAACTACGATTTTAGAAACCTAAATTAATAGAAAACAAAGGAAGCAAGAACAGATTGGAAAAGTAAAACTCATGCTAATCTAAACAACAAAGAACTGCTATTTGTAAACTAAGATCCATTTAGACGATTCATTGTTAATGATAATCAGAATATGCAAATTACACAGATACATATAGCATTAGACAATCTAATCGATCATATACACAATGTTGATAAAAGTTTAGACGATGTTGAAACTACGAAATCGATGGATGATTACTTACTGATAGTTGATGAATGGTTGATTGAAAGGATTCGATGAAATTATCAACGAGAATTTATCAGTTGGTTGAATGCAGCATCACGATGAATGAAAATCTGATATGAGAATGAAGTTTGTTGTTGTCTTTTCATTTCTAACTGGTATTTATAAGTGAATGAAGTGAGGTTGGCTTCAAGATCGTTTAGAGGGTGAGATGCAAATAGGTGGGAAACAATATTGTACAGTTGGAGCAATCTCATTGGAGATTGAGGCCTACACGTAGGATGAAAGGCAACCATTTCTGTTAAAATCAAACTAATTTTATTTAAACAAAAAAAGAAATAAAAATACCAACACTATTTTTGTGTTTCTCATTACATAATCATTTTCATTTACTTCACGGCTCATGCGCAACACACATGTGTATTTCACAAAGGTTTATTCGAATAAGGGGTTGTTTGGTAGCATCTGAATATGTCTGTAAAAAAATCACATCTGAATGAGGTAAAATGTCTGAACTAAGGTCTGAATAGTTTAGACTTAGGGCTGAATGAGAAAAGATCAAGGATGGGAACGTCTGAATGGCTTCATGACCACCACTGCAACAGCCCATCGAATAAGAATTAGTACTTTAGATATAAGAATTGAAAATGATTTTATGAAATAAATTTTTGTTGGTTAAGTTGTAGAATGAAGTTAATTGAAAAAAAAAGATAGTTAATTTAATGAGATTGAATAAAAAAAATATTAAATAGGAGCAAAAATACTATAATAAAAATCTTGAAATTATTATATTTGTGTATTATACGGATAGAAAATATGTATAAGCAAATATTTTAAATAATAAAATAATAAAAAATTTTGTGTAGAAATGATTACAAAATTAATACACTGGCAATTAACTTGTTAGCGCAACAAACATGTAAAATTATAAAAAAGTTTTAAATAACCTTTTTTATCCTTTTACCGTTTTGACTTTTGTTATACATATTATCTTACCACCATATTCTTCTTTATTATCACGTAAAATTAATTTAGCCAGCTCAACGTAAAAAAAAAACTTCAAATTTGAGGGTTTATTAAAATATTGTGACCCTAGGCTAGCTATTGTCTCGTTCTTTTAAAGACAAAGCCGACACTTTCGAGTCAACGGTACGTGCTTCACAGTCAACGGTACGTTTACAATACCCGGAAGGATCCTGAAACAAACGTCGTGGAAGACATTTTGTTCTGTCATTCAAAATCGTATTGCTGGTGGCGTGCATTTCTGCACGTACTCATGATGGACGCGACATATAAAACGAACCAGTACAGGCTTTCATTTATTCAAATTGTTGGCATGACTTCCACACACCAGGCGTTTAGTATTGCTCACGCGTTCGTAAGTAGAGAGCGTGAGTAAAACTACGCCTGGGTCTTTGAAATGGATATGAGTATGTTGAATAAATGTATGGAGCCACGTGTGATCATAACAGATCGAGACCTTGCTATTATGAGTGTGTGTCGTAAGGTATTTTCAGAAGCTGCAAAATATCTTTACAGATAGCACATAAACAAAAATATTGCCAAACATTGCAATGCAAGCTTTTCGAATGCAGACTGAAAGAAATTCAAAGGTCGCTGGGCGAATTCGTGTAACTCTTCGACAACAGAGTTATACGACTACAACTACAACCATCATTATTATCATCATATCACCATTGGTTTTTTGTTTCATTTCAGGGGTTCTGGAGCCCGAGATTCCATACCATGATGACGTCGCCCAGCAGCCCTCAGATGTCGAGACGTTGGCACTGTCGCAGCACGAGTAGCTGCAGTTCGATCCAGAGTCGGCGGCAGCGATAAGGTGCAATCGCATATTACGGCTGAGCGTGGCGACGCCACGTTGTATAGACGGGGGGTTCTAGCAGATGTCGGGCAGGCAGAGCGTGCAAGAGTTATCCTTGGCGAGGACACGTTGTGGACTCGCCTATTCGATATCGCGGAGCTGCCCACCCACATGCTGATCACTGTGGAGTTTCTATTGACATTTCAATATAGAGCTCAACAGGCAGCAGTTCGTGAGCAGGAGGACGAGGAGCTTCCTCCTGATATTGAGTTCTCATTAGATGGACCATGGAGATGTCGATCGAGCGGTTCGCCGTGCTCTTAGGTATATACTACGAGCCAGAGACCGTGACTGGCGCATTCACCCAGGGGTTGACGCATGGTGAGTACGGGTTATGAGGGCTTGGTGGGCCCAAATATCTTATACGTCGTTCAACGGCCACCGATTACGGGCGACGACGATCAGAGATCCTCTGATTCGTTACATCCACCGCTGCATCGTGAAGACCATCTCAGGTCGCGGTCAGAGGCAGGAGTGGGTGACGACGACATATCTATTTTATCTTCACTCACTCATAACTGGCAGACCGTGCAACCTGGCACGCTGTTTTGCATTATACTACGCCTCCTTCTAGCACCGACAGGAGCGCGGTACACTGTGGGGTGACGCCTTTGTCACCCACATCACACGCACCAGAGGCATGGTTGACATGCTTTAGGATCTGCCGGCGATCAAGCCTCGTAAGCTCGATCGTTAGACGATCCTGAGCATGAAACTTGCCGCCGACATCCCGGGTCTGTGATTGCGATTTATTGGATCCGACAGCCGACTGTTTCAGGCCGCCTAGGTCGCCGTCATACCATTTAAATTATGTGAAAATATGAAAAAAAAAATTAACTTCAACCTGTCAGATTTTTACAAAAATGACCTAGCGTTATCATTAACTTAAAAAAATATAATAAAAAATGTGTTGAAAGATAATTTTTTGAGATATTAAATATTTAATATTATTAAATAAACCTAAACAATAAATTATATGAAAATGATGAAAAAAATTTAAAACTACAATGTAGCAATTTGTTATACCCAACGTTATCATAAACTTTCAAAACTATTATACTTCTAAAAAGCATCCAAAATAAGATGACAAACACTAAAAATTACAAACGAACTTATAAAAGAGCAGAATACCATTGTTTAATTCAATTTTTTTTGCTTTCCTGTTGCTCTTGTATCATCGTCTTCCCTCGACCATTTTGCAGCTCCTTTTGGAACCACTGCTAGCAGCTTCGTTCTTGGGCCAGAGACAGACAATTCATCATCTTCCGGGGCATCCACGATAGCAGCAAAAATGGTAATCTCGTCATCTAGTGGCGCCGAAGTATTGGAGGCGGCATCGGGCACAACCGCTGGAACTTGATCAACCCGATGGTTCTCATCCTCCACCGACTGATTGTTTGAGTCGCACACCTTCACATTAAGAGGCGGTGGCGCCTGCCTTGTTCCAGATTCTCTATCCCAAGGTGATTTGAGACCATGATTTACTGCATTTACCAATATTCGATCAGCTACAAGATACATAAGAAACTAGTAATAAGATTTGATAAGAAACAGATTCAGGAAGCTAAACTGAAGAACGAATTTAACACCCACAAATCTCCAGAATGTATCAAATGAACACAGAGTGTGAGGAATTCTCTATGATTTTTAATACAACGGCGTGTGAACTTAAATTGAAGCAGATTGCAAGAAACTATTGATTATAACTACAATTTTAGAAACCTAAACCAGTAGAAAACAAAGAAAGCAAGAACAGATCGGAAAACTAAAATTCATGCTAATCTAAACAACAGAGAACTGCTATTTGACTATTTATAAGCGAAAACCCATTTAGATGAATCTTTGTTAATAATAAACAGAATATGCAAATACACAGATACATATAGCATTAGACAATCAAATCGATCATATACACAATGTTGATAAAAGTTTAGACGATGTTGAAGCTACGAAATCGATGGATTACATATTACTTACTGATGGTTGATGAGTGATTGATTGCAATGTAACATTTGCAAAATTCAGGCATGTTTATTTAATAAAAAATCAGACATTTACACTATGTTATCACGATTAGCAAGGGGGGTCCTGAGATTTTTAGTGCACTCGACAAGATGAAATAAAAAACACCCCTTCTGAATTATAAATTTCTGTTTTTTCAGTTTTATTCTCAAATATAATTAAATCTATTAATACTAATAAATAAAAATGATTTTGGACACTTGTCATAATTTTAGCGTATCTAAATTTTGGTTTTTCCCGCTTTTCTCTATTCTTTAATTATTTATATTTGTTATTTAGTTATAAAATAGAAATAATAATTAATATATTATTATTTATATTCATTTAAAATGAAATTAATTGTGAAGCTTTTAAATAAACCTATATTTCTATTTAATAGTTTCTATTTAATTTTTTAATTAATTCAAATTATATTTCTTTAAGTATTTAAAAATAAAACATTAATGATACTATTTGTTTTTTATGAATGATTTGAAAATTGTTTAAACATTTAATATGATTGGATGATTTAAATGAAAAAAATACACTATATTGAAATAATAAAAAGTAAATAATTAAAAAAACAAGTCATATGCATTATATAAATTTTAAGTCAACCCGTGTAATACACGAGATTTTAACATAGTATATATAATATATATATATATATATAATATTTTTAAAATTTTTGTGCCCTAAAAAATTGGGCACTGAACGGAGGTCGGGTTTGCCCCTCCCAATACCTCCCATGTCACGATGAATGAAAATCTGTTATGAGAATGAAGTTTTTCATTTGTAACTGGGATTTATAGGGGAATGAAGTGAGGCTGGCTTCAACGAGAAATGATGGTTGAATGTAGCATCATGGGAAAAAAATTTGTGCAGTTGGAGCAATCTCATTGGAGATTGAGGCCAACACTATTATTGTGCTTCTCATTACAGAATCATTTTCATTCACCTCACGGCTCACGCGCAACACATGTATATCAGACAATGGCTTATTCGAAAATTATACTAAATAATAAGAATTAATTTAGATATAAGAATTGAAAAATAATTTAATGAAATACATTTATGTTGGTTAAGTTATAGAATGAAGTTAATTGAAAAAAAAGAAAAGAAGAGATAGTTAATTTATTGAGATTGAATATAGAAAATTTATAAAATTGGAGCAAAAATATTATAACAAAAATCTTGAAATTATTATATTTGTGTATTATACGGATCAAAATATATTATAATAAAATTTTAGAAATTATAAAATGACTTATTACGATAAATTATGATCGAAAATATGTATAAGACAATATTTTAAGTAATAAAATAATAATATCATTTTTGAAGACTTTTTTTTTCTAGAAAGCTTGTTATTTTAACATTATAAAAACAAGGTTTGAAAAAATGTCTTTGTTTTTACCAAATATATAGGCTAGTTCTATGTATTACACAAATTAAATCAAAATATAACAAATATTTAGTAAAAATATAAGAATTTTGAGATAAAATATTATTGAACATACATGTAAATGAATAGCTTAGGTAATAAAAAGAAAATTATATGTTTTTCCACTTTCATTTTGTTTTTCTAAACATTAACTATTTTTGCAAAAAAAAAGGTCGTGATTACTTTTGTTTTTATTTTTTTATATTTAATATATAAATTTTATTTTTTTAAAACTATTTTTGAAATACTTTGCATTTTTAAAAAGTGTGTTATTTTAGAAAAAAAATTAAGCTTTATATTTAGTCATGTGTGGTTTTATTAAAAAATTTTAATATTTTAAGAAATATGTTTCTTTTAATTTAAAACATTACAAATAATATAATTAGTATTTAATATTTTTATTTAACAGAAGTGAGATGCATTTATTAAGAGCAAAAAATATGAAAATGTGTAAGCAAATACTTTAAAAATATGACATATATATGTTTAATCAGGGGCGTGCCCACACTTATGTGTGGTTGCGGCAACCGCCCCCTTGATTTTTTTATCAAAATCTTGATCGGTCGCTTGATTTTGTATAAGGTGATAGAAATTTAAGCGAAATAATTGTGTTTGTTTTGTAACTAAAAGTTACTTTAGTACATACGACTTATAATGATTAGAAAATTCAAAAACTTGATGCATGCAATATTAACCATCGCCTAATGTCATTACTATGTTATCTTAAAATATATATTATAAATTATTTGAACACTTACTTTTTTTAGAAGTTAGAATAATATTATAGTTTGTTTGCCACGTATCGCAACAATCGAATCATGAATCTGAATAAACTATGCTCTCGTATGCTCCGACGAATACGAAATATATTAGAGTAAAATGAGAGAGGGTTTAAAAATATAGAATCATAGTTGAGGGCTTATGTGCAAGATTAGAAATTAATTCACCAATAGTGCAGTATTGCTAAACGACTAAGAGGACAATAACACATTTGTTTAATATAAACACCAAATAAATACTTTTATTTCATTAAATACACAGCGACTTAGGTTTGATTTGTTTTATATTTGTCAAATCTGCATTTTAAATTCAATTTTCATTTCAGTGGAGTGGTTAACGAATATACATTTTTTGATTTCGGTTAACTAAACATAATTGTTAATTCAATTGTTTGTTTTTTATTTTTGGGTAAGCAATTAAACATTGAAGAATTTAAATCTCACTTAAGAGAAGAATAAACGTCGAATTATGTAGTTATTTCCGCCAATTTACTTAAACTAAAATTATATTGGTTTTAAAATGTCTAACTAATGGGGATGCTCTTGTTGTGTATGCCTTATTTCAGAAAGTGTTTCCGGGTCTACCCAACACGAATGAGCCTCTTACTTTTTAGCCTTTTTTGTTCCCTATATTCAGGGGGAAAGATCAAATAAAAAGTCTTTTTTGCCTAAAAAGGATTTTTAAAACCTTCAAAACCGACCCAAACGAACTCCAATTGAACTCATTTCGATTGCATTGAAATCGTCTCATCCAACCCTACAATATTAGCTTTTAGGTTTTATTTTAACGACTAGTTTTAAATTTTAGATTTTAGGCTTGATTTTTAACTTTTTGGTTTTATCTTTATGTTTAAGGTTTGTTTTTAAAGTTTTGGTTTTAGTATTTGGGTTTATTGTTTATGATTTTAGGTTTGGGTTTTAGGGTTCGACAAGACGGTTCCAATGATGTAAAATGAATTCAATCAGAGTTTGTTTGGTTCGGTTTTCGAGTTTTTAAAAATCCTTCTTAATCTTTTTAGGCAAAATAAACTTTTTAGGGGAACCTCCCCCTGTATTTATGTCAGTTCATAATAATATATGTAAATTGCGTGAATTCTTCGGTAGTTGAAACTACAGAACGCATTTTATACTCAAGTGGGGAGCTCTTCTACACACAACTAATGATGATAATTGGCTTTGAGTGTCTCGCTACACTATGTGGTTTTTGAGTACCTGAATCTTTGATATTATGGTTTTAGTCGTAATTGTATGAGTCGCTTGACGCTATTCGAACGGTTAGGTACCGCCATGGAATTAATCGACGTTAAGCGAATTGAAATTTATATGTAATTTTACATATATGTATAATATATACACATATCAATATCAATAATTTAATATAATAGTTTAAATAATTTAAAAAAATAAGCTTAAATATACTAAATAAAGTACTTTAAAGTACAAACTTAAACACTAAGTTCAAAGTTTAGAGATGAATTTCGATGTTAACTGACTGGATTTGATGTTTCAGAGACATATTAAGAATTTTTTGTTGAGAAATGTATAAATAATTATGAAATTGGTTCCTTTTCACCAGAAAAAAAATCGAAAAAAAAATTAACTAGGCCGACTAGACCCCGTCTAGGCCGTCTAGGACCGCCTAGGCCAAAATCGAGACAGTAGATGGACGCCGCCTAGGCTGATTTTTACAACAGTGGTTTTAGTACATGTTATCATTTTTTAATTACTTCGTATGTTTATTTCTTCAAAACAGCGTGTTACATGCTCATACAATAAAAAAAGCATTATTTGATCATGCTAGTTTCTTGAAAACGTGTCAAAATGGTATATTAGTATCAAGAATGATATGAATCCATCGATACAATCAACCAATTGATAATGTTAATCAACAATAAGAACTGATTTACAAGATATAGCTTGAATCAAGAGGTCAGAACCAATCAACTCGATTACAAGAAGATATCGCATATACATTAGCCGCAATCATCTAATTTCATCATAGAAGAGTGCAATAAGCAACAGAACAATAATCAAACTAGAGATACCTTATACAACTACAAAGAGAGGCTACTTCAATAAATATCCAATAATGGAGAGCAAAGAGGGAAAACACCAAGAAGATCAAGACAACTTTAAGCAAGAAAAAGATGAGCTCAACATCTTCAATTTTACGACTAATCAAGAGAAGGTAAAAAAAAGGGCCATTAAATATAAATACTCTCAACTTTAATATGTTGTCTGACTTACTTTTAACTGAGTAAATGTTTAGTGGCTCTTCCAACTTTTAATACATTTACCCTTGACACTTCATTTGCCACTTATTGATGATGTGTAATAGCATAATTAAGTGTACCAGAAACAGTGTTAAAAGCTGGGAGTGCCACTAAATATGTACTCAGTTAAAAGTATTGCCGGCCAACAAATTAAAGTTGAGAGTATTTAAAACAAATAACCCAAAAATAAAAGGGCATTTGATCATTGTTTGTATTAGACCCTCAAGATATAATTGGACCAAAAATACCTTTAATAAAGACAAAAACAATATATGAAAAAAACACAAGAACAATAATTAATAATTAACAAATATATGATTGCCAAAATTGAAATGGAAAGTAGAGATATATTTCAACAAAGCAGCCAGTTATAGTCTGAATCTCTAAATTGTAAAACAAGACTTCCATTATTTGGTTATTCTCCCATGGTAGGTGGCAAAATAAGCAAGGTTGGTGATACATGTAATCTACATGCGTGTATCCTAGCAGACTTCAACCCATAACAATTAACATCTATTTATCTATACTACTATATAATACATATAAGAATGACACAATGGTCTTTTATTAAAAACTTTTAAAAGTAAGAGTTTTACAACTCTTAAAACATAAAGTACAACAAACAAAAGCTTTAAGAGGCATAAACTAAATTGTTTTCTTTTACATTTTAGTTTATCTCACATTGATGCATTTAAAAAATAAAGTGTCATATAATGCCTATAAAGAAGACCCTCTCAAATCAATCAAATTATTTCTTGACACTTTTGTCATATCATATTTGGTATTTTAAATTGTGAATTTTATCATGATACTTTTTTTAGTTAAAAAAGTTGATTTGACAAAAATTATGTGGTTTAAGCTTTTTACGAGCCAAAACCTATAGCCTAATTATTTTGTTTCCCGCCGTATCGCACCGGCATCTCACTAATATTAATATATGAGGATAAAATAATCCAAAAAATTCTTTAAAATGGCTATATTTCAAAATATAAACGACCGGTTAACCGATCCTTCACCACAGCTAGTTTTGGATACCAACGGAAACGCCTATGATTTAAAATTCATTACCGGTTACAATAATCTCTTTTACTTTAACTGGCTTTAAACCGGTTTTTGCTTTCAGAGGATAACCGGTTGGAATTGGCATGTATTCATTACCTTTGTCACGCATGTCCCAATATCTCCATGTATAATGCACCCCTTTTATTCATGTATTTCTCTTGTTTTTTTTATTTGTGTAGTTAGTGTATAACTAGGTTTATTTCACCCGCGCGCTGCGGCGGGTTATCACAATACATTCCCAAGAACGGGTATTATATATCATATGTAAAAACATAAGTTACATAGCAAAAATAAATCTCTCATCACGAACTAAACCCGAAGCTCTAAAGCCTAAACCTAAACTTTAAACCAACAAACTAAAAACCCAATTTTATAAGCAAGTCTCTCAAATTTAATAAAAACTTAAATTTGTAAGCAAATATCTCAAATTTAATATTTTCATCTGTGTTTACTAATTTTCAAAGTTAAAAAAACTTATTCTGGTCCAAGTCCAAATTAAAACGTCACTATATGGATCAGACACCTATATACCATACATTACTATTAATATATATAACACACACACATACATTTATACATACAATATCATGAGACCCACAGTCTATTTAATATGTATGTGTGTGTGTATACACACTATTTAAATTCATGCTTTTTAATTATGTATATAGTAATGTACGTGGTATGTGGATTAGTGGTACGTGTAGTTTCTTTTTTAGATTTTTAAGGTTATATAAAGCCCTTACTATTTATGTTTATTTTAGATTTTTAGGCATAATGGATAAATATTCGGAAAGTTACTCCAATTTGTCTCTACTATTCTCCTTAATCTTAAGTTTCACTCAAACCAATTTGGTTCACTTTAGTTGGGTAATTAATTAAATTATGTGTGCTTTGAACTTTTAAAGGATGCCTGATTATAGAAATTATATTATTCCAATAATATTATAGCTTTAAACTGATATAATTTAAGGGATTTATCATTTATTCTTAAGTAGTAAACTAACTTTGGCCTTTGGGTAACTTCTGATGGTTTTTTTTAGGGGTGTGCGTGGTGCGGTTCGGTGCGGTTATGACCAATTTCAAAACCATAACCGCATTTGCGGTTAATGACATTTCTAAAACCATAACCGAACCGCAATATACGGTTAACCGCACTTCGGTTAACCGCCGGTTTCGGTTAATTTCGGTTAAATCGGTTAATTAACCATTCTATTATAACCTAAAATAATAAATTTAAAATAATGTGTATTTTTGTCGAGTGTAGTCCAATTTTAATATATCAAGTCATCTCATAGCCAAACTTGTCCTTTTATAGTGAGTTTTCATTACATGTTTATTTTTTCATCGATGTGCTACTTCGGTTGTTTGTGGTGATAATGAGTTTAGGGAACGGTGATCAGTAAGATTAATAAACTGTTATGATTAAGGTGTATTTTACTATATATAAAGTGAAACTGATATCATCTACTGTGTTAATATGATTAATATCATGAAGAACATCATATGTTTTGAAGAATTATATAATAATTAATAATAATAATAATAGTAATAGTAATAATAATATATAACAATCGGTTCGGTTCGGTTAATGCGGTTAATTTATACATCAAAACCGAAACCGAACCGCAATGTGCGGTTAATCGATTATGCTTAACCAAACCGTCGGTTAATTGTTCGGTTCGGTTAAATCGGTTCGGTTAAGTCGGTTAATTCGGTTACGATTCGGTTAATTCGGTTATTTGCTCACCCCTAGTTTTTTTTTGTTAAAAAGGTTGTCTTGAGATATAAATGTACAAGAAAAATCAAAACACATTGGGTATTTCTAAAATGTAAAATGATATATAAAACTAGTTTAAGCTATTAGACTTGAATTTAAACATGCATGTGTTAATAATATTCTAAAGCCGAATTTAAGTATGCGTTACGAAACGTAGTCAAAGCTCTAAGTTATAATATAGTTCTATTCTTTTACAGAACTTGTAAAAGAATTGAATAAACATAGAGTGAGTTCATTAACATTTTTACTTTTAACAGCGTCCAGTCATAAGGGTGTATGGGAGGTGCAACAAGACATGACCTAATTCTCATAAAATGTGAGTAATGGGCCTAGGGCCTAGAGATCTCAAACTTTTGGGGTCTCAACCGTTCAACTTATGTTTTTATCAGTCGTTCCGGTTGTTTGTTTTATTGTTTTAAGTCTGGAAAATCAAAAAGGCATCTCATATTTTCAAAAAGAAAGTGTATTTAAGGTTATATATATTAAAGTAAGTATTCTCCTTTGTTGTAAACTTATATATACGTAGGCTAATTAATTTATCTTTATTTTAGAACACGGTTTTTGTCATAAACAAATAATTATTTATGAAAAATGACTTAATTTTATATATGTCTTAATCCTAAAAACTTGAGTCAGGCCATTAACCGAACAAACACTTTACGTACATTTTCTTAAGAAAAAGTATGTTTATGCTAGCTTCTAATTTGACCATTTGTATGAAACTATAATATTTATTATGGATTCTAGAATGACAGAAATTCAAGCCAAAAAAAGGTGGGTCAGCTCAGCTGGACCTATTCTTCGTTTTGTTTACGTAATTAGCCATCAAATGACCAAATCTCCAAATCGTTTACGGCCTAGTAGAAGCCTTCTATCATTAAAACAAAATATATTTTTTAATATTTGAAATTTTATTTTATAAAAACAACAATATATTATTTTATAGATTTAATCAGGCTTTAATTTTTTTAGATAATTGACTTTACCTGAAAATGGATCTCATTTTAACAATCTCTTATTAAATTTGTAATTATCTGTTATAATTATGCATAAATGTAATCATTTTACAAGAATAGTTGTCCTACATGCTCTCGTATACAAATATACTGGGATTAAGTAAACGATGGCTGAGAGTACAAGAACACAATAAAAATATTAATATCATAAATAGAAATCTTTAGAAGTGAAATTTTCAAAGACATAGGAAATAAAATTTATAAGAATATATTGAGTTTTAAATTGAATTTTGAAATATATTTTTAAAATTTTAAAGGAATGTTAGAGAAAATTTTATCAAGAAATCGCTAAACTATTTTGGTGATCTACAACAAGATAAAATACAAGTTATTTTTTCTTAGTGATTTTTTTGATTCAAAGTTTTAGAAGTTGGTCTCTGCTGGTCCTAACATTGAAAATCTTCAATAACAGTCCTTACTTTCGACATACTTACCTCTGGTGGACCTCCGTTTAAAAACTAACGCCGATGGTTTTTTTCGAATTTCAAACAGATGTTTTAGGGTCTTTGATCAGAATGAGAATACGAGACGAATGACGTTAACTTACCTTGAAACGTGACTCCAAATTTCCTGATTGATGATTTTATTGATCAATTGAAATTTAAAAACTTTATAATTGATTTAATATTATATCATATGATTAATAATATATTATTTACTATTAATATTCGGAATCCATAATCAATAATAAATAATATGCATTAACAATTAAACATCAAAGATAAAATAAATAGAAAATAGAATCTCAGACTGACATAAAGTATAACAAATACTCATAATTATGATTTTAGTACATGTGTTTATTGTAATGATATTAGTACAAATATTGTATTATGACTTGTAATAGAATTGATTTTTAAAATACGCGTACCTTGTTTCATATTGGGTCCAGAAATTCAAACGATTTAATTAATATTGCATTTACGAATTTAACCGAAAATTCAAACCGAGATTTTCAACAAAAACACCGCGTGTCATATATTCCCGTTATTTCCCGGTGTCTCCCTCCGTACGTCAACAAAACCCAAACCCCCATTTCCGTTCCAATGCCAGATCGAACTCATTCTTTTCACCTTCACCATTCTCTCTCTCTCTAAAATCCCTCATTCTCTATCTTTAAGAATCAGTCGACGTTCTCCTCATCGTCGTCGTCGGTTTTGTAGTTGCCGGAGTCGATCGGACGGATCATGGGACAACAGTCGCTGATCTACAGTTTCGTGGCAAGAGGAACGGTGATTCTCTCGGATTACACGGAATTCACTGGTAAATTCACATCAATCGCTGCTCAATGTCTTCAGATGCTTCCTGCAACCAATAACTTCACCTACAACTCCGACGGCCATACCTTCAACTATCTTGTGGAAGATGGATTCAGTGAGTTATATATGATCTTGCTTTTTAATTTGTACCTCATAATTAATAGGACATTTCATACGCCCATAATTAAGGACAAAATGCCACTTGGGATATAGAATTATTATTACAAACATCCAACTTCTCACTAATCAATTTCCTGAGTTAGATGATAGGAATAAAAAGACTCTTATGTGTCCCCTTTTTTTAATTTTTATCTATTTATTATATATATATATATAGGGTTTGCATCATATCAATTAAACTCGATTATAGAGAAAAAAAATTAAAACCTTATCTGAGCTCTTCATATGAAATACTAAAAATACATATGTGGTTCACATTAATATATTTTATTATGGATCACATGTTTATTTTCAAGATTCTAAATTTAGAACCCAAATAAAGTTTAAAAGTTTTCTTTTCAAAATTGAGTTGTTGTAAAATACAATTCCTACATATATATTAATATTAATATTACTATTACTATTATTGTTATTATTATTTACATACAAGCAAAAGCTTGCAAATGAACAACGTACCACACTGGAAACATTTCAAAGTACCAATTAAACTACAACAAAAAGTAGAACTAAATATAATGGACTATATATACGCAGAAGCAAGTAACAAAATACAAATAACATTTTCATTTATTTTTAAAAATCCTAAAAATCTCTGAAATTTATCAAGATAATTAATCGGTATTTGAATAAACTAGACTTCAAACCACAGATTGCAAATTTGCAATGAGTCGTAGAGCATTTCAAATCTGATTGAATAAACCTAATTAATGATCATACATTGATTGAGCTTAACTCTCTTCTCACCCCTCCCTATTAATCCTACTTATAGATTTGTTTGTTAGATACGTTTATTTGTTAATTCGTTTGTCTAACATAATATTTGTTCTATATTTATGTAGCATACTGTGTTGTAGCAGTTGAATCCATTGGCAGACAGGTTCCGATGGCTTTCCTTGCTCGCATCAACGATGACTTCACGAAGAAATATGGTGGCGGGAAAGCTGCAACAGCTACTGTCAACAGCCTAAACAAAGAATTTGGGTACTCTATCGTTTTTTATCGTTGTCTTTTTTCACATGTTTAAACTATCATGATTTTTAGTCCTTTAATTAGTTATCATGGGATTAAACGGACCTAGCTTTACAACAAATCACACAAATTAACGTTTTTTGTTTTCAGCCCCAAGCTGAAAGAAGAGATGCAGTATTGTGTGGACCATTCAGAAGAGATTAGTAAGCTTTCAAAGGTGAAGGCTCAGGTCACAGAAGTGAAAGGGGTGATGATGGAAAATATTGAAGCGGTAAGGTCTATTAAAATGCACATCTCTTGGACATAACTAGGGAAGCTAAATGTGTCGTGCCTGTTTGCGGCTCGAACCCGAATATTTGACATGAATCCAAGAACAATATAAACTTGAAAATCATGTCAGACCCAAACACAATATAATTGATTTTGGATTCACATGAACATAGCCTGCTTAAACTGAAATTTTTATAAAAATAATTATTTTACATTTGTCTTGTATCTTTAAAATTTAGACATAAACTACCCGATAAGTTTAAGTCTTGACATAAAACACATCTAACAAATATAAAATTAAATAGGTTGGCTAAACAAGTTATACTTGAAATCAGTGTGGGGTTTAGTTAGAGGTGCACAAACCAATTAACAGGTCAAAAACTGGTTTTGGAAAAATCAAATCGGTTAACCGGTCAAAAACTGGTTTTGGAAAAATCGAATCAGTTAACCGGTCAACAGTTTCAAAAAGGTTTTGAACATAACCGGTTTTTTAACCTCTAAAACTGAAACCATGTAACCTAATCCAATTAACCGATAAATAACTAATTTTTGGTCACTTGAAACAGTCCTAAACTGCTGATTTTTTCAAAAATAGAAAACCAATTAAAAAACGATTTAAAAACCAGTTTGTAATTGGTTAGAAACTGGTACAAGTTCAGTTAACTAGTTTTTTTTTTTTCATCTCAAGCTTTAGTATACAAAAAAAAAGTTGTAGCTTAGAGACAAGATCAAAAGACATCAAATTTTTGGAATAAACCGACTTTTGGTTTTAATGAATTGTAATTAAGGTAAAAATAATTGTTGCTTTAATATTCATAATTAATCTATACATTTCATTTATGATTTATACAATTTGTAATTTTTTCCTTCAAGATTATTTATATTTTTTGTGTTCTAAGCTTGGATAAACAAGGAGGGTTTTTATATGATCTAGAAAAAGAGCTTTAATTGTTATGTGTAGTTTTGTACCATCAATGCATCAAGAGGCTTGAGCCAACTCTGCTCAAAACAGACCTGAACTTTTAGAATAAACACCAACCCACAAATTTCATGTCATGTCATGTGTTAAAAATTCACATCCCTGTTTAATACTTGGCATTAACAATGTAGGACACTAAGTTTTGATTGTGTCCTGTTGCAGGTTCTTGAGCGAGGAGGTAATATTGACATTTTGGTAGATAAAACACAGAACCTTCGCAATGAGGTAACACCAACATAATATACTCTTAATACTAAACTATTGTTCAATGCGAGACACGAACCCTAAACCCAATGAGAAGAGACACCATCGTTTGCACACCTATTAAGCACTGGGGTTACAAGTCCTTTGGTAGGGGAATGCAAATAGGAATCCGTTTTTTGAAATTGAGATTGAGGCATCTCACTTGTTCATATGCAAATTAATATGGATTTTAAAATACAAATCCTTAAATTTGATGTTTTATGGTGCAGGCAGAAGGTTTTAAGAGAGGGGGTGATCAGCTGAGAAGGAAAATGTGGCTGCAGAATATGAAGATAAAACTGATAGTTCTTGGGATCATTATCGCCTTGATTTTCATCATTGTTATATCAGCATGCGGTGGATTCAACTGTAGCAATTGAAAAATATTCACGGATTGAAAACACCTTGTAATTTGTTTCTTTTTTCATTATTTTTAATTATTTTTATGGTTATTTTCTGGTTGATTGCACTTACATTGGGAGATGATGTTTGTATAGCTTGTACTCATATGGGACCTTATGGTATACATAGATAATGCAGTTTTTAGAACTTAATGTATATGAAATTAAAAATTTTACAAATATAATGTGGGTACTATGAAATATCAATTTCCATGTTGTCGAGCAACCTCACCTTTCCAAACCATGCTGCAACACACATCACAACTCCATTCTTAATCTCGTCAACCGTCTCGAGGCTTTCTTGATCCACAATCTGCACGAGTTAGCAAATTTCCAAAAGAATTTAGCAAGATTAAATAGAGCCTAAATTACCACCCAATCAAGAATTGTATGCAGTTTCAGAAAAATAATAACTTGCAGAACAAGTTAAAAGAAATGCATACATCCCCACTTAACTTTCTGAAATATACTATTTAACTCCTATTAATTAATCAAATAAGTGAGGTTGGTGAGATACTTAGCAACTAACTGATTAAGAATTCTTTATGTTTATATAACATACAATCTAAAGATTCTTATTCTCACCTCAACATAATCAATTTTTCCACCTGATGCTTCTATGCTTTCAGTCACAGATTTTCTCAATTCACTGCAAATGATTTTACCCTTTCTGGCAGCTGACTTCGCTTCAAACAAAGACCGACTTATCGACAAGGCCTACAATTTATTTAAAAATTGTTTAATATTTCTTATGTAGCATCAGAGCTCAGTGTAACATAAATTAAACGATAAAAACAAATTGGACACTAGCTGACCTGTTTCCTCTCTTGTGGTGAAAGATGTACGTTGCGGGAGCTCATTGCCAGACCATCTTCTTCTCGCATCAACTCTGAACCAATCACTTTAACAGCAAAATCAAGATCCCGAACCTAAACATAAATTTTTCAACAAAAAAAATATTTTTTTTCATCATAAACCCATAAAGATCATCATTATGTAAATCAAAATGAGCTATGATTACTCAAAATCAGGTCCAGATCATGCTTGACATCCCACATTAGATTAAAACTAAAAATTTTAGCATCATGTTTAGAATCATTTCACTATACAAACCAGATCAAAATATAAGAAGCAGTAAAAAAATTCACACTCAAAACAAATTTTAGATCAATATGAAGCAGAGTACTAACATAATCAGCAAAATTTGAGCATTCAGTAAAAAAATTCACACTCAAAACAGATTTTAGAACAATATGAAGCAGAGTATTAACATAATCAGCAAAATTTGAGCATCAAACAGATGAGAAAGATCAAATCATCAATTTCTAGAACAAATGGCAAATCCTAAATCATGAACTATTTAACTAGTTATGTAATTATCATTTTATATAAAGCGATGTAACTCACCATTCGTTGAATGATCCGCCATTGCTGATAATCCTTCTTCCCAAAAACAGCAACATCAGGTTCAATCACATTAAACAGTTTAGCCACAACAGTAGCAACCCCTCTAAAAAACACAGGCCTGCTCTTCCCACACATCCCCTTTTCCAATTTCTCAACCCTAATCCATGTTTCATGCCCAATCCCCCTTCCATCATCCTCCAAGCACGACACTATTTCCCCGTCTTTCTGTCTCATCTTCACATCTGGTTGCCCTCTCTCGTCCCCGTAATCATACAAATTCTGTGGATTGAAAACAACATCAACACCCTTTGGGATCGACTTCAGTTTTTCAATGTCGCCTTGGAAATCAGAGGGGTATGTGGAGAGATCTTCGTTAACGGCGAATTGACCCGGGTTTACGTAGATTGAAACGACGATGAGTTGTGTGTGTTTTTGAGCTTCGGCGATGAGAGAGAGATGGCCTTGATGGAGGTAGCCCATTGTTGGGACAAATCCGATTGTTTTGCCTTGAGCTCGCATGGATCTTGACCAGTTTCTCATTTCTTCTTTATTTCTGATGATTTTTGGCTCCATTACGTCGAAGAAAAATGAGAATTAGGGTTTTGGGAATGTTGAGATTGAGGACTGAGGAGATGAAGCAGGCGGCGAGAGGAGGAAGTTAAAAACCACAGGGTTGTTGACTTGTTTCAGTTAGGCGCCGGCAGGATTGTTTTTTTCTTCTTAGACTGCCTGCATCGCGCACATCACCCCTCTCCACGTCATACGTGGAAGCCATCTTCTCAGACAAATGCAATGGTACCCTATGCATTTTCTCCAATTTGCACGTCCTCACGTGCGCTTAGACCGACCGCAGCGGTCGTCCCGCCCGGCCAGCGGGCATCCTCCCCGTGGCGGTAACACACAGCCCGCTGAAAAGCCTTCCACGGCTCCCGCTCCCCGTCGAGCATGGTGCAATTTGATTGGCCCAAAAATGGTTTTCAGTGGGGTGATGTGGAATAGTGGGGAAGGGTTTTCAGTGGGGTGACCATTGTGGGTGTTAAAGGTTTTCAGTGGGGTGATGACGTGGCAGGAAATTTCAGTGGGGAAGGTTTTCAGTGGGGTGACCGCTGTGGATAGTCTTAAATGCAAGAAAAAGTGGGCCCATCCCAATTAAAAATCATTTTTTTAAAAAATAAAACATGTAAAACATTTTAAAATAAAATTGTGATTTGGAAGAGAGAGAATTCATGTGGGAAGGATGGGTTGGAGTTAAAAAGAGGAGAGAGAATGCATGTAGGAATAATGGGTAAAAAACTGATGTGTCAGTGATGATTATGATGCATGTAGTAAATGCAGTATTTAGCATTACGGTTGTCTTATTATCACTAGGAGGTCACTCTGTGTAACACACGATTTGAAATATAAAAAAAATAAGATGAAATTTAAAAAAAATTAATAAAATGATATAATTAGAATTGATACAAAAGATCATAAACTCAATCATTTTACCTTTTTTCACGCAATTACCACAAAATATACATATTCCGAAATCAATACTGTAATTAAGCAATCGTTTCTAAATTAAAATCATGCATAACTTTATTGACCCGGTCAGGAAAAAAGAAGTAACTCTACTTTTTTATAATAGTTCTTAGTTATCCATTAAGCGGAGAAATTCTTAGTTAACATAGACCCCTCTTGCAAGAACGGACTAACAGGGTCAGCTACCCAGCCTTTATTATTCTATTATGAGAACGAATCCTACTACTTCTAGTTCTTGGGTTGCCACGCTTGACAAAAAGAACCTGGGGCGTATAGCCCAAATTATTGGTCCGGTACTAGATGTAGCTTTTCCGCCAGGCAAAATGCCTAATATTTATAACGCTCTGGTAGTTAAGGGTCGAGATAATGTTGGTCAACCAATTAATGTGACTTGTGAGGTACAACAATTATTAGGAAATAATTGAGTTAGAGCAGTCGCTATGAGTGCTACAGACGGTCTAACGAGAGGAATGGACGTAATTGATATGGGAGCTCCGCTAAGTGTTCCAGTCGGTGGAGCGACTCTCGGACGAATTTTCAACGTGCTTAGGGAGCCTATTGATAATTTAGGTCCTGTAGATAATAGCACAACATTTCCTATTCATAGATCCGTGCCTGCCTTTATACAGTTAGATACAAAATTATCTATTTTTGAAACCGGAATTAAAGTAGTAGATCTTTTAGCCCCTTATCGCCGTGGAGGAAAAATCGGACTATTCGAGGGAGCTGGCGTGGGTAAAACAGTACTCATTATGGAACTGATTAACAATATTGCCAAAGCTCACGAAGGCGTATCTGTATTTGGCGGACTCGTGAAGGAAATGATCTTTACATGAAAATGAAAGAATTTGAAGTAATTAATGAACAAAATATTGCAGAATCAAAAGTGGCTCTAGTTTACGGTCAAATGAATGAACCGCCGGGAGCTCGTATGAGAGTTGGTTTAACTGGCCTAACTATGGCGGAATATTTCCGAGATGTTATTTCAATAGTTTTACATAGGGTGTTCATCGGTTCGGTTTGTTCGGTTTTTGAAACAAAAATCCTAACCGAACCAAATTCGTTAAATGGTTATCTGAACCGAATTCAACCAACAGAACAAACCAAATTCAACCGTTTTAACCGATTTCAGTCAAATCCAACCAAATTATTTATTTTTCCCCGAATATGGTCTCATACTCTCATGCTTGCCTTCTAAGGAGTAATATGCCGACAACCAACCTATTAAAAGAGAACAAGTATACATTACAAACAATGCTTTCCATGGAGCAACCTGCCATTAAAAGCTAAACAAGGCTTCTGTGTGTGCAGCAACCAGCAAGGAGCGGCAACCTGTTGGCTATTTGGCTTGTCCTAATAAAATTTCAAACACACTTGGCTTGTTCAAAGGATGTCGGAGAAGGAGCCGGAAAGCCGCGATTCACCTGAGAGAGAGGTTGAAAGATGAGAGAGGTTGAAAGATTTTAGGGTTTGCAGTCGCCACTCCATTTGGTTGAGAGATCGGCTTGATGAAGCAGGGAAGCATGAATGAGAAGAGAGATTGGCGGTCGCCGGAGTTCGGCGGCGGTCGGCGGTCGGAGGTCGCAGGCTAGCAGCTTATTTGGCTGAGAAGGGATGAGAGATCGTGGGTGAGGCTGTGAGGGGCTGAGGGCCGATCTCTGAAGTTTGAAGCAGGGAAGGAGACTCGGATCTCTTAGTAGGGTTTTTAATTTATAATACATAATATATATAAAAATTAATATATTTAATTAAATATTCGGTTTAAATAGTTAACCAAACAAACCGAATTCAAAAAAAAGTGTAACCGAAAACCGAATTCGGAATTCGGTTAATATTAGGAATCGAACCGAAAACCGAATTCAGAATTCGGTTTGGTTTTTTCGGTTACGGATTCGGTTCGGTTAGCGGTTTTAAACGGTTTTCGGTTATTCTGAACACTCATAGTTTTACATTACATAGTAAAAGAAAACGATAGGATAAATACAAGAAATAAGCAATTATTTTGTTAATTATTCCCCTATTTACGTATTTGTAACTGTATTTTTTATATGTACTTTAAAAGATTGTGAAATTAGTGGCTAAAGAACAAATGAGACTGTCATTGTGATTTGTTATTATTTCACTTTTATATATTACTCATGTGATCCCAATCTTTTGACATCTGTAACATATCGTCCCTGGATTTCAAGTGACTTAAGAACTATATGTGTAACAAATATTTAAAGGTTGAGATCATATATGTAATTTATGAAACTTGTTGGAATCATATGAGTAATCTAAAAAAATTAAGGATACATAGTGAAATACTAGTATATCTCATAAATCATCTCGTCAATTTTCTCTAACTAAAATTAAACAAATAAATTAAAATATCAAAGCACAATTCATTCAATTAAAAGGAAAAACACTTGCAATAACTTAAAAACTAAAAACGAATACACCTAAGATAAAATAAAATAAATAAAATCCTGAGAGTTTCAAGAAGATAGATTTCTTCTATGTAAAAATGTTAATTTGTTTGCTAGAAATAGTAGAAGAGAAGATTGTTTTTCTTATTGTAAAGATTGTTTCAGTTTTTCGAATTTATAGTTTGATAGATATAGGTAATTTTTTTCAGTAAAGTCAAGAGCCATATGTCGTCTAACGGTCGGTCACAACTCACATGGACCGACTTCACCACAGGATCACAAACACCATACTCAAGCCACATGGCCGAAACTATGGGTTGCAGCCGGTGTTCCACTGTTCCCGCCCAACTCGTTGAAAAGTGAAAACCCGCTCAAGCCGATGAGATATAGGAGGTGCTCGCCCTGCCTCAAACACTTATAAAGCTAAAGGTTGTCTAGTTTCCGACTATGCATGGGCAGATCAACATAAATTTGAGTGGGTTCACCGGTTCGAAATTTTAGTAGAAATTGTGTTTCCGAAACGCTGAAAAGGTAAGTGCATGTGAACGTATTAATATTTAAAGTGTTAATCCTTAATGTAATTTTCCTAACAGTTTCCAAAAATAAATGAATTAAGTGAACTATGTTAGATAATTCTCGATAACCAATATTTGGATTTTTATAGAATAATGTTAAAATCACTTTCAAAATCAATATTTGTTCCAATCACTTTCCATATATATATATATATATATATATTATATATATATATATATATATATATATATATATATATATATCATGGTTGTAAAAATCGGCCTAGGCGGCCGCTTAGGCGTTAGGCGCCCGGCTTCAATGTAATTTTTGCCCTAGGCGGGGTCTAGTCGGCCTAGGCGGCCTATTTTTTTTTTTTGGTTTTTTTTTGTTTTTTTGGCTTTTTTTGAGTAAAAATGACCCAGATAAATGATTATTCGAGACATTTCTCCACCCTAAATACGTAATATGTCTCTAAAACATCAAATCCAACATCTGAAACATTGAACCCTGGCACTAAACATCGTAATTCATCTATAAACTCTGAATTTTGTGTTTAAGTTTGTAATTTGAAGTACTTGACTTAGTATGTTTAAGTTTATTTTTTAATATATTTGAAGTATTATATTAAATTATTGATATTAATGTGTGTATATAATAAACATCAATAGAAAACAATATTAGCACATACTTAAGAAATCTTAAACGAGTTGAATAGTCACTCTTTAATGATGATGTTATTTTAAATATTAACTATTGCACTTTTATTACAAGATGAATATTACAAGACCCAAACCGTCAAATCGACCTGTAAATTCTTATGTCCGGTTCTATATAATTGAATCGTCTAAAAATTGTGAAGTAACTGAAAAAGTTTCTTGAATCCGCCAATGCTACTAAGTGGACTATTTTGAGAAGTCAGGCAAAACAAAAATTAATATTAAAATATACATACTTGAATTTTAAAGTTACGAGAAGAATTCGAATTCATTGTAATCTTCTATTTGAGTACAATAAAATTGCTAAAGTTACAGCTACTTCTATTGAGTAAAAAAAAAAAAGAAAATGTGTTTTTTTAATGGTTGCGTACTCTTTGCATGGTGTTCTCTTCTAACACTAAAACCTCTGATTCCATTTTCAGCTTTCTTGAAAACTCCTTAACACAAGTGTAGTTAAACTGAAATACCTTGTGAGAAGAAAATTAAAATTAAAATTAAATAAAAAGGGCGGATTTTATGATACAATCTATAGTCGCATCAGCAGGTGCTCAAAATATATTTTAAATATATGTTGTTTCATAAATTAGGATGCTCATCAAATGTTGAAATCGTCTCAATTATCTGCCATAAAAGTTGACTGGTTTGAGATTCGAACAGTTCCGTTTTCATAGTTAGACAAGATTAACGATTTTGTTTGAAGCTTAAAATTAGTTATGTAAACTCTTAAACAGTAGTATAAGCTTTGGCATTTATATTTATTTCATGTTGTATTACACCTGAAAACTCTCTTTATTGTTTTAAAAATTTAATAAAAACTTTAGACTCTGAATAATAAATAAAAAAATGGGTTCAAACCTTCAAATTAAAGCTTCTAATCAAACAGGTCGGTTTGGTTTTGGTTTGTCCCATCTTAAAATCATTGTTAGCAATTAAGTAAAAAATTTTCATTAAAGCCTACTAGACTAACCCATTAACACCTCTAACTTTAGTTGAATCAAGTATTAGCTGTAAAGTTATGAGAAACAGAATTCCAATATATGATGGTTGAGATTTGAGAACACATCATCGAAAAGCGATATTCACCAAAATAGAGGTTCGCAAATCGGTTTTTTTCCGGTCAACAAAGTCAAGAATCGGTTCCGTGTTTTGACCGGGTACAAGTGGAACCAGTTCCAGTTTTCCGGTTCCGGTTTCGGCTCCAGTTCTACTTTGTCTGACCTGTTTTTACCCTCCGGTTCGGGTTGTCGGTTCTTGTTCCGGTTTTTTCCCCACCTCTACACCAAACACTCAAAAGCCCACTTAAATAAGTTTGAGGCCGGTAGAAACATATTCATTCTTGATTAGCTTATAAAATAAAAACAAGCCTAGTTTTCAAATGTAAAATACGTTTAAAGCAATTTCATAAAATATCATCCCGTGACATTTTAAATTAATTAGACTGCTTAGCCAATTTTAAAATCTATATTAAATTTTAACTTCAAAACTCCCTTCCTCAAATTAAAAGAAAGAGACTGCCATGGCCAGAGGCACGCCAAGTGCAGAAGCAATTAAGCTCCGTACCAAGAGTGTTTACATTCCAGTTCAACTGTTCTAATTAAACCTACCAGATTAGGTGAATCAACTGGACCAACAGAATTTAGCAGTTTGATGGTTTTAACCTTATTTTTCTTTTCTTTTCTTTTTTTGGGTAGCTTTTTTAATTTATTAATTTGTATAAAAAATTTAAAACTGATTAAAATGACTAATGAATATAATACATATATACAATAAAGGCTAAAACAGGGTTTCAAGTTCTAAACCACCTAAACTAAGCCAACTGACTTGCTCCAGTTGGGCAATTAAATCAATTTCAACAGTTTGATAACGCCTATGGTAGGTATATTAAAAGAGAGGCCGTCCTACAAAACAACCAACTTTTTTGAGGTATAAAGAGAGTAAATATTTAAAAAGAAAATAAAAGTTATCTAATATGGCCATATACAAGAAAATAGCATAATCCAGAATATACCAAGCAAAATAAACCGCACCTAATAAACTTGCTCCTTTTGCTACAATAGCAGATAGAAAGCTCACCTAAAAACAAAAATAGGGAATAAAAAGAAGACATTGGGATTTAAATGACTACTTACTGCTTAATAAGTCTCACTTAAGGACCCTTCTTCAAACAGACTCCCAACATTAAGGCAAGCTCATATTATATGTAGCAATAGAGCAACAAACACCCAAGTTCAGTGTCTACTAGTCCGCCCCATCCCGACCCGTTCTTCCCCTGCCACTTCTTCCATTAAATGCACCACCCCTACCACTGCCGCCTCCTCTCATGAACCCGCCTCCTGTTTTCATTAATGTCAGTAAACCCCATTAATCATACAGACGCATTTTTAAGCCATTTACTTATCAACAGCTTTTATTTGGGTCAAAAATTGCCTAAAACGTATTTTCAACGCATTTTGGTTTGAAAATGCACACATCAGGCACCTATGATGCACGATACAGTGATGAAAATGCATAGTTGCAGTTGATGTGATGCAATTCCATGATGTGCCAGTGATGATGCAGCGCCTTATGCATTTGACCAGTACTTGAACAAATTAGACCGTCAATTGCAATGGGTTTAATTTTTCATATATCATTGAACACATATGACCCTCTATTGAACAATGGGTGAGCATTTAAATTTAGACTATCAACTACAGGAATCTGACAAGTTAAAATATTATCTGCAAATAAATTTTTAGTATTTTTTATGGCAAACGTTTCGCATATCTGATGCACGCGCATCACACATCAGCTTTTGAGATTAAACTATATCAGATCACCTCACTTGATAAAAACCAAGCAACGCATAAAACCTACCAAAGTGCTTTGTAACAAAATTATAATATAGTTGTAAAAATTAATTTCCATAATCACACTTAGCACACTGATTATTTATAAGAAACATAAAAACGGTGGTTGGGGCCAAAAAAATTGACCCGAGCTAACAAGTTGTCAAATTTGCCACCTCTAAATGGATAGCACTGTAAGAGCAATACTGAGCATGCATGTTATGTATGATAATATGATGAAGCATATGCATCACAAGGACTGAATAGAGAAATATCGAAGGGTAAGGCAATTAAGAAAGCACTAACCACGATAGCCTGCATTCCCTCCACGATCACCGCCTCGACCGCGGTTCGAATAACCATTGCTATCTATTAAAAAAACAATAGCGTAAACTAAAATGATAAAAGAGTAGAATTTAATAATGATCGTTTATGCAAAAGCTAAACGATCTTGATGGTTCGTATTCACCTCGATGGTTTCCGTATTCAACGCCTCTTTGGTAGTTACCATATTCACCACCACCACCTTGATAGTTATCATACCCCCTGCCACCTCGGTAGTTACCCAGGCCCCTGCCCCCTCGGTAGTTCCCCAAACCCCTGCCAACTTGGTAGTTGTTACCATATCCACTGTCTCCTTGGTAGTTACTGTACCCATCCCCACCTTGATAGCTTCCATAACCACCACCTTGGTTTCCATAGTTGTAGCCACCCCTGTTCCAGCCACGACCTCTCCCTCCTCTTACCCCACCACCTTGACCACGAATCCTATTTCCCTGATAGTTTCCACCATATGGTTCTACAAATCCTCAAATAAAATTTTTTTTAGTTAATGAAATTAAAAGAGAAGACAACAAAACGATAGTATCTAATATACTATTGGATTAATCTTGATTAGTTTACAAGTTTAGGGGTTGTTTTGGTTATTTGATAATTATGTTTTGTTTTGTTTTGGATTAGATTGTTTTTGATTTTCAGCATGTTTTTAGGGATAGAGTTTTGATTTTATGCCTTGGTTTTGTTTTAGTATAAATAGGGGTTAAGTCTTTAGATTAAATTGTACCCATCTTTGATTCAATAAAGTTTTTTTTTCTTGGTTTTATAATCTCAATCGGAAGGTTCCAGTCTTCATAGAGCTGGCAATTTTACTTAAATGCCTCAGTTTGGGTTTTGTTTTATCCCTAAAGGGTAGGTGTATAAATGAATCCAGCCGACTAGTAAGAAACTCGAGATCGGATCTGTAAAAAGCTCAAACAAGATTGAGCCTGAACTCAAGACCTGAAATATGACTCATTTAGTTATTGAGCTTGAGCCGGATAGCCACCCCTGTTCCAGCCACGACCTCTCCCTCCTCTTACCCCACCACCTTGACCACGAATCCTATTTCCCTGATAGTTTCCACCATATGGTTCTACAAATCCTCAAATAAAATTTTTTTTAGTTAATGAAATTAAAAGAGAAGACAACAAAACGATAGTATCTAATATACTATTGGATTAATCTTGATTAGTTTACAAGTTTAGGGGTTGTTTTGGTTATTTGATAATTATGTTTTGTTTTGTTTTGGATTAGATTGTTTTTGATTTTCAGCATGTTTTTAGGGATAGAGTTTTGACTTTTATGCCTTGGTTTTGTTTTAGTATAAATAGGGGTTAAGTCTTTAGATTAAATTGTACCCATCTTTGATTCAATAAAGTTTTTTTTTCTTGGTTTTATAATCTCAATCGGAAGGTTCCAGTCTTCATAGAGCTGGCAATTTTACTTAAATGCCTCAGTTTGGGTTTTGTTTTATCCCTAAAGGGTAGGTGTATAAATGAATCCAGCCGACTAGTAAGAAACTCGAGATCGGATCTGTAAAAAGCTCAAACAAGACTGAGCCTGAACTCAAGACCTGAAATATGACTCATTTAGTTATTGAGCTTGAGCCGGATCGTGAACCTAAACGAGCTTTTTATTTATATAATTTTTATTTAATAGAATACGTTTATGTTTATATAAATAAATAAATATAATAAAATCATTTATATTATGTTACATATGAAAAGTATTGTTATACATACATATAAAGTTAGTAATAAAAAGAAATAAATATATTAATTAATTAATAATAAACGATCCAAGCCAAGCTCGAGTTTGAAAATTGTCTTAAGAGCCAAGCTCAAGCTTTGGAAATAAACCTCTAAATGAGCCTAGCTTGAGCTCACTTAATTTAAAACGAGCCAAGCTCGAGCCTTAGCAAGTTCCGGCTTGACTTGGCTCGTTTGCAACCCTACTAAAGAGTCAACTTGCAAATAAAAATAGCTAAAAAAAGGCAATGGAATAGTACAGTTGAAAGCGGACTAAAGTGATTTATTTTATTTACAAAAGACACGAAATCACTTTATCTATGATACATATAGGTTTTGTAAGCACATCTGAATGTTAATAAACAACCTTTCGTTATAAAGCATGTTCCGGGTCAACCCGGCCAAACCTGAAACCCCTAAATGAATTTACCCAGTTTAAACCGTTGTACAACCCACCTTCATTGTATGATCGTTGTGTCTGTCTTGGCTGTCTCTGATAACTGTTATACTGTGGCTTTGAACTCTCCATGTAGAGTGGAGCTTGGTACCTGAGCCATGAAAAATGCTTATGCCAATAACAGAATTGTTGAAAAGCATATTTGAAAAGGTCAAAAAACAAAATATCAAGTAAAGAAAAGCCAAAAAGGACGAATTCCAACTTCCAAGAAGGCTCGTAATCTTTTGTCATATTTGTTTAACTGCTTTATAAGCAATCATTTGCAAGATAAGCTGAAACTGACCCTGGTGAATTTTTGTTCAGCTCCTTTGGTGACAAGGTAATGGAAATCATTGACACTTGGCGAGTCATCTCCACACTGTGTTGCATTTAACAAACAACAAAACATCTAACAATTATTTTAGCACAAATTTTTGTTGGCAAGAAATAAAAAATCAATTCTTGTCTTAAACTTGAAAGTTAATATTGTGCCATAAAGCAGAGTAACAGTTTTGAAACTTACGGTAGAAGACCCTCTTCAATCGGTTCCCACACATCAGTTATGCTTATTGAACTGATGTTAGTTTCTTGATGCAATCGAGGGATGTTTCTCTGTTTAAAATTAAAAATCTTATTACTTCTGCACATTGATCTTTCTCAGAAAAAAAAAAGGTTATATAATATATAGGTAATTTAGTAGCAAACCTTTATGATCTCTGCAATAGCTACTGTCTTGCTGATTGCTTGTCCCATCGCTTTCAAAACAATTTCTTTCCCACGTCTCTCCTATAGAAATGATCTGAGTTAAGTTCTTCACATAAACAATATGAGTATGACAAATTTCATAAATAAGCTGGTACATAATCAAGGATGCACCTACTGGCTACTGCCTATCATCCGGTAACAATTAAATTCAGCAACATTAGATAATCAACTATCCAAGTCAATGCATAGAGATTGTTGCATACAAGAACAATAGTCTATAAGTGCCTACGAAACAAAGCAATTAACAACCTGTCGTTGGATACAACTTACAAGACCAAGATTATTTGCTCTCACAAGATTGTTAATTACGCAGACATAAGAATTAAGATAAAAAGATTCAACAAAATGATAAACCAAATTCAAAATTGATTGCAGTAATGCTTGTTATAAATAAATTCATATGTACAAGCAGAATAGAGAAACAGTCTTGAAGCATGCTTAAACAAGGTAATTCTCCAAAACAACTAGTATTTATGGCTATATTGCCTATCAAAGATAATTATAGCCCTCCATGCACTGACATGATGTATTGTCTTGTAAGGGACTATTAATCAAAATAGTACAACAAAAGCAGGTCAAAATTACAAATTTATGGTCCAAGCTATTTTGCAGGGCTCAATGTCCATAGTAAATGCAAAGATAGCACAAAACATGCAGGATAGGGTTATGAATGAATATATTCACATCAACATTTAGGAGGTCAAGTTAACAAGATGTTGAGTTTACATAAAGATGGTTTGGGTCTTTACAGATACATCTGGCATTTTTACCTACCCTGGCTATTTATTGGGAAATGGGAACGAATGCTTACTGTTGTATAGAACACTAAACAAACAAATATGCCCAATAAAGTTCCACTAATCAATAAGGTCTGTAAAACAAACAATCAATGGAACACAACAGCAAATACAATACATATCAAATATCAAATCATATCAGATTGTATAGAACACTAGCAAGTTTGGTTTAATGGAAAATAAAACGATTCTATATTCTTCACATTACACCCTAACCAACTAGAACATACAAGGAGAAACAAAGGATACATATGTCCATGGAAACCTAAGAGAATCAATGCTCATACTTCTTACCAGCCATGTACCTAAATATTAGATACAGATTCTCAAACATCAATGATAATAATAGATTTATAGACCAAATCGATTATAATAAAACGATTGTCGTTATAATAGAACCCTATGTAACTCATAAAAACACACCATAATAATGGCAGCCGGCGCCTTAACGTTGCATCCCTCAACATAATAACTAAATTAAACAAAAAAAAACATCGATAAACAAACAATGCACTCATCGAATCAATGGCCACCGGACATCAGCCAAAATAATAATAAATAAAACAGATACGCATTTCACCTAACCGTGAATCGAACAACAAAAATCAGAAAACAGTAAACAAAGGACAAATTAATACGCATTTTTCTGTTAAAACGGAAGAATGATAACGTCAATACCTGAAGTAAAGTGGTAGCGTAGCTGATGTAGTTACGAACTAAGCCCTGAGACGTGATTCTGATCTCATTTTCGTTGATAGGTACGTCTGGTTTCTTCTGCTCGACCTTCGTGTACCTATCCATGGCTGTCAAAACCCTAGAGAGATAAAGTAGCCCTAAAACGCTTTTTTTCCTGAAGAGTGAGAGAGATGATGAAGACGACGACGACGAAGCTAAAACACAGTAGAAGGAATTTCCTTAACAACCAAGTTCGGGTCGGTTAGTTTTTTTTGCCCCGTTTTACGGGGCTGACCCGATATTTACTTCTCTAGTAATACCCACGCGCGCAACCATGCAAGTGAATAATACGTGTGATTTTTATTGGCTAGGCTGTTGCATTGTTTTGTTTTTCTGATTTTTTATCAATGTGGTATTTCAACAAAACTTTTTTTGGGGATGCCGTGTATATTTTTAAACAGCGTATTTTTACTTCTTTTTTTAAATTATTCTCAAATACCAATTTAAATTTAACACATTCTTGTTAAAAGACAATGGCTCTATTTAGTAAACTAGTTTCACATTAACTTCAAAATCTTATATGATACTACTCTTTCCCTTGTAAATTTGTTATCCTCCAACTTTTAATGGTCTAATCATGAAATTTTATGAAATTAATGTTTATATTAAAGTAAAAAAAGATAGTAATTTAGAAGAAAATAATATGCAAAACACTACTGTAATATATAAATTTAATATTTTTAGAATACAACAGTAACTTAACTACCATCTCAGTGTGAAGGTAGTTTTCAAATTTGTTAACACTTAATAATTAAGACACATTTTTGACGTAATGTTTTCTCACATGTAGGCCCAGTATTTTCATTCATTTTTGTTACATAAACTCATTTTAGTCTAGTACTGCCATACTTATCACTTATTATTCCTACATGTGGCCTTATTATTTCAACATTATCATTGCTTTTTTTTATTTAACAAATATAATATTTTAATCAAGATACATAAATAGTAAAATTTAAAAAATTAATCAAAAATTATAACTATAATAAATTAAATAAAACTACTTCCTATTCATCAAATATGGTCTACTAGATTGTTTCGTAGTATATGTTGAGTCTCTTGGCTATGTAAGCTTCTAAACCCTCTAGATGTATTTGAACTTATAACAGTATTTCATTATTGTAAGTTGGTGGTTCATAATACTATAATAGTAAGAAAGAAGACTTTGTTAGACCTTGTATTGTTCTGCACCTAACTTGAAGGACACAGGATGTTCTCGTCACGTCCTTTCATCAATGTTTATGTATTCATCGCCTTGGTCACTTGAATTATCGTACGCCAACACATGAATGATACTTGTGCATTTATCGTTTTAATTTGGTGGTAGATCCTTTCTACCCACAACATCATATGTTTATGTAAAAAAGCATTTAAAATATTTAGATTTAGCTACTTGTTTTAGATATATTTGCAACAGTACGAATAAAAAATTGTATGCTCATCATGAACTGGATTCTAAAAGAGATCATACACCGGGCTTGAAGTTAGGTAATTATTTCACAAGCATGTATCAACGTTCTTACGACATCTGTCTGTTTCTTTAGGTATATTTTTTTCATTCGATAGAACTTGAATCTTCATGTGGAACAAAGATCAAACAACGTCATGTCAATACCTTCCACATCATCCAAAATCATATTTTGAAGTTGTGTGAACATTTGCAGAAAATTAACGACTTTCTTATGACCAGGGCTCATTTTGAAATATAAGGATTAAAAGCTTCAAATGTATGAGAAGATGGTTGAATGGTATAGTAGTATTGGGATGTATGATCGTATTTATAAAGCGTTTAAAAAATCAGACATCACATTTTTAAAATTAAAAATTTTATTATTATCATTATTATTATTATTATTATTATTATTATTATTATAATAACAATTACACTTATATATTGTTTTAAGGTTGTAGTGTTCGTTTGTTGTAACACTAACACCCTATAAATAAATTAAAAAAAAAAAAAAAAGATACAAGGGTTTAGTGTAAAATGATATTAGATGTGGAAACAAAAGAATTAAAAGAACAAATAGAAGGGGTTGTTTTGTTTTGGGGACTTGGAGTCAAAGAAGACCATCACGAGCCGGGGCTATTTCTTCGTCCATAATGTTAATTTTTCGGTAAAAATCTTATTTTTAGTTAAAAATTACGGTTTTGCCCCCTCATTTAAAAAAATTAACATGTATTATAGGTTTCAAAGATTTCCGTCCTCTCTCACTTTGTCCAAGCTCCGCCACTGTCGTTATTGCTTATAAACAACTTCGACCTCTCTATTTTTATTTGTGGGTTATGAGTCAAAAGGAATGACAATTAGTCAAAGAAGAAAGAACGACAATGGAAGAGATTCTAGTGTGCCACTTTTAATTGTTTCAACTTCCAAGTAGGCAAGTACTCGAGTAGCTAGGTTTTTTTTCATTTTTTTTTTTTTTTTTGTTTTAGACATATCTTTTGTTATTTAGAAGGTTTTTTTCTTAATGTTTAGCTTTAATTTTTTTCTAACATCACGTTTATCATTGTTTTTCTAATAATACTTGAAATATTTTATCGTTATGTATGCCCTTTACATTGGATTTTTTGATATTTTTGGGTTGTATTTGTTTTTCTTGATCTTTTAGCATGTTTTTTTTTATTGTTGTACTAACGTATACATAACCATTTGAATATCATTTTATAATCGGTTATCCCGACGCATCAAAGCACATATTGGTAGATTATTGATTAAGTTTTAGTATGTCAACTGAACATACGAACTAGAATGTTATTAGTTCAAAGCATAGAGATATGAATCAGGTGTGTAACTAGTAATAAATTTTCTTGATAGTAACTGGGTAAACATTTTTGTCTATTTTGGTTGAAATAAATATCATTATGACATACACAATCTGGGTTAAAATGAGTAATTTAAAACTATGTGAATCTAACAAATTCAAATGAGTAGGAATAATCAATAATATATATTATATATAACAAGAAAATTGTTAAAAATTATTGAAATAAACTATTTGTTTAGATACAACTCATTTAAACTCAAATTGATTTTGCCCAAACCCATCTTGACTCACACCTGTTCTGACCTATTATCCAACTCAACCCACCCATTTGCCTAACATGTCTTTTAATAATGAATTTTGAACAATCCTTTCTTCTCTGTCTTTCTCCGTTTCACAAGGAGTCCGTCACATTGGGTCCCCATCCCAGTTACAAATTAAGCTAACCCGTCCCAGCTATAGATTAACCTAGCCCATCCCATGATCGCAAAACAGACATAGAAATACCCCCTCCGATATACAAATTATAAACCATACAGCATAACGATCAAAATCAAATGTTTCCCGGGTATTTTTGGAATGTCATGCAAATGTTAAAAGAGTCTTGAGCCGTTACACCCAAATCCAAGATGGGTTTAAAAAATCACCCCATCCTTCAACATAACACACCATTTTAAAGAGATTTTCTACCCATCAAATAAGCTCACCCCTGTACCTCGGGGTCATGCTCATTCTGGGTCTGGAGAACCACCAGGAACCAACTGCATCATCACAAAAAAATTATTGAGGAATCTGAGGGGTAAAAGAAGAAATTCACAGCTAATTTGTGTTGGTATCACAAATTCACAATAAAATGGTTGAACAAAAACCATGAAGTTGGAAATTGGACTTACGATTGCTATGTTATTTCCATTGAGCAAAATCTGGTCAAGCTTTGTAATCCGACGTCCTTCAGGAGTAATTTCACTACAACAAGTAAATGACATTGAGCATAAAACTGAAAACAATCCATAGTTATGTGGTTAAAAGTTATCAAAATTCAGGTCATTGCTTATATTCTTAAATATTGTAAGGAAAACAATATGTTAATGTCAAATAATCCAATACATGAGAGCAAGAGACAATCTTTTAACCAGCTTAACAAAAAAGTAGTTCTACTTCTAATATACTAAAAAAGAGAACAAAGTACAAACAAGAAAAGGAACAAAATTTTAAAACTTCGATTGAATAGAATTTCTAAACTATATATATAATAAAACAAAAACAAAGATCCACAGTCCACTATAAACAAAGTTTGATAACAGTGTTTGAAAGAAAAATATGTAGAATTAATGTATATTAATCACAATCGTATGAAAATAAAAACTTGTCACAGTTTTCATTTTGACTTCTAGATATTCTTGGAGAAATAGGATAAAAGCTAGAGACTCTTAAATTTTTTTCAACTTCTAAGAGATAATTGTCAGACATTTAATTAGCTTAATATCAAATACACCTTAGTTTAAATGTTTTGCCTAAGAGGCATGTTTCCTATTTGCTATGTGTGTAACATTGATTGTTGGTTAGATTGTCAGTTCTCTTATATATATAATAACTTTGTGACTATGTGATTTTATTACATAAGAAAAATTGACACTCATGTAATAAAACCATGTAAACTTCGTACCCTCATACCAGTCGTACGGAAAACAGACTTTTTATGTTTATATAAAAAATCACAAAGTAATTTGCAAAAAAATATGAGAAGATAGAAAGAGAATTGAACCAGTCATAACCGGTAGGGCTTTTGGGCCACCCACGGTGGTCGTCATCAGTGGATTTCCTCTGTGTCAGTTTCTTTAGATACCCAAAGGTCTCTTTTAAAAGCAAACTCTTTAATTGAAATAGGAGAAAGGTCTGCGTTTGTCTCAACCTCCCCCCCCCCCCCGGCACGATTCTACTTATTAGTGAAACTTGACTTACCCATGTTTGTTTTTCCATAGTGTTCATTTAGAAGCTTGGTTTTAAATTGCGCGATGCGATCCGATGCGATTGTTTAAAAAATCCGTTGCGCGATGCGCGTTGCGTAATGCGAGCGCATCACGTAGGGGATGCGCTATTTATCAACAAAATACTAAATTACTAACATGTTCAGATTGAAAATTACTAACAAAAAACAAATATGATAAAATCAAAACTATTAAACATGTTCAGACTGAAATTTATTAACATCAAACAAATATGACAAAATTATATTTATTAAACACGTTCCTAATGAAAATTATATCAGATATTCAGATATCATATTGAAATTAGCAATTAAAATTACTACCAGATTGAAATTAACATCGAACTAATTTAACAAAACCTAAATTAGCAAAATAAGCTATGAAATTCATAAAAACGTGAACAATTATTACCGCCTTGGAAGAAGAAACGGGAAGTCAGACGCAATTGAAGATTATGGCAATTGAAGATGTTGACAATCGAAGAAATATGCACATTCGATTGAAGAAATCAAAGGATTATTACAGATTTAAGAACTCATCGACGATTTCCAAGGTGACGGCTTCAATCGACGATCGACCTAACCCAAATTACCGTTCAAATTGCCGCTCATTTTTCCGTAAACCCTAAATCGGCGCAACTTCACCGCAACAGCCGGCCGCCGCATATTGCATGAACCGCCGCATCATGGAACGCATCCGCATCAACGGTTGCGTTGCGAGGGCCCATCCGCATCATCGCATCGGCGCAACATGCGTGCAATATGCGCGCAATTTAAAACCAAGTTTAGAAGAATACTTGAATCTATTCCAAACAGTTTTATTAACTTTGGATATATACATATACATACATATATAGCACTAATTAACATTTAACTAACAAATTACAAAGATTAAGCAAATCTCTTAGGTTGATATGTGTAACAAGCAACAACTCACATGATTTTCTCAGAATATGTTCAATATAGCAGCTTTCTAGAATTTCAGGTTTTAGCTTCTAATAGATATCAAGGCCTATACTCGCACATTACTCACTAATTGGCATGATTATAATTTATATCCACCGACTAGAGTTATTTTTCTTCTCAAAAATGTGTCAATCATGAGGATTTACATAGATCAATATTTTGTGTACAGAATAACTTCCCATGTTTTAAATAGGGGTAACTACTAAAAAGACAAATATATATCAATGATTTGTCAATTTGACAAACAAATATAACGCTTGACCAGATTGACAAAAAGCTATAGTTGAACAAACAAACTTTCTAGTGTTGGAATGTGTCATGCTGAATGATTATATGTGTAGATTCTCACGTGTCAAATTTCTAGCTAAGGGTTCTACAGAACTATCAAATGGAGAATAATGATAAATGTATTAAAAACTGGCTACAGTTTGTACACAATGTTAAATCTAGAATGACCAAAATGCACGACTGCACGTCCTTTAATCAAACCTTCAATAATTCAATAAAAACGTGTTCCTGAACAGAATTTGGTAAGACCTTTTGTAAAAACAAGCCATACTGTGGACATTGAAGATTTCACAACTTTGATATCCTGTGCTTACCCATGTTTTTTTTCCAGAAAAAATGTTGTCCCATGGCTAACCAAAGATTTCATAGTTTTTCTGATAAGTTCTCTGTATTCATTAAGCTATAAATTAAATTGTTAGAATATTCCATAAATCATCAAAAGTACATCTGTGAATCATCCATCGTTATTTCATATAACTGAAGTTTCTACATATGATTTAAAATTCAAATATAATATATCATCTCAAGAAAAAAAAAAACCCTAGTTAGATAAACCCTAACAGGTAAGAATCATTCAACTTTCAAACATGTCTTAACGAATGCAATTACATTTATGGCAACGAAATTATCACAATTCGACGCTGAGCTATCTATAATCTATGAAACTGTCACATAAAGGGGATCGAGTTAGAGTTACTGACTATTCTGTGACATCTTCGAGTACCATGTTGACATAGACATCGAAACCCTTGAGGGTTCCAACGAGCTCTTTGTCCCCTTTCATTATCACCCATATTTTCGAACCTATGCATCGATCTATCAGCTCTGCATCATCAACACAGTATTTCGATTTGATCTAACAATTAGTTCTATTAAAATGATGCAGATGCGACATGGTTATAAGAAGACGAAGATAGAATGTGAACCTGATGGAAGGAGTTGTGAAGGATTGTGCGCCATGATTCGCCCGAGTAGATTCGCTTGGAAAACGGCAGTCAGTGAGCCCTCTGCCCCAATGGTGCCAAAGGCTGAACAGGTGGGTGGCTCGAGCGAAGAATCCTTTTATATTCGGTTTTTGCATTAAAATCATTAAAACTTTCTTTTATTTTAATTAACCTACGTCGTGGGTTTGGTAAAATATATATTGTTGATTCAAAAACTCATACCCACGACGATTAGGCTATTGGGTATGCTTCATTACCCACTCACTCTATCTATACGTCACGTAGGCGTCACATAGACACTCACGACAACTACTGATCCCACCATTTTAGTGGAAATGCCCCATTACTTACTCAGTTCACGTCATCATTCTTTTTTTTTAATTTTATATATATACATATGTGTGTGTGAGACAGAGAGAAAGAGAGAAGGGGTGTGGTTTCAATCACGCCTTGGACTCCCACGCTCACTCACGCCTTAGGGGGTGGTGTGCCATGCCCTCTTCACGCCCACTCTCCGGACATACCCACCAGTCATACTCTTTGGTTTCATTGTGCACTTGGCCACCGACCGGAAACACATACGTGCGCTTAGCCGTTGTCAGGAAACGCAAACATGGGCTCAGCCACCGTCTGGAAATTATTATCTAATTTTCATTTGACTTTTAGTTGTTATGTATTTTTTATTAAAACAAAAAAGTTAATATTAATTTGGCCATTTTATACGAGGTTGAGTTTCAGTGGCAGCAAGACAAATTCGAACTATAAAAACCAAACAAAAATCAAATGATTGAGTTTCATCATGTGATATTTTTCAATCTACCAATATCTAAATCCAATTTAAATTGAAAGCTCTGAATTTTAATTTAGATTCAAAATTTTCATATTTTTTAAAGTTTTTCCAAATATTTTTTAATTTTTAATTTTGTTTTAACAATTTCTAAAAAAAATAATGTTATTTCCATCTCATCATATAATAAAAATAAAAAATAAAAAAGTAGTTACAAGTGCTATATATAGAATTGAAGCATTAAATAAACCTAATTTATCTTACTGGAACAAAAAAAAAAAAAATAGATGACTTAATGTTATGTTTTTACAAAATTACTTCTTATAATTTGGATTTGTTCCCACGTGACTCTATCAATTCGATCAAGCAATCGAGGGAAAAAAGTGGATCTTTTCTAATTTTTCTCATATTATGATTTAGATCAGGTCGATTCTTTTTTGTATGAGAAAATAAAAATGGTAAGTACATTACGAATCCCATTTCAAAATAACTAACTCATTATTTTTTAAAAAAAAAAGCAGTAAGAAGTTGTTTGTATTTGAATGAGTATGAATCTAGATCGTTTAGATTCATACTGTTTGTTTCGAAAAAAAATAACGTTTAAACAAAGTGATTCCAATGAAAGGACATGTCTGAATGAAAAAAAGGGACAATTTATAGTTTTTTTTTGAATGGTGGTATTCTCACGTGTTCCCTACCCTTTGGGGGCGATCGTCCAAGGCCAAACTCCTCCAACCGTCGTGATAACCCATGCCCCCTGATAAGCAGGAAACCCGTGAAATGGGTAAACATTTGCCCCTACCAGAATCGAACCTGATATAAACGATAAACTGACCCTTCGTCTGATTTTTTTTAAACTTGTCCTCAAATGAATTCAACCCGAACATCCATGGTAGAAACTGAGAGCCTAAGTCCCTAAGCATTAGGTTAGTTTTTAGGACGGGTGGTTTATACTATACCCTCATTTTTACAATCATACACTTCTTTTTTCCTTTTTTTAGCCAAAGCTCCCGCCGCATCCCCTTTACCCAGCTCCCGTCACCGTTGTAATCTTTACTATTTTCAGTATTTAAATATAATATATAATGGTGTCTTATTTATAATAAAAGAAATATCATGTAGTTTTGTTAAATTTAAATTCTAAAAGACACACACATACATACATATGTATGTAAGTATATAAAATGTGAATTTATCTTAAAAATATGTAAGTTTTATAAAATAAATTTTACTAACTTAAATAATATATTTTCAAGATAAAAGTTACATACCCAAAAACTATAATTTTAGTTTATAAATGAATTATAAAAATACAAATAAACTTTTAACAAATAATTATTTAAAGTTATATTATTAAATTTTTTTTAAGTGTTATTATCAGTAAATTATGACATTAGAAGTTAAACTTTAAAACTAATTTATAATTTTTATTAATATATTATAGGTTTGTGTTACATGAAAACATTAAAGGGTGATTTCTAAAACTAATATTAAGATTTTATGGTCAAAGGTATTAAACACAAGGGATCATAATTGTAATTCCCATTTTCTTCTTTCTGTTTCATCTACAACCCACGTATCCACCATGTTTCACCGATTTCTTCAATACAAACCAAGCAAAACGTCATCTTTAAATGCAATTCATAACTCCTATACGTTTTCTACATGATTCGAGTGAAACAGAAGCAGTTAATTTCGAAATTAAACACTTTTAATACATAAAACCATAACCGAACGAGTTAACATAGAATGCTACTCGTACTCGACTGAAACAACAACAAAAAATCCAATTCGTTTAACAGAAAGAGAGGCGACTGGGTTCTGAAACAATATAGATTGAGTATTACTTCTGAAACACTTCAGATATTGCTATCGGATTCGTGTGCTATCAAGAACAAGAATTCTATCAGAAATCCGTCAATTAGGGAGCAAATCAAGTAAGTATTATACTCAATCCAATCGGTTTTACATGGGAAACAATAGCCCCATGGTATTAAAGATCCAAAATCAAGAATTCGATTGATTTGATTTCTAGGGTTCATATTGAATTGGGATTAATTAGCGAGTTTTGATAAGACTAACCGAAATGGATTAAGCAACAACGAAACTACCTAGCCTGGTGGTAGGGTGCGTGGGTTGTGACTGATGGGTCGGGTGTTCGAATCCAAGCCCAACATGGTTTTTGGATTTTATCTTTTTATCCTTTTATTTTTATTTTACTCTTCAAATAAACTCTAAAAATTCTAAAAAAAATTCCAGAAATTCTAAAATAATGTTTTTAACATTCTGTAAAAATTTGAGAATTTTTCAGGATTTAATTATATTATTTTACTATTTAATATTAATTAAAGGGTTTTAAATATATAAAAAAAATACTAAATCAATTCTAAAAATTATGGAAAAATTCCAGAAATTATTTTTCAACAATATTAACATTCTGGAATTTTTAAAATAATTATTGGAATATTAGTTTTACATATTTTCTATTTTATGATTTAAATAAACTTTAAAACTATAAGTATTATTTATAAAATAGATTTAAAAAAATTCAGAAAATTATTTTTATATTCTGAGATTAATACTATAACTATAAGTTTTCAAAAAAAAAATATAAATATTTTTTTAAGATGTTAATTCTTTAACCATAAAACTATTTATTCATTTGTTACATTTATTCTAATATTCATCTAAAAAATCTTTTTAAGATTTTTATAGTTTATTAAACATCCATAAATATTTATAAAACTAATTCATTCCTTTTGAACTTTATGTATTTTAAAAAATTTTAATTATATATTCTAAAGGTTGAATTTGTAAAATCAATTATCAACATTTAACTATTATTTCCATATTGATAAATTCATACTCTAGTCTTTTGCTTACAAAGGCAATAGTTCCCATGGATATGTATAAACATATACATTAAGTTATAATTTCTTTATACACTTAGGTTGATTCTTGATTCATTCTTGCGTGAACATAACCAAGCTTTATTGGGAATTCTAACTCAAGAACATGTGAGTTTTCTTATACTCCCTTTTTACATTTTTGTAATCTTTGGGACGTTGCACATGTCATATCTAACAATGGTATTCTAGAGTCAAAAACAAATACTATGATGCAATTCTATAGTTTAAGTTAGAATTAGATTTGAATGTTATGTGTTACCTATTTGTTTGTATATCTATGTGTTATTATTATTGGATTATCATATACAATATATTAGTACTAGTAGCCTTTAATTAACATGACTTATGTCATTGTTTAATATTAAAGGTGAAATTGCCAAAAACTATTAGTATTATTAGTAATCTTTCTTTAGTGACTTTGTGTCATTATGATAGAAAGGTGAAATTGCCAAATTCTATTTATCAAACATTGTGGAACATATACATATTTAGATCAATTCTTATTAGACTATTGTTGCATCTTATTTCTTATATATATTCATATATATCAAATTGTATGAGAATCTCACCAACTATGCAAATAGTTGATCAAAACTCTATTTTACATGTGTAACAGGTTTAAAGCTTTGGATGAAGATCATTTAGGATTTGAGACCTAGTTAAAACATTAATCAAAGTTATTGTATTTGAATTTATGTTGTAATGTTTGGATGATTGTATATGAATTTTTATGTAATGAAAGTTTCGATTTTAAATGCGAATGTTTAAATATGAAACTTACAAGTAGCACCATGAGTTATGAACAATCAAACTCGTGCCCCGACGTATTCCGCCGTCGGTCGGGGTGTGACAACCGTAGCCCCCTTCCACGCCTGTTGCTGAGGTCTCTCATTCGTCGCCAACGTCTGGTGCGTCCTAGTCCCATCTCTTGCGTAGTCTCTCGTCGTCGCCGACTTCGTAGACTTCTCTTTCGATGTAAGTGTTCTTTTTACTTAACTTCAATTTCAGATTCGTAGTTGTTATTAGTTGATAACCTCCTATGATATGTAGTTGTAATCAGATCCGTGTATATCATCTTCTTTTTAGTTAACTTCACTTTCATAAATATTTTGTTATATTTGAGCTCTATTGTATATTAAATTCGCCATCACCCACTACCCACCTCCACTGCCACCCATCACCATTTTCGCAACCCGTCACAGTTACCCATAACTTTAAAATAATTGTCATTATAATAATGTCCTTTTTAATCATTTTAAAAGAATTAATGCAAATGATTCTTTAAAGAAGGTTTCTTAACTAGAGTCATGTGCATAGTCATTCTGAGTGGTTAATAGTCTCTTAATCATTCATACATTTTACTGATTCATCATTTAATAGTTCAAACCCTATCAAACGACCATTACTGGTTTATAGCTTCTTAACCATTCAGACATAATACTAATTCTACACTGAGGGGCGCCCCGAGGGAGGGGCAAACATGACCTCCGTTCTGGGCCCGTTTTTTCGAGGGACACATTTTAAAAAAAATTATATATATATTTATAAAAAATAAACTAAATAAAAAAAGTTTGCAAACTCGTTTCAAAAGGGGGCACAATTTGTATTAAAATAGGTCTATTTTTAAATTTTTGTATACCTAATTATTTTTTAAGATCATCACATAAATTTTGTATTTTTATTATTTATAATATTAGGAAATTGAACCAAGCTTAACACACCTAGATTGGCAAAATTCTCAAAAAAAATTGGGCCCATTTTAAATCCACCAACTCCCCGCTCCTGTTAACATTCGAAATCCCAAAAAAACAAAAAACCCTCGACTGCCTGGTGACTGGTGTGTGCGACCGTGAGACCGTGGGTGTGTGTGACCGCCGACCGGCGACGAGTGACGACGATCGGCTCTGCTCGACTGCTCCTGCTCCTGCTCCAATCAGCCTCTCGCCGGCTCGCCCCTTATCCCTCCGACCCTCCCGACCGGCTCCAATCCATTCCGGATCTGCCCCTGCTCCAATCGGCTCCAATCACCACTCACCAGGTAATATGAATGTTAAATTGCTAATGTTTTTGTGTTGAATGTTGATTAATGATTATCAATTTCTTATCATCTTATATTCTTATGTGTTAGTCTAATAGTCTGTTAGTTATAGTCTTATGTGTTGATTGTGATTTGTGAATTTGTGTTAGTCTTATGTGTTGATTGTTAATTGTGATTATATCATTTAGGTTAACTGGTTAGGATTTACATTTACTGATTTAGGTTTAGTAATTTAGTTCAAATTTTGTGATTTACTGATTTAGGATTATGATTTAAGGTTTACTAATTTGCATCCCTAATTTTTAAATTAAGGAATTATGCCTCCTAAAAAACTATCCGGCATTCATAAACGGAAAAAAAAAGGAAAACAGATGAGGAAATGAGACAGTCACAATCAGGTGCTATGTTAAATTTATGAATAAAGCGTCTGTTGAAGAAAACATCGAAGAACATGTTCAAGTTGTGCTTCAGTGCTTGAAGATATAGTTGTGCGATGTGCAAGAAGCTTTACTTGAGGTCGGAGAAAAAGATAATGATGTTGCAATTGCAAGTGAAGCAAATTCACTAGCAGAAAAAGAATTTAGTGACTTTGAGTTTGTAGTATCAATTGTCATGTGGTATGAAGTATTAAATCAAGTAAATATAGTGAGCAAAAAGTTACAATCAAAGGATATGCATCTCGATATTGCAATCAAAGAAATCAACAGATTGATTCAGTACTTCAAGGATTATAGAGAAACAGGGTATTCAAAATCGATTGATGAAGCAAAGGAGATTGCTAATAAAACGGGTATTGATCCAATATTTCGAGTTTTTGACAGAAGCGTTTGATTCGAAGGAAAAAACAATTTGGTGAGAGTTCAACTTGATAAGAAGCTTCATTTACACCTGAAGAGAACTTTAGAGTCAATTATTTCTTATATATTGTTGATCAAGCTCTTTCTTCTCTTGAGACAAGATTTGAGCAATTCAAAGAGTTTGAAAAATTATTTGGTTTTTTGTTTCCACGTAACTTGCGAGGAATTAAAGTTAAAGATCTTAAGTTAGCATGTGATCTTCTTGAAAATGCACTCAAATTTGAAAAGAAATCAGATATTGATGCAAATCAACTTTATACGGAGTTGAAATTATTTGGGACATCACAGACCGAAGAATTTAGTCATCCTATAGATGTTTTGAAGTGTTTGAAAGAGCTTGGTTATTTCCCAAATGCAACCATTGCCTACAGAATACTATTGACTATTCCAATCACGGTTGCATCTGCAGAAAGAAGTTTTTCTAAGTTAAAGTTACTGAAATCTTACTTACGAACAACAATGTCTCAAGAAAGACTTAGTGGATTGGCCATGATAGCTATAGAGAACGATATATCAGAAAGGATAGACTGCGAAGAGCTACTCAACCAATTTGCTATTAAGAATGCTAGGCGAGCTTCACAAATCATTAATTATTATTATACGTATTTCACTAAACTTGACACTTTGATTTTTGTTTATCATTTATTAGTATAATTAGTCTTCCCTTACGAAAAAAAATTATATATTTGAATGCGTTAGGCGCTAGGGGCCTTTTTCCCCCGACTCGTCCTGGGCACCCAAATTCTTAGGGCCGCCCTTGTCTACACTTAATGGTTCAGATTCTACTAAGCGGCCTATTACTGTAGCATCCACTGTTTAGTATAATAAGCTTATAAACTTAACTTAATAAATCTGGTATAATTGAGTTATTATATGACTTATTAATATGTCTAGCAAATATATAAACTTTGTGTTTCAATTTCAATTTTAATTTCAATGGTTATAACTTTATATTTGGCAACATCTAATTATGTGGGATCTAATTAGGCATTTGTAGTAACCATGACCAATGGCGTGAGGCGTGAGGGTGGCCACCTCAGCTGCTCATGCCGGCGAACACCGTCCCCCCACTACTGTGACCTTGGGCGTGACGGGTGAGACCTTAGTGTGGTTATGCGGATGAAGGCCTTAGTGTGCAGTGGTGGAGCTTGAGAGTTAGGGAAGGGGGGTCGGAAATTTATGGGACTCAGAATACATGTTAAATATTTTTAACGAGGGGAGGCGAAACCCCTATTTTTAACTAAAAATAACATTCCGTCTCGAGAATTAACACTACTAACGAAAAAGGGGGGGGGGGGTCGCCCCTCTCAGTCTCCACATAGCTTCGCCCCTGTTAGTGTGGTCATATGAGAAGGCCAATGTGGCAACACTTTGTGGTCACTCTCACGTTGGCATCGCACATGTCCCTAGGAAGTTATAAGTTAATTAGGTTCGTAGAACCCTTTGAAGATACTTGAAGTGTTACTTTCTTCCACACCTGTTTGGCTTGTTATCGGGCTTGCGTAAATGGTTGTATAAATTGGCCTAGGAGTTTATTTCCACGATTCCACCTCACTTGTAATTGTGGGTATTTACATGGTTGTTAAATTGGCCAAATATTCACAGGCATTTCTGCCTCACTATTAAAACATTTTTTTTGGATCAGCCACTAAAAAGGACATGAAATTTGATTTCATGCATGCTATAAGTACTTGTTTTGGATCATGGGCTGTATGGTACGTTTTCTTGTAGGATGTAACCCTGCATATATCTATTACACTTATAGGTTATAATGGGGTCATTTTGGCAAGGATTAAGGAACACATATTCGATTTCTTTTTCATATACTTTTTTACCCATATGTGTAGTTCAATTGAGTGGTGCAATCTTGTAATTTTGTAATAAGTCCTGACTAAATTTATACAAAATAGTTGAATTATAAAGCTCACATTTAATGTGATTATTGGGTTTGATAACTTAGCTTCACAAAGCATCTGGCAGCTTTGGACTTATTTTCATTTCCTACTAGTATTTGAAACCTTGATGACAAACACCATCAGTTAAATATTTGAAAATGCATAGATAACCAGGAACCCATATTATGAATTCATGAGATGTTACTAAATATTTGGAATGCATACAGTATGTAATTGCTTTAAGGTTTTTTTACCTTCTTTTCTCATGCTTGTTTATTTATTCATTTTTTTTACAGTTTCTTTTCATATGGCTTCATGTGGGGGAGGAGAAAGCATAGAGATTGTTTCATTTATGAAGCTGGCATTAGAACAGGTATGCCTTACTAGTATAAGGATATCATTAAGCTTCTTAAGACATTTGGGTTCTGTTTGTTTTTAGCCAGAAGGTCTGCGCAGCCTCTTTTGTCTGCGCGGCGCAGACCACGCGCAAACATTGGCATCTGCAGACTGTTTGTTTTTTCGAAGACGTTTCATTAAAAAACGTCTGCGTGAGGTCTTCTTGGTGCAAATGTGGACCAACCACTTCCAGGATCTTCAAAGGTCTGCAGAGACTACCCACCATCACCCACCACCGCCGGCCACCACCACCCACCACCGCCACCGCCACCGCCGGACACCATCGTCGGCCACCACTGCCGCTGCCCACTGCCGCCGGCCACCACAGCCCGCCGCCACCCACCTCCGCCGCCGCCTCCGCCACTACCGTGCCACCCACCCCCACCGCCGGCGGCCACCGCCGCCGCCCACCACCACCAACCGCCGTCGCCCACCGTCGCTGCCCATCGCCGCCGGCCACCACCACTGCCCACCGCCCACCGCCGCACCCACCACTGCTGCCAGCCGCCACCCTATCACCCACCACCGTACACCACTACCAATTTATTTTAAGAGTTAACAGACGTTAAAAAACAAACGCTCTTCTTTCTGCAGACTGCAGACATTTGGTCCATCTCTTTTTCTACAGATGTCTGCAGATGTGGTCCGCAGACTGCAGACATTTTACCTCTTAAAAAACAAACAGAACCTTGATATGGTTGACCTTGATTTTAGGAAAACCATATGGTGCTCCGAGGCGTTTAGGTTCTGAAAGCCAATGCGAGCTTTACGTATGCTAGCGCTACCCTTACATACGAGCAAATGAGCTTTATGTCCAACCAAAAGTTGTTTCTCTCTTATCTTTTTTTGCATATAAGTTTTTTTACCAAATAAATCGCTCATGATCTTTCATTGTTTTGATTGTTTTTACATGTCAACCTCTTACATACCCAAATGTTGACCCAGATGTGCATGAAGCACAACCTCAAGGCCTCGAGGCTTTTTCCCCATTGCTTTGTTCCTTAGGTGATCTTTTTGCTAAATATTCTTTTTTTTTTTATTTCCATCACATTAGGTTGAGCTAAATCTGCTAGTATATTGATTGGGCTGTGGATTTTGGGCCACAAGGTTTTCCTATTATATCATCATCATTCTACCCAGTATATCCTATCATTAGCAAAGCTAAGGTAGGGTTTGAGAAGGGTAAGATGTAGACAGCCTTGCTTCTACCCTGTAGGAATAGAGTGGTTGCTTCCATTGAGACCCCTGGCTCATGATGCTTGATTAACCGACCAACCCAATGGTTTTAACTTTTAACGTTATTTTTACAAAAGTAAAGTAAAATAACATTAAAATTAGTGCAATTTTACTTTTGTCCTTTAAGGGCCGACACATATATACATTATATGCAGATATATTTTCTGTTATATCATATGGTTAAAGATTGACACCAGCATTTAATGCCTAAAAACTTACAATAAGCTATTAAACAAGGCAAATTGATACGAATCCAGAGCTGGGTCAGAGTTGTCAGAATGGGTCAGGCAGACGCATCAGATGCTGGGTAGTGAGAAAGGATTCAAAAATTCATCAAGTGGAGGGGTGATGTTGGAAAAGAATGAGAAGATGGGGGTGTTGAGGCAACATTTTCTAGGTAGTTTAAGAGGGGTGTAGGCTTTATATATTCTTGTTTTAGTTTAGTTTTGGTTGTCTTGTTTATTGTTTTATGAGTTTTGCTCTTGTTTGGAGGGTATCCTCTCTCGAATCGGCTCGACTTAATTGTCAAAATGGTCATCTTATTCCTCTTGATTTATGGATTCTATCACAAATGTGCTTATTCTTAATGGAAGAAGGGAAAGTGTAGTTCTAATATTTGCATTTTGCATGACTGCACTACATGAAAGTACTTCAATAAAACAATGAACATATAACTGTGGTATTCTTTTTCAGGCTAAAATTGCTTTTGACAGTCTTGAGGTGCCTGTGGGGTATGTACCTGTCACTGATCCCTTAGAATTATCTTAAAATTTGTATTTCACTTTATTTCAGGTTTCTTCACTTTGGACTCTACTCATTTACGCACCATCTTTTCGACTTCTCATCATATTCAATGATTTTCTTTTTCTCGGAGCAGGTGCGTTATTGTTATGGATGGGAAGGTAATATCATGCGGAAGAAATCGGACTAACGAAACAAGAAATGTATTGTTTTCTGTATTCTCATTGCCTTTTTTGTTTAACCATACTCTATGTTAACACCATCAAAATGGTCTCTGAAACTGCAGGCTACAAGACACGCTGAAATGGAAGCTATCGATGTTCTACTTGATCAGTGGAAAGAAATAAAGCTTTCAAAGGCTGAAGTTTGTAAAATGCTCTCAAATTGTTATCTTTATGTTACATGTGAACCATGTATAATGTGTGCTGCTGCCTTGTCATTTCTTGGTAAATTTACGTACCTTATTAAATTTCTCTACATTTTCATATTTGAGATTAGCTGAGCCATGCTGTGGCAGTGTGAGGTCATCTAAGCTCAAGCTCTATTTCAAAAGATCGAGCTCGGCTGGTGAGTTGTTTTTCAAGCTTGGCTTGGTCTTGGCCTCCACTTGTTTAGTGTTTATTAATTACGCAATTATATGTATTGAAAATTGTGTTGATATATATATATATATATATATATGTATTAATTATAATTATTTATTTTTCTATAGCATGATACATCATATAGTTATTTTTATGATAAATTTATATATAATAGTATATATGGTGCAAATATATATTCTTATATTAATAATAATATATAAATGAGTAGCTCCTTTAGGATCGCGAGACGTGAGCTAGTCAAGCTAAACATGCAACGCTAGAGTTTGAGCTCATTTATTATGTATATAGGCTTGAGCTTGTTAAAGCTTTGCTCATGATCATGATATTTTCTTCCCCACATGACGCACTATGTAGGTATAAAAGAAGTATACTATGGTTGTGCCAATGATAAGTTTGGAGGTTGTGGATCAATATTGTCCTTGCATACAATGAGGTTAATATTGTAGAAGACTATCCTTTTCACCTTAACTTTTTGACAAAAAATTCTAGTTTTTCAACTATTTTTACTCTGGCAAAAAATATAGTTTTCAACTATTTATGATCATGCGTGCTTCTTACTAATCAAAATTTTCATTTTTGTACAATTTTAGTTGTGAAGAGGGTGGTGGGAAAAGTTACAAATGCACCGGTGGGATAATGGCTGAAGAAGCAGTTTCTCTCTTTAGGAATTTCTATGAACTTGGAAACCCTAATGGTACGAAAAATCAAACTTGGCTTGTTTAGAGCTCTACTTTTATAGCCAAGCACAGCTCGTGAGTGGTTTTTCAAGCTCTAGAACGACTCAGGCCTGGCTTGCTAATTATTAATTTGTTAATTAATTATTTTATTTATGAATTATAGTTATTTTTATCTGGGATAATATTTCAAACATAATATACATATTTTTAATTATTTAATCGTAATTATATATGTAATAATTGTTATACAAAGATATTATTAACATGTAAAATGAAACTTACTAATTAATAAGCTCATATAGGCTTGCAAGATCAGTTAAGTTTGATATAATGATATGTGCTCGTTTATTAAACTAACTTTAATTTAAGCTTGTTTAGGCTCATTAGACTTGCGAGACTAGTCAGGCTTGATATGCATAGCTTGGGTTCGAGGTTGTTTGTAAAATGAGATTTGATACGAGCTCGGGCTCATTTAAGCTTTTCATAGACCGATTTTGAGTAGCTCACGAGCGGCTCAGCTTGTTTACACCCCTAATCTTCTCAGTTACATCTCTTTAATAAGTCTTGAATTTTTTGTTAGAATATGAATTTTGAAAAAAATGGACCCCAATTCATTCGTACGTGAAAATTTAAAATTACAGAACTTAGTAGAAAACTAGAAATACTTTTACTGTCTCACTTGATGATGAGAGAGTGGTATTGTTATGAAAAAAATTAGTGAACATAGTAAGATATTTCAGTTATTATTGTCTGGTTTAAAAGCTACTGGTTTGAATATTTGATCAAAAATTAGTTTTTGTTAATTTTTTGTTTGTTTGTTGCAGCTCCAAAACCTCACAGGCAACCAGTTCAACAATTATGATGCAATTCAACATTTGGGATTTCGTAGGTTTAAGAAAGACATGCTTGCTGCATCTTGTGATTACAAACACAATCAAGATCGCAGGTTTTCAAAAGGCAATTATGGGATATAAATGGTCTAACCGTCATCCTCAACCCTCTTTATTATTATTTTTCAGGTTTATAAAGAACCCAACGGGTGCCTTCAGGTGGTGTGTGTGTTGGGGGGGGGGGGGGGGGGTTGGTAATATACCCCAGTTTATTAGTTTGTGAGGTATATCTGTTTGGATTCATAAGTGACATTGATTAACAAAATCATTTGTCTTGCTATCTTTGGAAGTCAAATTGGTTGCTCTGATCCTTATTTTTTTTTTATTGTTTTAATAAATTACTCATGGGTTCGGTTAAAGCTTAAAAAAAGAATTACGGTGGTGTGGCAATATATTGAAAAAAAAAAGGGGGGGTGTTATTTTATTTACTAGGTTATAAGCCCATGTATTATATGGGATTGAGTACAAAAAAAATTAAAATATATTTATACTAAATTACATAATCTACTATACATAAATACATTTTAAAATTAAAAATACAAGGTATAACTCTGTAAAATTTCTTTGTATACAACATTGAACATATTGTTAGCAAAATTACAATATTAGTCAGAAAAAAATTAACTCTGTAAAATTACTTTTGACTTTGAATAAACCAATATAGATGTATATACATGTAAGAAAAAAATTAAATTAAAATAATCAACCACAATACATATCACCATCATCATTTCCTTCAATTTATTTTAACAACCTAACATTCAATGTCTCAATCAACCCATACTCGGATACTCCCAATAACATTCATCCAGGAACCACCACCCTACTCGACTTCTTCTTGACATACTCACAATAACCTTCAACTTTCTATCAAGTCCTTAGATGAAATGCTTAACTCATTCTTTCTTTATGCAAGCACATATACAAAACACATGTTCTTATGATCTTAAGAGGAGAAGGATGATCATGCATAAAACAAATCTATAAACAAAACCTTAATAATCTATAACTAAAAAAGTTGGGCTTGTCAAGAATGCATGTATGCCATATATGTGTTAAATTTAATGTTAAAAAGTGTAAGACCACTCCCATCCACAACCAACCAACCAAAACTATTCCATAAAATATTAATTTCTCTCTCTTTCATATATACAACCAACCAAACTTAATTTTTTCACTCTCATTTACAACCAACCCAAACCAACCTAATTTTCATTAACTAGATATTGCTTTATGTTTATTTTTATTTAATTAAAAATAATTATTTTAATAAAATTTTAAAATTATTTTACTTTATATAATTTTTAAATTTTAGTTTTTGGTTATGTAACTTTTAAATTTCACTTGCTTATGTAATTTTTTAGTTTTAGTTTTAATTTATGTAATTAGTTTTAATCTATATTTATAAATATGGAATATGTAATCTCCAACCAACCAAGGGTTGGTGGAGCAAACGGATCGTTGGATTTAATTGTTTTTTTTTTGTTTTTTTTTCCACTTTTGAACGACCGAACGGAGCATTTGTTTGTCGATGGGCGTGTCTAAAACACAAACTAATAAACTGTATCAAAAAAATGACATCAAATTTATGACCTAAATTTACATGTTTTCGTTATATTAATAGAAAATTTTATTAATTTGTACAAATATGGAACCTAGATGGATTTTTTAATAAAATGTCGTTATATACATGAAATTCTGACATAAATATATGAAAATTACTTAAAGAACTCAGAAAAATCCTAAAATTTCGCTATTGTACATTTGTACCGACATAATGTACGGTCTTGTAAGGGACTATTAAGTACGGAGTATTAATCAAAATAGTATAACAAAAGCAAGTCAAAATTACAAATTCAGGGTCCAAGCTATTTTGAAAGGCTCATTGTCAATAGTAAATGCAACAGTAGCACAAAACATGTTTTTTTTTAACGGCAAATTTCATTAAAAACCGAAGCGAGCCAGCAAGATGCTAAAACCTGCCCGGACACCAAATACAAAAACCATCGAGAACAAAAACACCACCAAGGAAACAAAAAATTTAAAAAGAAAAATTCACTCAATCCTCCCAAGTTAATGATTCCCATCTCGCACGTTGTTGAACCCAAAAGAAGTTTTGTGATTGCACTTCCTTGAAGAGACTTTGATAAGAACAACGCTTGCCTTTGAAGACAACATCATTCCGAGCCTTCCAAATTAACCACATGGCTGTTAGTAAGACTGCATGAAGCACCTATTTCTTCCGATCGTTACCGTGACATGAACTATAGATCTCCAGCAAATCCTTAACCGAGAAAGCAAAAATGGGTTGTATCCTACACCAGGTTGATATACCGTACCATATCATAGAAGCCACATTGCAGGCAGAAAACAAATGGGTAACCTTTTCAACATTTTCTCCACATAAAACACATAATTCTGAGCAGCATGGGATACGTCTCTTAACTAGTGCCTCCATAGTAGGGATGCGGCCTAGTTGGGCTTTCCAAACAAATATATTTACTTTTATAGGGATCCATTTACACCAATGTAGAATAAAGTTGTCTTCGGTATTACGAGCCTGTGCACAGATCCTCCTCAATGACTTTACACTGAAAACTCCAGATAAATCACCACCCCATGACCATCGATCCCTTCCATTCCTTGCATGGACATGTAATAATAGTGCTCTACATTGTTCTAATTCATCAAGTTCCTCACTAGAAGATGGTTGACTTCTCCAACACCAATTGGATACTAAACTGCCTTGTTCCCATACTACTATATCTGCTACCATACAAGCCTTATTGCAATCCAATCTAAATAGAGAAGGAAACCTCTCCCTCAGAGATTTGTTGCCAATCCAGTTATCCACCCAAAATGCCACTTCATTTCCAGGACCAACATCACCTTTTATTAACGTTCTTAGTTGAATATTCAGTCTTAATAAGGAGGATTCAATATTTACAATATTTTTCCAAGTTCCATAGATGATAGATCTGCATGGAATGAGCTCCGGAACCCGAACGGAAATGTGAAATGCATCGATAACTTTCCTCCACAATTTTCCTGGTTCTGTTTTGTATCTCCACCACCATTTAGCGAGTAATCCCATGTTTGCATCCCGAAGATTACTCACACCTAATCCTCCATATTTTTTTGGCATCAGGACAGTATCCCGTTTGACCCAATGAATTGTGTTTCTGTCGGTACAGCCTCCCCAAAGGAAGGCCCTTCGAATTTTCTCCAAGATTTGAATAACTCCAATTGGGGCCTTGAATAAGGAAAAATAGTACATAGGCAAACTACTTAGGACTGAGTTTAATAGTGTAAGACGCCCCCCCCCCCCAATCGACAATATCGACGCCTTCCACAGAGATAACTTATTTTCAAATGCATCAATAACCGGTTTCCACATGGCAATACGATTCATGTTTGCACCCACCGGGACCCCTAAATAAATGAAAGGAAACTGACCCACCCTGCAATGCAACATATCCGCCATAGTAGACACTTCTGCATCACATAAATTAAACCCAAATAGATTGCATTTTTTCAGATTTACCTTAAGCCCAGATGCTAAGTAAAAACATCTAAGGATTCTGACTATATTTAGGACGTTGTTCCTTGATCCTGTTCCCATAAGTATGACATCATCTGCATAAATAAGATGCGATCAGCACAAAACATGTAGGACAGGGTTATTAATGAATACATCTATCAAACCTCACGAAGACAAAATCAATGAGAAAAAGCAAATTTCCACCATTTCAAATCAAACAGAAGTGACTGCGCATCATCCCTGAGTACGGAAGAATGAATTGACAAACCAAAATGCAGAACCAGAGACATCGAGAATTGGCGGGAAAAAGCGAAAAGAAAAGGGCTAGAAGAATGAATGGAAGATGATGAGACTTTGTATACGTAGGACGTAACAAGAATATTTGGAAAATCTTCTCAATTAATATTTATTACCGTTAAATTTTTTTTGTTACCAAATCTTAAAGGTATTAAAAATATCTTCGTCAAAAATGGTAATATCAGAGTTTGTATATGCTATAAACTAAATAATCACAAATCCATGTGATAAATATCTAAATTATAATTAATAATTCATGAAAAATATAAGAAAAAATAATTAATTTTGATATTGTAAATAATATAATATTTTTGGGACACTGTTTATATATAGAGAGAGATTCAAATAAGAATGATATTTTGTCTAAAAATAATAAAAAAATAATTTAAAAACAACATTTGACAAACCTAATGAAATCCATTTAACTAATTCCGGATGCGTTTGAACTGTCTTATCGAATTCTACGATCTTAACATTTAGGGTTTAGAAATTATCTTTTATAATTTAGCTTAGCATTTGACTTTAAAAGTTTAGCTTTTAGGGTTTATATTTAGCTTTTTATGTTTAACTTTTAGATCTAGGGTTCCTATTTAGAGTTTGGGTTTAGTTTTAAGGCTTTGGATTCAACTTTAGGGTTTAAGATTACGGTCAAACACGATCAAACACGGACAACACACGGTCAATGTGGACCGACATGGACAAACATAACAACCGATGGTTGTTGAGCACAAACACGAAAAACAGTCATATACACGAACTCACATAAGCTATACGATACAGGTAGCCGGTGACCGACACGTCGAAGGAAATCAGGAGCATACGCTTATCGACAATCACTAAGGTGAGTTTACAGCCCCTCTTTAACTCTTTTGCAAACCTTTGAAATAGTGGGGAATACTTGTTGAATCAAGTCAAGCATTTATTACTTGTACAAACATATTGTGTATGCTGGTTTATTAGACAAACAATAAGTGTTGTATCGTAACAAAGCCCTCACACAGTCTTACCGTTAATGTACAAACAATTATATGAGTTTGGATAATCTATTGGGTGTGATGACCCCCACCGTGGCACAACACTGACTGGAGGTTGGAACACGTGCATTCTCGACCCATCGCGCCATTGTTATTACGAGACATGGCAGATGCAGAGACTAAAAAGTATAGTTCACCCACCAGTACTTCCATCATAGAATTCCCACACTTTCATTCACATAGGTTTTGGATTTATTATAGGTTGTTGACCCTTTATTAGTCAACTCTCTCTATCACCAATATCATATTTACCATGCAATTCATTCAATAACAAATTCAATGTTCATTATGTGATGTCATAGTTGTGAGATTACTCACCTTGATCAGATAAGGAATTAACAATTACAGGCTCCTTTCCTGCTCTATAACTAATTGTTTGACTTCCACTACCACCACCTAGTTGCAAAACACATATACAACTAGTTTCAACACATATAGCACATACAATCAAGTTTAACACACTTTACTAATTTTGCTTCCTCAAAGTCCATTTATCACATAATTGACTATATCTTGCTATATTTAGCAAGTTTTAGTCAATTGTCACAATTAATCATATTTCATGCCTCCTTAGGCATTTCATCAAATATTTGATGTTCATTATATTAGTTACGATCTCTGATCATTTTTTTTTATTAAAAATCCATTTATGATCATAATTATTAATAATTTTAACATCAATTCATCACATACCAATATTTAATCTATGGATCATAATTCATATTTCATTTAAAATCATAATCTACCCATCCTACTAATTATCATATCATGATTTGGGTTTCATAACAACCGGACATTATACTGGCTTCAAAACGAATATTTCACCGACAAAATATCTAGCTCTTCGTTTCTAACAATCCCTAGTTATCAACTAGGCAATAATCAATACCCATAATCATACTATTATATTCAAAACTAAATTTAATTCACCCAATATTAAACTAGTAGGATAAAACGAATCGTCACCCAATCAAACGGATGTTCAATCACCAAACAAGGATCCGATGTTGTAAAAACAATCATTGGTACGATCCGGATGTTTAGAGCATTCCAAATATGAGTTTGGATCTCAAAGTTTTCGCCTGTGTGTGTATAAATTCGAAAGAAAGAGTTTTTAGAACTCTTCTGCCGACATTCTGATCTTTAAACCAAGTTGCCGACTCAAAACACTCAAGGCGTACCGCCCCGCGTGGCCGCTTGGCCCAGGGCATACCGCTCGAGCTACCAAATTCCCATATTTTATTTTTGCCCCGCGCTTACCATCTAGCGTGGGCCACTGGTGCTAGGCGTACTGCCTGGAACTAATTTTCTCAAAATTTTTATATTTTTCTTCGTTTCGCGATTCCGGACAATCCGTAACTCTGTTTTACTTACGGTTTTCTCCCACGTTCATGATTTCTCACATACTTTCAAATTACAACAATCACAATCGTTCACCTAACGATTATTTCAAATACAGTTCATTATTAAAACTGGTTGTTACATAATAATTTGCTAAAACAAAGTAAATCTTAAAATACAAATTTGTAATTTTATTTATCATTTTAAAGTTCTAATATTTCATATATCACTAACCATAAAATCAAACATACAAAATTTTAAAGAAACTATTCATTTATAACATAGTACATGTCTATAGTAAAAAAAAAGTTTCAATTGTAAAAATAACAAAGAATTAAGAGTGATCGTGGAATTCACATATGATTTTTTTTAAGAGTAAATTACCAATATGATTCTTGTGGTTTGTTATTATTTCATTCTTACTCTCTAGGTTTCATAATTACTCATATGGTTCCAAACTTTGTACATTTGTAACACATATAGTCATTATATGAGGGTAATTTGGTTAACAATTTGGTGACTTAAGGACTATATATGTTACAAATGTGTCACATGAGTAATTTATGAAACATAAAGACAAAAAGTGAAATACCAGCAAACATATGAGTAATTTACTATTTTTTTAATTATAGATATAATTAACTTAAATCTTCTATACATTTTTTATACTAAGTATCGTTTTATAATAATCTAATTATTGTAATATATTAAATCTATTCAATTTAACGTAAATCTTACCATTATAACAAATAAACATTTTTTTGTCACATGTCATTTTTTATACTTTCGTTCATTCTCTCTTAATTTAAATGATAATCATAATTATATTCTTTAATTTATCAAATAACTATAAACCTAATGACCGTTTAAAAAATATATATAAACCTAATGACTAATGATATTATATATCTTTTACATATTAAAAAATAGTTTTAATAAATTAAAAATGAAATATTTTTTCTTAAAAAACTAATATGAATATTTTCTAAAAAATACTTGTTTTCAAAAAAATAATTATTTTAAATTTGTAGTTTTAGTAAAAATAAAATTTCGTAAAAATAAGTTATATGAAAACAATTTTTTTAAAAGCATACATGCTGACAACCACGTATTAAATATGCTAAATCTCTTATGCCACCATTTTAATTCGTTTTTGTTGAAGTATGTTCGTGATTTTATAACCATATCATCCAATCTTTTTTAGATGCTTGTAAACTTTTTCTTTCATTCCCAAACTTTCTACCTCCATGATCAGGTCATCCGTGCCCCATCGAACAGCAACGATCCGGTTGCCGAATTAAGGATCCATTTTCCACATCGTAACATTCATCAAATGCCAATTTCAACACAATCGATGATACATCCTTCGATCATCATTTGATTCAACAACTCTACAATGGGTACGTAATGCCATCTGATCCGTGCCCCTTTTATTCTGTTACATATGATATCTGATCTATATGTTAACATTATTTGCGGAAATTAAATTCAAATGTCATATGATTTTAGGCTTTTTAGCGTTTCAATGTTCATAAATTCATCAATTTGCCTTCTAACTTCCGATTGCATGCATTTGATTGACGACGTCTCGTCAACCAACGTAGATTTGATGCCTTATAATTGCAGCATTTTAATCTCTTTTTTTTTTCGAAAAATTTGAAGCAAGTTATTACAAAATTACGTAAGACGAGTGTTTTCCTTACATAAATCCCATTGGAATTGGTTAATCAACGATCATATCATTTACAGGAAGTACATTTTTGTTCAAATCAATGACCTGTAATTGAATGAACATTTGTTATTTATCAGATAAATCTGCGGACTGTTGCTCTACTCACCTCATAGATGGAGATGGTACTCTTAATACAGCTGGACTCGAGAAGTTTATGAAGGAAGTCAAACTTGCTGAATGTGGACTTTCTTATGCAGTTGTTTCCATCATGGGTCCACAAAGCAGCGGTATGCACAAGTGTTTAAACGTCTGGCACAATGACTTGATGACAGAATTTGCATCAAAGTACCAATGTGGTTAGTTTTTTGAATGAATTGACTTATTGTTTTGAACAGGGAAGAGTACGCTTCTGAATCATCTGTTTCATACCAACTTTCTGGAAATGGATGCTTTCAAAGGAAGGCACGCATTTGTTCCATAAATTTATTAGTTCATTTTTATGTAACCATGTCTAAAACATCTAACTGCACCCCTTATCAGGTCTCAGACCACTAAAGGTATTTGGATGGCAAGATGCACAGGCATTGAACCTTGCACAATTGTAATGGATCTCGAGGGTACTGATGGGAGAGAAAGAGGAGAGGTTTCATACTGATTAATACTCCTTTCTCATTGGTTGAATATTCTTATGCTTGTTAAATTTACCTTATAACTTTTTGCCCCTTTTTTTAGAAGTACATAGACATCTGGATTGCAATGAACTTTTTGTATATTGGTTGTAGTAGACGAGTAGTAGTTGAAAAATTAATGTAATGTAATGTAATTGCACTCAATAGGGGTAAAAATTCCTGATATAGCCCAAAACATAGCAATAACATGAAAATAACTAGGTTTCAGGTTGTCATGTAGTAATCACGACTACGGGGTAGGGGTAAGGTTGTCTACATCTCACCCTCCTCAGACCCTGCCTTAGCATGCTAATGGCGGGATATACTGAGTACGTTGATTGATTGATTGATATGTAGTAATCACGCCAGTTTGGGTTGATCTGTTTAACTTATTTGATTAAATGTGTGTGTTTGGGTTGACATGTTTAACACGCTAGATCAAATAAGTCTTCCCCATTTAAAATTGGAATACAACCATACCTAATATATACACTCATAAAAAGTTATTGATATGGTATAGAGAGGGGGAGATGTAGGCAAACACTACATTTGTCCCTAAGGAAAGAGATGATGCTTTCTGGGAGACTTGTGGCTTCAAAATGAACAACATACAACCATACGATTTTAAAAATATTAAGACACAAAGCTACCAATAACATGCATATAAATTGGAATAAAAAATAAATATTTTATGAGGTAAACCTGCCAACGTGACACAAAATTCACTCGTCACCCTTAGCTTTTTAACTTTTCCATTGATCACCATCCGATGGTTTTAATGAAAGATGAATATATAATTTTACTTTTGAATCTTTTCTCAGGACGACACTGCATTTGAGAAACAAAGTGCACTCTTTGCTCTTGCGGTTTCAGACATAGTGCTTATCAACATGTAAGTATACTGATTGTCTAAGCTATATAATTGTATATGGTTTGAATTGTTTTTATAAACTTGCACTTCATCCTCTGTGAAATTGTTAATAGGTGGTGTCATGACATCGGTCGTGAGCATGCTGCAAATAAACCTCTGCTCAAAACTGTATTCCAGGTATACCATCCATATTTAACTGTTGTTATATTGATTGTAGATTGCCCAAATGTTAAGTCACGATTCCCCGTTTCAGGTCATGACACGATTATTCAGCCCACGCAAAACAACTATGATCTTTGTCATACGTGATAAAACACGAGTAAGTAGATTTACTGGTATATCTTGTATATTGTTTCATCCTCTTTTTAGAAGGTGAAGCTGATATTATTTGGATCTTTCTCTCTTTGTTTTCTTTAAAGACGCCTTTGGAAAACTTAGAGCCTGTCTTAAGGGAAGATATCCAGAAGGTAAAACTCTGTTAAGTGAAAAACATCTACATCTAGTTTTTTGGTGCAAGATTAAAAACTGATTTTAAAAAACTATTATTTGGTCCTAGATATGGGACTCTGTTCCCAAGCCAGAAGCCCACAAGGAAACACCACTTAGTGCATTTTTTAATGTAAGATACTGAAGATATCACTTATTATCATCTATTGGATAATGACAGTTTATTGATACACATTTCTCTTCCTTCCAATGAATAATCAGATCGATGTCGTTGCTCTTTCTAGTTTTGAAGAGAAGGAAGAACAATTCAAAGAACAGGTAAAGTGAATTTTTCTGTATTGTATCTTGTAACATATGGATACGTTAAATAATAGTAACACGAGTTATCTTGTAAATTGAAAAAAATACTCACATAAAAACCTTAAATAATTCCAATATATGTGGCATGCATTTTTCTTGTAATTAATTTTTAAATTTTATAAAAGGTGGCCAGTCTCAGGAAGCGATTCCAACATTCTATTGCGCCCGGAGGGCTTGCGGGTGACAGGCAGGGAGTTGTTCCAGCTTCTGGATTTTCTTTCAGTGCTGAACAGATATGGAAAGTTATTAAGGAGAACAGGGATCTTGATCTTCCTGCTCACAAGGTATTTTTTTCTAAAGCTATATCCATATATGTGTGTGTGTGTTTCAATGCTATATGTTACATTTCAATTTTTGTTAAATATTACAATAGGTGATGGTGGCCACTGTACGATGTGAAGAGATTGCTAATGAAAAATACTCCGCCTTTACTAAAAATAAGGTTCATAATTTTCATAATTAATTAGTTTTAACAGTGTTCCTTTTATTGATATTTTAAGTTCAAACTTAACTGTTATTACAGGACTGGTGTGAACTAGAGGATGCTATACAGTCTCAACTTGTCCCTGATTTTGGAAACAAGATCAGTTCTCTTCTTGACACTTGCTTTGTAGGGTATGCACATATATACACTTTAATGCTTGAATCTTTTCAACTAAATTCATTTTAAATTATTTTAATATGAGGAAAATTCCAGTTACGATGATGAGGCTGCATTTTTTGAGGAAGGAGTTAGGAATGCGAAGCGGAAACAATTGAAAGAGAAATTGTTGCAAGTAATGTTTCTTACCTGCAAAAAATGTTTATACAAAGTCTGATAGATTATTAGTAGTTTTTTGTTTTCTCATTGATTTCTATCATTTCTTGTTAATCTTGTGTTATGTCTAGCTTGTTGAACCAGCATATCAATCAACATTGCAACATATGAGGTCTGATACACTCGAAAAATTCACAAAAGCATTTGAAGATGCATTGAATAAAGGACAAGGGTTTCAAGTAGCTTCCCATGATTGCACAACTTCGGTAATGAAATCATTTGATGAACAATGCAAAGGTATATCTTCAGTTCTTCAAGTTGCTGAATGTGAATTCAATATGACCGCACATTTTTATGATCATATAATGGACTAGTGGGAAGAATTATTGTTTCAAACAATGGTTAGTTGAGCTAATATTATGCCATATTGTGTGATTAATCATATGAATCTAAAGGTGTTATTATCAAGCAAGCTGATTGGGACTCGTCCAAAATAAGGACTAAAGTCTCTCAGGATATTGATTCACATATTGCTGATGTCCGCAATGCCAAACTGTCTGATCTTACTGCATTATACGAGGTAATAGCAGTTTCAATAATGCAAATTGCTGATATTCATCAACTTTTTAAGCTTTATTCCCTTCTTTGATGCCTTTTTAAGTAGTTTTTATACAATAAAAATACCAACCCTAGAGGTGAAAATTTCCCATTTACTTATGATGGGTCGATTTTGGTTATGTAATATCAGGTTGGATGGTTTAAGTATTGCACAAAGCCTATTGTAACGCATACAAACTTCCAAATCATTCATTCACTGACTCGTATTATTGTAACATTATCATCCCTATAATGATAGTTAATATATCAGTTATTTATTAAATGGACAAAAAGTATTTTTTGGTCAACCCAACCTAACCTGTTTTGACATGTATTAAACATGAACATTTTGACATTATCAAAGATGAATTGTTTCAATCTCTACCCAGTTTGACACGTGACCACTATACCCATCCTGCTTCACTGATCTTGCCAACCTAATCAACCCTATGTATTATTCTGCAGTCAAACTTAAAGAATGCATTATATGGGCCTGTGGAAGCTATTCTAGAAGGGGCTGCTGATGATTCTTGGCCCGCAATCAGGAAACTTCTTAGAAATGAGACCAAAACTGCTCTCTCTAAATTTTCTAAAGCACTTGCTGGTTTTGAAATGGATGAAGACGCGAAGAAAAATCTACTATCAGGTTTGGAGAATTATGCAATAGATGCAATTGAAGGAAAGGCTAAAGAAGAAGCTGGTAAAGTCCTACATAACATGAAGGAGAGGTATTATGCTTCTAATATCACTTCATTAATCCACACTAGATGTGGTAATTTTGACCCATAAACCTACATGTAAATGGGTGGACTTGGGCCGTGTTTTATCTCTAACATGTTAAATGAGTTAAGCTAAAGTATTAAAACAAATCAAATGGGTTGACAAGTCATCCTAGCAAGCAAGCAACCAACCATACCCAGTAAAACCCCACTTAGAGTAGGCCAGTAGGGTCTATGGGGGAAGGATACAGACAAACCTTACCCCTATCCTAGCTGACAAGTCATCCTAAGGGTATTTAAAATTTTAAATATTAAAAACCTTCTAAATTGCATTAAAAAATACATTTATTTTGTAATTGCATAGATTTTTAATCATATTTAAAGCATATATGCATAGAAAAGTGTTTGTGGATTGGCCCAACCTGATCAGACTCAATTTGACCCATGCTAGATACACACGGCCATCCCATCCATTACGCCACCTCTAATCCGGGCAGTTATACCTATGTAATTTCTTATACTTAATAATTTGTACACAGGTTTACAACCATTTTCAACCATGATAATGATTTAATGCCCCGGACCTGGACTGGAAAGGAAGATATTCGTGCAATTAATAAAACTGCCCGTACTTCTGTAAGAATTTTGAATTATACAACGTTTGGTTGTAGTAGAACTTAAAAAATATGCCTTATAGTTAGACCTTGTGTCATATGTTCTGATTTTATCATGCTTATACATCTTTCAGTCCCTGAAGTTGCTCTCTGTGTTGGCTGCTATTCGTTTGGAGGATTATGCTGACAGAATTCAAACTACCCTAATCCAAGCTTTAGCAGAACCCAGCATCAGCCAAGATAAGAGCTCCAATTTGCAAAACCCTTTGGCCACAAGCAAATGGGAAAAGGTATCATTAAATTGATATACATATTTGAATATAAGTTATATTTTTCGTTCATCTGGTGAATTACCAGTGTAAATGGTGAAGCTTGTAGTATACAACACGGCATTCGTTAACATTAGTGTTTGTCTGTATTTAAATTATCATTTTATTAAAATTGTTGACTGCATATTCGTTTCCACCCAGATTCCAGACTCGAAGACATTAATAACTCCTGTTCAATGCAAGACTTTGTGGAACCAATTTCAAAGAGAGACAGAATATGCTGTCACTCAAGCTATAACTGCCCAGGTACGGTTTCAAATTGATGTGTGTATAATAGGGTTACATAGGGGTTCAAATATGCACGCCCCATCTGCGGTGCACGCATATAATGTTTTTATGTGTGGGCCCTTAAGGGGCAAAAGTAAAAGTGCATTAATTTTAACGTTATTCTAATTATTTTGTGAAAATAATGTTAAAATCATTGGGATGATCAATTTCAAACGATAGCTTTGAGCCGGGGACTCTTTCGGAGTAGCCTTTCTATCCCAATTGAGATAGGGGTAAGGTTTGTATCTATCCTTCCCTCATACCCTGCTGGAAAGTGGAAATATATTGGGTAAGGTTGTTGTTGTTGTAGGGGTTCAAATATAGAGTTTTATTATATACATTAATACCTTATAACTACAGTTTTAAAAATAAGTAGTCTACCACACGAAAAAAAGTACTAATGTTCCTAACTCCAAAGCAAATAAAGCTAGACTATAGCAATGAAAGTAATCTTATTACTTATTAGCATTCAGCCTTAAACAGATAAATTTACCATTAAAAAAAGGGCAACCTGCAAGAAAACATTATGTACCATTCTTTTTTCCCCTAAAAATGCAGCGTACTTCTTTTTAATCGTTTAATGCAAAATTTTTGAATCTTTCACAAAAAAAAATAATAATAAATTTTTAAGCATCTAATGCAACACATATGGTGTTTAATGAAAGCAAATCGCATTGTTTTGGTAAGAAATGGTATGTTAAACGGTAAAACATTTTGGTGCATACTGCATATATTTGTTACACTGTTTTTTCTGTGGTTTGTGCTAATAAAAAGTACCCTAGAAAAACGTATGATTTCTAATGCTTTTGAGACAATACCTGAACACATACATAAAAAGAAGGAATTTACATGTGTTTGATGATATATGTTACACGGGGAAGGTTCCCCTAAAAAGTCTATTTTGCCTAAGAAGACTAAGAAGGATTTTAAAAACTTGAAAACCGACTCAAACAAACCCCGATTGAATTAATTGTTACATCATTAGAACCGGCTTGTCGAACCCTAAAACCCAAACCTTAAATCGTAAACAATAAACCCTAATACTAAAACCAAATCTTTAAAAACAAATCTTTAACATAAAGATACAACTTAAAAGCTAAAAACCAAGCCCTAAAATCAAAATCTAAATCTAGTTGTTAAAATGAAAACTTAAAATCTAATATTGTAGGGTTCGATGAGACGGTTCCAATGCCATCGAAATGAGTTCAATCGGAGTTCGTTTGGGTCGGTTTTGGAGATTTTAAAAATCCTTCTTAGCCTTCTTAGGCAAAATATACTTTTTATTTGATCTTTCCCCTATGTTACACATTATATTAATTATGTAGAACGATATGATTGTTCATAATGCTTTCTTTCTTTGGTTTATTTCAATTCATATGTTTTCTTTCTACCATTTTCAATGTTTTTCAGAAAGCTAACAAGCAAAACAGCAGTTGGTTACCACCTCCATGGGCTATCCTTGCCTTGTTTGTGCTTGGATTCGATGAGTTTATGACTCTTTTGAGGTTTGTTTGGTTTAAGCGGATCTCCACCTTCATATTCTTAATTACTTGTTTATAAATTCTAGTCATTATGTTTCTTCTTTCTCAGGAATCCATTTTATGTGCTCTTTATCTTTGTCGGTTTTCTGCTTTTCAAAGCCTTATGGGTACAACTAGGCATAGCTGCTGAATTCCGAAATGGCATGGTGTGTGTTAAAACTTAAAAACCATCTTAATTCTTATTTCGATTTTGTGGGTCCTGTTGAGGAGGTGAATATGTGGTTAAAAAAGTCTCATTTGTTAACATGGGATCCACAATACATTGTGTTAATTAGATTGTGGTTATCTTAATCAATTTACATAAAAATGAGTTGATTTGGGTTATATTATCTCTAATGGGTTAAACAAATAACATAAAAAAATTCTTAAAAGTCACCCGAATTCTATTTGCAATGCATAAAACCTCTCATACTATGATACTTTTTATAGAACAATCAAATTATTACTAGATTAATATATTTTTTACTGTAATCATTATAGACATGCTAAATGCTTATAAAAAAAAGGAACAAAATATATTCCCAGTAAACCTCACACCATACTCAAATTACCTCTTTGACCCCTTGCTGGCCTGCCACGAATACCACCTCTAGTTTAAATAAATGGAAGTTAATAGGGATTTTGGATTTCATTTGAAAGTAACTTATTAGCTTTATAAAACAGTTAATAAGTTAAAAAAGTGTTTGTTAATATCAAAAGTACCTTTTGTTTTAACTTTTCAAGTAATGTTAAAAATTGTTTTCAAGAAACTATAATTTGTAACTTTTAAAATTTTTTTTAACTTTTTGATAGAATGGGTTAAAAACTAATCCAAACACTTTTTTAAAAGCTAATCTAAACAACTTATTGACTATTCATATATCAAAAGCTAATCCAAATACTTTTTTAAAAACATAATTTTAAAAATTCATAAGTTAATAAGTATTTTTGATAAAAAAATCCTTTTGAAGTTAAATAAGGAGCCACAAACATATCCTAAACTTACCGTTGTCTCTAATTGCTTATTTTCTTTTATGATGAAACGTGCTTCCAGCTTTCGGGGCTTTTCTCTTTATTCACCAAGCTTCTTCCAGCCATCATGAACATCCTTAGAAAACTGGCAGAGTTGGGAAACCGAAGAAACTAACAAAAGGCAATGAGTCGATTCATCTGGTAACATGTCAACAAGTTGATTCTACAACTATGGTTTATGCCAGGTTTTCAGTAACATGTCTAACAGAAACATTATTTTTTAGACTTTAAGGTGATTTTACTACGATAATCATGGGTGTAACTTAGAAGGCATGATCCAGATTATTTATTTTGTGAATTTACCTTCTAAGCTACAGTCTTCTGTTGTAAAAGCAACCTCTATATTGTACAGATTTTTATGTTTTATAATATTTAATAAGATGCAACACCTTTGTTTAGAGGTGACAATTTTTACCCATATCAAAGAAATGAGTTGGTTTGGGTAAACAATTGTACTATAATGGGTTGAAATGAGAAACATCATATTGAGATGGGTTGCACTTGAACACAATATGGGTCAAGATGGGACGATGGGTAATCAAAAACTATGTAAAGGCAATGGATTCAAACATTTAAGAATAATTAATAACATACTTGATTAGAAAATCGCTAAAAATTATCCCGTTGGGCTATTTATTTACTTATAACACATCTTAAGTTAAACAAAATTGATGTTTTTTATAGAACAATCCATTTAGACCTGAACTGATTTGCTTAAAACTCGTTCTGATTCGCACCTATCCTGATCCAAACTCGTTCTGACCTATTACCCAACGTCCCAACCCGCCCATTTTGCCAGACATACCTTTGTTATACTTTAATGGTGATTCAAGAATGCAAATCTGCTTAATAGACTTCAAAATCTGGTCAATTGGTTTACAGATAGCATGACGTTGTTTGTTTCTAATTGCAAAAGGAAACACATCCCCTCTATATTCGAATGGTTGGTTCAATCATGTTGTGCTGTAGAGTTATGAGCAAAGATTAGATGGGTGTGATAACTTTTATAGTTTCTAAAGAGAAAAAGGGGATACGAAATAAAATGCTTAGAAGGACTCGAACCTCCACCAAAGAGCACGAGATTTGAGTCTAGTGTGTCTGCCATTTAAATTAAATTTTAATTTTTTTTCAAGAACAAGAAGTTTGGCGTCTCTTCTAATATAATTATTCATTCAAAAGAAAACTGACAAGCAAGACACGTCTTCTTTTATGATAAAACTCTAAATTGACAAGTTTAACCAAATACTAGAAATGGTTTACTTTTAGTCATTTATGGTTACATTAATTTTCAGAAATGGTCATTTATCTTTAAAATTTACAAAATCAGTCCTTCAAGGTTTCAAACGTTGCATACTCGATCCTTTCTTCGTTAAATTTGTTAAGTATTATCATAATAGGAGGACAAAAATGTCAAAAAAAGGATCAAATTAAATATCAAGTCATGGTTGAGCATATCCAACAAGAGATCTCCGCCACTCGCCTCCTATGCCACCCAAAAATCGTCAAGCTTTGTGAGGTTTTAGCGACCAAAATCACCCATAACGTAAAAATTTTGCTAAAGGCCCTAAAACCATAGTTTGATCTTGCTCTACCATGACTTGATCTTTGATTTGATTTTTTTTACATTCATACTGTTACGTTGTTAGTAATAGTTTGGGGTCTGTTTTGTAATTAAAAGATTGTTAAAGGGTCATTAGTGTAATAATTAGTAACTAACTGAGGTTAGTTGAGATTACCTGTATTAAAACAGAATTAACAGTAATAAGAAGGTAATCTGAAATTTGGTCAATTCTCTCTATTCTCTGTACTTTTCTTTTCCACTTAACAGTGGTATCAGAGCTATACGCTCCTTCCGGCAACGGTGACGGCGGTTTCGCGGCGCTAGAATTCATGAATGGCGACTAATACTCGAAATCAGGAAATGGAAAAAATGGTGAAGGATCACGATCGTTCTTTACAGAATCTCAGTTCGTCTGTGGAAGAAATTAGGTCATCTAACGCGGAGATCAAGACAACAATGGAAGATTTGGTTCGAAGCTTGCAGATGATGTCCGCTCAATTCAATTCTAACGGTAACAACAATGGCGGCAATAGATCGGGAATTTTTGCAGAGACGAATGATGATGTTCGATATGGAAGATTTAACAGTTGATTTTGTAAATTGGAGTTTCCTAAGTTTGATGGCAATGATGTTGATGGCTGGATTTATAAGGTGGAGCATTTCTTCTTGGTGGATGAAACTCCAGAGGCATCGAAATTAAAAATTGCAGTGATTCATTTGGAAGGAAGGGCACTTCAATGGCATCAAGGTCATTTGAGAGCAAGAGGAGTAACAATTAATGAGATGACATGGAGGGATTATAAGCAATCTATAGTAAGCAGATTTGCAGAATCTTTTATAGAAAACGCAATGGAGGAATTAATTTCACTTAAGCATACAGGTGAATTGAAGGATTTTTGTGATCAATTTGATGCTCTGTTGAACAAGGTAACTATTACTGAAAATTATGCTATATGCATCTTTGTTCATGGGTTAAAGCCTGAAATTGGAGGTGTTCTTAGGTTGTTTAAACCTCAGACCCTTAAGGAAGCTTATTCTTTGGCAAGAATTCATAATTCTACCATAACTAATAAACCAATCCATACGGTATCTTCCAATTCATCTTCAGTGAATATGAAACCTTCTTCTGTGTTGAACAAGATTAGCACTCCTTTCAATGCAACTAGATTACCTTTATTGCCTTCACCTTTAGTAACATCTACTGCCAATAAAACTAATAACCATAAGAGGTTAACTAGTAAAGAAATGGATGAAAAGAGGGCAAAAGGAGAATGTTTTTGGTGTTCAGAAAAGTTTACACCAGGACATAAGTGCAGTTCTAAGCAAATTTTTGTGATTGAAGTGGATAATGAAGAAGAAGAATTAAATAAAGATCATATGGAATCAATTTTGTTCTCTCATGAACAACCACAAATTTCTTTGCATGCTATTACTGGCATTCCTTCATTTTCTACAATGAAAATAACTGGAGTTGTTGGTACAAAAAAGTTGCATATTTTGGTAGATTCTGGATCAACTCACAATTTTTTAAATGAGACATTAGCTTGTAAAATGCAATGTCCGTTTAAAGAAATTAGAGACATGAAAGTTACTATAGCTGATGGTAGCCAATTGTCATGTGTGAAATTGTGTCATAATTTTCAATGGATAATGCAAGGAAAGTGGTTCAAGGCAGATGTATTGTTAATTCCTTTGCAGAATTACGATATAATGTTGGGGGTTCTGTAAGCCCCAAAACTCCCACACGTATGACACGCGTTTTTAAACGACATCAAAGTTTAGGTCCCAGATTTTTCAAACCGACAAATGTAATTAACACCATAAACACCCCATTTACATACGACTTTACAAAATAATTGATGTTAATTAAACATTCAATAACAAAAATTACATTTGAGATATCACCAAAAACCTTTGTTTAACACCAACAAAGAAAACCACAAAATGTGTTTGATCCGAGTCCTTCCAAGGCAAACCGATCACGACCCCGTTCAACTCTTCCGTTCACCTGAAACACCATAATTAAGTCACCATTAGTTCATTAGAACTAAGTAAGATCACCATGCCCGCCCACACGAGCTTACATGACCCAAAAAGTCAATTTTGGTCAAATTCAGCCCCTGGCGTATTGGTTGGCGTATTTGGAGGCGTATCACAGAAAAATTTGGAGTTTGAGCTGAAGGAGGCGTATCATACGCCCCCCCAGGCGTATGATACGCCGGGCACCACCTGCACGGCTATTTTTGCTGTTTTAAGCCATCTTGACCCCTTTCGCTCAAATACGACCATTCCAATACCCCCATAAACATTATATAACACCATATAATCATATTGAACACCTTAATTCACCAATTTATGACCATCATGGTCATAATATCAAACGATTTACTAACGGGTCGTTTGTACCCAAAACTCCTTTGAAATCTTATTCCACAAGATTTCTCAAGTTAAGTAAACCACACCACTTGTGTTTTAATAACTTGATTTCACCCAACGAAGGACATTCACACACCTTGTGAATAATCCAATGTCATGATCACACCACTTGTGATTCGAAACACCAATTTGAGTTGATTTCAGTTACAATTCACACACCTTGTGAACTAATTCAAATCATTCAACACATATACAATTAAACACCCAAATCAAACATGAACTAGCATAAAAACACCATGTTTACAATAATCAAGCAACAAATAGCACCTATTGCTTATCATTGTCTAACAACAAGTACTAGTTCACTCATCCACCATAAAGTCAACCCTTCAACAACATTCATACATGTAAACACCTTTACACATAATAAGTAGATTTAGGTGACTTACCTTGTTCCAACGCGCTATCCTCTTTAACCAATTCCTTCCCGGGTCGTTTGGTGCCACTCACACCTTCACTATCAATTCCTATTATCACAACTAATAGGTTTATTATAAAGTTTGACCACAATTAGTCAACATACACCCATTCACCCCAATGTCACCATTTTCAATCCAATTTATTTCCATTTGATCAATTATCACCCAAACTCACCATTTATCATCTATGAAATATATTTCACCTCACAAATACACTTAAAAACTCATTTTTAAGTTAAAACTCTCAATTGATCATTTTATCAAACACCTTATGTGCACCCAATTAACCACCTATGATTATTGATCCATAACACCTCAATCAAACTCCATTTTTTTTAACAAGATGAACAAGTTCATCATATTCATAAACAAACTTCAACCACTTTGTAAAATCATCAAACTCAACATTTGAACACCAAGTTTAACCACAAAGTTCATATACCCCATGAACACCATAACCCCCATTTATCATATAACATCTACATGCAAGATAATGATCAAAATGTTGTTCCTAAATGATTACCACTATGAATAACAACATTTAACACCCTCCAAACACCCAATTTCGTATTTCACCATACCCCACTCATACCCCATATAAGACCCACGAAAATTTGCACCAAAACACCCAAAATCACTTACCTAGATGTTGTATGATGCAAGGAGAACTCCAATCTATGATTGCATGAGAGATTATATCGAAATCCCAGCACCAATTTGATCAAACCTTGAAGTTTTTGAGCTTCCTCCTCCTCCCCTTCTCTTGGTTCACGTTTTCAGCAAGGTGAATGGTCTTATGACCAGATTTTGACCAAGTCAACATATTAACTCACCATTTACAAGTTTCAGCTAATGGCAGCTTTGGTCCCTCTGTTTTTATTAACTTTAACTAGTTATAACTAACTAAGTTAAGTTAGTAAACACCCATCATATAATTGTAGGTAACAATTATTATTAGAACACCCACCAAATAATATTTAAGATAATTAAATCTTATAAAACACCCTTATATTAAAATAAACACAATCATCCACCAATCATGTTTTATTTTATAATATTTCTCCGAAATGGGCGTTACAAATTCTCCCCTCCTTACAAAGGTTTCGTCCCCGAAACCTCATTAGACCTAACAAGAAAAGGATAAAATTTCAGCATTTCATCCTCCGACTCCAATGTAGCCTCAGACCCCAGTCTGTTCTGCCATTACACCATCACTTGGTTAATCGTCTAGTTTCGAAGTTGCTTGACTTTACTATCTAAGATAGCCGCCGGTTCCTCAATATAATTGATTTTATCATCTATCACCAATTCCTCCATTGGCACGTAAGCCGATTCGTCCGCTAAGCACTTTTGCTGATAAGACACGTGGAATGTATTGTGAATCCCACTTAACTCCTATGGTAGCTCTACGCGATAAGCAACCTCGTCAATCCGAGCTATAATCTTAAATGGTCCAATAACCGCGGACTAAATTTTCCCCCGCCTTTGAAAACGAATCAAGCCTTTCCAAGGAGAAACCTTTAGTAACACAAAGTCTCTCACTTGGAATCCAAGCGGGCTCCTTCGCACATACATATCCCATTTCTATGGTCTTGCACTGCCTTCAAATGAATTTGGATTACATCAATCCATTCATTTATCATTTTAACCACTTAACTACATGTTCTTGTTATCCATCATTTCCCAACTCCTGGATTATACTATCTACTCCATATAGTATTTCTTACAGAATCATTCCACACCTAGAATGATAACCGTTCTTAAACAAGAACTCCTCCAAGGATGGATAGTCATCGCAACTACCCCCAATCACAAATCATGCACACCCGTAACATATCCGCACAGGCCTGAATGGTTCTTTATCTTTGACCATCAGTGTGAAGATGACACGTCATGCACGACAACAGTTTCGTGTCCCTTCTTAACAGAATACAAGTCATGGGTAACACGAAACGAACGCTATTAGTCAACCTACCCATGATGGCCAATAATACCAAATAGTACTATTAAGCATTGATAAGGTTCACACCACATGTGAATCCTCATCAAATCATCCTTCCTGTTTAATCATCTAAACATGCTAATAACACCTTTCTTTCACCAAAATTCTCACCTTAAGAAATCACACTACTTGTGATTACCAACATAAATCCAACCACCATAAGTTAACATCTTAACAATCAAGTTTAGATTGGTTATTGGTTCATTTGCACCAAACTCCTCTTACTTATAATTACCACAAACACCTCCAATATTTAGATATTACACGCCCTTGTACTTTATCTATTAGCACACAAATGTTATAGAGGTTCACACCGCTTGTGAATTATCTACATCAATTCACACTCGACAATAACCATAATTTATGTTTGAATCATGTTTACAAACTAACAGATTCATTTCTCCCAACCATGAACTCCTAAATAATGTCCATAGTCTTATGGATCATCCTCAAGCATTTTCATCTTTTAAAAGATAAACTCAACCACCTGTAACGCCAACACACGTATACAAGTCATTTATACCTCTTTTCGTTCAAATGTTACAACACCTACACATCTATATGTAATCATAGATGTTCACACCAATCTATAAACATATATTGTTTACCACATATTTCAAACATGCACGCCAGTTAACATAATCAAATGTTTATAGTCACCACTCCCTAGTTAAGACACTCTTGTCAAAACCTTTAACATTTCATAGCGACACTATGTGTCAAAACACTAGACATCATGTCTAAAACATTTAACTTTTGTAAATGACAACTTGTCATTACCAAGTTTTATTCTCCCCAAGGCATTCATGCCAAATTGTTTACAATTCTTTCCTCACCATCCCCCGGCCTTTGCCCAAGTCTATACACCGTCACTTTCTTGTTGCATCGAAGAAGCTTATATATATAGGGTATACGTAAGGCATACGCCCAGCCTCCAACCCATCACCTCTTCAATACAACCTGATCGTGGCGTTGTTAGTTTCTTGGTTTTAAACAAATATATTCCTCCTAACCATACAATTTGTCCAAAGTTTTCACTCACATGAAACGTATTCATTAACTTAGGACTAAACTCCACCCCATGTACTTTACACCATAGTACACTCATATAAGAAATTCTGACACATCATACAATACATACTTGTAGAGTGTACACTTTCTTAACAGTTTAATTAAGGATAATCAATATATCCTATTACGCCTATCTTTCATTATTTACACCAAACCACATGTGACTCGTATTTCCAACAAGTCATCACACATATGTGATTCAATTTACGACTACCAAATTCGCACTACATACGGTTTTTAACACCACACCAAACACAAACACACCTTTCTGGCCCAATATAACATACACAAGTGTGGTACATACCTTCTTCTATTGCCAATCAAGATACTAATTTCACTTAGTATTAACTTGATTAACTACACATTTCAACACCACATTCATTTAAAAATGTCTACACCACTTGTAGATTATCTAAATCAGAATTTAATTTTACAAGGTTTATACAACAAACCATTGCCAATATATAAAACCACCCAAATTTTATAGTTTCCCCCAAAATTAGCTCCCACCCGCATGTGAATTACCCCTTATGCCATTCCAAATGGACTTACATGCCACACCCAAATTCACATAATAATGCATATTCCACATACGCAATAACAACTACTCTCTTTAACACCATTTACTCCATATCATTATTACCAAGACTCACAAATCTATGGTCTTACACGATAATTTCAATGTCACTCACCAGTGATCTTACATGATATTCCACACGAATGTGGATTTTCCCCCAATGCCACACAACTGTAGACTTACGTGAAATTCCACACATCTGTGGATTCACCCCAATTGTAGTGTCAGTTATCAATTAAAATACAATGACACTAATTCTAGTTATGCATACAACACATAACAATCAAGTACCACAACACATGAAAATCATATTTATAGCTCTTTAAAGCACCGATAAAGTGTTAGAACATAAAATCACCAAGTAAAAAAAAAATCAAATTTCACCCAATTTTATTGAGACCTCCTTTTTCTCCAAGGATTCTCAAGATAGGTAATCACACCACTTGTGATTTACCTAATAAAATTCACTAAGGGAAGTTCACACCACTTATGAATCAACCCATCTCCAAATCCATACCACTTGTGAATTGTTTGACCAATCTCAGTCAAACTTCAAATAAGAAGTTCACACCACTTATGAATCAATCTTATTTCTCCACATCAATGGAAAACATTCAAATTTACAATAACTAAGCAAAATGCAACACCTATTGCACGTTATTGACAAATAACAAATACACAAACACCAATTCGAATTGTTTGAACATTTTCATTCAAACTTCTAATAAGAAGTTCACACCCCTTGTGAATCATTCTTATTTCACCACACCACTTGTATACTAACTCATGTACAATAACTAAGCAAATATAACACTTATTGCATGTTATTGTCACACACCTAATATGCAAACACCAATTCACCGGATTTCAACATCTAATGTATATTCCACATACATTACATACACATACACACCTATATGCATAAGACCAAATAATCATATCAAGTATAATAGGTGGGTGACTTACATGACAATCCCACACCACATAACCATGGACTTTTAATTTTTCACCCAAAAGTGAATTCTCCCCAATGCCACACACCTGTGGACTTTCATAAGTTTTCACCCGAATGTGAATTATCACCATTACCACATACATGTGGACTTACAAAAATTTTCACCCGAAGGTGAATTCTCCCAATGCCACACACCTGTGGACTTACAAGAATTTTCACCCGAAAGTGAAAGTCTCACAATGCCACACACCCGTGGACTTACAAGAATTTTCACCCGAAGGTGAAGTCTCCCAATGCCACACACCCGTGGACTTACAAGAATTTTCACCCGAAGGTGAAGTCTCCCAATGCCACACACCCATGGACTTACAAGAATTTTCACCAGAAGGTGAAGTCTCCCAATGCCACACACCCGTGGACTTACAAGAATTTTCACCCGAAGGTGAAGTCTCCCAATGCCACACACCCGTGGACTTACAAGAATTTTCACCCGAAGGTGAAGTCTCCCAATGCCACACACCCGTAGACTTACATGAAAATTTCACCCGAAGGGGAAATCCTCCCAATGCCACACACATGTGGACTTATATGAAAATTTCACACAACATATCTCATACCACATATCTCAACTAATAAATTTCAGAGACCATTATAAGTATCTACAACATACTTATACATTCTCTGGTTAATTAGTAAACAATTTACTACTCCCTTACCTCCTATTCTATAACCAGATTTGAGTTGACTCTGTTAAAGTCATGTTCATGTAATGAGGGTAATATTATACTGGCCAGGTATAATAATACAATCATCCCATGCTCATTTCCATAACTTCATCAACCCACATCATGACCAAGAATGCTATTCACACCAAATAATCACAACAAAACACCAATATACAAAATATTAAGGTAATCATATCGCTAATGTTACCTTGACTCCATCTCATCATATTATAACTAAGAATTTTGGTTTAACAAAAATTTCACACCAATCACCATTAAACATATATAAATAAGGTAAACAAACCATAAACTTGTTACCTTAAATCCCCGGCTTCGTGATCGGATCTCGGATCAAACAACACTCCCCATATCAAAAGCACAACGATTTGAGTTCAAGTGTTCGCGACGCACTTGAATCCCTCAAACCAATGGCTCTGATGCCAACTTGTAAGCCCCAAAACTCCCACACGTATGACACGCGTTTTTAAACGACATCAAAGTTTAGGTCCCAGATTTTTCAAACCGACAAATGTAATTAACACCATAAACACCCCATTAACATACGACTTTACAAAATAATTGATGTTAATTAAACATTCAATAACAAAAATTACATTTGAGATATCACCCAAAACCTTTGTTTAACACCAACAAAGAAAACCACAAAATGTGTTTGATCCGAGTCCTTCCAAGGCAAACCGATCACGACCCCGTTCAACTCTTCTGTTCACCTGAAACACCATAATTAAGTCACCATTAGTTCATTAGAACTAAGTAAGATCACCATGCCCGCCCACACGAGCTTACATGACCCAAAAAGTCAATTTTGGTCAAATTCAGCCCCTGGCGTATTGGTTGGCGTATTTGGAGGCGTATCACAGAAAAATTTGGAGTTTGAGCTGAAGGAGGCGTATCATACGCCCCCCCCCAAGCGTATGATACGCCGGGCACCACCTGCACGGCTATTTTTGCTGTTTTAAGCCATCTTGACCCCTTTCGCTCAAATACGACCATTCCAATACTCCCATAAACATTATATAACACCATATAATCATATTGAACACCTTAATTCACCAATTTATGACCATCATGGTCATAATATCAAACGATTTACTAACGGGTCGTTTGTACCCAAAACTCCTTTGAAATCTTATTCCACAAGATTTCTCAAGTTAAGTAAACCACACCACTTGTGTTTTAATAACTTGATTTCACCCAACGAAGGACATTCACACACCTTGTGAATAATCCAATGTCATGATCACACCACTTGTGATTCGAAACACCAATTTGAGTTGATTTCAGTTACAATTCACACACCTTGTGAACTAATTCAAATCATTCAACACATATACAATTAAACACCCAAATCAAACATGAACTAGCATAAAAACACCATGTTTACAATAATCAAGCAACAAATAGCACCTATTGCTTATCATTGTCTAACAACAAGTACTAGTTCACTCATCCACCATAAAGTCAACCCTTCAACAACATTCATACATGTAAACACCTTTACACATAATAAGTAGATTTAGGTGACTTACCTTGTTCCAACGCGCTATCCTCTTTAACCAATTCCTTCCCGGGTCGTTTGGTGCCACTCACACCTTCACTATCAATTCCTATTATCACAACTAATAGGTTTATTATAAAGTTTGACCACAATTAGTCAACATACACCCATTCACCCCAATGTCACCATTTTCAATCCAATTTATTTCCATTTGATCAATTATCACCCAAACTCACCATTTATCATCTATGAAATATATTTCACCTCACAAATACACTTAAAAACTCATTTTTAAGTTAAAACTCTCAATTGATCATTTTATCAAACACCTTATGTGCACCCAATTAACCACCTATGATTATTGATCCATAACACCTCAATCAAACTCCATTTTTTTTAACAAGATGAACAAGTTCATCATATTCATAAACAAACTTCAACCACTTTGTAAAATCATCAAACTCAACATTTGAACACCAAGTTTAACCACAAAGTTCATATACCCCATGAACACCATAACCCCCATTTATCATATAACATCTACATGCAAGATAATGATCAAAATGTTGTTCCTAAATGATTACCACTATGAATAACAACATTTAACACCCTCCAAACACCCAATTTCGTATTTCACCATACCCCACTCATACCCCATATAAGACCCACGAAAATTTGCACCAAAACACCCAAAATCACTTACCTAGATGTTGTATGATGCAAGGAGAACTCCAATCTATGATTGCATGAGAGATTATATCGAAATCCCAGCACCAATTTGATCAAACCTTGAAGTTTTTGAGCTTCCTCATCCTCCCCTTCTCTTGGTTCACGTTTTCAGCAAGGTGAATGGTCTTATGACCAGATTTTGACCAAGTCAACATATTAACTCACCATTTACAAGTTTCAGCTAATGGCAGCTTTGGTCCCTCTGTTTTTATTAACTTTAACTAGTTATAACTAACTAAGTTAAGTTAGTAAACACCCATCATATAATTGTAGGTAACAATTATTATTAGAACACCCACCAAATAATATTTAAGATAATTAAATCTTATAAAACACCCTTATATTAAAATAAACACAATCATCCACCAATCATGTTTTATTTTATAATATTTCTCCGAAATGGGCGTTACAGGTTCAATGGCTGCAAACGTTACATGACATTGTATGGAATTTTCAAAATTTGACGATGAAATTTATGATGGGAAATCAAATTTTTGAATTAAAGGGAGCTGAGTTCAATAAAATGTCCCTTTGTTCAGTTGAAAAAATGGATGTTTTGTTGGCAAATTCTGGATCAATTGCTCAAGCACAATTGTTTAGTTTGCAAATGGAAGGCAGCCAACGATTTCAACATGAAGCCCAGGTTTCAGTGGATTCGTTGAATCCTAAAATTGATGTTCTTTTACAAGAGTTTGAAGATGTCTTTGCTGATATTAAAGAATTACCTCCAAAGAGATCATGCGATCATCAGATCATCCTTAAAGACGATTCTATTACCATTAATCAAAGACCTTATAGATACCCAATGTTTCAAAAGAACATTATTGAGCAGTTAACAGAGGAAATGTTGCAATCAGGAATTATCAGAGAAAGTTGTAGTTCCTTTGCATCACCTGTAGTTTTGGTAAAAAATAAAGATGGGTCTTGGAGGTTTTGTGTGGATTATCGGAAGCTAAATGAAGCCACAGTTAAAAATAGATATCCAATTCCACTTATTGAAGAATTATTGGACGATTTGGGAGGATCTACAATTTTTTCTAAACTAGACTTACGATCTGGTTATCATAAAATTCGAATGCATGAAAGAGATATAGATAAAACTGCATTTAGAACTCATCAAGGGTTGTACGAATTTGTGGTTTTACCCTTTGGATTGACGAATGCGCCAGCAACTTTTCAATCCTTAATGAATAGCACGTTTAAAAGTTTAATTCGGAAGAAAGTTCTTATTTTCTTTGATGATATTCTGGTTTACAGTCGTGATTTGGAGTCTCATTTGTCTGATTTGCGAGAAGTTTTGTCTATAATGCGTCAACATCATTTGATGGCAAAACGTTCTAAGTGCAGCTTTGGGGGATTTAAAGTGGAGTATCTTGGTCATATAATATCCAAAGAAGGTGTTGCTACAGATGCATGCAAAGAAAATAGAGGCTGTGGTTAATTGGCCAATTCCTCAATCAGTGAAACAGCTGCGTGGGTTTTTAGGTCTTGCTGGGTATTATAGACGGTTTATCAAGTCTTTTGGTTCTATTGCTAAACCTTTGACTGAATTGTTAAAGAAGGATTCTTTCTTATGGTCAGAATCAGCTCAATATTCTTTTGATCAGCTCAAAAATGCCTTAAGTACTGCACCAGTATTAGCTCTTCCTGATTTTAATCAAACCTTTGTGATTGAAACAGATGCATCATCTAAGGGTTTGGGAGCGGTATTGATGCAGGGTCATCATCCAATTGCATACATTAGCAAAGCTTTGTCTACAAAGCAACTATTTCTTTCTGTGTATGAGAAAGAGTTGTTAGCTATTCTTATGGCTGTTAAGCAATGGCACCATTATTTGATAGTAAATCATTTTGTCATCAAAACTGATCAAAGAAGTCTGAAACACCTTTTGGATCAAACTGTAACCACTCCTCTACAACAGACGTGGTTAGCAAAAATGTTGGGCTATTCATATGATATTGTGTATAATAAAGGCATTGATAATGTGGCTGCTGATGCTTTATCTAGAATTCATGGGGCAACTTTGTTCAACATGACTTTGTCAGTTGTGCAACCTATTCTGTTGGACCGTATAATTGCAAGTTGGAAGCAGGACTCTCATTTACTTTCCATATTGCAGTCTTTACAACAAGGTCAGGTGATTAAACATTATTCTTTAGAGGGTCAATATTTGAAAAGAAAATCACGAATGTGTGTTGGAAATGATTCTCAATTGCGTAATGATATTACGTTTTTTTGTCATTCTTCACCAACTGGGGGTCATTCGGGAGTTTATCCAACAATTCATCGAGTTAAATCTTTGTTTTATTGGAAAGGTCTTTCAAAACATATTAAATTCTTTATTAAGAATTGTGATGTGTGCCAACGTGCCAAGTATGAAACAGTGGCATCTCCGGGGTTACTACAACCCTTGCCTATTCCAAGATCTTTGTTTACGGATATTTCAATGGATTTCGTGGTGGTTGATCGATTTACTAAGTTTGCTCATTTTATGGCACTTAAACATCCTTATACAGCAAAACAAGTGGCTCAAGTGTTTATGGATACTGTTTTTAAAATGCATGGATGTCCTTCCACAATTGTTTCTGATAGAGATCCGTTGTTTTTAAGTTGATTTTGGAAGGAGTTAATGCAATTACAAGGAATTACATTGGCAATGTCTTCAGCCCACCACCCACAAACAGACGGCCAGACGGAAGTTCTGAACAGGTGCCTTGAAACTTATTTACGTTGCCTTACTATGGGAAAGCCTCAATCTTGGTATAAATGGTTGTCTATGGCTCAATTTTGGTATAATACTACATGGCATTCAGCAATTCGAATGACTCCATATCAAGCACTTTATGGGGTTGTTACACCTTTGCATAATCCTATTGTTCCTCCTCCATCTACTGTGGCTACTGTTCAAGATTTTATACAAGAACGACAAGAGCTTACAGAAATTTTAAAACACTCGTTGAATAGAGCTTCCAACAGAATGAAGCAACAAGCTGATTTGAAGCGTTCAGATCGTCAATTTGAAGTGGGAATGTGGGTGTTTTTGAAATTACATCCATATGTACAGAATTCTCTTCGGTTGCATCGTTATTCTAAGCTGAGTCCTCATTATTTCGGTCCTTTTAAAGTGCTTAAAAAGATTGGCAAGACTGCGTATAAGTTGGAGTTACCACCTACAGCCTAAGTCCATCCTGTATTTCATGTCTCATTATTGAAGGAAGCTCATGGATTTAGCAGTACCAAGTGGCCATTACCAGAAGCTACTCCAGTTGTTCTTCAACCACTGGCAATTTTAGATAGGAAGCTAGCTAAAAAAGGGAATGTTGTGAAATTTTTAGTTCATTGGAAAGATTCTTCTATAGATGATGCAACATGGAAAGACGCTTCAGATTTTCAATTACGTTTTCCAGATTTTTCAATTTGATTCTTGAGGACAAGAATTTCTTTAGAAGGGGAAGTATTGTTACGTTGTTAGTAATAGTTTGGGGTCTGTTTTGTAATTGAATGATTGTTAAAGGGTCATTAGTGTAATAATTAGTAACTAACTGAGGTTAGTTGAGATTACCTGTATTAAAACAGAATTAACAGTAATAAGAAGGTAATCTGAAATTTGGTCAATTCTCTCTATTCTCTGTACTTTTCTTTTCCACTTAACACATACCCTCTTACTTTGTTAATACCTTAGTTAACGGAGAAATGACCAATTTTATGTAAATATAAATAACTAAAAGTAAAATCTACGTACTGTAAATATAAAATAGATAGTGTATGATTGAAACTAACTCCATAGATAGACATGTGAATTAATAACTTCAAAGATTGACAATATTTCTACGAGAACAAAGAAATCAAGATTAGGTGATTAACTAATTTTGTGAAACTGTGAGACGTAAAACCTATGCATTTATCAAAATGTACAACCTGTTGGGACGTTTTTGTCCATGGCCCATAATATCTAATGAATTAAATGTTATGCATTTTTTAAGTTATCCTCTTTTCTAGATCACCCGCTTGTATCAAGCTAAAATCAATCAGATGAAGAAAAATAAGAGCATCTAGCTTGTTGAGGCAATTTTTTTATGTTTATCGCTGTAATTGAATTGGTTTTTATATATTGATACAATCTAGTTTATTTATAAACAACAAATTATTAAAGCTCTATAAAGAAATAAACCGAATCAGGGTATTTTTGTAACTTGCTTTACTCAAGTGATGTTTTGATAATTTTATGCTTTATTCAATTTTTTTTTTGTTTTCTAAATAGAGGGTAAAATGGTTAATTATACACACACATATCCTAGGTTATATACTCGTGTATTACATGAGTTTGTGAATAAAAATTATGCGATTTTATAATTCTTTATCTATATATTTTTTTATCAAATAATTATATTAAAAATAATAATATTAGTTATACCTTTTTTATTGTAAAAAATGAAATATAAAAAATTATAAAAATAATGTTCTTAAAAGACACACACACATAACATTAAACATAGATGTTATTTATTATCAAGTACTAATTTTGTGTATATATGTAAACAATGTATATTATTATTAATAACATTAAATGTGAGTTTTTATATTTAAAAATAATATTTTTTTTGGAGTAATATGAGAATACCATGTGACATTTTTTTGAATCAATTATTAGTAATTTAGTATAGGAAAATATTTTATAGTTAGAAGACCCAATCCAAAATAACAATTAAGCTATGTGTAATGAGAGGTTTAATCACGTGCTATGCATGTGCTACGTAAGAGTAGTGTTGGTTAGCGTCTTAGTGATTATTATTAGAAAATGTATGTAATAGTAAGTCACGGTATGTGGTTTAAAGTAATTTTGTGTTTTTCATTAGTTTAGGAAAATAACTCGTCAAGCCATTACCATGGGTCCACGACCACTTAGGATGACTCACGCTCCAGTCATGCTAGAAATTAGGGTTGTCCAAAATGTTCGTCGCTCGACGCTCGCTCAAAAGAAGCTCGAAAAAAGTTTGTTCGAATTTTGCTAGATTTTAAACAATTTGAGCACGCTCGGTTCGGTTTCAGAACGAGTCGAGCACGAGACAAGGCAAGCTCGCTCGTTCGTCTCACTCGTTAAAGTATAACTAAATTTTGTGTGTATATGCGTGCGTGTGTGTATATATAAAGTAATAATACTTTTTTTATTAACACTAACATGTTACAATTTTTTGACGATGCATGATGATGATGGTGTATTTGAATTAATGAATAATGGTGTTGATAAAGTATTCAAACATTTTAAACTTTTTTAATGTTTTCGTATTATGACAAATTTTAATCTATAAACATTTTTGTTTTAAATTTGTATGTTTTATTGTTTGGTAATTATAAAGTTTGAAACTAATATAAATATTTTTAATTTGTATTAGATTTTATTTTGAAACCGAGTCAAACCGAAACAAGCCGAGCAACGAACACACCATTTGGCTTGATTACGAAAATCCGAACCAAGCCAAACCGTTCGATTCGGCTCATGAACAAACCTACTATAAATATAATAATAAAAGGGCTTGATGATAACGGACTACGACTGGACGCAGTGATTTCCTCGCCCCCTCCCGCGCGGTTGCCCACTTTGGCGACCGAGAGCGGGAACACCGCCCCCTCAGCGGCCCTCGCCCAAAGCCCTTCCACGGCCCCCACTCCCCGCTCTCTTTCTCGCTTTCTGATTGTTTCTGACTTTCTGATTGGTCCAAGGAATAGTGAGAAAGAGTTTTTAGTAAGATGATCACTGTGAAGGTTTAATGTTTTCAGTAAGGTTATGACATAACAGGAAATTTCGCTGTGGATAGCCTAGGAAACAAAATATCACCTATGATTAAAGATATCCTTATATGCCTTTTAATTAACAACTCAAATAGAATTTATTTTTATGATTATATTCCATAAAATTAATGCTTTTAAAATAAAATAAATAAATTTATAATTCGTGAATTTCAAAAAGTGAATAATTTGAAGTACACCGCCCCTGTATGTCAAAAGAAAAGGATTTATAATATAATTTAGATCCAGCTTAGCGTTGATGACGTCCAATTGTATCCGCCATTGCCAATTTGGCCTTCGAAATTGCAGTTCAAACACTCTCCCTTTATTCAATTACAAACCCTACACAATATTCAACTCCAAATACCTAATCACGCATCTCAATTTCACCTTTTTCTCCGTCAATTGCTGAAGTGCATCAGAAGGAATCAACCTGTAACAGAGGCATCGAAAAAAAAAAGCAGGTGATATTCTAATTTTGATAATTCGATTGCTTAACTATGCTCCGATACTTGTTCTGATCCTTTTGATGTTTTGATTTGACCTTCAGTTGTGGATCGGTAGGTTAATTGATGATTACGAAACGCATGTGTTTGAATTTTATCGTTGTCGTTGATCGATACTGTGTGTTTGATGCTTAGATGTGTTCTTCAAATTAGAAGATTTAGCTGAATTGTTCAAGTTTGATTTTTCGATTTTCATGCAGCATCAATGAATTTTGAAACTGCCAGCTCGTTTTAGCTGTTCAGTTATAATATTCTTGTTCTGTTTGTACAGAGTGGTGGTAAGAGTTTAATTGGAAGAGCTAGAAGAAGATAATTTGCAGAAAATAAAGTCAGTACAAACTACAACAATAAACGGTCTGAAGGATTGGTTAAAGCAGTTGTTTGATCACTATACGTGGTCTGGTTATAGTACGGTTATGTAGTCTTGGTAGTTTGCTCACTAGGTAGGTAAGTTGAAGATTTTCATGTAGCATAATTGTGGTGGTGGTGCAATGTTACATGGTATTTTCATCATTGAAGATTTAAAGGGTCAAAGAAAATGGAATCTTAAGCTAAAAGCACAATTCCAGTGAAATTGTAAGTGAACTACCATGACCACTGAGGTTCCTTACTTGTCTAATCAATGGAACAAGCAAGAATTACATTCTGTTTTGAAAGATGGGGCTTTGGCTGGGAAGAGTCCTATGAACAATATATCTGTAGGAACAGGTGAGGAGTTCTCCATGGAATTTCTTCAGGATCGTCCTAAAGTAAGACAGGTTCATAACAGGGATGATAAAGTCCTGAGCAATGGGACATTATTAAAATATAATGGAAACCATCATTTTTGTTACGAGGAACTTAGTGTTATTCTTGGGCTGCAGAGGGTGGATTCTGTTTGTAGCTCTGATATGGCAGATATCGCTTCTGAAAGCGGGTCTCTTTCTAGGCCAAGTGCTCCACTGGGATCAGTTTCAGACGATTCTCAAAGAGGGAAGATTAAATTTATTTGCAGTTCTGGTGGTAAAATCTTGCCTAGACCCAGTGATGGAAAAATGAGATATGTGGGAGGTGAGACACGTATTGTGTCAATACAGAAAAATGTCTCATGGAAAGAACTTGTAAAGAGAACTGGTGAATTTTGCAACCAGCCTTACATGATTAAGTACCAGCTTCCTGGGGAGGATCTTGATGCTCTAATATCAGTTTCTTCTAATGAGGACCTTCAGAATATGATAGAGGAATACAATGGGCTTGGAAATCATGACGGGTCCATGCGACTCAGAATATTTTTGGTTCCTCTAAGTGAATCTGAAATCACATGTACAATTGAAGCTAATCCTAATAAGCAGCAGAATCCAGATTATCAATATGTAGTTGCGGTCAACGGAATAGTTGATCACAATCTAGCAAGAAACAATGACTTACGTTGTTTGACAAATGAAGCTAACCATTTGAAATCTGCTGATTCAACGGATGTTATTATGGGATCTAATGCTAATGAGACTCATCCCATGATGCTGCATGCATTTTCTGATCCTCCGCTTCAAGTACTTGGAGAAAATTCTACTTTCAGTTCTCAAGATGGAAACACTTCACCTTCTACACTGAGCTTTGTACCACCACAGATGCCAGCACAGCTTGAATCTGTTGTCTTGCAAGAGAATTCTGTTAAACTAAGGGATAATGTCAATCTGCAAGTTGAAATTGAGATACCGAGTGTGAAACAGTCTGTTTTGTACAGTCAGGCAGATCATTTGAAGGGAGTACATGATGATGCAAATTGCATAGATGAGAAGCTGCAACCAGCAAGGCAAGACCCAAGAAAAACTGGAGTGCAAAAAAATTCAAAGGAAAACATCCCAACTTTTTATCAAGCTGATTCTTTTTCAAATAATATATCGTTTGTAACTACCAATGGTGACATCAATAAATCATTAAAGGCCAATTATGATCATATATCTGTTCTGCATAAGCCACAAGTCTCGAACCAAATCACCCCTGCATCAGCCGCAACAAATCTGAATCCTTCTCCAGATGATGATATAGTAAATAGTGAGCAGGGTACCAATAGGCCACAGGCTGATAATCCTGATTTTGTTTTTACTGATCTACTTTCTGGCTTATCTGATAACATATCCCCTGAATCTGCTGTTCAACAGCCAAGTTCACATCTGAAGGTAACAGTATCAGAAACCTATGCTAACATGTTTTGATAATTCAGGGCTAGACTCACTTTTGTGTTTTGGTTCTTTGATGCAGAATCCAACAACAGGTGTTAGTTTGATGAAAGAAATTTCATTTATGGATGGTGATTTCTTTAATTACACCAAACAGGAAGTTGGTAACATAAGTTCTGAAGGGTGTTGTAGTAATATGCAGAATGAAGTCCCTTATAAAAAGGATAAGAAAGAAAATCAATCAGAGCTGGCTGATCTATTTGGAGATTTGACTGATTTTGCAGGTTGTTCACATGGTTTAGATGCAGTTGGCACAGAAGCTCACCCCTTGAATCCTACAGAAGATGAAAGCACTTTCCTAGATTTCAATGTGGAGGTATGCACTTTGCTACCATAATTAATGTACAAAAACCATTATCATATGCAGGGAAAAATCAATATGCAAAAACCAGCAAGACTTATGATAATAAATGAACAAGCAACCAAGTGTACTATAGGGACAATATGGCATACTTAGAACAAGGCACAAAACTAACACGACTTGATATTATTATGCAATTCAATATCTCATCCTTCTTCATTGACATCAGTGGTCAATCCTAGTCAGTTTACTTAATAAAGTTAAAAACATTTTTCTGTACAATACTTAGAACTGTATAGAGGCAAGCATTTTATAATTAACTTACCTTAAATTTCCAAGTTCAATGAAGAAACATGCATCTGACTTGCAGTTGAGGTATTTCCATATCTTATGCAGGATGCTGCAACAGATAATATTTGTAAAGATAGATTGTTCAGTAATGCATTAATAGCTGAAATGGAAGCTGATATGTATGGACTCCAGGTATGTCACTGGCCATCACCACCTGCCTTTTCCTTTTCACTTTAATTATGTTTTCAAGGCTCCATTATGTTGGTGATAAAAGTTTTTGCTTAACCTTTCAAATGTTACATGTTACTTTAGCATTCATTTGTTGTCTGATATGGACATATGGTTATGGATTAGATAATGTAACCTACTAAAGGCAAAGTATCCCCAGCTACTGCAGGTCTCCTATGAATCTGGATTCTGCTACTTTCATTTTATTAAATAATCTTTCACATAGAATTATGATATTTCATTGGCTTTTTATTTCATATCATTTGTTGTTAGTTTAGCTCTTATCCTTAGAAATATAAATGGGCATCATATACAGATAATAAAAAACGCTGAACTTGAAGAATTAAGAGAGTTGGGCTCTGGTACCTATGGAACTGTTTTTCATGGCAGATGGCGTGGGTCAGATGTCGCTATCAAAAGAATCAAGAAAAGCTGTTTTGCTGGCCGATCATCCGAGGAAGAACGTCTGGTAGGTCATCCTAGCCATAGGTCACAAATTTGGTGGGTCAGGTAATGGGTAAAAATGGTTGAATTTTAGTGCAAGTTGCAACACGCTAGCCAGATTGTGTTGACCAAAAACACTAATATTTCCAGTTTTTAACTTTAAATAATCAGTTAATGCATTAAATATGATTTTAAAAACTGTGTGACTACATTAATAATATATTCCTGAATAAAATAATATTAAATATTGTTTTCTTATGAAATTCACTATGGAATACTTTCAACTTGTTCGCCCCGCATCCTTTTTAGCTGTACTTTTTTTTAACCAATTTGACACATTAACATTATTGTTCAACTTTTATCTGTTGCAGACTAATGACTTCTGGAGAGAAGCATGCATTCTTTCAAATCTTCATCATCCAAATGTGGTAGCATTTTATGGAGTTGTACCTGATGCAGCTGGAGGAACTTTAGCTACTGTTACTGAATTTATGGCAAATGGATCACTTAGAAACGTCTTAATCAAAAAGGATAGGTGAATTTGAATTCACCATTAATTCATTCCTCATGAAATCATATGTTCCTTGGTGTCTTAATTAGTTAATTTTAATGTCATGTGCAGGTCACTTGATCGTCGTAGAAAACTTTTAATAGCCATGGATGCAGCTTTTGGAATGGAATATTTGCATTCCAAAAATATTGTTCATTTCGATCTGAAATGTGACAACTTGTTGGTTAATATGCAAGATCCCCAACGACCTGTATGCAAGGTGGGAAATGGGTCAATATGGTGGGGCCAGGTTGAGCAGTCCTGCGAACACATTTTTTGTCTTTTCTTTATTGTATCATATGCATAATCAGCATGTAAAATATCATTACAAAAACTATATTGTTGCAATAAAAATCTGGTTTTTATAATAAAACAATTTATGAGGTTTTATAAATTTTGCACACTTGGGTGACTTTTCACACTAAAGAAAATATAACTCAGATCAACCCATATGCAGGTTGGTGACTTTGGATTGTCAAGGATCAAGAGGAATACTCTAATTTCAGGTGGTGTCAGAGGAACTTTACCATGGATGGCACCAGAATTATTAAACGGTAGCACCACTCGTGTTTCTGAAAAGGTTAGAGAATAAAATAAAAATGATTATAAAAAAAAAGATTGACATATACAGCACAACAAATATTTTATTTTATTTTATTTTTCAATAAATTTTTAGTAATTAATGAGTGTACACTGAACTCTTTATATGAACAGGTTGATGTGTTCTCTTTTGGCATTACTATGTGGGAGATCCTAACCGGGGAAGAGCCATACGCAAATATGCATTGTGGGGCAATTATAGGTAATTTACATTTTTTTTACCTTAGATAGTAGATACTGTCTAGAAAGTAATGCTCAATTATCATTTATCACAGGAGGGATAGTGAAGGACACACTTCGGCCGGTTATACCTGAACAGTGTGAACCTGAATGGAAGAAGCTAATGGAGCAGTGCTGGTCCACGGAGCCTACCATTCGGCCTTCATTTGCTGAAATTACAAACCGGTTGCAGGCCATGTCTAAGACCCTTCAAGCAAATGGACTCAAAAAGGGCTCACATAGCTAAGTCACTAGTAACCAACCACATTGTGTTTTTACTGTTACACTTCATCAGTTTATATGGTATTCATTTGTTCTTTTTCCTGTTTTTACATCCATTTTTTTTATGAAAACGGTTTTTTTTTATTAATTCTATCAAAGCTCACAAATAACAATTAACACCATCTCAAACCTATGATTGTCAATTTTTGACACAACTTAGTTCTAATATGAAATTTGTGGGTTGTAGTGTAGTTTAAACGAGTTGGTCAATTTGGCCTTTAGAGTGGAATCTATGTATTTGATGGGAGTACCCATAAAAAACCAATCACCTAGGTGACCAAGGAACGAAGAAGGCCGCGGCTAGGAGGAAAGGCTAGTGCCGCGGCTAGAAGGAAAGGCGGGTACCGCGGCTTGGAGATAAGGCAAGTGCAACGACTAGAGGAAAAGGAACCACGGCTGGGAGGCTTCGACACATACCGTGGCTGAGAAGGAAGAACCATGGTTGAGATAGAGCGCGAGTCGCGGCTGGGATGTAAGGGACGTGCCACGGCTGGGGAGCCAAGGTGCATGCCGCGGCTGAGGACTAGTATTACAAAGGGAATTCGCAAAACACCAGAACTAGAGGATTTAACCAAAACTCATAACGAAACCTTGCACATACTTAGCCAATTTTCCGTGTAAGCTCAAACTGATAAGAGACAAAAGGATTGCTTACCTCATTACCTGGAGAAAGAAGACAAATACAAATGTCAGAGACAAAGGTCAACTATAAAGACAAACATTTACACACAAGAAGGAAAGAAGCCAAAACAATCAGAAAAGTACCTAGACCTGTTGTAACAAACTACCTAAAGAAGAATGTTTAAAGTCAGATGTTTCAAGGAAAGCCCACTATAAATACCACACTATCAGAAGAAGACAAGCCGGGCAATTCAAAAGAACAACCCAAGAATACAAGTCACATTCAACACACACTAGTTTTGTCCGGCTCTGGTTGTAATCACCATAAGCACTGCTAGGAGAGTTTGATACACACTCGTGTCAAAATCTTTATAGCAACAGTATTAATTAAAGACGATAAGCACACTCAAGCCACTAAGGTTTCACCCTAGGCCTAAACGCAAGTAGGGGTGTTCACGAGCCGAGCCAGGGGTCAGCTCGGACTCGGCTCGTTTTTAAACCGAGCCTGGCTCGGCTCGGCTCGGATTGTAAACCGAGCCTGAAATCTCGGCTCGGACTCGGCTCGTTTTTAACCAAGCTGGCTCGGCTCGGCTCAGTTTTGGCTCGGTTTTTACATAACAAATTTAATATTTTAATCGCATTCACCTCAAATCGGCTCGTTTTCTTCATCGAGTCCTGACTTCTACAAAGGCCACATGCGAGAGATGTCTGGTTGTCTGTAACAGACCGACGTATGGCTTTGACCGTGTAATATCCGATCTGCTTGTGGCTGAGACCAACCATCATATGGTTGTAACCACGCGTGAAACGTCTGGTGTGAGGACTGTGGCTCCAACATATTTGGGAATTATGGTTTGAGAAGTAAGACTAAGAGACGTGAATATGTAAAATTGAGAATTAAGAATATGATTTAGGAATAAGGGATTAGTAAAACACGTGATAATTGAGATTCATTCATATTTCTATCCTATTTTCTTTTATTTTTTTATATTTTCTTTCTTTATCATACTTACAAAATAATACTAAAGTATATTTATTATTGAAAGTAACCCTATAATTTTATATTTTAGTATATGTATGCTGTACAAACGAGCCGAGCCAGCCTTGGCTCGGACTCGGATCGGTTATAAAACGAGCTGGCTCGGTTCGGCTCGGTTACAAACGAGCTTTATCCGAGCCGAGCTTTATCCGAGCTTTTTCCGAACGAGCTACGAGCCGAATCCGAGCTTCGAGCTTTTTGAACAGCCCTAGACGCAAGGTAGCATTAAAAGCAATGGCCTGATGAAAAATAAAAAAAAAACACACGCAAATATAAAAAACATTGTTTTTATGCATTTAAAGTTGTTACTTTCACAAACCAAATATTTAAAACCAAAACTAAATGTTCAAAACCAATGTCGTATATGCTAATTGTCAAGTTTTTCTATGTATAACTTGTAAATAAAATCAAACAAATCCAAAAAATCAAGACCAAAGTTTGAGAAATACAAAAAAAAAAGAGTGTTTTTTCCTCAAAAAACTGCACAGTCGTCAACTATTGTACACAACTCATTTAACACCCCAATTAAAAACTAAGTATGCTATCTACACAAATATGCAAATACAAGCTCGGCTAGCCATTGGAGGTCGCATACAAAGTACCGACAATTGCTTAATTGACCGTTAAAAAAAATATCATAATATAATTTGCTTAACTTAATATGCCTCATTTAAAAAATTCATTCAACCACCAAGTTAAATGATAATTATTTATTTCAGCACCGGGAATGAGGTAAACAGTTAAATTTTAAATTTTAGATGAAACCAATAGAGTATTTAATCACATACACCATAAGACAAAATTAATAAACTTTGAACCAAAACCCAAAAAAGAAAATCAGAGTCATTCAACACCGATTTACTATTTCGTTGGTTTAATCATTATATATATATATTTTTCCATTGTTAACTTTAATGATTGTTTATGAATATTTCCTTTTCCTTTTGATTCAATTAGGGTGAATTCTAGAATGCAAAAACCAAATTAAAAGAACTGTTTTATTTAACCGCTTGATAACTTAATTGTATATTATATCTTTTCAATATCATGAAAGTATATAATAATTACAATATAAAAAGAAGTTCAAATAAACAAGTGTGAAGAAACACCATTATTTCAATTTTCAACTTGATCGAACTGAGAAAGAGATGGGTTGACATTTAAATTTGCTTTCCAAATTAGATAGCTTTTTTTACCACTAGAATTTGTAGTGTTTTGAAAAGCTTTATTTGGTGCGGAATAAAATTTGGCAACATTTTAGGGGAAGTCAAAACGAATTCAAACTTTTATGAGGTTAATGATGGGTTTGAACCAACTTCAAATGACACTTCATACAATATGGCCAACTATTTTGAAACAAAAAAGTTTGCTTTAGCTTTTAAAACAATCATAAGATGATCTGATTCTATAAAGTATTAAGTATTATCGCCCATTGTGCGTCTTGTTAAGATGACCTTATTGATGATCATCTCGTTAGTCATGAGAGATAGGTGAAAAAAAAAGATCTAAAGATTTATTGTAGCTTTGTATGAGGTAGACTAAAATTAAAAATAAGACTTGTCAGTTGAAGATTAACTAGCATTAGTTTGGTAGGAAAATATATATCTTGATTTTCCTCACACTTATAACTTAAATTTTAACAAATTTACAAAAGTTTGTAATGTGCTTTGTTCATTTTGACATACTCTAGACGCGATTTAGTATCTCATTTCTCATATTCAGTTGTTTGGTTAAATTTATTCACTATCTATGCATTCAGGAAATGAATTTCAGTTATAAATAATTTGTGAATCGTATTTACAAATAATAATTAATAATGATTTAATCTAAACTTGGTAGTTGGTACAGTTAAAAGTAGTAACTTTTTTGTTTATCAAGCAATAACTAACTAATAATCTAAAATCAACTATTCGAATAATTATGAAATATAGTTAAATATATGTTACATTAAATGTAAATTTAATTAAAATTTTATTTGGTTATCAACATATGATGGCAATATTTGTTGGCCATGCCAATAAGGAAGAACTATGTATTTGATTAAAGTACACGTGATTGATGGACTTAGTCAACTAAATTTTGAATATGAAAAGAAATCAAACTCCTTGTGTGTTATGTGTTATTTGAAAGGGGATTTACAATAATATTTAAATGTTAATTAAGTATCCAAGTGTCACATAATAAGAATAAAATAAAATCACACTATATCTTAATCAAAAAAATTTGGAGACCAAATGGTTTTGGTAAACCAATGTATTGAAGTCACCAAAACCCATAGTTGGAGTAAAACTTAGTGGTTTGCCAACATGTTTGAATCGCAATTTATGAGCATGACTATGCTTCAACAATCATAAGCAAACCTACCCTATCACCTATTATTTTTATATTTAATTTCTCCATTAATTAACTTAAAGGACTTTACTAGAAAGGGTTATAGTTTTCTCAATTCTTTTTGTATATCACGGAGCAATATATTAATCTTCCATTTAGCTTGATTCCAATAAGAATTTCAGGGTGATAATTATAGTGTGAGGTCATTGTGGGTTGGTTTTGGTTTCATTTGTCACACTTGGGTATTTGTGTAGCACCTTAAAGAAATCTTACTTGGTCATGAGAGGAGAGATGATGGGGTTACAAGAAACCCCCTAGCTACCCCAAAAACCACCAAGGTGTTTTGACTTTTGAGAGAATTGGTCAACATGAGAAGAGAATCCTAGAGTTAAAGCATGATTAGGTGGGAGAAATTTTAGGACTAGTGATCTCTTGAAAAGTCTTAATTGAATTTCACATCTTTTAAGTCATAGGGACTTATGAGATGACAAACCTCAACGAGGACGATTAGTCCACAAAGTAGTGTTGTAACATCTTAAAAAAATCTCGTAATGTGCTTGAAAGTTAAAGTAATGCATTATAGACGTATTGACTATTAATAAGTGAAAACTCTATAGTTAATTGTGCTTGAAAGTTAAAGTCATGATTAAAATGGTATAAAAATTTAAAAAATATATATAACATAATATTGAAGTTTTAATTGTATATTTACTAAAATTATTTAACTAATAATAAAATATAACCTAGTTAAAAATTTCAAATTAATATAAATACAAAGGTAATCCTTGTGTGTGAACAGTAAAATTAATCAAATAATAAATATTATGAAATAAATACTTATATTTCAAAAACATTCTAAATAATTATAATAATTAAAAAATAGTAGTAACTAAATAACTATATGAATTAAATAATAACAGTAGTTAAATAATATAAATAATTGAATAATGTTTTCATCATTTTATTTTTCAGTGCTGTGTTCTTTTTTCTTTACGTTAGATTTTGTGAATTCAAATGTTTTTTTGTTATTTTATTCTACGATTTTTAGCACCGTGTGCTTATGTTTGCTTTCATATTCTTTGGAAGTGTCGCATGCTTTTGTGATGGTTTGGTTTACTGTTTTAGGACTGACTAACAACCACTGCAGTTGTTTTTAGGTTTATGTTTTGATATTCATGATATTGTTATTGTTTTAGTGATGGAGTTCTCATATCAACAAAGTGTTATGACTCGAATTTTTTTAATTGGGTGCCATTTTATGCGATGCCTTTTAGGTCATTTTTTTATTATATGTTCACAAATGAATAATTATGTTATTTAAATAAATAATAATTATGAAGTTTTTGTTGATCATATGTTTATGTTTCATGATGCTAGATAATATGATTGAGTATGACCATTTTTTTGTGTGACGACCATTTTCCGCCGTGAAACGAAAAGAACCCACTAGTTGCAAAGAAAGGTAGACGTCTAAAAGAGATTCAATATTTGCATTAGAATAACTTTACCCAAAAATTAAAAAAAGGAGTGCTTATTACTAGAACACGGCTGTCTATGTAGGCATCCACATATACACAATTTCATAATCTCTGTTTATTATCAGTTTATGTAATACTCTGATTAGGTGTCCATTCCGTTTTTACATATTTTGTCAAACAGACTATTAACTCGTTTATTTAATATATTACCATTTTATTGTTCTAGTTAGGGTGTCAAAAATACCAAACCCGACTAACCTTACATGCACCGGACCTAAATAAGCTTAGTAGGGTCGGGTTATTTGGGTAAAAATTGTTAGTGTTATTCGGGTCAACCCAATTGGTCTCGGCCTCTTGGATATTTTTTTTTAAAGTTGGTCGGGCCGAATAACTCGAATAAAAAGGATTAATATTTTTAGATATAAAAATTATTGAATATAAACTTTATTTTAATTTTTATTTGAATATTTGTTAAGTTATGTATATTAACAAAAGTTTGAGCCACGGTTATATTTACAAGATATATGTGACCGAAGACATTTACAATTGGATTGTATGTTTGAGGCATGAATTATTTGTAACAATTTAGAATTGGCTGAACATTATAGTGTTAATCAGCCTAACCCGAATGACCCAACCCAACTAACCTGAACCTGAATGTTATTAGGGTTGGGTTGCGAGTTGATTTTTTGTTTAAAGAAAAACACATAATCTGAAATCCAATCAAGTTTATGACCCGATCAAAAGCTAGTTCTAGTTATAAAATTTAATACATTTATTAAATTATTTTGTGCAACATTTTAAATGATCATCACAATCACTCACCAATTTGAAACCCTCTCCACCGTCGTGGCGTCGTGAAACCCCAACGTCAAGCATTAGCATCACAACACCATCGTAAACAAAAATGGTGAACGCCACCATTAGGCGTCTCTCACTGACCGGTCCCACGGCCAACATGAAGGAGGTAAATCGCGTGACCTAAGCAAAATTGGTTGATGTTGGGCTTTAAACCCTGGACCTTTATTATGGATTCCCACCCACTTACCACTAGCACATCATTGCGGGGACTACACCACCGTAAACTACTACTCAACATATCTAGTCAACGGCCCTTTATTAAAACTTATACATTGTGTTACCTATTTTTGCATCTACTCTATATAATAATAAAAAAGAAAAATAGAAGTGAATGTGAGATAAAAATAATATTGTAAAAGAAAACGGAAAAAGAGAGAGAAATAGAATAAAGAGAGCATGAAACTAAGGTCAGGGAGAGGATGTAAATAAGTATTTCTAGTATAATATTTGTATTTTATATTACTCTCATGAAAAGCATGATATTCAATATTCGGCTAATGTGAAAGCTCCAGCCTCCTAATGAGATTATTTTTAAAAGTGAGTAGGGTAAAAAATTCATATATTATATGAGTTAAATAATAAAATCAAATAGTAATAAGTTAATAAAAAAATAACTATTTATAATAAAAAGTAAAGTAACTATATCAAAAATATATATTCTTTTAATATTATTATTCATTAAGAAAGAATTGAAAAAAATAAAATAAGTGGAAGTTAGAGGGACTCGAGTTCAAATCTAAGTAGGAGCAATGTTTTCGAAACCGGACCGGACATCGAACCGGTCTCCTTACCGGTCAGAGGTCGGATCGGTCGGACCGATCTGATCGGATTTGAGAACCGGATGATTTTATAAACATTTTATAAATATATATATAATCAAAAAAATATAAAAAAATATAAAAATTAAAAAAAAAACGGTTCAATCACCGGTTCGCCGGTCCGACCGGCCGGGTCATCCCACAACGGTTTTGAACCTAGAACCGGCCCGCTCTACACTCTAAATCCCGGTCCGACCGGCCTGTCCGGTCCGGGTTTGAAAACACTGAGTAGGAGCTTCTACTCTACCTTTTAACCATGTCCCAACCCTTTATGATTATAATGATTACTTGTTAACTAAAAATCTAGTTAAAAATCTAAAATTTATTGTATTATCAAAGGTCACTTAGACATGTAGTATATTGGTATGTTCAATGATGCCTCTTAAAAGATCAAAAGTTTTAAGTCTTGTTGATGATTATGAAACATAATTAAGAGTAAATTAGATGTGTGTACCATTATAAAAAAATTTCATCTGTTACGTTTTGGTTGTTATTACAGGACTACCTTAGGTGGTAGTTTAAGAGTAGAATTATTAGATGGGTTTGTTTGCCATTAATACTTGTTACTTTTCATCAAATACTATACTATATGCATAGATTCAATATGATCTTGATGAGCAAAAGAGCCAAAAAGACAATTAAGACAATTTTTTTTATTTCTAGAAGATCTTTTATTATTACCATACATGTCTTATGGTCTAATTAGCATAATACATATTTTTAAAAATTTTTTTAACATCCATATCAACCCTTAACTTTAAGAGGAGTTACCACTTAACTCTAGTGTATTTTTATGTTATTTGGACCTAACTCTCACCTTAATACTTGTTTAAAAAAATGACATAAACACACACACACACATATATATTAATTTCTACAATTAACTATATTGTTAATAATATTATTACCATACGTGACAAAATGGAGAAGAATACACACACAAAAAAAAAAACAAAATAACAATAACAGATATCAATACTAAATTACACATGAGATGATATTTCTTTTATTATTATACAATTAGTAATATCTTAGTTTGAATAAAGGTTGGAATTGTGGGCATGGTTAATATGCTACAATGGTGGTTATGTAGGCCCAATCTAGCTTACCCATGTGAGAGTAGTCGTTAGTAAAATATAACCTATACATTATTAATCATATTAGTTTAAATCAATAAAATTATTTTATATTTAAGAAACATCAATAATAAATGATTAGATATAAAGAAAAGCATGAAAATGAGGAATAGCAAAAACTTGAAATACTTATGGAGGTATTCATATACAAAAAATACTAATAGCCGTACCTATTATAATTTCTTTTATGCTTCATTATGACACGAAGTGATACCTATTTGATTACTTGAATTTGATCGTATACCTACCTAAGTTTAAAGGACTGATTTTGTCATTTTAAAACATAAAATACTAAATCTGAAATTTTGTATAAACATAAAGGACCGAAAGTGTAATTTACTCTATTATTTAATATCATAAGAAAAAACATATGTGGCGTTGAAATAAAATTTTTATAAATAGCAACATCTTTATAAATATAAGATAAAATCACAACTTGTACTTTTTACATAATATAACTCATAACTATTTGGAGACTTAGCTAGTCTCAATACTTCTCCATTTTGTGAACATTAGACATTTGGTTTTAGACTTAAACAAGTTTTATTTGCTAATTAAAACATTATATGTATGTATATAAGCAATTACTGTTATTGAAAAATAAATAAAATAAGAAAAATGAAATTGAAGTTTAAAAGTAATGTCTAGTTTTATGCTTAAATATAAGACTGAGGCAGTGAGGCGTGTAATTAAAACAAATAATTAAAAAAAAAGAAATCACTAAACTATATATCAAATGATAGATAAATTAGATTGATTTATTAAAATTTATGCATCATTGCTCTTAAAATAATGGATATAAACCGCAAATATTACAACATATCACATGCTTTATATGATGATTGTCAAATTGGATCTACACAATTGGACCTACACTCACACCCTTAATTTATGTCTAATCCTTTTTCACATATTTGAAGTTTACAATTAGAAATGATTGTTCTTAAAATTAAAACATGATTATTACAAGTATCTGAATTCAGAAAATTATGATTCAATAACAAACAAACATATCCAGTTAAGTTTCATTAATCAGTAGGGTATGAGGGGTGAAAAAAAGTATGATTGAAGATACTTCAATAATAAATTTTTAACATGCATTTTGGAAACTTACTAACAATAAAAAGAAAATAAGTATGTATCACCTACCCAATAGTAAATAGTTGGAATTTACTCCTTGTATCATAATTTAGTAAACGGTTGAAATATTTTCCTGTGTTTCTTTCATTTCATGAATCACGACGGATCTAAACTTTTGTCTGTTTCATAATATAAATGTGAAAATAACTCCTTTACTTCTTAATTATATTCAAACTCAATTAAAAAAACTTATAGTTTGTAATTTTTTAGTTGTACGCGTTATACCTTTATGCCAACTCCCATGGTTAAATAATCACCTTGTGTGAGGCTTTGAGCATCTTAGCGTTGGCTTGATTTGTATGTATTTTTTTTATTTTATTAAAATAATATCAAATGTAAACAATCACTTAAAAGCATCCCTATTTTAGTGATGAATTATATTAATTACTCAAACCAAGATTAATTGTATTTATTATCACTAAAACTCAAAAAGTTTAACTCTTAATTGGATGGCTATACTTTTGCCAACATCAGATACTTTGTCGTTCGTTTAGGAGAGAATGTCATGAGCCTAAAACCTGTACAAAAGTTTGAAGTAATTTAAAATTACGAATAAAATACTATTGCTGTTAAAAAAGGTATTTCAATATAGGGGAAGGTTCCCCTAAAAAGTCTATTTTGCCTAAGAAGGCTAAGAAGGATTTTGAAAAACTCGAAAACCGACCCAAGCAAACTCCGATTGAATTCATTTTTGCATCATTGGAATCGTCTTGTCGAACCCTAAAACCTAAACCTTAAATTATAAACAATAAACCCTGATACTAAAACCAAAACTTTAAAAACAAACCCTAAATCTAAATATAAAACATAAAAGCTAAAAATCAAGCCCTAAAATCTAAATTTTGAAACTAGTTGTTAAAGGTAAAACTTAAAAGCTAATATTGTAGGGTTCGATGAGACGGTTCCAACGCAATCGAAATGAGTTCAATCGGAGTTCGTTTGGATCGGTTTTTGAGGTTTTGAAAATCCTTTTTAGCCTTCTTAGGCAAAATGGACTTTTTATTTGATCTTTCATCTTTCAATATATAACCGCCTTATTTCCTTGACAAACATGTCAAGATCAATTTCTACTCACACACTTCAAATGCAAGAGGTAGCATGAGTATGGTCTTACCGGTTTTTGTTGCGTTACTTGGCTAAACTATTTCATTATCAACATATTTTTCAACTTAATTAATCTAAACAAAACTATATATATATATATGGGCAACTTATAAATTAGTTTTAAGATATAAAAAAAATGGTAAACGCCACCATTAGGCGCCCCTCACTGACCGGTCACACGGCCAACATGATGGAGGAAAATTGCGTGACGGTTTCAATATAAAGGAGTTTTTTGATGAGAAGGATAAGAAAGATTCTGAGTCTTTAATCAAATTAATCAACAATTAAGATATATATATAGTGATCCCCATTTTTCTTTTAAAACTTACGTTAATTAAAACTGAAAGGGCAAAAAAAGAATATCCTACATTTATTGACTCTTTTTGTGGGTAAATCAAGTTCCACTTTTTTTAAAAAATCAAATAACTTTTAAACGCTTAATCATATTTCGAAAAAACATCAGATAATAGAGAATTTTATTATCTTTAATTTGAATATAGTATTGTGATAGTTTTTAAATAATTTTTTACTTGGTTCATGATTTTACACTTGGTCCGTGATTATGCGTGTTAAATGACGGTTTCTCACGTTAATTTTCTTTGTACAATAATCGGCCCCTATATATATATAGGGGAAGGATAACAAAATAACCCACTAAATATGCAATAACCCGAAATAACCCGTCAAGATCAAGTCAAATCTTTGGATTTTTTAACATCATTGTAAACACATTTAGAACACTTTCTTATTTTATGAGTTTGCATAAATTAATCACCGTTTGAAAGTTATCATCGTTGTAAGTTTTGAAAAAAACACTTACAGTCCTGTAAGTTACAAAATTTTAAAAACTTACAACGATAATAACTTTCAAACGGTGATAAATTTACGCAAACTTATAAAATAAGAAAATGTTCAAAATGTTTTTATAATAATGTTAAAAAAATTGAAGATTTGGCTTGATCTTGATGGGTTATTGCATATTTAGTGAGTTATGTAAACAACTAGCCCTTCTATATATATATATATATACTAGGTTAGTCGCCCGTGTACTACACGGGCTTGATAAAAAAATATATTAAATAATATGAATTACTAACTAAGATTTAATAATTGTAAAAAAATTACGTGTGATAAATTTTTGTTTGTTAAGTTATAAACTAAAGTTCATTGAGAAAATACAGTTAATTTTATTGAAATTGAATAAAGAAATTAATAAATTTGATCCAAATACCAAACTAATTATTTTCATGTAAAAGTGGAAATACATATACACATCAGGGTATTTGGGTAGAAAAATAGAATGGTAAAAATCGAAAAAGTATTTTAAAATTTGAGACAATTTAATAATTTCAAACAACTCTTTAATTAAGTGAATGAGATAAACATGAAATTAAATAAAATATAAAACTTTAAAATTTGCGTTCTTGCATTGCAAAACAAAATGATATCTCTAGAAAAATAAAAAGAAGGTTGATTATCATTATAGTTACAAAGCTAAATAGAAACGAAGCTTTCAAAATTAAAATGAAACACATAATTATTAATTTGAATTGATGACATCAAAGAAAAATCATCGATATAATTAAAAAAAAAGAATCAATTATAGAGAATTGATTAACATTACCTTACTTAAGATGAGAAAAAATTTGGACGGAAAAATATTATACAAGAAGATGACACATGTACACGATTATTTTGATTTATTATGTTAGATAGATATGATCTTAGATTAAAATATTTTTTTGTCAACGTTTGTATACATTATCCTTGTAATAAAACAGTCAACGATGAAAATTACAAGTAATCAGGTTTTATGTACGAATGAGTAGACATGGGCAAAAAAACCGGTTTCACCCAAACCGGTCCGAACCGCCGGTTTGTAATAAGTTTGACATCTTCATCTCCCAAAACGGTTTCAACCCCTCCAAACCGGTTTCAAACCTATTTAAACCGGTTTTATAGGTTTGACATCCTCATCTCCCAAACCGGTTTTGACCATCCGTTGACCAAACTGAACCGGTTTGGAGGAAAAAAACGGTTTGTGCAACCCTACTAATGAGTTTTCACCAACAAAGTAGTAGAAAAAGACCATGGTTGATAAGAAGTTTTGGTAAAGAATTAATAGATGAAGGGGAAGTTTTGACTTTTGATAAGTTTGGTAAACTTCTCAAAAAAAGTTTTGAACATTAAAGGATCTCAACTTGTGAATAACTGGTTATCAGACTATACCATCAAGGCCTGGTTACCCTGATCGTCATAACATCATACACACAAAATAAACAAGAAGCAGATAAATTAGAAAACCTCCTCTCATACTTAGGTTTAAACCTATAACCTCATTGAGATCATTTTCTTCTCTTTATTACAATACGTCAATACTAGTAGATTAGAAGTTTTTTAGTGTATAGTCAATTAATTTTGTTTGGTTTGAAAAGGATTTTACTTGTGGTGCACCTACGGTGATCTGCCCACCTTCTCTGTACGATACAAATTCATGAGCTCGTTAATCGATCATGTACCTGCCGTTCAAAAAAAAAAAAACATATCCTATGTACCTTTTTTTAATAGCTATTTTTTTTCATTGAACGAAAAATTAATTCTACTACTAATCCAAAATACTTCACATTAAATTACCCGGTCTTTGTCTGGAGTATTTGTTTTCCACTCATTGAATTAAATATATTTTTTTTTATCGGTGAAGGTCTCAATCATGTGAGTCAACTGTTTCCAGACCATTTCATCAAAGTCTAGTAATCTGGACCTCCCATGAGCCACTACAACCACCCAAGAGAAAAACGTACTGGGAAAACCCCATGACCCCCCTCAGACCTCTTTTTCCCTATGAGAGGGATTTGAACCAAGATCTCTCATATGGAAGAATCTCAGGGTACCATTAAGACACTGTCATTGGTGAATTTAAATACTAATAATTAGTTTTTTCACTAAGTTTCTAAGTTTTGTATGATACTTTAAGCTCAAATTATAAATTTTTTTCACTTGAGCCATAGTGATAGGCATAGGCGAAGTTTTTATAGGGCCGCCGGGTTTTTCCGTCCATGGTGATAATTTTTCGGCGAAATGTTATATTTCGTTAATTATAATGATTTCGTCCCCCTTACTTCAAAAATTTAACACGTATTCTAGGTCTCGTAAATTTTCGTTTTCTTAAACATTCAAACACCGCCAGTGTGATTGAGACAGATCTGATTTTAATCAATGTTCACCTTAAAAGAAGGGCGCTTTTCTTTTGTGTTTTTTGAGCCAAGGAAAGACTTCGTTATTTATGAGTTGACCATCAAGAATAAATATCGCTGATAAGAATGACGGCTTTCCATTGCTCACAAGTCACAACCAATCTAATAAGTCAACATGGTTGTAAAAATCCCGACTAGGCCGATTAATCGTTAGTCCCCTAAGACCGAATAGACCAGACTATCCGATTAGGCCGATTAGTTGGCCGATTAATCCCTAGTCTCCACCCCACCGAACGACTAGCGATTTATACAACATTGTAAGTCAATAACATTTTTTTTTTTTATTCAGTTTGGCAAGACTATGATGATTGACGCGTCTGATTTCATTTATTGGCCTCGATCTAGTCAATCAAAGAAAGAGGGTCGACCGTCTTAATTTGGTACAAAACATTTTTACGTTAACATCTAACGTGGAAGTACCAAGAAATGAGTACATTGACATCACCATCTAAGAGTAAACCTTGAAAAAACTTCCTACCTCAACCCAGAGCATTTTTTTGCTCCAGGTGAGACTCGAATTAAGACATCTCATTCTGGAAATCAAGGGGTACCATTAGGCTATTAGCCCTTTGGTTGGTACAAAACAATTAATACTTTTTTTAGGCAGATGATCCCGTTGTGCAACCTTCAATTATTCCGGCGATTAATAACTAAGATCGATTCCTCGATCATTGACCATGAGACCGTACCCCTGATGCACGGGAACCCGGTGAAATAGGTAAACTCCTGCCCATATTGGTTTAGAATTCGAGATTAAGCTTAAGATTCCTTCCCTTAACTGATATCCATTAAATAGTCACTACGACACTAGTGAAACTTGAACCTTAGTCTTTAAAAATAAAGGGTCAAGCCTTAACCCACTAGACTATCCATGATACTTGTAAAATTCGTCTCAAGTATCCACAACAAGATTTTGAAAATTTTTAAGTTTAAACATTCGAACCCGAAGCTTTGTCTCTCTCTCTCTCCCCTATAACATTTTGTAACAAAAACTGTAAAAAAGTAACAAAATACAAGCTTTATAGTATATTTCTTTTTTTTTTTTGAACAAGAAAACTTAAGAGTGGATGGAGTATTGGCTAAAAATGCTCATGAGTTGGACAATGATTTATTTGAGTTTGTTTGTTTGGATTTCAAAATTTTTAGGATGTTATGTGAAATCTAACTTGACATGAATAAGAAATATACTTATCTGATCCAAACCATTAATATCTGAATAAAAAATTGAATTGATTTTTTAAAGTTTGAGATACAATCGGAATTTCAATTTTTTAACCCTCATAAGTAATGCCTAATACCTTACTTAGTAAATGTTTTGTCTTTTAAAATGAAAGATCATGGATTCAATCTCATACAAATACGTAACTAATTTGATCTAATTTAGCAGGTGAACAAGTATAGCCGTTAAAAAAAAGTAACTCCTAATATTGGCATCTGATTAGGAGAGAATGAGAAAAAGGCCCATTATTTTGTTACCAATCTCTACATCAACCTTTTTATTGAATGTGGAAATAAAAAAAGTATTTCATATTTACTACAAGTTTTCTTAGGCAAGAAGTCAGACACCCCTTTCATTTTTTTCTAAAAAGTACTGCTTCTTGCTAACTTTGTAATTTTTATTTAGTATTCATTTAATGATTGCAAGTGGTTTATTTTTGTCCACGTGGCACGGGCTTTTTATTAATTATTGATCGAAACAAATATTTTACTATATTGTATATCAATTTTTCCAAACTAGTATACACGAAGACAACTATGACAAACGAGATCGAAATAGTGAGAGACTCGGTCGGAACTCGGAAGTTCACACGTAATGGAAGTTTCTTTGTAGAAAAACCTTGTTATATACAAAATGTTAAGATTTTCATATTTTTTTTTTGAATGATTTGTAAATAACTAATGGACAAAATGTTTGAAACTAGAACAACTTGTATGACACCATTCACCATGGGTTTCAAATCTAACTTTAATCAATAATATGGCCGGTTTTGAAAATTTATTACATTAAAAAAACTCATAGAAATAAGCAACTTGGGAACTTAATTTTGGATTTTATCACCTAGACTTTTTTTTCTCTTGATAAAATTACATTGATGTGAAGTTAAATATCATGAACAAATAGAATTAACAAGCCGACTTTATTTGTATGATAACTTTGCGTCAACATGACATTGTCACGCAAGATTAATTACACTTGCGTGATAAAACCAGGCAGATTTCGTACACTTCACACTTAAATATCCCTTTATATTTAAACTCTCTCTCACTCTCTACACACACATATTAGGTTATTACTTCGTGTATTACACTGAATGAATATAAAATATTAAATAGTTAAAACTGATAATTTAGAAATTATAAAACAATATTTTGATATAAAATGATTAAACTGCATATTATTAAATAGTTTAAGTAGTAAAACAACAATTAGAAGGTAATATACTATTTTTGTAATAATTAAAGTTTTTTTAACGACTAGAGGTGTAAACGAACCAAAGCAGCTTATCAAAATACCCGGGATCAGATTGGCAAAAAGCTCGAATGAGCCCAAGCCTTAACGAGCCCGAGCTCGAGCCCAAAAGTGTTGCTCGTTTAGTTATCAAGTCCAAGCTCGAGCTTTACTTATCGAGCTCCAGCCGGCTTGCGAGCCTTAACGAGTTTTTTGTTTGTATAATTTTTATTTATTATATTAAGTGTTTATTTATGAAATTAGTTATTTTTATGTATAAGATCATGAAAAATATATTTTAAATCAAATATTTTATGTTAAATTTAGAAAATATAATTATAAATATAATTAAATTAGTAGTTAAAGTATATAAAATATATAAATAAAATCTGAACGAGCCGAGCCGAGCTTAAAAAGTTTATAATGAGCCAAGCTCGAGCCTAGTAAATAAAGTTCTTAACGATCCAAGCTCAAGATCGGCTTGGCTCGTTTACATCTCTATTAACGGACTAACGAATACATAAAAACGGTTTCACAAGAAATGAATAAATTTATCTAGTGTAAACCAATAATTTTATGAAAATTTCTTAAACTTATAAAATTGTATTTTAAAACTTATAAAATTGTAATAAGATATAATTGAAATATAATTATGATAAATTATTACAATGAAAAGATTTATACATTTTTATATTTAGTTATATAATCTAATTATTCAAATTGTTAATATTAAAAAGTGAGAGAATTAATAAAATATAATTAAATAAAAGATGTATGATAAGTATGACAATCATCAAAAAAATAATGAATAATGACAAATAAATATAATAGTGACAATTGTCAAAAATGTATGATAAGTAAAACTGAAAGTAACATGTGACAAATTTGTTAGTTTTTTATTATATGGTATAACATTATAACTTGTCGTTAGAAAGAAAGATTTGGTTGATTTTCTTTTCACTCTACAACAATTATTAGATTTATTACACATGATATTATAAGTTACTAATTTTTTAAAAGTATAGATTTACATGCTATATATTTATCTTAATATGATCTTGGATTAGTACTTTTATTCACTACAATTATGATATACTATTAAATTAAATAATTTGGTTGAAAAGACTAAAGCTAAAATGACATTTTAAAGATTAAAAACAAACAATTATCTCATAACTAACATTGATCATATTTTTGTTCTTTCCCTCTATCAGACGTGATATGTTGTAATTATTTTCATAGTGTGTCGGAAATACCTTTAGAATATAAAAATGCATTTAGAGTGATAGAGATGAACATTTCATATATGTCATTGCTTCCTTGTCACCAATTAGAAGGAAATTCTGCCACGCTCTCCTATACATGATGCTTAGGTTTGTTTATTTATTTATTTATTATTTTAATAAATCCGCAATCATCTTATCAAATAGATTACTCTTCCATCTAAATAACATAGCATGATTTATATGAAACGTGATTTTAAGAAATGCAAAGTCTCTCACTTCAAAGTCATTGAGAACACAAAATCACATCTTCTTGCTTTTTGGACTTGTCACATATCCAAATTAATTAACGTCTCTGAGCTAGAGACGGGCAAAAAACCTTGTTGTGAAATCGACAAACTGAACTAGCGGTTACAGATGGTTTCAATTTTTCAGAGAAATCATAACCAAGACCGGAAAAACCGAAACATGTTTTGTCATTATCAGGCCGAAATCAGAACCGCTCAAAACTTGAACCTAACCGGAGCTGATTATTTACTTTGTTGACTAAAACTGAAACCAGTTTGGCAGCGAAACTGGTTAAAAAAATAGGTTTGTGTACCTCTACTCTAAAATGGTTATAGTTTTGTCCCTCTCTGGTGCTTGCATCGACAATTACCTTGATTAACTAGTTTGGTTATGTTTAATTCCGGTACATATAGTGTTGTAAATTTTCAGTTTCTTCCACTTAACAATTGTACTCGTTTCTTGTTCACTAGTCTTGTTCTTTCTTTTCTTTATACAAAAGTTGCCGTTATAAAACTTAGAAATAAACTAAAAATACATCATACACATTATTGAAAACAGGTATAAAATATTAAAATTCATAAATATTGATTGAAAAATTCCATAAATAGATATTAAGTTAATGCACATGCCGCAATTAGATGCTGCTTTCTAGAAGTAGACACAATCAATTAGATTATATGCTCAAATATATTCAAAAAAAACTAATTTTTACATTAAATATCTATTGCCACTCGGGGACTATAAAATAATTTTGGCAAGGTATGGATTGGTAGTGACATGCACCGGAGGAACCTATGTGTAAACAGGCTTATAAACATGTTTTATTTTATATATTATATTTTCCCTCGAGTGTACAATATGATTTTATTATATATAATAATATGAGATATATATTAAAAAAAATGATTTGTAAGGATCTAGTGTGAAAAGCTAAATTAAAATGGGTCTCCTTTAGAATAATTATTGAAAGTAGTTAACAATTGTTATCCAAATGAGTTTTCCTAGTGGTAGAATACTCATCTTTCAATATGGAGGTCAAGAGTTCGACTCTCACATGAGGTACTTTGATGGATACTAGGTGAGGGTATGAATCTTGAGTTTAATCTCAGGTTCTGAACCGATAGGGGCACAATTTATACAACAAATAAACTGGTTTCTACGCATTAGGTACAAACGTACAACTCTTCCAAGGGTGGCGCCCGGTAAAACGGGCTATCGCTCTCTTGAGGAAAGGGTCTTACGAGGCCTGCTTGAGTGGTGCATATGCCACGCGCCCACGCCGTTACGCTCGGTTGTTGCTATTAAAAAAAGTTAACAAGTTTTGATTACCAGTATTACACACACCAGATGTCACACCCCCACCCCTCGTCACCTCGTGTCTGGTCTGACGTCACCGAACCGTTTGCGGAAGCATAGTGGCGATGTCTACGAGGTGAGGTGTGACTTACTTGAACCGATATCATAAGCACACAGATTAACTAACAGTACAAACATTACAAGGATGTCGCAGTTACAATTACATTACAGCTACATTTGTTTAATTACAATACTAGTTATTCTAATACAAGTATTCCAAATGTGCATCCTCACCAGCTATCACTGTTTACCTGCAAAAAGGTTTGAGTTTTAAACGTCAGCACAAAGCTGGTGAGTTCGACAGTTCAATTTAAAACAATATGATATGTTAAACCAGTTCTCAAAAGTTCAGTTCCGGATAACCATGGGACCTGTATCTAGTTCCTTTCGGACGTCTAGTTCAGTTCTCAAGATATTACCCGTCGGTACATATCTTAGTGCCTCATTATCTTAATGTCTATCATACCATTAAGAAGTTCAGGAAACAGATAACAAACATTCACACAAGGGGAGATACAACCCTCCCAGCGAATGGGGTGTCAACCAATAGTACTATCAATGTTTTCTGTTCGGCCACACATGGGTTCACTAGATACAGTTCAAGAATGAGGACTTTCAGTTCCATGATAGAGTTCAGTCTACAGGCAAAATCCCATGAAATCCCACAAAAGTCAAATGAAATCACACAGATATCATTGATGCATATCATATAGTTCTCAAAAGTTTAGCAGTTCTACCCCGATGTTTATAAAAGAGTAAAAAGAAAAGGGGTTGTACGAAACTCACCTGATAGTTCAGTAGTAGCAGAATATCACACAAACTGATGATAATACGATGATTCTGCATTTAGTTTATGTTTGATATGTTATTTATGTTTTAACTTGCTGATTAAATCCTTTTGAACATCCAATGTCAAAGACATTGTCTTAACAGTCATCAACCCGATGTTTAGTATTTAATTACATATTTTAGTGTAATATCATACAATGTATGATAATGTAGGAACCTATACTGATGCAGGTTCCTAATACTAAGTTGATGACTCACTTGATTAATCAGTATAATCTCAGATTAACCAAATAGTTAATGTTGTTGATTATAATTGCTAAGATAGTCCCTAGACAGTTTAATGGCTTAGTAATGATTAATCCTTGTTATTGATTACCCAAATATTATGGAACATCACAATGTAATATTAAAGTAGGTTTAATAACTATGTTTAACATACTGATCTGACTGTTATCAGAAACGTCAGATAATCGTTCCAGTGAGCATGTTAATAATTGTGATTAGTTTAAAACACTCAACTTTCATGTTGCATGTCAAAGATTAATCAAACTAATCACATACATAGTCACAACCAAATGGTTTAAATCATTATAACCATTATTATGATTCCATGCAAACCGGGCATTACAACGGCTCAAAACAAGGATTTACCCGTTAACAGTTCGAGTTTGTCACTCAAAATCAATCCTAGCCATCATCTAAGCAATAATCAACAATCTTAACTATATCATTACGTTCAAAACTAAGATTTAATCATTCATAATCAAACCAGAAGGTTTAAAATGAACCGTTACCTATTCTGGAGAAGTTCTGCGGACAGAAAGATGATCTGGACTCGTATAAACGTTCCTGGATGCGATCTAAACGTTCCAGAAGCTTCAAAACAGAGATTGGATGTGTTGGATGCTGAAAATATCGAAGGTGATGGCTGTGTCGTCGCCTGGAAGCAACAAGAAATTGAGGATGATGATGACTGATGAAATCTGATCTTTTTAAGCAAGTTGGCGACATCCCCATTCGTCGCGTACCGCGGAGAAACAAAAAGTAGGCTTCGCGTACCGCGAAGGAATCCGGAGAAATCTCAGATATTTTCAATCATCGCGTACCGCGAAGAGACCCTATCTTCTCCTAAGCGTACCGCGAAGGCCATTTTTCCCATTTTTCGACGGAAACTTCTTTTCGCGATTCCGGACAATCCGTGACTCCGTTTCGCGCACAGTTTTCGCCTACATTCATCATTTTTCGCATGCTATCATCCCATATTAATTTCAGTGACCAATTCAACGTGGATTTTAAACACGATCAAACGTGCTCTCATTAGTAATGACGTAATCCTTCGTACCTGGTTATCACACCAGATATGCCAAAAGAATCTGCATGTAAGAGGCTTCCCACCGAAAACCTACGGTGGCTCAACCGTTTTGGGCAGGGGTGTTAAAAAAAAGAAGTCAAATCGTATATGAAACCGAAAAAGTAGTTCTAAATTCTTGTTTAGATTTTCATATATTCAGTCGGTCAATCGTTTTTATAACTGGACTGAATCAAATATTGGATATGTAAATTATTGTTTATTCAGATCATATTGCCGAATTCAATACGAATAAACCAAAAAAAACTTGTCTATTCGGGTTATTCATATATGAGAGTCACCCTTATTCAGGTTATTTGATTTATCAGATGCATTTGAATCGGATAAGCATATTTATGATTTGGGTCGGGTTGAAATTCAAATAGTGTCATACCAATTTTGAATCCGAATAAACTTTTATCCAACTCGATGAACACCTTTGGTTTTTAGGGTCTAAACCAAATTAAAAGACTGGAACACCTATATATAAAAAACCATTTTGGCTTCCATTCAATTTTTTTCTTTTAGAATTACTTGACTTATACTTCTAATAGTTCTAAATGTGTTTTGACGTGTTTCAAAATTTATCATAAGCTGGGGCAATGCTACAAACTTAAATAAATTAATAGATTCATTTATTTAACAAGATAAACGTATATTCAATTGTTTAGGAAGCTAATTATAAATGCATTACTTTAGAAAATAACATTGTTTTAGGCAAATTAGTTGGATCTTCAATAGAATAATCAACAAACAATAGTTTCAGTTATTGAATGAATGATGAGTTAATTTTTTTTTTCAAGTTCTACAAACTACGCATAAACACTAAATATCAACATCAATATGTTTGTAAACTTACACTTACATGTGTTTGTAAAAAAAATATAGATTTAATCCCTAGTTACACAGGCTATTTATGTTTATCATGCTATACAAGCTTAAACCCCCCCCCCCCCCCCCCCCCCATTTTAACTAAGAATTCTAAAAAAAATATTTCTAAAACCCCAGAAACCAGCTCAATCCTATTGAACTCATTTCGACGATGTTAGAATTGTATCGTCAAACTCTACAATATTCACTTTTAAGTTCTAGTTTTAGCGTTTAACTATAAAGTTTAGGTTTTAGGGCTTATTTTTTAATTTTTAGGTTTTATCTTTAGGCTTTTATAAGATTTGGTTTTAAAGTTTAGACTTTCGTCTTACGGTTTATGGTTCTGGGTTTAACGTGTGAGTTTAGGTTCGACAAGCCGGTTTCAATAACTCGGAAATGAGTTCGTCACTTTATCTGCATATGAATTACGTACAATCCTTTATGTCAATTCCGAGTTATGTTTCGTTAGAATACAAAACTTCTTTTCTCTAAATGATTTATGACATTAAAATATAATAACATGTTTAGTTGGATGGTAAAAAAGCTAAAATTATAGGTTAACTACCTTATTTCCTTTCAAGAAAAAGAAATTAATATATGTTTAAATTAAACAAAAATTCAACCAAAAAGAAATTATAATATTTTCTCTCTCGATCATCGTCAAAAACACTCATCGTTATCGTTCTTAAGACAACCACAACATATTGGCAGTTGTTGTCGTTGTCCCTATAGTTTCCACCACTCCATTTACTAGCATCACACTCCAACGTAACTAACATGTTTACACTACAACCAAAATCTACTATTTTTTTTATTAATAAACAAACAAACTTACCCAGCATATTCCATTCTTTAATAAGGTATGAGGGAAAGTATGAACACAATCCTTACCCATATCCCAGTTGTGATAGATATGTTGCTTCGAAGGAGGACCCAACTCAAAAGTTATCGTTTGAAGTTAATCATCTCAACGCTTTTAACATTATTTTCACAAAATAAGTAAAATAAAGTTAAAATTCATGTATTTTTACTTTTGTCCATTGATGACCCACACATATATACATTACATGCGTGCACCACAAATGAAGCGTGTCAAATTCATCAAAAAATGGATTCAATTGATATTTTTTATTTGATAAAGTTTAATTTCAAGTAAATCTCAACAAAGTAAGAAGATCTACGAAACACCTTTAAATAGGACTCCATAAATGCTTGATTAATGTTTTATATGCGTGAGATCTTCAAATTGATGATTATTATTGCTATAAAAGATTTGTAGTAGTGTCTTGGTTGAAACTCCATCAATGTTAAGGATGAGCTTCCTAAACGTCATACATTTAAGAGCATGTCTAGCTTAATCTGAAGGGATAAGCCACATGACCAACCTCCAATCAAAGCAACTAAGAAATATAAGATGACGGGTTCAAATTCTGGCCAAAGTTTAGGTTCAGCGCTCGCCAACTCTTGGCCGTTGGATACCGATGAGGCGATGAGTTGGTGGTGGACTGTGGTTTCAGCCCATGAGTTGTTGGGTTCGAGGATCCATTTGAACTATGAAAAAAGATGACGCTGAGCCTTTATTTGCCGTTAGAAAAATGAGATAATGAAGAATATCTTTTCTTTTATTAAACAAATTCATATTAATATATTTGTAGTTTATAAGCATTTCGTGAATGACTTAAATCCCACTTAACCAAGGGTGAGTGTGAGAAAACCTAACCATAGGTAGGAAATTAACTAAACTCTTGAGTCTGACCCTCCACCCTTGTCTCCTGCTCGTATTTATAGGACTCATTTTTGACACCTGATCGACCCTCCTCATTCTTCTTCTTCCTCTACGAGTTCATTCTAGAGAGAGAAACATCGACTGAACTTAGAGAGAGAAAGTGAATTTTGTTGAGAATCGAAGCAACAATGCTAAGATTTCTCGCACTCTGTTCATTAATAGTTGTCGCTATTGGTGTTTCAGTCAATGCAGTTTCCAGGTTAATCATATATATCTGATTGGTGTTGTATATATATGGTTATTTTCATTGATTCTTATATAATTTCATGTTTTTGTGTTCTTAGTGGAGAAGATGAACATGAGTTGCAAAGGTTAGTAAGCAACTCTACCAGGTTAATTAGTAATTAATCTTAATTATTAATTTAATCAGGCTGTTTAATTTCTTCAATTGGTTAAGCTTGCATTGCTGCATTGATTGATTTGAGTGATTACAGATTGTCCATGAAAAGGAATGAGAGTGCCGTTGATGATCCAAAAATGGTGGCTTCATTGGTTGACATGTGAGTATATTTACATCCTTACAAATTACAATACGTCATTATAATTGTTGACGCGTAGAATGACACAAATAGTGACGAACCCACGAAATTTTTTATTGGGACAGAAAGTTTCTAGAAACATTTGAGTATCGTAATATAATAATTTTTTTTTTCTATTTTGTTTAGGTTAATTGACCGGTGTAACAAACATGTGTTTAACCTAGTTAAATATACATAAATATGTTAATTTGTTACGTCGGAACGTCAGTTTTTAAACATCATTAAGTTTTATAAATATTTCATGAAATGCGTTTTGTCCATTCAATTATGTATACATTTAGTTGGGTCATACTCAATATGACGGTAGTTCATAACAAATGTCACCTTTGTTCCATTGCGGGTGATTTTGAGCGTCTCCTCCGATTTATCGCTTTTCCGGCCACCTTCACTTCTTAAAAACATTGTAGCATATAACACAATTGTGTCCTCAAACACAACCTCATTTTACAAAAATGGCGTAATTCTCAACCAAATAGTTAGGGTTGTTTGTTAGCCTTTTAATAATTATTAAGACACTGTCTTTTAATAGCTCATAACCTATTAATAATTAAAAGGTAACATTAAGTATTAATGCCTTAAGTGATAACATTAAGAGGTAGTCTTTTAACTCTTCAGAATTAAGATATTCTTTTAATGATCATTAAAAAACTATCAAATAGCCCTTAGTGAGTTTAAATTGTAAAGAATGCAAGTTGTAATAATTTTATCCTACCGAATTTAAAGGTTATTAAAAAAATAAATAAAACCCTTGTGTTACAACTTAATATATCACGATTCACGAGCTGAGCTACCATTTTAATCGTACAACTATGTGTTGGTACACACACAATCATTTCTAGTGGTTTTTTATATACAATGTAGCATTTTATGATCAAACTACAAGAAAACGATGCTTGATATTGAAATTCTGTCTATTTTCTTTTCACAAACTTTATTCCCGGTTCAAGCCAAAATATATTAAAAAGTATGATTATTGGAGATATTTTACTCTGTCTGTTTTATGTTTTTTTTCCACGTCCTTTTATATATTTTCCACGATTTTTTAGTAATTTTTTTGTACCCATGATTCATGTCTGCAGATTAATAATAAAAATACTATTCTAGTGGGGTTTGTTTTCTTCTTCAAATAAACTTTCAATCCCCAACGACAAAACCGATATAACCTTCACGTGTTACCGTATTTACCCAAACACTCTTGAAATCTGCATGAAATCACATTAAATTCGATAACAAAACGCCACACCCTCGCCAGTTTGACCCGGTCCCACAAAATGGACCTTTTGGTGCCCAGCCTGGCCAGGAATTATACAGCAGATCTGGCCTGCAAAGTCTCGTGGGAAAATATTATTACTTGCAAATTAAACTCGCCGGTTCCATGTCCGTATTTAATGATCTTTCCGATTTATGCTTAAACACTGCACCCCACCGACGTTTAGACCGATCAATTATTTTCGTCACTATGCATTTATTTGGCTATCATGAAAATCATGTAGTTTCCGTATACTCCGTATAATTCTCTCATTCTGACCCACCGCCAATATTGTAAGTTACTCTGTTTTTTTTGCATTAAAACACCTCTAATGTGTTATAAAGGATCGGTGCTTTTAGATTTACAGGTTGAACCCAATAACAATTCACTTCTTAACACAAACATTACCTATGTAACTTAATAATTTTCTTTTGCATATTAATATTATAAAATAAAATTAACAACAAAAGTAACAAACATATAAAATAGCTGTCAAAGGCATCGCATTAGCGACATCCTGGTAGTAGGATAAGGTTTAGGAAGCATAAGGTTATGCGTTTGAATCTCACAAGGGGGTTCGGATCCCTTGGTGGTGGAGATGATTAGATGGTACCAATGGTAACACGATGATACTCTAATGATCCGTCAGTGATTTAATTTAACTGTTCAAAAAAAAAAAACCATTAATTTTAGTTATAACTTAAAAGATAAAAATACTATAAATAAAGTCAAAACTTAACGTGTGAAACGAGTCAACCGGGAAATCCGAACAGTATTGCCCAATTTACCATACTCTAGCGCGAAACATATTCAGAGGTTTAACTAGAAGTAGAAACTGATCCAATATATTAGACCAAATTAAACTAAAACAGTAAAACCCAAGAATTTATAAGAGGCCCATTGTGGTTTGAAATTCACACAACAGTTTTACACCATTTTAATATGGGCCCATCATCTATAGGAAATAAACAAAGAATTTTGTTAAACAAAACAAAACCACGTTAAATAACAAATCCAAATCCAAATCCAACCAAAGGGTTTAGTTTTGGGGTTGAAGCATATTTATTAGAAAAAACTTCTCCTATGCTAATGTGCTTTGACAATTTTAACACTTTTGCTCCAAACTTTTTAAAATGATCATTATGCTCCATGTTGTTACACAATTTAACCATTTTGCTCCAAACTTTTCCAATATGTCTCCATAATACTCCATTTTTTTGGAAACCACATGGAACAAAAATGTTATAACTGTCAAACCACATGAAGCAAAATTGTTAAACTGTCAAACCACAAAAAGCATAATGATTATTTTGAAAAGTTTGAAGAAAAAGGGTTAAAATTGTCAAACTACGCGGAGCAAAATAGTAGTTTTTCCTATTTATTAAGTCAAAGTTAGAGTAACTAGTTTCTCCTATGTGGGCTCGAGAGTATTCCTCTTTTCGTCTGCGTTCCAAGCAGTTAGAAAAAAAAATCCTAATTAATTAATTAATTAACCAAATCAAACAAATAAAAACTTACAATGACTTAAACTCAACCCTTCTTAGCAATGTGAGACTAGCCCAGTTGATAGAAGCTTAGTTTGCGCTCCAAGCCATTAGACAAATCCTAATTAATTAATTAATTAACCAAATCAAACAAATAAAAACTTACAAGGACTTAAACTCAAGCCTCTTAGAATATGAGGGTATGAGTTCTAATTAATACGATGTAATTAATTTAGAGTAATTAGAAGAAGACTTTTGCTGTTAAAAAAATATGGATAATTGTTAAGTAGGGGTGTAAACGAACCAAGACAACTTGTTAAATACTCGAAATCGGATCGGTAAAAAGCTCGAACGAGACGAACCTTAACGAGTCCGAGCCCGAGCTCAAAAGTGTGGCTCGTTTAGTTATCGAGCCCGAGCTCGAGCTTTACATATCGAGTTCGAGCCGGCTTGCGAGCCTCCTTAACGAGTTTTTTGATTATATACTTTTTATTTAATATATTAAGTGTTTGTTTATAAAATTAATTATTTTGATATATAAAATTATGATAAATATATTTAAATCAAATATTTTATGTTAAATTTAAAATATATAATTATAAATATAATTAAATTAGTAATTAAAGTAAACAAATTAAATAAATAAAATATAAACGAGCCGAGCCGAATCGAGCTTAAAAGTTTATAACAAGCCGAGCTCGAGCCTGGTGAATAAAGCTCTTAATGAGCCGAAATCGAGCCTGAATTTGGATCGGCTTGGCTCGTTTACACCTTATTGTTAACGGTGGTGATTTTGAAAAAACTGCAGGAGGATTGGGAATAGCACGGAGAGAAGAAAATTAGGGTTCTTTTCATGCGGAACAGGAAACCCAATCGATGACTGTTGGCGTTGCGACAAAAACTGGCAGCGCCACCGCAAACGCCTGGCAGAATGCGCGATCGGGTTTGGCCGGAACGCGGTTGGTGGCCGTGACGGTCGGTACTATATTGTGACCGACCCTAGCGATGAAGACGCTGTAAACCCTAGACCAGGAACCCTAAGACACGCTGTCATCCAAGACAAACCCTTATGGATCGTCTTTAAAAGAGACATGGTTATTACGTTAAAACAAGAACTGATCATGAACAGTTTCAAGACGATTGACGCTCGTGGAGTTAATGTTCATATTGCCAACGGAGCTTGCATCACAATTCAATACGTTACGAATATTATCATCCATGGTTTGCATATTCACGACTGCAAGCCGACCGGTAATGCTATGGTTCGAAGCTCACCTTCACATTATGGGTGGCGAACCATGGCTGATGGTGATGCTATTTCGATCTTCGGTGGGAGTCATATTTGGATTGATCATAATTCTTTATCTAACTGTGCTGATGGTTTGATCGATGCTATTATGGGTTCAACTGCTATCACCATCTCTAATAATTTGTTCACTCATCATAATGAGGTATTAATTGATTCAAACGATTCTTGTTACGGAAGTTGTTTATTAATTAAGAAGCTGATAACTTAATTGTGTTTGGATTCGTAGGTGATGTTATTGGGTCATAGCGATTCGTACACACGAGACAAAGTTATGCAAGTCACGGTTGCTTACAACCATTTTGGAGAGGGTCTTGTGCAGAGAATGCCGAGGTACATAACAGTTTATATTAGTTTTGTATTGGACTAATTTACATGGCCTTCTCCAAGATTTTGAGTATCCTCAGTACTAAGACGAGGCCTACACATGTAAAAAGAATTCATAAATAAATGATAATTGTAATAAAAATAAATGAAAAAATTTTTTGTAACTAAATCATTTTAAATATGTTAAAATTATGTTTTTTTTTAAAAAATAATTTTATATATAAAATACATATAAATTTATTCAAAATTTCGAGCCCTAAAAAAATCAGGTGCTGTGTGGTCACATCTCTGGCACCCTTAAGGGCTGGCTCTACTAATTTTGTTTCGGGTCTAATAGGTGGCTGTGTCAGTATGACATTGGAAATATTCAGGCTTTGACTTGTTATATCTGAATGATTTAATAAATGCTTTAATGTATGTGTCAACCTGCTTAATTGTAGCTTGATTGACACATTTACAACCTGATTACTCCATGTTAAACCGTATGAAATATTGGAATAAATGGGTTAACACATATAATGTATATATGTGTGGGCCCTTAAGGGGTAAAAGTAAAAGTGCACTAATTTTAACGTTATTTTAGTTATTTGTGAAAATAACGTTAAAATCATTGAGATGATCAACTTCAAACGATAACTTTGAGCCGGTGACTCTTTCGGAGCAGCCTCTTTATCCTAATTGGGATAGGGGTAAGGTTTGTATCTATCTTTCCCCCCCAGACCCTACTGAAAAGTGGGAATATACTGGGTAAGGTTGTTGTATGTTCAGGTTACATACGTGTTTGGTTTAAGGTTATTGTTTTTAACACGAATAAATAAACGGATTATGTTTGGGTTAAACAATTCAACCTGCCAACTATACGTCAACCGGACATGATTGACACCAAAGTTGAATGTCAACATGACCAGACTTGTTTTGACATGCATTAAAGTTACTCATTTTGATCCAAACTTATTATGATCTGCTACCAAACCATCTAGACATGTTCATCTTGCCATCTTTTAACCCAAATCAAACCAGATTAGTTGAATAACTTGCTTAATTTGCTTGTAACTGCAGGTGTAGACATGGGTACTTCCATGTTGTAAATAATGACTACACACACTGGGAAATGTATGCTATCGGTGGCAGTGCAAACCCAACGATTAACAGTGAAGGCAACCGTTACCTTGCACCTGTTGACCCCAATGCCAAAGAGGTATACAAATACAGAACCCACAAACTTTTTTCTCTAATTTCGTTCACGTTATCTTCATAGTCAACCATGCGTTTGGTAACTTGACCCAGGTTACGAAGAGAGTTGTAACATCTGACATATCAAAGCAATGGAATTGGAGATCAAATGGAGACCTAATGTTAAACGGTGCATATTTCACACCATCAGGTGCAGATGCAGGAGCCAGTTATGCAAAGGCTTCAAGCCTAAGTGCTCAATCGTCTTCTGTTGTAGCCACTCTAACATACCATGCTGGTGCCCTTTCTTGCCGCCGAGGTAGGCAGTGTTAAATTTATACTTTTGAAATGAAACACAAAGGGAAATAATCTTTTATTTTGATAGAATTGTTGGTCCCCTAGATTTAAAATTATTTGATCTACCTCACCCATTGCTAGAAGTTCAACCACGGCCCCAGGGCAGAAGCGTTGTTGTTTACACCAAAAGCCTGTCACAAGTCTGTAAATTTATGTAGTTTACATGTAAAACTCGTGATGGAGAGCAAGTAATCAACATTTAAGTATGTGTAGTGAGTGATTATTTCTCGAAATGATTATTTGATATGGAATAATACATGAGAAGCTGTTGGGACGTGGTCATTTTGTTTTAAAGTGTGATAATCAGTAGTTACGCTAAATCTGATTATTTAAGGATTTACATGTAAAATAAACCTTAAAGAATCAGAATATAACTAATTACAAAGGAGCTAAAACCATTTCAATCCATGCAAATAGATGCCATACAAATATATGAAGTAAAAAAAAAAATCAAAAGGACGGACCGAGTACCGACCCTGCTTCTTGTTTCAGTTGAGGATTTATACAAAGCTGACCTGTAACATGGTCTGTTTTCTTCCAACTGCTTCACAACCTCACACATGGAAGGTCTAACTGATGCAATCGGTGCACAACACTCCATTGCAAGCTTCAATGCTTGCACCACACCTTCTTCCATTGGACCTCTTGTCCCCTTCTTTCAACAACTCCACATCAAAAACCTCCATTGTTATTTCATTCGAAACAGCTGGTTTTACTATTGAAGGCAAGTCAACATACTTGGCCCTTTGTCCATTCTTTCCGGGCTTCGTTCCTAGCAAAATCTCCAACAAGAAGATCCCAAAAGCATACACATCGGCTCTTGAACCGCAAGTCTTCATCTTTTGTAGATCTGGAGCCTTGTAGCCATCGGTTTTGCAAGTGACACTATTGCATCGGCTATTGGTGGGAGTGTGGGACCATTAGTTTGTAGACTCCAAAATCAGTGAGACGAGCCATGAAAAAGTCACCACAAGAATATTTTGGACCGTATCTTGCCATGGGTAATGGGTGGTTCAATACCCATGTGCAGATGTGCAAGTCCCTTGGCTGTAGCCAATGCAATCTTGTGCCACCTTGCCCAATTCAAGACCGGTTTCCCTGGTCTTGATTCTGTAGTTGATAATTATTGATCGATCAATCAAACATAGAAACAGTAGTTATAAACATACAGTTATTTGTGAAAGTTATGATTCGTGAATGGATTGGTTTGGTTTATAAAAAACCATAGATGTATAAATTATACAACTGGTTGAGTTGGGTCAACAGGAATTGAAGATGGGTCAAAATGAGTTACTTTTTTAACACATGCTAGCTTAAAATTTTGTATAGAAGACCTACAACAACCATGACCATCTTTATCGATACCATCATCTACCTGCCGCCGCCAACACCGCCAATACAGTAGTCGGTACTACAGCCTTTATTTATGCCTCCTCTTCTACCTCCCACATCGTTGTCACTACCTTCATTGATGCTGCTACACCCATGCTGTCATTGTTAGTTGCCACAAAAAAATAGCGTATGAACTCATTTTTAATACTTTATGTTAATCTGACACCTTTTAGTACAATGCCATTTTAGTTGACTAAGTTTGACCTAACCATGTTAACACCTTTGAAATTTTAATATGACCCGTTTTGACCAAACCGCATTTAAAACGCACTCAAATCTGTTTTGACCGGACCTGATGTGGTTGTTTTTGCTAGTCATAAACACAATAAAAGAAAAGGAAATAGAAACAACATGTCAAATGCTCAGCCCTTTTAAACAAAATCTACCTCCCTTCAAACCACCACCACAACCGTCGATAATGCCACTGTCATCGTCTTCTACATCTTCAAACTCGTATTTGCCATCCAAATCCCTCCTTTTTCTTTCTCTGAAAGATCCCAATTAACAATGAAGCACAAACAACCACACCAGTCATTAAATTGATCACAACACCAGCAATTACACGAGACCTTTTATACATTTTTAATGACAGGCCGCATAAATTGGGGTCATTCTGTTCATATGCATCCAACCCAAATCATGATTCCCCAAAATTTTGTTTCATATTTTTAAAAAAATTATTAATATATAATTAATATTTTTTTTATGTAGATCATGTAGCACATGGCATGCTAACGTGTGTAATTTAGTTATTTTACCAGTTTACCTAACTAAAGTTAGAGGTGCACAAAATAACCGGGTATGAACCCGTACTCGATCGAATACCCGGACCCGAAACATGCCCGGACCCGACCCGAACCGTCCGTTTTTTTCTCTCAAAAATATAGCCATTTATGACCGTTTTTTTTGAATTTTTTTGACACTTTTACCCCTCCAAGCTTCTATATAAAGGTTTTTGATGAATTGGTTGATTCACAACTCTCAAACGCAATCCCAATCGCAAAAAAAAAAAAAAAACAAAAACGCAAAAAACTCTCGTGTATACTTTGTTCATTCTCTCTTTATTCCTTCTCATTTTCTTACTATGGCTCATTCACATTAATCCGTTGGGAAAAGTAGTTTGTTCATCTACCGACCTTCACGTTGTTCGGGTTTTACTTAACAATAGGGCTCCGGAAGTTTGGTGCAATTGGGATTTATGTGAAATGAGTGACGGATCTTCAAAGGCTCGTTGCAAATTTCGTGGCGCTTTGTTGGCCAAAAAGTCCAACACTACATTGAAGAAACACATTACTAAATTTTGCAAAGGCAAGAAAGAAAATCCAGATTCCGATCAAACACAAATCGGCGTTGACTGTGAAACGTTTATATATGACGTAAAGAAGGTTCAAGATAGAATGTCTAAGTTCGTGATTCAAGAAGGTTTGTCATTCGACCATTTCGATAAACCCTCGTTTAACGAAAATGATTCGTGAGACGTTTCAACCTCGCTACGCACATGTAAGTCGCACCACTCTTAAATGTTATTGTCTAAAAATGTGGAAAAACGTAAAAAAAGATTTAATTTCATTTTTTGAAAATTTACAAACCGGTGTTAAGTTAACCACCGATGTTTGGTCGGTTCCTCATGGTTTGCCCGTCATACCTTTGCGTTACCGCTCATTGGGTAAATCCCAACACGTGGCAAATGATGAAGCGCACAATCGAGTTTGAATTAATTCTCTATCCACATCCCGGCAAAAATTTGTTTTACGTTTTAGATTATGTAATACAATCTTTTAAATTAGAAAATAAAATATTTTCAATGTCGTTCGTTAACACGTCAAACAATACAAACGCGGTTGAAAAACTAAAAATTAAATATAAACCGATTTGCGACGGTAATTTTTTCATAGTCGATGTGTTGCACATATTATAAATTTGATTGTGCGAGACGGGCTCGGAGTTGACGAAGTTGAAATTCTTAGAGACGATTTTAAAAATATGCTACATGATGTTTTTAAAAAATGTAGAAAAAGATTTATGAATTATCAAAAACTATGTAAAGATACGAATTCCATTTGTTTAGGTCCGAATAGGGACGTACCTACTCGATGGAATTCAACTTTCAATATGTTTAAAAGTGCTTTACGACAAAAAGACAAACTATCTATTTTTCATAACAGTCTTTCGGGTACCGGTTGAGCTACACCGTTTTATGACGAGAGTTGGGAAAATATTCTTTATATCACCGAATTTCTTGAAGTTTTTAGTAACTCAACTACAAAATTATCCGGGGTTTATTATCCCACTAGTAGTTTAGTACTTTCAGAATTATATTTAATGGCTAATAATATACAAAATTTTGAAAATAAAACCGATTTGTTTACAAAATGATAAAACAAATGAAAGAAAAATTTTAAAAATATTTTCAATCGCTACCCGGCGTTTTTACTTATGTCGCGGCCTTAAATCATCTTTTAAATGTTACGAGGGTAGAAACTATAATTGACGAAATAAACTCTGATTTATGTTTGTACAAAGACGACCAAAATTTTGCTAACGAAATGAAACGTATTTTTCTTCAAAATCTTCAACAAATGTATGAATTTTATGCAATAAAATACATGCCTAATATAAATCCATCTGTGTCAATGGCATCAGGTTCAAGTCGTACGAGTAAGGATCCGGTGGTTAATTTATTTAATACGTTACGAAACAAAATAGCTAAACGCCAAAGAGGTAATACCCTAAGTAGCGAGCTTGGGAGGTATAGTGGAACATATTTTATATCCACTATGAGTGCCGAAGAATATATGAAATTTGATATTTTGGCTAGGTGGAAAGGAAAGGAATCCCAATTTCCTATTATATCCGCTATGGCCTGTGATTTACTAACTGTCCAAGCTTCTACGGTAACTTCGGAATCCGCTTTTTCTGTTAGTGGCAATGTTTTATCTTTAAGAAGAACAAGACTCACCCCGACGTCCGTAGAAATATGCATTTGTCTTAAAGATCATTTGGACGCGGTGGATCGTATACAAGACTCTACAAATCTCGAAGATGAAATAATAATTGAACCGCAAGTACACGAAGAGGAGGTTGCCGAGGGATTATCCTCCGGTTTGTCAGACGAAGAACTTGCTTATGACGCATCGATTCGGTTGAACAATAGCTCCAGTGAAGATGAAATGTAAACTACCAGCGAATTTAGATAAATTTGTATGATTAGTTTTTTTTTTAGAATCTTTGTATTGTTTTCAGTTTTTTTAAAAAATATAAAAATGAAATTTATGTTATTTAAATGTTTTTGTGTTAGTTTGTAAATTGTTTAAAATAAATAAAATTGAGTTTTATGTTATTTAAATGCTTAGTTATAAGGGAAAAAATTTTTTTAACCCATACCCGGGTTCATACCCGACCCAACCCTAACCGGTTTCACTAGGGCATTATTTTCGTCTTCAAGACCCGACCCGGAACCGGGTACACCTTGGAACCGGATCCGGTTGTACCCGATTTGAAAATCCCGGACCCGTACCCGGTTTCTCAAAAAACAATGTGCACCTCTAAGGCTCTAAGTCTCTAACTAAAGTTATAAATGGAATATACCCTTGGGCCCAGTCAGGAACAGGGCTTTTTATTTCTATTGGATTGCAATAAAAAGATTGGCCCATGTGTTAATTAATGTATCCACAAAAAGTCATTAAATCAAGTTAAAGTCACGTGAAACATTAATCAAGTTAAAGCCACAAGAAGAAAGTCGTATAATGCAATTGCATATTTACTCCTAAGCAAACATTTATTTAATTTAATATCTATAACACTACACCCAACGCATATCACAAACGACGTGATGTGACGTTTGTATTTCAAATATCTCCATTTAAGGAGTGTGATGGCCTGGTGTCCATTTGGTCTCGTTCAGATTTATCGTTTCCTAACAGAAACAAACGCAAGGTGGTGGGTCCTCCCATCAAAAACAAGCAACTATTGTTGATTAATATTAATAAATAATTATTATTATAGTCAATTGTGGTCATTTCATATCACCTATATTTTGTTTTTTTCTGTTTTTACTTTTTTATATATAATTATTTATATTTATTATTTAGTTAAATAATAAGGAAAATAAATTATAATATGTTTTGATTCATGATGTTCTGATGGTTTTCATTCTTTGATGAAATTGTTTGGTAACCACACGAGTCCGAACCATGACTAGCCTCTCCATCAGAACAATCACCAGTCAAGAACTAACCTACTCATGAATTATATTCAGGGGCGAATGCTAGTAGGGGCCGGATGACCATCTTTTTTTCGTCAGTAGTGTTAATTTTTGGATTGAAAGATTATTTTTAGTTAAAAATACTGGTTTCGCCAATTTAACATGTATTTTCAAGTCACACAAATTTCCGCCCCCTTTCATAACAGTGAAGCTCCACCACTTATTATATTCATGTCGTTCGTTTTTTGTGTCTTTAATGAATTAATGATTTTTTTTATTCCAATAGGATAACCAATTAAATATGACAATGAAATGTTAATGATCCATTTCTTTCTTTCGTTCATTCAATTCCCTCGTTTATTTCATTCTCTTATTTATAAGGCGACTTGTTTATTCGTGTTTGTTGAGTTTAGGGTTGCAAATGCACTAAGGATAGAAATAAAAGGCACATATACACGTTCACATCCTAATCATTGTATAAGTAAAATTTAAGGTTATGTAAATCGGGGTTTTAATTACAATTTCCTAGAATAACATTCATGCTTGAATATATAGTATAAATACAATTGACTAATTGTAGTAAACATGAATCAATCTTTGTACATTTTTGTGGCACATTTTCCTTTCCCTTTACGAACAGCTTCTTTTGCAGAGTTCCATGCATCTTGTGCCGTTTGTTTTGCTTTGTCGGTTGTGTTTTCAGCCATGGCGAAGGTTTTATAGGGTTGAGCATGACCGCCCCTCCTTTTCTCCGTCTGCGTTGTCTTTTGGTTATAAATATTGGTTTCGTCCGGCTCGCTTCAACAAATTAAGATGTATTATAAGTCTCGTAAATTTCCACTCTTATTTCAAAATGTTCAAGCTCTGCCATTGTAATTTTCAGCCACCCCTACAAGGCTACAACTTTTTCAGTAGTTACCTAGACCTCCCATGAGCCACCACAACCACCCCAGGAGGAAACATCACTGGGAAAACCTCCTGACCCCCCCTCAGACCCCTTTTTCGCTGCGGGAGGGATTTGAACCCAAGACCTCCTATTTGAAAGAATCTCGGGGTACCATTGAGGCAATGTTTTAATAACTAAATCATACGTTTAACCGAACGTCTTATCAGTTTATTGGTCGGACATGATTCAAAAAGTAGATATCATTATAAATACTTTAAAAAATACAAAAAAATTATATTATTATAAAACATTTAAACAAATAATTAATATCTAAATAAACCATAATTATGCTTAAAAATATAAGGTTTGGTTTTAAAATTGTTTTCTTTCTATTTCAGGTTTAAAAAAAATATTGGTCCAACCACATTTTGATTTCCTAGTTCAACTAAGGTCCGTCTGAGCTTAATCTCGGGTTCTGGAGCAATGAAGAGCGAGATTCACATCTTGTGTAACGGCGTCTTACCTTTGCCCGGTTAACCGACGAGATTGTAACCGTTCAAAAAAGGTCCGTCAGAATGATAAAATATCTCTGAAGGCATCAAATCTAACCAATCTTATCACCGGTTCGTTCGTGAAAACAATGGTGAGCAGTGGCACGTTAGTGGTTAAGGGCCCACACTTTCACAAGTTGGTTCAAAAGCTGATGTCAGCATCCCATCCGTTGGCATCAATCTAAATTTATTTATTTTTTATTCTGTATAAAGTTTTTACAGTGACGTTCCATTTTTTTTACAACGTTTAATACCTCTATTTACACGTGACTTTACGTAAAGATTTTATACTTTCTAGAAATTAAGTTTCAGGTAACGCATGAGGGTTTCGGATCTGGGTCTTGTTTAGGGTAAACAGTACTAGTTATTTAGTTTATTTTGTAGGGGCAAATCCCTCTAAAAAAATTAAGTAAAGACAAAATTACAAATTTCAACCTTTATGTTTCTAACAAATAACAAATATCAACCTTTAACTATATTAATAACGTTAAACAACCTTTAAGTATTTAAGTTGTTGTAACTTTCAACCTTTACATTAACTCCGGTTTGATTTACTTGTTAAATCTAGTCATGTGCAAAACATGTTATGTGTATTATAGGTATTTTGATCTTTTGTTATTTTTAAACCTAAAACCTACTATTCACGTATCATCATATCTTATTCAAGAATTTACTCCAAACGGGGTGTGTTCGAAAATTAGGGCTAAAACTCACCCATAAGTTCACGTGGTTCCTCCGTCTTCATTTAGTGTTCACCCAGAAGTTCACGTAATTAATTTATTAGAAACAACCTTTAAGTATTTCAACCTTTGTGTTTCTAACAAATTAATTACGTGAACTTCTGGGTGAATAATAACCGAAGACGGAGGGGCCACGTGAACTTCTGGGTGGGTTTTAGCCCTAAATTTCGAACACCCCCGTTTGGAGTAAATTCTTGAATAAGATACGATGATACGTGAATAGTGGGTTTTAGGTTTAAAAGTAACAAAAGATCAAAATACCTAGAATACCCAGCACATGTTTTGCACATGACTAGATTTAACTGGTAAATCTAACCGGGGTTATTGTAAAGGTTGAAAGTTAAAGTAACTTAAATACTTAAAGGTTGTTTAGCGTTATTAATATAGTTAAAGGTTGATATTTGTTATTTGTTAGAAACATAAAGGTTGAAATTTGTAATTTTGTCTTAAGTAAATACGAAATTAAATAAAAACCTACAGATACGTCTATTGAAGCACTTAATTTCTTTCAAAACAAATCTATTTTTTAGACAAATTAAATTATCTCCGCTTGATAAATCAAATTGGGTATAAATGTTATTTAAGAGGTTTATATTATTGTGACAATTTTAACGTTATTTTACTTATTTTGTGATAATAACGTTAAAAATGTTAAGATGACTAACTTGAAACGGCAACTTTGAGCCGGTGACTCCTTTGGAGCAGTCTCTACATCCCAATTGGGATAAGGGTAAGGTTTGTGTCCATCCTTCCCCTAAACCCTAATGAAAAGTGGAAATATACTGAGTATGTTTATTTGTTTGTTATATTATTGCGACAATTATATAAGATATTTTAAATTGTACACTCTCTTCGTAAAAGAAGGCATCCTACAACTCACACAAATTGATGTTTACCCAATCCATTACAAACTATGAGTACCAGAAAACTATGATCAAATCGATTCTTATCACCAACAATCTTTTTGGATATACTGGCGGATCATTTCCATGCTTTGAACAATATTTTGTCGCCAACACCGATGATATAACAACCTTAACAATCATATGGATTAACAATGATGCTCGTGCTAAAATGTTTGTTATTTATATGATCTATGAGGCATTCTTTTCACACGTTCAAGAAAACACTTTTTCAGCTGTGTATGAAAGGTGATGACGCTCAAGTTGCTTAATTGAGTCATGCACATGACATTGCAAATAAGAGTGAAAAGTATTTCGAATTTGTTTAAATGCAATTTTTTATAACAATAATAATAACTAATATTTGTACCGCAATGAGTTAGGGGGTGTTTGTTTTTTTAGAAAAACATCTTCTAGCCTCTTAGGTCTGCGCCGCGCAGACACGGGAAGAGGTTAGAGGTCTACAGACTGTTTGTTTTCTCGAAAATATGTCACTATAAAAGGTCTGCCAGGCCTCTTCCTGGCGCAGACGTGAACCAACCCCTTCTCACCTCTTCCCAACCTCTTCTTCCCACCCACGATCAATTGAACATCTTCCAACCCACGATGAACCCACCGCAAACTTCACCCGACACAAATCAACCGTCCACCGGATCAAAGTTCGTAACCAGAAAACCGTTGGCGGAGATCGAGAAATCGCTGAAGAAGGTGGACAAGAAGGCGAATAGGGTTTTGATTTCGAACCCGAAGGTGACGGAGGCGGAGCTGATTCGGCGGAAGGAGGCGGAGCAGGGGAGGTTTTGAAGAAGCCAGAAGAGGAGAAGCGGAGGCAGAGGAGAAGCAGATGCAGAGCCGGACGACGAAGGAGGAGATTGCGCAGATGTTGTTCAGAACATGAATCAATTGAGGAGATTGCGCATGTTTTGAAGAAGGCGGAAGGCGCTCCATCTTGTTCTGAACACGAATCAGGCGGAAGGCGCACCATCTTGTTTGGTGATTGAGGCTAGATTGGTTGAGGAGGCGATTGCACAGATGTGGGGTTTGGGGGTGGGGAAGACCTAAAAAACAAACCCTCTTAAAACCTGCAAGAAGTTTGGTCCACCTCTTCTACAAAAGAGGTCTGCAGGTGTGGTTCGTAAACTGTAGATGTTTTACATCTGAAAAAACAAACACCACCTTACACGAGAAACAAAGCCAATATCACACAACCAACTCAATCATACTTTAAACAAACCTGGTGAAGGGTCAGATTGAGATTTATCACGGGTTCGATCCCTAGGGGGCGAGGGTTTACCTATTGCACGAGATTCTAGCGTATCAGGGGGCATATGTGTTACCTCTGTCCTGTAGTCCCGGTTAAAAAAACATACATGGTACATAAAAACATCAATCGTTCTAAAAAAAACTAAAACTTGCTTAGGAAGTTTAAAACAAAAGTTGCTTAAAGAACCAACTACCTGCTAATTATTTAGAGAATGTATATCAATGATTGTTGTATAAGAAGTTTCAATTTGTTAAAAAAAAAATAGGTATCATTCTTTATCAAAATTTTCATATTTTGGCTTATACATAAATTTTTAATCACATTTGACATGGGCAAAGCTGTACAAACACCATTCACACAACTAGACATATCTCCTCCAAGCAACAATTTCAAGCACCTTTCTTTCATAATCTCAATGACACGTGCTCTTTTTCATGTGAGTTTTGCACAGATAGTTTAGTGATCAAATGTTTATTGTTTGTGAATCCAGGCAACTTTGTTGTTTCTGTTCTAGGTTCAATAGTTGTAATTAAATATGTATATGTTTCCGTTCAAAGAAAAACGAATATGTATATGTTTATTTTTTTTTTCCTTTCGTGATACTTTGTGGTGTCACTTTAAAAAAAAAGTAGCTTTTAAAACGAGTATTAGCATTTATTAGGGGTTGTTAACCGGCTTTAAATGCTATCATAGTAAAAAACAACTAATTTCTTGTACTACGATATTTAGATTTTCAACCTTGCAGTAACAATTAATTAGTTAACTATGTTTAGAAAAATCTATTTATTAGTTGAATATATAATAATAATTTGTAATCATTTAATTATAAAATTTTATAAATATTTATATCAAAATTTATTTATATATCTAAGAATATATTTTATATCATTACTACTTAATAAAAGAGTAGGAAAATTTAGAGTACACTAACATAGCATTTCCTCTAATACGAAAAAAAAGTTGTAAAACAAAGCTGAGAAAACACATAGTAACACATGTTTTGTAGATTAAATGTTTGTGAAAAAAGTTAATTAAACATTAATATATGATTGGTTGAGTCCAAGTAACCAAGTAATTAGGAAAAAGTTTCAAGTTTCCGAATTAGTATAAAATAACCTGCTGTTTCAAAAAAATTATTAAATTTTGTTTTTTTAAACGGTCAACTAATCAACTGTCGGGTACTCCGTATGCCAGCCCCCAATGGCTAAAGGATGCCCAAACTGGCCAATAGTCCAGACGAATGGAGCCCCGAGCCCACTAGCTACCAATTCTCAGGGAAAACCCGACTCACGCACCCGCCCAAAGACACGACGGTGGAAGCCCGGTAAAACCGGGTGGGTCAAGAATCGAAACCAGGACCTGGGTTAATTAGTTAAATTTCTGAATTGGTTGGAGGGGTCTACGCACGAGGTTAATGTATATGAAAATTGATTTTTCTTTACAGCCAACGGTTCCCTGACTTTTCAATTACTTCCTCACCAACCTTCTGTGGGTGACTCTTTGTACGTACAACACATACACAATGTCTAAAACTTGCCAAAATCAATTTGCTTTAATGGTATTGTAATTGTACCCAACTCATTCCTATTTTTTGAAATAACCATTTGTTTTACTTTTAAATGTCATTTAATTCGAATTTATAAATATGAGTAAATTACGGTTTGGCTCATGTGGTTTAAGTATTTTAACTATTTCGGTAAAAAATGGAATATTCTATTAATTCAGCCCCTGTGGTAGTGTGGTTTAGACAACTAATTGTCTTGGCCCCGCAAACTTAACTATTATAACGGTTTTGGCTCAAAACATAAGTATGGTTGGGGGCCAAAAATATTAGTTGTCTAAACCACATTGGCTGAATTGATATAAGATTCTGTTTTGGGTCGAAATAGTTAAAACCTTTAAACCACAAGGACAAAAACCGTAATTTACTCTATAAAAATTGAACATAGACACTTTCGGTTTTTTAGTTTTCTTTTTAATATACATATTATTCTACTCTTACTATTACTTCTAAATTATTTATTGAATTTATAAAAATTATTTATCTACTAAATAGACTAGTCTCATGTTAGCTGATAGACTCATTTGTTGTCTAATTATGTCACAAGGATAATACTCCATGAAATTATCCCTGTTTGTAATGTCTTATTTTCATAAAGCATGTAATTTAAAAATATATATATATATTACATGTAATTTTAAAAAAAAAATCAAACATAATTTTCCGTATTGTGGGGATGGCAAGCGACAGCTTCTTGCCTTGTAGATTCAGCCACTCCTTTAGTACATCCTTTAGTACATTTATTTGAAAAAACTTTGACCAAGTTCTCTCTATATATATCTCTTCGAATGGTTTCTATATATAATCAAACAATATTTTTTTTCACGTTGAGTTGATTGATTCAATTTGAGTTTACTCTTGATAAATTTGAACAAACATAAATTAAAATTTGATATTAGTTTTAAGCTAGATCGAATTAGATATAGTCTTGTAAACGAACCGGATGATACGAACACGAACAATTCAATGTGAACATAAATGAACACAAACGAACATGAATTTTGTGTCCGTGCTCGTTTATTAAGAAAATAATGTGTTCGTGTTCGTTGTTTGAAAATTATACGAACTGTTCATGAACATAAATGAACACAAACGAATCAAAATAGACGAACAAACATAATTGAACGTAAATAGACATAATTAAACAGGTGTAAACGAACATAATTGAAAATGCAAAAACGAACGCGAACGGTAGGTCTTTTAAATGTAATTATATATCATTCATAAATTAGAGAGTTAACCGAACATTAACGAACACAAATAAACGAACATAACCGAACAGTTTATGAACATAAATAAACAAACAAACACTATATGTATTTATGTTCATTCATTTAATTAAAAGAACACAAATTTTATGTTCATGTGATAATAAACGGATTTTCTGTTGAACAATTCATGAACCGTTTGATTTATTTATATACTAATTAGATATGTAATAAGCTAATAATGAGGGGGAAAAATGATAAATGAGATTAACTGGTTGGTGAAGCAAAGATGTATTAAAATTTATAAATGGTATGATGGGGTGTGGGCTTCTGGTTACCAGCTTGCACCATGTGGATGCATCAGAACATTATTTAACTGGTATATGACCATTGCCAACTTCATCTACTGGTTTACAGCCATTAATACATCAAGTTTTATAAAAGGAAAATCATGATAAAGAAAAATAATAGGGATTCTAATATGTGAAAAGTGAAAACCCAATTTAGATAGAAAACTTTTAAACCCTATCAGGATCGTCCATTTGTAATTTGAAAATAAATATGTGGTATATATTAAACCTAAATAAAAAGATGAGTTTTGAATAAACAAATCAATTTTAATGTGAGTTAATGTGAAATACATATTTTTTGTAAGATTCCAAATCAATAGCCTAGATAGAATTTAAGGATTTATTTTTTAAAATCGAGTTTTTACAGGATACAAACCCAATATATGTGTGTGCATGTATGGATTGCATATTTTTGTAATCTAATTTTGTAGTATTAACACTTAAAATTAATTAAGCTTACATTTCCAAATCATAAAAAATAAATGTGTGATTTACAAAAAACCTAGAAGGAAAAAAAAAGTTTAGAAAAAAAAACAATCAATTTTATTATGGTTTAATGTAAACTAAACGTTATTTTTAGGATTTAAAACATAAAGATCAAATATAATACATGCATGCGTCCGTGCGTGCATGTATGTTGTATTATATATGGTAAAGATCTAACAAAGAGATTTTTGTTTAATATATATATATACACACACATACAATATCTGCATCAAATAATAACTACTCTTATTTTATCAACTCAAATCAACTCTGACAAAATCAACTCGAACTTTTGTTTATTTTATTTTTCAAAATCTTTATTTTACATGTAGAAGAGTATTTTCTTCTATGCGCTTGTGCAAAAAAAATTTTAGTTTAAGATCCTACATCACTGAAAGTTGCCTTACAATAGTGTATATATTAGTATTCGTTTCGATTCTAGTTCAAAACCCTAAGGCTTGTCCTCATCGTAGATATAAAGGGGTGAAATGCTGCAGTCCGGGCCGACTTACCAACGATGGTTCTCTTCATTTGAATCATCTTAACTCCACCTGCAACAACCTATTCATCAACGATATTGATACTCTTGTATGTTGTTGGGTTCTTTTGGAGGAATTTCTTACCTAAAACCCTAATTTGTACTAACCTAAAGGGTGAGAGTGGGGAAAAAAGACACGGGAGATAATTAATAAAGATGGGGGAATTATAAAGAGGAGGAGAACGACTATTTTTGCTATCACATGGAAGGCACGTGACTTGTTATGCCGTCAAAAACTTACGAGGTCTGACCATAAGAACAAAGTGGATAATAATTTTAAATATTTTTTAAGAAAGATAAGATACAGTGAAAAAATGCTAAAAATAATCGGACAAAATGTGACTTATACCACAACCCTCGGGACACACTTTCATGTAAAATGTAAATGATATGTTATGCTGAAATATCAATTCTACTTGGAAATTCTTAAAATAAAAGAATATTAAATTTAAAAATTAAATATCTTCACCCGTTTTATTTTTGTTTTTAAAAACCTTGCTTGGAAACATGAATAGTTTATATATATACTAGTTTATAGACCCGTGTATTACACGGGTTTAAAAATAAAAATTATGTTACTTTATAATGCTTTATTAAATTTAAATACATAATTAAAAGAATTTTATTACATAAAACAATATACAATAAATGTATAATTATGATTCGTAACTTTAACATTTTTTTATGTCACATTTGTGTTTTATTTGAAATTAAAATTTTTTATTGTGTTTAGGCTTTATATTATGAATTTCAAAAATTAAAAAAGTTGTTATCAATTAATAATTTTTGTAATAAATTATTAATAGAATTATATTTAAAAAATAACAAACTTTGTTTCAATTTAAAAGAAAACAAAATACATGGTTTTGCTCTATAAAAAAATAGTATTAATAGGATTTAACACAATACTAAATTAATTAGAAAAAGAATTTAATTAAACTTTCCGTTAATATCATTTTATAAATAAAAGAATTTTTTAATTTAATTATTATTTAAATCAAATAAGAAGGTGAATGTGGGAATGCCATGTGACATTTACTTGGAATCATTTATTAGTAGTAAGATTTAATTGTAAGTTCTCGTTAATGTAGGACTAGCTCATTTGGTGACATTACCTCTTAAAAGAAGGTCTTGAGTTCAAATTCAAACAAGATGTATTTGGGTGTAATTTAGGAATATTAAAAAAAAAAAATTGTATGCTCTCAGCTTCAAGTAGAAGCAGCATATTTGGGTTACGCATTTTGTTCTAGAACTTTTGAAAGATTGAACACGATCTATGCAAGCATCGCTTGCCCCCACGAACCTCAGTAAAATTAATAACATATATATAACTAAAATTAATTAGCTACTAAGACTACAGCTTAATTTTAAATTTTATTTAATCCATTTAAGATATGCAAAAACACAACACGAACTTATTTGTTCATAAGAAAATATCTATTTATGTGCATAATAATTAGGAGAAACAATATAACCTTACCCAAACTTAAGGCACACAATGCATTAAAATTAAACCGTGGGACCTGTATTGCTTTCAAATGTTAATTTTTCATTTTTACCCCTACATGCCATAACACATATAACGGTTAGAAGCTAGCTATATGTTTTGGCTTATATAAGACTTATTGTTACCTTGGTGCAATATTAGCATTAGTCACACCAAAATATTAATCTTGTATCAGGAATATATAAGTTAATTACGACAAGAAAACAACAAAACAAAAATTATGTTAGTTGCCCAAAAATCAATTAATATAATTGGTATTAGTTAGTTAGACATACAAAAGAAGAAAAAAAAAAGGATGCATGTTTCTGTTTGTTAATATACGATTGCAATAGGTCTTTTATGTAATCTATAGATTTATGAAAAAAAAAAACTCGGGTATTTCTCTACTCTAATAATCGAATATATTTAGAAGACACGTGTCTCACCTTGATGAAATCTGCAATTTTTTTTACCGCGTCTCACTCTTAATAAATTTTAACAATTTTTTAATTAGATATTAAAAAATATAAATGTTCTTATTCTAATAATTTACTATTTTACTAAAACTTGATAAACAATAATAAAATTTAAATTATATTAATTTTTACAAAAATTATTGTTTATGACACTTTATATTTATTCAAAAACATGCGTTTCTAATACTAGTTATATATTAGAGTAAATTACACATTTCGTCCTTTATGTTTAGTGTATTTTTCAATACATGTCCTTTTCCTTCAAAAGTGACTAAAATTATCCTTAATGTTCAAAATTATTGCATGTTTTGTCCTTTTTGCTTAACCCCGTCAGTTTTAACCGGAAAATGAAATCACGTGCCCTCCATGTGAGGGCATAATAGTCATCATCCTTACCCTTTTGATTCCTCTGTCATTATTATCTTTAATACTGTCTTCTTCCCCCTAAATCACCCAATGTGAACCCTAATTTATACACGTACACAATCACAATATTAACAGACACATCAATGGCACGAACAAAGCAAAACCGCAAATCCATCGGTAGAAAGTCTTCAAGAAAGCAACCGACAACCAAAGCCGTCTGGAAGTCAGTTCTAGTGCAGGAGGTCGTAGAAATTCCGGCGTCTCGAACTTCTGGCGATTATCATGAACACGAAGATCAAAACGGAACCAGACGACGGAGGGCAGAGGCGAGGCGGAGACCAGCGGTGTTTGATGGAAAATATGGGAGGTGAGGGTTTAGTGATAACTGGCCTCTCGAAGTTCTGGCGATTATTGAGAACACGAAGATCGCTACGGAACTAGATGACGGAGGCGCGACGGAGACCATCGATGCTTGATGGATCAGACGGGCGACGAGGGCTTAGTGATAACGGCCTTGAAGAGGTTTTGCAAATCCGGTTGATTTCAGTAACGATTTTGTAACTTGAACAAGGATTGTGGCGACTGAAAGATTGAAAAGGAAGCAATATGAGTGTTGTAAGGATTTTGGGTGAGATTGTTGGAGGGGATATGAAATGGGTTGGAATGTATTTAGGGATTGAAAGTGTGATTGACGTGAAAATGATAATCTGGAGGTGAAATTGAAGGTTTAATGGTGTTACTGAATCTGAGTTTTGTGAATCTTGAGATTTGGGATCCATTTTGGTTGATTGAAGAACGATGAAGTGCCAATTACCAGATCCATTCTAGAAACTATGATGAGAACAATGAGGTGAACTACACAGAGAAGGGTCTTAAAGAAGGGAGAATCAGAAAGATGACGGCAGAATGACTACTTTGCCCTCAAATGGAGGGCACGTGATTGCATACACCGTTTAAAACAGACGGTGTTAACCGGAAAGGACAAAACGGGCAATAATTTTAAACATTAAGGATGATTTTAGTCACTTTTGAAGGAAAAGGACATGTATTGAAAAATACACTAAACATAAAGGACGAAATGTGTAATTTACTCTATATATTATATAAAATCAAACAAACAGCATCAATAGCGAAATGTTACTAGAATTTGTGAATAAGCATTGTAATTATGGATAAAAGATCGTTTTCTACTTCACATAACGGCAAAAAATAAATTAAAGATACAGTTTGTTCATGGGCAAAGCAAAAAAATGTTTGAGCCTAAGGTCACCTTGCAGGGTGTTCAAAAAATCTGGAATGCGAAACTGATCCGAATTAAAGACTCAGATCGAATATAAGTTTTCCGAATTCGGATAGGATCGGATATCAGATATACAAAATCTTGTTTGTTCGGATTATTCGGATGAAACAATAACTTTATTCGGGTTTTTCGTATAGACTTGGATCGGATTAACAAATTTTGAATTCGGGTCGGGTTTCGGATATGAACTTAAAATTTTAAAACCCGAATAAACCGTTATATAATCCGATGAACACCTATATCGCCTTGCGCTTAGACACGCCTCAGTCATTTATGTGTGCAAAGTAGTTTAATTAAAAGTAACAAAAATCACAACTAATCTAAACACTAAGTAATACTCTAGACTCTCTAAACTAAACTACTAACAGGCAAGTGAACCTATCAAAACTAGTAAAGAAAAGTAAGTCCGGATATCGAACCCACAGATTTCTACAGAAAGTGCTAACTAGACTCAAAGATTTATCTATACAAATTTATCTAATTTAAAAGAATTGTTTTAAGGGGGGGGGGTGTTTAGTAATTAATTAAAACAATTGAATGACTTAAAAAACCGGTTTAAGACTAAATAACAGAATTGAAGCAAGAAGTAACAAATAATGAAGCGAATACCTAGGGTTTAACTCTATACATGTTCAATGCTTTTTAGATTGATTATGGAACCATTATGAAACCGGGATCTTGAATTATTAACTAATAAACATCCTAAAGTATCTTCAACCCTTCTCAAAGATATCAACTAAGATGTCTACAAGTTACTAAATTAACGATTTTAGTAGTTACTTTCACAAGTTACCCAAACCATCAATGACATATCCTAAAGACCGTCTACCTCATGGAAACGAGAGTCTCAATGCATAAAACGTGCACGAGATAATAAAGAATCTCAACTTGGACTTAGTATGCAAGAAAATGTCCAATTAAACTAATCTTGGTCTTTTCACAAAGACTTTAACTAGCAACTAAACGCCCAAGACAAACTAACAAACTCTTACCTCACGGCTTTTGAATTTGGTTAAACATTTATATTATTTATGACCTAATTAACATTCATATGAATCACTATGTCTAGCAATTCATTTACAAATCAAAAACACAAAGTAATTGATCTAACATGCACCTATTATATGAAAGACATTCATCAAAGCACATTAGGAATAGAATAATCAAATCAATAAATACTTCCAAATACTCCTACAAATCCAAGAATCTAGACCAAATCGTTATGTCATTTTATGATCACAACCGTTGTTCCACAATCAATCGTTTCAAACATTAAACATGCATAATTGTTAAAACCCTAGGTAGTTCTAATGGTTTAGCCAACAACCGTGCTGAACAAACAGGAAGATCTAAAACAAAAACCAAAGTTAAACATCATTCGAATGAACAAAACAAGAAAAGAAAGAAAACCGATCGTGTTACACCCTTCGAATCGCAATCCTAGGGCTTCCCGATGATGGATCTTGGCCTTACTTGCTTTTCCCAGCCTCTTGGTCACTTCCAATGTCGTTCAAAAACCGTCTGTAACCCTAGATGTGAAGTCCTCAGCCGTATTAATTGATTAAACTCGTTTTTCTGAAAAAAACCCCTTGTCGCGTACCGCGATGGCTTCAAAGTAACCCTTCGCGCTACGCTAGGGGTGCACTACCCGACAAATTAGTCGGGTCAACCCGTAATCATTAAGTCAAGGGCATTTTGGTCTTTCCCCCCTGTCGCGTCCTGTGGGTGTCGCGTAACGCGACAGATGCCATAATCCATTTTTTGGCTTTTGTTGTTTCCAGGTCCATCCTCGCCCTACCGGGAGCTCGTTTCTTTGTACTTTTGTGCAAAATACGCGTGTTTATTACCTGCAAGCATTGAATTACAAAATTGTGAAGCACTAGCTAAAATCAATTCCAAAACTAACCAAAACTGTACAGAAACTAACAAAAACCACCGGATAAACAGATGTGTTTTGCAACACATCAGTCATGTATTTTAAAACTATGACTTTTGCACAATATGAAGTGTGGGCAGTTAAGTTGAAGTACAATGAACGCCTCCAACCTATAATAACCAAGCACTCTCCAACTAAATCACGGTGTCAATATGAAACGTGGACAGTTAAGTACAAAAAGCATATCCAATCTACAGGAAATACAAAAGTTTAGAGTCTTCTTGTATTGTCAACATAATTTTATTGTTTTACATGATACTCCCTATGATTGTATCATAAGGTGGGGTTTTATTAGAGTTTGGCCACGTAAGTTTTGTTTTTTACATTTTGTGGTTTTGTTATGTTTTAGATTTACTCAAACACATAATTATGTAAGCATGATTATGTCACATTAAATTACATAATCTTGTAAAAACAAATAAACATAAAATTTAGAAAAGTAAAGTTTAAAACACAAACTCACCAAAGCTAGCGTGACATCCGTTTTTACGATGGATGACGTTTTGAAGATTTACTTGGTAGTAACTGTTTTGGCGACATATTATTGTTTGTGTGTTTTAATATTTGAAACTGTGACAAAATCCTTGATGCATCTGCAATCACAAAAACCTATTTTCTATAGATAGAAATAATAGTTTTTTTGTAAATCAGAATACCCAGATCATATTTTGGCCGAGTAAAAAGAACACCAAGATCAAATTTTGGTTGACTTTCTTGACGCATTTGTTAGTGTTCGACTTTTCCGTAACTTTATTTTTGTATTGTGTACTTTTTTACTTAAATTTTATTTTTTAAACTTCTTTGTAAAAGTTTAAGATGTTGCAGATGTAAGTTTATTGGTTTCGAATTAAATCGTGCGTCCAAACCATCGAAACTAGTTTTATACTCGTTTGGTAGTCGGGTATTTTGTTATAATGTTATCAATTTACTAAAATTGTTTCAAACAAAAAACAATTATGAAAATTGCTTTGTAAATGTCATGTTTTGTAACTGCTGTAAAAAAATAATTTACACGGTTGATATTTAATCTCAGTCATTTTAAACGGTCAGGATTCCTCCTCGGGGTAGTTGGATAGATCGGGAAACATATCATATATATACACATATAATGACATGGAAATCCAATAAGTGCAAATATAACATCTAGGCAAATACCACATTAGTTGTGGAATGAGAGATTCTTAATTTATAAGAAATATGTGTCCTCGAATATCAACAATACGTTTTGGGCTTTTAAGTTGTGTATGAGAGGAGAACCCCACTAGTTAAACATGCTTTAGTGATAATAATCTAAGATGAGTGACGTTTCTGAAAAATTTTCACACAATCAACGAAGAGTAAATTTGTGAATTCCAAGTGGGCTAAATAGACAATAATGCCTAATAAACTAGGCCGGATGTTACAACAAATACGCCTTCGTATTTCGGAGATTTTTTTTGTTCTATCTATTTTTGGTGCATATCTTTTTGTATATAGAATAGGCCTTCGTTGTACTTGATTATTGAAAATTTATCAATTTGAATATGACACCAGAGCAGGACCATTACAAACCCAAACGAACCCAATACTGCCACCATCTTTCCCATGGTCGGTGATAGACCTCATTTCATCCACGGTTCATGAGCCAACTCGATATGTGAAGCTCGATCTCGTTAAATAAACAAGTCATATTTCAAGGCTCGAGATTAGGCTCAGACTTGTTTAAACTCAACGCATTCAAGATTTTTACTAATCTGATCTCAAGTTTTTCAATTCATTCGAGATTTTTACTGATTTGATCTCTAAGTTTTTAAGAATTTGACTTGATTCGTTTACACTATAATGTTAACAAAAAGAGGAATAAATTGTCCCAACTTATCCTTGAGTAATTGTGAGAATAAAATCACTTATTAATTACAACCTAGACAACATTTATTTCTCATCCTCCCTTGAACATTACAAGTGTTCTAAGTTCGATTTTATCATAGACATCGTTACTCATAACTAATAATCATGCTAAATTACAAATTGAACATTTAATAAAATAGTAAATTATTGAAAATGCCTAATTATCCCTTCGATCATTTCATTCATATGACCAGTCAAATCATTTTAGTAGGTTAAATTTTATGAAGATTTAATTTCTACACTGCCAAATGGTCAGTTTTTTTCCTGCCAAATTTTAAATTTACATTTATTACCCCCAACTGTCCCCGACTCTCATGTTTTCCCTTTAAATAGGCTCTCTTCCCTTTACAAATTCTTGCATCAAGTTCTAGTCTTCAATTCACAGGGCAAAAAAAAAAGATTGAAAAAAATGAGTAAATGGTGTTTTACATTAATAGTAGCTCTTGTAGTATCAGTTCATACTGTCACGGCTAGAGACGTCCCAAAAGAAAACAAAAATACCATTGGTCTTACAAACCAAAAGAATGTCTACACTTTTGGTGGAACCGGTGGGTATAGTGGCTTTGGAAACAATGGTTTGCCCATTGGCGGGATGGGAACGGGAGTTGGCGTAGGTGGCGATTTCGGCGGTGCAACCGGAATCGGAGGTGTGGGTATGGGGTATCAATTTGGTGGGCCAGGTGGCCCTGCTGGTGGTGTTGGAACTTTTGGAGGTCTTGGTAACGGGTTTGGCGGATTACCAACTCTTGGTGGTGGTGGACTTGGTGGTGGTGGTGGTGTTGGTGTTGGTGGTGGTGGTGTGCTCCCTCATCCATAGAGCTTGTTTTGTGATCAGTAGGTCGCTAGCTACAATCATGGTTATGAAGTTAGCTTAGTTTGTGTGAGAGTGTATGGTTTATTTGTTTACGTTAGTACCTTTTATTTTTATTTTTTTTCAAGTTCAAATATCTTTGTCGTTTCTCATGTTATGTTTCTAGAATATTTGGAACATCTATTTATATTAATGTATTAAGTTTTTCTAACTCATTTTCGGTGGTTAGTTTGTCGCATATGTTGTTTGTTGAAGCATGTTTTAGTGGTTATCATACTCTTAATGAGAAACAATTAATGCTCGAACATACACGTTGTTATAAAACTTTGGTAATAACTAAAGATCTTAACACAAACAAATACAACATAAGACATGCATATTGATTCTAAAACCACATTTTTAAAAGGGTTGGGTTATTGCTACATTGTTATACCAATAACACTACCTTTCTATATTTTTTTAATATTGAAAAATTGAGTAAATTACAAAGGTGGTCCATATGGTTTGCTAGTATTTCGTTCTTGGTCTCTAATTTCATAAATTACCCATATAATCCTAAACTTTAGACATTTGTAACACATATAGTCATCATATAAGGGTAATTTGGTCAATTATATGAGAGGAATTTGGTGACCTAAGAACTACAGGTGTTACAAATGTTTAAAGTTTAGGACCATATGATTAATTAATAAAACCTAGAGACCAAGGGTGAAACAGTAGCAAACCACATGGACAATATATGTAATTTACCCTAAAAAATATTTATAAATACGTATGAGTAAAAGTTATGTGTGTATGATATGATTGATTTGACGTAATTATGGTGTATAAATGATGTAGATGGTGTGTAAATACTACAAATGTTGCAAGCTAATATAAAGTATTATCTTCTAATTCTGTAACCTTAAAAGTTTATGCTATTACATTAAATATTCATGTTGTAATTTGATACGAGTTGGAGAAATGAAATCCTACATAACTTTGGTGGGTGGGAGTCATTAATATAGTTATTGAAAAATAATATAAGAAATATAAGAATAGTTGGATTGAGTCATTATTCAGACTCATATATAGTAAATATATATAAAATCCAACATATTTAATAGCTTTTTCTACAAAGATGACTACATATTATTAAATAAATACTTATTGTATTAAGTCGTCTTTAAAATCTGTTACCTTAGTGGTTTCTTCTATGTTGGAAAGGCTTTTTTATATATGATTAAGAGAAAAACCTAAATCAGTCAAACGAAATAATGACACACACAAAATCAACTACATACAATCTCTATTAGTTAACAAAATGCGAACCAAAGGGCTTATAGCCTAATGGTACCCCCTTGATTTCCTGAATGGGAGGTATTGGGTTCGAATTTTACCTGGAGCAAATAAAATGCTCTAGGTTGAGCTAGGGGTTTTCCCAGTGTGGGTTTCCTCCTAGACGGTGGTGTCAATGTACTCATTTAAACTAGGGGTGTTCACGGTCCGGTTTTTACGATTTTTAGGTTAAACCATAAACCGTACCGTTAATAACCGTTTTTGAATAGTAAAAACCAAAACCGAACCGTGAAAAATAAAAACCGAACCAAACCGAACCGTTATAAACGGTTTGGTTCCGGTTTGGTTTACGGTTTTTGCATGTTAAAAATAAAAAAGTGAAGCCTACCTTTGAAAAAAAAAACCTTATGTCACTAACGTGTCCAAAATTATAACATGTATAAAAAACATTACAAAACCTGATACAAAATACAAGTAAAAAATATTTACTATTACAAAACGTGTTATAAAGTATAAAATTTGTCTAGAAAACATGGTATCAAAAAATAAACCAACAAGTCCAAAAACAACCAACTTACTTTCCAAAGTTACAAAACTTCAAGTTCTAACCAAACAACCAATAACTTATCTAAATAGTATATACCCATCAAAATACATACATACATACACACACATACATATATATATATAGTAGTGAGATGCCCACACGATGCGGCGGAAAAAAAACAATTAGGCTACTGATTTTGGCTCGTAAAAAGCTAAACCACCTAATTTTTGTCAAATCAACCCTTTTAACTTGAAAAATTATTATGATAAAATTCATAATTTAAAATGTCAACTATTATATGACGAAAGTGTGAATAAGTAATTTATTTGATTTGAGAGGGTTTTCTTTTATATATATTATTTGACAGTTTATTTTTTAAATGTATCAATGTGGGACAAACTAAAAAGTAAAAGAAACCATTTAGTTTATATTTCTTAAAGCTTTGTTTGTTGTACTTTATGTTTTAAGAGTTGTAAAACTCTTAATTTTAAGAGTTTTTGGTAAAAGACCATTGTGTCATTCCTATATGTATTATATAGTAGTATAGATACATACGGTCCGGTCCGGTTTTTGGCAAAAACCGTAAACCAAACCGTTCATTACGGTTTTGAACTTTCGAAACCGACCGACCAAATGTTTAGAAAAAAACCGACCGTGAAACCGAACCGATGACCGGTTTGGGCGGTTTCGCGGTTTCGAAACGAACCGTGAACACCCCTAATTTAAACAGTGTTAATTGGCGTTAGATGTTCAAAAAAAATTAACAAAATGCGAAAGGAAAAACACACATTTACATATATTTAATTGTAGAAAATTTGAGTTTGGTTGACAAAGAATTAAAAACACATACATTTTGACTTCATATCTGACTAGAATGATTGAGTGAGCCGTATGTGACTTCGTTTGGGATACATAGATTGTGTGAGCCATCAATTTAAATTTTCAAAATAGATGAAAGAATCATAACTTCTTGAGAGCATCTAATGATAGAATTTACCGAATACTTGAATCGAATACTAGAAGAGATTGAAGAATCGTGACCGAGTAATTGAATGAACCTATTTTAATTTTTAATTGAAACAGTGGGAAAGGACCTATGGCTATGGAGCTGTCAATTCACGTAAAGCATGGATTGTAGTTTGATTTTGTCTGGGCCATATATCTGGTTCTTTCATTATTCAAGCCTTCAAGGGTCCAATGATTTTTACATGGGTTATCACCAAGCCCAAGTCTCAAGTTAAAACAAATTGAAAGAAAAAAAAAAAACAAGCATTTTAAAAAAGAGTAAATTGCGTTTTTGGCCCCTCTGTTTTAAGTGTTTTAACTATTTCGGCTCAAAATAGAATTTTTAATCAATTCAGCCCCTGTGGTTTAGACAACTATCGGTTTTTGCCCAAAATCTAACTATGGTTGGGGGCCAAAAACGTGAGTTATCTAAACCATATGGGCTGAATTGATAAAAGATTCTATTTTATGCCGAAATAGTTAAAACACTTAAATCACAGGAGACAAAACCGTAATTTACTGTTTAAAAAAGCTTTGATTCTCAATATTTTGAAAACCCTAAACCATTGTCTTGATTTATAAGCCCAACTAGTAACTTCACCTGCCGCGTGTTACGGCGTTGAAATGTATACTAATTTGGATTTATAGTTTCGAATGAAAACATTTTATGTTTGCTCCAAGTTTCCCATTAAATTTACATTGAAACATAATGCAACTTAAGTTTAAACGTAAGTTCTAACATAAAGGTTTTAAAAGTCAGAGAGTCAAAGGATTTATTTGTAAATCGCTAAATATAAAGAGAAAAATATGGGTTTTTAGCTTGGTGTTTACGACTTTTCTATGAGAGGTTTTGATTTTGAATCTGTGTTGAGGCATATTTATTGACACAAAGTTAGAGAGTTTACTCAATTATAAGATTTTTTTTCGCTGGGTTGGGCAGGGCATATGCCCCATATTTTAAATCCAAGAGGACGATTGAAATCGTAACTTTGGTGTCAAGTCATTCACTAAAAAGGATGACAAAAGATATATAATAATAGAAGTGAAAAAAAAAAACTAAAAAATGACTCCCAACGATTTGAACATGAGACAATTACTTAAATTACCTATGAAATATAACCAAATAAAATTGTAATTCAGTTATTATTTAATAATTTTACTTTGCAAAAGAATTCACGATTAAATTCGTATGATTTAGTGAAAAAACAAAAGGACATACTCTAAGAGCAATATGGGGTTAAACGCAGGGATAGATTTGAACCAAGGATGCTGGGTTTTAAACATCCGGCCTTTACCAACCCAACTAAACTTTCCATTGGGTAGTTTTCCCACTCAAAGTTATATGTATGAATGATCTGAAAGTAAAGTAGTCTGTTAAGGTTTACAGAATAGCCGGTTCTGCCACTTTTTTTTTAACAGCTAAACGAGTCCTCGGACCTAACAACCCAAGCGCTGCGGCCACCGACCGCTACCAACCTCCGTAAACACTTAAAGCCGGGCATTGGCCAGTGCCGAATCGAGGAACCGCCACACCATGTAGGAGGAAATTCACACTGAAAAAACCCCTCATTACTAGTGGTCTAGAAGTATCACGAGGCTATAAGCCCAATGATGGTTCTGCCACTTGATCTTTCTTGTTTTGTTTTTTTTTCTTTATCTTTTTTTGATAAACATTTCTCCTTGTTTTACTTTTTAATTTTTATATTTCACTTTAAGTTTTTTTTATATCTAACTTTTTAACCGCTTTCATATATCTATCTAATGGCTTATTTTCATAACAGTGTTATTACCGTTGTTTGTTTTTGTTATTTTTCTATACATTTCTCAGCCGGGTGCCCATGTCACAAAATTCTACAGCAACACATTCCACTATTTTATTTCAAGTACAAAAATAATACAGGTATAATTTCAGTATTCTAGGATTATTTTTTGTAAAAATAATAAATATATTAAAAATTCAGAATAAAGTATAAATATTTTCATGATACCGGATTTCAAAGGCTGCACCTTCAACCTGCTGCCCTTTAGGCATGTCGATATCCAGAATTCCACAAGAATGAACACGGGCGGATGCGTTTTGAAGATTTAATATGATTTTTTTTTCTAAAAGGTTTAAAAGGTAAAGTGAACCATTAATATTTTTTAATGGCAAATTTTTAATGTAATTTTCACAACAATTTGCCAACTTAAATGGATTAATCCAAAAAATTTCTATGATCATATATGAATTTTTCGCATGTTCTTTTGCCGCTTTGCTCTCTGTGATATACCACCAAGCAAAATGGTAGTTATTGGTGTTAAATTCGTTGGTTAAGTTAATTCCGGTCATATAAAATTAGTAAATTCCATTTATGTTTCGGGATGTTGCCCCAAAACCCACAAAACCAAGAGTATTAGAATTTTTCCTGTCACACCCCGAGCCAGCGAGAACGGATCGACTTTCCCGTCGGGCGGAAGGTTCCCGGGGCGTGATATCGTTGTGATAATCGAAGTGATCAGATTGTTTACATAGCACATGAGATATAAAACAAGAAATGCTAAAATGACATCAATACAGAATTACAAAGTTAAATTACATCACAATGTTCATGATTTAACTAAGTAATTCTACCAAAAGAATCACTGTGGCTTCTATCTTGTAACTGTACAAGATATATAAAATATGATTCAATGTTTTGTCATATCAAAAGTATGCAACACAAATGAAGCTAGGTCTTCTAAAAGTCCATTAGCTTAGTCTTTGCATATGAGTGACTACACCTGTTCGTCACCTGAGAAAACATGCATTTAAACAAAGTCAACACTAGGTTGGTGAGTTCATAAGTATATTAATGGAAAACCTTGATTCATTCACATGCACAATCACAATGTAATTCTTGTTACTTGTATGTTACTTGATTCACCCGTTCACCCAATGGCCTCTCGATACTTATATTTACAAGTAATATCTCGTCCTAGTAGTTATGCTTATATATAGGGCATATGTAGGGGAACCAAGCCCTAGCCAACATCCCACCACATAACTACTAGAACTCCACACTATTTGCAATACAACTATAGATATACATTCCCAATTCACCTGTTCATCTCATATGTTAATCACCTGTCAAATCATGTGTGGAATAATATAATAATAAGAGTTTAATTATCAAACCGAAGTATTGATAACCCTTTTATGTATTAAGGATATTAGATTTATCAAATCTGATCCTTGTATCATTCCATTGCTTGTGGGGTTAACTGTTATTCACTTTTATATATTAAGAGTGTTAGTTAACCGTTTGTTATTTGTTCTCAACTTGAAGCGCATAGAGCCTAAATGGGAGTCCATTGTTATCCTCACATAATCAGATCACAATGCACCCCAATTTACCTCTACCACCTTGTATTCCCATAGACCTCAACGAAAGCTATTACCAGTAGTGGAACATGAGAGAAGATCAATTTCTTAACCTACTAGTCAATAGGATTCCGCTGGATTAATTACAATATTCCTGCTGATTAATATCACCATGTGACGCTTTCCCAGAACCTGACTTGAAGTCGCCCTGTTACCGGTCATACGTTACCGGCCAATTGAAATTACGAATAACATACCGACCTACTCGCCGGAGGTTTGTCAAACCTATGGTACCACTATGCTATCGTCGGTTTAGTCACGTCAAACTAACTGGTTAGCGACTATAAAGGGGCTTGTCACATCCCGATCCGGTGGGCTGGATCGACTTTCCCGCCGGGCGGAAGGTTCCCGAGGCGTGATATCGTGAGTGATAATCGAATGATCAGATTGTTTACATAGCACATGATAAATAAATGAGAAATGCTAACACATCAATGATATAGAATTACAAGATTAAATTACAATGTATCGTTCATAATTTAACCAAGTAAGTCTATCAAAAGAATCAATGAAACTATATCTTGTATCTGTACAAGATATACAAAAGATGATTCATTGTTTTTGTCATCAAAAGCATGCAACATATATTGAAGCTAGGTCTTCTAAAAGTCCACTAGTTTAGTCCATGCATATAAGTAGCTACACCTGTTCATCACCTGAGAAAACATGCATTTAAACAAAGTCAACACTAGGTTGGTGAGTTCATAAGTATGTTAATTGAAAACCTTGATTCATTCACATGCACAATCACAATGTTAATCATGTTACTTGTATGTTATTTGTTTCACCTGTTCCCCCAATGGCTTCTCAATAGTTATATTCACAAGTAATATATCATCCTAGTAGTGATGCTTATATATAGGGCATATGTAAGGGAACTAAGCCCTAGCCAACATCCCACCACATCACTACTAGAACTCCACACTACTTTCAATACAACTATTGATTTCCATTCCCATTCCACATGTTCATCTCATTATTGATCACCTGTGATATCATATATATAATAATATAATGATGGAATTGTAGTTATCAAACCGAAGTATTGATAACCATTATATGTAGTAAGGATATTAGATTTACTTAATCTGTTCCTTGTATTATTCTATTGCTTGCGGGGTTAACTGTAGATTCACTTTTAAATATTAAAAGTGTTAGTTAACTATTTGTCATTTGTTCTCAATGCGAAGTGCATAGAGCCTAAAAGGAATCCATTGCAATCCTCACGTAATCAGATTTCAATGCATCCGATTTACCTCTACCACTTTGTGATCCCATTGCCTTCATCGAAACTGTTACTAATAATATGACATGAGAGAAAATAAATTCCTCAGTCTACTAGTCCACAGGTAACGATGGATGATGTACATCGATGTTAGTGTTTGTTCTCATTGTGGGATGTTCTCATGTGATTAACAAAGTCGAATAAGAACTTGTCTTATTACGTTATGTTAATCATTGTGTGAATGATGTTGTTATCATGAAGTTACGTTATCATGATTATCATTCCATATAATCCATATGTTCACCGTGTAATCCTTAAGCCGTAGTAAGAACTAGTCTTACTACCCTTAAGTGACGTAGGTGGTGGATACTCAGTGCTCCATGTTATCACATAACATGTTTTAAGGTGTAAACTAAGCGTTATAAGTACTTGACTTATCACACTTAGTTAATTTTAATGTTGAATGATATTAAGAAGATGTATTATCTTCTAATCATTCATGTGTTTTGTAATGTCATCATGTTTCTTTGTAAATGTTCACAACGTTTGTTTGTGTATGAATTTTCTCAATGTTTACTCATGTAAGAATAACTAAGTGTTATAAGATAAAATATTACAACTATGTTATTCTAATGTGTTGATGAATTATGAAATTATATTATCATATTCATCTGATTGTCCCTGTCATGTCATGATCATACAAGCATGCATACAATGATAAGCGATAATAAACAATTTAATATTATCTAAATCAAAGTATAAGCAATATGTTAAGCAAAACGTTTAAATAAATAAAAGTAAGCATGTTTCTCAGCCCCATGAGTTTAAAATCAGTTAAGATTAAAGAAAAGGGGCATATGAACTCACCTTGTAGTAGTTGTGGTTGACTTAGTCTAAACAAGAATGCACGCGCTCTTTGTTGTACTTGTAGTAGTTTTCACGATCCTGTATTGATTTCACGTTGTTTGTAACTTGTAAGTATAAGTTTGTAGAGATTCGTGTGTGTGTGTGTAGGTGTTAGCCACAAGTTTGGCTAATACTCATAAGTCTCGGTCGTGATTCGGCCCTTGCTTGTTTTTCATTGATTTCCTAACATTTAATTTCATTAAGTTGATTTTGACATGTGATTATAATTTATAAGTTATGACTTGAAATTCATTACCTTTGTTTGCATTTAACTCATTTGTGAGAATCCAAAATCTAGTCATAATGTTTCAATCCTTGCATTGATAAGGCCTTTGCAAATTATTCCAAGTCATAGATATGGCTTGATTTATAGTTTAAGGTTTGTCTTAACATCTTGTTCAAACTTGAATTATATCATCACCCAATATTTATAGTCTTATTATGTTAGGTTATATCACTACAATGTGGGCCGAAAGCCAATTGGGCCAAAGCAGAGTCCATGGGCCGAATCTGTTTCTTTTGGGACAGTTAGGGGACTAGATTTGGGCCAGATTCTTGGATCAAGTAGAGTGTTGGGCCACTTTGGGTTAGGCCAAGTGGTGTTGGGTTGAATTACTTTGTCTATCACATAAGGATGTTGGGCCTGGGTGTACAACATATGGGCCAAACCAGTGGGCCGTAGCAGTGGAATGGGCTGTATAATTGGGTCAAGCAGTCACATGAATCCCTGTTAGACAATGATGGACTTGAACAATGTAGACTGAGTGGACTGTGTTTGGGCCGCAACCACAGGCCTTGGGCCGCTATCTAAGCTGAACAGTGGGCCGCTTGTGAATGGTCGAATGACCTCACCTTGGCTGAATGGTTGTGGTCTGGCGAATGGTGGTCGAATAGGGGGCTAGAGCGAATGGGTTTCCTGTCTTGGCCAATTGAAGAGTGGCTGCCGATTGTGCATGGCTGAATGAAGGTAGTCCACGAATGGCCTAGTCGAATGAGAGGGGGAAAATGTCTGACCGAATGAAGGGGTTGGCCAGCGAAGGAGGACCTTCGGCCATGGGCCTTTCGGCCCGAGGCCATTCCGCCAGCTGGGTCTTCACTTTGGCCGCAACTAGGCTAATCTAGAGCCACCCCCATCATGGTGGTTTCGACAATAGTGTAGGTCAGAAAAGGTTCTCGAGGTTGTAGGATTCGAAGGGAAGGGTTTAGAACCGGGTGAAAGTAGTGGGTTAAGGTTCGAACATGGATTTCACGAAAACCCTAAAAATCGCCCTATTTGAGCTCAGATTACCTTTGATTCAGTGGGTATCTTTCTAGATTGGTTGTACTTTTATGTAGTAGAGTTCAAGAGCTTCGATTTGGTCCAAAGATGGAAGGATTTGGTTGAGTATTGAGGGAGATACAAGGGTTTGAAGCTTCAAAATGGTGGTGAGAGGCTCAAAACGGGATTAGGGTTTTGAGTGGGGAAGAAGAGGAGTAGAAATGAATAAATTGAGCTCATTCAAGGTATTTATACCTCGAGTGAGTTCGGGTTCATTTTCGTTTCGTCAGATCGCGTCACCATCGCACGTATTCGTTCGAATCGTCACCCGCATGAACACGACAATGGTTTGGCTTTCCGACTTTTGTTTTCTACTTTCCAGTCATTATTTCAGAACGCTAAACTCACATATATGTTTGTGTGAATCGTCACCCATGCAAACACACTGTCAGTTCGTTATTCTGAAATAACACTGCAATTGTGTTTGAATTGTGTTTCCTCACTGACAGACTCAACTAAACGTCCTGTTTTCTCATTGTTTTCGTACTAATTTGTCGGCCATCTGATTCCTGTTATCTATGGATATCAGATCGCAACCGACTTGTTCTTGTTATTTACTTGAACACTGTTGTTTCTCTTGATTTGTTGTATTAACTGTACTTAGGTTTTCACCTAAATACTTACAACTATTGTTTATAATGTGTGTTGTACTTACAGTATTTAAGTTTACAAATAAATACGTACAACTGTTTCTTGTATTTTGCATTCTGTTAATACAAGTACTGTTTACACACATGGATTTACACATAGTTACTGTTAAAAGTACACATACCGTACGGACTTGTCGGCCAGTCAGGTACTAGTTGTCACAGGGCTTACATGATCAATTGCATAATGGCACATGATTGAAATGATATAATACAACAGTTCAATAGTAATTAATTGTAATGTGTTCATCAATGTAATGGTTCTCAATGTTATATGTTCTCATTGTTATTAACAACTTGAATAAGAACTTGTCTTATTACATTATGTTAATTATTGTATGGATGATGTTGTTATCATGAAATTATATTATCATGATTATCATTCCTTGTTATTCCATATAATCACCATGTTGTCACTAAGCTGTGATAAGAACTAGTCTTATTACACTTAGTCGACTCATGTGGTAGATGATTCTTGTTCCATGTTATCCTGTAATATGTGTTGAGTTATAAAGCTAAATGTTATAAGAACTTGTCCTATTACGCTTACTTAACTCTTGTATTTAATGTTATTTAAAGATATACATTATCTTTCTAACATTCTTATGTTTGCCTGTGATTATCCCAATGTTTGTTCATGTAAGAATAACTAAGTGTTGTAAGATATAATTTTACAACTATGTTATTCTATTGTGTTGATGAGTTATGAAATTATATTATCATATTCATCTTAATTGTTCCTGTCATCTTATGATCATACAAGCATGCATACAATGATAAGCGATAATAAGCAGTTTAATATTATCTAAATCAGAGTATAGCAATATATTAAGCAAAACTTTTAAATAAATAAAAGTAAGCATGTTTCTCAGCCTCGAGAGTTTAAAATCAGTTAAGATTAAAGAAAAGGGGCATATGAACTCACCTTGTTGTGGTAATGGTTGACTTAGCTTAAACAAGAAATGCGCGCGCTCTTGATTATGTTTGAGGTTGCTTTCACGATCCTGTATTGATTTCACGTTGTATGTAATCTATAAGTATATGTTGTGGTGACTTATGTGTGTGCTTATGTTAGCCCTAAATTGGCTAACATATGTGAGTCGCGGTCATCATTCGGCCCTGAGTTATTCTTAGAGTTTCACAACCTTGTTAAAACCCGTTCACTCTTTATGATTGTAAAATTTTGTCAACCAACCTAAGTGTTATCTTAGGTTTAGAGCTTAATATTTCATGTTTTGTTCTTGTTAGACCCAAAATAATTTATTACATGATTAATTGATAACCATGCAATTATCATGATAACTTAATGTTTTAAGTTTATAATATCAATCAACTAGTATTCATCATCTTTGTAATAACCTTGATTAATTACCCCATGTTATTTGTATTAGAACCAATTACTTCAAGCGTGTATCCCAATTTAATTCATGTGATCCGAAAATCCATTGGGCCGAATATAAGTGGGCTTTGGGCCGGTTGTGTGATGTGGGCCAAATTAACATGGGCCAATTATTTGGTTCTGGCGCGAATGGTTATAGGTGATCCATTAGGTAGTCACGATAGGTGGGCCTAATTACAACATATGGGCTTGTTCTAGGAGTAGGCCGACTAAGTTGGATCAATTATTTCACGATGGTGCAGGCTTCACTCAGCGAACCTCAGCTAGGGTTCGGCCAAATCCTTAGAAGCCAACAAGGTTCGTCAGATGAGGGTTCCCAAGCCATGCATGGGTTCGGTGCTGGTGTACAGGTTCGGCCGAAGGTGATTATGGTGGTGAGGTTCGTGGACATGCAGATTTGCCACCCTTGGGACCGTCCATCAGTAGGTTCGGCCAGGTGGGTTCCAGAAGGTTCGTTCCCACTGAAGGTTCGCCAAGGGGGTTGGGTTTGTTCCTGCATATGGTTCGTAGATGTTGGAAGGTTCGTGGTACGTGTTGTTCACAGGTTCGGGGATAGGTTCGCCTGATGTAACAGCCCATAAGTTCGTTGCTTTCATCCTTGTTGATCGTAGGTTCGGCTGATCTATATGATGAGGTTCGTTTTGCATGGGAAGGTTCGGCTATGAGGTGTGTCAGCTCGGAGGTTCGTGGATTAGGGGACAAGGTTCGGCTCACATGAGTTAGCTGAGTAAGGTTCGGCCGGCTGGGCTTCCACCTCAACAGGTTCAGTGATTGGTTCGGCAAATTCTCAATTGAGCGAACCTGTTTTTCACCCTCATCACGCAACCGAGCTGTTGTAGATCTGCTTTTCCATGGTAATATTGAGTGTAAGTGGTTCACTCGTGGTCGTGTGGTTCGAAAGGGAAGAAGGTTAACCGGTTGGATGTGTATGTGAACGAACAAGGGTAGAAACCCTACTTTTTCAAACTATCTAAGCTCATTACCTCTCGTTTAAGTGAGTGAATCCACAGATCCGTTGTACTTCTATGTAGGGAATGTTTGTAGCTTCAATTTGGCACCAAGATCTTGAAAAATGGGGGAGTTTTGAGTGGTTTAAGCTAGAGAGAAGTTAGTGAGAGAGAGAATGGCCGGAAATTGAATGTAGAGAGAGAGAGTGGGAGGTGGTGAAATGAGGAAAATAGCCTCATTTGGTGTTTATATACCCTCGGGGTATTCGGATTCGTTTCGGTTGCTCGGTTCGTATTCTTGTTGCGTTTCCGAAACGTAACGCGTAATTTACGTGTTTTAAAGTAAAAAGAGTTATTTTAATTATTTTTGATGAGTTTCAAAATTGTAAAATATTAAATATTTTATTTTCTTAAATTATTTGTCGTTCGCGTCATATTTCGTTTTCGTTTCGTCAGAACGCGTCACCATCGCGCGTATTCGTTCGAATCGTCACCCGAACGAACACGACAATGGTTTTGCTTTCCGACCTTTGCTTTCTACTTTTCAGTCATTATTTCAGAACGTTAAACTCACAGATATGTTTGTGTGAATCGTCACCCACACAAACACACTGTCAGTTTGCTATTCTGAAACTACACTGTAATTAAGCTGTGAATTGTATTTCCTCGCTGTCGGACTCAACTAAACATCCTGTTTTCACATTGTTTTCACACTGATTTGTCGGCCATCTGATTCCTGTCATCTATGGATATCAGATCGCAACCGACTTGTTCTTGTTATATACTTCAACACTGTTGTTTCTCTTGATTAGTTGTGTTAACTGTACTCAGGTTTTCACCTAATTACTAACAACTATGGTCTATAATGAGTGTTGCACTTACGGTATTTAATTTTACACATAAATACGTACAACTGTTTCTTGTATTTTGAATTATGTTAATACAAGTGTTGTTCACAAACATGTATTTACACATAGTAACTGTTGAAAGTACAGCTACCGTACGGACTTGCCGGCCGGTCAGGTACTAGTTGTCACAGTCTCCCCTTGTTAAAGAAATTTCGTCCCGAAATTTAAGCATCAATGTCGGCTCTAATTCTCGAACAGATGGGGATACTTTGTCTTCATGTTGTCCTCGCGCTCCCAGGTAAATTCTGGTCCACGCTTTGAGTTCCATCGAACCTTTACAATAGAGATACGGCTTCGTTTCAGTCTCTTGACTTCACGTTCCATAATCTCTACAGGTTTTTCAACAAAATGTAGTTGCTCATCAACTTGTATCTCTTCCAATGGTATGATTAATGATTCATCAGCGAGACATCTCTTGAGATTTGATACATGAAACACATCGTGTACTCCGCTGAGCTCATCAGGGAGTTTGAGTCTGTATGCCACAGGACCTAGGCGTTGAGTAATCTCAAACGGTCCGACATACCTTGGTGCCAACTTTCCTTTAGCCCCAAAATGAACTACGCCTTTCCATGGGGACACTTTCAACATGACTCGGTCACCCACATCGAATTCCAAAGGTTTGCGTCGTTTGTCTGCGTAACTCTTTTGGCGGCTACGTGTTGCTTGTAGTCTCTTTTATATCTAGGCTATCTTATCAGTAGTTTTCTGAATAAGTTCAGGCCCAGTTATTCTGTTATCTCCCACTTCGGTCCAACAAATTGGAGACCGACAGTTTCTACCATATAGTGCTTCAAACTGAGCACATCCAATGCTGCTGTGGTAGCTATTGTTGTAGGAGAACTCAATGAGTGGTAAGTGTGTATCCCAACTTCCACCGAAGTCTAGGATGCATGTCCTCAACATATCCTCTAGGGTTTGAATGGTTCGCTCGCTTTGTCCATCCGTTTGTGGATGATAAGCGGTGCTCTAGTTAACACTTGTCCCTAAGGATTGTAGCAATGATTGCCAGAACTGCGAAGTAAATCGACTGTCCCGGTCTGAAATAATAGACAATGGCGCCCCGTGCCTCACTACTATTTCATCAACATATAGTCTTGCTAGTTTCTCCATCTTGTAAGTTTCTCTGATCGGAAAGAAGTGTGCGGACTTGGTCAATCGATCAATGATGACCCAAATCGAATCATATCCGCTGGAAGTGCTGGGTAGCTTGGTAATGAAATCCATAGCTATCTGTTCCCACTTCCATTGTGGTATCTCCGGTTGTTCCAGCAAACCCGAAGGCTTCTGGTGTTCGGCTTTTACTTTGGCACACGTGATGCATTTGCCAACATAAGTGGCAACATATTTCTTCATACCTGGCCACCAATAAAACGACCTAAGATCTTGGTATATCTTATCGGCACCCGGATGAACAGAATAACGTGTCTTGTGTGCCTCGTCAAGTATGAATGTTCGAAGTTCATCTACTGCTGGAATCCAAACGCGCTCCAGATAATAGATAACTCCATCTTGTCTTGTTTCAAATTGTTTTTCGGCTCCACAATCGAGCTCGCGTTTCAAACTGTCTCTAGCCACTGCTTCTTGTTGTGCTCGTATGATTTGATCTTTCAGACTTGTTTGCACGGTCATTCCCATTGCTCGAACGCGCAATGGTTTGACTCTTTCCTTTCGACTCAAAACATCTGCAACAAGATTTGCTTTGCCCGGATGGTATTTGATCACACAATCGTAATCGTTCAGGAGCTCAACCCAACATCTATGTCTCATGTTAAGCTCCTTCTGATCAAATATGTGTTGTAAACTCTTATGATCTGTGAAGATAGTGCACTTTGTACCATACAGGTAGTGTCTCCAAATCTTTAAGGCAAATACAACAGCTCCCAGTTCCAGATCGTGTGTTGTGTAGTTCTTCCCATGTATCTTCAACGGTCTTGAGGCGTAAGCGATGACTTTGTCTCGTTGCATCAAAACACATCCGAGTCCCTGATGGGAAGCATCACAATACACTACAAAGTCATCATTGCCTTCTGGGAGTGTTAAGATTGGAGCATTGCACAACATTTGTTTCAATGTCTGGAATGCCTCTTCTTGTTTCTGTGTCCACACAAAAGGTTCACTCTTCTGTGTGAGTTTGGTGAGAGGCAAAGCTATCTTAGAGAAATTCGAGATGAATCTCCTGTAATAACCTGCCAATCCCAAGAATGATCTGATCTCTATCGGGGTTGTAGGCACATCCCAGTTCTTGATTGCTTCAATCTTGGCAGGATTCACGTGAATACCATCACTGTTGATCACGTGACCAAAGAATTGAACTTCTCTTAACCAAAATTCACACTTGGAGAATTTAGCATAGAGTCGTTCTTCTTTCAGGAGTTCCAAGACTGTTCTGAGATGTTGTTCATGTTCCTTCTCGTTCTTTGAATAAATCAGTACATCATCGATGAAGACGATAACGAACTGATCTAAGTACGGCTTACACACCCGGTTCATTAAATACATGAACACTTCCGGTGCGTTCGTTAGTCCGAATGGCATCACCATGAATTCATAGTGACCGTATCGGGTACGAAATGTCGTCTTTGGTATGTCCTCCTCTTGAATCCGGAGCTGATGATAACCTGATCTCAGGTCTATCTTGGAAAAGTACTGTGCTCCCTGTAACTGATCAAACAAATCATCAATCCTCGGTAACGGGTACCGATTCTTGATGGTGAGTTTGTTGAGCTCTCTGTAATCAATGCACATCCTGAAAGATCCATCCTTCTTCTTAACAAAAAGAACCGGAGCTCCCCAAGGGGAAAAGCTCGGTCGGTTAAATCCCTTGTCAAGTAGCTCTTGTAATTGGTTGGACAACTCCTGCATTTCTGATGGTGCAAGTTTGTAAGGAGACTTAGCTACAGGAGTCGCTCCCGGAATTAAATCAATTTGGAACTGCACCGATCTCTCGGCTGGCAACCCCGGTAAATCATCCGGAAACACTTCCGCATAGTCTTTCACAACCGGTACGTCTTGAACCTTGATTGCTTTCTTGTCTTTCTCGATCACGTGAGCTAGGAATGCAACGCATTGTTTTCGGAGGTACTTGCGAGCCTTCAAGCACGATATTATCTTGACACTGCGTTTCGCTTGGTCTCCACGAATCTCCAAAATCTCATTGTTCTCCACTGGAATGCGTAGTAGCTTATCGGAACAAATGAAGTCAAATCGGTTAAGAGATAGCCAATCCATTCTGATGATGATGTCGAAACTGCCCAGCTCCATCGGTATCAAGTCGATGGAAAACGTGTGATCGCCAAGTGTTAGAGGGCAGTTCCTAAATATAGTGTCTACTGTGATATGTTTGCCGTTTGCTATCTCAATAGTGTAAAGGGAGTCTAACAATTCCTCAATATAATTAAGATGGCATGCAAAATCGGATGAGATAAAACTCTGATCCGCACCAGTGTCAAATAATATGGATGCATAGAAGTCAGATAAGAGAAATATACCCGTGATCACATTCGGGTCCTGTCGTGCCACAGCGGCTCCGATCTGAAAGGTGTCACACCCCGACCGACGGCGGAATACGTCGGGGCGCGAGTTGATTGTTCATTAGCTCATGGTGCTATTATGCGTTTCAATATTTAATGCATCATAATTAAAACAAGACAACATTTCATTCCTTAAATTCAAATAATATTACAAGAATTGAATACAAAATAATTACAATTGAATGCTAAAAACATTGTTTAAAATTTAACTAGGTCTACTAAGTCTTATCCTATGTCTTCATCATGCTTCCTTATCCTGTTACACATGTAAAATAGAGTTTGTCAACTATTTGCATAGTTGGTGAGTTCACACACAAAGTTTAAATAGAAAATATAAAAAGGATGCAAACTATAGCCTAACTAGATATGTATCATAAGCACAGTATGAATACAAGTTTGAATAAATTGAATGAATGAATAACAATTGCTTGTGTGCAAACAAGTATCCTTACAACATGTTAATTCAAGTATGGCCATACTAAAAATTAACAGTTATAATTCAACCATTTTGCTAGGTGTACTTTTCACCTTTTTCACACAAGGGCAAAAGCCTTTGCAAAGATAGTATCTAACCATCTTAGGCTACTAAGTACTAGATTGCTTGACTGGCAACACACATAGAATCACACATAGAATCAACACATTGTATAAGCCTAGCCTCTAACACATAAAGCTAACTAGTCTAAGGCTTGCATCATAGGTTGAATGAATAATATATTGAATAAAGTTTGAATAAGACATGTGTAACATCCCAAAAACAAAATGTAAAAGGGAGTGTGAAGAAAAACTCACTTGTTAGGATGCTAGGCTAGTTCCAAATCCTCGATTTAAACAATGAGGAAGTAAGGCTATCTACTCACCTATAATTTGAGTAATTCAAGTCTTAGCAATCCTATAGTTCAAGTTCAAGGATCCTGAAACTATGGCATCCTAATGGAAGTCCTAGTTTGAATGAATCTATGTCTTGAATGAATACTTAGAATAACTAAACTTATAATATTGATTAAATAAAATAGAATAACCAATATATTCCTTTTATTTATCAATTTTAATTGTATGAATAAACTAGACTTAATTGATGAAGAATATATAATAATATTCTTATAATAAATAAAAATAGAATATTAAATATTAAATATTCCTTTTTATTTATTTTTGGAATTGAATTTCTAAGTGGGTTACTTGAATTAATTTCCATCCATTCAATTATTTATTTGTATTTAAAAGTTCGGTTAATAGAATTATAAGTTTATAAAATTTTGTTTGGCCTTTAAAGGTTTATAAATTTAAAATAATCATTTTGAATTATCATGATTTCAAAACAATTATTTAAAATTTAAACGTTTATCATAGAAATATGTTTTAGGTAACACATTTTAAAGTGATAATTAAAATGTATAAATGAGTTTTAACATAATGTCGTTAAAACTTAGTTTGACTTTTTTTTTTTAAAAAAAAGAAACCTTTTATTAACTTCAATTAATTAACTTTTAAATTAAATTAAATTAATTAACTTAACTAAAGAAGTAAATTGAATTCTATTTTTTTGAAATACATTGTTAAGATCGTACAGAAGTAAAAATATTATTTTTGAAATATTATTGTTATGAACTTTGATTTTAAAATCTTTTATTTTAGTTTTAAAACTATTTAAACCTTCTCATTTTTAATCAATTACCTTTAAATAAAAAATATAAATTTGAAAATATTTGGATTTTTTTAACAGAATGTTTGAAAATTTAATTCCTTAAATTTTTGAATTTAATACAACAATATAGTTCTTTTAAATGAATTATAAAATTAATTTTCATTATAAACTATTAAAAATTTGTTATTATGATATTGGAATTTCTACAGAATTTATAAAAATAACTTTTGGGATTTTTAACATAATTTTATGAACAAGAAATGAGTTAGAATGGATGGAACAAAAAAAATTCGGATATGGGCCGGCAAAAGGATTGGAACCCGAGACCTATTCCCCCTCAGCCGGCGGGCTTTACTGCTGGGCTGGGGGTGAAACCTTGAAGGGTTTTGTTTCTAATTAGTCATATACAGTCTCTAAATTCGAACACTGAACCACATGAACCCTAGTTTACTTTTGCTTCGAATTCGTTTGATTCGTGGATTGTGAGTGATTGAAAGCTTAGGGCTTTTAATCCTCACTTGATTTCGAGTAGAATGATATAAGACTCACCTGGTTTAGGAGTCGATGGAGTTCGAGTACCTTGAAGAGCTTCGGCCGTTCCTCGGTTTAAATCGTGTTCCAGACGAGTTGTTGATGTTAGGGGTGTTCTTCGGGTATTTTGTTCGGGTTTCGGGTTAAATTATTCGGGTTATTCGGGTATTTATGTATGAAATATAAACCAAATACCAACCCTAATAACATTCGGTTTATTCGGTGTTCGGGTATCGGGTTTAATCGGGTTATGTTATTCGGGTTTCGGGTTTAAATTTGTGTTTTGGTTTCCGACATAGTATGCAACTCAATTTTGGCCAAATTAACCAATAAATAATGCATTAGCAAAATTAAATTGATATAAATAGATAAGTATTTAATAAACCTCAAATACTAACTTTAATTTTGTCAAATCATGTTAATAAAACCAAAATCCAAAACATCAAATATCAACTAAAAATACTAATGTTCAGAATCAAAGTAGCCTAAATCATAACATTTTCAATAATATGTATGGATTGGATTGTATGCCATGTACATAGCCATATATTTATCAATTTTATATGGATTTGATTTTTAAAATTAGATACATATAAAAAACTAAAAAAATAGAAATTAAGCTTTTAAAATTAGTCGGGTTATTCGGGTAACCCGAATTCTATATAATTTGATTCATATACCGATTCGATTTTATATTTTCGGGTTCGGGTTTAGAGCTAGTTCGGGTTGACTAATTCGGGTGTACTCTTATTCGGGTTCGGGTGTATATGAATCAGGTTTGTTTTTCGGGTATGAATAAAAATGACACCCCTAGTTGATGTGTTTTTTTTGTTCACAGACATGTTCGGAATTTATAAATGAATGAAACAATGAGTTTTAATTTGAGTTTTATGGTGCTTTGGTTTGAATTTGTATTCCAGCCGAATTGTGTTATCTTTGGAAACGATTAAAGCATGTAACCAAGTCAATCTCATAAATTGTGATTTCCATCTGTTAATACATGCGTATCCTTACCTTTTTTTGATCACGGATGAGCTGTTATAAGTTGTAAACGAACGGATTCGTGAACCGGGTTGCGCATGGTGCCATGGGTCGGGTTTATAGGTTTGTTGGGTGAACAAGAAAGGAAACTCTCGAATTTAACATCTTTGATCTTTTATGTTTTTGTTTAATAATAAAAGTTTCACTGTTTGGTAAAACCAGTCCTTTCAAGTTATAAAATCATTTATGAAAATTCATTCATGTATTTTATAACTTAAATGTATTTTTATAAGCTTTATGGATTTAATATATATATATATATATATATATTTCACCTTATTCATATTTAAATGTATTTTATCCTCAAAATTATATAAAACCTTTTCTATAAAACCTTTTGTATACTTTTTAGTAACTTAGGCTTTATTAATTAAATAATTTGTATATATATTTTATAACTTTAACAATAGGTTATCTAGTAATAAAATGTTTATTATCTTATTATAACTTATTATAACTTCTTAAAGTTTAAAAGAATTTTAACTTTTATAAAATGTATAAAAAGCTCATATTATGTCTCGTGTTGTTATTATTAGTATAACTTTATTAATGAACTAGACATGTATATCTAATTATATAATTTTTTTGAATAAAGGTGTTTCAAAGAACATTCGAGACTTTTATTTATTTCTAATTGAACTCGATTACGATATTTGAATTCGTAACGGAAAACCCTGGGGATTACAAAAGGCTCGTCCTTTTGGTGCTTGAGCCCTTGGTTGAGCTTTCTTGGGACAGTCCCTAGAGAAGTGTCCAGCCTCACCACAAGTGAAGCAGGACCTGGTATTAGCAGAAGCAGTAGTGGCTGCGTTGTTGTTCCTGTACTGAGCCCTCGGGCTCCTGCATTGGGATGCCAAATGACCAAACTTCCCATAATTAGTGCAGTGTCTGCACTGGATGCTTGGTAAATGATGATATTGGCATGTGTTGCACAAAGGTGTAGTGCCAGTGTATGGCCTTCTGATCTGCAGTGGTGGTGGTTGGTTGAGCATCGGTGTCTGAGTGGTCGCAACGAAGTTGTTGACCACTTTTTGTTTCTTAGCCGGCCTCTTATTCGGCTTCCTTGAAGTTCCATCTTTGGCTGAGTCAGCCTCTTTCTTGAGCGCCCCGGAGGCAACCATCACATCTGTCATTGTTGATGACAGAGTAACAACCATTTCCATGGTTGTTGGATGAGCAGCAAGAACAAAACCTTGCATACAAGCCGGTAATCCCCCGATATACCGCTCAATTCTCTTTTCCAGTGTTGGCACTATATCCGGTGCCAATGATGCTAGCTCATGAAATCTTGTGGTGTAGGCCAGATGCCCAGCACCAATCATAACAAGATTGAGTAACTCAGTCTCAACCTTCTTGATTTCGTTCCTTGGGCAAAACTCTGCCCGCAATATGGCCTTGAAGTCGTCCCAAGGCATTGACAGAGCCTCATCCCTGCCTCTAGTATGAACTTGAGCGTTCCACCAAGTTAACGCTCGCTTGTGAAATGAACCCGCAACATACTTCACCCTATACTGTTCCGGACAGTTGCTAATCTCTAGGGTTGTCTCCATCTTCTCGATCCATTGGATCAATCCGACAGCACCCTCACTGCCACTAAAGCTCGGTGGCTTGCAACCTACAAAGTTTTTGTAGGAATAGTCCTGATGATGGCGGGTGTTTCCGCTGCCTTCTCCCGAAGAGTTGACAATGTTGTTGCTGTTGTTGGTGTTGATCCTGTTCATCATGTCGGGAATCACATCCCTCAGTTGACTAGTCAGCAGAGTGGCCAGTGCTATGGTAGCAGGATCCAACTGATGTGCAGGCGGTGGCAGAGGAGGAGGTGGTTGTGTAGGAGAGTCAGCAGGTGAAGGTGTAGATGAGTGTGGTGCCAAGTCTTGTGGTGGTGGTGGCAGTATAGCAGGTGGTGGTCTTCTCGGCGGCATTCTGATCATAACCGAAAGAAAATCGGTTAGTGCAGTGATCAGATGCAGAAGACACATGCAAATAGAGTCTTATGTCATATGATCTCTACATGAGGGTCCCTAGTTATAGTCTAGGCCAAACCGTTTAAGTAATATGAACTATATTTCTCTATAACCATGGCTCTGATACCAATCTGTCACACCCCGAGCTGGCGAGAACGGATCGACTTTCCCGTCGGGCGGAAGGTTCCCGGGGCGTGATATCGTTGTGATAATCGAAGTGATCAGATTGTTTACATAGCAAATGAGATATAAAACAAGAAATGCTAAAATGCAAAACCATGTTCTCCTCCTTGATCGGCAAATCACCTTCCATCTTCAACAAACGACCGAGCAAATAGGATGAAAACTGCTTCCAGATCGCGATGCCACTCACCGGTTCATAGCCTACACGTCTCGATAGAACCTCACACAAAAACACGATTACCCAAATATCCGATTGATCTACATCCCTCATGTCCTCACTTTTACAGCATCGTTCCATCAGATCCGTGATAAACCGTTTCTGCATCATACTCTGATTATTGGGTCATCTTCCAGTCGTGTGAGGTGTTTGAGCCTTCGAATTGTTGTTTTCAGGTACGTGCAAATCAACCTTTTTGTTCTGGTTGATTACAGGTTCTTATGAATTGATTTGATTAAATTGAATTATATGGTGGGCAAGCACTAATAACGAGATATGAACACATAAACAGGAGGGTAGAAAAGAAGCTGGCTCCAAATTAAGTTGTTTCCATTAATTGTTTATTTTTAGTGGGCCAACAAAAAGGATAAAAAGAAATGCTATTGAACTTCTGTTTCATCCTTGTTAAACCAACCTAAGCTGATTCTAAACCATCTGCTTGCAACTAAGGTACTCAAATTGATTCTTTTCTGATGTAAATATAATATACCATTTTGGGTTCTTTGTGTGGTTATAGCTACATAAAACTCACTAACAGCAACAAATGTGAGTATAGGAATTTAGGTACATTGATGGGTATTAAGTGGATTTAGATCAGATATTTAAATTGCTATATAAGAACATTGATTTACAATATTATGAATTATGTAGGAAGCAAATTAAAATTAAACTACCAAGTGAATAAGACAAATGGATGGGTTAAATGGAAGTTTGATATAATAAACCAAATGGTAAATTCTAGTATATTTAGCTGGCATTACTAAGTTGTATACGTATTTACTTGATTTATAAATTAAATAATATAGTTAAGTGGTATAACTATATATGCTATAATTATTTATCAAGAAATATGAACTGTAGGTAGATTTCGAAATTTAGGATGTTGGGTCAATGAAATTTTCTAGTATTAATAGTCTAAACATCTTAAATATAATTAAATAGAAATAGGAATATTTAAATAAAAGTTAAACTATGATTTGTTTTGATAGAAACCTAATTAGATAATATTCTAAAGGTTGTTGTCACCAGAACTTTATAAATCAAAAGAGTTGGAAAACAAACTCTAACATCATTACATTGAAGTAAATTATAATGAAACTGTAGGGTCTTGAAATTGCTAAGGACGACTGTTGGTTCTGCTTTTGTTTTCTGATAAGGTACGGATTTCTGGTCCTTTGATCGTAGCGTTAATTTTCATACTTTTCTTTTAGCGTACGTATTCCGACCCTTCTATTATTGTAGCATCGGTATCTCTTGTGTCTTGATTGATTTGTCGTTGCTACTCGCTCTATCTTGTTGTTGTTATATGATTTGAATTAGATTATTATTGACATTGTTATACATGCGATAGATTTAGATATTTGAACTCATTATCGCATGTTCCGGATTTTTAATTAAGTTGCTTACTGAGACTTAGTTACTTATATTGCATTGTTATTGATATATCGTTTTGTTTGACCTCAATACCCGAGCACATCCACATATGGGTTCAAAGTGGCACCCTTTACGTGCTCTATCTGTGGCGGAGCGATTAGTCCACGGCGTCTCTCACTGTTTATTGATGTGTTAAGTTGTTGCACTTATTGTTTATTTAGAGGCGTATGGATCGATCCTAGGATAATTATTGTTACTGTTATTGGTGCATGGTTAAGTATGTGTGTCCATGCTTCCATTGCACATTACTGGTACATTAGGGCTGCAGCCAATGTACATACTGATCACTGTGTTACCGAGACTTGCTCGTATGGGTATTTCCTATTGATATGACTTGATAATTTTTCTAAAGTCATATTTTCATTTTATCATTTCGATAGTGTATTGTTGCTATTGTTCTATCCGTTACTGAGCAATTTTGGCTCAGCCGTATTTCTTTTCTGTAGTTTTCTTTGTATATACGACATGTACTCAAGGGGCTACTGGGAATGTGTGAAGAGAGTGAATCAATGAATCAAAGAAGTTAGGCTATGAAGTGAAGAAATATGAAAAATTATTAGTATTTGATTTAAGACTTTTTATTATTTCCTAGTAGTGAAATAATTTAAGGATTTTGTTTATTCAAGGATTTCAATTGGATTTAGTACTTAAATATTATGTTAATTGTTCTGATTACTGTATCGAGTGACACGTCAGCTCTAAACAGGGTTGGGGTGTTACATTATCATTCCTTGTTATTCCATATAATCACCATGTTGTCACTAAGCTGTGATAAGAACTAGTCTTATTACACTTAGTCGACTCATGTGGTAGATGATTCTTGTTCCATGTTATCCTGTAATATGTGTTGAGTTATAAAGCTAAATGTTATAAGAACTTGTCCTATTACGCTTACTTAACTCTTGTATTTAATGTTATTTAAAGATATACATTATCTTTCTAACATTCTTATGTTTGCCTGTGATTATCCCAATGTTTGTTCATGTAAGAATAACTAAGTGTTGTAAGATATAATTTTACAACTATGTTATTCTATTGTGTTGATGAGTTATGAAATTATATTATCATATTCATCTTAATTGTTCCTGTCATCTTATGATCATACAAGCATGCATACAATGATAAGCGATAATAAGCAGTTTAATATTATCTAAATCAGAGTATAGCAATATATTAAGCAAAACTTTTAAATAAATAAAAGTAAGCATGTTTCTCAGCCTCGAGAGTTTAAAATCAGTTAAGATTAAAGAAAAGGGGCATATGAACTCACCTTGTTGTGGTAATGGTTGACTTAGCTTAAACAAGAAATGCGCGCGCTCTTGATTGTGTTTGAGGTTGCTTTCACGATCCTGTATTGATTTCACGTTGTATGTAATCTATAAGTATATGTTGTGGTGACTTATGTGTGTGCTTATGTTAGCCCTAAATTGGCTAACATATGTGAGTCGCGGTCATCATTCGGCCCTGAGTTATTCTTAGAGTTTCACAACCTTGTTAAAACCCGTTCACTCTTTATGATTGTAAAATTTTGTCAACCAACCTAAGTGTTATCTTAGGTTTAGAGCTTAATATTTCATGTTTTGTTCTTGTTAGACCCAAAATAATTTATTACATGATTAATTGATAACCATGCAATTATCATGATAACTTAATGTTTTAAGTTTATAATATCAATCAACTAGTATTCATCATCTTTGTAATAACCTTGATTAATTACCCCATGTTATTTGTATTAGAACCAATTACCTCAAGCGTGTATCCCAATTTAATTCATGTGATCCGAAAATCCATTGGGCCGAATATAAGTGGGCTTTGGGCCGATTGTGTGATGTGGGCCAAATTAACATGGGCCAATTATTTGGTTCTGGCCCGAATGGTTATAGGTGATCCATTAGGTAGTCACGATAGGTGGGCCTAATTACAACATATGGGCTGAAAAAAATGTGTTGTGGGCTTGTTCTACGAGTAGGCCGACTAAGTTGGATCAATTATTTCACGATGGTGCAGGCTTCACTCAGCGAACCTCAGCTAGGGTTCGGCCAAATCCTTAGAAGCCAACAAGGTTCGTCAGATGAGGGTTCGCAAGCCATGCATGGGTTCAGTGCTGGTGTACAGGTTCGGCCGAAGGTGATTATGGTGGTGAGGTTCGTGGACATGCAGATTTGCCGCCCTTGGGATCGTCCATCAGTAGGTTCGGCCAGGTGGGTTCCAGAAGGTTCGTTCCCACTGAAGGTTCGCCAAGGGGGTTGGGTTCGTTCCTACATATAGTTCGGTGGATGTTGGAAGGTTCGTGGTACGTGCTGTTCACAGGTTCGGGGATAGGTTCGCCTGATGTAACAGCCCATAAGTTCGTTGCTTTCATCCTTGTTGATCGTAGGTTCGGCTGATCTATATGATAAGGTTCCTTTTGCATGGGAAGGTTCGACTATGAGGTGTGTCAACTAGGAGGTTCGTGGATTAGGGGACAAGGTTCGGCTCACATGAGTTAGCTGAGTAAGGTTCGGCCGGCTGGGCTTCCACCTCAACAGGTTCGGCGCAGTGATTGGTTCGGCAAATTCTCAATTGAGCGAGCCTGTTTTACACCCTCATCACGCAACCGAGCTGTTGTATATCTGCTTTGCCATGGTAATATTGAGTGTAAGTGGTTCACTCGTGGTCGTGTGGTTCGAAAGGGAAGAAGGTTAACTGGTTGGATGTGTATGTGAACGAACAAGGTTAGAAACCCTACTTTTTCAAACTATCTAAGCTCAATACCTCTCGTTTAAGTGAATGAATCCACAGATCCGTTATACTTCTATGTAGGGAATGTTTGTAGCTTCAACTTGGCACCAAGATCTTGAAAAATGGGGGAGTTTTCAGTGGTTTAAGCTAGAGAAGTTAGTGAGAGAGAGAATGGCCGGAAATTGAATGTAGAGAGAGTGGGAGGTGGTGAAATGAGGAAAATAGCCTCATTTGGTGTTTATATACCCTCGGGGTATTCGGGTTCGTTTCGGTTGCTCGGTTCGTATTCTCGTTGCGTTTCCGGAACGTAACGCGTAATTTACGTGTTTTAAAGTAAAAAGAGTTATTTTAATTATTTTTGATGAGTTTCAAAATTGTAAAATATTAAATATTTTACTTTTTTAAATTATTTGTCGTTCGCGTCATATTTCGTTTTCGTTTCGTCAGAACGCGTCACCATCGCGCGTATTCGTTCGAATCGTCACCCGAACGAACACGACAATGGTTTTGTTTTCCGACCTTTGTTTTCTACTTTTCAGTCATTATTTCAGAACGTTAAACTCACAGATATGTTTGTGTGAATCGTCACCCACACAAACACACTGTCAGTTTGCTATTCTAAAACAATACTGTAATTAAGCTGTGAATTGTATTTCCTCGCTGTCGGACTCAACTAAACATCCTGTTTTCACATTGTTTTCACACTGATTTGTCGGCCATCTGATTCCTGTCATCTATGGATATCAGATCGCAACCGACTTGTTCTTGTTATATACTTGAACACTGTTGTTTCTCTTGATTATTTGTGTTAACTGTACTCAGGTTTTCACCTAATTACTAACAACTATGGTCTATAATGAGTGTTGCACTTACGGTATTTAATTTTACACATAAATACGTACAATTGTTTCTTGTATTTTGAATTCTGTTAATACAAGTATTGTTCACAAACATGTATTTACACATAGTAACTGTTGAAAGTAAACCTACCGTACGGACTTGACGGCCGGTCAGGTACTCGTTGTCACATTTCCTGACTCGAAAGTTTGGGTTTCCTTCTGTTTCTGCCATTGGATGATAAATCCGAAACATTGCGGGATGGGTTAATAAAACAGGCATTTTGTGTGTGGAACTAGGGTAAGGCATGACTTTAAGCATTTGGGTTTGAAAATGTATGAGAATAGATGATGCCTAGATATGAGAGTTATGAAACGTTGATACTTTCATTGAATCACATAATGAAGAAATAACAGTAGATCCTATAATCTAGGTATATGAATTTAAACTATTTGACTAAGTAATATTTAGATACAGAAGTACAAATAATGGAGGGAAAAGATTTAATTTGTTTTGCTGAGGATATTCGGTGATGAGTTAATATGCCCCCGCAAGATTGACTGTCAGGAGAGAAGTCCAATCTTGAGAAAGAGGGTAGAATGTCTAGGTTTAGGAAGGGGTTTAGTAAGGGCATGAGCAAGCTGGTCATCTCCAGAGATGTGGGTAACTCGAATATAACCATCCTGAACTTTTTCACGAACAAAATGGAAGTCCAAAGCAAGGTGTTTCATGAGTGAGTGGAAAACGGGGTTAGCAGAGTAATGTGTGGCACTTAAATTGTCACAATAGATGGTGGGGGTTGTTGTAGAGGTATAGCCAAGTTCAGGTAGGAGAGAAATAAACCACTGTATTTCAGTGGTTGTGGAAGCTACTCCTCTGAATTCGGCTTCAGTAGATGAACGGGCAAGAGTGGGTTGTCTCTTGGAGCTCCACGATATTGGGTTGGAACCAAGATAAATGATGTAGCCAGTGGTACTACGATATGTGTGTTTGCCTCCAGCCCAATCGGAATCTGTAAAAGCATGTAGGTTGATGGGTGACTTACGTTGAAGGAGAATCCCATGATGTAATGTGCCATGAAGATAGCAAAGGAGGCGTTTAAGGGCTGCCCAGTGATAATCAGTGGGTTTGTGCGTGAATTGGGAGAGGCGGTTCACCGTGAAAGAGACATCAGGTCTAGTTAAAGTAAGGTATTGTAAAGCTCCAATAAGGGCTCGATAATCAGTGGGGTTGGGTAGAGGAGAGCCATCGGTGACAGTCAGGTTAGATGAAGCAGACATGGGGGTGGATGCCGGCTTACAATCACTCATATTGGCTTTATGAAGGAGATCAAGAATGTATTTAGATTGGGATAGAAAAAGGCTAGTGGGATGGGGGAGAACCTCGACACCAAGGAAATATGATAGGTTACCTAGGTCTTTGAGAGAGAAACGAAGAGCAAGTGTTTGGATGAAAGATTGGATTTGATGTGAGTTTGGTCCGGTGATGATTATACCATCAACGTAAACCAAAAGGAAGATGGGGGAGGAAGTGGAAGTGAGTTTGAAAAGAGAATGATCAGATACAGTGGGTTTGAAGTTGATAAAAATGAGATATGATTTAAGTTCGATGTACCAAACTCGTGAGGCTTGCTTGCCATAGATTGCTTTGTGGAGTTTACAAACGTGAGATGGACGAGAGGAATCAACAAAACCCGGAGGTTGGGTCATGTATACAGATTCAGATAAAGTACCTTGAAGAAAGGTGTAACATCAGTGCCGGAAACGCCACCGGAACAGTGATCTCTACAGTACATGAACAGTAAATCAGGTACATATTTCAGTTATCATTCGTATATCATTTTCATTACATGTTATCATGGCACAGTTTAGATTCAATTCAGAAACACAAGTTCAGAATTATGGTTCATCAGTCAGAAAATTATCTGGCATCACAGAACCATCATGTGATTATGTGTTAGGATTCTATTACGTATAAACGTATGTGAGGATTTACAGAACAAAACAACACGGATATCGTTACGTGAATGCTAAACCAACGGATTAATCGTATAGGTGACGATCTGTACGAATAAATCTGAAAGTTTAATGTTCTGAATGATTTCCGATAATTAGAAAACAATGTTGAAAAGTAAAGTTATCATCATGTTCGTAAGGGTGACGATCCGAATGAATACGCGCGATGACCGTACGATTCGATTTTAAACTGTAAATTAATTATTTATGAAAATTTAAAATAAATAAAAGATATTTAGTTAATTTATTAGGAATCACAATCTAAAATAATTTTATAACTTCTATTTTAAAACCGGATCGTTTCGTTACGAAAACGGTGAGAAACCGACGTTTTTACGCGAAACCGAACGAACCCGAACGAACCCGGGTATTTCCCTATCATTTAATGTGGCATTCAAGGCCACACAAAACCCCACCAACTAGATTTCCCCACCATTTTCGTTCACCCCATATCCTCTCTACTCTCTCTCTAAAACCCACAACATCTCTCTAAGATTTCTCTCTAGTTTCTTCACGAAAGTGTCAAAACGACCCTTGTGACTTGTAGATCGTGAAAGTACAACCGATCTAAGCTTCCAACCGACGAATTCGAGGTAAAGTCCATGATTTGATTCGGTTTTGAGGGTTTGAAAACCCTAGATTCGAACCCCTTTCCCTAGCCGGTTAGAACCTCTTGAAAACTTAGGAAAATCACATATTAACACTCTAGGATGAAGGAGGAATCAACCTCATTACTCTACCTAGTCATTCAGATCGAAAACGAGATTGTCATTGAAATGGAGTTTGATGGGCCGAATGAGAAGTTTGGCTCGCCGTATGAGCTTTCCCCAAGGCCACATTCGGCCGAATGGCTTCTACCCCATAAGCCAGCTCATTCGTGCGAACCAAGAAACCATTCGGGCCACACCCTTTTCAGTCGGCAATCCTCATTCGGCCATGCAGCCATTCGATCGGCCAGCCTTTCGCCTCAAACCTTATTCGGCCTACATCCCATTCGTAAGTCACAGCTCAGGAGACCAGCCCTCATTCGGCCGAATGGCCTAGGGCCCTTCCTTCGGCTGAGCCTTCATTCGATCAGCAAGTTCTCAATCGGCCAATGTTCCTTCACCCAGTACACCACCGAAGCAACACCTCATTCGGCCCACTTTCATTCGACTAGGGCTCATTCGGTCGGGGCTGTCTCATGCGGCCTAGACTCATGCGGCCAAGCTCATTCGACCAGCCCAATGCATTTGACCATGTTGATACAAGACCCATTCGAATAAGCACTCCTTTAGTTTGGCCACCCTTGCATGCATAGAGCTTATGTGTGTGTGTGTGCATGGGAAGAAAGATTAAGGTTTTCTTTTCATGCAATAAACCTTGGGTAGACTTTGAATCACACATAGAGTTATAAAAGAAAATGGGGTTTCTTAATCATGCCAACAACTACATATGGACTGTTAACATTCATTGGTTAAGTTAACACATCGAGATTTCATTGTAAAAATCATGTGGAGCAAAACGATAATTTACGGTTCAAGTGTTGATTTAATTATTAACATCTAAACTTTATGAGATTTCATAAGAACTTGTAACCAAATTAAGATGATTCACTCGAATTATCTATGATGGATTATACAAATCAAAGGCTAATGAACGGGCCGAGGTTGGCCCAATGGGCTTAACTTAAGCCCATCATGTAAAAGTTTATTTCCATTAAATTAATTATGTTTAATAAAAGAATTGATTTATAAACTTCTTTAAATTAAAAATTTTGATTTCTAACTTAATAGTTTAAATTAAAATAAAGGTTTAAAATATTTAAATAAGAGGTTTGAATATGAATAATGTAAACCATACATCACTAAGGTGTAATGGTAATTATTACTGGGATTAGGGTTATTAACGGGTATTATGTTAGATTAACTAGATAGAATCCTAGAAACACATTAGTATCATAGGACAATTAGTTGCACACCGAGACCAAAACCCTAGATGCGTCTATTATATATACTTATAGCATTCGAATTCTCTTAAAACAACTCAGGTGCTGAAGATACTTAGGTTACAACAACGAGCGCGCATTTTGTGGTAAATCAGTACAGAGCAACACAGGTGAGTTCATTGCCCCTTTTCTAAACATTTTTGTTTTTAAAACGCGGGGCTGAGAAGCATGCGTAAACTGTTTTAATTAAATTGTTTACTTTAATGCTTTAATTATTATATGTTATATATATGAATGTTTGTTCATAATCCTAGACTTATGTTTAGGAAATCTCTATGTTGAATTAACTAACACGTTAATTAAATTACTCTTAGGAGTAATACTTAAATTCTACAACTCTAAAGAAACCCTTAGTACATCGAGTTCAAATTTCAGAATCTAAATTCAAAGTGAAATCAAAAGAATCAAAGCTAAAGATCAAATGCAACGGAATCTAATCCAGTGTGTGATCAGTAAACTCAGGATCCAAATAATGAATCTATAATCATTGTGAAGTCACGGAATTCTACAGATCAGTAATCAAGGGAATCAAGTGAATCATGGGAATCATAACCGTGTGTGAATCATTGAAATAATGAAATCATTATGATCTAATGAAATCATTAATACCTAAAGTAAGGTGAGTTGTCAGTTGTATGTAAATCGAGACCACGTGTAACACACGGAAAGTCCCTTCACAGTAGTAGACTCTAGTAGTCAAGCTACATGGGCAATAACTTAAATTATCAAATGAAATCAAGAAATCAAGAAATCAAGAGAATCATGAATCAAGAAGATCATAAATCAAAGGATATCCTAAAGTCCCGACGCATACAGTAGACCAGTAGGTCAAACTGATATGGGCATAATCATGAAAGTCCCGACGCATACAGGTAGACTCCTTGTGAGTCATGCCTGATATGGGCCACGTGTGAGAGGGTACAACTTGGACAACCACCAATCACTAAGTCTAATTGATTGAGTCAAATAAGGCCCGATCATCATGTCTTAGTTGTAATTAAATGATTATTTATTTATTTATTTAACCATTTAATGTTATGTTTCTACAATCATTTTTGGGAAATCATGAAGACATGGTGAACCCAGGAAATCAGAGAATTTCAAATTGTGGAAATCAAGTCTTTTTCATAGAAATGGGTGTAGGTAAGAATGCTTAATTATCATTAACATCAATGTCCTATGCGGCTTAGTATGTGGTGGGATGGCGTCTGGGCGGGTCATAGGCTCGACTCAGGGGTATGCTCTATACATAAGCATACCGAGCTGGATGATACATGTGATGTTAATGAGGTTAAGGTTGTTACCGAAGAGGTATCAATGTTATCATGTGTTTCAAACTGTTATACATAGTGCTTTCAAATCTCAGATGATTATAGAAGAAAATGGTAAGTAAAATGCTTAATTATCATTAACAACAATGTCCTATGTGACTTAGTATGTGGTGGGACGGCGTCTGGGCGGGTCGTAGGCTCGACTCAGGGGTATGCCCTATATATAAGCATACCGAGTTGGATGATACAGGTGTTGATAATGAGGTTAAGGTTTTACCTAAAAGGTTCACAAATCTATTTTTTCAATAACTAAACTACATGAACTCACCAACCATGTGTTGACTTGATCTTTTTGCATGACTTCTCAGGTGACGAACAGGTCAAGTAAGAAGTCATTACTTTTGGACTAGGACTTCGGATAGAAGACTTAGTGTTTTGGACCTGCATACTTTTGAAAACATCATTGAACAGATTATTTTGTATATCTTGTGTAAATACAAGATAGAAATTTATGATGTTGATGGTAGATTTACATTGTTAAATTATAAACAATACTGATATAATTTAACTTTGTAATTCTATTCTATTTAGCATTTTCTCATTTATATCATGTGCAACGTAAACAATCTGATCATCACGATTATCACTCACGATATCGCGCTATGGGAACCTTCCGCCCGACGGGGAAATCCGATCCAACCCCGCCGGCTCGGGGTGTGACAAAAGGCATTATTAATGTCGAGTTGGCGAAGAGGCCAATTGAAAGAAGTAACGATAGAAAGAAGGAGCCGAAAAGTTCCAGCTTTGACAACGGGGCTGAATGTCTCGGAGTAATCAAGACCAGGGCGTTGATGAAAGCCTTTAGCAACTAAGCGGCCTTTAAGACGATCAATGGAGCCATCGGGGTTGAATTTAGTGCGATAAACCCATTTACAGCCAATGACATTTGGTGCTTCATCAGGAGGAACGAGTGACCATGTGTCATTACGTGTAAGAGCTAAAAATTCCAATTGCATGGCATCACGCCATGCAGGATGTTTTAAGGCGTGGGTAATAGTGTGGGATTCAGATGGAGTGGAGGGAGTGTTGTGATAAAGAATAAAGTCATTGTTGTGATATTTTGGGTTTGGCCTTTTGGTTTGTCGGGTAGCATGAGAAAGGGAAGAAGCTGTGGGTTGTAAGTTGGGTTGGGGGGAGTGATGGGGTTGAAGGTACAGTCAAAAAAAGATGCGGCTGTAGAAGAAGAGGAGGGAGCAGGTGGGTCGGGTGAACAAATAGGAGGATTAATGTTATGAGAACCACGAAAATATGTGCGGATAGGGGGAGGAGGTGGGGTTGGAGGAGTAGTGGACAGAGAAGGATGTGGAGGTAAAGGGATGGACTGAATGTTGAGGGGAGACCAAGTGTCCGGGGAAGGAGTGGGGGAGGGAGCTGTGTTTGTAAGGAAAGGGTAAAGAAATTGATGTTCAATAAAATGAACATGCCTAGATGTTTAAATACGATGAGTTAAAGGATCTTGAAGGTGATAGGCACTTTGAGAAGTTGAGTAACCAACAAAAATGCATGGTTTTGAACGTTGTTGTAATTTATGGTTAGAGTACCATATGAGAGTCAGAAAGTTTGATACTTTCATTGAATTACAAGATACATGTCACACCCCGATCGGTGGCGGAATATGCCGGGGCATGATTTGTGAAAGATTGTTTCAAATGCTCATGATATAAATTTAAAGTTCCATAGTCTAAATAACCAAATTTCAAGAGTTCAAACACAAAATATTACAATACAACTTGAAGTTAACTACAAGTTCAAAAACTTAAAATAAAATTCTTGATAAGTCTATCTAGGTCCATTCTTCCTAGACTTGTCACAAATTTCCTTGACTTAACATGTCACACATGTAAAGTAAATGTCAACTAATTGAATAGTTGGTGAGTAGTCACATGGTTATAATAGTATAAGTTTAAAAGTATGCAAACCTTAATAGCAATGTATATGAATATTATATTATGAATGTCACAAGCAAGCGTAAATAGAGTACCGGTCCTTTTTAACACTAAAAGCGAAGGGAGCGCGACTCTCTTAGGAACCAAGTACTAAGTATATGTGCAGAAAAGCATAAGAATAAGTATGAATACACCACAAGATCAACACATAATGAACATTCAACTACAAAGCATTCATAGTTTGCATATGTTTCAAGAATAGCATAAAGTTTAAGCATTTGAATAAGGACATGTGTGACAGCCCCAAAATAATATAAAACTAAAAGGGGATGTGAAAAACTCACTTGTTTGCTAAGCACTCCAAAAATTACAACTTAAGCAAGTTGTGTAATATCACCTGTTAACCTGTTTTTGGAATAATATGCATAAGAATATGTCTACAAGTTTCCTTAGTCTCTAATCAGTCTAAGACAAAACGCGAGCTTAGACTTATAAGGCTTAGGTTTATTAAATAAAATAATTTATAAGTTTATAAGTTCAAATAATTAATTTTACAAGTTCAAATAATTAATTTTAGAACTAAGTATTCTAAATTTAATAACTTAAGATTATAAGTTAAAACACCTTATAAAATAAATTTTATAAAAATTTCTTTAGAATATAAATAAAGTTATACAAGGCTTACGTAAATAATATTAGTAATAATATTTATTAAAATGAACCTTAGTTTAAGTTTTATAAAAATAAAGTGATAAAATTATTTTAATTATCAAAACAGAAGTTTATAAATATTTTTTTTCTAAGTCTTTAACATATTAATATGTTTCTATAAATTAAAAATAATGATTTTTAAACCATTAATGATAATTGAATAATTAATATTATTAAAAATATTATTAGAAAATTTAACATATCAAAAACAGTTTGAAAGAAGTTATTTAGAATTTTCTAGATATTTTTCATAGTTTATAATGATTTTTATATATTAAAATGATTATTATAACATTTATAATAGATTAAATAAGAAGACAATAATATTCTAAAAATTAATAAAAATATTACAGAATCTTTAAAATGCTTTAAAATGTTTTATAGAATTTTTACACAATTTTCAGAGATTTGCAAATGTGTTAAAAATAAAAAAAATGTTGTTTTAAGGGCTAAAAATCGGTTTCAAGCGTGGCCAAGGATTCGAACTCGCGACCCGCCTCCTCCAGCCCATGCACCTTAACCGCTGGGCTGGGTGGGGGTTTCAGTGAAAAATTTGAAACGAAATTCTACTTAAGCTGCTATTCATGTTCTTCCCCAACTCTTAGAATCGAACCCTAGCTTCGATCCTAGCTCGAATTCGGTCAAATGAGCAAGCGTAAGCCTTTTGAATCATAGGGTTTTCATTCAGGGCATGATTACGAGTAGAATGAAAGAAAGAATTACCTGTAGAAGTATAGTGAAGGCGTGTTCGAGTTCGAGCAAGGGAGCGGCTGTTCTTGAGTTTGTTCGATCGATCAGAGTGTTCTCAGTTCGTTTCAACGCTTCTGGGAGGATCAGAAGGATGTCGCAGGGTTGTGTGAGTGTTTAATTTGATTATGGAGAACGGGAGAGACGAATTCGAGTGTTGGACCGAGTTTAAGATTCGGTTGAGATAATTGATGGTGTTAAACGCGTGATTAGTGAAATTAAAGCATTAATTAGACTTGTTGGAGGTTGGAGGTTGGTCGGCCGAGAGTTGTGGTTGCATTTAATGTCCGAATTGGAGATTGGGTGAAGGATTCGGTGGCCGGTGGTGTGTGGCTCGGTCGAGGAAGACAAAGAGGGGGGGTGCTGAAAGTTTGGGGAAAAGGCAAGAATGGCCCCTCAGATTTCGGTCTTGTGTCCCTCTTTACCAAAACTCCATCACACACACACATAATAATTTCAGAATTAACAGCTTTGGCCCTTGTAGTTAAATAACCCATTAGTTTTAGGTTTTAAAGCTTTTATAACATTTATAAAATAAGTTTTGTAACATATTAAGTTTATAAAGTCTAAAAAAAGATGTTTATAACACATATTAGTTAATAAGGTTTAATAGTTTAAATAAAGTTTATAAAGCTTAATTATTAACTTTTATAAAAGTGTTATGTTAATAATAACATAAGTACGCTTACAAATATTTGTTTTGCTTATTATTATTATTATTATTAAAAAGGTTTACATATTTTTAAGGAATAAAATTTTAAGTTTTATACACTTAAATAAAAAATTTTATAACACACATAATTAAGTTTAATTTAAATTGTAAATATATATATGTATGTATGTATGTATAATAAAACGGTTAAAAAAAATGCTTCTCGTAACGATGCAATTAGAAATTACAAATTTAAAAATCAAAAATTTGCAATTGTTACAATACATACATATATAATGAAGAAATAACAGTAAATCCTATAATCTAGGTATATGAATTTAAACTATTTGACTAAGTAATATTTAGATACAGAAGTACAAATAATTGAGGGAAAAGATTTAGTTTGTTTAGATGAGGATATTCGGTGATGAGTTAATACTAGATTCGTTTATAGTACTAAAGTCGAATATATTAATTTATTAATAATCTCAAAAAATTATGACAAATAGTATGTTAAAGTTGTAAAACACTTCAAAGTATTAAAATGAGTAATATGACAAAAATAAAAAAAAATTATTTTGTCTAAGAAGCCTAAAAATAATTTTTAAAAACTTCGTTTTTTCGATTGAACTTATTTCGATGTCACGAACCCAAAAAAATAACTTTTAGGTTTCAACTTTAACAACTAGTTTTAAAGTGTATGTTTAGAGTTTGATTTTTAACTTTTAGGTTTTATCTTTACTTTTGAGGTTTGTTTTTTAAGTTTTGGCTTTAGTATTAGTGTTTATTGTTTATTATTTAAGATTTGGAGTTTAGGTTTCACAAGACGGTCCTAATGATGCACAAATAAATTCAATCAGAGTTTGTTTGAGTCGGTTTTTAAGTTTCTAAAAATATTTTTTAGCCTTGTTATAATGTTAGAAATGTTAACAAAAGGAAAAATAAAAAAAAAAAAGTATACATGGTTCATGTGTTACATATATACGCTACACATATGAATTACGTATATATAATTTTATAGGCTACATACGTGTTACGTATCTTCGTCTGAGTTACATGTACATAATTTCGTGATTTACATATCCTTATTAAAAAAATTTACTTATAACATTTCTAACCTTATTATAAATAATTATAAAAAATTTAAAAATTGATTAGTTATTGTGAGTTTTCTTAATTTTATTTAGAACAAGAAGTTTTCTATTGATGTCCCCTCACGCGAAAAGAAAATTAAAAACAATGTTACGTTCGATATTTCATTTCCTCCTTCTAATGTATAGTCGTTGATTACTTAATGAACAATAATATAATTGAATGGTTCACACTTCACAGGTGATAAAAAGGTGATCAACCACTTAATATATATTTTATACCATCAAGCCTGCAGTAAATTATTCAATTCCATGATGTGATGGAAAAGCTAAAGGGAGAGTAGGCGGGGATGGAAAGTGACGTTTTCATCCCATCCCTTTTTTTTTAAGGCAAACTGCAAACTAATCAACTTTTAGTTACTTTTCACGTGGCCTTAAGCCTTTAATGGTTAAAGAATTTTCAAGCAGGTCACTAATTTATACGGACGGAACTCCTAGCCTACCAGACACCAATTTCTGAGAAAACTTGACCCAAGCACCAGCTTAAAGACACAACAGTGAAAAGCTAGTAAAACATGTGAAATCAAGGATTGAACCCAAGACATAAGTCTCCTGTCACTTTTCCAATGCCACCATCTTGCCACTAGTCAAGATATCATTGGTCATCCCATCCCATATTCATTGTGCTTTTGAAAATTAGTTTTATATATATATATATGCATACATATACGTAATTAAATGTATAATAAAAATAAGCTATATATATTTTATTTTTTTCTTTTTGTTAATATATGTAGCTGATGTATACATACATACTGACTTAAGGGAGGATTCAAAAAAAAAAAAACTACTCACTTTGGAGAAAAAAACTAAGAAAATTCCTACTAACCAATCAATTTTTTTCTAAAAAATCATGATTTTTTATTATTAGCTTAGAAATGTTATAAAAAGAAGAAGAAAAACTTTAATAAAAATATGTAGATAATGAATTAAGTTACCAATTTGTAACCTATAAAGTTACAAATATGTAACTCATATATGTAGTTAACAAGATATATAATGTAATCAATGAGTTACATATATGTAATAACATGAATTGCATTTATTTTTTTATTTTTTTGTTAACAAATATAAACTTATAATAAAACAAAATGTAAAACAAAAAACGAAATTGATTGATAACAATTGTGGTTAGCTTTTTTTGTTTTCTACAAAATAGTGTTTTTTTAAAACCCTCCCCTACTTACTTAATATATATATATATATATATATATATATATAACTTAAGAATAATTAGTTTTCTTATGAATCCTTCATTCTCTCTCTTTCTCTCTCGAGATGTGTGTATTAGACCATTATTTCATGTATTATACATATTTAATATAAAATATTAGTTATTTATAATAAAAAAATATAAATTATAAAACAAAATTCTGATACAATATGATTAAATTACTTATTAATAAAGTATTTTAATTAATAAATGAATAATAAAAACTTTAGTTTTAAAGAAATTATGTTTAAAGAATTTAATGTTAAAAAGCATCATTTGTTTATATACATTGCTGTTTAAAATCTATATTTTAATGTATGTTTCATTTATTTAAAAAAATTTGTTTATTTGGGGAAAACATGTTTTTTAGAAAAAAAAAACTTTTAAAAATATCGATTTAAAATAGTTTTAAGTTTATGTTAAACTTAATAAGTTTCTTATACTAAAATGTCTAATAAAGATCATAAGTCATTAAATCATTAATCAACGGATGTGATTAAATCAAGTAATTAGAGATTATTTTAGTGATGAATATTTTTGTTGATTTTTTTATCAAGTTCCCTTCACATTCTTTAAACTTTTATAACATTTACATACGATATAATTTTTTGAAAAAATATATACCTGTAAGAAAGACACAAAAAAATGATTATACACAAACGTTTAAGAAAGAAATGATAATTAGACACAATGAACTGAAAAATTTTCGTTTTTTATAGCAATATCATACTTTTAAAGATAAAAAATGTTCCTTTTATGATATATTTTAAAAAATATTTGTAACATGTAAAAGTTATAAACATTTATAAAATGTGGTAGAAAAAGTGATAGAAAAAGTGATCATGACTAAATAATACTTCAACAACCTTTCCTTCTCAACTTTGATCTGATAATCTATTAGCCAATAATATTTCTTAAACTTTTTAGCTAGGTTAAGTAACATATTTAGATGAGCCTAACCATATTTTCTAAAAGATAATGATTTTTAGAAAAAAAATAATCATATTTTAGAACATTTTTTAAAGTGTGTTTTTATCATGGTTGTAGAAGTCGCTAGGCGCTAGTCGGGCGGCGAGGTACCGCCTAGCGCCGATTAATCCCGATTAATCCCTAGGCTGTACCGCCTAGGGATTAATCGGGATTAATCGGCGCTAGGCGGATTGGAATTTTTATATGTAATTTTACAAATATATATTATATACACACATTAATATCAATAATTTAATATAATACTTCAAATAATTTTAAAAAATATACTTAAATATTCTAAAAAAAGTACTTTAAAGTGCAAACTTAAACACTAAGTTCAAGGTTTAGAGATAAATTTCGATGTTAACTGCCTGGATTCGATGTTTCAGAGACATATTAAAGATTTTTGGTTGAGAAATGTCTAAATAATCATGAAATTGGTCCCTTTTTACCATAAAAAGTCAAAAAAAGTGAAAAAAAAAAATAAAAATCTGATTGGGCCGCCTAGACCCCGCTTAATAAAAAGTCAAAAAAAGTGAAAAAAAAAATAAAAATCTGATTGGGCCGCCTAGACCCCGCTTAGGCCACCTAGCGCCTAGGCACCGCCTAGGCCAAAAATAAGACAGTAGATGGGCGCTTAGCGCCTAGGCGCCGCCTAGGCCGATTTTTATAACATTGGTTTTTATTATAAAAAATATTTTTTAATTTTTAAAATTTTTATCATCAAAAAATAAATAATATCAATAGTATATTAACAATTAAATAAGAGAAATTATATAATTATTTAATATGAGAAATTATAAAATAATTGGATGGATAAGAAAATGTCAAGTGATAAAAATATTCTAAAATTAATATAAAAAAATATTTTTTTTATTATAATCAAAAGATATCATGTCGTGAAAGGACATGTATCAGTGTATATATAATAATAATATATAGCCGTTCGTGGGAGAGAAAATATATCGTCGGACTTCCTATCCGTCTATCCCATTCAATTCATGTAAGTTTCTTCGAACATTCATTCACGTACGTGTGAGTTAGCTTTTATTTTAGAGACCTGATTAATTAATTAATTAATTAATCAAAGAGTTCGATCTATAAATACCTAATTATAAGCGCATGCACTCCAAACCCATATATCGAATCCACATCCAATAAAAAGCACGCATATATGGAGGAGGATTTAAACCAACCACAGTTAGTAAACTTTTTCATATTTCTTACGTTTTACATTAACAATAAGTATGGCTGGTCTAAGACCGTTCGTAGTATTCCCTTGTGCTTCAGGCGGGGTCCGGCGGCTTCACGGAAAACGGCGGGAACACCGTCCTCCTCTCCGCGGCTTCACTTCACGATAGCCAGTGGCCCGCTCCCCGTTGAACTCCTCTCTCCCCCTGTTGAAGTCCTCACTCACAACTTTAGTAGGGTGATCACTACAGGGTTTTAAAGTTTTTAGTGATGAGATGACGTGTCTGAAAATTTCGGTGGGGTGGGTATTACGGATGGTCTAATGGTCAATCATCCTAATTTAAGGCTTAGGATTTTGAAAACAAGAGCCACTATTTTTTATAGTTACTGGAGCTTACAAATACACGTGTCTTAAAAATTGAATTGGGTTCATGATGAATTCGACAAGTGTTTTTAGTGCGCCAATATGCAAGGGGAAAAAAAGACTTTGTTTTGTTGCAAAGGACTCAATTTTGTTTTCCTCTTTGTGTTCCCGTAAAACTTGAGATGGCCTTGCGTATACTTGTGTTTTTATCAAAACCTAATCATATATATGTTTTCAAGCTAAGTAGACTCGACAATATGAATGAAGTAGTTTTAGCCTTTGTTTAAACTTACGTACGTATACATACGTACGTACGTACGTACGGGTACTATGTTTATAATTAACATATGTTCTACCTATAATAAAAAATTGTAACTCTAATTACACTTGTCAAATTCTTAAATCACTTAATGACACTTATAATTAAGGGATTCTATCATAATGGTTACCCTCTTAACTTTTCTATAGGAAGTCTTGGGTTCGAATCCGGGCTGAGACATATTTGCTGAAACAAGGTGAGGGGGTTTACCCAGTTGTAGGGTACCTTCTGGGGTGGGCTCGGGCATACGCCCCAGAGCGTCAAATCCGAGGGGACGGTTGAAATCTCGTCTTGGTTGTCGTTATACCAAGTCGTTCAAAAAAAAATACTTAATGACACTTATCAAATTTTAAAATCACTTTTGACATATGTCACATTACAACAATGTTATCTACTTTTCTCTCATATTAATTGCTTATATAATCTCTTTCATATTAAATAATTAAATTAAATACAATAACTAATGATTTTAATTATACATTTTTATATTAATGTATATATATGTGTTGGCCCTTAAGGGGCAAAAGTAAAAGTGCACTAATTTTAACATTATTTCAATTATTTTGTAAAAATAACGTTAAAATCATTTGGATGATCAACTTCAAACGATAACTTTGAGCCGGGGACATTTTCGGAGCAGCCACTTTATCCCAATTGGGATAGGGGTAAGGTTTGTATCTATCATTCCCCCCAGACCCTACTGAAAAGTGGAAATATACTGGGTAAGGTTGTTGTTTGTTGTTGTTGTATATTAATAATAATTTTTTAATAAATTATAAATCAAATATTTATATTAAAAATAGATTTTGAAAATAAAAATTATATAAAAACAATTTTTCTGAAAAAAACAAACACAGAAGTTTAAAAAATAAGATTTGTATATAAAAAATAGTATTTAATACAATTTTAAAAAATAAATGTTAAAAAATAACTTAAATTTAATCATATTTTACCTCAAAAATCGTTTTTTAAAGACTAAATTTTTATTAGTTATTATAAATACAATCCGTTTAACACACGTGATATTAACCTACTAGGTAATATATATAGCTAGTTTGATTCATATGATTAGGTTCAACTAAATAGCCTACTTATCCTAAAAAGTTTAAGAAAAATTATTAACTATTAGATTATAAGATCAAATTTAAAAAAGAAAATTTAAAATTTTAGAAAAAAAAGTTGTTAAAGAATAATTTAGTCATAACCACTTTCCCTCCACATTTTTTAAACGTTTATAACTTTTACATACGATATTGTTTTTTTTTTAATTAATATCATAGAAACGATCATTTTTTATCTTTAAAATTAGTATAATTTTGCTATAAAAAATTAAAATTTTTCAGTTCATTATGTCTAATTAACGTAATTGTGTCTTTCTTAAACGTTTGTATATAATTATTTTTTCTTGTTTATCTTACAGGTAATTGTGTCTTTTTTTACAGATAATTGTGTTTTTTTACGTGTAATTGTGTCTTTTTTTAAAGATTACCGTGTTATGTATAGTCGTCATTGTGTCATCATTGCTTAACATTATATATTTTACAACATCGTTGTGTCTTAAATTGTTTAGAAAAACACAATGTTGAACGAAAACACAAAAGGCACAATGATATGTACAAAAGACACAATGACATGTACAAAGTTGTCCGTACTCGTCATTGTGTCTTTTTATACAGGTAACTATACCTTTTTTAAAGATCATTTTTTACTCACACTCGTCATTGTGTCATCCTTGCTTAATATTATGTATTCTGCAACATCATTGTATTTTAAATTGTTCATGAAAACACAACATTGACCAGAACACAAAAGACACAATACTATGTACAAAAGACTCAATGGCGTGTACAAAAGAAAAAATGAAGTATATTAACAAAAAAAAATTATAACAACACTATATTAATTTTGAAGATAAAAAATGCTCGTTTTTATGGTATATTTTTTTTCAAAAAATAATTTCGTATGTAAAAGTTATGAATGCTTAAAAAAGGTGGGAAGACTGATAAAAAGTCAACAAAAGTATGTGTTACTAAAATATCCTCCAACAACTTGATTTAATTATAGTCAATAATTAGTGATCTAATAGCTAAAAATCCTTCTTAAGCTTTTTAGTTTAACAGACTTATTTAGTTTAACTTAACATTTGATTCATATTAAAATGTCTTTTTTAAGGTTTATAGCTCCTAACAATACTTCAAACTCGTGTATTACAACTACTATGAATACATTGGAGAACTTAAGTGAATTAAGTCGCAGTGGACAGATTACCATCAGCATTAAACCTCCAGATCATGAAATCACACCTAGCCTACGCCATCCACAGTAAGTTAATTATAAATTAATTAATTAGATTATGTATAAAATAAGAGAAAAATCAAATAAAAAGTCTATTTTACCTAATTAAAAACGTTAAAATGGTTTTTAAAACCTCCGAAAACAACCTAAACTAACTCCGATTGAAGTCATTTTAATAACATTGGAACCATCTTTTCAAACTCTACAATATTAGCTTTTAAGTTTTAGCCTTAACAACCAGTTTTATTGTATAGATTTTAGGGTGGTTAGTTTTGGTTTTAGTATTAGGGTTTATTGTTTATGATTTAATGTTTAGGAGCCGATTTTAATAATGCAAAAAATGAATTCAATCGAAGTTTGCTTGGATCGGTTTTCGAGTTTTTGAAATCCTTTTTAATCTTTTAGACAATATAAAGATTTTAGAGGAGCCTTCCCCGTATACAATAATTTTTTTATAGATATGTGTGCAACGTGATAAATACTTAATATTACTTAATTAATACCAAAAAAGTTTAATTAGCATAATAACTGAATCTTGTGTAAACTAATTATATTGGATCTTTAATATAATTATGCAATTTATTTTTCCGGATATATCGATCAAATGCTACAAATTATATATTAATCGAAAACCGAAAAGCTAGGACCAAGCATGCTATATACTTTCTTTCAAGCTTATTTTTTTGTTAATTTTATTGAATCTCTCACAATATATCTAGGCGCCATATCCAACGACTCCTGTTGCTACAAAGATTCTGACGCGAGTGTGTATCAAAGTCTCCTAGCAGTGCCAATGGTGATTACAACCAGAGCCAGACGAAACTAGTGTGTGTTTAATGTAACTTATAGTCTTGAGTTGTTCTTTTGAATTGCATGCCTTCCTTCTTCTGATGGTGTGGTATTTATAGTGGCCTTTCCTTGAAATCTCTGATCTTCAACATTCTTCTTTAGGTAGTTTGTTAAAACTGGTCCAGGTACTTTTCTGATTGTTTTGGCTTCTTTCCTTTTTGTGTGTAAAGGTTTGTCTTTATAGTTGACCTTTGTCCCTGACATTTGTCATTTGTCTTATTTCTCCAGGTGGTGAGGTAAGCAGTCCTTTTACATCTTATCAGCTTAGACCAGTGGCGGACCCAGAATTTTTTTTCATGGGGGGCGGAAAATTTTTAGGTTCATTGGTGTTCAAGTTAGGTTATGGCGGGTCGGGTCGGGTCGGGTCGAGTCCTGTTAAAAAACGATAATCAAACTAAATTTCATATATAAAGACATAATGAAAATATAATATATCCAAAGTTATTCACTACGTGATTTTATTTTTTTATATATGTTCAAAACAAAGTATAAGAAGACGTTCCTAATTAACTTTTTATGTATAAAACAAATACAATTATTGCTTAAATTCTCATAAGCAAATTTGATTACGCAAATCTAACTTTAAGTATTATGTTAATATTTTATTTAAATTAATAATATAAGTATTTATGATGGGCTATTCAGAGGCGGCCATGAGAATTGGAAGTGCCCAGGACGAGTCAAAAAGAAAAGACTCTTAGAGAATTCAAATATTAAAGTAGGGATGTTAAAAAATTGTCAATACAAAAAACTGAACCATATTCGTAACCAAAAAAATGAACCGAATTCTGAATTCGGTTTCCAGGAAACAAACAGACTAAAGTCAAATTCATTTGGGGTTTGATTCCTAACTGTATCCGAATTCCGAAGTCGGTTCCTAACTATATCTGAATTTCGGTTTCGGTATGGTTATCGGTTCCAATTTTTTTGAATTCAGTATGTTTGGTTAACCGATTAAATCAAATTCAGATTTAAATTTGTTTTCTTTATAATAAATAAGGTGAATTCGGTTTTTAACCGGTTTAGTGGTTGTTTTACTTATTATATATAATTAATACTAAACCTGATTTTACATTGGTTTAAATTATTAGTTGGACATTTTTCAACTTAGTTTATTAATTAACACTTAGAAATCAAAATTTTAATGGGGGCGATTGCAAAATTTTACGGGGGGCGATCAGGATTTTAACATATATATACTATTAAAAAAAATTTTCCCAAGGTGGGCGGCTGCCCCCCCCCCTACCCCACATGTGGGTACGCCACTGGCTTAGACTCTCCAAATAATAGACTAAGTATGGGTCTTCAGGACCTTCTCCCATAGCCAAGGTTTTGGTTAACTCCTCTAGTTCTAGTGAGCCGTGGGTTAAGAAGGGTTGTGTAGCTCAGCCACGGCTCTAGTATTCTACCCCGGCCGTGGTCCCTTCTTTCTTCTTAGTCCATGATCCCTAATTTCTTTCCCCAGCCGCGGCACCCATTTTGTCTCCCAGCCGCGGCACGCTTCCTTTCTTTAATCGTGAGTTTTGGTTTCCAGCCGCGACATACGCACTAATCCCCTAGCCGCCATACTTGCACTTTGTTTGGCCATGGTTCATGATTGCATCAGCCGCGGCACACCCATTTATTTTCAGCCGCGGCACCTAACCTTTCTTTGGCCATGGTTCTTGGTTCCCTCAGCCGCGGCATACGCTTTTGCCACTTTAACCGCGGTATGCTCTATTCCCTACAGCCGCGGCACCCATGTTCATGGTATCCCCATCACGGTGTATCCCCATCATGGCGCTAAAAGGAGGGTAGCTCACGATTGGCTCTTCAGCCCTGTCAGTTATTTCCCTTGTGTCTTCAGCCGCAACTCCTACCTCCGATCCGGTTCCTTTTCTTTACTCCAGCCGCGGCTTCTCCTATTTATTTGGGTTTCCTTCAGCCGCAGCTCCTATGACTTGGTTATGAGTATCCCCATCAAGCCCCCTAGTTCGGGACTATGATATTATCATGGCATCGAACTATTTGATTGATGACGGCTCGATTATATAGGGGTTTGTCATGCGTAGGTCCGCACCTTGGTTTTATCGTTAAACAACCCATCCGCGGGTTTGAGTAGGTGTTCCTTAGCCACAACCTTCTCAGTCGCGGCCTCCTCGGTAAATTTTATGGAGTTGATTTACTGCGGCTCCGATGTTATGAGTCACGGATGGCATTGTAGTGATTGGGGGTTACCTTATCATGCCCCTCAGTCTGATGTCATGAGCTGAGCATGTCATTGGACGTGTAGTCTGTATTGATCAAATTGAAGAGGTTCGTAAGAGACATTTGGGATCTTCGAAATTCGCCACCATCTTCCGTAAAATTTTAATCTTTGGTGTCACTGGTTTGAACGCAACAGTCATCACATTTGCAGTTGGTGTGTCAAACTTTGAGAGCCAAATTACATGAATGCCAAATGACAACATAGTTAACAAAATAGTGGAGGATATGAAAGAAAATATGGACTTTAAAGGTTGAGCCGCGGCTGCCTCTATTGAGTATTATTTTTTATTTATTATTTTTTTTATTATTATTTTATGCATAGGGTCGTAGCCGGTTGGGTGAAACATGATGTACTTGACCTTTTAATGATCTGAATGTGATCAGATGAGTGGTTCGTGCTCAGTCGCGGCTGGGCGTCTGGTTCTTTACTTAACCGTTTTAATGATCCTTCGCCGGGTGTTTAATTAATGCCCAGTCGTGGCTGGGTGTGTGATTTCGTAAACCATTTAATGATCCGAATGGGGTCAGATATTTGATTCCAGCCCAGTCGCGGCTGGGTGATTGTTTCTATATTTAACTGCTTTAATAATCCGATCGTGGCCGGATGTTTCATTTCTACCCAGTCGCGACTGGGTAGTTGTTTCGGAATTTAACCGTTAATGATCCGATCGTGGCCGGATGTTTCATTTCTACCCAGTCGCGGCTGGGTAGTTGTTTCGGAATTTAACCGTTAATGATCCGATCGTGACCGGATGCTTGTTTTCTGCCCAGTCGCGGCTGGGAGATTGTTTCTCGGCATTTAATAGTTAATGATCCGATCGTGGCCGGATGTTTACTTTCTGCCCAGTCGCGGCTGGGAGATTGATGATCCGATCGTGGCCGGATGTTTACTTTCTGCCCAGTCGCAGCTGGGAGATTGTTTCTCGGCATTTAACCGTTAATGATCCGATCGTGGCCGAATGCTTGCTTTCTGCCCAGTCGCGGCTGGGAGATTGTTTCTCGGCATTTAACCGTTAATGATCCGATCGTGGCCGGATGTTTACTTTCTGCCCAGTCGCGGCTGGGAGATTGTTTCTCGGCATTTAACCGTTAATGATCCGATCGTGGCCGGATGTTTACTTTCTGCCCAGTCGCGGCTGGGAGATTGTTTCTCGGCATTTAACCGTTAATGATCCGATCGTGGCCGGATGCTTGCTTTCTGCCCAGTCGCGGCTGGGAGATTGTTTCTCGGCATTTAACCGTTAATGATCCGATCGTGGCCGAATGTTTAGTTTCTGCCCAGTCGCGGCTGGGCGATTGTTTCGGTACTTGACCGTTTAATGATCCGATCGCGGCCAGATTGTTTGACTCAGCCCAGTCATGGCTGGGTGATAGTTTGTGGCCTCATCTGGCCGTGGCCAAAGGAGCGTGCTTATTGGTGTCTTCCGGTCTTGGCCAGTGGACAAGTTTATTGTCTCACCCAATCGAGACCGGAGGTTATGGTGCCCTCTTGTTTCTTATTTTTGTTTGAGTAATGTATATAAGATGAGCTACGACTTATGTGGACGTGTAATCATTTGGTGCTCGAATGCACCTTCTTGTTCAAAATTTGATTACAAGTCATTCGTTTCACATGATTACATATAACATTTACGAAGCTACGCTCGGTTCAATGTCCAGAGAATGCTTGTTGGGCGACTTGTACGATCCATTCTTCCCCCTCTTCTGTTTGACTTTAAAGTCACTACTCCGCGTAGCGTGGGGAATTTGATTGCGGAGTGGATGGTTGAGGCTATGGCTTCAAGTAGGCACAAGCCGGGCCTCCCTAAGATGACGTCGTATGGAGACTGTGCTCTAATGACAAGGAAAGTCATAATGACTTCCCTTTGACCTGTTTCGTTTCCAACTACCACTGAAAGTTGGATCTGCCCGATAGGATGTACTACTTCACCTGCGAATCCTGTTAGCACATGTGTACTTTTAATAAGGGATCTTTGGATTACCTCATCAAGCTGTAGAAAGCAATGTTCATACATTATCTCTAACGCACTTCCCGTGTCAACATACACTCGGTGTACGTTATGTCCAGCGATGATGGCGGAAATTGTAAGCGGGTTGCTAGCAAAGGTCCCTCCTCGTATGGGCAGGAAGGATATATCTTGCTCCATCCAGGGCTGTAGGTGGTCTGAGTTTCGCTTGACACCACTTGTGTCTCGAGGCCTTTTCAAAGCAATGGTGGGCCGTAGTTGGTGTAGCATGAAGATTTCCTTTCTTTTTTCGCCGGCATGTGGGGTCTTCTGCAACTCATTTAAAAGATGAGCGAGCTTCCCTGTTTTGATAGCCGACTCTATCTGTCTTCTCAGAGAGAAACAATCATCTGTGTTATGACCACTTTCTTCGTGAAACTCGCAGAATTTTTCCATGTTCCGTCGTGGTCCTGGCCTCAAGGGGGCGGGTCTTACGAACTTGACGTTCTCTGTCGCCAGAATCTCACTAGGTGTTTTTATCAAGGGCGGAAGTTTTACCTCTGATTCGGTGACGGGCTTTCGAGGAATGCTGAAGCCTGGCTGAAGGGCATCACCCCTCGGCTGGAAGCGAGGTCTCTCCCATCTTTTTTCCTCATGTCCCTTTGGCTGGTTCCATACTGATGGTGCTTGTTTCTTGGGAGTGCAGTCCTTCAGCAGTTCGCAGGCCTTCTTCCCTCGTACGAATGCCTTGGCTCGTTCCAACATCTCATCCACTGTCTTTGGAAGGTTTTCGTGGAATCTTTCTACTAGCTGATCGTTTTTTACGCCGTGGATAAACGCAGAAATTCTCAAGGTTTCACCTGCCTTTCTGACCTGCATGCTCTCTTTGGAAAAGCGTGTGATGAAATCATCCAGAGATTTGCCATCCCTTCGCTTGATGTTATGCAGCTCCGTCGGGTCCTTCATCGATTTTCGCTGCTGGCTGAAGTATCTTAGGAACTTCTCCTCTAGTTCTTCGAAGCTACGTATCTCCCCCACTGGGAGACCATCGAACCAGACTCTTGCTGTGCCTGTGAGTGTCTGGATGAACATGTGGCACCAGACAGGTATGGACCATTGTTCAACTTCAGCTGCACCTATGAATATGGCCAGGTGATCATCCGGGTCTCCCATCCCGTCATACTTTCCTACATTAGTTGGCATTTTCAGCTTTGGAGGGAAGGTAAACTCGGCTATCCTAGCAACAAATTGGATTTTGCACGTGCAGTCGAGGGACGGTAGGGTTTGTTGTAGTCGTCTTCAAATTCCAACTTTTTAGCGATTCGGCTCTTCACTCCGTCTTCATGGTTTTCTTTCCTACCTCCTTGAATTTTAGGCTGCCTCGTTTCCTTGTCTTGCTTCACTTCTGTTTCAGCATCATCTTCATCCATGTCCTCAACCGAGACATCTTCAAATTCGAGCTGGGCTCGAACCTCCTCTAACTGTTGTTCTTTCTCTTCTTTTTGCAACAAGAGAAGGATCTGTTTACGATTTTGTGCCAGAAATTCCGGGGTGATTTCGGGGTTCCTGACATTCTTATCGCTATCATTGAACAAACCCTTCCCCTTCCCCTGGATCACCGTCATGCCTCCCAGAGATAATGTGATATGACTTTGGTTTTCAACCGGAGTGGTTTCGTCTAAGCTCATGGTGGTGTGATTGTTTGGGACCTGGTCCCACGGATGGCGCCAAATGTTGCTACAAAGATTCTGACACGAGTGTGTATCAAAGTCTCCTAGCAGTGCCAATGGTGATTACAACCAGAGCCAGACGAAACTAGTGTGTGTTGAATGTAACTTATAGTCTTGAGTTGTTCTTTTGAATTGCCTGCCTTCCTTCTTCTGATGGTGTGGTATTTATAGTGGCCTTTCCTTGAAATCTCTGATCTTCAACATTCTTCTTTAGGTAGTTTGTTACAACTGGTCCAGGTACTTTTCTGATTGTTTTGGCTTCTTTCCTTTTTATGTGTAAAGGTTTGTCTTTATAGTTGACCTTTGTCCCTGACATTTGTCATTTGTCTTCTTTCTCCAGGTGGTGAGGTAAGCAGTCCTTTTACCTCTTATCAGCTTAGACTCTCCGAATAATAGACTAAGTATGGGTCTTCAGGACCTTCTCCCATAGCCAAGGTTTTGGTTAACTCCTCTAGTTCTAGTGAGCCGTGGGTTAAGAAGGGTTGTGTAGCTCAGCCGCGGCTCTAGTATTCTACCCCGGCCGTGGTCCCTTCTTTCTTCTTAGTCCATGATCCCTAATTTCCTTCCCCAGCCGCGGCACCCATTTTGTCTCCCAGCCGCGGCACGCTTCCTTTCTTTAATCGTGAGTTTTGGTTTCCAGCCGCGACATACGCTCTAATCCCCTAGCCGCCATACTTGCACTTTGTTTGGCCATGGTTCATGATTGCATCAGCCGCGGCACACCCATTTATTTTCAGCCGCGGCACCTAACCTTTCTTTGGCCGTGGTTCTTGGTTCCCTCAGCCGCGGCATACGCTTTTGCCACTTTAACCGCGGTATGCTCTATTCCCTACAGCCGAGGCACCCATGTTCATGGTATCCCCATCACGGTGTATCCCCATCATGGCGCTAAAAGGAGGGTAGCTCATGATTGGCTCTTCAGCCCTGTCAGTTATTTCCCTTGTGTCTTCAGCCGCAACTCCTACCTCCGATCTGGTTCCTTTTCTTTACTCCAGCCGCGGCTTCTCCTATTTATTTGGGTTTCCTTCAGCCGCAGCTCCTATGACTTGGTTAGGAGTATCCCCATCAACTCCTCTAACGTATTTTAACCTTTATGATTATAAGACGTGCGTGGTTGTGTGAAACTTAACGGTCAGCTTAGTGGCGGAGCTTCAAATGATTAAAAGAGTGGGCGAAAATTTATGTGACCCAGATTCTTTTTCTCAATTGATCGGTATGTCTCGGTTAGTTAGGTTAAATAATCGTGTTAGTGATTCGGGTCATACAATAAAAATATAAGTATATAATAATTATCATTATGTGTGAAAAAAAAGTGAATACCTAAAAGAAGAATTATAATTCAGCTTGATATATTGTTTCATTATATCATTGCATCATCAACAACATTTCTTTTCAAAATGAATCAAGAGATTTCACATTTTCCAGGGAAGAAAAAAAAGAAAGGAACTAGCTAGGGCTAGAAGTGAAGCTAGGAGAAAAGGAGGGATTTAAATATTTGGGGGAAATAAAGGGACAAAAAAATTAGGAATTTTAAAATGTGGATAGCTTTTGAAGTTAATATTTTATTTACTAATTATAAAAATGTTTTTTTAAAAAAAGATAGTAATATAATTTTTTTTAAATGAATGGAGGCCAAAATCAGTTTTTTTTTAAAAAAAATAACATTTTGACTTGAAAATTAACACTACTGAAGAAAAAAAAAAGTGAAGGGAAGGTCGCCTACTCCGTGTCTCCGCTCCCTTCAAACGTTCACAAATGGCTGATCTTATGCATGAATATAGTACGTGATAAATGTAGGGGAAAATCATTAAAACAATATTCTTCTGTGTTTGTCGTACGGAGATACATATACATATACATATACATATACATATACATATACATATACATATACATATACATATACATATACATATACATATATATATAGACACATACACTCACACACACACATATATATAGGAGTGTTTTACTTCTTGTTTTGAAGAAAACCAAGAAAATTCATACTAACTAATAAATTTTTAAAATTTTTGTCATGATTTTTTATTATAAGATTAGAAATTTTATAAGAAAAAATAATTTTAATAGAATTATGTATATCATAAAGTTAAGTATATGTATCTTCAAAAGTTTTGTATGAAAACAATCAGAAATTCATGAACAAACATCATAAATTAAAAACTAAGTCTAAAAACACAATAAAAAACTTAGACTAAAAACACCATAAAAATGTCCAATCGAATAACACTAAATAAATGTATAAATTAAAAACACTGAATTATTAACACTATATACAGACAAAAAAAAACATTGAAAACACCATAAAAATATGTCAAAGAACATAATGAAAAACATCATAAAAACTTAAAAGACATAGAACAATGTGACTAAACAATACTATGCATAGATTAAGAACATCATATACAAGCTTAATATACCTTATATTGACGTTTAAATTTAAAACATCACGTGTAAGATGCTAAAATACCATGTACATTCGCTTTTTTTTTTTTTTATAAAGTGTTTTACAAAGTTCTAACATAATAACGTTGTTATCATTTTCATTTACAGTGAAAAACAACATAAAGCAATTAATTACATAAAACGATTAGAAAAACGCCATAAAAAACACACATCATAGTCCTCATGTTTTATTTTTTATAAAAAAGTATATTACTATATTGTACTCGCCAGTCGCTAGTAAGATAAAAAAAAAATGATTGATTATTATAAATTCGTATTTTTATACAGTCATCAAAAAATAAAAATTATATTGACAAACAATTCTTATGTTAAGTCTGTGTTTAATTGAAGGGTAAAGTTGGCACTTATGATAGGTTCCTAGTAGTTGTCAAGAACGAACAAGGATTGCATACCATATTTTTCTCATTATAGGCTACCTTTCTTGTTATCTTTTTCTTTTTTTTTGGTAGACAGCAATTTTTTACTTAAATATTACATAATTATTAACTTTCAAAAGGTACCTACCATTAATTATACTATTATTACTATATAATTATGCAATTATTGATGTCTAATGTAGGTTTCATAATCACCCGGGAATGTTGTATCTTATATATGCTGCTACTCTTCTCTATATGTTTCCATCATTGATGGCACTTGTCGAACTCAAGTATCAAAACAAACCACATTCTCCTTTTGAAACACATGGGTTTTTTGCTAACATGGCTGCTGTTGCCTATATAATTGCTATAGCCATGTCAGTGACTTTGTTTTGTTTGAAAGCTCGCTTAAAAAGATCGAACCCAGAAATTGAATCTCCGGTCTATTACAGAATCTTACAAAGTGTTTTTTACTTCTCGAGCCTTCTTGCACCTCTCTCACTTATGCTGGTGTTGTTCTTCCCACATGGGTTTGATTTTATCGGGTACTCGCTCGTATTTACACTTTTCCTAGTCATAGTTGCATGCTCATTTAGCAACTACATAAAGTTCCTTTGTAAGAAGGATGCATCAAAGTTTGAAGCCCTTGAAAGAAACGCGATGTCGCATTCTACATCAACGATCACCGTTCGAGACACCGAGTGAGTGATTATTGTTAGGATGAAGCACAATCAACTCTCCATGTTCACTTTTTTTTTTTTTTTATTGTTGTATGTATTTATGATAAACTTCGTTTATGAAGCAGTTGTGGGTATAAATGACGACATGTATACTTAAGTAATCTCCTCTTAAAGATTATCTTTATCATGATCACAACTGACTAATCAATGATCTCATAGGTAACCATACCACCGAACCGGTTGCTTGCGATCGCGCTTTATCTGTTTCTCTCGGTCAGTTGGATACTGAAGGTGACCCAGAGATTTACCATATAAATGGGTTCCCACTGTCATAAAAAAAAGTGTGACAAATTAGAGATGAAACAATGTGAATCAAATAATAATTAACTAACTTAAAATAAACCTGTTGGTGCATTTACCCATCAAGGACAATTGTTACTATAATACTATCTTCTGAGAATGTAGCCTAAATAAAAGTTTCACAAATTAGCATGGAGGTACAGTGGCGGACCCAAGAATTTTTTTAATGGGGGTCGGAATTTTATTGGGGCTATTGTATGTCATTAAATATTTCATTTTTTTGGACCGATTAGAAATTGGACCGGTTCAGATTATCAAAAAAAATGAAAAAACTAAAGTAAATCAAAAACCATTAGAGTTGTTGCTCCTATTTATGTCAAAAATTCAATCTTTTTAAGTTACAGATAATGCATATTGGGTTATTTGAGTATTAATTTTATTAGTTTTGCTTTTCAAATGGTTTTAAATTGGGCTTCAACAGTGCCATCAAAATTTCATGGGGGTCGGTGTCAAAATTTCTTGGGGGTCGGTTAAGATCAGATCGTATATAGAACACTTGAAAATAAAAGTTTATGGGGGTCGGTCGACCCCCATAAAGTGGGCTAGGTCCACCCCTGGAGGTACCTTTATCGTCACCTGCTAGTTCTGTCCGCCGCGGGTTAACGACATGATTGTCTTTGGTATTCAGTAACTCAACCTCAGGATCATAGGTCCAGGACAGCTCTCAAGTTTCAAAGCCGTCCTAACCGCCTAGCTGGTGTCATGAAGCTAAATCATCAAGCTTTTAATCCGTTAAGTTTCGTAGCACTTGTGACGAAGGATTATATATCATAGTTATGTCAAAATCTTGAAGCACTTAAAGCTTAGAACACCATGCAACCCATGCAAAATTTAAGGCTGGCACGAGACAAATATAATTTAGTCTAAAGATGCTAATGAAGCCCGAACTCGATGGGAATGCCCAAAATCCAACAAAAATATGATAGGTATAAGATTAAGTACTCGGGCATGCGATTACTTTTTGAATTATTTTATAGGCATAACATTTGATTATATACTTGTTTACCAAACCTGATTACCCGATAACATATACTTATTGCCTCATTAAACCTAATAATCTTGATTTAAAGCAAGATAAATGAATTGATTTAAATGAGCAATTTTGTACTTTTGGTTGAAATAAGTAACATCATAACATATAACGGGTAAGATGGGTAACACCTTAACACAATACAAGCCAAGATAAGTAACCTAAAAACTATGATGATAGAATATATCTAAACAGATAAAAATTATTTAATATATTTGATAATAAAATTACTAAGATTATGCAAATAAACTATTTGTTTATTCACAACTTATTTTAACTTAAATAAAATAATGTTTTTTTAAATGACTCAATTAAACCCAAACTAATTTTGCTTAAAACTAATTCTAAACCCACTTATCCTAATTTGTTACCCGACCTGACCTGTTATGTTGCCAGGGTTGTGACTTTGCGTAAATCCAATTGTAATTACAATATCTCCCATCATACCACTCTACTTCTATATCCCAAATTTCTTAATTCCTTTCATACATACCCAATACACATATACAGGTTTAGAGTCAAGAATACCACACAAACAAGCAATTTTACTGAACTAAAAGGAACAATCAAAACCCATGAATATAGAAGTAAATACCCAAAGGATTTTGAGCCAGGTGTAAGGCACATTTATAATCAGGTACAAACGTACAAGGTTAGGATCAAACCTAACACGATGCCATGCCAAATTTTGTAACTACGAATATCAGCAGTCTATCAAGATAACCATATGAGCCAATACAAGTCATCAACCAAATAAAAACCAAAATATGTATTATGAACACAAGAAACCGAGAGTTCAGAGATACAATATCACTTGTGTTGTAAACATTAAAAAAACACACATTTGGCCTCAAAACCACCAAAACTAAATGTTAGAAAAAGAATTTAATGTAAGGGGCAAAAATAAAACCATACAAAGAAAAACCAGCCCCAAACCCTTAACCAAATGCACACAAGACATCACACGCCATACAAATATACATGATTCACACTCAAATTAATGTACCAAAGCATATTAATCACACTCTTTATCTCCACCGGTATGCCCACTAATCTTGGATAGGAGTTCCAGTCCTTGCTTGAGATATACGGTTTGCATATATTGTTACTAACCGCAACTGTGTGCTATTAAGTCCTTCCAAATATGGCAAAAAGGATTTTCCAAGCATTATGTAAATGTCTACCAGACAAAAAACAACAGTCTGCCAGTACCAAGCAACAAAATACCATGAGTTTTGGTGTATGACAAAAAAAAATTAACAATTAAGATATGATGTGAAAATATTACGGATTTACCTTGCGAACGTCGGCACTCTGGTTACCAAAAGCATCAAAAAGGGCAGGCAAAAAAGATTGTAACTGGGCCATTAATTCCTCCTGGGAAAGCCTACCCACAAGCTGAAGGAAATATTCATGGATTTCAGATCACAACAATGTGCATTGGATTAAATTTAATAAAGAAAAAAAATAAATATGGAAATTACAGTAAGAAATTTTGGTTTATGAGAATCTACCTTTGTCAAACAGTTTATACACGTAACAAGAGTTTTCTCATCTTCAGATACCAATAATGGGACAATAACCTAAAAGGTCAGAACACAAGAGATATATAAAAACAGATTCAAAAATATTATGGATTTTGATTAATTTAAAATAGCATTACAACATTTATTTATAATATAATATTACAATCATGGTTTAAAAAACTTTCTGAGGCCCTCGGCTGAGGCGCTGGGAAAAAGCTTATGAGGCTTAGCCTCATGGGAGGTAGCTGGAACCTACGCTCGGTCTGTCTGAGGCGTTGAGGCGGCCTGAGGTTGTGAGGCGAGGCTTTGAGGCTTGTGCCTCACTAAACAAGCCTTATTTTTCCCTGTAATGTATTTGACCTATTTTAGACCCTTTTTGGCCCATTTGACTGAAAACACGCTAGCCACCCAAACTCAAATTAAATTAGAACACAACTTTTCTCTCAGACTTTAAACGCACACTTCATCCATTATCCCCCTAGACTTCGAACACACACTTCACCCTTCCATTCTCCCAGACTTTGAAAGCTTCCATTCTCTTGGATTTCATGTTCGATAAGTTGAATATGTTGGTGTAAATTATATACACTAAGAAATTGAAAAAAGCTTATAAGGAAGACTAATCTAAAAGATAACGAGGATTTGATAGTTCGCGAGGAGGTTTTGAGTGGATAGTCAACCCAAGTTTTGATGAATATGATACTAGTGGAGTTGGCGGGTCAAATAGGGAAGAAGTTAGAGCTCGTAATATAGGAAAAGAAAAGGCGTTTGAAGTTAATTTGATTGATGAAGATAACGATGAGGAATTAAATTTGGTTAATAAAAACATTAAGAATGATCGCAGCAGAAAAGGAATTTTATAATATTTAAATCTTATGATATTATTAAATTAGGTTATTGAAGTATTTTTGCTTTTATTGTGATTTTTATGAGATGTATCTATTATTTTATTCATTTTTTAATAATGTTTCAAGGCTTACGCCTCGTGAGTCTAACATAAAGCGCCTCGAGGCTCGTTCCCGTTTTTTTAAACGTTGATTACAATATACGATAACTTACACTTAAACATCTAAAGGGATCATGCTGAGCCAGAACCACAGTTAAGCAATGTTCTGCTTCATTTGATACCTGCATTTTAAAATTCACTCATCATAAGACTTAAAGGTTCTTTTTAGGGATAAAGATAGGTAAAAATCTAACTCAAAAGGAGATCTCAAAATTCTGCAGTAAAAATGGCAATTTTCATTAAAAGATAATAATCAGAAAGAAACTTACTTTTGGAACCGTGTCCTTCGTGAGATTCAGTAATTTTTCAATTACAATCTCAATAGAATCTTCCATAGCATCTCTCTATAAAAATCAATGGATTGAAAAACTTGAAGTCAGAAAAACCAGTTTATAAAGAGAACATGTTGCAAATTAAAGAAATATACCTGGTTCTTCAACATTTCAGCTATTAATGAAAGAGCAAGTTCCTTAATTGATGAATCAGCATCATCCAAAACCTCAAGCACAACCATCAAAATTTGATTAAAATACTGCAAACATACATCAAACACCAAGAGTATATCAGTAGATGATTTTTACTACAAATTATTTGCTACAGAATTCCATGCTTCATAACAAATTAAATAACCTTGGTCCATACAGAAGAATCATTGGTCGCAGAAGCATCAATTAACTGCTGCAGTGCAGTACACTTGGTTGTCGTAGAACATTCATCAGTCCCATTAGAAATCTAATCAAACAAAAAAGAACATGAGATTAAATCATTAGCAATGTTAATACGTGCATGAATACGGTAAAATTAGTTTTTTTTTTCAAATTTTGACTCACTAGATGAAGGATCTGAGGGATGCTAGATTTAGTATCAGGAGATGAATTGATCTTTAAAGCTCCAAGTTTTGAAAGACTAAGTTCCAAATCAGGTGCAACACCACCCAGTTGGTTATCAGAACTTACAAGTCCATTGAGCCGAGGTGTTGAGTTTGAATCAACCTCCATGTTATTATTACCCACCAAATTTTCAGACCGAATGGACCATGATGCCACAGTATCCTTAGCATTTGAAATAAGTCCACCATTATTAGAACCAATCTCGAGACCCTGATACAGATTGTCATCACTAATGATCTGGGTAGATTCTTGGGTGGGACCCGAACTCCATTTTTTACCACCATCACTGTCCACAGAACTACCAGAATACCTTCCATACAAAGGAGTTTTTTTAGGCACTGCAATATATCCTTCTTCAGAAGAAGTCCCAACAACATCATATGGGTCATAAGATGATTTGGACCGTTGTCTGTCTTTCTTCTGCTGCAAGTAATTCATCAAGTCAACTTCTATACGAGGTGTATGTTGCTTAAGTGCTCGCCTTAAAGAATTCTGTTCTTCAATGGATAAACTAAGAATATAATTCAAAACAGATGTTGAATCAAAATAAGAGTAAACAGATATGATACACGTTATAGCCGCTTCTTTTAACTTTGTGTTTTTGTCATGAACCAGTGGCGCCAATTTAGCAAGCCATAGTTTCAAGATCCCAATATTCCCAGCACCCTCAGAATTCACCGCGTGTTTATTAAAAGACACGATTGCAAACTCAATTACAGCAAGTTTTGCTTTAGGGGATCTTTGTTCATCTAAAGAACGAAGCAAAGCTGGCAACAGTGAATCTACACCATAAGTTTTGCTAACAATTTCTAACACGGTTGAACATGGTTGCCTCACTAATTCCTTTGGATCAATTAATCGAGAGAAAACATGTGGTAATATTCTCTCCATGTAACTTTCAAACGGTTTTCTACAAGATGGGATGATGTCAGCAAGTGATGTTAGAGCTGCTTGTGCCACTTTATGGTGTGGATCATCTAAATGTAGGAAAAATAACTTCATTACTTTTTCAAAACTTTGCGTAACCTCTTGAACTCCTCTTGAGCCTTGCTGGAGTAATGAACGAAGATAATTAAACGCAGAAACTCTAGCGTTCCAATCAGAACCAGAACTAAGACCATCACTTAAAGCATCATTAAGAGAAGTGGGACCCTCTGCATAGGTAGACATTTCTCCAGGTGAAAATTGACTCTCATCAAAGCTTCTTCTTCTGTTTGAAGCCGTTCTCCCGGTTACATTTTTTCTAGACAACGGTCTCTGAAAATTAGGTACATGATGACTATTATGTGATTGTGAATCTCTGTAAGGTGTGTCTAAATAATGCTTATCTGTATGCAAATTAACAGATCTTCGGGCCCCCCTAACTTCATTATGATCTTCAAAGGAGCTTCTGTCTAGAAGTTTTTCAGGAGCTCGTCTTGCTGAGTAGGATGTAAGTGATGACAGAGGTTCATTCCCAAGGTTACCACGATACGGGTTTTTAGCAGAATCACGTGAAGCCTGAATCTGTGTGATGATGTCAGATAAAACCAAACTGCCACTACGGTTGTTAGGTTTTGAGATACCAGAAGTGGTTGAATCTAATGACAACGAACTGGCGAGACTATTAGAAGCAGGAGCAGCAAGAGGAAACGGTGGGTCACGAGATGAAGGTGGGTCCACTCCTGTACTAGGGAAAATAAAAGATGAAGTTGGCCATTCAAAAAAAATATTAAGAAAAACTATTTATATAATGATTTCAAAACTCATACCTAGATCAAGACTTGATGATCTGACTCTACCAGAATCTAGACCTCTAAGCATGCTTTCGATGGCTGTAACCTTTTGTTTGCTAGAATGCAACATGCTTTCTAAGCTACGTTCTGTAGTCTTATTAATGGAATTTGATTGTGATGAAAAAAGCCCAGATGAATGAGAAGGTACAGATGGTAAGCTTGCATTTCTGTCCATTGCAACAATGGCTGAAGTACCATATCCAGCTAGATTTGTAGAAGATGAATTTTGAGTGTTAATTGATGTTTGAGGATTCCTATCACGAAGTGAGGGTGACGCATGTCTCCGATGCATGCCACCATCCTCGTCATTTATTATCTGTTCATACATGTTATATAGTTATGCAACTACAGCATTGCCACATCAGCAGTGTTGTCAAATTTAGAAGAATTGTATTAGAGGTAATAAGCACATACCCTTTGAATAGCAGGATCAAAAGACGAAAACAAACGCCGAGAACGATCAGGCCAAGTTTTTGAAAACATACGGTAGCATGCTCTAGCAGTTGAACGCACCTGATGTGATTATATGTTAATTTACCTATAATCATAAAATGATAACAATAAGACTAACAATAATAGACCTCGCTCATTGCATCTCCCACACAACATTTAATAAGGTCTTCATAAAGGTCGGCTGACCGTTGTATCTCAGGTGCATCAGCCCAATGTTCCAGTACCAACAATGCATATTCACAACATCTGTATAGAATTAAAATGTGAAATTAGCACCTACATATGATTATATTATACTAAATAAACCATGCTTAAAAGAAGGAAAAATACTGTTGGACTAATCTTGTAATTATTAAATAGTTAAGGGGTTAAAGTAGAAAGTTTAATTGTTTAGATTTATTTAATTCAGTTTTTAAAGTGTAAAGATTAGATTAGTTTTTGTTTGGATTAAGATTGTTGTTCCAGCATGGTTTTAGGCATGTCTTTAGGGATAGAACTTTGACTTGTTTAAGGTTGTTTTTCTTATAAATAGGGGTTAAGATTTTAGGGTTAATTGTACCACAAAATTGATTCAATAAAGTTCTGATTTTTCTGAGATTATATTCTGATTGCAAGATACCAGACTTCAATTGGTATCAGAGCCTAATCTCTGCCGGTTTGAGAGTCGCGAGTTCGGAGTCAAGAAGGCAGCAGCCTTTGGCTGCTGTGGTTGCTATTGCAGCGGAAGCAGTGGGTCGAATACCAGGTGAAGATTGAAGACTCGTTCAAGACGACGACCTGCTCCAATCGAAGGGTTGTTCCAAGCGACGGCTGTAAAAGGACTCGATATAGAAGAACGCATACAGAAGGAGGGTCGATTTAAGGCGCAAATCAACTGAGAGGAATTCGCGGGAAGTGATTACGTGAGGCAATCAAAATTTCGATCAGAACCTGTGCGATTCAAGTTGTAGGGCTCGAAGTTGGGGTTGATATATGCGAAGGGTTTCAATCGAGGTTGTCTGGGAGTTGTGAAGACGTCGATTGGAGCAAATTGAGTCTAGAGGCTGTGAAGGCTGATTGGGTGAAGGAATCAAGAAGATTGATCGGACCTGTGTGATTCAGGTTGGATCGATCATAGGGAAAACCTGCGGTAGGTTCGAACCTGGTGTTGGCGGCTGTGAGAGCTTATTTAAGGTTGACTGAGAGCTGTGAGAGCTTCAATCAGATTTTTGAAGGCTGTAGGGCTTCAATTAGGGTCGATTGGGAGCTGTGAAGATCTCGATTGGGACAGAAGCACAAAACTCAACTGTATTAGGCTCGAACTTGGGTTTGGAAGCTGTGAGAGTTGTGTGTTGGAGTTGGATGAGACCTGTGTGGTTTGAACTTGAGTGGTTCGGAAGGAGACCTGCGTGGTAAGAAATAATCTGTGTGGATAGCCCTGCATGGAATAGTTTGAATACAACAGCTGTGTGACTGTTAAAGACCTGTGTGGTGTGAATAGGAGGAGAAGATAATCTGTGTGGGTTGTGTGTGAGGCGATTAAGAAGTTTTTGGTTAAAATTCTGTGTGTTTTATCCTATGTGGAGAGTTGAAGAGATGGCAGAAGGAGAAGGTGCTGTGGGTTTCAATCGACAAAATTGAAGGCTCGTTCCAGCTCTGCGTGGGGGATGAAGAGGAGACCTGTGTGGGAAAAGGAGTAATAAGGACCTGTGTGGGAGTAATCAAACCTGTGTGGGAGAAGAAAAGAACCTGTGTGGGCTGAAGTAGACCTGTGTGGGAGTGATTAGAACCTGTGTGGGCTGAGTAAGAGAACTTGTGTGGTTTTCTGATTCACAACAGCAAGAAAAAAAAGGTGATGGCAAGTTCAAGCTATGGCAGAAGGTATGTGCAAGAAGTTGTTGCTGAAAAGAACTTTGTGTTCTAGAGAGAGCCACATCAAGAATTACAAGATTAGGGGGGTGATTGTTGGACTAATCTTGTAATTATTAAATAGTTAAGGGGTTAAAGTAGAAAGTTTAATTGTTTAGATTTATTTAATTCAGTTTTTAAAGTGTAAAGATTAGATTAGTTTTTGTTTGGATTAAGATTGTTTTTCCAGCATGGTTTTAGGCATGTCTTTAGGGATAGAACTTTGACTTGTTTAAGGTTGTTTTTCTTATAAATAGGGGTTAAGATTTTAGGGTTAATTGTACCACAAAATTGATTCAATAAAGTTCTGATTTTTCTGAGATTATATTCTTTGCAAGATAACAGACTTCAAATACCTTGCACGAAGTATTGAACTTCGGTCATGTTTAGCAGTTTCAGCCACACGAGGAAGTATCCGGGCAACTTTACAGTTACGCAACATCTACAAAAAATTAAGTGTAAGAAGTAGACTTGCAGAAGGAAATAAGAAAAGGAAATGAACAGATAAGTATATACCGTCTTTATGCAGTTATCTGCAGACTCTGCAATTACAAGTACAGTTATCACAACAAGTTTGAAAAGGGCCTGAATGTCAAATCATGTGTCAGAAAGAGTATGTTAGAATCTCTTAAAAAACAAGAAAGAGATTGTACTTACAGGAATGAAAATCTCTGCCAAGGCTTCAAAATCTCCCAACAGCTCTTTAGATAGAAAGTTCAACAAATGGCAAGCCTAGCAATAGTCATAAGAAAAAAAATTGTCAAAGTGTTTTATCAATCTCAAAATTTAATCCTTTCTTCTCATGGGATTGCAGCATACCTGTTTAACTATGCTAGATCTTCTATCAGCCAATTGTGTGCTTAGAGGACCAACAAGCTGCTTTAGAAGTCCACGGAAAGACGGATAATCAGTTGCACCTGATGTACATGTAACACAGTAAAATGAATGAGATCAAAACTGTTGCCTGCAGTATACTACAAAATTGTTACACATTTTTGTTTCTTAAAAATTAAATTACACACCTCCAAGAACGAGGCCTTCAACTCTTTGCATGGCTCCAATGCGGAGGGACCAATCTTTCTCAGGGACAAGGGTTGAAGCAATCTTTTCAAACTCACGAATTAATTCCTTTTCTGAGTACACCTTGATTGGGTCTATGGGTTTTTCTGTAATATCAGTTTCCCCTAGAATATATATTTATCAATAAAATCAAAATTTTGTCAACAATAAGGAAACCCAAAAAGAATAAGAAACTTTGTATACAAATATGGAAAAGAACAACCCAACATAAATATAAATTCAGCAAAATGTGCATTCAGAAACTAAATGCAGATTTTTTCCATAAAAATATAAACCTATCTAACCTCCAAAAAGGGATACTTCACGAGACGAGGTCTTGGCCTTTGGGCTACTTCTTTTGGCATTATGATTAGAAAGTTTGGCTGCAGCAGGAGCATAAGTATTAACTCGGATATCTGAGGAATGTTGTTTTGGTTGAATTCTCTCTAGTCTGGCATTGATATCCTTTACCTAAAGATCAACTCAAGCCAGAAAAATTAGGCAAACAGCAAAAGCATACATGTGGGAAAATATATCAAACAGGTAGGTTTAAAAATACCCAAACATAATGCTTTTAGTTTTTGAGCATAATCACAGCAACATAATTAATTTCCAAACCTTTTATGCCTTTAAACAAGAATTTGCGCATAATTAAACCTTCAATATTTAAAATAAGAAGTGTCATAATGACTAAAAAAGAACTATGTCCTGCACCCATTCCATGTAGATCTTTAATTTAGTTAAATAATGGCATAACATGGTTGCCTTGTAGTCAAGAACCAAAAGATAAAGTTCGCTGACTAATACAGATTGGACCCTGCTATATGTACACATAGGCAAGATATATGGTATTGGTATGTAGAAAAACAAATAGAAAAACTGAACAGAAATGTTAGCCCTAACATAATCACCATTGATGATGGAAGCTGATGGCGCATGAGTTCTTCACGGAATTGAGGCCCAATTTGAGCATACATCTCCTGCAGGAGACAAAAAAATGTCAAAACAAACTTCAACAAAATAATATTTACATAACTAAGAAGAAGCTATTGTATCACTAATGTTCTTACAAGAAAACAGCCACTTAAAAGTAAATAACAATCTCTATGCAAGTTTTTTGAACAGCAGGGTATAAAAATTGCATAATTGGAATGTCAACTTAAATGCTTGCACTTCATAACCCTTATATAGACTGGAGCAAAAACAGTTGACTAACCTCAATACATAAAATAGCGGCTTCTCTTACACCTGGATTAGGGTCATATAACATCTTTAATATCTGAATATTTCACGAGGAAAGGAGTAAAGTGTAAGAATAAGTATGATTTTTCATGTTAAAAGTTAAAACTACGCAACTGAAAACCTCATGAAACACAAGAAAAAAAAACATACAGAAGGAAGAATAGCACGTTGCAGAGGTAGCTCTGTAGATGCAAATAGACCAATGGCAGATGTGACAGTTCTTGCAAACTCTTCTCTAACTCTCCAGCTTTTGTGATTCCATGCATTAGATCCAGCTCTCTCAACAATAAGAGTTGGAGAAGAGACCTGAAGCACAACCAAGAGGCAAGCTTGTAACTTTTTTCAGCTGTTTGTTTTCAGTTCACTGAACTAAAGCCTAAAGGCTTTTGTACAACTAATCTAGCTACAACAGAACCACACTAAAAACAAAAACTAAATAGGTGCTATCTAGCTAGGGCAAGTGATCTGCACAAAGGGTAGATAAAAATCTAATAACTCATTCTGAATAAACATCTAAAACAAAATAAGCAAATAAGAGTACGATATTTGGAATCAGTTAATCACAAGGTCATGACTCCCCATAATTTCCAGGATTCAAGCAAATAAACTCAATGTACATCACAGGTTATAGATGCAAGATCCCCATGGCAAGATGCAAACATGTAAAGAAAATATAGCTACTGCTTTTAGTATGGATCAACAGATTCTCACCATCAAAATAGTAGATTGCAATGACTTAACCTCAAAATAACCATCAAATATAAACCTTGCTTGCTAAGTGATAAACCACCAAATAAACTTGCCTAAAGAACAAATTACGGGAATTTAAACTACCTATTTCCACTCTAGACCTTCTGTAAAATATTTTTATTATGATGTGGCATCCTTACATATAAATGCCTACACTAGTAATAATAAAAATGCAATCCCAAAAAAACGCAGAGACCGATGAAAGGCTTGGAAGCGATAATTCATTGTCTATGAAGCCCAAAATCCTTCAATTAATTAACCTTCAAACCAGATTTGTATGAAAGAACAAAAAAAATTATATGGAATGTAAATATTCTAGTACAAGAAAAATCAAAGGCTCTCTAAATCTATTTATAATAAACCTAAACTTTAATCATACTCTAACTCAAAAACTAAAACTAATTCAAAATTTAATCCCTAATAATTCTCTCCAGCAGACTTTATCAAATCAAACAAACAAAACATAATCTAAACTTAAACTCTAAAACTTAATTCAACTAAACAAATCAAAACAATATAAATAAACTTTCTAATTTAATCTTTTGTCATCTAACTATTTAACTATAACAAGATTAGTCCAATAGTCTAAAAAATCTTCCCGCACACACAATAATAATTACATATTTTAATTCAACATATACAAGTTTGATCACAAAACCAGTATCAATATTCATGTAATGAGTAGAAAACAATTGCTTTTCACTTCAAAATGAAAGTAAACACAAGCACACCGACACATTACCTGCATGAGAGTGAGCAAGAGTCGTCGAGCCGCATCGCGAACAGGCTGCTTAGCGTCACCAAGGCGCTCAACAGTGGCCGGAACTAGGGCATTGAAATGAAGCTTCAAGTGTTCCCCGGAAAGAACCGCAGCAGAATCAAGAGCCTGCAAACCCCCTTGAGAAACCCTAAAATTGTTGTCTTTCAAGAGATCTAAACAACAATCGACTAGAGATGTGACTTCCGCAGAGGTTAAACTCTTCCTCGAAGCTTCTAGAAGTTCATGAAGTCTCTCTACTCCGGCCATTCTCTCTTTGGTGTCCTTGGAGCGTGCCATTTCAAGAGCCTCCTCCATTGCACAGTGGATTGAATCAGAGCCACAGATCTGATCAGATCCACAACGACGGTGAACGGAGACGGTGGTGGTAGTGGTGGTGGAGTGACGGAGACAGCGGAGAGCGAACCGTAAAAACCTTTGCTGGATCGACGGACGAGATTCTAGAGAGAGAGAAGTGTGTGTGTGTATGTGTTTTTGTGTGTATGTGAGAAGGAGAGAGGTTTTGTTAAATTGTTACGGAAGTCAAGTGTTATTTATCTACAGTTTTCAACAGCCTAATTGGGTTTTCTTTTCTTTTTCAAATATATTTTTATTTTATTTTAGTTAAAATCAAAATATTCTGTTTCTTATATTTAATTTAATTAATGATAAACTCCCATGCTAACATACGCTTTTCTTTTTGGTGAACAGCCCGTGCTAACATACGTGTTTATACCATGATTGAATATTCATTTCTATAAAAATTTTATTCAATAATTGATTAGTTTGTTTGTTTATTAACTTTTATTCTAAGTACATGTCCATTATAGTTTTTTTTAAGAAAAGAGTTAAGTTTTTCTGGGTCTTTTATACATGCTCGGATAGTTGGATGAGCTGTTTTGTGAAAGTGATGAAAAAAGGAACGAAAAGAGTATGACGTAACATGTGTATTACCTCACCGTTAATTTTCTTTAATAAGCATGTGTTATCCTCCTCGTGTATCCTCTTTGGAGTTAAGGTGGTTGCTAGGCTCCACAAGAAACACCATGTCTCTCATCTATAGTTGATGGCGCGTTAGTTTGTCTTTGAAGGTTATTTATATCAATCGTCACTTTATGTTTTTCTACTTACCCATATTTAGTTTTTTACAAGCGTTAAAAATAGTTCCTCAACATTAATTGATATATATGACAAGGTATGCAACCACTCTAGGTTGTATTTGAACTTTATCATTGAATAAACTATACAAATAGTAGTAAGTTATAAAAACAAAAAGTAGTCAAAAAAAATAAGTTTTATTATAAATCATTTTTATTGTGATTATTAGTTATCAAAACTAATGCATAAATTGCTTTTATTGTATTATACACATAAACACATATGGGTGAAATTACTAAAACAAACGAATTGGGTTGAATAACAAATCAATATGATTTATGAACATTGTTTTGGTTCAAAGCAAATTTTTCAACAAAAATGATGTCGCAATTAAAGAGTCACTTTAGAAGGAAAAAAAAACGTTATCAAATGGTTCCAAATGTTACATTTTAATATGATGTCTAGCGATAGCATATATAGGTGATGGAAACATTTACATCAATGGTGTAAGCAGCGTCATCATTGTGATTACGATGGTAATGAAACAATGATGATGTAGTTTTACTAGTTTATGTGTAGCAAGGACAATGTAAATGATGTATTGATTATGACAATGGTGGTTAATGCAACAAATGTGTCAATGATGGTAGCGTATGTGACGTTTCGATTGTGATGACGATAGTGGTGGTGGAGGCAGTGAGGCATGACATGCTAGTGGCGTTAGCGATGGGGCAATGATGGCCAAGGAGAAATAGAGACACTGGGTTGGTGATGAGGGGGGAGGGGGTGTTGATAGTGTTGGAGTTTTTGACTTTTAATTGTTAGTTATTCCAAAAAGAATTTTTGTTACCCAAGTTTAGTTAAATCATTTGTTGAAGACATAATTGTTTGATGATTGAAATGAAGAAGATTCTATATTTTGTTCATTTTCATGTGTTATACATATTTGTGTCTATTAATTTGTTGATTGAAATGAAATGATTCTATAATTTGTTTATTTCTGTCCGTGATCATATATATTTGGTAACATGACTGTTTGTTAACTTATAAGATATAAATTTTAATTTTATACTGATCGAGGCCAGGGGACAATTTTTATTATCTGAAAACTGTTAAACCTAGTTCATATTATAATCAGAAGTTTTTCCAAGAGACATTGACGTTCATTATCACATATTTATACATATACAATAAAATCACTTATAAAAAATAAAAGAAATAAAAAAAAATAAGATCTTTTACAAAACACAGTGCATGATGTAAAGAGCAATGTATTTCACCTAACAAAGTTTGAAATTGTTAAACAAAAAAATGTCATATATGTAAATATTTTTCTATCAAGCATCCATTAACATTATTGACTAGTAACATGAAAGGTAAAAAGATAATTTTCTATTTATGGACTTCAAAAAATTATACAAAAAGTTTACAATTACCTAAATAGTAGTAACACTGCTATCACATTTAGCATTACATGTCTTGTATCATGTAGAAAATAAAAGAGATGTTCTTGGGACTCTTTTCACAACGATAATTCAGCATATATAAAGCAAAGTAAAAAAGTCGGTCATGTTTATACATTCAATGATTCAAATGGATTATGATCGTATACAAATATTATGTGAAATAATTTAATCTGTATAAACATATTATAATACGAGTATTATCGTGACAGACAAAAAATCAAGGATATAATAACTTCATGATAAAGCCAACCCACCAACCCATCCTTTTTAGGATATTAATATGTCATGTCATTATCAAAAAATCTAACAAAAAAACAAATTTTATACCAAATGATCAACAAAGTTCATTTAATCTATAACAAATCAATCATATATACACATAACAATAACATTATAATCTTACCTTATTTTGGAGGTTACACATCATCTATGGATCATTATCATAAAGGGAAGCAACGGATGATGAAAGTAAGATATGAGGTTTTCCATTGGTTTGAAATTCAGCCAGCAGGGAAGCAATGTTTGGTTTGTGGCACAATGGATTCTGACTCAAATTAACATGCTCAAGTTTCCCTAAACAGTATTTTAAAGATTATATTCTGTTCCCATCCTGTTATAAATATAGTTTTATAAAGATATTTATTAAAAATATATCAAATTGTTCACCTTTACCGGTTTTCAGGAACTCGCAAACATCACTTACTGATACAATAGGTATCCAGTTATTGCTTGCATCGACTGATACAAGTTTTGGAGCCAGTGAAATCATCTTTGACAAAAATTGCGTAGTTCTGCCTCCTCCAGAATTACGACTGCGCAAAATTCATCTATGTGAGTTTTTCTTAATTAATAACAATTTTAGATTGAAATATTAATGATGGGAAGTTGTGAACCTTATATTGATGTGGACGATGCTCAACTCTTGCCTTAATTCTTTTCGTGCATACGAAAATCCAACTAAACCCAATCCAATTCCCTTAACATCAAGGGTTTGAATACCTGAATGTAGGAATCTTCCCAGAGATGGCCCAAATTCACTGTGAGGAAAGCTTGTCAAACAGAAACTTAAAAAAAAATTATATTACAAGGGTTCCAATACAGGTGACAATATCAACCTAGTTGCTAGTGGTTAACACGATTTGAGTCGGGTTATATTTTATCATGGGTAAACGTGTAAAACTAAAAGATTTTTAAAAGAAAATGAGGCATATGCATCTAAACTTGCCCAAAGTTTACTTTTAAGGGGAAAAAAAACTCCTTTAAATATAAAACATGCATCCAACTTTGTTTTGTTTACATCATTTCCGGGAAAAAAAAAACAGCAGGAAAAGCCACCTATATGAAATTCCTTTTTAGTTTGTCAATTCCTGCAAAAAAAATAGTCATATAATAAAAATGCCCTCAAAGATTTAATCAAACGTACATGCCCTTGATAAGATGCCTACAAGTACAGGTTTTTTTTTTGTGTAAAGTAAAAGCTAGAGCTTTTTTAATACATGAATTTGTAGTATACTTCGTAAAAGCACATACAATCTTCCTTGGTTAGGGGCATTATTGTTGATTAACATTTTGCAAGTGAATATTTTACTAGAATGGGCGTAAACTAAACCAATTTGTCGTTTGGGTGGTTCAAATGATCTTCTGAATTTTAGTGACCTTAGAGTAACCTTTTCAATATCAGCCTATGTGGCCATGTACACAACATTGCTAATGTTCTGTAATCTAACATGATACACTAATGAAATTTAATATTCTTGACAAGTGTTTTGGGTCAACCCTACCTGTTTAAAACCATACCCATGAATTACCACATATTACCCACTGCCATTTTGCCACCTCTACTTCTCGACTCTCGAGAAACCAACCTGGTAAGGTGATTATCTCCAATTGACAGAGATTTCAGCGGGACATTTAACGAAGCAAGAACTTCTAGTAGCTGACTTGCACCATGACAAGAAAGCTCACAATTTTCCAAATACAACTCAGCAAGAGGAGTGTCACATTTAGATTTCTCTAATAAATATGTAGCCAAAATCCTACAATTATAAGATTACATGATATATTATAAGAATATGAATGGTATATTATGGGGGTAGGATCAAATAGGAATATAATTTTGCCTAAAAACATAAAAACACCTATTCTTTCTACTAGATTTTTATATTTTTTTAACTGGATTTTTTTACTAGATTTTTCTTTTCTTTTTTGTACTGGTTTTTTATTTTTTTGCACTACATTTTTATTTTTTTGTACTGGATTTTTGTTTAAATGTTTTAAGGCAAAATTATGTTTTTAGCGGATCCTCCCCCCTATATAATGAGTCATCATCTATTAAGAACACAAAAGGCACTGACCTAATCCCTTCATCCTGAAGAGGATTTTCACTTAAATTTAACACCTCTAAATTTGGCATATAAACCATAGCATATTTAAGGCAATCTACATCATCTTTTTGCAAGTTATTGCATCTGCAAAAAGCAATTGTAATTCTTATGCAAAAAAAACTGCCATGTAATTTCATATAAATGATGATGGCATTCTAAATACCTCAGATTCAACAAACGTAACGATCTCAATGATTTGTTAATTTGTCGATCTGTATTAATACAACTTGGAGATCCCCATTTAAAATGTGATAGCCAACCAGCAATCTGAAATGTTGAAATTGTAATAGTTAATCTACAAATTATAAAAGAAACTGTATGGTTAAAACACTCACATTGTTTTCTGATAAATCAAGAACTTTTAAACAAGATTCAGCTTCAAGCAGTGTATCAAACACCAATTTTGCAGTTTTCCACCACATGTGATTGTCAGACAGTATCAATGAAGTTAAACCACTGATACCAAAATGCAACAGTTAAAGAAGCATCAAACATTACAAGCAATCACACAGATTTTGAGTTAAATAATGATGGAATTAAGTGGATCACACACCTTGCTGCTATTAATAATGATTCCAAACCAAGAGGTAATGCACAGTCAAGAAATCGTGATCTCTTAATTGAGAAACTCTTAATCACATTTGTTTCAAAGCCCTTCACATGCAGTGACTCACAGATTGAAGTCACAAGATTTGCAGGAAGCTTGCAATGAAAAAGTTCTAGTGATGCCAAAGTTTCCTTGTTTTGTTCTAGAAGTTTACAGAGACCCTCAACCTAAAATAAAGTAGAAAAATGAAGAATAGAACAAGTTTGAAGAAACCTGGAAAAATACTAGTTACCTGCTCCTTTGACTTGAGCCAGTGTATTTCCAAATATTCTAATTGACTATCCCTTAACAAGTACTGTTACATAAATACAGAAATCAGGAAAAAAAATACATTAAAATGAGTGCAAATAATTCTTTCATCATCTTACACCAACTTCTGCAACACAATGAACACTTTGGAGTCTCAAATATCTGCATTTAAATAAACCCAAAAACAATGCTAAAAAACAATTGTGAATTCTGCAAGTGTTATGCTTAAAAAAATCATGATTATAGAGGTTTGACCTGGCATATAGACTAAATCGTTCACAATGATAAGCCAATTTTGAGTAGCTTCTTGACCTGCTTATGTGCCCCTCATCAGTAATATATTTTAGCAAAGCATCTGCAGAAACAAAAATTGTTAAAAAACTAAAAAATATAACATATGTCAAATAAAGATTTCACACTATTATGATATTATAAACTACGGGAGATAATGAATCGAGTGAAAATTACTAGGAATTTCAACTTCACCAAGAAAGCCATCAAACAAAGTGACTGAAACCGTCTCCGCTGTAGCATCAAGGCAACTGTTATGATGTCAAATTAAGATGATACAACTGCATATCAAACATACAGATATTCATATTTTAAACTCAAAAAGGTTGCATACTCCTGTAAATGTTTTTCCCAGTAAATCTGTTGCCAATTGGCGGTTGACTCATCCTGTTGGACAATTAGCCATCTTGATTTATAAAGGGTTTTCCATGTTGTATCAAAGTTTTCGATTCTGAAAAGCCGCAAGCAAATTTTCAAATCAAATTAGATGTTAAAAGTTTGTAACAATTACCTCTTGAAAGTTGAACAAAACAACACAAAAACCTTTTCCGTTTTCTTGAAGGTTTTAAGCAATCATCCGAAAACCAGCAATCACTAGAGCTAGCAGAGGGCCTGAAAAGATAGCAAAAGATAGCATATTAACAACTGATAAAGAGCGTAAAGGAAATATATAAATGAACGAACATTGCGTCTTGTAGATTCTGCAATCCCAGTGGAGGTAAGTTCGGTAAGAGCTGATCAAACAATTCTGATGGAAGTTTGTAAACATAATGTAAATTGCCATTTTCTGCACACAGAAAACCCACGAAATTGATTAAAAAAATCATAATTACAATCGAGCAATGCAATTTTTCAACCAAAATCAAAAGTTTGTTCTATTTATTCTTAAATATAAGCAATACTCTAGTATCCGCCCCCAATTGAACCCTAAAATAAAATTCTAACAAACATAGCCACAAACAACTTGATCCTAACAATTTACCATCAAGGATTGCATCTTTAATTGCGCCTATGCATAAAGTGATCAACGAAGGAACTTCCGGCATTCTTTACCGAATTCTGCTACAAAACTGCGTATATATTGAAGAAGTAGGAAAAAAATTGAAATTGGCCACCGCTACAAAGCTTCCGATTCCGTTATCACTGTTACAGACTTGCAGATTCAGATAGATATTAGAGAAACAAACCCTAGTCCAGATGAGTTCGAGTGCAGCAATCGTATGTCCAACCCTGTTGATCAGGAATTCAGGAGCTGAGAAGTAATCTGCAGGTGCATAGTGGGCTATCTAGTATGTAGCTTAATTAAAGTCCATGATATGAGCCCAGTACAAGCCCATCCAAAAATAAACTTGAAAAACATGACTTGTGACTTAGTATGTTCATGAGCTAGTCTGTTTTAAGTTATACTTTTTTTAAATTAAATAATAAAAGAGTTTAATGTAAGGTTTTGTAGTTTAAGCTTAATTATCAAGTTTTAATATGAGAAAATAAAGACTCTTGGTTAAATGAGTCACGTTTAACATATGTTTGAAAAACATGGCATATTCATGTGTCTAACACACTTGATAGGTTGTTAAAGTTCAGCTTGGTTTGTGCTAGGTTCAACCCACAGACACAACTCGTTTTATATTAAATATAAGTAAGCTTGAACTCAATCTCAGATGGCTTAGGTACATTAAGAAACTTCAAGCCAGACTTGTTTTGATTATTGCATCTAAATCAGGGTTGTCTCTGAAGTTTTAAATACATTGTGCAATTATTAAAATAATCCCTTAAAACGAGCCTTCTATATATAAAGAAAAATTATAAATTTATATTTATGATAAAATTAGTCAAGAAGGTGAACATTTCAGAATTATTCAGACAAAATAACTATTATTATTATTTTTATAGAAAAACAAGGTTTGTTTCAAATTAATTGTCACACCCCGAGCCGGCGGGATAGGATCGGTTGTCCCGTCGGGCGGAAGGTTCTCGGGGCGCGATATCGTGAGTGATAATCGAATTGATCAGATTGTTATATTGCACATGATACATAAATGAGAAATGCTAAACATGATAGAATTACAAAGTTAAATTACATCAGTATTGTTTATAATTTAACAATGTAAATCTACTATTAACATCATAAGTTTTCTATCTTGTATGTACACAAGATATACAAAATGGTATGTGTATGATGTCTTCAAAAAGTATGCAGGTCCAAAAATACTAAGTCTTCTAAATGAAGTCCTAGCCCAGAAGTAATGACTTCCTAATTGACCTGTTCGTCACCTGAGAAGTCATGCAAAAAAAATCAAGTCAACACATGGTTGGTGAGTTCATATGGTTTTATGATTTGTAAATGTTTTGAAAGTCCTCTTTGGTAAAGACCCTAACCTCATTAACACCACATGTAATATCCACATCGGTATGCTTATATATAGGGCATATGTAAGGGACAAGCCCTAGCCAACATCCCACCACATACTAATATGCATATGACACTGCTGGTAATGATAATTAGGCATTTTTACCCTTAACACCATTCCATAAGTTCTTCTGTTATTGTCCATGTGTTACAATCAATTGAAATCTATGTTGATTTCACAAGTTCATCACACAATATGATCAACCACAGTAATTGTATAAACAGTTATAAATGTTTAAGTATTTAAATAAATAAACATTTAGTAAAATCTAAGTCCTAATGATTGGGGCCTATGGTCAACTCGAGTAGACTAGTCTGTCAATCCAGGTACTTAGTAGTGAAGGAGAGCTGTAAATCTCATCAAACATGTGACCTATAATCAATCAGTCTAGCTAGGACATCTTTTGATATATAGGCTTTCATAGTTCTTTAGACCGTCCATAGTTCTTTAGTTCTTTAGTTCTTTGGCACATGTTATCTTTGAGCATTTCCCAGATTTCCCCTTAAAATAGTTCTTTGTACTTAGTTCTTCCAAATAGACCGTTAGTTCTTTGACATCCACTCTTGAAATAGTTCTTTGAAAATAGATCGTTAGTTCTTTGAGAATAGACCGTTAGTTCTTTGAAATAGACCTTTGAAAATAGTTCTTTGTTGAGATCTTTAGTTCTTTGAAAATAGTTCTTTGAAACTAGTTCTTTGATTTGAAACAGTTTACCTAAACATGAGTCTAGGATAACATTTATACATGTAAACATAATAAAGCATTCAAGTAAACAATTTACATAAAGCAGTTTACGCATGCTTCTCAGCCCCGCGTTTTAAAACAAAATGTTAAAAAAAAAAAAAAAAAAAAAAAAAAAAAGGGCAATGAACTCACCTTGTTGCTGTTGAGTTGACTTAGCTTAAACGAAAGACTGCACGCTCTCTGTATTGTAATTTGGTTTGTTTTCACGTTCCTGTATTGATTTAACGTTGTTAAGACTCGTAAGTATAAGTTTGTAGAATTTTGTGTGTGTAGATATATGTGTTAGCCCTAAAGTTGGCTAACACGCGTAAGACTTGGTCATGATCCCTGTTCGGTCCCATATGTGTGATTCAAGTTAATGACCTTATAAGTTATCATATTGTCATTAGTTATATGCCATTTGCTTTGATGAAAGACTTAGTGCTTAGTTTCCAACTCGTCTTTGTTGACTTTGTACGTTTTGAACATTTATCGCATAATTATGAATTAATTAGGCAAACATTCTTTTGACATATCTTATTTTGATCTTATGAAATGTAGTGAACTCATGTGGGCCTAATCATGGCATATGGACCGAACATTGTGACCAAGTTACTTGTTGGGCCATTGGTGTAACAAGTTGGGCCTTGGATTAGTTCTTAAACATTTGAGGATGGAAATGCTTATTTGAAAGTGTGGAATACTGATTTGGACTAATGGAATATAAAGGCCTTGCCAAAAGTTACAAGGACTAGAGTTCAAGTAGCCTTGTGGGCCTTGTTTTGGGCCTCTAAGGAATTTATCGGGCCCAAGGTGGGCCTTGGCAATATTTGTTGGGCCTAGTGTCATAGAAGACTGTAGGAATTGAGATTGGGCCAAGAATGGGTTGTTGGCCAAAGGATTTGCATGGTGGCCTCGAATTGAGGACATGGGCCTCAAATAGGCCTTGAATTGGTTTTCTGTGGGCCTCGGGCTGATTTTGTTGGGCCCTTTGAGATTTGTCTCAGGCCTTCACTAATATGACTCATAAGCCAAGTTGGGCCTGGCTAAATAGGGCTAAAACAATGATAGGCCTAAAGATTTGACTATTGGCCTTAAATGGTGGCCTTGGGCCAAAATCTGTGGGCCAAAGGTTGATTTTACTGGGCCCCTTGAATACTATCAAGGCCTGCAGTAAAATAGAGTATGGGCCAACCTGGGCCTGGTTCATTTGGGCTAAATTCGATCGTGGGCCTATTTTGTCCTTAGTTACTTACTAAACATGGGCCAAACAAGGTTTTTGAGGTTATTTACTGGGCCTACTATAGTTTCTGGGTTGGAGCAGTATTTTTGGGCCAAGATATCATTGGGCCTAGGTAGTATGAGGCTGGGCCCATCCTGGGCCAACCAGAACACCTTTGGGCCTGATGTTGGGCTTGATGGAAACCACTTGAGCCCCTTAGAGTTTGTGGTTTAGTCTTTTGAGCCTAAATGGATATACCAATGGATTTGGGTCTTGCTAGTGACTTTTGGGCTGAAGTTATCTTTACTGGGCCTGATCCATTGCTGTTGGGCCCATGCAGCCTCAAATTTTAGGGTTTTGGCCCAATGGTCATATGAGTGGCCCCCATACGAAACTGTCAAGGAAAAGTTTGTTGAGATTAGCTCCTTGTATCAAATGAGGCTACTGGAAGTAGGCCAAACAGGGTGGCCTAATAGGGTTTCCTGGTCGAATGTATATGATGTTGGCCGAATGACATGAAGTGGCGAATGGAAGACCTTGACTGTCGAATGGCTAAGGCCCGAATGGGGTTGGGTCCTGGTCGAATAGGTGCTTGACTGGCGAATGAAGAAGGCTCGAGTGAGGCTGGCGAATGGGTGAGCTGAGTGGCGAATGGGGCTAGTCGGCTGTGGCCATTCGCGGCCCTGGGCCACCATTCGGCCAGGGTTTAGCTCGGCCACCCATCAGCTTCATTTCGAGGTTCAAAGGTGGTGGTGGTTAAGGGTGGTTCTCGTGGTTGTAAGGCTCGAGTAGGAGAAGGCTTGGCCGACTAGTTTAAGGGTTAGAAGAAAAAGGTGAAAACCCTCTTTTCGTGACTCTTCACAGCATCTTACCTCGTTTTTCAGTGGTGATAAGCTTAGATCCACTGTACTTTCATGTAGAGGGCATCAAGAGCTACGCGTGGGCGAAAGAATCACCGATTTTCGTTAAGAAATGAGAGAGATATGAAGAGGAGAAGTTTGGTGGTGGCTAGGGTTTCAAAACCGGGATTTTTGGTTTGGAGAGAGGTTGAAGATGATAGAAATGAGGGAAAACTCTCATTTAAGGGTATTTATACCCCGAGGGTGTTCGGGTTCATTTTCGTTGCTCGGTTCGCGTTTTCGTTACGTTTCCGGAAAATTACGCGTAATTTAAATGGATTTAAATAAAAAGAGTTTAATTTAATTATTTTGATGAGTTTCAAAATTGTAAAATGTTATTTATTTTATTTTATTAAATTACTTTCGTTCGTGTCGTGTTTTCGTTTCGTCAGATCGCGTCACCTTCGCGCGTAATTCGTTCGAATCGTCACCCGAACGAATACGACGATGGTTTCGCTTTCTGACTTTTGTTTTCTACTTTTCAGTCATTATTTCAGAATTCTAAACTCACAGATATGTTTGTGTGAATCGTCACCCACGCAAACACACTGTCAGTTCGTTATTCTGAAATATCACCGCAATTGTGTTTAAATTGTGTTTTCCTCACTGTCGGACTCAACTAAACATCCTGTTTTCGCATTGTTTTTGTACTGACTTGTCGGTCATCTGATTCCTGTCAGTTGTGGACATCAGATCGCAACCGATTTGTTTCTGAGTATTGTTTGAGCATCGTTGTTTCTCGTGACTTGTTGTGTTAACGGTAATTAAGTTTTCACTTAATAAATGTAACAAATGTTCCAAATGTACGTTGTACTTAATGTATTTAAGTTTATACGAAAATACGTACAACGATTTCTTGTATTTAAGATCTTGCTAATTCAAGTACTGTTTAAAATCATATAAGTACACATAGTTACTGTAGAAAGTACACGTACCGTACGGACTTGCCGGACGTTCTGGTACTTGCTGTTACATTAATTTTATAAGAAAATCCAATAACAAAATGATAGTTTTTTGCATATTAAAAAGTTCAAAATATCGTACCCCTCGAAAAATCAGGCAATGTGTGGTTACATCTTTCGCACACCTTATGACCAAACCCGATCTAACCCTACTCCACTTCTATTTATTGAATATCTAGTTATATGTATTAATGTAGTTTATTTTTTTTAACTTATCGATCTAGTGTCACAAGTGTCAATGTACAAGTTCACAATTAAACGTACGACGTTTGACTGGAACTTATGTATGAAAATTGACATGCATTTTGTATGCCATGTTATAACTTGGATTTTCCTCTTCTTACAAAAGATAAAAGTGGGCCTGCCTTAAAGGTTTCGTTCTACCAACTTTTTTGACTATACATCATCTGCTTTAATTTCATGTCAACTTACATAATCGAAAGTCAAATTAAAACCATGTGATGTGCTCTACTTTTACAGGCAATCATGAACTACATTATAACATCGCCAAAATATTTTTTATGATCATATGTTTCTTCATTAATAATATATATATATTGCTAATAAAATAACCACACATACATTGTTCGTTACAACATGAGTGACCACCCGAATCATATAAATTAATTAGGACACACAAGGCTAATTAATAAAATCTAGCTTCAGATATAAGGCTAGAATCTTTAGATCATGGAATCCATTTCCATGATGGTGCTTAGGTTCATCGGATACATATACTTCCTCGAACCTGTGTAAATTGTCTCAACAATGATCTTGTTTGCACGTTCAGTTGGATGAAACGGATCCCAAAACACATAGATATCTCGGTTGGCGCAAAGATTCGATGTCGGGTTACAAATACCAACCCCATTATATGGTCCTTGTCCGCAACATGCCACTTTTGATGTTACAAAACCTAGTTAAAATTTCAACAAAGTTAAATCTATAAACATGTGATATGTAACATTGAATAAAAGTACTCTATATAAAGTAGGGGTATGTGTTTTAGATAAGACATGAACATAACATGACATCTGTTTGGATTTATTATAAAGAGGTCGATCTAGTCAGTTTATGATCAAATCCATGAATATGAACTGTTTAGTACACCCCTACGTGTGAGGTCAGTCTCATGTTTGCAACTCACCAAAGGCTTGAGGATCATTGATGAAGTCATTTTGCATGTGCATAGCGTTGACCGCGACAAAATGGTCAGACCCCAGCTCTTGGTTAAGACTTTGGATCATTTCCACTAGTTGGGGGTTGAATAAAGCTGCAGCCTGTTGTGGCTCATATGCACATTGCCCGTTTGATCCCCTCGCGGCTAGCTGGGATGGAACACAACCTAGCGGACCAGAACCGGTCACGAGGACTCGTCTGGCTCCCAAATTGAATAACTCCTACAAAAAATGTCCCATAAGTATATATAATATATTACATGTGTGATGCTCTATGGGGAGTGTTTGATACAGGATTACCCTAAGGATCTTGCGGTACTCGCTAATAATATATGTAGTGAACTGAGGAATGGTGTATTGTAGCCTTCTTGCGGTCACCGGTGCCAAGAAGTAGTTGTTAACATAGTCGTTGCCACCAAGCGTGATAAGAACCAGCGCCTGGTTCACGAGCCGTTTGGTCTGGTCCGATCCAATCAATGCACTTACTCTAGATTGGTACGTTTGAAAATTTTGTAACTGTTGAGATATCCTTATAATACTTGCCTGCCCAAAACGGTTCAAATTAAAAGGACGTCACATTATATTGTGAGCAAAAAAGTTGAAATAAGTAAAAGTCAAAAACACCCTTCCCTTTTTCATGCAAGATTCGTATGCTTAAATTAGAATTTAATTATAAGGAAATGTCATTTTCGGTAACATTTAAATACTCATTTATTTGAAACCAACTTTCTTTGGCGATGAAAGAAGCATGCAACAGGAGCCTGTAACCTTGTGGTCACATGCCAAAACACAGAGAAATGATCAAAGTCAAAGGTAAATAGATGCATCAGATGTCCTTCTGGTTAAAATAGTTGGAACCGTCTTCATTTAAACCGGTCCGCTATGGTTTCAATTAAGCCGGTTTTTAAATTTTGATTATTTTTTCTAAAATTTTATTAACTTTGTAATAAGATGGTGTGTTTTGTAACCTTTAGGTCATGGTTTCAAGATAAGAAAAACAACCTCTTGCACATATAAATATTGTACAACTGCTTACATTAGATTGAAAACGAGAGTAAGTCAAGCATCAAGAACACCCTTTATTTATTTTGTAATCATACTCTTTATTTTATTTAATTCATATTATGCATTTTGTTAATTCATGTTGAAAATTATTATTAAATGATAAAATGTTTTTGTATTTGTTATAAAATTAGTTATACGTGTGTATATGGAAATATATAACTAAAATATATAAATTTGACCAACCAAAGGGCTTATAGCTCAATGGTACCCCCTTGACTTTCCAAATGGGAGGTCTTGGGTTCGAGTCTTGGCTAGAGCAAAAATTGCTCAGGCTAAGCAAAAAAAAATATATAAATTTGACCAAAGTTTAATTTTAGCATACAAGTATTTTGAACATTTAAGAATTAAGTCAATCAGATGGTAGGCTTAAGGCCTAGCTGACACTCAAGGCTAATTTAGCCAATAATCAACTACTGATACGTCTATTTTAGAAAAAAAATTGTCAAAACTTGGTTTATTTCTCAAAATACATTTGTTTGTATTTTCATTGGCCTGGGGTCTAAACTCAGAATATATATACATAAACATGGGAGGTCGTGAGGAGGGGCAAACCCGACCTCCGTCCAGGGCCCGTTTTTTTAAGGGCACAAAATTTTAAATATTCTATTTATATTATATACATTTACTTATATTTAAAAATATAAAAGTAAAAAAATCACAAATTATAACTCGCTAGGGCCTTTTTTTCATTGACGAGTCTGGGACACTTGAATTCTTAGAACCGTCCATGTACATACACACATGTTTCAATGTGTAAAAGTCACCAAAACATGATTATGGATGAGTGAAATATTGTAAAAGTAGAAGTGAAAAGAACCAATATGATTAAAGGGACAACTTACAAACTGAATTCCTGTGTCATTGAGTATACCGATCCCGGCAGACGCAAAGTTTGCACCGACCAACAGTTTGTTCCCGTTCAACTCCGGGCTTAAGTACGGTAAAGTGGGCTCGGACCCAATCTTTTGACCTACGTAAACAAATACGTACTTTAATTTTAACCATCAACCAAACCACCAACAGCCCATCTGGTTTTCGTTTTAATGAATTCAACAAGATATCTAATTAATTAAAAACTTCAAGATACAAAAGAAACATATATATGTTTACTGATAAGATCAGGAATGTTAAGTCCATTAGAGAAGCGGCCCGTGGGCCTATGGGTCGGGTAATCAATGCCATATGGTGGTGAGTCGGCTCTGGCGCTGGTGAGGAGGTAATTGTTGTTGCCATTATCAACCAATGAGTCCCCAAACACGAAAAAAGCACGAGCTCCATGAGCGTGTTGCATGGCTCCTACGAATAGTAGAACCGTCAACACCGCAGCTAGCGGCCTACTGGTGGTGACATAAAGGGAGGAGTTAGCCATGTTTTAATTTACTTTGGTGGTGAAGACGAGTGGTTAGTGGTGGTGTTTTATACAGGGTTTAGGAAGTGCATGTCCTTGTGTAGTTGTATATAGTTGGTTGAAGTGTAATAAATGTGAGCTTTGGAAAGTTTAATGTAAGACGAAAGCGAAGATGGGCTAATAATTTTACAGTCCGTATTTTATAAATTTAAGTGTTTGTTAGACTTAAATGAATTTTAATATGGAATTTTGTTTAGAAAACTATTGACCGTTTTTCATTATTGAAGTTGCATGTAATTATATTTTAATACGAGTCATTTATTTAAAAACCAGACCGGATCAAGAATAGGAAGGGGCTAGTCCAAATGAGTCACGTGAACCACCCTTGTACGAACCGGCCGGTTCAACATGTTCATTGGTCGGATCGAATTTAAGTTTTCTTCCTCACTGAAACTCAAAGAATGACACATTAAAACCAAACTTTATATATTTTTAGCATAATTATGTTTATTTGAGTATTAATTATGTTTGTCTAAATGTGTTTAAAATTTTACAATATTTTGGAATTTTTGTATATATTTATTATTTCATCCAGTTTTTGAATTAATTCCAATCAGTGATCATTAAGATATCTAATCTTCAGTCCGGTTATAAAAACATTGAACATATATTACTTGTCAATAGCGAGCTAATGAAAAATCGGCTAACATTTTCTTGATACTCATTTATGAATTCTCGAAACGGTAGTTATAACTGTGAACTTTTGTTTTTCGGTCTCCAATACTACATATTTAAAAAAAAAAAAATCATTTCTAGCGTTATCAACTTTTTTTATGAGCTATAGTTTAAGTTTATAAAATTACTATATATAATTAAAAAGCATGAATTGAATAGTAAAAATATATATATTAAATAGAGTGTGGGTCTCATGATATTATATATATACATATGTAAGTATGTATGTATGTATATGTGTGTGGTGTGTGTGTATATATATATATATTAATAGTAATGTATAGTGCATAAATGCCTGATCCATATAGTGACGTTCTAAAAGTTTAGACTTGGACCAGAATAAGTTTTTTAACTTTGAAAAATAGTAAACACATATGAGAATATTAAATTTGAGATATTTGCTTACAGATTTGGGTTTTTATTAAATTTGAGGGATTTGCTTATAGATTTGGGTTTTTGTTTGGTTTAGAGTTTATGTTTAGACTTTAGGGATTAAGGTTTAGTTTATGATAAGAGATTTATTCGAAAGTGTACTGTGATAACCCGCCGCAGCGCGCGGGTGAAATAAATCTAGTTAAAATAAAATAAAACGTGTCAGCCTAATATCATTATTTGAAAATAATTAGAAACATACGGTAACAAACAAACTACCCGGGTTTGTCTCGACTGTTTTGTAATTATCCACTTTTCAAAAGAAAATCACATCCATAATCCATCGCTATCCAACAAGTTTACGACCAGTTCGTCTTTCACCAATTGTTATTTAAAACCCACATGAACAAAACTGAACCAGTTCTTTGATCGATTGAGCAGAATTAGGGTTTTGATCATCAAAATTCGACCTATAACGAAGATATGAGGACTTGTTGCCGTTCATATCTTGCATTCAATCTCAAATTCCTCAATTTGTTCCAATTATTCGTTGGGATATCAATCATTCTTTACTCTGCTCACATGTTAAATCAATGGAACAAACAATTGCTGGATCCTTCTGATGCTAATTCAACGATTTTGAACACTGTTTTGGTTCCTGATCAAGTGATTCGTATGAAATCCGCTGATGGTATGATCAGTGGCAGTACTTCCCCATGGTAGCTTCTAATTCACTTTATAAATATGCAATTTTTGTATTTGTGTAACCAATTTTGATCATTTGTTGCCATTATTATGACAGGTTCATATATGCATTTATGGGATTGGGTATGATGCTCTGCTGTATCTCTTGCACAGGTTATATTGCAGCTGAAGCTATTAGTGGATGCTGCCTTTGTATTGTATCCTTTTCATGTCATTTATGGTCTCATATGTCAATCATTTATTCGTGTCAAAAACATTAACTCTAGTCCGGATACACTTAAAAGTTAAAATTATGTAACCTTGACCCAACCAATTTATCTAAACATGCCAAGTTGGTTGGTGGGTTGAGTTGTAATAAATGGGTTAAACGGGTTGGCGGAACAACATGTTTGACTAAACCAGATACAAAGGTCAACTTGAATATGGCATGTATAATTAATGGGTCAACCCGATGACAACCCAAAATATGATTTAGGACCTTTTTCCTTGAATCTTGAGCATGTATAATTAATGGGTCAACTTGAATATGGCATGTATAATTCATGTTCGGGTGTGTAGGGAATTGCCACCATCAACAATAATCAAATACTACTGCAAAGAAACATGTCAATAACATAAAAATGCACCATTTTTAGGACCTTTTTCCTTGAATCTTGAGCTTTGCAGTACACTGTTTTAAAATTTGTGTTCATTCTAATGGAGGTGGCTTTGATTCTGTTCATTGCACTTGACAGTAACTGGGAAAGGGTATGATACTCAAATCACTGAACAAGTTTGTACATATATTGCTATAAAAAGCAGTTAATGAATCATATTATCAAATTATTAGGATCTGCCCTTGAACCCAACTGGAGAGATTGATAGATTTCAAGAATTTGTTCAATCGGATATTGAATTTTGCAAGTGGATTGGCATTGCAGTTATCATAGTTCAGGTTAGTATTTTTATAATCTTATAGGAAGAATGCCATACATGAATAATGGTTTTCATTGAAATGATTTAAAACAGTTATTACTGTTTGAACTTGCTGTCTAAATTTCAGGCTTCAAGTCTCCTGCTTGGTTTGGTGTTGAGAGCAATGGTGAATTCACAGATGAAACTTGATGAAGATGACACTGAAGAAGACCCATGGGAGCCATTGGTTAACCCACATCTAGCTCAAACATCAGTGTCGGTTAATGTTAATGGCAAATCATTCCACTCTGATGCATGGAGCTCGCGCATGAGAGAAAGGGTAATTTCCTGATTCAAATGCATATATGTATATAGAGGGGTGGGTTCAATACAATACAACAACAACCTTACCCAGTATATTCCCACTTTTCAGTAGGGTCTGGGAGGGAAGGATAGATACAAACCTTACCCCTATCCCAATTGGGATAGAGAGGCTGCTCCGAAAGAGTCCCCGGCTCAAAGGTTATTTTTTGAAGTTGATCATCCCAATGATTTTAATGTTATTTTCACAAATAACTAAAATAACGTTAAAATTAGTGCACTTTTACTTTTGTCCCTTAAGGGCCCACACATATATACATTATACGCGTGCACCGCAAATGGGGCGTGCGGGTTCAATACAATACAAATGTTAAACAGATGGTGGCAAAAATTATATAACTGCATTATGTATCACAGTTTTTTTTAAATGGATAAATTTGGATCACTGACGGATCACTTGAGTATTATAGTGTTACCAGCAGTATCACCTGATCATATCCTCAATCAAGTCACCAGTTCTATTTTTGAGAAAATCCCCTTCTGAGATTCGAACCCAGGATCATTTGGTTCTTCATTCTTATCCCAACACCAATATATCATTAGGCTATAATGCCTTTGGTATGTATCACAGTTAAAGCAAGACGTACATGTGTGTCTTTTGTGTATGTGTTACACTTAATATTGCTTCTTATCGAGTGACCAAATGTTTATATATTATAGCTACATAGTAATATCATTTTGGACAAAGATTTAACAAATTATATTTTTTCATTGCAGTATGGATTGAGTAGCGGTAATGTCAAGTAGACTGTCAAGTGTTGACAGAAATATTAGGGTGATTCATGCTTGATTTTGTTCTTTGTATTCATATACTTGACTGAGAAGGGTGAAGGTACAGTTTTCACTTTATTTTTGTGGATTTGTTTTGTTTAGATGATTTTTGAGTTGTTTCAAGGGGCAACCTTTTTGTTTATTACCTTAAAATAAATGTTTGTCTATATCCTATTTTTTAGATTTTACTTATAGTTTTGTTACAAGTAAAATTTTATTGTATACGTTTTTTTGTATAGATAATAGACTCGATTCAAAGCCCAATTTGATCCTATTTCAGCCTTCAAAGCATGATTTACAAAAAGATGGTTTTCATTCAAATATTTTTATTTTTTATTCAAACATGAATGATCATCAACCATATTAGAGTAAGAAAAAAAAATTAATGAATAAATCCTTTCATTGTTTTAGGCCACAGGCATATGAAAAACAATATTGTACCATGAGTGTCAAATCTAATGAATTAACAATTTCTGTCGATACAACTTACGAAACATATAAATATTTACAGCTATGTTTTTAACAAAATTTTATACCATAGTAACAATTGAAAAAATTAAACAGTCACAAATTAGTTTTTTTTAATTAATGAAAAAGTTATTTTAAAAAATATTTAGTATAAAAGTTAATATATTAAAATCTTGACAAGAGGTTAAGCCGAAACATTATATTAGAGTATTATTTTGAAAGTTGATAAGGATTTTTTTTATCAATGAAAAGGTGGTCGGCATCAATATTCATGGTACATTCTTATAAATATAATTTTGTTTCTAAAATATCAATACGTCGGGAGAAAAGATTAAATACAATCATAATACTTATTTATTTATTTTTCGTTTTAACGAATAATTATGATCGAAGAAATACAAATTAATAATATTAAGTTAAAAAATATATATAATTCAACGGATAAAAATGAAACATTAGAAGTTTAAGGTTTATTTTGCAAGCTGCTTCACCAACATTGTCAATCTAATTTAATCTAATCTAAATATTATACCAAATAAAGATTTGTCGATACCATGTTATCTTCCTTAGAACACATCAAATTTGATTTTTCACCTATCTTTGCTATTTAAATATTTATATAACATATTTTTTAAATTTTAATTTTTCTCCTGTTTTTTCTAATAAATAGTTTTGATTTTATTAAATTTGGTAATAATATGATTACATTATATGTCATACTTCAAATATATTTGTTAAACATCATTAATAAATATATAATATGCTATTTAAAATAAACTATTTTAAAATTTACTTGTTTAACATGTTTAATACACATGTTTTTAACCTGATTAAGTTATATATAATGATACTAAGCTGGTGTTGCAATTGTTGGTTGTATCCATAAGTGATTGCGACCAATGGGTTCCAATAGGGTATATCAAGATCATCATGAATTCTTGATGCGGAGAGAGTGTTGGTTTAGGGTTTATTCCAAGTTTGATTCTTTTTTTTTTTTTTTTTTTTTTTTGAACAGCCAACTATCCTACTCCTACATTACACCCAATATTCCAAGTTTGATTCTGATGAGAGGCGAATATTTACCCCTTCAACGGGGTTCCTGCACATCAAGGGATATGGGTTCTCACGACAGTTGGAGGAGTCCGATCTTAGACGATCGTCCCAAAAGGTAGTAAAACATGAGAATACCGTCATTCAAAAAAAAAGTATAAAACAACAATTAATGCCTCTTAATTATATAATTATGTTTGCTTTAAGACAAACCGACCACCCCTTAATCCAGCATCATACCGCCGCCATATTACAGATTCCATTGATTATGACAAAGTGAGCAGGTTGTAAACATGTGTTGTCAACCACCTAATCCGTAGGAGAAAAATTAGAATCAACATAACTATCTCTTTATTTCGTGTCAAGTGACAAGTATTATTTTGTCAGCCGAATGGTTAGAACTCTTACATTTTATTATGGAGGTTGGGGTTCAATCTATCTAGGGCAATTTTGAAGGACAATAATGAAAGGTCAGCTTGGGGTTTATTCCATGTTCGATTCCGATGGGTGACGAACGTTTACTCATTCCACGGGGTTCCTGCGCATCAGGGAGTGTGTGTTCTCACAGCAGTTGGAGGAGTCCAACCTTGGACGATCGCCTCCAGAGGGTAGTGAACACATGAGAATACCGCCGTTCAAAAAAAAATTTGCCAGTTAGTTGGAGATTGAATCAAGATTCTCCCAGTATTTGCATTCGCAAACTCAAACTTTATAAACACGCGAATTATACCATTTAGTAATCACAAGATTAAGAAAGCTGCCCAAACAATAATTATGACAACATGATGTATTGGCAAGCAAGGAACAATGATGCCTTTAACTCTAAACCATTCAAATAGCACGATTATCTGAAGACATATAAGGATGGACGTTCATTTGATGAATAGTAGATCTAAATGGGATGATTTGAATTGGAAAACATGGAGTAAATCCTTAATACAATTTAGGCTTTTTTATGTTTGATGTTTGTATTGATTTCTAGCACCTTGCTAGATTTTTGGCGGGGAAATGATAAAATTATTTGTTGTTAAAAAAAATATCGCAGGAATTATGTTAAAAGGTTTACCCGGTATGCATTTAAGAATAAAATCTACTTGAAAGTTTTTTATAAGTATTTCAAATATGTAATGTGTACATTTGTTTTATAAAAAATATAACTAAAAAACATGATAAATGATAAATACTTTTACAAAAGAATTTCACCATTCGATATTTTTCCATTATAGAAAACTTAACCAATGATTTTGTTTTTCCAAAATTAATATATGATAAACCCATATTCCTGTACTTAATGTATTGAAAACCGGACCTGCCGGCTAGTCGACTCAAATATAGCATGTGAACCATCCTCTCAATAACCGGCTGGTTTAGTCGGTTCACTGGTTAGACCGTATTTAGTTTTTTTTAACTAAAATCCAAAAAATCAAACATTAAATCAAACCCTGTGTCGCACCCCGCCAGTAGGGTCAAGACGAAAGATTGGTAAAACACTTAATTAAGTAGGACTAATATAACTTCATCATCAACTAGTACAAAATAGTCTTAAAAATTGTCTTAAAACCAAAAGTGGGCATGAACAACCCAATATCATAATGTCTATAATAACAAAACAGATGAAGTTTAAATCTAGTTCCTAGGCAGCGGAAATAATAAAGCAAGTCTCTAACATAGACTCCAAAGTGTTAGGCACCAAAAGCTTCCCGTCTACCTCTCCTTCTTAGTTTAACGTCCTGAAATACATGCTTAAAAGAGTTTGGGTCAACATAAAGTTGTTGAGCTCGAGCAGTTAAAAACATTTAATAAGTAAACAGTTTGTATTCTTTGTAATAAACAAAGATAACAATAGTATGTTCGTTCGTTCGTGTACAATGTTCAAGTCGCACAGCCAATCCTGCACCACCTGTATGATCTCGCAACAAGACCATATGTCGACGTTCCGTCCCTGTGTAGTTGATTTCCCATTAATGAACAAATTAAAATAGTTAGTAATTATGCCACAACGATTTACAAATCTCAGTGGGGAGACTACTGTGTGTGAGGGTTTCTCAGATAGCGCTACCCATAATACTAATGGCCACAACTAGGGTTAATGGTGTGATCTAAAGAAGGGACAACAATATGGGAAGTAACAAGTCTCAAACATTAGTACACATAAAAAGTTTTAGTAGCATGTATTTCGTCCCAAAACATAGTAAAGAAGGGGAAATGTTTGCACGAAAACTCACCGAGGTTAAGGATTGCAAACAATGTTGTGAGTTGAGTGTTCCACGTGGTTGCCTTTACAAGATAGGTGTATACCTATGTTTGAATGTGTTGCTAAGATTAGACTTAATTGCTAGTATCATTGTGCTCTATGCATAGTGTCATACTTTACTCGGGGCCCATTTTATATGTTTTGTAAGTTATAGCGTTTATGTGGTATTTTTTATTATGCAAGTATATTCTTATTACGGGTTATTCTACGTATATAAATACTATTGGGCCTATTGGGCTCGTCAAGATGTTTAAAGCCCACAATACGTATATAAATCTTAATTTGTCCAAATAAGTATATACTTGTTCAAATATTCAAAAAGACTATTTTGTATAAAATCTTTTGATTAAAATACCTTCGTTTTACTTAGTGGGCTAATTGGGCCGGTAACGTCCATAACGCGCTTTTTATCTATTTTAAATAAATAGTTTAAGCCCATAAATTTTAGAAAATTATATTTTCATTATATATATAATATATTAAGTATAATATTCTGGTCTAAATAGTTATTGGCTTGTATATATATAAAAACCCGTTTTTACGCATTTCGCGTGTCGGTTATGTACGTAGTTTTGCTTTTAAAGAGTCTTTCGTATTTCCTATCATCCCAAATTTTTTATAACATTATTTTATATATTTTTACTTGTATATATTATGTAATATTTCGAAAATAAGTTATAATCCAAAACTATGCGATTTAATAATTCAAATGAGTCGGTTTCGTAACCAGTTTTGCGTAAAATACGTTGTTAGTCATTTTAATCATCATAACTCATCAAAATATGATATAATACATTATTTATCATATATAAACTTATAAAATTTCCAGAATTTAAATATGCACAAAAATAAACCGTTTTAGTAGTTTTTTTTAGTATGTCGGTTCGGTAATACAACGGTTTTAAGCTTAAACCATGTTAGGGATGTCCTATAAAACATCTTTAAATTATTTCTAACATCATTTAAGATGTTTTTAAGTTATGGAACGTTTGGGTTCATGCATGTATTGTTTATGTCGGTTTTGAGATTTTAACGCGTTATGTCCGGTTTTAACGTATAAGGTGTTGCATGCATTAAGTTACTTTTTATTTTAGATCCTTTTACACATTTTAAGTTATATTACAGGTTTTTAATATTTCCCAAGTGTTTATGGTGTTAAAACAAGTGTAACATATATATGAGAAAGTTAGGCAAACTTAGTCGAATATGTACCGTTCTTTGTGTGACTTTGTAACGATCGATGTTCAAGCAAATGTAACAAGGGAGCTGCTGTATCCAGAGGTTTAGTGGGCTGTAGAAATGATCAAAAATGATTATATTGGCTTTAGAAAGAATGAAGATGCAAAGGTGAAGGTTTTAGTGCTTAAAACCCAAGTTTGGGCACACGCAACCTTCATGCATGTGTGTTCTTCGACCAACTTCTATACCAACGAATTTTGTTAGTTAAAACATGTATTTTCCTCTATTCAAAACAGTTTTTAGTTGTGGTTAACTAGAAGTAGAGATAAAGATACATGGATGCTTGGTTTTGGACTCAAAAACTCATCTTTTTGTACATGCAACTTTGTTGCATGTAAGAGTTTAGACCCAAGCATCAAAACCACGAAATTTTGGATGTTACATCAAGTTTATTTTTTGATTGAAATCTGGTCTTGATCATGGATTAGAAAAAGTAGAAGTTAAGGTGTAAAAACGCGAAGAAAAGTGGGTTTTAGACATAAACCGATTGTGTACTCACCTTGAGCTCGTGTGAGTTGTTCCAAGCCTTGATCTTTGACTTCTTGGATGCTTGAAGTGAATGAGAATCATGGGATTAGGGGCTGATCTTGGCTGGAACCATGGGTAAATTAAAAGAAAAGTGGAGAGAGAATTTTGGGGTTTTGAAAGGAATTAAATTGGTTTGAGATATGTGTGTGTAGATGGAAGAAAGAGGAATGGAGATATAGAGAGAGAGGGGGTACGTATGTGAGTGGGGAAGAGAGTAAAAGGTTGTGTGTTGGGATGGTGAAGATGATTGTGTATGAATTTATCAAGATTTTATAAAATCTTGCAAATCTCCAAATGTTCTCATGCAAGCTTCTCATGTGACATGTGTTTCAACATAGTAGCACTTGTCATAATGAGGTTCATTATGGGTAAAAATTGGTATAAACCAGGTATTATGGTGATTAAATCTTGTACCAGGTAATTTTATTTATACGCGATTTTTAATCTAAAATTATTAAAATATTAAAACTTACTAATTAATTAAATTTTAGTTAATATTATTATCTTTAAATAATATTCGGTTCATTGTGTCGGTTTTATCCGGGTAAAACACAGATATAATCTGTTGTCTGGAGTTTTACCGATTAACTCCAAAATTTGCAGCTTTTCTCGTTAACTCAACGTTTGTATGAGGATATATTTTTATCTACGAATATGTTTGTGTATTTTAATTTATTATTCTTTTGTATGTTTTATATGGGTTTTTAGTTATTTCGCGTGTCTTGATTAATAAAGTTTAAATTTGTTGTGAAGGAGTTTCGATATAAAAATTATTTAAATTGTATTTGACAAATATCGATTTCAAATTATAAAGGTTTTTGGGCCAAGTAAAGTTGATCTAGCTTAATGTCTAATTTAGGATCGTAACTTGTTCGTGTCTGGGTTAAAACCCAATGTGCGTAGTAACGCGTTTTGTTATTCGATCCACATAATATTTAGTGAACTCCTAACTTGGCATGTAACTTAATGAAATATTCTAGACGATTAAATAAAATAAGAAAAGTTCAAATTTGACCTGAATTTTCGAGGTTGTTACACCTTGTATTTTTTTTAACATTATTATGTTTGTTTGAATATTTATTGTGTTTGTTTAAATGTGTTTATAGTTATATATTTTTTTAATATATTTATTATGTCATCCGGTTCTTAAACCAGATCCGACCGGTAACCAGTAAGACATCCGGTTCAACATCCGATCCGGTTCTTAAAACATTGCTTGCAATACCCAACTTACCAAAGAAAACAGGTAAAGTGCACCTGTCAATAAGTTGCTTTTATAAGATTTTTTGATGTAAATAAAATTGTATATAAGAGGTTATAAAACTTTATAATATCTTTAAGGCAGAAGGCTTACTCTTGTGGGTCTTTAGTTTAATTTCAAAAGTTATTAATTCAGGCCCAACAATGTCACACATGTGAAATTATGATCTAACTATCTAATAAATCAAGACAGGAAATGTATTTGTATGTATTCATGTTATGCTAATATGATTTTACCTCCAAACACTACCTTTTCACATTTTGGATGCTGCTAATCATGATTAAAAAATATAAAAAAAAATAATTTAATTGGCAGATTCCTTTTACTTTTTGGAATCTGAAATTATTTTTTTTGTTCACCTTCCATATGCTCACACATGTGTATTATTATTTTCAAGAACTGTTCCCTGCCCCAACTTGTGTTTTGTTTTTTCTTCCAATTTGGCACTTTGTGTATATGATTCTTCCGCATTTGGGACCAATGATGGATTTGCTATATACTATTGGGAAGAATCATGAGATACAAACAACAGCTACAGGCTTCAACGTTTGACATATTTGACTTTACAAAATGCGAGAGAAAACTTAAGTATAAACTTATTTTTTATGAAAACTAAAATCCACTGATCACATAGTATATATTTATTTATTTTTATTGTTAAAAGGGTATTTGACTAGTTTTACCCCCCAGGCCCCCACTAATTTAGATGGTAATAATTTTTTTAATTTAAATTCCTTAAATCACTCCCTTTCTCTTACATAATCCATAATCAACATATCTCTCTCTTAAATGATTAATCAAAACAATAGACAACACAGGTATCTACAATCAAAGTTGTAGAATCTGATCAAGAACATTAAACAAGGTAACCAAAATTCAAACACTTCGGCGTGGAGATAAAAAAGACAAATTATGATGGCACAACAAGATCTTATCAAAATTGTCCCAAAGAATCATGTGAATTTTTTTAGTCACCATTCAGGGGTCAACTTTAGTCAATATGATTTGCCAAAACCCTCGATGTTATCGTCAGAAGTGGCAGCTAGGCCACCTACGCATCACCAAGTTGACGTCCTTGATTGCTGATCGGAATCGTGGGAGATGAAGAAATCAAAAAAAGAAAAGGACACCAAGGAAAAAAAGTTGAAGACGAAAAAGAAGTATTACATATATGTAGGCTCGTTACATATATCTAATCAATTACAAAATAACGAATTTATAGCTTAGATCAACTATATGATACACATGCATTGTTTTTATAATTGTATATGTATGTTTTGTTATTACGTATATGTAATTAGATGGTGTACAAAGTGTGATAAATAGGTCTCATTTTAGATTTATATATGTATCTTTTGTTGTTATCTAAATGTAAATAATAATGTTGTATTAATATAATCAAATGATATGAGGTTTTTTTTTTTTGTGTTTTATAATCAGTTCTACTTCATTTTGTTATCCATATTCATATTCATCTTTAATTTGTTTTCTTTCGTCATATGTAACACATATTGTTACATATATATAATTATGAAGTCACATATATGTAACATTGTATGTAATACATTGTTATTCAATTGATAACATTTATGTAATGAACGATACATATATGCAACTACCAATTTACATACACACATTGTGTGTAATGCATTATGACTAATCCTTTTTGTTAGATTTGTAAAACAATGTGATAAAGTTATTTGTTGATAAAGATGAAGATATAATTAATATGTTAACTTTATTTAAAAAAAACAAAAATGAGGAGAGATAAATGTTAATTTAATTTTTTTTTTTTAAAAAGTGAGAAAAATAATTGTTTGTAGTAATGAACCCTTGTACTCTTATAATTAAATTAATCAATTAACATTTAATTATAATTTTGTTATTATATGATCTCAACCATATATTACTAAATAGTTCCCCTCCAAACAATTTTTTGTAAAGTTTTTTTTTTTTAATAGTCATATTATTTCACTCCTACTCCTACTTATAAATTACACCCCAATTGGGCTGGTCTAACATCAACCCTAAAACACTCTCATATATTCGGGTTTTGATGACCAATTAAAAAATATATTTACATATACATGTGATAGTGTTTCATGTGAGACAGTGTTCATGTAAGCTAGGTAGCCACTAGCCAGCAACTTGTAATATGACACATGTTCAAGAAAAAAATGAAACTAAAAACACTGATAATCAACACATGGGCAATTATGGTAGATGTTATCCTTTAACATGCGCAAAAAACTTGGAACATAATTGGAAAAAAAAAAAAAAAAAAGGAACTGTACAAAAGAGACCCTGAACATGGACTGAAATTATATTTATTTTTTTATATTACTACACAGATGAAACCATGAAAAGAACATGATTGATGGAAACCAACAAGACATCATAATAATGCTATTAATAATTAATTACTTATGTGATTAATTAAAGAGTGTAAGCCAAAATCACTCTACCTGTCAACTCTAGCACAAGTTCTTCCATAAGTTGTTCCACCAGTTTCTCTTCTATTTCCTCTCCAATATCATCAATTTGCGATCTCAACCTCTCTCCCCAAACCTGATCCACGACCTCTTTCCTCACCACCCACTCCACTGCCAGGGTGGTGGTGGTGCCGCCACCATCTACCTCATCACCATGCCAGACACACCTTTCTTCCCCAGATAACCATTCCTTCATCTGGGCCCACACATGATCCATTGGCATCATTCCCTTATTTTTGTGGGTCCAACTTAATAAGGCCTTGTTGACGCAGTCAAAAACAAGTTTTTGAAATGACTTTTGGTGTCTTTGTTTCGGTTGGTCAACCACCTTTTCGGTTTGGTTCATGTACTCGTCCCTTAAAGATGGGTCCAGAGGACTTTCGGGTGAATGCCACCTGGCGATAACTGAATCAGACTGAACCTCACCGTTGATTCCAGCTGCTGATAATAGTGTTTGGACATACAATAAACATTCTTGCTCTTCTACCTCTGGACTCAAGGGTTTTGTGGATGTTTTACCAAATACAGGAGTGACGGACCCAGAAGCAGGATCGTCCCATGAGAGAGTCCGTGCAATAGATCCAATTGATGGTGATTTGTCAATCAGATTGTATTTATTAGTATCAACTCCTGTTAATGTAGGAAACTTAAGACGCATGGCAGGAAAAATGTATGTAAAAATAACAAGGATATAGAATAAATTGGTTAATTAAGATTTATTACCACGTTCAGTCAACTTAGCACTGTGAGAATAGCTTGATGTGAGGTCATCCTCTTCAAATTGTAATTCCAAAACAGAAATAGGGCTTGGCTGGTCTTGATTCTCATTTGCATTTCCAGAAAATCCCCCCTGCAAAAGCCAATTACACACATTTGAGATTTGATATCAATAACAAATATTAGAATTATCAATTTAACTAATATTTTAGCTTATATAGTTATATCAGAGTTCATACATCCGGTCCATGTTGACCTGCTAGCTCTGCATCAACATCTTTAACCACTATGTCACTAATGCACTGAGATCCATCATTACCAATGTTTCTTGAAGATTGATGAACTCCATCATCAGACTTTTGGGATTTCTGCTTGCTAGATTTTCTACTCTTGGAAAAAAATAAACTTGCAACTTTCCCTTTAAAAAATGATGATTTAAGATTTTTGTCCCTAGTTAAATCTTTAGTATCATCCTTTTTGCCTTTTAAGAACTCAGTAGAAGATGCTGGAAGAGATTTTGACCTCGCAAGATTTTTGGGACTAGTATCAATATCAGCACCTTGACTAATATTTTTATTACAATCACTAGTATTATTACAGTTCTCCTCTGATTCTACTGATTTGTTTAGTTCAGAAAGTGCAAGCATTTCTCCCAATGTACTGGAGCTTCTTCTCACATGTTTCTGTTCTTGAACATTCCCATTTAAGGACATCATTGCCCATCTTTCAGACAAACGTTTTTTAGCCTCCCTGCAAACAGATGATTCTGGAGAAAAAGATGCATGACTGAAAGAGGAAGAAGAGAATGGACTGCCAAGTCGGTTGATATATTCCCATGACTGTCGATAAGTAGGTGACATCACCTCTGAATCACTCAGATGCCCTGTTGCATAATATACTTCAGATTTACTGAATGAACTCTCGTCACCAATATAACCATTAGAAAAAACAGAAGAAAGAAGAGTCTCGTCTCTTCTGTGGCCAGTTGGATGTTCAGGTATGTCCTGTGTGCTCTCTTTAGGCTCACTGTCTTCTAAATCTCCATAAAATCCTTCCTCATTTGATGTTTTGAATGATGGAGGGGAAGAGAAGGATTTCATTTCATGAAGCTTTCCAGTACAAGGTTTCAGTACAACAATGCGAGTAGGCTGATCTGGCTTATTGGGGTTAACACTAAATTTATCACGAACAACGCAATTTATTTCTTTTCCATCTTTCTTTTTGAAGCTAGGTAATTTATGAGCATCTAACAGCTTAGACGGTTTAAGAATTGTGATGCATTTTGAGTCCGGAGGTGGGGGTACTGACTGCAAAGCTTGATGTTGAGAGAATATAGAACTAGGCTCTTGAAGAAGCTTGAGGAATAAATCTTTATTAGAACTTAAAACTTCTAAAGCATCTTGAAACTGTTTGGATTGCCGAAGTTTTTCATCAGTGGATAGACGTTTTGCTTCTATAAATTTCTCCCGAACAAGAGCCATAATCTTCTCATTCTTGCTTTCTTTGCATTTTCTTCCCTTTTGTGGTGAATCACCATATGTTTTACAAGAAGGATGCCATAACTCAAAAACATCTTTGTACTGATTAAATTCATCATGTCCATTTTGCATGGACTCTATTGGTCCAGAATGGCTTCTTGATCTTAATCTTCTTAGATTGCTTCTGCATGAAGCTGAACCAAGTTGATGCTGTTGCGGAAGATCATCAAGCCCCATTAACCTGGCAACCAGGTTAGGTGAACTTTGCTTGGGGACCTCTTCTTTTGACATTTCTTGCGCAATAAGCATCTTTATAGGCGTCCCATTTGATGTCCAATTTGATGAAGATTTTCTCAACTCAGACACCATCTGCATATGTCAGCAACAGAGATCAAAGTATTTTGTCAATAACCAGACTTGAGCCCAGCAAGATTACCACAAAATTAAAGGCCTAACTGAAAGTAATTACCACTTTATCATGCATCTGATCATTAACTACATAAGACCTTGACACGTTCGATTGGCTCCTAGACATTGAGGAACCTGTTTCAAGTAAATTTTTAAGATTTTCACAGTGAATTGGTCAAAGAATAGATTAAGGTTCAAAGAACTTAAGTCTAAAATTCAGAATTTCAAGAAAAAAGGAAGAAAAAAAACCTTCATGGTATGGTTTGTCTGTCAGCAATCTGTTTCCTCCTACACTTGTATTCAAATCAAAAAGATTCACCATTCTTCCTAAGCATCCTGGAATAGGTCTTTCCAATTTTCTATCTCTATCATTCTGATTCATACTCATTTGAATACCTGCAAATGTAAACCTCTGAGGTTGTAAGTGATGAAATCATGAAAGTAAAGAATCAATTATGTTATTTAACCATAATATCAAACTTGAAACGTAAAGAATTACATCCAGAAACATCCATGGAGAAATTTTATGTGTGCATCATGTATTCTGAAAGCTATTAGTATCCAGTTCAGCAGGGAAATTTACAAAAGATTCACGGGTAGATTTGTATGGTAGAATATGTCGAAAGAAACAAAACGAATATATAAAATACAAGTTGAAGATAATCAAAACAACATTGTATTGCTAAATGTCAAATTTGCCTATTAAAAAAACTTCCGCAGGTAAGATCAACGAAAATACACCAAATCAAACAAACAGACCAAAAACCGTCGTATTCATCCAAATCCAAGCCAATATCGAACCCTAATTTTTCATTCAATAACCGCTCAGATTCAAGCTAAAAAAACAAAATAAATGAACAAACCAAGAAAATGATTACCTATCAATCGGTTACAGTCGGTCAAAAAGGACCAGAACATGAACAATGTAAAAAGGCAAAATAAAAAAAGAGAATCAGAATTCGTGTTTACCTTAAAAAGCGAGATCAAATCAGAGCATCAAAAAGGCAGAATCAAAAGTAAGCTAACACTGCAAAATTAAAAATAAAGTAACTTTAGAAGGCGAAAAGAAGCTTTCGAGAAACAGAGAGTAACTAAAGTGTGAGATCATCACCAACTGTGGTTGAATTCTCGCCGGAATCTGAAATTCCGGTGGCAAATTGAAGCCGGAGATCCACCGATTATCACTTGCACGAATTCCAATGTGCTCCAAATGCATTTTCTGATTGCGAATTCTAATTACGCGCAAAGTACAGACATGTAGAAAGAGAAATGAATAACACCAGATCATGATGGCAGAGAGATGAGAGCCTATTAAGAAACCGACGTACAGATACGGTGCTTATTCTTTTTGCTATTTCGTCCTTGTAGTTTTCGTTAGTTTCATAAACGCCCTTGTATGTTAAGCATTAAGTTTTTGAGATATGCATGATTATCAGATTATGTAATCAAATTTCATCATTAAATACCCTTGAAAAATATATATACATCCAAGTAAACTTCAAAAGGAACATTTTTAAAATATTTATAATAGAATCATACGTAAGTATGATATTTTTAACTTTTGGTACACTCTATATATAGGATTTTATCATGTGAAAACTCGATCTTAAAGGGAAAACCTTCAAATCTTGTATGAACCATTTATTTGGAGTTTTGAAAATAAATATGTGGTCCATATTAATTCACATTTTTTATTCAAACCCAATTTTTTATCTAGTTTTAATGTTGACCACATATTTATTTTTTAGGATTCCAAATCAATGGCACAGATAGAATTTAAGGGTTTTATCTCTAAAATTAGATTTTCACATGATACAAACTTTATATATATATATATAGGGAATTAATAAAATGAAAACTTCATTTTAGAGTGAAAAACTTTGAAAACTCATGTAAAAAAACGTATTTTTTTAACAGGTTTGTAACATTATTGGACACTTTTTTATAAAAAAAAATCAAAAAAGCGTCGAAGAAATATTTTAAAAAAAATATTTCATAAATTTTTTACACTGTAAAACATACGTAACGTTGTGTCATATCTGACGAAACTTTTTTATGTTTGTTACATATTTTTGTACGTTTTGTTACGTATGTTTTACATTAGTTTTCATGGTTTTCACACTAAGAAGTGGTTTTAAAATTATCCATATATATAAAATTCTTTCTAGCATATAAATATAATATAAAAATAAAAAGTAAAATTTTGAAATGGTCTTTTTTTTTGCTAGTATTTCACTCTTTTTTTCTAAATTTTATAAATTACACATTGGTCTCAAACATTTAAACACTTCTAACACATATGATCCGTAGGTTTTATATAAAACATGTTTCCATTTGTGTGACTTAAAAATTATAGAGTAAATTACATTTCTCGTCCTTTATGTTTATAATAATATTCAGTGTTTTTCCTTTATCTTTAAATATATCAGAAAATATATTTTATGTTTAAAAACCTTTACAAGTTAAATCCAAACAAATATATTTAAAACGTACTTTAGCTTGGAGTCATGATACATGTTATTGGTTGGGTCATTCGAGTCATGGGGTTGGGTTATGAGTTGGGTTATGGGTCACTTGGTTGCTCGAGTCACGGACTCATGATTCGGGTCATGGGTTGGTTCATAGTTCAAGCCAATAGTCAAATCATAGATCATGTTGGCAATGTATCTATTCATTAGGTGAGTCATGGTTCCAGTAAAGGTATAGATAATAGGTCAAGTAATAGGTCGTGCAAGGCATAGTCATGATTTTAATCTAAATACTTATAAAAAAATAAGATTTAATAAAAAAAATCTTGAAAGAATGACTAAAAAAAACTCATCTAAAGGAATAGAAAACACTAGAAAAAAGAGAGTTACGATCCTTGTGTAATAATACATTTCATCGTGATTACAAAACATGTTTCTTTTTTATGATAACATATTGACACATTTCATTCCATCCAAACACTATTTTATTATCTCTTGCATGAATTGATGTCTTTTTTTTTATTGAGAAAGAATAAATTCTTTTATAGAAGACAAAGAACAAGAAGATGGTAAAAGCGTGTATTTAGGGTTAGATTAGATAAATCATTGAGATGCTATTAAATATAATAAATAAAATTTTTGAGTTAGATACCTAATAAATAAATAAAAGTCAAAAATACATACTTATAAAAACAAGACTTTGTCTGAAATATAAAAAGGACCATTGTTTGTACATAATTTGTTTTTTATACTATATTTTATTTTTTATACTTGATTTTTATTATGTATTGTACTAAATTTGTGTTTTTATTTTATTTTAAAAATACAATAAAAAAATAAAATGCAGTTCAAATATACAAATTTATTACAAAAAACAGACATCTTTAATTTATATAGTCAGATAAAAATTTGCTGCCGTTCAAAAAAAAAAAGATAAAAATTTGCTTTTTCAATCCAATGTGTTTATGTTAAAATGATTATAGTTGTCAATTATTATGACACTTTTAGTTAGTATAGTTAGTATGTAAATAATAAATGGTAGTTGGCATTTAAATATTTAGAGGACAGAAGATTAATCATTATTAGCGGTATGTATTGGTATAGGTTACAAGAATATATCTTCAATCATCTCTTTGTGTTCCTTTTGGTTGATATTCTTTTTATAATTCCAAATGCTTCCCATTTACCAATTTTAAATTTAATCAATCATTCATCTTCATATCACGGAGTTTTAATTATCAATCCATTACAATAATAAATGTTTTTTCTGAAAATATTTTATATATTGTTTAGAGCTAATAATGCAAATACTATAAACCGTAAACGTACACATCTATAGTTAAGGGGTGTTGGACAATAAATTTTCATCAAAGATTTCCTTCTATCATGACTTTTACTTTAGTGTTATTATGGTTTATATGATACTGTCCATCACATTCAATTTGCCATTTTTAGTAATAATGTATCATGGTATGTGATATAATTATTGGTGCTATCGTAAAAATGTCAATCATTAATGTTAGTAGTAGTCACAAACTAATAGTAGTAAAAGCGTGTTGTTTTTTAGTACAAGTAAAACGTCACATTCTATTAAATTTAGTTTACTCATTTGTAATCTTGGACTATATTTTTTTTTATTTTTTATTTTGTAATTTATAAATCGTTAATATAATTAAAAAAAACATTTTTAAATATTAATATGATTTGATAATTGGTGAATTTTTATGGATGTGACTAGAATGTGAAGACAATTTTCGAAATTCTTTTATTAGTTGTATTTTTTATTTTATCTTTAATGTATCACACATGATTAATGAAGATTTTATTTACGCATTTGATGGAATTGGCGTTTAGTTTATGGCACAACTATAGATGCATCTAATAAGAAAGCAACCCATTTGATTTGAAAAAAATTACTTGGCTTCTTTAAATATTATTATACTTTTACTGTTATCATATCTCAAGCTTATGTAATATAAGTACGTTTATTAAACTTGTAATATTTGTTTCATACATATTGATACCAATAAATATCACATAAATAAAAATTATATTTGTTTATAAACTTTGTAATTAATTTGTTTGATACGTATTAATTTGTTTGATACATATTAATTTGCTTGTAAACTTTGTAATTAATTTGTTCCATTTGGAAGGAACTGAGTTTACAAAAAAATTAATAAAAATAAAAATGTTTCACACAATAATAATATAATATTTTATTTTTGTACGTCTTCGTTGTTTTAAGATACAAGTGTCGTCCATAACCATAATTAACAATCTTGCTATTCACAAACTAAATTTCTCATGTGCATGTTTGATCATATGTTTATATGACAATAAGTTTAAAAAATATCTTTTATGATACATATCACCCAATTTCAAACTTCATAAATCATTAAAATAATAAAAACTAAGTATTTTATTACTAAAGAAATATACTTGGCAGAAATATTACCAACAAAATTGAAAATATACATCAAAAGTTGATAAAATGAGTCAAAAGAGATATATAAAAATTGATACGATTCATTAAATGTGTGTGTAAAATGGTCCAATGAAGCTTCATTATGACATGATGGAAAAGAAACCTTACCCAGATTTATTAATGATTGAAGTTAAGGGGTTGCCGGTGCAAATTCGTAACTTCATTATTCAATATTGCTAGCTTAGACTTGGTACAATGTGTTAAAAGGACAAGTATGTGTAGAAATAAGGAAATACGTATTTAAAACTTATCAATAATTAAAACTTAATTAATAACATAAAGAAGTTTTATTTTTCAAGTTAGATGTAAAGTTGTAAACTATCAACTATTATAATATTAGGTTAAAAAGGATGTGTTATACATGTTAAATAAAACAAACTTTAAAATCATTTATTTTCAAAGATATTTTATAAAAAAATAAAATTTTATATGTTCTTCAAATTTGACATGTATCCAACCAATATCTTTATTTACTATATAGCAAGTATACATGTAGATATCTACAAAATAAAAAATAATAATAGAATTTTATTTTGGTTTTTTAGAGTAATATTATAACTCATTTCAATTTTTCTTCATAAAAGATGCAACACATCAAGAAAGAGAGATGATAAAAAGAAATAACACATGTTATTAGTTTATGAGACGCTTCTTAAAAAATTTCATAGGATCTCATTCGTAATTTGTTAATTAACCAACAAAATTAAATTTAAATCAAAGCTTACTGTATATTCATGTAACTTGTTACATCTAATATGATTTTGTCCTCTAACGATACGTATTTAATAAGATCATATAATAATATATGACATGTATGAATGGTTAATTTGATGTATTACAGTTTTAATCGTGTTATTAAAATCTTATACATATCATACAATACAAAACTACCAGTATTTTAATGTCATGTAAATTGTAATACATAACTATACGTATTCTTTAAAAAAACACCTCTAAGTATATCTATTATAACAACGTTTTTAATAATTTTTTTTATTTCGATTTATTGTGGTGTTTGATAGCTAGAATGGGCCACTTAGTTGTATCGTTTTCTTGCATACAGGCTGGCAAAAATATGAGACTCTAGTACACACTAACGAATTGAAACGTACACAACCATTGAACACAGTGACGTTGACCTTCTACATAACCCCCCTCAGTTTTTCAATTTACGGGACCCACAATCCTATAACTACTCCCATTCTGGTAACCCTCTTATTCTCATTTTAATTTTTTTCACATATTTATTTATTTATTTATTTATTTTAATTTTCTAAATTTCTATTAAAAATAATAATATTAAAACCGTTTGTCCACTACAATCCATCACTAAATAGGCAATGACTTATATAACACAATGTTACTACTAGTCAAAAATGTCTACGTGCATGACATATAAAATTATTTTAATATGTTTAATAAAGGGTGTATTATTAATATGTGAGGATGGAAAATATACATAAAAATATTACTTTCTGTTTAAGAGGAATGAATTGTTTAAAATTCAAATAAAAATTCTTTAAACGTCCTGAAAGTTAACATGATTGATATGTAGTGGGTGGTGGTAATGACGCTTTTATGATATATTAACTATGCCTTGATATTAATGTGCAACTCATATGTAAAATGTGGTGGTACCTTCCCACATGTTTTTGTCAGCAATAGTTATTTGAATAGTTTCCAGTAAAAAAAAAATAAAATAAAATCTAAATGACAAAAATGATATACTTTGACTTATAATATTTTCACGACATGCAAAGGTTTTATTTTCTTGTTGAGAATAATCATAGGTTCATGTTTATCCGTTAAAATGTACAACATGTTTAATATCGTTGTGGTTCCTTAAAGCTTGGGGATTGTGTGAAAACTTGACATCCATGAGATATACATATACCTGTTTTTCATTTTGAGTTTTTTTAAGTTTTTGTTTTAGTATTTGATTTATTTTCTTTTATACTTTTGAGTTTCTTTCCTATTTCTTTATTTTAATTTTTGTTAAAAATATGTGTTCAATTAATTTATTTATAAATGCATTGTATGACGTATAATACGACTTGAATCATACTGTATAATACTATAATTAATCAATGTTGATGTTAACTTTTACATTTTTTGTTAAGTACGATCTCATTTGCATATGATAAAAATTTGACACCAATTTACACCTGATTTTGCTTACAAGAAAGATATGCTTTTCTATATATGTCACTCATAAGTACATCTGTGAGTGAAATCGAGTTACGAGCGTGTGATTATTACGAGCATGTGATTATTTTTGACGATGAAAGTAAAAGTTAGAAGCATCATCAATCCAATTATCTATATGAGTTATCATCAGCTAACAAGTTATAGTTTAGATTATTAAATTTCAATTTCCCTAATAGTAATTATAACATTAAAGAATAATAATAATATTTATACAATTAATAAAAAACTCACATATCTTCAATATTAGTAATTTTGAGCCAAAACCTAAAAATTCACATATAAGCATCACATGTAACGTTAGCGGTGAACATTTTGAGATATGAAAAAAAAATGTTAGAATAAAATAATAGCATTGTCTCAATGATACCCCAAGATTATTCAAAATGGGAGGTCTTGAGTTCAAATCTCTCCCGCAACGAAAAATGGGTCTGAGGGGGGTCAGGGGTTTTCCTTCTAGGATGGTTGTGGTGGCTCATGAGAGGTCCAGGCACTAGACCTTGATGACATAGCCTGAAAACAATGAATTCACAAGATTGATACCTTTGCCGTTAAAAAAAAAGAATAAAATAATAATTGAATTTTATGAGGAAGCCAAAAATCCCGAGCGGGGCCTACCCAACCTAATAAGATCTTTTGTTGCAATTTGCTCAACTGTTTGAAGTTGACAAGCTTTTGTCTTCCACTCCCCTCATAATTCACTTAGTTTAATGCAAACATTAACGTGTTATGAACTTTAATTGTTTCAAACTAGTGGACGTAGACGCAAGTTGCTACATACATCTCACAATCTTATTCTGCGTTGTGGTTGAATCGATTTAAAAATAACGAAGGCATAGTTTAAATCATATATATGTATACACAAACATAACGATAAAAATAATATTAGTAGTAACAAAAACATAATAGATAACCACACACAATTATCCCACAAGGAGGGACAAATCACAACAAAATTAAAAAAAAAAAAAATCAATAAACCTCATCATCCATTATACAATAAATTAATCAAAGCCATTACATTATTCACTCACATATTGCATGGTACTAATTCACCTGCCATTATTTCATCAAGACCATGAATACGAGCAATGCCATCACCTACTTGAAGTACGGTACCGGTATTTACAATCTTTACTTCTCTATTATATTGCTCAATATGTTCACGGATAATATTACTAATTTCGTCGGCTTGAATGCTTACCATGAGTATTTCTTAATTCTTTTTTGAAACTCCTCCGAATGAAATTCAATGGGATCCAGAGAGACCATGTCTTCATCCATTGGCTCCCAAGTACCCGGATCGATCGAAAGTTCGATTCTATCTGAACTACTCATTTTCAAATGATATCCACATTGTTCACAAAGATTCATTTTTTATTTAAAAAAATTATTATAATTTAATCCATAACAGTTTTCACATTGAACACACAAATGCCTGTATTTTTGAGTTACATCAAGATCAGTAAAACTTTCTCGTATAATTTGATCACTCGTTATGGCATCCGCGTTTTTACTGCTATTTCCACTTTCACCAAAAATGGAACTAGAAATGTAATTGTTACTGAAATTGTCACTACCACTTACAATGCAACTATCAATACAGATTTGAGACTGAAGATAACTGTCAATGCAACTATCTGTGACACCTCGTAATTTCCAGGTCAGACTTACTTTTAATTAAATGATTATTTAATTGATAATTGTATGCGTGACACTAGAATTAGTTTAATTTAGTGTGACACATGGCCCGACAGTACAAAAACCGACACAAACACGATAACTCGGTGAATTATCGCAACACGGACACACGTGTCCAATAAAATACGAACGTTGGTAAACGTTTAACACATTGTGTAACTAAAACACTAGAAACATCACGAAACGCACGAACATTGAACTTGAGAGTTCAAACAATGCCAAACAATGTTCCATAAGCGAGAAACGTCGAAAAACGAGCCAAACCATCGAAATTGGTCGAATGAGGCTCAATCAGGATCCTTCGCGGTACGCTAAGGACCCTGGAAACATCCTTGATGGTACGCGATGGATGGACGGGGATTTTGAATTCCAAAATTCATTACGGTACGCCAAGCATCTTTTTGACAGCCTTGGCAGTACGCGACGACATCCAGACGCCAAAATCTTATAAAACCAAGACAAATGATGGCTATGCTACCTATTCCACTCATTATGTTCGACTCTAGACGCAATCTTCTGACATTATCACTCTTAAAACCTTCTGAAACCCCCTGGAAGCCATTGTTAAGCACTTAGAAGCTCAAGGTTGGAAGATTGGAGCTTGAAAACAAAGAGAGAGAGAGATTTGAAGGCTTGACCATCACCACCGTCGCTCACATCTGTTGAAGGGTTGTTCCCAGGGGTTTTGAGGCTGCTACATCATCCTCTAAGTTCTTGGAGCTTGTTGAGGTAAATCTATGAGCTCCTATGCACCTCTAACACCATGAAACCCATATGCAAGCACTACACCAACACACACACGAATTTTTAACACTTTGAATATGGGTTTGATGATTTTATTATTGATTTTGATGATCTAGAATGATTTGATGATGTATTAAGATGATCCATAATGTTGAAAGTATGTCATAAGGCTTAGTTTGTTCATAGTTGATAAAATGAACGTTTGTATTGACATGCATGCATGCATAATCTAAGGTATTTTAGATGATTTTGGATATTGATACATGATTATTGCTGATATTGGTGATGTGTGATATGATTTGTTATGTATAAAACGGTCAAAAATGGATTATTTGAAGACCTTATTATTCTTGTCAAACCTTACTAAATGATGATATATGTGCATGCATCTAAATCTAAATGATTATTTGTAACATAACATGGTGATTCATGCATAAATGAATGAACTTAAGATGTTAATCTAGCTATTTGATGCAAACATTAGGATAGTTACCATTTTTAGTAACCTTGTTATTTCAAACTCTTAATGAATGATGATTTCGGTGAAATATGTTGATAGAATGACGTGTCATTGTTAATAATGTGATTATTAACATATATTGGGCATTAAATTGGTTAAAAGGATGCTAGAATGAAAAGTTACCATTTTAGGAAACTTTGTTATTAGAACGCATGAACTAGGAATGGAAGACATGATTTGTACATGCTAAATGGCTAAACATGATGAAATATGATTGTTGTGTAGATAAGATATGTGATTTTGTTAAAACTAGTAACTTTCTATTTTAGGAAACTTTAATGATTAAAAACGAGCTATGTGTTTATTTGATCGCATATGACAATGTGCTATGTGCTAACATGATCACGTAAGACTAATGAGCATGCTAGAGTCTTTAAAACGATATGTGTTGTGAGCTTTCTAGAAATGGAAACTTACTATAAATAGTAAGTTGTCCGTAAACGCGATTTGTGTGTTTTGCACACAACGAGCACAATCACGAATACTACACGAATCACAACCAACACACGGTTCACCAACGGGTCGTTGACTTGACACGGTCAAACAAGGTCAAACACGGACAAACACAGTCAATGTGAACCGACATGGACAAACATAACAACCGAGGATTGTTGAGCACAAACACGAGCACGGTCAATTACACAAACTCACGTAAACTATACGATACAGGTAACTGGTGAACGAATCACCTGCGAGGCACCAGGGCTTACGCTATCACTCTCTGATTTTACTAAGGTGAGTTTACGGCTCCTCTTTAACTCTTTTACAAACTTTTCAAATAGGGGGAGAATACTTGTTGAATCGAGTCAAACGTTTAAACTTATACAAACATATTGTGTATGCTGGTTTATTAGACAAACATAAGTGTTGTATCGTAACAAGCCCTCGCAAAGTCTTACCGTTAACGTACAAACAACGAGGTGAGTTTGAATAGATCTGTTTGGATGTGACGAACCCCACGTGGCACAATACTGACTGGAGGTCGGGACACGTGAAATCTCGACCTATCATGCCATTGTTATTACGAGACATGGCGGAGGCAAGATCTAACAAGTCTAGTTTGGTAGTGACGCACTGACAGTTGAAGCCTAGGGCTTGGGACTAACATTTGATAAAAAGCATGACACGTGACAAACATTTTGCTTATTATTTATGTATATCAAAACCTGTGAACTCACCAACCTATGTGTTGACCATTTTTCTTGAACATGTATTCTCAGGTAACTAGCTGAATGACATATGGACCAGGAGTGCACTTAGGGAAGAGCACATGACTTGCATGCATACATATTATGTCATTTGAAACAAACTATATTTAATTTGTTATGTTTTGTTAAACTATATAGTGTCTGACAAATTTATATTTTTCCACTACATTTTAAACTTATTACTTTTCGCTGCGCAAACATTGTATTTCCGCTGCAAACTATTTGAACAGTTGTTTAACTTTTATGATTACAAACTTGGTGTTTTGAAACGCATATAGAGTCGTTCTATATGTCATGAGCTTTGATTCTGGCCACGTCACACCTATGTGGACTGACATCACACGTGGGAATTTGGGGGTGTGACACTATTAATGTGATTATTCCAAGTACACTGAGTATCATTCATGTAAGGATCGTGTTGGGGATTCTTACTCTTAGATCTATTATTCAGATAACTAGAATTCCGATAGAAAGAACTTTCTATTTCACTACAAAAAGGATGACCATTGTCAATCTCAAAAATATAATTTTCAATATCAAAATATATAGAATAAATGTCCCCATTACTATCTTTAACTAAAAAAGTCTCATCAGAGATGAAATTCCGAATGTCCTTGACGCAAAAAAAAAAAAAAAGATCAACATTGCTATAATTGTCATGACCACCCCAACTCAAAATGTTTTTATCCGTATCATTTATATTCGGATCTTTACTTTCGCTGGCATTTTCAATAGGACCAAGACTGTTCGTTGATCTACTTAGCCTACAATTGTGTTCGAACTCCTTAAATAACATCGAATTGTACCACCATATTTTCATAGAGTTTTTTTGCTCCATATTTGAATGAAAATACAATAGATCAATAGTCATTCTTTAAAAAGTAACTAATCATCTCATGATACTTGTCATGCCGACGTGACCATACTCGTTTTATTTCCTTCCATTTACACAATTCCAATAGACGTTGTAAATGATTGGTTACTTCACGTCTACATGGTAACATAATCAAATACAAAGTAATTGAATAAATTGTATATAAGCTTATTTAGAAGCATTAGTTGGTGTTTTCACTAACATCCACGCGTCATTTTCAAAATGATCCATGTAGAAATCCTTTTGTTTTATTTTTATTTTACTTTTTCTCCCCTTTGTTCTCCTTATCTATGTTCTATGTTTGTAGGGTTGTTCAAAAAACTCGGGCTCGAGGCTCGCTCGAAAAAGGCTCGGCTCGAAAAAGGCTCAATAAAAACGAGCCGAGCCCTAGCCAGGGTTGGCTCGGCTCGATTTTTAACATATATATATATATATATATATAATTAGATACACACACATATGTTATATTACACACAAATATATAAATATATGTATATAAATATACATACATACATATATATTATACATAATACACACACACATATATATATATATATATATATATTTATATTTAATATCTTATACATAAATTTATATAAATATATATATATATTATGTATAATATATATGTATGTATATATAAACACACTCACATATAATATATATATATATATATATATATATTAAATTTTATATATAATTATGTGTATATATATAATAGATTTTATATATATATATTCAATTTTATATATATTATATATGTATGTATGTAAAGTGGAGGAGGTAAAAAAAAACCGAGCTGGCTCGTGGCTCAACTCGAGCTCGATTTTTTGGCTCGAAAAAATTTCCGAGATGGCTCGGCTCGATTACAGCCCTACATGTTTGGTTGTATTTATACTGCAAACATGTGGGCTTGGTTCAACGATAAAGTGTTTCGACTGCTTTTGGAAGAATCAAAGCTCCTATCATTCCTGCAACACATTTTTTGTGCTATATTTCAAGCTTTCCGGAGAAATCGAAGCTCGTATCATTCCTTGTTGAGGATTCAATTTGTAGTTAGGTTCATAACTATATTTGAATTACGATTTCGGTTTTCAATTTAGAGGCCGTTTAATTGAGTCTGAATTATTAAGTGCAGAACCAGTTTAGATTGTTTGGTTTGCACATCTGAAAGAAAATAAAAAATAAAAAAAAAATTTCTTCAAAACCCTAGAACCAACCCCTAGCATGTTGGGAATTCTAGGTTACTTTTCATTTAATCAATTTTAATTAATCGCATTAATTGACAAAATAAGTTTTCATAAAACCGGATAAACTGTCAGATGACACAGTGGAAGCTTTTAAATTTTGTAACCTTTCGATTCGTAATCGAAACAATTCCCAAATCAGGATCCAGTTACAAACAATTTAAACAACAATTAAATCAAACAACACAACCATAGGGGGTTTTAGAAATCGACCTTTTACTAAACGGTTCCAAATCCACTCGATGAATCGATAACGGTCTCGCTAGTTGACACAATACAATCTCCCGAGTCCGGATCTCGTCCCATGAAACTCCGGATTGAACCAAGACTTGGCACCGCACTCATCTACACCTTCACCTACTGACTCTCCTACACAACCACCTCCTCCTCCACCACCACCAGCTTATCAGTTGGACCCTGCTACTGTGGCATTGGCCATCCTTTTGACTAGTCAACTAAGGGAGGTGATCCCGGAGATGATGAACAGAATCAACACTAATAACAGCAACAATGTTGCCAACTCATCTGGAGAAGGCAGCGGGAACACCCGACAACAACAGGACTACTCCTACAAGAACTTTGTAGGATGCAAGCCACCAGCATTCAGTGGCGCTGAGGGAGCCGTCGGTTTGATCCAATGGATCGAATAGATGGAAACAACTCTCGACATTAGCGGGTGTCCTGATCAATACCGCGTGAGGTATGCTGCAGGATCATTTGAGAAACGCGCACTAACCTGGTGGAATGCCCAGGTTCACACCAGAGGAAGAGAGGAGGCATTGGCGATGTCTTGGGAGGATTTCAAGACTTTGTTGAGGGGCGAGTTTTGCCCGAGAAACGAATTGAAGAAAGTAGAGACAGAGTTACTGAACCACGTGATGGTGGGAGCTGAACATCTGGCATTCACCACCAGATTTCATGAACTAGCAACACTGGCACCGGATATAGTGCCAACACTCGAGAAAAGGATTGAACGTTATGTAGGCGGACTGCCGCCATGTATTCGAGGGCATGTGATGGCCGCACACCCAATCACACTAGAGATGGTTGTTACGCTATCAGCTTCACTGACTGATGTAATGGTTGTTTCTGGTGCACTCAAGAGGGAATCTGGAACTACTGAGGATCTGGAACAACCCTCCACCAAGAAACGAAAGGTCGTTAAGAATTTTGCAACGACCACCACCACCAAACAAGCTGTGCCCACCCAACCACCACAGAACCGCGGATCTTATTCTGGCATGGCCCCATTCTGCAATAAGTGCAACTATCATCATCAACCTGACACAGGGTGCAGGCAATGCACTTATTGTGGAAAAATGGGACACTGGGCAAAATTCTGCAAGGGGCAGGCGACACAACACAGGGCAAACCAAGCAGTGGCACAAAGCCACAAACCGCTGCACACCTCGATCGCATTTCCTGCTACACCTGCGGGGAGCCAGGACATTATGCGAAAGACAGTCCAAAGAGGGTGCTACCGAGAGGGCAAGCACCGAGGGGACGTGTATTTCAAATTGGAGCGGCTGCTGCTCGCCAAGACACTGACACCAACACTGGTACACTTTTCATTTAAAAATCTTTGCAGTTGTATATTTGATACTAGCATAGATTATCGTTGCCTCTTCAGAGTTAGTTTAGAACTTACTCGCAATTGGGGCAACACTCAGATATCTCTTACACTGAATGACATGAACTTAGTGTTCACTTACCTTAGTGAACAAACACATGCCATGAAATTCAAAGTGATGGACACGAGTGGTGTCAATACCATCATCGGAACTGATGCTTTGTCCTTGATAGGGACGGAGTCATCTAATCCAATAAAACCTTTTCATGTCATTACAGTGAACGACAGAGATACATTCATAAGTCTCAGTATTGGGTCCGTCAATGTTGTCTTACCCGACAATATACGAATCCATCCTAACAAGGGGAGAAACGAGGGGTTTCTCCTAACAGGAATAACACGCGGGCATAAGAATCATAGTGAACATTATAGATCATGAAACTATGTAACACCATGAGATACCACTATGGGAGTGTATACAAACAGCTATGGAATATGATGCCAAGCTACCTTACACTTCCAGTAGACTTGATGTTCTTGAATTGACAGGAACAATGAAATCAAGTTTACTCATTTCATAACCATACACCAAATCCTAGGCCCTAAGGAGGACTAGGTCACATACGAACGATGTTCTTTTAAGAAACATAAACATTTCGGATTGTACAGTTGAGAGACTGAAAACGAATCCGTATCACATAGAACAAACTAGGGGAAACCCTAAATACAACATCGCATAAACATGAGAACATGAGAAGCACATGATATCAAAGCACCTCTACCTATACAAAGAAAAAGTAGTGCCCGATAAATTTCGGGACGAAATTTCTTTAACAAGGGGAGACTGTGACAACTAGTACCAAACCGTCCGGCAAGTCCGTACGGTGTGTGTACTTTCACCATTTACTATGTGTAAATGCAGTACGTAAACAGTCGTGTGATAACGGAACTCTGAAACAAACCACAGTTGTATGTGTTTAAGTAAAAACTTAAATACAGTAAATACAACAACTCAAGAGAAACGACAGTGTTCAAACGAATAACAATAACAAATCGGTTGCGATCTGATATCCATAGATGACAGGAATCAGATGACTGACAATCCAATGTGGAAACAATGTGATTACAGGATGTTTAGTTGAGTCCGACAGTGAGGAAACACAATTCAAATCATATTGCAGTGTTGTTTAAGAATAATAAACCGACAGCGTGTTTGCGTGGGTGACGATTCGCACAAACATATCTGTGAGTTTAACGTTCTGAACGATAACTGATAGGTAGAAAACCAAATCAGAAAGTGAAACGTACGATCGTGTTCGTACAGTCAGCGCTCTGTACGAAGACGCGCGTAAGTGACGCAATCTGACGAAACGAAAACACGACACGAACGATAATAAATTTAATAAAATAAAATATTTAACATTTTACAATTTTGAAACTCATCAAATAATTAAAATAAACCTTCCTTTATTTGTTACAATTTAATTACGCGTAAAATCCGGATACGCGACGAAAACGCGAACCGAGCAACCGAAACGAACCCGAACACCACACGTGATATAAAAGCCCTAAATGAGAGCTTTTTCTCATTTTTCACAACCCACACTCTCTCTCTAGCCACATTTCCGGCCACCACCTCTCCACCACCATAAACCACCTTCAAAGTCTCATATCTCCCTCGTTCGTGGACCAAATCGCGCGTTCTTGGTGTCCACGCGTAGCTCTCAACCTCCTCTACAAGGAAGTACAACAGATCTGAGCCCTTACCCAGCCAAACTCGAGGTATGAACTAAAGAAGGTCACTGAAGTTAGGGTTTTCTAACCCTTCTTGTTCGAACAACACCTCATTGGTGTAAAACCCTACCACGCACTCACTGTATACCATTTCGAACGGATTTGAGTGAAACAACACCATGGAAATGGTCAGACCAAAGGTTCGAACAGGAGGATGTGGGCGAGCGTACAGGGTTCGTGGGAGCACAAACTAGCCGAACCATGCTTCAAGTTGGCGAACCCATGGCCGTATCTATCCTGGTGCAGCGAACCCACGTCGACCGAACCCTTTGGGTCACGAACCTACAGCTAGCAACGAACCCTCATGAGCGAACCTTTGGCTAACCAGTGAACCTTTAACCCTACGAACCTTAACCACGTAGCCGAACCTGCATGGCTGTCACTGAGCCGAACCCTAGCGAATCTGGACCACCCCCCCTGTCGAACCTAGGCGAACCTTGCATAGTAAATTGGTGGCCGAACCTTCGGCTAAAGAACCACTAAGGGTTCGTTGCTTTAGCAGCCTTTAGGACGAACCTATATTGGTTAGTGACCCACGCTGAATTTTTGACCGACAACATGCCAAGCCCGTTTATTTGTGGCCCACATCGCAATAACATTAGCCCATGCAAATTCTTGTGGCCATTTTTCTGATTTCGGCCCAAGGCTTATTGAGCTGGCCCAAACTCCTTCATTTAGCCCAACCCTACGGCCCAAATGACAGTTGGATCGGCCCACAATTGTTCTCGGCACAATCCTTGACTTCGGCCCAAGTTCATGGCCCAATCTAATTGCTTAGGCCCAATAAGGTTCTAGCCGGCCCAACGATACCCTTTGGCCCATGGTGGCCTAGAACTCCTTTGTGCGACCCAACATGGATGTTAGGGCCCAATAACAGCCCAACGATAATTAATTGGCCCACAACAAGCAATCGGCCCAACAGGTTGATCATATGACCCGTCTTGGTTATTCGGCCCATGTTACAAAGTGGAATAATTCAAGAAATAATAGTATGATAACTTAGTTAAATCTTTATAAAGAATAAAAGATTTTTAATAGTTTCAAATTAGAAGACCTAAGTATTATAGTTATAAACTATAATAGTTATAAGGTTACACGTTGGGATGAGATTGGGTTCAATTCAAACAATAACACATAAGGGGTATACTAAACTTAATTAAAGTCAATTGAGTGTTAGTATAATCTATAATAATCAAACGAGGGCCGAACATCAACCAAGCCGGATGTGTGTCGATCAATTTTAAGGACGACACACATACACACACAAATCAATACTACTTATACTTATAAAGTACATACACCGTGAAATCAATACAGGAACGTGAAAACACAACAAATACAATCAAGGAGCGCGTGCATTCTTTCTTTTAAGCTAAGTCAACCCTACTACAACAAGGTGAGTTCATATGCCCCCTTTTCTTAATCTTTACTGATTTCAAAGCTTGGGGCTGAGAAACATGCAAAACTTTTATTTACTTAAAAGTTTCTATTCACATATTGCTTATTTTATGATGTAGATAAATATTGTTTATCTTTATTATCATTGATCATTACATGCTTGCTTGTCTGATATTATCATACTTGAGATAATTAGGAAGATACATGCCATTATAGCTTCCTGACACATGTATGCACTAGAATAATATAAGTTGTTAAGAAAATATCTTGCAACTGTTTATTATTCCCACATGATAGAACCACGGGGAAAACTATGGGATAATATGCCAATAACAATTACTAATGACTAGGCTGATCATCATGATAAGGTAACTTCATGATAACGAGATCACTCACACATTACTATTATTGTGTATAAGACATGTTCTTATAACACTCTGTTCAAGTTAGTGAGAACACTCAACACCGGGATAACAGTTGAGACAATTACTTGTGATATCGAGGATGATATCGCAAGCACACACTATTGGGATGGTATTTCCCACACAGACTATCATTACTTATTAAGACTCTATTAGAGCACACCTTATAAATATCATGGGAAGACGGGTACACAATTATAGATCAGTCAGGTAATCACGAACATAAATCATTAGAACTTGGGAGCAGCCAAATTAAATCATACCGGGCACGAGAGGTGCTATCAATCTAATTGATAACATACATAAAATTTAGAGAACGTGTTCATTACAATAGATATCGTGGGAGGATATCTTACACACCGGGCTGATCAGAAATGACAGCTACTGAGACTATTACGTCTCTAACTAGAAATCATGAGTAGGACACTTTACACACCGGGCTGGATAGGGGTGACAGCTACTGGGACTATTATGTCCCTACCTAGGTATCGAGTATGATATCTTACACACCGGACTGGTTAGTACTGACAGTCACAGAGATCCCTAGGTCTCGCTCTAGATATCGAGTATGATATCTTACACGCCGGGCTAAACCGTAAGGAATAGCTAACAGAGACAATTATGTCTCTTTATTCAATTGTTTGGTTACACTATTACGTTTCATTCTAGATATCGAGTATGATATCTTACATGCCGGGCTAATCCGTAAGGAATAGCTAACAGAGATGATTCGTCTCTTACTTGTTTCATTGGGTTATTATACACGCCGGGCTAATATGTAAGGATTAGCTAACAGAGATCATTAAGTCTCTTTATTCAATTATTGGTTTATTTTACATGCCGGGATAATCCGTAAGGAATAGCTAACAGAGACGATTCGTCTCTTATTTTATTCATTGAGTTATTTTACATGCCGGCTATTCCATAAGGAATGGTTAACAGAGATAATTCTGTCTCTATCTCTTTTTCATTATTGGGATAGACATACTGGGAAATCATGGGTGAAAAGAGATGGGTATCCATCGTTGTATTACAGGTAGTGTTGAGTGCAGTTAAGCATGTGGTGGGATGGCGTCTGGGCTTAACCCTTTCGTATGCCCTATATATAAGCATGCTTGACTGGATGAGACATTATCTGTGCATACAATCATGGAGAGGACATTGTGTGAAACATGGGATTCAATTAACAATACAACTTGTGTGAAACGCAGTGAACATGATTTACAAGAATTTAATGGTTTTCAATTACTAAACTTATGAACTCACCAACCTAGTGTTGACTTTGTTTAAACACATGTTTTCTCAGGTGATGGACATGTCTAGTTAACCAGCATCAGTGATTAAGCTAGAGGACTTTTAGAAGACCTAGCTTACCTTTGGATGCATATATTTTGATGACTCTGGGAATCTCTTTTGCTTATCTTGTACAGCTACAAGATAGAAACTACACGATTCTTTTGGAATAGATTTACTTAGTTAAATTATGAACACGTACTATGTAATTTAACTTTGTAATTCTATATTATATGTTATGTTAGCATTTCTCATTATTTATCATGTGACATGTAAACAATCTGATCAATGTGATTATCACTCCCGATATCGTGCCCCGGGAACCTTCCGCCCGACGGGAAAACTCGATCCGTTCCCGCCGGCCCGGGGTGTGACAGCTTGGCTCTCGTGTGGCCGGCTAACAGCCCAGCCCTTGCTCCTCCTTGCTTGGCCTTTGTCCCTCGATGCAGCCCTGGTGCAGCCTTGACTACTGTCCGATTGTGGCTTGGCTTGCGACCCAGTTGTTGGCCGGTTGTAATCTAGCCGCAACTAGATGTTTATGGCGGTGGTGGTATTTGGCCGTGAACCCCATACAATTGTGGTTATGGTTTTCGGCTACCATTATATATGGAGTGAATGATTAGGGTTTTAGAATAATTCAAAATTGTAGGTCCACTTTTTGTGGATGGTCAAACTATTTAGTTATAAAAGAATTATTTTATTTAAAAACCCTTTTTAAATAATACCTTTTTAAACCCTTTAGTAATTAAACATTTTAATTACTACAATCTCCTTATAACTAATTAACAATTAATTAGTTATCTTTAATTAAATAGTTAATGTTTAACTAATTTAAACACAATTTATTTAATTAATCCATCTATTATTAATTAACAATTAATTAATAACCAACCCTTTTATAAAGTTCAAAACTTTATCTGTTTATTGAATTAATTATATCTATAATCAATTCCCACCTATTTATTATTTCACAAATAATAAAATCACCAAATCCTTAAAATTGATAGTTCGCGATCGTATAATATGTTTAACAATTAAACATCAAGTCGTTGCCTTTCAAAGTGTACCTCTTTGGATCATACATTTTATAGCAACGTTGAACTTATCGTTAATCGGACATCCAATATCCAACACAGCCCCCACCCCAATGATCAACCATACAGCCCCGGCGGGCCTCACCACCGCCCCCGAAGGAGACTCCGCCTCTGCCTACCGTCACCACCGCTGCCTACATCGCCATCGGTGGTTGCAGCCCCTTCCCCCCGCCGATTCGATCAATGGTGGAGCCTCGGTCGTCGATTCGATGGTCGCTGTGGAGCGGGGGTGTAGCGGTGGTGGAGGAGCAGTCGGGGGTGTAGCGGTGGTGGAGGAGCAATCGGTCGAGGATTCAGAGGGTCCCCACCTTCTTCCTTTCTCATTCAGACTACATCTCAGGTCTGAACCATTCAGACCTTGGTTCAAACATTGAAACCCATTCAGATGCGGTTTTTCACCCAAACAAACGGTCTGAATTTGAATCATTCGGATTTAGACCTATTTAGACCCATTCAGATCCAAATAAACAGCCCCTTAGTTTTACATGTATACATTTATTCTCAAATAAACATAATAAATGATAGTTATATATGTTTTATCTAGATTTGTTTGGTTAGTTTAATTTTTTATATTCGGTTAATTATGTCCGATTAGAAAATTTCCAACTCCAGTGGGTTTAATTAACATATATACCTTTTTCCTAAAACAAATTGTCCTTTTTCCTGAACAAATTGAGCAAATGATAATAATATATGTTTAATACATATGATAAATCTAGATATAATTGGTTTGTATTAGGGCCAATGGTGTAATCGAATTACGTCAATTCATGAATTACTTGAGATCAAATCCGTAAAAAGTTTAAACAAGCAGACCCTAAACCAGCCCGAGCTCATAAACATAACTCGATTAGTTATCAAGCTCGAGTTTTACATATCAAACTCGAGCGGGCTCGCGAGCATAACGAGTTTTTTATTTATAAATTTCTTATTTATTTTATTAGTGTATATTTATATAATTAATTTTTTATATAAAATTATGATAAATATAGTAAAATTATTTATTTTATTTTATATTTAAAAAGTATAATTGTAAATATATATAAATTAATAATAACCATAGATAAATGAAATAATTAAAAAATAAGCAAGCCGAGCCGTGTTCGAGCCTTAAAGAGGTCGGGATTGGCATGGCTCATTTACATATCTAGTTTGTATTTTTTTTTGAATTTCATTTATTGAGTAAGGGGTTGTTTGTTTACCTCTTAATGAAACTATTCAACACTTAACCATTCAGCGCGTTTGGTTTAAATTAAAGGCAAATTGGATTTAAATAATCCAAACTTTGACCCATTGGCCGCTGCCGATCCCAACTACGAAAATCCCCGATAATGGTCCGAACTTTCGACATATTTTCCCGTGGCGGACCGCTGTCAAATAAACCCTAACGGCGTTAACTTTTTTTCGAGTTTCGAACGGATTTTTGAGGGCTTTTGTTCAGATGGAGAATACGAGTCGAATGACGTATAACTTACCTCGAAACGTTGCTTCAAATTCTCCAATTTTGGTGTTTAAACTTTCAATTCGTCAAAGAAATCATCAAATTGAGAAATTTGGAGCAACGTTTCAAGGTAAGTTATACGCCATTCGACTCGTATTCTCCATCTGAACAAAAGCCCTCAAAAATCCGTTCGAAATTCGAAAAAAAGTTAACGCCGTTAAGGTTTATTTGACGGCGGTCCGCCACGGTAAAATATGTCGAAAGTTCGGACCGTTATCGGGGTTTTTGTAGTTGGGACCAACAGCGACCAATGTGTCAAAGTTTGGATTATTTAAATCCAATTTGCCTAAATTAAATTACCTCTTAATGATTCAGTTCAGCACTTAACCATTCAGCACCAATACCATGCTGAATGGAAAATTCATATCATTCAGAACTTAATGATTTAGTTCAGCACCTAACCATTCAGTTTAATACTTAATTGTTCAGACGCTCTTAACCATTCAGACATCTTAACCATTTAACACTTAGAGGCTGTTTGTTTTTTAAGAAAACGTCTGCGAAGGTCTGCAAGACCTCTTTTGTCTGCACCCTGCAGACCAATGAAAGATGTAGGGTGTTTGTTTTCTCGCAGACATTTCATTAAAAAACGTATGCGAGACCTCTTCTTGGAAAAGAGGTGGACCATTATCTTCAAACCTCTTCAAACCTCTTCCCAAGTTCTCATCCCTTCTTTCTTCCCGATCGGCGACCAGAAGCGAACCCTAGTTGGCCTCCACCGATATCCACCGTCATCCACCGCCCTCCACCGATATCCATCGTCGAACACCAGAAGAGAAAACTAGTCGGCGAACACCAGAAGCGAACCCTAGTCATTCGATCGGAGGAAAGGGGCGACGAACAGTTCGTTCGATCTCCACCAGACGCCCCCTCAAGCCACCGCCGCCGCCGTCGCCCTCCACAGTCGAACCCTTCGCATCCCTTCGTCGCATCCCGTCGTCGTCGCCCTCCACAGTCGAACCCTAGAGCCACGGTGGTGATGGCGACAGTCTCAATCGCATCCCGTCGTCGAACCCTTCGCATCCCTTCGTCGGATGAAATCCTAGAGACGCGGTGGTGATGGTGACAGCCTCATCGACGGTCGACGGTGGGTGGAGGGGGACGATCGGAGGTGATGGTGACAGTGGAACACGATCAGAGGATCGGTGGCCGGTGGGGTTGGGGGACGGTGGGTTGGGTTTTCTTATGAAGAGGTTTTTTGTTTGAAGATGTTTTTGGAAAACAAACACCCTCAAAAACTCTTCTTGCAGAGGTTTGGTCCACCTCTTCTGCAAAAGAGGTTTGCAGACGTGGTCCACAGATCGCAGACGTTTTACCTCTTAAAAAACAAACACCACCTTAATGATTCAGATCTACCAAACAGCTCCTAAGTTCAATATAAATTTCAAGTACCTAAAATACCAGAAATTGAATAGGCCTCAACGAGGCGTATATGAGGCAAGTGTACGAATCTTTGTCAATCGAAAGGACAATGATTAAACCTATACTCTATGGTGTAACCTATATGTGGCGTATATGTATATGAGGTTGTGGCATTCTAATGTCCTTTTGTTGGCAGATGGTACATAACACAAAGTGTATAAACCTAATAGTCACGTCTATTAGCTAAATAAAACCTTTAATAGCTATGATGCTTTTAATAGTTTTGAGCTTAAAAAAAAAAAAAAAAAAAAAAAAAAAAAAACGCACCACGACATACTTGCCCCTCTCTTTGCGTATCGTCGGCTCGTCGCCTCCTCTCTCCCCTCTGCCGATCGTATCCCCTCCTCACGACGCATCACTGCCGATCCATGCCACCCACCCCCACCAAAGTATCTGCCGATCACCCCTCCTCCACCAACAGCTCTGCCGATCGACCGCGACGCCCCCAACTCTAATACTCCTCTGCCGATCGAAAATGAGGGCACTTTCAAAACAATCTGAAAATGCCGGGAGAAGGGAATTAATCAAAGCAAAGTAACCGAAAAGTTCCCTTCGCCGTCAACCACCTTGGCTCTCCGAATATTTAAATACCGGTAAACTACCTTTTTCTGTTATTGGAGAAGTTAGGGTTTATGATTTGTTGAACTAGACACCAGATTAACTTCATATACAGCTAAGTGTTCTTATAATTTCCGATGACTATGTTTGCAGATCCCATTTATATTGTATTTGCAGGGAACGCTAATCAAAAGAAACAATCATGGATGGTATGTTCTATATGTAACTTGCTTTGAATTGTTGCTCTTATATGTTTAGTTTACTACTTCCTTAATTGTGTCAATTTTTTCATGTTAATTTAAACAAAATAGATTGGTTGTGTGTGTGTGTGTGTAGGATAAAGTGGAACACTTGATTGAAGAATTAATTGGTGTGGATTTTTTTTAATCATTTGTGTTATGTTTTGTTGAATGTTCAGTTGATGCACAACCAACGATGGAGGAAACGGTTCTAATGGGAGATGATTTGATGTTAGGACCACCATCACCTCTTATTCCGCCTGAAATTGCTTCTCATGTCCTTGAAGGTGTTAATTTATGTGATGGGATCTTAAGGAACCTTTTTCTGTGTAAGCTGTTCATTCTGCTCATGCTAATAATCAACATGGACTATGTTTTTCACAACTTATTCTTCATGGTTTATTGTTATAGGCCTGCAAGTTAATGACATAGAGCCATTTTGTCAAGAAGAGATTGCATTGTATCGGGAGTGTGCAGAGAAACGGGTATTCTTTCTAATGAATTTTCATCATCTCATATATTGTGCGCATGGATTGTAAAAATAGTTTGAATGACGTATGATAGTATGATACATCGTTATTAAATGTTCCAGGATAAAGAAATAAGACGCCGTCTTCAAGACAGTGAGTATAAGTTAGGTTTATCAATGCCATTGGATTTAGCAAAAGAAAGAGCTTCTCAGCTTGAGTCTGAAACCACAACATTGGAGAGGTATGTTAATCACGTACTAATTCACAACTGTAAATCTTCTTGTTCTTATTTATGTTCTGGTATCTCACGCATGAGGAGTATCTATACACCAGCCTAAGAAAATCTACACGACAACACAAAGCGAAGGCAAAGCAAAGGAAAACATAAGTTTGGGAAAAGCTAATTGTATTTGTATAATATGGGTTGTAGGCATAGTTGTCAAACGCGCAATACGTACTCAAGGCGCATAAGCCACGCCTAAGCCTAGGCGCAAGTCACAAAAAAAACGAGGGATTTTTTAAACTAGGCGCATAGTATTAAATTATCATTTTCAGAGTTTTTACATATTTTAGGCTTAAAAGTCTTTTAAAAAAATATATAAAGTCTAACTATAAAACAATTAATAATCTAGTTATGCAGAGTTTTTAAAATATAAAACCTTTTTATGGTTGTTTTAGATTGGTTTATGGTTAAAATGTTTTGAACTTTGCCGGATTTTCCAGAATCTTGCTAGAAAGTCACCAGAGTGCGTCTAGGCTGCCACAAGGCGCCTTTCATGCGCTTGGTTTTTTTTTTTGCGCTTAGGCGAGCGCCTGAAGGCTTTTGACAACTATGGTTGTAGGGCAAAGCTAAGTACAAAGTGTCTACATTCAACTAGAAGTCTATAACTTTTATCCTATTTCTCCACGACCCATGAACACATCAGGTTGACATCGCCATGATTCATGTAGCTAAAGTTTGTTTGCAGGTCAACCTAAAACTGGACCGAACTAGTTTAGAATAAATGCAAACCCATTTAGTTTTTGACATGACAAAAAGAAGCAAAGTAGACTTTTCCTTGAACAAACGATTCTTCCTTTGTTGAGATAGAGTTGACAAACTACGCTAGGCGTTTTGACATAATTAATAGGAGGATTCTAAGTCCTCAAGATGGGCGTATAGCCATTTTTTACATTTTTGAGGATTTAAAACGGGCATTGATTGATAGCACACCTCTCTATCCCTATTCTTATATTCCAGTTTGGCAGGTTCACCACATTGAACATTTTTTTTTGTGTTATGTTCATGTTGTATTAGAAATTTGGACTCCTTTGGGGATTGGTTCCCAATCCCATACCACTTTACTAGTTTACTTTTACACCTATATCATTTGAACTTCCTGAGAAAACATTCATTTCCAAACCCTTCAATAGACACATGTAAAAAATAAGCAGTATTTCTTGCATTATATAGTTTTTAATGATGAGCTGTTTATTTTCATGTGTTTGTAAAATCTGTACCACAGGCGATTGATTCTTGCAAGTGGGATTGAAGGTGCAGAAGGATTTCGTCAAAGATGGAGTTTGCATGGCCGTCTTACTGATACCAAGTATAATATACGCTTTCTTGTTTTTTTTTAAATGTTTCTTTATCTTATCTTTTTATATATTTCAAAATCTTGGTTTGACCAAAACAAATTTATACCAAAAATGAGGGGCCTTGGGGTTACGGGTTAGTACTGTACTACTGTCTTTATCAATAATGCCTACTTTGGTTAGTCAAAAGTGATCAGTCTCGTGTCTTTTTGTGATAATTTGGTAGAGTGTACTATTTTCAGCTGCCAAATAAACTTTACAGTCAATCTAGTATCAGATGTTTTTTAAATGTTTAGGTGATGAAATATTTATCATTATTCACATATCATAAAAGACATGATAACTTAGGGTCTAACTATTTTATGCAGGAATTTTGCAAAATTATTATACACATACAATACTGTAGAATTATCTATCTGGCTTATATGCATGGTTGTAGAAGTCGCTAGGCGTTAGTCGGGCGGCGAGGTACCGCCTAGGGATTAATTGGGATTAATCGGCGCTAGGCGGATTGGAATTTTTATATGTAATTTTACAAATATTTATTATATACACATATTAATATCAATAATTTAATATATTACTTCAAATATATTAAAAAATAAACTTAAACATACTAAGTCAAGTACTTCAAATTACAAACTTAAACACAAAATTCTGAGTTTATAGATGGATTTCGATATTTAGTGGCAGGGTTCAATGTTTCAGATGTTGGATTTGATGTTTTAGAGACATATTAAGTATTTAGGGTGGAGAAATGTCTCGAATAATCACTTATCTGGGTCATTTTTACTTGAAAAAAGCCAAAAAAACCAAAAAAAATAAAAAAAAATAGGCCGCCTAGGGCAAAATCGAGAAGGAATCCGGGCGCCTAGCGCCTAGGCGGCCGCCTAGGCCGATTTTTACAACCTGCTTATATGCATTATGCTGTGACCATCTTTTGCCCATAGGCCATAGATCTATAGTCTGCAAGACGGAGAAAGCGAAATCACTTTCTGATGCAAAATTGATGTTTTGTTTAATTCTCATTTAAAATAAATGTCTTGATAATATAAAATTTTGTTGGAAAATAAGCTCTGCTGGCAAAATAGATTCGAAAAAGGTTAATGCCTGCCAGATGGATTAGATTTGATTTTGGATTTGTCTATTAAAAAAATTAATATTCTTTTTCTGTCAGTTGTCCACAACTAAATATTATTATTATTATTTTGGTTAAACACTGTTGCAACTTACAAGTGGCTGTATACGAACATGAGACCTCTGTTATAGAAAACCTTTTTAAGGTGTGTAATACCATTGAACATTATGCAGGAAAAGAATGGAAGCATTAAAACAAGGACTTGAAAACAGGAAAAAGGACGATAATGTAACGGAAACTGTTAAAGCTCCAACAGCAAGAAAATGGTTCTTTTGGTGAAAGGAGGAAAACAACATATTTCCTGGATTGCAGTGAAAATAACCCAACATGAATATGGCTGTATCGCCTGCAGCATAAACCGGGTTTTTTTGGCTCCATGGAGCTCCGTGTTGTAGCAGTTTACTCCCTGTTTCTTTTAAATGATGATAAATTTGATTATAGGATGCAAGAATATGATCTGACCTTAATACGAGGGAGTTATTCTGCCTCTGGGTTTGCAAAAAACTGTGCAGGCTTAATCGCAATATTTATGTACTATTTACCGTGGCGAGTCCATAATGTTGAGCATTGTTATTATGCACAACTGCACAAGTTAATGAGAAAATTTACATGAAAATAGAAAGTGAATACACAAGCCACGTCTATTTCAACTAGACAACAAGAACAATTTGATGGAAACGAGGGGAATCATCCAAACCTTTGGTCACGTCTATTTCAACTAGTATAGTCGTATGATGTAAGAATACAAGTTGATATGACTATTCTTTATTGTCGAAAAGTATATCTTATAAACAAGTCTGCTAGAAATGTGTTGATTTTTTAATAATAAAGGTAATAAATTTAATAAGCGGTATGGCTAATAGCATTCTCAACCTAAGTCTTTATTCTTATTTATACTACCTTTGTAGCTCCATGAAAAGATCCAAAGTGATAGTCTGGGTCTTCTAGACACTAACATACATTTCATTTTTTTTTTGGAAAAAAAATGAAGCTGGCTATTCTGGTTAAGAATTTGGTGTGTGGTGAGAACACAAAGTTGAGATAGATTGCCTTCTTCTAGCTCGATGGTTTGGGGAATGGGTTGTGTGAAAGGTACAAGATTTTGTCGGGTAAGGCATTTGAAGATATGGGATGGTGGGGTAGGAAAACAACGCAGAATAACTTTGCCAAGGTAATCGTGTTAAACATATGATTTGTCATCTGAGAGAGCATTAGGTCTAAGGTCTAACCTTGGTTTAATGATTTTGATAAGTTAAGTATTTGATCTAAGGCGTAATCTTGTTAAACTTAATCACATTGATGTCACCCTGTAACTTGTTCGCGATGCCGTTTGGAAGTTGTTTACGAAACTTAAAAACACGTACTTTCCACGTTACTTTCACTGTATGAATTGCTGCAGCACGCGAAGGATTATAAAAAGTCTTTTTTTTATGCATCTGCAAGATTTTGTGAATAATTACCACGCATATGTTATATAAAACAATAAACAAAAATTATATCAAAAGTTGAGATGGCCGAGTTGGTCTAAGGCGCCAGATTAAGGTTCTGGTCCGAAAGGGCGTGGGTTCAAATCCCACTCTCAACATTTAATTTTTTCTTTCCTACTGGTTCGTATTTTGGCCACTACGGTTGTAGCACGACCCCAAAAAGATAACATATAAACAAAACAATATTACCTACACTTTTTTATTTTACTACAAAAGGTAACACTACAGTCACAAAAATTCATCATTCTTGCTTGGATCATGAAGTAGCAAAGGATAGTCAATTTGGTCAAAATCTTTATCAAGAAATGACTCTCTGTAATCATTGACCCTACCTTTTAACAACCGATCAGAATCACACACAAAGTTGTCTTTATCTTCATCATCAGCAACAAGCAAAGGTAAGCCTGCATTCCGAAAGCTTAGAGACTTATTGTCGGGTGACTGAATCAGATAGAGAAAAGATTCTGAACAACGGTGTTCTTTCTCAATTAAAGACTCGTTCATGTGCCACGTATTATAATCTTGAAGTGGAAATTTGATGTTACAATCTTCTACAGCCATAAGATGCTTTTGAGTGTATGGTGAAACTGATGAAGGCAGCAAACGTTGTTCTTTTAGGTGTCTAGTGATGTAAGGGGATGGCTGAGATGAAGTTGATGATGATGCTAAAAAAGATTCATCTTTTTCACTGTTGTGATCCCAGCCTAACAAGAGAGTATGTGGCTGTTCTAAGAGTCTAGGTTCATCATAAAGATTGAATTCATCAAGCTCTGGGAAGTTTCTAGATTTATGAATAAGAAGAGGATCATCAAATGATAAGATTCTATCCATGCCAAAGTTATGAATTCTGAAACTGCCAGCCATATGGTGATGGTTGTACTGAATATTAGATTCTAAGTCAGTAGGATTCCATTCCATGATATCCATATCTATAGGTTTCTTGGTTGGTCTGGAGAAACAATCATCCATGCATGATATATGGTGAGACTTGATGAATTCTCTTTTGTAACTTTCTGTCTGACAGCGGTTATGCTGAGCCCTAAAATTTGGGGAAATACCACAAGAAAAATATTCAGAACCTGTAGGATTCCATCCCAGAAGTTCCTTATCTATGGGTTTCTTCGCTGGTCTGGATACACAGTCATCCATATATGGTATATTTTGTAACTCAATTAATTTTCTTTTGTAAGCTTCAAGACTCTTGGATTCAAACTCAAAAAGAGGAGGTAGCTTGCGTTTAGAATCAAATTCATCTTGATTAGGATCTCTGTGAGACTGACAAAAACCAATTTTTAGCAAACAAACCAACTAGTTTGCATCAAATAAAATATTCCATGTGTTTATTGACAAGCAAGGAGATAAGAAGATCATACATTATTATCCTGAACCACTGGAAGAATCCTACTGATGAGAGCAGAAACCAGATCAAACCTGAGATATAATGAATCAAAGATGTTTAACCATTAAATATCACGACGTGGAAACATTTAAGCTTGTTTTTTAACTAACCCTTTTGATGAGAGTTCATCGGTATTGTATAAAGATCTATCTGCTGCCAAATTGCGTAGCTTCTCCCTCTTGGCAGAAAATACTCCTTTATTCCCTGTGCTATAGATATGTTAAAATTTTAAACTACTAAAGAAGATTGCATCAACACAATATATAACCCAACAAATGTTTACCTGAGGTTTTTATTTTGCAACCCAGTGATGGAGACAGCCAGTTATATTCATCAGGCCTAACATTTTGAGCATCTGGGCCATCAGCTCCAAATACATTATCAACCACTGCATCATATCACAATGCCACATCATAACTTAGCCTTGCTTTCAGGATTATTAAATTAATGCTAAATCATTTGATAATACATGGTTGGTCACGCAGTCTCACAAGGTTTCTTTGATCCACAACATGGGGGTGAAAGAAAGGAATACTTGGTCTCATTTTGTTCTTTCTCATTGGGTAATGACGATGCCACATATTCAATGCCCTCTTTCGGCACATTTGGTATCTCTGCAAAAATGTAACTTGTCATAACTGTCAATGTGATAAAAGTAGTAATATAATCACCAAATTTCAGATATATCAGATATCAGTGAAGATTGCTAATCACAGAAAGGAAAAATAAGAACCTTCTCTTGTGAAATGATGGCTCTGTTGAACATTGCTCAATTGGTTCTCATGATCATTTGGATGTACATGTACATTACTATAGGTATTCTCTTTCATTCTCTTAAAGAATGCATATTCTGATGTTTTTGCAGCAAAATCTCCGCAGCAACCTGGAACCATAAATTAGATACAACATCACCAAGTTTATTGCAAATATTATTTTTAAGTGTCTTATATTTGCCTAGTTAAGCTTTAAAGTGGTGCTACGAGTAAAACTGCTTATGAAATGTACGCAACATAAGGATTAAGACTTGTAGAATATGCCGATTCACCTCTTGGATCCTTGGCGTTTTCAGATTGGTTGGAAGAACCATCGCTAACCTTCTTCGTACCTATAACCAGACAAATGCTTCAGCTAGCAACAACGAAACTCAAAAAAAACGATGATAACTAGATCTTCCAAAACTTACAGCATACTACCAAATTAAAAAAAAATGATCGCCAATCAATTCTAGCACAAAACATAACCGGAATTACACAATCTATGCCGTGTACAGATCATGCATGCACAACAAAAGAGGACCCAAGTAATATAATACGAATTGATTTTGAATTTGATCAAATTACCTTCAGTGTTGTTAGTATTTTCACGGCTAAATTGATTGTGAAAACGACGATCTCCGATGATATCTCTAATTGAAGAACTCCGAATATTGCGTCGTTGATTGTTGCTTGGGTTAGGTTTGAGTTTCCTTGCGTTCTGACGCATCGTTGCTTTGAAATTTAGGATACAGAAACCCTAATTCTTAATCGATGGATTGAAAAGAAGATTTAAGCGCCAAATCGGAAACGGTTCTTTGTGATGCCGATTTATACTTTTTATTTATACTTTCACCTTTTGTATAAGTGACAAAATAGATACCAAGGTAAAAAAAGGGTTTATAAGTTTATTGATGGTATAATTACAATTTATATTATAGGAATTTTTAAATGTGTCTCTCGTTTGGTAAAAATCTGTAATTAACTAGTTTATTTGAAAGAAAAAATATTTAAAAAAATATGTAATTGACTTTTTACTTGAGTATAAAAATATTTAAAAAAAAAAGAAATATATAATTGACTTTTTTTACTTGATTATATATGTAATAAATGATATTACAAATGTGACATATGTAAATGTTTCTATATTATAATCTTACTAACTTAGAAACTCATGTGTTAAATGTTATTACCTTAAATTTTTACAAAAAAAAAATGAATGTTATATATTATTAAATTGTTAATAATATTTGAAATAAAAAGATTTAAAAATTATAAATATAACTAATTAAGATTCAAAAAATATAAATTATATTTATATAAAAAATATAATTGAAATTTTTATGATTTATTAAGTTTTATAAAATTATTATAATAAGAAGAGAATTTATTAATATTTAATAAAAAAATTTAATTTTATAAGAGAGATGAAAGATAAACAAAATTTGATAGCTTATGGCTTAAATATAATGTGTAGATTTTTTTTTTGAACAACAACTTTCTATAAAACACCAAAACACGAGCCAACAAGATGCTAAAAGCTTAAGAAACACCAAAATACATACAATCTTTAAACACCAAAGGAAACATACAATAACTAAAGACCCAATGGGGTGACGTATGAATATTATAACCCGTATAACAACGGTGTGATGCATGAATATTATAACCCATAAAAGCTATTGATAATTTGTGTCAGGATTAGATTGATAGGTCAAGCCATGATTTGCTACGTGTTATGTTATAATAAATTTGAATTTGGATTGTATTCAGTACTTCAGTATAAACCCTTTTCCTTTTGTTCAAATATATGTGTTATTTATTGTATGGTTCAAATATGAGCTAGGTATTTGGTAAAAACTAAGACTACATAAGTCATATGCATAAAGAGAATTTGAATTAGCAAATCTTGACTATACATCTAATTTCATATGTGAATTTAATTAGAAGCATAATATGCATAGAAGATAAGACATAAAGAGCTTATAAAATGTGCAGACCTGTGTTTTCATTCCCAGATTAGGAACCGTTGTTAAAACTATTTGGTTAGGTGCCTCTAAATCGTTATCAAGTAAACATGTCAGTAGGTCGGACTGGTCGGACTTGTTTAACTGGATGGTGGTCGTACATGTTTTTTATTATTCTAAAATCTATAGAATAAAACATCAAAACCAAACCCTATATTTTTTAAAGCATGATTATATATTTTTTAACATAATCTATGTTTTCTAAAATGTGTTATAATTATGTATTTTTCTTGGTATTTTTAACCATTTATAATGTTATCCGGTTCTTGAATTCGCTCCAACTAGTCCGGCCAATGAACCAGTTAGATGTCCGATTTAATGTTTGGCTCGATCAATAAACCAACGATTAACTTTAAACTACTAATGAACTTAAAAGAACTATTGAAGTAGGACCAACATTGGGCCATTGGGGGATATTTATGATGGACTTAATAGATAGATAGGTAGTGAACGGGCTGGGTTTAGAAACCAGATGGCGTGGGACAACATTATCCAAACAAAGGATATTATCTCCCACGTGGCAACACTCCACTGGTTGTCTCGATCAACTGAAACCAACATCAGTCACTCAATATCCTCCAAGAAAAAGAAAACCGGATACTAGATAGATCAAAATTCAAACCGGCCAATTATCTGTTCGATCATCGTCTCTACCCATCTTAGCTTTAAGATCAAATCTTTTGCAGTCTAGCAATGGCAAGTTGCAGCATGGCTTCTGCTGCTTCAGGCTTTGTGGTGGTAACACCAAATGCCACCTCTAACACAACCGCACTCAAGCCCAGTATGGTGATGCTACCAGCTTATTTTCAAAACACCAGGGGTTCAAGACTGGTTGTAAGGGCGGAGGCTGAAGACGCTGCACCACCGGCTGCCACCGCCGAAGAAACCAAGCCTAAGCCACCACCAATCGGACCCAAAAGAGGATCCAAGGTATAGCTAGTACTCTAGCTGTAGATGTCTTTATATGTTGGTGATTATTATTTAACTAGTTTATACCCCTCTGGTGGCCGTAGTATGGTATAATCAAATTCAAATTATATTTCTTAAAATATTTAAAAATAAAACAATAATGATACAATAATGACATGTGACAAAAGCTGAGGCATGTGTCAATGATCCGTAGGCAACTGAAAAATCGGCATAAACCACTGCAAATCGCCAAAAACCGCTGAAAACCGCCACAAAATTGATGTAACAGCCTAATTTAAAGGATCATTATTTAATCTTGATGAATTTTAACGAATGTGATTGAAGTCGGTTAAGTTCACCGACATCTATATATATAATTAATTAATATGTATATGCAGGTGAAGATTCTTAGGAAGGAGTCCTACTGGTACAAAGGAGTGGGATCAGTGGTGACTGTAGACCAGGTAAAGTTTATGTTACAAAGATATATTTGTGATTGAAGTGGGACGAAATCTGTTACCGCTTTTTGTATGTCCTCGGAAATTTAAAAAAGTTATACGTTTAAATTTTTAAGCGTTGTATGTGATGTTGATGGAAAATAATATGATTGATAATGCAGGATCCAAAGACTCGATACCCGGTTGTTGTGAGGTTTAACAAAGTGAATTATGCCAATGTGTCCACCAACAACTATGCGTTGGATGAGATTCAAGAAGTATAGGACCCTTTTTTTTCTTGATCATGTTGTTATTAATTAATGTAGAATGTTCAATCTTTCTCAATCAATGGATTTGTATTATATTTTCAATATATGTGTTTCTTTGGTGCCTGAATGTAGATCCATCATTCCCTAGATTAAGCTCAATTGACTAGCTATTTTTGACTCTAATGCAACTTTTTATAAACAAGTTTTTTCAAACTAGCTATTTTTGACTCTAATGCAACTTTCTTTTACATAAGAATTGTACTAAAAGATATAATGCAATATATTTTCTATAAAAAGTTGCAATATTTTATTGAATTTACAAGTTTTTTGTATTTAAAAGATGTTAATTTTACTAAAAAATGCAACTTTTTTTGTCAAAAGTTGCGTTATGAAAATTTTAAATACAATTCTTATCCTAAAAGGTTGTATTGTTAAAAATTAAATGCAATTACTATTTTCAAATTGTAACACCAAAAATTCTCCCACGTGTGACACGTGTTTAAAACACCCTCAGAGTTTGGTCCCAGATTTTTCAAAAATTAAACATCAATTTTAAACACCCAACTTAACCTAATCCGTCATCAAAACTGGTTACAAACATGTTAATTATAATCACACTTTACATTATTTATAATCGTTCACAAAAAGTTGGGTTTTTAACCAAAAACGTGTTCAATCCGAGCCTTCTCAAGATATCCGATCACGGTCGCCTTCAAACTTTATGTTCTCCTGAAAAACACCACATTTAAATAACTGTTAGTTCGTTAGAACTAAGTGAGTTCACCCCGCTATATCCCCAAGTGTATTCCATAACACCATATGGAATAAAATAATAATATTCCAAACGTAATTTGGAAACATTATTCAACCCGAACACAAAACGATTTACTAACGGGTCGTTTTCACCCAAAACCCCTTAAATCTTCAATTCTTGCCCAAACAAATTAGATTTACCCATAAAATCCCCATCAAATATGAAATAAGTCAATTTATGACATTTTCAAAGTTACAGACGCAACATGGGCGTGTTCCGAGGGAACATGGTCATGTCAGAAAGTTTTAAAAATCTGATGTGCAGATATGACATGGGCGTGTTCCAGGGGAACATGGTCATGTCAGAACTGCTTCCATATACATAATTTTCTTTGTTCTCCCCCCCCCTCATCCCTTTTCACCAAGGATTTCAAATTGCACAACCTCAACAATATATTCAACACATTAAATTCATATTCATAGCACTTTAAAACACTAATAAAGTGTTAGAACATGAAACCACCCACTAAAAGTCAAATTTCACACAATTTCCTTAAGACCTCCTTTTTCACCAAGGATTCTCAAGGTATAATCACATCACTTGTGATTTACCTAAACTCTATAAATTCACAATAGGAAGATCACACCACTTGTGATTCAACCCATTCCACATTCACACCTCTTGTGAATAGTTTGACCAAATTTGGTCAATTTCTACCCAATCCTTTAAGACATCCTTTTTCACCAAGGATTCTCGAAGTAGGTAATCACACCACTTGTGATTTACCTAAACTCCATAAATTCACTATAGGAAGATCACACCACTTGTGATTCGACCTATTCCCAATTCACACCTCTTGTGAATTGTTTGACCAATTTTGGTCAAACTTCGAATAAGAAGTTCACACCTCTTGTAAATCATTCTTATTCTTTCACATCACATATATGCATATCAAATCACAATAACCAAGCAATTTAAACACATATTGCATGTTATTGTCAACACCAAATATTCAACACCAATTATACACCAATTTAATCACCAAACACCCAAATTCACACATACACCAATTATACACCCATTTGATCAACAAACACCAAATTCATACATACACCAATTTAATCACCAAAGACACACAAGTTGATATCACTAACGGGTCAACCACCCAATTTGACTAATTTCAACAATGGGTCAACGACCAAGTTTGACTAATTTCAACAATAGGTCAACCACCAAGTTTGACTAATTTCAACAATAGGTCAACCACCAAGTTTGAGTAATTTCAACAATTTGGTCAATCACCCAAGTTTGACTAATTCCAACAATTTAGTCAATCACACAGTTTGACTAATTTCAACAATTGTTATCAAACACTTAATGAAACCATATTATGTTATGTAATTATAACATAACATTCACAACAAGACTCACCACAAATAGTCTACATTTAAGTCAAACACTCCTATTGCCACTATATGTGGTCTTAGGTATATAACTACCTTAGCAATCATAATCCTCACGCATACATTGTAAATTTAAACACCAATTCATCCCAACAATGCATATTCCACATACATTGTCAAGTTAAACACCAATTCATCCCAACAATGCATATTCCACATACATAGTCAAGTTAAACACCAATTCATCCCATCAATGCATATTCCACATACATTGTCAAGTTAAACACCAATTCATCCTACCAATGTATATTTCACATACACAATAACAAACTATCGTGTTTTAACACCAACACTAAAACTTCATAATCTATCAAAGCAATGTAGTTTCCACCTACATTGACTTTTATAGATTTAACACATAACATTCACCAAATACTACAAGACATAAATCAAGTAGTCAACACTCAACACCAACACACCAACACAAATATGACTTATGGTTGCATATTTAGTGAGTAGGTTACTCACCTTAGCCCGTAGGAACACCATCAAAATCATCTTGTTCTTTCCCAAGCCTTTGACTTGTTCCTTGACTTTCACCACCACTACCTAGTTGTATTACACACAAACAAACAAACATACCCAGTGAAATCCCACTTAAATAGTAGGGTCTGGGGAGGGAAAGATGAACACAAACCTTACCCCTACCCCCAGAGGGGTAGAGAGGCTGCTTCAGACGAGACCCCCGGCTCACTAGTTGTATTACACACATACAACTATATTCAATACAAGTAACTCATATTTACATTCTTTCAACCTACTTGACCCGTTATCACCATTTCATCTAATTTACACCCAAATGATCCATTATCACCCAATTCACCATTTATGATTATATATATATATGCTTATTTCATACCACCACAACTTAAAAACTCATTTTTAAGTTAAACACCTTAATTGGCATTTCATCAAACACCTCATATGCATATATTCATTTCCTTATGATCATTGACCAATAACACCTCTATCAAACTCCATTTTGGTTTAAAAATGAACAAATTCATCATTTTCACAAACAAACTACAAAAACCCCATGAAATCATCACACCCAACGATTTAACACCAAATTTTACCATCTAGTTCATATACCTCATGAACCATACAGAACCCCATCTATCATCTTACAACAACATGAAAGAAACAATCAAAAAGTTGTTCTTAGATGATTATCACTATGAATAAAAACATTTAACACCCTCCAAACACCCAAATTTCGTATTTCACCATACCCCACTCATACCCCATATGAGACCCACGAAATTTTCACCAAAACATCCAAAATTTCATACCTAGATGTAGTTTGATGCATGGAGAACTCCAATTCCTCGTTGTATGAACGATCCACACCTTCCTTGATCAAGAATTTAGTGAATCTCCATGGATTTTAGGGTTTTCTTCTTCTTTGCCTTTCTCTTGAACGACACCCACACACAAACACACATATAATGTGTAATTTTTGACCAAAGTCAAAGCTTTATCCCCTCTTTAATTAAGTTTGACTAATTGGCACAAATGGTCCCTCAACCTTTATATTTAGTTAACCAATTCAACCAACTTAATCAAGTTAGTTACTAGTTAACTCTAACACCTCAATTGTTGTTAAAACACCCATCAGTTAAAATATAACGATAATTATCCACCAATTATATTATATTTTAATATTTTACCAAAATGGGTCGTTACACAAATGCTGCATCCAAATGTACAAGTAACATTGTCAAAATATAATTATGTAACGACTTGTTTTGTATTATTTACGACCTTAACGTTTGTGATGAAAATTTTAAGTTATATAGATTAGTGGGTTAAAATTTTGTCTTGAGCTCACATAAACAAGAGGAAAAAACCCCAAATTCGAATTTTGAGCTTAATCTTCATCAAATCAAGTCCTTGTCTTAGATGCGACTATAAATTTTAGTTCTGCTTGTATTATTCTACATCTAGTTGAGTAATTTATTGTATTTTGGTGAAGAACTTCATGATTGAGCTACTATGGGTTATGAATGGGTTGGAATAACTAGAAAATTCTTGTATAATGATAACAAATGTTTATGGGTTTCATGTAGATCATATAGACTACATTGAAATCACATTTTTCAGATCATATGATGATAAATGATGAATAATTACATTAGGTGTTAAACTACACTATATAACTTTGTGTGTTATTACTGTTTTGACAAATTACAGTAACATGCATATTAATTAAAAGCAACTGAATTTATGTTACAAAATTTCATTTGGCTTTTTGGTGTAAAATAGCTTGTTTATGTTGTAATTAAAATTTGTAAAATGTTGCATTTATTTAAAAAGAAGGTTGTATAATTTCTACTAAAAAGATAATAATGGTTGCATTAGGTCTAGAATAAGGTTGCAATTTTGTAACCAAACTTGTAACAAATATTGCATCTAAGTAACATAAATAGTTGCATTTGCAAGTAGAAAATGTTGCATTTTTGTAGTTAAAATTTAATAAAGTTACGTTTGAGTATTTCAAATGTTGCAATGCAAATTAAAAAAAATGAATTATAATAAAAAAATTACGTTGAAACATTAAATGAACACTTTCGAAAAAATTTGCATTAGGTTTTAAAATAGTTGCATTAGCTTTAATGTATTTGTTATAATGCAGCTTCTGATATAAGTTTGCATTAGACTTGTTGCTACATTTTTAAGACATAATGCAAAATTTTACACGGGTTCCTTTAAGAGAATTAAACATAATGAATTGGTAATATTTTTTTTGAACGGCGAATGTCTCAATCGTGTGAATCCACTGTTTTCAGGCTATATCACCATTGTCTAGTTACCAAGACCTCCTATGAGCCACCACAACCATCTAAGAAGGAAACCTCATTAGGAAAACTCCCTGACCCCCCTCAGACCCTTTTTTCGCTGAGGGAGAGATTTGAACATAAGACCTCCCATTTGGAAGAACCCTAGGGTACCATTGAGACAATGCATCTTTAGTAATGGATTGGTAATATGGTATAGCAGTTTCATAAAAGTAGGTTTAAGTCACAAGACCATTAGGCTATGTGTTATCGACCGTGAGAGAGGCGTGAGGGGCACCGGTCACGCCCTCCCCCATTACACAGGGGTGTGAGGGTGATGTGGTGAGGGGCTGCGTGATGGTGGTCACTGGTTAGGGGCTGCTTGAGGGGTTTTTTTAATTTATTTTATAATTAAAAAAATAAAATAAAATAATAAGATATTGAATAAAGGTAGTGATGACGTGGAGTGATAGGGAAATGATGGATAACATATGTAAAGATGATGTGGAGTGATAAGGGGTGATGGTGTTGGTTGATTATGTGACGTCTACATAAAGTGAGGAGGAGTGATGCATAACACATGGCCTTAGAAACTTGAGGTGACTGACTTCTCATGCACATTTGGTCAAAATTGATACAACCAAAGATATAAAAGAGATTATAAAAGGTTTACATAATTGGAAATGTAGGACTAGCCCACTTGATATACAATTGTCTTTTACTTTTTTGAACGGCAAAGGTTATCCCCTCCTAATCTACTTCAAACTAATTACACCATTGCATAGGTTATAACCCATGACCTCTCATTCTAAGAGGTAAAACCTTTACCAAGTGAGCTAGCCACACAATGACATATACAATCGTCTTTTAGAAATGAGATATTTGGTTTAAATCCAAGTAAGAGATGAACATTGGGGTGTAGTTTAGGATAGTATAACTTAAAAAAAAAGTTTACAAAATTAAAAGCTTATTTGGTCATACATAAGATCAATGCTAACTTCTTACCAATTTTTATGCCTGGTGTACAAGTCTTTAATGCGTAACTTTTCTTCTGTCTTTTTTTTTTTTTTATTTTTTTTATTTTTTTTATTTTTAAATCTCGTTATATATTGCCAGCAATGTTTTTAACCAAAATGATTGTTAGCTAGGTGGTTAAGCGTTCGATGGTGATGGCACACCCAGGGTTTGAAGCTTAGGGCTTCTTCCCAAGTTTGATGCACATTTCTGAGTTTGATGGCTAACGGAATGGTCAGTCGCGTCAAACTTCAAGACTTTGGTTAGTTTTTCTTACAGCTTAGTTATTATAACATGCTATTTCTCATTTAATTTAATTTCTAATAAATACAATAAAAAATTATTTTCTTTAAAATGCTAAATACAATATTTTAATAAATTGATCCTCGCTTTTAAAAGTGGGTTTGTAACACAGAAGATGTATCTCAATAAGGTTATGAGTTCAGTGTTTACATAGTAATATGGTTTTCGCTTATCTGCTGGGTATGATCTCACGACGGTTAGGGTAACCAGACCTTAGTGACGTGAGTACGTGACCCTATAACCGGTTGTTCACACGTTGAGATCCTTAGTCGTAAAAAATAAATAAATAAAGTTTCAAAGACGTTAGTTATATTTGCTAATTAATGTCACAACCACAAGTGGTGAAGCTTAGGATAGCACTAGAGGATGTTTATTTGCGGCGTTGATTTGTATGAAAGAGTCGTGTTTCGGACGCAATTGCAGGATTACACGAATACTAGTTCATTATTGTTTATCTACAATATTTTTCTTATAATATCACAATTAGTCAATACCCTTATGGCCTTGTATTAAAAACCCAAATTTCTAAAGGGTTACAATTTAAAATTTTTTTGTTCGTTAATTTTTTTCCCATTTTTTATATTTGTTTTTTTAATGTTTTGATTTTAGATTTTTCTTTTATTAATGTTATGTTTATGTTAACGGGTGTTTATGCATTGGAGTCCGGGTTTAATGCTACAATTTGGGGTTTTAAATGACGTTCAGTTTTACAACAGTTTTACAACGAATTACACTCTAGAGTTTTATGATGAAAGAGTTTCTTTCTTTCTTTCTTTTTTTTTTTTTCTCTTTTTACTTTTTTTATAACTTTTTATTTCATATTCTCTTTTATGGGGTTGTGCTTAGCATTGCGTCTCAGTTTGGATTCGAGTTTTTGTACGTTGCGTTTTCCTATATAACAGCAAAGTTGGACTCACTTTCATAAACATGTTTTCATACTTAAGATTGTTTTTTTTTGTTTGATGTAGAGTTACCACTGCAAAGCGGGGTTGGAAGATAAGCTAGTTTTGTTTTGTTTTTTTTTTTTTTTTGTTTTTTTTAATAATAAGTTATTTTCAACTTTCTTTACAACTCTCTCAAATATCATTGTGCAACATGCAACTCATCCTATAAAATACCAATTTCGCAATTACGTTTGTTAACGTAATTTTAAGTGCAAATTTACCTAGTTTTTAATTGTGTTTCGAGTTTTTAGTGTTGCGCTCAGCTAAATCAGTACCATTCGAACACAATTAATACGTTTTGTTTTGTTTCTAACCAAGCCTATCATATGAATTAAAGCATCCGAAACGACCAACATATATTTTAAGTTTGGAATCTAAATACAGGATTGACTTCAACTGAATTGTCCCTTAGACTTGACGCAGTGGTCGCCCCGCCCGCCAAGCGGGGCTTCTACTTTCGGCGGCTTCTGGCGGGAACACCGCCCCCCTCATCAGCGGCTCCCGCCCAACCCCCTTCCACGGCCCCCGCTCCCCGCTACTTTTCTCCTTTTGTGATTGGTGCCAACCCCTTTCTGGCTTTCTGATTGGTGCCAAGATAATAGTGGGGAAGTGTTTTCAGTGGGGTGATCACTGTAGGGGTTTAAGGTTTTCAGTGGGGTGATGACGTGGCATGAAATTTCGGTGGGGAAGGATTTTCAGTGGGGTGACCGCTGTGGATAGTCTTATCATAAAAAGACTAAGAATGATTATTTACCAATTAGATCATAAGGTCAAATTTAAGATAAAAAATTTTAAATTTTATAGGGAAAAGTTGTTAAAGGGTAATTTATTCATAACCACTTTCCCCCTCACATTTTTAAAACGTTCATAACTTTTACATACGATATTATATTTTTAAAAAAAATATATCATAAAAACGTGCATTTTTTTCTCTTTAAAATGAGTAATTTTGTTATAAAAAATGATTTTTTTCAGCTCATTGTGTCTAATTATCGTCATTCGTCATTGTGTCTTTTTTAAACGTTTGTGTATAATTATCTTTTTGTGTTTTTCTTACAGGTAATTGTGTCTTTTTTACAGGTAATTGTGTCTCTTTTAAAGATCATTGTGTTATTGATACTCGTCATCATGCCATTTTTTTGCTTAACATTATGTATTCTGCAACATCATTGTGTCTTAAATGGTTCATGAAAACACAACATTGAGCAGAAACATAAAAGACACAATGACCTGTACAAAAGACACAATCACCTGCACAAAATTATTATACTTATCATTGTGTCTTTTTTTTTACAGGTATTTGTGTCTTTATTTAAAAATTATTGTGCTATTCATAATCGTCATTGAGTCATTTTGCTTAACATTATGTATTATGCAACATCATTGTATCTTAAATTGTTTAGAAAAAAACAACATTGAAAAGAAACACAAAAGACACAATAAACATTTACAAAAGACACAATGACCTAAACAAAAGACAAAATGAGCTGTACAAAATTGTTAATACTCATCTTTGTGTCTTTATTATAGGTAATTGTGTCTTTTTAAAGATTATTGTGTCATCCTTACTTGACATTATGTATTATGCGACATCATTGTGTCTTAAAATGTTCAGGAAAACACAACATTGATTAAAAACAAAAAGACACAATGACCTGCACAAAAGAAACAATGGATTAAAAAACAATTTTTTTCTATAGCAATACACTACTAATTTTGAAGATAAAAAATTATCGTTTTTATAGTATATGTATTTTTTAAAATAATTTCGTATGTAAAAGTTATGATAGATTAAAAAAAGTGGGGAACTTAATAAAAAGTCAACAAAAGTAGTCATTACTAAAATACCCTCCAACAACTTGATTTAATCATAGCTATTGATTAATTATCTAATGGTTTACGATCATTCTTACGCTTTTTAGGTTAAGAGCCTTATTTAGTTTAACTTAACACTCTAGATACAATATATTTTATAAGTTTGATTATTTCCCATTCGTATAAGGTAATGTTTGTTTTCGTCATATTTATTTCAGACCATATTTAATTATATTATTTACTGTGTATTGTTTGTTATTGTCGATAGAAGAAATTCTTCGAGTTATAACTTGGAAAATCTTCAACATCTTTTGCAAATAATGCGAGTTTTAGCTTATTTTTATTTTTAGTTTAAACAAAGTAAAAAAATCAACAAATACAACGGTGGGTCAAATGTTACTTGAGTACGTGTTCATTTCTTAAAATGAGAAAGCAGATCGGGTTAACAATTAAGAAGTTCTTAAAAATTAGAGTAAATTACTGAGATGATCTTTATGATTATCTAGTATTTCACTTTTGGTTCATAGGTTTTGTAAATTACCCATATGGTCTCAAACTTTGAATATTTTTATCACATATTAGTCCTTTTGTGAGGGTAATATGTTCAATTATGTGATGATAATTTGGTGACAAGGACTATGTAAGTTACAAATGTATAAATTTTGGAATATACGAGTACTTTATTAAACCTAAGGGCTAGGAATGAAATACTAGCAAAACACAATTACCATATTGGTAATTTACTCTAAAAATTATGAAAAACCTAAATTATACAAACTATAAAAAACTTATTCTTTGAAAATTATACGAGGTTCCCATCTAAGGGGTTGTTTGTTTACATCTGAATGACATTAAGAGGTTACCTTTGAATGGTTCATAACCTCTTAACCATTCAGACTTAGGGTTACCTCTTAACTATTCAGAGGTTATGAATCATTACCAACCTCTTAACCATTCAGACTTAAGGATACTTTTTAACCATTCAGATGCTATGAACCATTAAAAAGTAGCCTCTGAATGGGATTAAGAGTCTACCAAACAGGGCCTAAGATCAAAGTTAACGCTCTGTACCCGAGTTCATTTAAGGAGATAAAAGAAATGAAATGAAAGGAAAGGAGAAACATTTTTGTGTTTCCGAGTTTCATTTAACGAGGGAAGGGAAAAGAAAATAAAACATGTTGTGTTCCCGAGTTTCATTTAAGAAGAGAAAGGAAGAGAAGTGGAAGGAAACCTAGGCAAAATTACCCAGATTTTCTTTCCTTTCGATTTGGAAAAAAATGGAACGAAAAAAAATGCATTCTTTTGTTTTCCTCTCATTTCTTTCGCTTTCTTGTCATTTCTCTTTTCTCCACTATAATAAACTCGGGAAAACATCGCAAGAGTTTAGTATAAATATTTTCGATATATGAAATCGTCTACGTTATCTGTCATATAAATATATGTATATCCGTATTTGGATAATGCAAGATGAGTCCAAAAGAAGAAATTTGCATTGTGTTTGTAGATTTGAGGTTGTGGTTGATGATAGTGATTGATTGTGGGTTTGAGCCACACGGTCAAAGGCATGGGCGATCATGTGAATTTTTGGCTCAACCTCAACCTACGTACTTACGTACTCCTATTAGCATTTAATCCCTTTTGACAACTCTTGGATTTCATTTTTTTCCCTTAGATCGATTCAAACAAGAACTAAAAACACGATTACAAAAATGAGAAATAATCCTATATATTTCGACACTCGCAAAGAAATTAAATAAAAAATGTATGAATGCATGTTAAAAAAATCCAACTTAATATAACAACCGTTGTGGTAGTACATCATTGTATCGCTCATCTTATAACTAAAGATCAATTCCCTAATCTTAGAAAGAATCTTGTAATTTTATAGTTTTCCTGCAAGGCTTGTCACACATATGTGCCCTTGTCATGTGCCACTAGGCGGTTGTCTTACTCGTCTTGTTTCTAACAAAAATCGATATCTTATATTGGTCAATACGATTAAAATCAAATTAAAAGGATTTATATAACATTTTGTTACAACATGGATATGCAATTAATAATTATCATTGAAAAAAAAAAAAGAATTATAATACACAACCCAACTACCATCGGGACAGGGAGGGTTACAAATTTGACTTCTTTAATGTCAAATTTTGAAAGATCTTACGCTTCCAGTTGCATGGGCTGTGGACCAAAACAGTTCATGGACTACTTTCAACAGCTGGTTAACAGTGACCCAAAACTGCGGGTCTCAATCCATATTTCAATAATTCAAAAAATCAAAATTCTCTATGATTTCTAGTCATTTCTCTATTAAATTTCGATTCGATTTGATAGAGATATGTAATGATTTCTATCTAAATAAATAGTCAACTGCCGATTCAATAATAATTTGCATTTATTTAAGATAATCATGTCTAATAGTTTATATTAATAATGTTAGTTTTTTACTTTTTCATTTTATAATAATATGTATATGTTTGTTTTCGTTACAAGTTTCAGTTCTTTAATTAACTAATATAAACAAGAATTTTCGTTTGATGAAATATCCTTAAATTGTTCATAAACAAGTTTAAAGTTAATTGAATGAATATGAACAATAACAATGTGTTGCTTGTGTTTGTTTAATTGTTTACAATCCTAAACTTCGCTAAACAAAATGTATATCTTGTTTACATATAAAAAATCGTGAAAAGGCTTTTAAGTGGTTTTAAAACTAGGTATATGTTTTAAAGGGAATGAAAAAAATGTATGATCCACATAAAAATTAAAAGTTGTTTATTTTAAATTACAATCTAAATCTCAAGTCTACTTAATTTTTATCTTAATAAATAAAAATAAAATTGAGCATATGTCAATTTTCTAAAGACTACTTATCTAATTTTCCCATACCAATGAGGCATTGCTTCAATGGTACCCAAAAATTCTTTCAAATGAGAGGTCTTGGTTTCAAATCCTTCCCGCAGCGAAATAGGGGTCTGAGAGGGATCAGGGGGGTTTTCCAGTGGGGTTTCCTCCTAAGGTTATTGTGGTAGCTCATGGGAGGTCCAGGTAACTAGACATTGATGACATGGCCTGAAAACAGTGGTTTCACACGATTGAGACATTCACCGTTAAAAAAAAATCTAATTTTCCCCATCACTCTTATTAAATGCATCTATCATATTAAATAATAACATTAACTATCAATATATTATTTACACCTAAAAATATTTCTTAACATATTAATAAAAACAATCTTGGTATTAAAAAAACATACTTATTAAAAAACATAAAATAAAGTATGAAATATTTTTAGAATAAACGAATACATTTTTTATAAGCAGTCTTTTAAAAATAAAAGTTTTATAAATAAAAATTTTAATAATATTTTTTTATGAAACAGATTATTTTTTTTAATTAGATACTTATTAAAAAAATGAGGTTTTCTTCAAAATCCTCTTTAAATTAAATATTTAAAAATCAAACTTTTCAAAGGAAAACATATTAAAAAAAAGTTAAAAGAATTATATTATTTTTTATTATTTAAATTCTTTATTTATATCTTCAATTTCAAAATTATTTTATTATAAAAAGCGTTTTATGTTTGTATATTTTCATAACTAACTACTTAATATTTTTTACTTTGTATTATTGGGTACCGACCTAGATTTATGTTAAAATATGATATTTTTAAAATAGTTTTCTAAGAAAATGTTTAAGAAAAATAATATTTCAAACATATTTTATAAAAAAAATCATTTTATAATTTTAAATTGGCATTGCTCATTACTTATAATTATTTTTTAAACCGTGTAATACATGGATATTAACGTATTATTCTATATATTAAACAACATGGTGGGGAATAGTAGAATGGGCCCCACACCCACATATTTTTTTAAACATTTTTTTAATAATATATATAATTATACATTTGAAAATATTAAACAAAATTATTTATTAAATAGTGTGCGGGTTCCGCGACTTTCATCTACATGCCTACACCTATTAAAACCCTATCTAAGAGAAAAAACACTTAAACTCTATCTGGACCATTGATTTGAAATTTCGAAAATAAAAATGTGGTGCACATTGAACATGAATAAAAAATTTGGTTTTGAATAAACAAATCAGTTTTAACGTGGGTTAACGTGAACCACGTATTTATTTAAAAAATTCCAAATCAACGACCCAGATAGGGTTTAGGGTTTTATCTCTAGGATTAGTGAAAAAATGTGGTCCTTTCTACGGTTTTGGTGGTGTTCGGAGAAAGTCATTGTTATTTGTTTATTTTCATAGAAAATAGATGTGTGATTAGAGATTTGTTTTTTTTTTCATAGAAAATAGATGTGTGCTTAGATATCTGTTTTTTTTAATTCAATCAATTGGTTGTTGACGAGAAAGAGTTTGTCAGTGACTTTTTTTTTATTATTTTCGTAACATATTTGTATGAATTTTGTATGATTTTATGTTTTTATGAAAAATTTGTATAAAGTTCGTGAAGAGAGATTTGATTTTGCTATGTAACATACGCTTCTGCAAATGGCATATAATACCCGTTGTGAAGATTGTATTGTGATGACCCGCCGCAACGCGCGGCGGATATAAACCTAGTTAACTTTATATATAAAAAAAAGAAATGAGAAAGAAGGATAGCGTAAATTTCCTAATATATTTACTAAATGAAGTGGTTATTTTCATACATATCCTTCTGTATTAACATCCCACAAACACTATACATCTTACATACGAGGAGTATATCCCCTCTGGTTTCCAGCTCCCACTATTCATAAATGATTGATATCTTACACATCTTATATAAGCTTATGAAACTTATAATAAATGTAAAGTTTGAAAGTTATATGTGAAAATAACATGAGTCTTTTTTGAAAACACATAAATCTTGAAATGGGGTCATTAAGACATAATTGGCATCTTATCTTCTCCATCACCGTTTTTCTACCATGTTATTTTTTTTCATTAGGTCCCTTTGCGTATGAACTACATATGAAGTTTGCATCATTTGATACAAGGAGTGGAGGACATGAGATTCTTGGTGTCAGAAATTAGTAAAGTTAAAATGTATAATTTTATATACGGGTTGTATACAAAACCAACAACTCAAAAAAACCCGTAAACCGAACCAAAAATAACTGAACCGGCTTAGCCGACAGTTACAGCTAACATTGGGCAAAATCCGAACCATTCAGTTACAGTTTCGATTTACCTATCTCCAATAATTGAAAAATAATCTAGCCGAAAATAACAAAAACAACTTAAACCAAACCAGAACCGGGAGCAAGAATTTTAATAACCAAACCGTCGGTTTCGGTGAAACATTAAAACGAACTGACTTTTGCGCATTTCTAATTCCTGAATGGGTTGGGCTAGACGAGTGGTCCTGTCGTGCTATCTTTAGTAATCCTGACGGTTGGTAATTAATATCGATTCATTGATCGCGGACCAATATTAAACTGTACCATCTGATGCGCGGGAAAACCGTGGAATGTGTAAACCCTCGCCTCACATTGGTTCAGAATCTGAGAATAAGCTCAAGATACTTCTCTTACTGGTATCCATTATAGTATCACTAGACACTAGTGAGTAGTGAGACTTGAACCTTAGGCCACAAGGAGTGGTACCACATTTCCCCACTTTTCCCCGTTGCCACGTCAGCGCCACATCAGCTTTCCCCACTTTTCCCCACTTTTCCCCATTTTGCACGGTGTCGTCCCACTTTTTCCCCACATCACTTTTCCCCACTTTTTCCCCTTTCCCCTCATCAGTTTTCCCCTCCAACGGTCGTTTTTTCCTCCCCATGCTCGGTGTCATTCGGTGAGCACACCCCATTTTTCCCCACCCCATTTCCGGGGGACCGGTATTCCCGGCCGGCCCCGGATCGGTGGGTTCCTCCCCGATTGAATCCCGTGTCCCACTCCGTCCGGCCTTACTCTCAAAGAGGAAGTGCCAAGCAAAGGAGATCATGAGGCAATAGGTTAACCCATAGATGTAATGATAAAACATTCTTAAACCCCACATATTTTATTTAATAGATTTGTAAAACGACTCTCTGGTAAGAGTGACGGAAGAAAAATTTTCATCTAGTGGGTCATAATTTAAACCTTTTGCATTAACTAGTGTACAACAATTATTTTTAACCAAACACTCTAAAAACCTTGGAATTCATACTTGATAAAACGTAGAAAAATTTAAAAAAAAAAACTTGATTACCCAACCTAAAATCGGAACTGAACTGGTCAAAACTGGTTAAAAATCAAACCTAACCAAAATTGATATCATCACTATCTGATTGTTGAATTTGTCAACCAAAATCGAAATTGACTCCTACCGGAAACTAATTCATATAAAAAGAAGCTCGATTTACTCACTTTCAAATCATAAATAAGCTGGACTAATTTTTATTTGAACAAATTTATAAAACTTTTGTACAAATAAAACATTTGTACAAATAAAACAAAACTGAGTGAGGGCCTTCTCCCACTAAATATCGCGTCCATTTATCTAGATAGACATGTTTAATTTTTATTGGTCTAAAAGCTCAAATTTTAAAAGAATAGAGAATTTTAATATAAGCATTAATTTTGATGTATTAAAGCATGATCAAGGCGTACCTTTTAAATACATCATTTCCTATCTACTCCTATAAATTAAGTACTTTTTAATACTTTATTTCCCAAAAATCAAACTCAATCCCACACTAGTAAGCAAAACCCTATCCATCAGATCAGATGTGCCGCCATATGGCGCAACTCACAAGCACCATCCTCAAAGTTGTTAACTGAAATGGACCAGGTTAACTAAGACCAAATAGTAAATGCGATAATGCGTCAACCATCGATATGAATCAGTCGAGCCACCATGCATATTGTATTGAGATCATTAGTTATGAGAAAGCGACCTTGATAAGAACGATGAGTAATGGCGATGGAAGATGACTAGGACCGGAAGATTGCTGATGGTGATCGTGTAATGTTTCACATTTGAATCCTTAACCCGTGTTGAATGGCATATATAGTAGTTATAAGGTGATAAAATGGTCCCTATGACGATGGAAATTTATTTCACATGTGAAGTTACACGTGATAAGAGTTGGATTTGTGGACCGTGAACGTGAACCAGACACCTACTTATATATATGAAATAATATTCGGATGATGATATGGGTGAACGTACCTTCACGTGATGAATTAAGGAGAAAACAAGTTACCCATTTAGCTAGGTATAATATAACCTTTAGTTTTTTTTGATCACATGTTAATTAAGATGATATATGTTTTAAGTTTTTCTCTTTCCATCAGGTTGATACATACATTAACCTAACATCTAGCTTTAGGTTCCTTTTCTTCAAATTTTATATTTAATTTATGGAAATATGTAACTTAATAGCAATCGAGTTTCTCAACTGTTTTAATTAAGTCATCAAAACAAAATTTAACTTTTTAAAATCACTCAACTTTCATTAAGTGTTTCAATCATGTGTAATTTTTTTATAAATATTTTTTAAAATTAATATAGACAAATGAAAACATACCAGAGAAATTCAGGTGGCAACTCGGTATAGTTCTGTACGGGTCGTACACCATCTACTTGTATAACCCTTATAAGTAGGTGTTGATGTAGAATTATAGATGAGAGGGCGTGAGAATAAAATGGGTTTATTTATTTACACACTTATAATCATATAATACTTAATTGTTGAGAAACCTTAACTGAACAACCTGTGTCTCTACTGATTTGATTAAATTTACGAAGGTTCAGTTATTAAGTTTTCTATTATCATCGATTAATAGGCTCAATTCCAAAAAATATACAAGACTACACCAATGACCAATGTGCACACAGCAAACCTCATTACCTCAAGCCTCGAACATAAATGGCTCCTAAGCTTGTCATTGTTGCGTACCAGACGGACCACATTACAACTATACCGACCATATTTTTATTTTTATTTTTATTTATTATTTTACTCATTAGCTCATACGTGCTCGATCTCATATAACCCTAAACATTTATAGCAAAACACGTTAAACATTCAAGCCAAAAGTACGTTTAAATAAACATACATGGTAGTATCAAACAATTTCCTTGACCCTTAAAATTTATATGTTCAAATAATGAAATGTCTCATGCTATTTCAAATCCTTTCCTTAAGTACACCTTACCTTTGCTCATTTTCAAGAAAATGATACCATCAATATCAAACCAATACTTTAAATGCATTTTATTAATTGCCAATTCACATTTCTTATAACTTTCACACAATACCTGCAGCCTCCCGGACTTCATCTTCATCGTTTTTGAAAGCGAGGGGAAGGGATCTTTTTTCTGCAACGGAAAACATGTCCACGATTAAATAATTGTTGCCACCAGGTCTCGTGCTCCTATTAAGCCCAGCCTTAGTAGAAGTCGGTAGGGAGAACTTGATTCTTCCAAAGAACCGGAAGCGAAGCGCTATGTCGGGGCGGGGGATGGGGAAAAGAAACGGCTCCGAAGAAAGAAATTGGCCTTAGCGTTCCAAACAATCAGTTATGTGACCGATCTGTGTTCAAAACAACTGATGACACTAGTGACTTTTTTCTTTGCTCTTCAACAACCTTCTAACAGGTCTGTTTATGTGCTAATAGACCACTCCAATCTCGAAAACCTTACCTGAGCTACTAAAATCTTGGAAATCGACTAGCCTTACTTCTTTCAGGGCTCCATCCCTCTCGAATAGATGATTGAATAGTAATGAAAAGCTTTGAGTAAAGGAAGATTCCGATAGAGGAGTGACTTGACATTAGTGCGATCTGAGCCATTCTCAGAGATCAATCCTGAACCCGACAGATCGTTCCTTTTTCCGGCAGATAGATCAATCATGCGGTTTTGTAGTGTCCTCCAACTCGTTGTCCGCTCCCCTTCACTTTCTTTGCTGGACGGGAAGTTACCAATCGGGAGACAACTCTCTTTAAGGAGCTCGGCAAAATAACCCTCTAACTTCGGGAGAAGGGGTGTTACCGCTAAGACGACCCCTGGGCTTTTATAGACATGGGCATCTCAATCATATAATCATTGTATGTTTATATTTTGTTTTCACTCGATGTCATTGAAAATAATAATTATGAGAATAATACTGAAACACATCTTTCTCATAAGTAAAATTAAGGGCAAATTATATACAAATCCAAAATGACAATACTAGTGAAGTTAGTGAAAACATAAGAAGTAAAGGTTACTAATGCAATTGGTTAAATTAAAAAGTAAACCGTTAAAATGGCCTTGTATTTATATGAAATTTGTTTATTTAGTCCTTAAGTAATATTTATTATCCATTTAGTCTTTTAATTTGTAAAAAAAATGTCAATCAAGTCCCTCCCATGTACTTTTTGACGATTTTGGCTACAAAACAAGGAACTTGATTAATAGTTATTTATTTTTATTTTTTTTACAAATTAAAGAGCTTGATTAACAATTATTTACAAATTAAAGCACTTGATTGACAATCTAATATAAATTAAAAGACTAAATTGACAATAAATATTACCTAAGAACTAAACAAACAAATCTCAGATAAACATATAAATTAGTAATACAAAATTAAAAATATCAATAATATAATATAAGACACTTAAGTTTTAAGTATTAAATTCACTTTATCTAAAAAGATGAAAAGAGTACATTATTTGTACATTCAGTTGTTAGCATCAAAGAAGATGCAAACTGTATTGATGTGGAAGGATGATGAGACTAATGATGAGCAATATGCTCTTTGTCCAAGTGCAATACTATGTAGGTACGTTGTGCAATACAACTTGTACATTTCACAATCATCTATATATTCAACTTATTGAAATTCATTGGCCTCTCTCCCTCAATCAATTGTGGCGATTTAATTCAAGGATGTAGAAACCATCGAGTCCCTGTCCACAAAAGAAGTTATTCATGGCGGTTTGTTTTTCTATACACACAGTTTGCATTGCTGTAAATCGTCAGAAATCATAAGCACAAATAAACGATAGGGAAGTCGTTTTCGTTATAACTCATTAATAATTATCATTTAAAAAGTACATCATCACATAAAACATTTAAAAAGAACATATGTATATTTTTCACAAATCCTTTTTAGAAGAAAAGCTATGTTTGTACCTTCTGCAACAACACTTGTAAATCATGCTTTGTTTCTTAGAGAAATGCCATGTGTTAAGGCCAAATACGTATTAGATGTGTTGATGTCTTAAAGCTTCAAATCTATATTATAAGTTTGTTAATTAAACCAAAGCTAAAAGATTAAGACTAATTGCTACTTAGCCAAACTGTTTTATTTAAACATACATACTCAAATATCATTTTAAATGTCTTCGTTTCAAGCCGCTCAACAAAAGTAGGCAACCACACATATCTGTCTCTTAACTATTTGGCTAGCCAAAAAGATATCTTTAAACCACATTATTTGACAATAAGTCATGTTATTCACACACTTATCCGACACCATCCACACCCCTTATATGCCTCGTATAAGTTTATACGAGGCGTATACAGAGACAATCATTATTTGTCTGAATTTGTTAGTATTAATGATTGGAGTATAGGTCTACACGCATCTTATAATACACGGCATATATATTACCAGTTATTGTCAAATCATTGAGTGTTAAAAGAAGGCTATACGCCTTGTATAAGTTTGTACAAACGTACATGGTCACCGAGGTGTTAAATTGAAAAGTTTTGGCGTATGAATAACCATGCCTATGACAATACATCTAACTGTTACATGTGATTTTCATTATAAGTGAACAGTCGTTCCATTCATATAAGAAAGTTACAAAATTAGCCTCATCATCCTAAGTATACAAAATGCCCAAACATTTTAGTTTTTTTGTTTTTTTTGGGGGCAACTCTCTATTCTACAAGTCTTATCTTCTTTTTTACATGCAGTTTCATGTTAGACAAAATAAAAACAAATCAGAAGGTTGAAATGCATCTTCTGTGCGTATGAACTTTCTTCTTCTTCTGATTCAATTCTTCTTTCCAAACCTTCCCAATATCTTGACCAATTTTAATGGCGTCAGCCGAAGCACCTGCAAGCCCTCTTCTCGTGAATCCAGATGCATATAATCCACGTTTTCCCTTCCACCCGTTCGGAAATGGGGTCTTTGGGAAGCCATTTTTGGCGAAGAATTCAGTTTCCTGTTCATTAAAAAAAAGTCAAAATCCGATCAGTCAAACATTAACATAACACTAATTTACAGTCTTAATCGCCGGAAAAACATCCGGAAGTTGCAGAATTTACGGTTATGCTCACCTGAAGCCAGTATGGGACATTGCTCCGGTACCCAGTAGCTAAAACAACTGAATCTATGTCTAGTGTTTCACCGTTGACGAGCTCGACGGAGTTGGAATTGAATCTTTTGATCCCGGGTACGACGGCGATATCTCCGGATCGGATTTTCTCGAGGGCGCCGATGTCGAGTACTGGTGTTTTTCCGTGCTGGTTTTTGAGTTGCAGTGGTCCCAAAGATGGTCTGTTGATGCCGTATTTTTGGGTGTTTCCGAGGATGAACCATGTTAGGATCAACAGGAGCTTGTCAACGAGCCACAGAGGTAGCCATTGTAACAGCATCATAGCTAGATCAAACGTCGATTTTCCCATGATTTCTCGAGGCAAGATATGAACCTGTGACGAAATTTTATGAATTAGATGTTTGATTCTAATGGGTGTTCTTTTTCTTGAAAAAAATTTGATCTTTGTTTCAAGATTGCTTACCGAGCTTCGAACCACCATGGATGGGTTGGCATTGTGGTTAGAGAGGTCGAGTGAGAGCTCCATGCCGGAATTCCCGCATCCGACGACCAATACCTTCTTTCCGGTGTACTTCTCTCCGGATTTGTAGTCTTTAGCATGGATGACTTCACCGGAAAACTCTTGCAGTCCATCTATTTCCGGTACTATCCCTTCTGCATTTTCTCCGGTTGCCACAACAAGCATTTGACAAATATACTCTGTTTCGGACGGGTTCGACCCGATTGTTGAGACGGTAACGACCCGCCAGAGCTGGCATGCTTCATCGTACTTAGCAGACTGTACACTCTCATTAAATTGCGGGTTAATATCGAACTTTTGAGCATAGTTTTCAAGATACGCGATAAATTGTTTCTTTGTTGGGTACTCTGGGTAGTCCTCAGGAAAGGGTAGTTTGGGAAGTTGGCAGAATTTTTTCGGGAGGTGAAGTTTTAGTCGGTCATAGGTGCATTTTTGCCATAGGGAAGCAATGCAATCAGCTCGTTCGATGACTACATAGGGAATGCATTGCTCCTTAAGACAAGCTGAGACGGCTAGCCCTGACGGTCCAGCCCCTACTATGACAGGGCCGTTGACCCACACACATCTGCGACTAGACAAGTCGGTTTGACACGAAAGGTTAAACATTCTTTGAAGAAATTTATTGGGATATAAGGTAAGGGTTTAAAGTTTTGTTTTAGTGTGTTTTAGGTGAAGGAAGTTTTTGTATGTTATGTGAGTGAAGATGAGATGATTGTTGGAATGAAAGAGAAGGTCAAGTGAAGTTGTATATATAGAGGGGGGTAGAAAGGGCCAATTAATGCATCTTTGAAAAGCCACTCTCAATCATAAGCTAAATTTTTTATATTTTATTGAATTTTATCATAATAAGTATTAGAATCTTATATATATTAAAATATTATGCAATCATAAGATCGTATATTATAGTGGTATCACATATTATTTTCTGTTGGTTTTTAATTAATTTTTATTTTATTGCTTCCAATGGGACTGTATATGGTTTTGATGGAAGTTTTCTGTGAGGCTTTTGGTGCAAGGCAATGTTAAATTAACAATGCAAATTGTTGAATCACTAAAATTCGAAGTTTATGTAAACTAGTAAATTCATGACGGACAGTGTCACAGTGATGACTTATATCTAAAATATCAAAACAAAATAATAAAAAAAAGTTGTGATCATAAGAAACCTAAAAAGATAATTTTAATAAAATAGAAACTTAAAAATATTATATTATATTTTAAATGGAAAAATTATTTAAATAAACAAAAATTTGTTCAAACCACCAGGCGAGTGGGATTGGACATCGGTGCGGTGGGTCGAAGGTTTGAGCTCCCCTAGCGGACTATGGCTCAAGTTATGTTTTGTGTGAGTTTTTCATACAAATAACTTTTTAATAAAAGATAAAAAAATAAAACATTGTTTATCTTTAACAATGTGTGAGATCCTAAGATATGTGTTACAAATAAAAGTTTGAAGCCTATAAATATAATAAAACGGACTCAAAGGTGACTCGATTGTTGATACTCACACTTAAATAAGCTATGGTAAATCTATTGTTATGTTGAGTTTGAGTAAGTCTCTCTTAGTGGCACCTATTTTTAATGATATTTACGTTTTCTACTAAGATTATGTGTTATGAGGGGTGACGGAGGCTTGAGGAGCATCGGTCACGCACTCACGCGGTCACGCCCCCTAGCGCCCTCTCCCCATTACACCCAAGCGTCACTAGGCGTAACCGAATTTGAAAATCTTTTAGTTGGGTAAATGTTTTTTGTTGAAGTTGTGTGAATTTATAGTGTAAAAGTTCAAATTTATTAATTTTAGTCTTTTTTCCAACGGCTCAAAAAGCCTCCAACGGCCCTTGCCCCACCCCCCCCCCCCCACCCAAAAAAAAACATTCGACGCTACTTTCCTGTGACCACACTTACGCCCCACATCCCTCAAGCGTCACGGGGGTGTGACCGAGGGCCCTCACGCCCGAGTCACCCCTATTACACATGGCCTCAGCAGTTTATGACCGGCATGTGTGGCCCTCACGCCATCTTCTCTAGAGATATAACACATAGTCTACTAGTGAGGTAGGAAAGTGTAACGGTTTAGTTGTGAGGTTGTAAATTCAATGGAGGTTGTTCTAGTATTTATTTATTTTTTTTATATTTATAAAATATATAATTTAGGGGTACAAGTGTGAAACATCAATTAGCATTCCTCATCTAAACTGTTATGGTTTTGTTGCTCGGAAGGCTGAATGAGGGGCAAAGTCTTTTGATAATAGATTGACTAGAAATCAAATACTTGCCATTTATTTGTAATGAGTGAGGATGAATTAGGTTCATACTTCATAGCCTAAAAGTCGTCCTTAAAAGTATTTTCAAAAAGTATAGTACTTGATATATATATTTAATGGTGGGTATGGACGTACATTCCTTTTTCTTAACAAACCTCTTTGCTTTTAATTGCTCTTCGAATTTTTTAAATATCTATTAAGGTTAACTTTAATGTAACTTGGCTTAGAAGATATACATAATTAATTTGTTTATATTATTCCAATTTCAATTTCGCTTTTCACAACAATTTAACTTAATTGTATTATATATGTAATTAAAATTAAAATGTTTATTCATACTAGTAGTGTAATTTAGATACGTAATTGTTGTTATGAGAGAGGATTATAGGGTTAAACTTTAAGGTTTAAGATTACGGTTTAGCTTTTAGTAGGTTTTCTGTTTAGATTTATAGTTTAGTTTTAGTATTTAGCTATAGGATATAGGGCTAGGGTTTAAGTTTTGACGAAACGATTCCAATACATCCGAAACGAGTCCAATCAGAGTTCTTTATAGTTTTCAAATGTTATTTTTAAATTGTTTTTATCGACTTTTAGATAAAAACTTATTTTTAGTGAATCTTACCCGTTGTTGTTATACCTACAAAAGTTAATCAACATATTGTATTTTAAGTAGATATTAACCTAAATTTTCTTTTTAAACTACCATATCAATAGAAATGTAGAATGAAAAGCAACGGGCCACCATGCATATTATATATATATATATATAGGGAATGGTTCAAATGATAACCCTCCTTACGGCGCTAACCCATTAACTTTGGCAAAAAATGGCCGAATCTTGAATTTTTTTTTTTAAACATCATTGTAACACAATTTAAACCCCATGTTCAGTTTTGAGTTTTGGCTAATTCATCACCGTTTGGGCTCTTACAGTACTGTAGGTGTTTAAATATTTAAAACTTACAGTACTGTATCAAAAACCTTACAACGATGATATTTTTTAAACGGTGATGAATTAGCCAAAACTCAAAACTGAACATGGGGTTCAAATTGTGTTACAATGATGTTCAAAAAAAAAAATTCAAGATTCGGCCATTTTTTGCCAAAGTTAATGGGTTAGCGCCGTAAGAGAGGGTTATCATTTGAACCCAATCCTATATATATATATATATATATATATATATATGTAGGGAAAAGATAAAATGAAAACCACATCTCAATGATAAAACCGCGAAAACCATCCAAAAATCACGTAAAAAGAACGTTTTTTTTTTGAAATTTTTTTTACATGTTTGTAACACTGTTGGACACATTTTTATAAAAAAAAACAAAAAAGCGCCGATCAAATATTTTTTTAAAAAAATATTTTATAAACCCACGTAAAACCTACGTAACAAAACGTAAAAATTAAAAAAAAAAATTACATTTTGTTACGTAGGTTTTACGTGGGTTTATAAAATATTTTTTTTAAAAATATTTGATCGGCGCTTTTTTTATTTTTTTTATAAAAATATGTCCAATAGTGTTGCAAACATGTAAAAAAAATTCAAAAAAAAATACGTTTTTTTTTACGTGATTTTTGCATGGTTTTCACGGTTTTCTCATTGAGATGTGGTTTTCATTTTAACCATACCCTATATATATATATATAGTGGAAGGTTTCCCTAAAAAGTCTATTTTGCCTAAGAAGGCTAAGAAGGATTTTTAAAAACTCGAAAACCGAACCAAACACACTCCGGTTGAATTCATTTTTGCGCCATTAGAACCGTTTTATCGAACCCTAAAACCCAAACCTTAAATCATAAACAATAAACCCAAATACTAAAATCAAAACTTTAAAAACAAACCTTAAACATAAAGATAAAACATAAAAGCTAAAAATCAAGCCCTAAAATTTAAATTTTAAAACTGCTTGTTAAAGCTAAAACCTAAAAGCTAATATTGTAGGGTTCGATGAGACAATTCCAATGTTATCGAAATGAGTTCAATCGGAGTTCGTTTGTGTCGGTTTTGAAGGTTTTAAAAATCCTTTTTAGCCTTCTTAGGCGAAAAAGACTTTTTATTTGATCTTTTAGAGAGAGAGAGAAAGAGAGAGAGAGAGATATGTAAGATTAAATATTTACAATATGGCCCTCATGATTATTTAACTAAATAGATCAATTACTTAATTACCCCTAACAGATAGATAATTATTTGATGGACGTAATTATCCTTATTTATCCTAATTAGGGTTTCCCTTTGGGTGTATATTTAAAGGAGCTTAAGGCTCATAATTAAGATTACTGAACATCACTCACGAATCCTCCTCATTCTCTAAGAGAATTCGTGATCCATCCCTAGAGCTCTCCTAATCCATCCTCACTATACACCCTAAACGGGAACTGATCAAGATCGTCTCAGGAATCATGTCTGGAATCAACAATGCATTCACTGGATTCACATGTTTCATCTAATCTCTATTTCATTATTATTTTCGTGTTCATCTCTAAAATCTGAAACAAAGAAATCGATCCAACAAGGTAGGCCTCACTACCCTAGTACAACTCCTTTCGAGTAACGAGTTTTTTACGTGACAATTAGGGGGTCGCTGAATAGGATGCTGATAACCTGTGCACATGGACTTGAAATCATAAGGTTGGACCCCTACTAACCCTGTTGACCTCCATGCCATGTCCCTACTAAGGGCAGGACGCGTACTAGTCCGCTGACCCTGACCGCCGATCCAAGTCTCTGCTAGCCCTTTCATCTTAGAGGTGATATTCAATCAAGTTTAAGACCCAAAACCGATTTATAAATCATTTTGAAACCGATTGTAAAACTGATTTGGTGAAACCTATTCTAGTTTGATTTTTAATTCGATATGAGTGCTCTTCTTCTTAAATCAATTAAACCAAACTGAACCGGATAAATGTCAGGTGCAAAGCGATCCGAACATTCTTCCCACAAAGCAAGTTGCAACATGAACTTGTTTGGGCCAAAACCAAATTTGGCTTTCTTTAAATGAAAGCAAACAGGTTTTTAAAACCGTTTTGGTTTGGCTCAAAAATTGGTTTTGTGCTCCTTTGTTCTCCTTCACATTCATCTGTTACAAGTTTATATTTTTTTTTAACTTTTAACATACCCATATTTTAAAAACTAAAACAAATCATTGGATTTCACATATTTCACACTCGATCGATGAAACTCGGTTAAAGAACTATTATTTCATCATATATATCTTAAACAACTATCAATCGAAGGATGCCAATGAGCAGTTTCTTCTTCATGTTGCTAATGATGGTTAAGTAAAGTAATAAAGTATAAGAAACATTAAACTAGGGTTTCTTTTAAGCTTTCTAGGGCACTTATTTGTATGCAATTAGTCATAGTCGATCAATTTTGGTTAATTAATTCATAAAATGATTTGATTAGATTGAAACTTTTTGAGTTGGATGAATGATGGGAAGAAGAGGGGAAGCATGTGACCATAACCTTTATTTTCCCCCACAAATTCTCTCTTTTCAATGAAAAGGTCTCTTGTAGCTATGGAGTTTGGCCTTTTCTAGGGTACTTCATATTAGTTTATTATAAATATAGGATATGTTTAGATGTTAAAATAGCCTACGTTTCACCCAATATTCATTCATGATAATGAACTAATCTCATTAATCTGATTCTACAACAAATTGATTAATTAAAAGGCTAATAAAAAACAACCACGCCCACACATCATAATAACATAATTAGCAATAAACTCTTCACTCATAATTTTCATTACATTTGTAGTTTGCAAAAAGTAACATTTTTGGATACTATAAGTTTAAAGTAGCATGTTTTAAATATTGTGGCCAAACAATAAACTCTTTAAATATTACTATTCCCCTCCCTGACAAATTACGTATAAAATAATAATAACTAGGTTTTTTCCTCGCGCGTGTTTGCATAAGCATAATTTACATAACAAAATCAAATCTCTCATCACGTATTCTATACAAAATTTTTATAAAAACATAAAATCTTATAAAATCTACGCAAATATGTTATAAAAATAATAGAAAAAATTACTTACAAAATCATTATCACCAGCAACCAGTTGGTTGAATTTAAACAAACACTCAAATATTTAAGTAAATCTCTCAAATTTTATAAAAATTCAAATTCTAAATCAGATCTCTTAAATTTAATGCTTCCATCTATGTTTACTACTTCCAAAGTTAGAAAAACCTATGATGGTCAAATATCTTTACTATTCAATAATATATATATATATATATAGTGGAATTTTTGATAACCCTTAAATATTGTTACAACCCATTAACTCCATCTCATTGAATCTAACTTTTGATCTAATGGTTGATATTATTTACACATTAAAAAAATATTTTATATTTGGTTTGATTGAGAAAAGGGCATGATGGTCATTTTACCTGTGTAAGTTTACCCCCCATCTTTTTTAAACATTATTAACTTTTTTATAATATATTATTTTTTAAAAAAAATTGCACCATTATATTCGTCTCATTTTTCTCTTTAATTCTGTTATAGTCTCGACTATATTTTTTTTACTTTTTTTAGATGCCCTATATTTACATTATTGTAAGGAGGTTAAAGATTACAAATTTATTTGAAAATTTTTCTAACAATGGTAAATTACAGTATTGTAATTTTTTCTTTTATTCCGTTTTAATCTAAACTAGTTTTTTAATTTTTTTTTCAAATATCTCGCTTTACATCGATGTAACGAAAATAACATAACAAATTATTTTAATTTTTTTTCTAGCAACGGTAAATTAAAGTGTTACATCACTGTAAATAATGTAAAAAATAAGTTATATCTCTGTAAAATAATGTGTTACATCACTGTAAATAATGTAAATAATAAGTTATATCACTGTAAATTACGTCAATGTAAATTACATCACTGTAATTTATCATTGTTAGAATTTCAAATAAAGTTGTTATTTTTAAACCTGTTACAATGATGTAAATATAGACATTTAAAAAAAATTAAAAAAAAATGGTCGAGACTATAACGGAATTAAAGAGAAAAATGAGACGAATATAATGGTGCAATTTTTTAAAAAAATAATATATTATAAAAAAGTTATTAATGTTTAAAAAAGATGGGGGGTAAACTTACATATGGTTAATTGACTATCATGCCCTTTTAAATATTTTAATATAAAGCTTATGTTTAACTTTGTTATTGGCTTAAATGGGTTATGTAGTTGTAGCAAAAAAAGAGGGTTATTTTTTATACATTGCCCTATATATATATATATATATATATATATATATATATATATATATTAACTTTCAATAGAGTAAGGTTATTGTACAAATAGATAGTTTTGTAAAAACAATGAGAAACGATCTGGACTATTAATGTGTTATCATCAATGGTTATAAAAGATTCAATGACGTGATAATAATTAATATGCTGTTTAAAATGGAAATAAGGGCATAAAAGCAATTTATTAATCTAATTTGCTAACATCACTCTCCATTTAAATAGGAGAGAATCAATTACGAAAATGGTGGTTGTTTATTTTGCTATGTGCTGATATGTGCTACTAGTACATTTTAGCATATATCAGCACATACACTTAATCGTATACCTGTTAATAAAATTTTTTGTATGTTTTCTTATGTGCTAATACGTGTTATTAGTACAAGTTAGCATATATCAGCACATATACATAATTATATGCCTGAAACAATCTTTTTTGTTTGTTTTGCTATGTGTTAATATGTGTTATTAGCACATGATAAAATATCTTCAATCGGTTCGTCCATTTGTACATACTCATCTATCGAATTTTGCAAATGCAATTCAAAAACTTTATGCCTGCGATTTTTTTTATTCGTATATGAGATTACGAATTCGTTTTTTTTATGATAATACGTGATATTGCATACAAATAGAGTTTATTGTAAAAATGGTAGGAACCAATAAAGTGTTGACATGTGGCATTTTAATTAATTAATATAAAAGGGTAATATAGGCAATTTGTATTTAAATGATTTTTAAATTTTGCATTAAAATAGGAAAGTGGGTAATCAATTTAATGATTCAACCTATTCCAAAAATTAACATTATAATATATATGCTATTTATTTTTAAGATTTAATATAATAATATATATGTTACTATTCATTTTCATGCATTTTTATTATATATATATAGGGGAAGGTTCCCCTAAAAAGTCTATTTTGCCTAAGAAGACTAAGAAGGATTTTTAAAAACTCGAAAACCGACTCAAACAAGCTCCAATTGAATTCATTTTTGCATTATTGGAACCGTCACCCTAAAACCCAAACCTTAAATTATAAAAAATAAATCGTAATACTAAAACCAAAACTTTAAAAGTAAATCCTAAACCTAAAGATAAAACCTAAAAAGCTAAAAATCAAGCCCTAAAATCTAAATTCCGAAACTAGTTGTTAAAGCTAAAACTTAAAAGTTAATATTGTAGGGTTCGATGAGACGGTTCCAATGCCATCAAAATGAGTTCAATCGGAGTTCGTTTGGGTCGGTTTTGGAGGTTTTGAAAATCCTTTTTAGCCTTCTTAGGCAAAATATACTTTTTATTTGATCTTTCCCTTATATATATATATATATATATATATATGTAATTGTATATAATAAAAACAATTTGGATATTAAATCAAAAGGTATTTTGGTTAAAGAGTGAAAACTCAAAAGTTATATTAATCCTTTTATCATATTTAACGAAAAAAAATTAATCAAAACAAGGCTTACAAAATTTGTTACAAAATTAAAAGGGAATATTTCACATAACAACAATTAAGTTTTTTTTTTCTTTTAAAATCACTTAACTTTTAATAGGTGGTCCAATTTATATACAATTTTGTTTAAAATTTTATAATTTTTTAAAATTAGTTATAACAGATAAAACATATATGAATCTTTATTAATAATAAGTTATTTTTTTTGTTAATTAACCTGAAATAAGATATAATCGTAAAAATTAAAAATTAATTCATGAAGTTCAAAATTGTTAAATTTAAGCCAAATTGAGAAAAAATAACAATTCATACTTATAAATATTCATATATGTTTCATTTCCTCGATTAATTTAAAAAAAATAAATATTTATAAAAAAAATTACATATGATTAAACACCTAGTGAAAGTTAACTCTTAAAAACAGAGCACACAATATACAAATAAACACTTTCATTATTTAAATTGTGCTTAATGTGTCCAGGAAACTTCCAGGTACTACAAGCAGAGCAGAATGTACAACAAACCAAACAAAGAGTGGATTTGTATGGGTGTTATATAAATATATTATAACGATTTCCCTTTTAGATAATAAAATATATAGTTTTATATATGTTCTAGTTTCTTTTGTAGGTAATACCAGCCTAGCAAAAATACTTTCCAGCAAAAGATAAAAAATATATATATGTTTTTTCATGGTCCGAAAGCTTGGCTGCTGCCCGGGAAAGAAAGTATGGTTTTGGACGAGTACGCTTTCTAAAAAGTAAAAACAAATGCACAAATAAAATTATACTACTAATTTCTAATTATTCCAATACAAAATAAATGTATGTATGTATGTATGCATGCATGCATGTATGCATGTATGTATGTTAAACCTTCCTTTATATATACACAAATACATATGCATTGAAAAGTTAGTAACATTCTTACACATACACAGTAACCAAAAATAGGCCAATCGTCTGTACAAGCGTCTCTTTTTTACACATGTTATACCCTATCGTCAATTTGGTGATCATAGCTAGAGGTGCACAAACCGGTTCAGGAATAATTGGTCAACGATTTTGATAACCGAAACTAGTTAACCACTAAATAACCTTTTCTTTATTTAGGTGTACCAGTAACCAGTTTTGTCACTTGAAACCTGAAACGGGTATGGGTTCAGTTAATCGATTTTTTTATATCTTTAGTGAAATTGAGTAAGGAAATACACTTCATCATTTGCGTTTGTTTTTATTCAAGCTTGAATTCTTTCGGTGAAATTGAGTTGGGAAATACACTTGGTAACAGGTTGGTCTCTCGGTTACACGGCTTTAAAAATACATGATGCTAATGGGTCGATCACTTCATCACTCGTACTCATGTCGATGATCACTTCATAAGTTAAATCATTAATCGTAAAACGCATTAACCATGCCACTACAAGAAAGCTAATCTGATAAAGTCGTTGGTAACATTATCTTCCACAACGACAGGTCGTTGGCATATGGCTCCTATTTACACGCGGTTCGCTTTTTGGTTTCAGGCTTACGTGAAAACTTGTCACGACGACACATCGTCAGGAATATAGCCAATAGTGACGACGTTGGGATAGGGAGACCTATCATAAAACTTTTCTTGTAGTGTGCTCAATTCTAATATAGCTTCATTGACAAACAAACAACGTGACTTGCACGAATTTTGACCTATCGTTAATCGATCTATTGGTGAAGTTGTTCTAATTTTAGATGCATGTATTCCTTTTAACAACTGCCTCTTACATAAAATAAGACTAATCTTTAAAAAAATACAAGTTAATTTTTTACCAAAAAATATTAAACTCAAAAAACTAATATCCTCATAAAGGGCATGCATATATATAATCAAAACGTTTTATAAAACATATATATTTGCGCCGATTATATAATGAAGTTGAAGCAAGATAATACCTTATTACTTTACACGTCTATCAAAAAACTTTTTTCAAGATTGTTTTATAATATTCACTTATTCATGGTGCGCTATGATTGTGTGCAATAAAATATGTTCGATAAATAATGGTAAAATATGGCGCATACACACTATCATAGAAAGTAGCTACAAGCTCCATTTTAAGCCATTATCTAAAGAGGGTATTTAGTTATAACTAGGAATTTTTAAGCAAGCGCACGTTATGACGGTGTCTCAAATTTATAACGACAGGGAAAAAAACGTAACTAACTTATTTCCGAACAACTTTACGTTGAATTTTAGGCCAAATATAAACAATATAAAATAAGCACGAAAACATATTTTATTTTACCCAAGTTGCATCTGAAAAATTTACATCAAAAAATGAATCAACTTCCAATTTCCTCACATCATGACGGACGTGTTGAAAATTAATAAATACTTTAATGCCAAAACACATTTAAAATACGTTCCAATTAAAACTAAAAAGCAAAAGTAAAAAAAATATAAAAAATTTAAACTAAAAACTAAAAGAATAAATAAGGAAAAGAAAAAGAACATATAAAAGAAGTAAAAGGAAAAAATAAACGGGTTTGCCGTGAGGCTCGAACCAGCGACCAAGCAACAGGAATCGCAAAGGCTTAACAAACACATCTAGTGTTATACTTTCGAGTAAGAGAATTTTGAAAGAAGAAAAACATAGCCGTCGGGCTCGAACCCGCGACCCAGAAACTTGAATCCAAAAGCCTTAACAAACTCATCTAATTAAACATGAACTAAAAGTTTTGAAGCAACCAAATTTTATATGTAACTATATAAGTTAACATTCTTATTAAGAACCGTGTGTTAGCCACAATAAATACTGAAGCAATCTAACAGCGTTTAGTGAATAGTTCACGAATTGTTTGACGAGAGGTTCGTTTAGTTAAAATAACGAACATGAACATATGTCGTGTTCGTTCATTTATTATGTTTTTATTTGTTGTATACATGTGTTCTATATATATTCTTGAATTTTTTATTTTTAGTGAACCGTTTGTGAAAAAAGTTCAAATCATTAATGAGCAAACACGAACAAGATATCTCGTTCGGCAAGTGTTCATGAATCGTTGGTGAACAAATTAAATGTTAAACAAACGACCACGAGCAAAAGCTCGTTCGTGTTCTTTTGATTCATTTGCAGCCCTAAGTGCAAGAAAACATGTGATGTAGGCAAAGTCGCTTCCTTGACCACATAAAGGCATAGTGATTAAAATCGTCCTTTATGAATTTTGTTTATTCGTTATTTTGTACTCTTATTAAAGTTAATTGGCCTCCCTCGTTATCTAATTGGTCAACTTAAATATTTTTTATTCTTGTAAAACAATATTATGGTCTTTATTCCACTATCAACATTTATTATATTTATATTTAATGTGATTCATGCTTATATTTAAAGGGTGTCTAATGTAATTACTCGTTTTTTTGCATATGCATTCTTAGATACTGCATCATTTAATACTAAAAACAAAATAATTATTTAAAATACAATAATAGAAAATTAACTTTTAGTTAGTAGAAAATTCATATATAAACACATGATAATAGTTGTTAATACAACATATAACCCTAAATTCTAATCGTAGTAAACTTGTGTTTGTCAGAGATGAATTGTAACGTTTTTAGTAGAGAGATTGAGCTTATATAAAATACAAAAGAAAAAAAACATATATTAATACAAAAAAACTAGAAGAAAACAAAGTAAGAAAGAAACCCGTGCATTGGACCATAAAATACGCCACGCTTCCGATTTCTGAATGTCCGCATACATGCATGATCCCGGACCTATATCAAAACTCATATATAAAAACATTTACAACGGCGCCTATCACCTCGATGTAAAACACAAAAGTATAGTTACCTTAACATATGTAGACTATAGAGTAACTTTTTAGTAGAGTATCAAGTTTATATAAAAAACGGAACAAAACAAATATTAATAAAAAAATTAAAATAAAACAATGAGACAAAGATGAGAATCAAAATAAAATTTTAATTAATTTATGAGATCTGAATATAAATAAGGAAATGTTAGAAAAAAATGAAAGAATAAAGTATAATAAAAAAATTAAAATTAAATTAAACATAGAAGTGAATATGGAAAGAAAAATTTTATTAATTACATGTATCTAAGGACACCTACAAAATAGATGTTCTACCATGTATATATGGTTATTAAATTATCATTTCGTTCTGTTACCTCAGTTGTGTAGATTCTTAAAAAGAAAAACTTGAATGAAATGATAATAATGGTAAGAGATAGAGTAAGAGATAGAAGTGATAATTTTTATCCAAATCAAATTAAATAGATTGGTTTGGGTAAACAATTATTATATAATTAGTTGAAATAAGTAATCTCATAATATGAAATAATAAGTAAAAGTTAAACACTATACGGGTCAAGACGTGTAACCTAAAAACTATGTAAATGCAATGGATTATAACGTTTAAGGATCATTAATAACATATTTGGTGAGAAAATCACTAAAAATTATCCTAATGGACTATTTGTTTAGTTATAACACATTTAAACTTAAACAAAATTGATTTTTTTAAAACAATCCATTTAAACACACAATGATTTTGCTTAAAATTTGTTCTAATCACACCCATCCTAACCCGAAGTCGTTCTAACCCAATACTCAACCCGCCCATTTTATAACAAGGCATAGTAAGATATTATATAGTTCTTTTCACTTAATAATTAATTTTTTCTTGTATTTTTGTCGTATTTATACTATATAACAAATGAATAACAATATCGCGTATGAAGTCATTTTTTCAGTCAACCCACATCTACAAGGATAACAACGTATAGCGACGACACTTGTCGTCGCAATAGCTTCCCAATATCGTCGCTATAGGCTATAGCGATGACAGCTCGTCGCTGGCACGTCGTCTCAATTGCTTCGTCGCTGTTGCCCGGACATGTCGTCGCAATACCTGTCGTCCCTATTGGTTTATCTATACGTCGCTATAGAGCCTATTATAAAATTTGTTTTTCTTTTTTTTTTTTTGAAAAATAAATTCTATTTTTCAATTAAAAAATTTGAAATAATAATTTTGATTAAATTATTATTAAAATATTATTTTTTTATCAGATTCCGTTGACCTATAGCGACAACAAGTCGTCGCTATAGGTCAACAGCAAAAATAAAATTTTTTTCCCAGATTAAAAACATGTATTTTGTATATCACAATCAACCTGTATAAAGCTGCTATAAAATTTAAAACAATCCCAAATCTTCAAATTACTAAAAACATAATTATCCTAATTCGCATGCACAATACATGTTTAACAGTACACATCCGAATCCAAATTCAACCACAAAACACAATTATCAAACAAACACAAGATAACCCAAGTGAAATCCTCATCATCATCATCATCATCATCATCATCATCATCTTCTTCTTCTTCTTCTTCTTCTTCTTCTTCAAAGGTTGGTTTTTAGGTATTTTCGAAAGGATTGTCCAAGGCTTTTTCGCGTGACATCAGCTCGTTTATCTGTTGTTGCATCCGTAGGTTAATTTCTTGTTGTTCTTGCCAACGAGCATTTGCTTGTCGTAATTCATCGTGCAAATCTTGATTGCGTGGCGTATACGACATACTTGGAGCAACATCCGAGGTTACACTTTTCACCGTTCGGCCAACACCCCGAATGTGACCACGGCTTTGTCCCAACGACCTTTCAAGTATTTTAGCGTATCATCGCCACCCGAGCTTGACGTGGACTTGTTTTTCTCGTCCATAATTTTACCCTACATTTAATTATTGAAACGGGTCAAAGACATATTACACAAACCAAAAGCTCTTAACAGGTCAAAATTAACTAAACATACTTATATACACTTACAACATACAATTACAACTCTAAACGGGTCAAAATTACCAAACATACTCATATACCTTTAAAACATGCAATTGCAACTACAAACGGGTCAAAATTTACCAAACATACGCATATACACTTACAACATACAATTACAACTCCAAATGGGTCAAAATTTACCAAACATATGCATATACACTTAAAACATGCAATTGCAACTATAAACGGGTCAAAATTAACTAAACATACTTATATACACTTACAACATACAATTACAACTCCAAACGGGTCAAAATTTACCAAACATACGCATATATACTTACAACATACAATTACAACTACAAATGGGTCAAAATTTACCAAACATATGCATATACACTTAAAACATGCAATTGCAACTATAAACGGGTCAAAATAGCCTAAACTCACATACAAAGACATATTACACAAAACCAAACTTCCTAATTGGTCAAAATTAACCAAACATACTCATATGAGTCATTATAACCTAAACTCACATACAAAGACATTACACAATACATGCACTTACCCAATAAGTTTCTGCCAGCTCATTGTACCAACCTGAGCTTCTCTTACAATGCATCTCCCTCCAACCTTCAACAAGTTTTGCAACCCCGGTTTCTTGGACCTTACAAACAATTAAAATATTATATTAATGAAATTTTAAATATATATTTACACATATAATGAAAATGTTAAGATTTTACTTCAGTGTATCGTCTTTGTGCTTAAGACTGCGTCCCATGATAACTCCCATAGAGTTGTTTTGAACGATTTGCTGAGTTTGCTAGAGACCGTTTCTGGTATGTGGGAGTTGTAAATAGCTCCTCAATAACTTGAACCCAAGCATCCGGGTTCATGCCCTCTGGTGGTTTTGTCTTTGTTGTTTCAGTGTTATCGTAACCTCCAACTTTGTCAAAATGTTTTTTAAGATTTGTCTTTCGATCCTTACAACGGTTTGCACAATCCGATTGGATCCCTGGCTTAATGCCTTCCCAGTACTCAGTGTTGTGATATCGTTGAAGATCAAAGTAGTGCTACAAAAAGGAAAGATGTTATTACAAAGCAACAAAAACTTAGAAAATTTAATATAAAAGTTAAAATGTATACTTACATGTAATGTGGTAAGGATGGACATTTTGATCTCACCGGGAACTTCTTGCCAACTTCGGTAGTGAAACGGGGCATGCCTATCAACCTCGTTTGAAACCAATCTCACAAACAATTGGTAGTTCTCTCAAATAGCCCTAAATTAGTTGGAGGAGTAGTCAAATTCTAACGGAAGTGGCACGCTTCCATTTTTTGAAACTTTTCGTACAAGTTTAAGTTTTTTCCGTGAGAACGTTTTTTTGCGGGTTTTGCTACATCAATTTAAACAAAAAGTTAGCAACTACAACTTACAAGATTCGCAACCAACATAATAAAACATATAAATACTACAACTTACAAGATTCACAATCAACATAATAAAACATATAAATACTACAACTTACAAGATTCACAACCAGTTCGCAAATTATATGGAGGACAGTAAGGAGGTTCATTTCCCCCGTCTCCACCATGTGATCGTGCTACATTTGCCATTCCTTCATTGAAAAAATAATAAACATAATCTTAATTCTTAACAAGTTAAAATAAGCAATATAAAACATATAATAAATGTTAACATGTATATTTAAAAATAAATATGCAATAAACATACATTTATTCGAAATCATTACTATAATATTGGGTGTCTTCAATATCATCATCTTCATTGTCAACATCGTCATTTATTTCATCTTCCTCATCTGAAAAGTAAACATTTTCATCTTCCTCTTCTTCATCATCATCATCATCGATAAGAATTTCATCACGCATACTTTCCTCTGAAGCCGTTCTCATGGGTAAAAAGCCTAAGTCGACAACTAAGTTACACTCAAAAGATTCATTGTCTCTTAAGTCATCATCGACAACCAAGTTATAATCAGATGATTGAGTGTCATGTAAGATATCTATTTCATTAACAACACTCATATTTGGATGATCCCAAAGTTTTCAATGGTGTACGTCTTAGACAACACTCCAATTACCGGGGATTCGAGAAGGATCTTGGAGATAAAACACTTGCTTAGCTTGTGTAGCTAAAATATGTTGTTCGTTAACAAACCATTCACGGCTAACATCGATCACAATAATATTGTTCTTCTTAATTAACCGTTTACCCGATGTGTTGAACCATTTACAACGAAATAATACAACCGAGTAACCATGTAAATAGTTCATCTCTATGATCTCCTCTAATTGACCATAAAATGGAGTTTTATCTTCTCCTATTGTAACAACACCACTATTCTGAGTAGTGCGTCGAACATCACGATTGTGTACCATAAATCTCACACCATTAACTATGCAAGCAGTGTACAAATATGCATTCAATGGACCGTGTGCTAGTGCCTTTAATTCGTCAGATGAAGATATAAAATGAAGATGTATTTGATTTATATCTAAACCAAGAAGAAAATTCCGTTTTTACATCACGTTCAGGAAATTCGGATTCAAATTCACTGGATTAATAGAAAAAACTTCAATTAGTTTATAAATATATATTAAATGAATAATTAAAATAAAAATAAAAAAATTACGATTTGTGGTCTTTAATTTCATCACAGTTGTTCAATACAAACCATTCCAATGATTTTCTAGTCTCTTCAGAAAGTGATATGATTTTCTTCTTTTAAATTGGTCGACATTGTGATGAAAATACATGTAAATGCCTTTTAGGAATGCCGGCATCTGCATTTCTATCTGGACGGTTGAATTTGGTTTGCATACCCTCAAGATACATGGAACAAAATGTTAATGCTTCATCTGCAACATAACCCTCTGCTATTGAGCCTTCAGGCCTTGCTTTATTTCTAACATAAGCTTTAAGTTTCTTCATATATCTTTTAAACGGATACATCCATCGCATATACACAGGTCCACCAAGAATAGCTTCTTCAGGCAAATGAAGAACTAATTGAACCATTATGTCAAAAAATGTCGGAGGATATATTAACTCCAAATTACCTAAAATATTGATCACTTCCTTTTTTGCTTTCTCCATATCTTTCATATCTAATGATCGAGCACAAAGTTTTTGAAATAACGTGCAAAGGTCAACAATTGCAATTGAAACATTCGCGGCCAAATATCCTTGAACACCAATTGGTAACAATCGTTGCATCAAGATGTGATAATCATGTGACTTTAACCCGATTATGTTAGAATCATTAGACACCATATTTTTAAAATTTGAACCAAAACCATCAGGTAGTCTCACTCCTTTAATAAACTTACAAAAATGTACTCGATCAGTGGGTGTGAAAGAGTAAGGTGCATGTGGCTGATAAACTTTCTTGTTATTCCTTGTTAGCCATAAGTTTTTTCGAATACCCATATTTTCTAAGTCTTGTCTTGCTTTAGGTGTGTCTTTGGATTTTTCATTCATTAACAAAGTACCTAACAAGCTCTCACACACATTTTTCTCAACATGCATAACGTCAATATTGTGTCTTAAAAGAAGAGAAGACCAATAATCTAACTCAAAAAATATACTTTTTTTTGTCCAATTCAACTCAGACGTGGCACGTTTTCTTTTCACACCTCCGTGACTTGGATGTTTTCCTGGTACACGATTGGGAAGACTTTGTAATTGTTTTAATATTAGTATGTTAGTCAATAGCTTTGGAGAATCTCTAGTCTCTTTTTTGCCATTAAACAACAAACTGTCCCTCCATTTATGATTCTTAGTTAAGAATCGTCTGTGACCAATAAAAGCTATTTTATTGGTTACATGACACGAGGGTGTATCGACATTACAAGTAGGACATGCTTTATAACCTTGACCACTCCATCCGGACAAGCTACTACGAGCAGGATAATCGTTTATTGTCCATAATAATGCTGCACGCATCGTGAATACAGTTTTGGTTGATGCATCTCTCATTTGAACTACATCAATCCACAATGTTTTCAACTCATCCACCAAAGGCCTTAGAAAAACATCAATGTCTTTACCAGGAGATTTAGGACCTGGAATTAGCAATGTTAACATAAAAGAGGACTTTTTCATACATAACCAAGGTGGTGTATTATAAGTTGTCAACACCACTGGCCACATACTATAAGTCTGACACATGTTACCAAAAGGGTTAAAGCCATCATCAGCCAAGCCCAATCGAACATTTATGGGTTCTTTGGCAAAATTGGGATATTTCTTATCAAATTCTTGCCATGCTTTACCGTCAACGGGATGGCGCTGGCGCATCATACCATCCGTTGACCGTCCAGTATGATGCCATGTCATATCTTTTGCCGTGAATCAATAGCTATACTTTCGTCAAAGACGAGAAGTTAAAGGAAAGTAACGCAACACTTTTTGTGTTACCTTCTTCCCTTTTGTATTCTTATCAACCCATCTACTTTCATTACAAATAGGACAATTTTGCATAAGAGCATTCTCTTTCCAAAACAGAACACAATCATTGCGACAAGCATGAATAGATTGATATCCTAACCCAATCTTTATCAACTTCTTCTTAGCTTCATAATGTGATGATGGAATTTGATTTTCTTTTGGAAATGCAGCTCTTAAAAGCTCTAAAAGTTGATCAAATGAACTATTTGTCCATTTGTTAATCACTTTAATGTGCATTAATTTTGCAAGAAAATTTAAAGAAGACATCCAAGTACAAGTAGGATATAACTATTTATTAAGCTCCTTAAACAATGCGTCAAATTCTGGATCTAAGCCACCATCATATTCATCTACATCATCGTCATTTGTATTATGTTCCGCCATAACATCATCAATTGCATCAAACATTTCATTGTTTGTTACAGAAGTGTGTGTGTTTGAAGCCCATAGATTTTCTATCTCTGCAGCGTTAGGATACTTCTCACCATGATAAACCCATGTTGTATATGACTGTAGAAACCTCCGGTCATGCATGTGGGCATAAACCGTACTCAAATTCTGATGTGACCTATTCGAATTGGCACAACCTTTACATGGGCAATACGTTTTACCTTCACTATTGACATGATTTTTGGCAATCTCCAAGAAGTTATTAAGACTGTTTAAGAAATCCGAAGATCTCCGATTTCGCAAGTTTATCCAACTTTTATCAATTGTCATAGCTATATATAAATAAAACAATTAAATAATAACACATATGCATCTAGCATTCAAATACAAATGCAAGTACAAGTACAACAAATATGATAAACCATATCAAACCTTATCTATGATGTAAAGTAGTTCTCAAAGGTGGTGGATCCTAACCCACTTTTTGAATATTCTATCTCATATGTATACGCTTCAACGAGTTATATATCAAGAAAAACCGGCAGCATTCCGTCTTAACTCCCTATGTTTTAGGAAGTTAAGGTGGATTGCTGTCGGTTTTTCTTGATATTTAACTCGTTGAAGTGTATACATATCCTAAATGAGATAGAATATTCAAAAAGCAGTCACAAAACAGGGACAATCCAACATTTAGCTCTATTAGATAAATGTTGGATGGGCATGTTCTAATGGTTATTCATAGTTAAACATGCATATTTAAAAACAAATTCAAACATATCATACATAAACATAGCATACATAAACATAGCATGCATAAATTTCATATAAATCATCTCAACATACCATACATAAACATAACATGCATAAATTTCATATAAATCATCTCAACATAGCATAAATCGATACACAAGTCGCTATTATATTAAATACACAAATAAAAAGCTAAAAGGTCATGTTGCATACCTTTTCAAGATCTTGAATATAAACTTTTCTTCAACCGCAATAATGCCCTAATTTACAATAAAATACAACAAAATCAAATAAATATATATAACTACATAAAGATTGCAAAATGAAACATAAACATACACATATGACATATAATTAGTGTAGTTAAAGTTAAAAACATACACATTACAATTAACGTAGATAAAGTTACACATACACACTTTTATAATTAACAAATTACATACATATACATAATCAAATAGAGAATTACACATACAAACTTTTATAATTAAAACACAAAAAACACATACATAATCAAACATACACTTGCACGTTACAAATGTATATGAACTTGTAATAATACATATAAATAGAAATACACCAAAGCAACATACAATACAAACAATATTTATAGACATACACATACACATACACCTACACATACACATTACACATACACATACACACACATACAAATACTAATTACACATTCACCTACACATACACAACCCTCATGTACATACAAAAACACATATACATACAAAATTACACAAACATATGAACATACACATATACCTACGGCCAAATACACAATAAATACAAACATTACATCACACATACGAACCAATATACATTCATACGAACCAAAAACCATCCATACGAACCAATCCAAAAAAATACCAAAAAACACTAAAAATTGCAAAAAAAAAGCATATGATAGTTAAATAAACATCCCAAATGATTCATAGCATAAAAAATACCTTCAAATGGCCCAAAGATGGTGAAAATCGCCAAAAATCGCTCTTATTAGGGGCGGAGAAAATGAACCAGCGAGCATTCTGGAAAGTCTGGGACGAAAACCCTATACATAACCCTATAGCGACAACATGTCCTCGCTATAGGTCAATAATCAAAACGACGCCGTTTGATTTTAACGCGTTTAATTAATTAAAAAAATAATAAATACCTATAGCGACGACTTGTCGCCGCTATTTTTTTAAATTTTTTTAAATTTATTTATTGATATTCAGGTATTTTAATTAAAAAATTTTAAAAATTAATAATTGGACTATAGCGACGACAAGTCGTGTCTGATTATTTTCCCTCAACCGCGAAAATATTTGGTGTTCCCGCCTAACCTTATAGCGACGACACATCGCCGCTATACGTAAAGTACAAAAATTTTCAGAGGGAGGCCTATAGCAACGACATGTCGTCGCTATATCCTTCAGTGTAGGGACGACTTTTAGCGTAGCTATAGGTGTCGACGCTATAGGCTTTGATTCTTGTGGTGACATTTGACATGTGTTGTCTTTTAAGCAAAACAAAATTTGGATTTTTTCTTAAACCTGATAACTCTAACTAATAATATCGTATTAGTGTTTTTTTTTTTAATATCAATTCTTACTTGTCATAGAACAACTAATGTTCCAAGAAGCAAAACTTGCTTGGTTATAAGTGCCACATACATTTTTCTTGCAATAGTTTTATTAATAATTTATCTAGAAGGTATATATGTACCAATTAAATTAAACATAATTTACATAAACCCTAAGATCATGGTGAAACTAGCCGTGTATGCCGAGTGTCATCTTTTGTAGCATAACATGGCAACATGGGAGCCCTTGAAGGAATATTAACCACCTTATAAATTAATATAAAAAAATAAAATTAAGGTTAGTTCCTAAGCAAGATATCAAACGAAATCTAGTAATCAAATCTTGTAAAGATTTACAAAGATTCTTGTATTTAATTAAAGCTTCTTGTTCCTTCTTAATATAACAATATTTTCAAATTTCGATAAAAAAATGGAACTTTTAATCTTGGTAAAATAGTATCGATTGTGTGGCACAAGCTATGAAATTAGAGATGTTTAAGTTGACGAAAAGTCCCATGAATCAAGGAAACTTTTGGCTCATACATGCATGTACATATATATACTTGTAAAGAGGGAACTAGCTTTAATACTCCTAACAATCTTGACAACGGTTTTACGTTTGTTAGAATGTCACTTGTTGGTCGTATTTATTTTATTTTATTCCTCTGAATAGAACATGTCGTATTATTCATGTAATATTTCTCATTTTTGTTAAAATAATTGTGCCTAAAATTTGGAAAATGAGATTAAAAAGTTATTTTCAAAATCTATGATATTAAAAAATAAGAGGCGACCTCCAATTTTAGAGGACCTTCAACCTTAGTTTTGTTTTGTTTTGTTTTTTCTTTTTTAATTTGAATTAGGGTTTGTGCTTTGTAAGAACTCGCGAGTGACAATGAGCTTTTAGATATACTTGATCCAATAAAATAGAGAAAAGAGGTTTTGTTTTTAATGCAGGAATTGAATTGAAAGCTACAAATAAAATGTTTTTGATTTACAGTCTTTAGTAGATTGATGTGCACTAATTGGGATTATTCTTTTAAACCGGTTTGATTTTGGTCAAAGAAAGTCAAAACCAGTTTATGATGGAACCGGTGGTTAGATACTAGTTTTGGAGAGGGAAATGATTAATTCAGTTGGTTTAATTTCGGATATACTTTCAGATATCCATTCTAATTAATTTAACTAGATATTCAAACAAATCTATACTAATAAATAGTAACTTAAGTCATAAGTATTGAGTTTTTGTACTTTTAAAATAAAGTTTTATAAATTAAAGATATCTATTATATAATAAAATAAATGAAAATTTGAATTCAACATTAATTCAGTACTCAACACATTTAGATCAATTTCGATTTTTTGTGGCGCGTAGTATTTGAGCATTTATTTACTTTTTTCTTCAATTTTATAATAAATTGTGAATTCTTGAATTTTAAGATATTTTTCCATATGTTTTTTACATTTGTTTAATTTCTTTAAAAAAATAGATATTAAAAATTAATTTAATTATTTGTCTCAATATATATATATATATATTTTTTAATTTTTATTTAGTTCAAGTAACAAATGATTTTCTAACTTCTCTAATAAATAATCAACTCATACATATATGTGTTACAAATCTAACTCACTATTGATTATTTTTTCTTGTTTTACTACTTTAATATTATTTTTTTATCATTTAAAACTAAAAATATAATTTTATAACTATTTAAGTTATTTTTGTCATTTTAACCTTTGTAAACGACGGGTTTGTTCCCATGTGTCTGGCTTATAGATTGAGGAGAATAACTTATTTGAAAGGTATCACATGATTAATAATAATAATAATAATGGAGGGGGTCATTAATGATTGTAGATATCTCAGTCTGACTTTATTCCTTTCGATTTAAACTTAATTCCATTAATTAATATAATATTTAAAAATTAAAATTCTTTGATAACTACCCCTACAATAACTTGTACTAAAAACTCATGTTCAAACATGCATGCATAATGTACAAGTCGATTCTTCCCCAGTTAGCACCTGTGGACCAACAGTTTCTGTTAACCGTTATTAATTAAAATTAATTTATTCAACCGCATAAATAGTTAATTGTAGAATAAAAAAAAGAAACAATTCCCAAGGGGTAAATGCAGTTTATAAAGTCGGTAAACCGGTTTGAATGAAAATAGGATGGAACCACTGCACCTGGCTTAACCATGATGCACCATGTGGCAATTAAACATTTTATGTTTTATTTATTATAAATTACTAAATTAGCCCCTCTCAACTTGCAATTCTCATATTTCAAGATGGTAGTTGCACACTTTTTAACAAACAACATGTTAGGTTTAAGTCGATGTGTTTTTCCCAAACCACCGTTTCGTAAAAGTTACAACGTCATATCTCAAGACCTTTCATATTGAAGAATGGTAAAATGATTACAATAATTATATGTAACCAAAACAAGATTAAAAAACACCATCATAAATAAAGATAATTTTATAGAAAAACAGAAGAAAAGTAAAAAGCATATTGCACAATGCAACGTCTTTATAAACTTTATTACGTACGTTGCGTTAGTGACACTAGTGTGTTCCTTAAGAACACAACATAATTTATAAATTTTATGAAAAACTAAATACCCTCAAGAACTATGAAAGATAAACATGACATCACATAAAATATGATATTATATATATATTGGGTTTGGATCCAATAAGAAAATATTTTTACGTAAGAATAGTTTTTTTTTAACGGCAAATGTTATCTCCTTTTAAACTATCTAATTACACCATTGTATGGGTTAGAACCCATGACCTCCCAATCTAAGAGGCAAAATCTCTACCAAGTGGACTACTCCCAATAAAAACAAAATTCTAGCAATAAAAACAAAATATAAAAAAATACGTTCTAAGAGGCATTGCCTCTACCAAGTGGACTACTCCCACACTAAAAATATAAAAACAAAAATCTAGCAATAAAAACAAAATCCAATAAAAAACAAAAAAAAATCAGTACAAAAAAAAGACAATACAAATAATCAAAAACCTAGCATAAAAAAATAAAAATTCAGTACAGCGAAACAAAAACACAATACACAAAAAGAAAACTACAGTACAAAAAACAAAAAATTCAGTACAAAAAAAAATTAGTACAAAAAAAAAGATTTTTACATATATTATCATTCATCCCTTTTTTTAACAGTACACATATTAAACTTTTATTAGTTTTTACATTTTAGACAAAAATATCTTTTTATTTGATTATTACTTATATGTATGACACATGGATATGATCAAATAAAAATAAGTTTGTACTTAAAAACGTAAAAAATACATATTTTTAAATTGAACTTGTCTTTTTTTGCTGAATTTTTTTTTTAAATAAAAATAAACAAATGTAGTACACAAATATGTATTTTGAGGGTTTATGCAAAACCTTGTTTTTTTAATAAAACCAACACATATCTGTATCTATTATTGTTTTTTATATATCATATATAATTTGTTGTTATTTATTTATCAATGGTTATAATTTATTATTTGGAAAACACAAATTTTAAGTTATTGTGTTATTAGTTTTCATTATTTTGTTTTGTGTTTTATATCATTTTGTGTTATTACATTGTTGTTTTTTATTCATTATATTTTATATATTAAAAATATAAAATTGTATTATTTTGACTGTTACCAATATATTACATTACTGGCATTCAACCCTTTTTCAAGTACTGCATGATCACATTATTAATTGCTTAATTCGTAATTTTGTATAATATTATGTAATATATTTCTATTTCATTCAACGTAACTAAATGTTAGCATAGTTGCATGACGGTTTAATTTATGAAGTGGTTCAAAGATGAAAACTTATTGCATGTGATTATTTTACACTTGTTCTGCATCATGAAAACAAAAAAAACGTTACATATATATTATAATTATCGTAATCTAAATAGTTTTAAAAAAGAGAAAGTGAAGTAGTAGTATATTTTATTATCAAATTATCAATATATCATCGACATTTAATGAGAATAAGGTTACGGGCCGCAAACAACTTACGTGCTCAACCTCTCTTCTACGTCAACTTGTATATTATTATGTATTATATTTGTGTATTCTATAGAAGATACTTGTAGGTTGATTAGTCAAATGTAAATAGAAATTGGCATTACGGAATTATCATGTGCACCATAATTATTATCATAAATTATTAGTTATATCTCTTCTTAATTATGCAATCTTATGATTATAAATATTATAATTAAAATATGAAAGTATTATAATATTTATCAGCTCACTACTCTTTGTCTAACAATTTATATGATATATGATACATTTAGTTAATGAGAGAGGTTTTAGTTACGGATTCATTTATATATGAATGTTATAATTGTGTTATAATTTATGTCTATCATTAAACTAAGAAGTATTGGTTTCTTAAAAAATGATATTTGTAATAAAAAGGTTAACAAGATTTTTATCCGCTCATGTTTAAGTGTTTTAACTATTTCCGCTTAAAATAAAATCTTCTATCAGACCATATGGTTTAGAAAACTAACGTTTTTGGCCTCCAACCATAGTAAAGTTTTGGGCAAAAACCGTTATAATAGTTAAGTTTGAGGGGTCAAACCAATAGTTGTCTAATACACATGGGTTGAATTGATAAAAGATTATATTTTGAGTCGAAATAGTTAAAAAAAACTTAAACCATAGGGGCCAAAATCATAATTTACTAGCAAATTTTCATGGAACGGCTCGTAATTGTTTGTTGAATGTTTTGTTTGTTTACAGCTCTATTCATGGGAATGATCGGAGGCAATAAGATTGATGCAATGGTGTTGTAATGTACATTGGAAAACATATTACCTTTTGAATTTGATATGAGGATATCGGATCAATTGAGAATGATGGGGGATTTTACAAGTGCAATGTATCTTAAGATTTTGAGCGTGGTTTAAGAGGTTGAAAAAAGTGATTAATTTGAACCTAAAAAGGCTAAAATCACAAGGGCATTGTTATTTGTCAATACCCATTTTAGAGGTGGCCATCGTAACCGGTTCCTGGACCCGACCCGGTGGACCCGACCCGAACCAGAACCGGTTCCTACCCGGTATTTTCAAGAACCGGTCCCTACCCGGTAGTACCCGAAAGTTAGGACCCGGTTCCACGTTTTTCCCACTCGACCGGTTAGTACCCGGACCCGAACCGGAACCGGTTCCTACCCGGAACTGGTTAGGAACCGGTTATAGCCGTTAGAACGAATCTGAACGTTGGAGATCGAATTATAGCCGTTTTTTGACCGTTTTTTGACCCCCTAAACTAGTATAAATAGGTATTGGGTGGTATGGAGTGATCACACAACTCAAAACGCAATCCCGAACGCGAAAAAATGCAAAAAAAACGCAAAAAACGCTATTTATACGCGCTTGTTTAGTCTCCATCTCTCGTTTTGGTTTTTCGTTTTCTCGTTTCCTACTCTCAAAGTCTCAATACTCTTTATATTTTTCCTTTTGTTATCATGGATGCTTCAAATTCTTCGGTCGGTCAAGGTTCCAACACGGGACCATCCTTTGTTCGTGTTATTGAACACAATCGGAACCCGGAGATATGGGTGGGGGACAAATATATTTTAAAAGAGAGAACTTGGAAGAAAACGCATTCAAAACTGGTGATCCAAGAGATGAACCCAATTGGCCAATTGCTTGTTGACATAGGGGCTTAGCCCAATAGCTTAGATCATGGTTCGATGGGCTGAAACCATTGACCCGCAAGACGCAGGTTGCATGAAGAATATCTATACTATACTTGCGACTATGGTTCATGCAATCTACGTAAAAAAAGGAGATGACACTGTTAACAATTCTATAAACACCAGGCTACATAATTTACAACTTTCCTATTATTAATCAAAAAACATCTTGAATGTTTTTTAAATGTATTTTTAATATATATTTATAAAGATAATTCAAACTATACTTATGACTACGACAACTTAATTGGTTCTTCTTCGTTTTCTTTTATTGTTTTTGGAAGGGTAATTTGGTTTTGTTTTCTTTGTGGTGTGTCACACTTTAGTGTTTTTTATCTTTTTAATTTTTTCTTGTTTCTCTCGTATTATAAAAATATGTTTTTATATATCTAATATAGTTTTAATTATGAATAATTATATTTTCATTAAATTGATACTAACTCTTATTTATTTAATTGTTTGATAAACATAATTTCTAACCTTAACAAATACTTTTTTTAAACTACATCAGTTGATTGGTTAACATGTTCTTGAAGGAAAGCTCGTAAATCAGTCACGCTATTTATATTTCACAAATTCAGAAGGAGACTCACATTTTTAGTAAAATTATTCAGAGACAAAATTAAAATCTGAGACCTCAATAGCCCTGAATTTTATCTCTCATTCTCTATATTATTGATCTATGACTATTGACAGATAGTTAATCACATAAAAAAATTGAAGTGATTTAAAAGTTACATATCATTAAATCAACACATTTTAACCAAAGGAACTTCTTCAACCACACCGGTGCGCGCGCGAGCACACACATACATACACACAAATATAGGAAAATGTTCCTCTAAAAAGCTCATTTAGCCTAAGAAGGCTAAGAAGAACTTTTAAAAACTCAAAAACCGTCCCAAACAAACTCTAGCTGAATTAATTTTTGCATCATTGGAACCGCTTGTCGAATCCTAAAACCCAAACCTTAAATAAAAAACAAGAAACCCTAATACTAGAACGAAAACCTTAAAAGCAAACCCTAAGCCTAAAGATAAAACCTAAAAGAGAAAACCAAGCCCTAAATAATAAACTCTAAAACTAGTTGTTAAAGCAAAAACATAAATGCAAATATTGTTGGGTTTGATGAGACGACTTCAATGCAATTGAAACGAATTCGATCAGTGTTCGCTTGAGTTTGTTTTCAGATGTTTTAAAAATCATTTTTAATCATCTTAGGCAAAATATACTTTTTATTTCATCTTTTCCTTATATGTACATATATATAACTAAATAAGTTATACTTAGAGCAAAAAAGAGCAAGCCAATCGAGCGACTATCCAATCGAGCATACTTTGGCTAGTGCTCATCTCATTTAGAAACCAAACCGAGTATGCTCAGCTTATTTACAATATAGTGAAATTCGAACAAGCTTTTTCCGAACAAGTTTTAAGCAACGAGATTTTTGTACAACCAATGATTACAATTATATCCCCAACCTAGGTCGTGACTCGTGAGCCCACACACTTTCTTTGCTGCGGACAAATTGTCGACAATTATCCGGATCTTGAATCGGATCCATCACCAAGGTCTATCATATACGTGGGCCTTTGGTACCGCATCTGCAGCCTCATGTTCCATACCCTCTCTCTCTCTTACACCGCCAACCCTGCTTCATCATCGATCCGCCATGGCTACTCAAGGAAAGGTCATCACCTGCAAAGGTACCATCTCTATTACTTGCTGAACAAGTTTGATTTAGTCTGGTTTGATTTTGCATCTTTAATTTACATAGAAAATTAATTCTATTCTGATTGTCATTTCCGATGTAGCTGCGGTGGCGTATGAGCCAAACAAGCCGCTAGTGATTGAAGACGTGGAGGTTGCGCCGCCTCAAGCCGGTGAAGTTCGTGTTCAGATACTCTTCACTGCGCTGTGCCATACTGATGCTTACACTTGGAGTGGCAAGGTATGTTAGTACCTTCGTTATTGTTCGATTGGTTAATGGATTACACTTCTTGAAACCTCAAACCCTAGATGAACTCATAGTATCGTTGAACTTTCAGCTTTGTTGTTTGAAAATCGAAATGAATTGACCGAACTGCTATTGCTAGTTTAAATCCATTGATTGTTCTATGATCGGATCAGATCTTTGGTAATCCTATTTAGATCTGTGATAACATACATGTACTGCGTAGATCTTGGGGGTTTGAATTATTGTCAAGAGTTGGAACATCATAATTTTGCTAGGGTCGGCCTAGCCTTTTTTTGTCCTAAAGGCCTTTGCGATAAAAGTAATTATTGTGCTTACAATCCAAATAACGACTCACCATCATTACAAGATTAAACATGAGCTTAAACTATGCCAACAAATTAGTGACATTTAAATCCTAATTAACTTCATTGTATAGCACCTTGAATACAAATGCAAATTTTTAAATGAATGAACGGTGGTTATAAATTCCAGGGCCTGTAAAACTCTGAATACACATATTGAAGAAGCAATGCCAAATCTCATTACTACACACGGCTAAACCCTAATCCATTAAAAAAATTGTGTGCCTCCAAACTCTGTAGGCCTATGGTGAGTGCTTTTTCTCTAAAACAGTAGAGATGCCCCTGTTTGGCGTCTGACATGTTTATGCTCAAGGGAATATTAGCTTTTTGAGCATTATCAATGTTCTCATCATCTGAGTTGTGTTTATGTTTTGCTTTGACTTGTTGGCGTAAATCTGTCCCCTGCAGGATCCTGAGGGTCTCTTCCCATGCATTCTTGGCCATGAGGCTGCTGGGTATGTATCTGTTTTCATCCAACTATGACATTATGCTCCTATTTTGTGACCTTTGCGAGGGCTCAAGCTGAGATTACTATCTAATGTAATATGACAGGATTGTGGAGAGTGTTGGCGAAGGGGTGACTGAAGTTCAACCAGGGGATCATGTCATACCCTGTTATCAAGCCGAATGCAAGGAATGCAAGTTTTGCAAATCAGGGAAGACCAACCTATGTGGTAAAATTAGGGGAGCCACTGGAGTTGGTGTCATGATGAATGATAAAAAGAGCCGTTTTTCAGTCAGGGGAACTCCAATTTATCATTTCATGGGAACCTCTACTTTTAGTCAATACACTGTGGTACATGATGTAAGTGTTGCCAAAATTGATCCCAAAGCTCCTTTGGAAAAAGTTTGCCTTCTTGGTTGTGGTGTTCCTACGGGTATATTATTTTTCATTTCAGCATGTTGTTCTTCTGGTTGTTTTTTATTGCAAGCCATATAAAAGCGAATTTTGTAGTTTTAATATTCTTAAAATGCATTGTCTTCAGGTCTTGGTGCAGTTTGGAACACAGCAAAAGTTGAAGCAGGTTCAAATGTTGCTATTTTTGGTCTTGGAACTGTCGGTCTTGCAGTAAGTTTTGATAGAGAGATAATTTATCTATTATTTACGATAAAATGAATTTCAGCATTGTTTTAATACCATTTGATAGGTAGCAGAGGGTGCAAAAGCAGCAGGTGCTTCTCGTATTATTGGGATAGATATTGACAACAGAAAGTTTGATCGAGGCATGCCTTAATTATATTTCTCTCTCTGTTTTTTTTTTCCTTTTTTCCTTTTTATAATTTTGGCACATTAAGAAATGCTAGACGTGAAACTTATTCTTCTATTAACAATTAAATGCAGCAAAAGACTTTGGTGTCACCGAGTTTGTGAATCCAAAAGACCATGAGAAACCGATACAACAAGTCCTTGTAGATATGACAGATGGAGGTGTTGATTACAGTTTTGAGTGTATCGGCAATGTTTCCATAATGAGGGCTGCTTTGGAGTGCTGTCACAAGGTATCATGTTCATTTTGTATTATTATGTATATGATAATCACATGATTGATGAAATAGACAACTAAATTTTATAAGCACAGGGGTGGGGAACGTCAGTTATAGTTGGTGTTGCAGCATCAGGTCAAGAGATAGCCACCCGTCCGTTTCAACTGGTTACTGGTCGTGTTTGGAAAGGGACAGCTTTTGGTGGTTTTAAGAGCCGTTCACAAGTGCCTCAGCTTGTTGATAAATATATGAATAAGGTAAATTATACATCCCTTCAAGTGATAATAAACTCGTTGAAAACAGTGGGTGGTGATTGTTTTGTGAAAATGCAGGAAATCAAGATTGATGAGTATATAACTCACAATTTAACACTTGAGGAGATCAACAAGGCTTTTGATTTGTTGCATGGAGGGGATTGTTTGCGTTGTGTGCTTGAGGTCTGAAACAAACAATCAACAGTTAGACTTGGAGTCTATCGGCATCTAGTGATTTTGAAAGGGAAAACAATAATAACAATAATAATAAAGTGAATGCGTGCCTATCCATGTGTCTATGTATGTATTCCACCTTTATTTTTGGAGTTGTATGTGGTGGCTGTTTGAAGGATATGATGATTTTAAGTAATGAATTATGATTTGAGCCACTTGTTTTACAATACTATTTTGGCTAAAGGGTTCGTTAAATTGTTGGATATATTTTAAAATAAGCATATGATACGTTATAAGGCGTCCAGATTATGATTAAATCAAGCTTCACCCACTAAGTTTTGACAACACTTGTAGAGAATGCCAGAGGTCTTGTGAACAACACTTTTTAATCAGCAGGAACGATCAAGTAAACAGGTGGACTATGAATAGGCAGGTTTCTCTAAACTCATATTTTCACCATTCAACCAACATTATATTTATATCAAGTTATTTGGAATGAAAAAGGTACTAGTTGAAACCAATGTTTTCATAATCGGAGTGGATTCAAGAAAATACAAGGTTTAAGAACCTCTTGAGCCAGATTCAATAACCGGATAACATAATAAATATATAAAAAATTTCAAAAAAATTATAGAATTATAAATACATTAAAATAAACATAATTTTTAAACAAACATAATCATGCTAAAAAAATATACAAGGTTTGATTTTAATTTTTCATTTTTTGGGTTTTAGTTAAAAAAAAAAAAACTTGAACTCCAGTTTAACAAGTGAACCGGTTCCCGGTATGACTGGTCAATCCGATTTTCAAAACAATGATTGAAACAATAATAATTTATAATTTTAGAGAGACAAAGCCATTGTATTGTATAACAAGTACAAGTAAAGTGTAAACAAATTGAGCCGGCTCGTGAAATATTTGGGATCGTATCGGTAAAAAGCTCAAGCGACTAAGCGAGCTCAGCCTAAACAAGCCCGAGCCCGAGTCTTACCTGTCAAGCTCGAGCAGACTCGCAAGCCTAAACGAGTTTTTTTATTTATATAATTTTATTTATTATATTGTGTATAATTATAAATATAAATTAATTATTTTTATATATAAAATTATGATAAATATATTTAAATAATATATTAATATATATATTAATTTGCAAATATTTTCATACACACAAAATCACTATTCACTTTTTCACACACACATCACACACACACAAACGACTTTTTCACACACACACATCACACACACACAAACGGCACACATCACACACACACATATCACACACACGCACACACATCACACAAACGGTGGGCTCCAACATCTCACACACACACACATACATATATATATATATATATATATATATATATATATAGAGAGAGAGAGAGAGAGAGAGTTTGTATTATATGAAAACCCGATCTTAGAGAGAAAACCCTTAAACCCTATCTGGGTCGTTGATTTTGAATCTTGAAAATAAACATGTGGTCTACATTAACCCACATTAAAACTGATTTGTTTATCCAAAATCTAATTTTTTATTCAAGTTTAATGTGTACCACATATTTTATTTTCAAAAGTCCAAATCAATGGTCCAGATAAGGTTTAAGGGTTTTCTCTCTTATACCAGGTTTTAACAGGATACAAACCCTCACATAATCACTATTCACTACCGCGTCTAAAGATTAAAAGATAGATTTTAATACTTTTCAATTAATTTGAAATTTTCGTTTATAACCCTGAACTCTTATGTTTAAGGCCCTCTCACTTTACTCACATATTTTTAATGTTTACATGATTTTAACGTGTCATTAGGTTATCTGATAAATGTCATAATTATATTAATTTGATCGTAATGACCTCATGAACGTTTATATAAATTTCTAACCCAAACGGTCACAGAAATTTTGCGCGTTGTTTACATGCCTATAACGCATCCGTACGTTATCGAATATTTGTATCGTTTATATCATTTTTATCGTAATTAGTTCACAAACGATTTAGATTTAATAATTTTATAAACCATGAGAATTATATATACTACATATATATACGATTTACATTTAATAATTTTATAATATTTGTATCATTTATAAATTCTACATTTACGCAGGGTCTTTTTTTTTAAGTCTTCTGTAATCACATTCTTTACTATTAAATAAGTTCTTAATCTTCAACCCTTAGTTTCAAAGCTTACGTTATAGATCTTGTATAGGGTATTTTCGTGCATTTTATTGTACACGATTTTAACCTCATGTTCTGTTGTTTTTTTTACGTCAGTATATCAGACCCCGCCACAACGCGCGGGTCCTGTATACTAGTTTTATGTTAAAATTAGAAAGTATAATTATAAATATATATTAAATTAGTAATTAAAATAAATAAATTGAATAATTACAAAATAAACAAGCCGAGCTCGATACTACAAATTTTCTAATGAGCCAAGCTTGAGTCATGAAAATAAAGCTCTTAACGAACCGAGCGCGAGTTTGAGCCTTATTTAGTCAAAACGAGTCGAACTCAGGATTGGCTCAGCTCGTTTACACCCCTAAGTGCAGGTGGACCCAAAATGCTTGATGTCATAAGAAATGAACAAGCATCCCATACTTTCTCAGATTTCTCTTTATAAGTTAGTTGATCATAAAATACAATCCAATATGATGATGAATTACAACCAAACAACTACTAACCTATGCTCCAAAAACACAGATGAACCACTGCCCGACTCCAGATCGCCGTAACAAAACAACAATCTGTGAATGGGCATACACCAAACGTTATTTTTCATGTAATTAAATTACAAAGTAAAGAAAGAAATAAGAAAATGATGTGCAACTTCATCTAAAGACAGTTACCTTCAGATTCAAAACATAATTTTGATATTTCATACTCTTATAGATAATCTTTCAGAATCAGACAATAAGGTATACACATTCTCTTCATTTAAAGTTTTATGCATCTATTAACAATGCATATGATGATTCGAATACTGCACGATGAAAATGCACCTATAAAACACCAATGCTGCCTTTAATTCTTTCCTAAGCACAAGGCAATAGTGCTGTGCATCTTCAGACACATATTAAAAGTCATATGTGATACCTGCATCCGTATAAGCATGGTCAGCAGAAAACATGTTCAACCCAAACGGTCCAGAACCATCCATGGACCCTGTTTCACAGGGCTGGTTGTTAAACACCCAATTATCATACTCATAATCAACCAAACCTCCAGAACCACTTGCATGTGGGGGCTCATTGGTCAAACCCGCACCTTCAAGTGGTGAACTTTGAGCAGCAGACTGGTGATTTATCTGCCGACTTTGAGGCCAACTGATACCATTAAAAAACTTCGGGTCAACCGTTGACATTTGGCTTTCTTGCTGTGAAGCTTCAGAAGGAACTGTATAATTTGGCAAGAAAGAATTTCCTTGGGTTTGAGAAGAAAATGGAACTGGGTTGGGTTTAAACAAGACCGGGACTTCAACGCACGGGTCTGAGTTCACTAAAGGTTGGAAATTTGGTTGGAAGTCAAAAGGGATGTTTTGCCTTGAAGAAAATGGAACAGAAGGGTTGACAGAATTTGGCTGTGAAGAGACCGTTAAATAGTTCCGGTAATTGTCCCTATAATATGAGCTGTATGAATATCGGTTTGTTTGAGCAAACCCATCCGAAGCCGTTCTTTTAAATACGGGCCTGTGAACAGGGGAGGCTAGGCTATAACTATGGTGCACCCGACCTCCTGAAATGGTGCAGCTACTGCTTCGGGCCAACTGTTGAGAGACTAAATTGGGTAGATACTTGTTCCTAGGTAACGAAAACTGGCTCCGGTCTTGGTTAACACTGTTTGGGACCACAAAACTAGCTGTCACAGGGCAAGCCCTGTTCCTTGGGGTCTGATTATGGGATATAGAAGGAGTTTGAGGGACCAAATCCGGGATCATAGGCGGAACACTGACGACATCTTTACCAACATTTTTGGAATTCTGTCTCTCGGTTTTCCAGAACTCAATTTTATCAGTGGCGAGACAATGATCGATACTGCCATTGCCATTCCCCCAATAGATACATGGAGCAAGTGAATCACAAACATAACAGTAGCACTGTAATTCAAACAAATAAAAACAAGATTATATTAATAAACTGGTAGCAGATTGTTACAGATTAGAAATATTAGTTAACAAAATCAAGTATTACCTGATCACAGTGACTTTGATTTGGTGTTGACGAAAACGGGAATTTAATACATAGGTGTCTTGGATGGGGATAATCTCGACATGCTACCTGCAACTCAGATAACAACTTATCATGCAAAAGTTGACCCGACAACCCACCCAGCTGTTCAACCAAAGAATCCCCAAAATTTAGACAAATTAGGATGAAATTGAAATCGAACCTGACCCTTTTCGCTGACAACAACGATATCATCAGAATCATCATCCTCTTCGCGATCGATACTATTATCATTTCGGGCCTCCGGAGGCTTATCCGGATCATGATCAAGAACCACACAGTCATCGTCGAATTCAGTTAAAGAAGTAGACTTTGATGTTAATATCTTCCTAGGTTTTCTAGGCAAAGTCTCGCTAACTAACACCACTTCATCGGAATCATCGCCTCCATCATCGCGGCCGAAATCGTCTCTGTTAACCTCATCAAGAATATCTGCAATCCAATTATAATCGACGGTACCGTCGAAAATTGCTTTGTCGGCATGATCGTCCCAACCACCCTCTTCATCGGAACTGATTTCCAATACCACAGCATTCGGATCCATGGTAAATTGGGATCAAAAACTCATTTTGGGATTAGGGTAACTGAAAAAGAGTAAATTTTGTAGGCGGTTTGATGGTGCATGTTTGATGATGATGATGATGATGATGATGATGAGAACAAAAGGGTTGATCGAAATGAGAAAAGAAATCTTGATTGAATGAATGCAAATGAAGAGAAACCCTAGCGTTTGAGAAGGGTAAGAAGTGAAATTGAAGAAGACATTGGGGATTCAGTTTGATATGGATGTATGGTCAGCTTCGCAGTATCTTTGCTTGCATCATTCAATAGAAAAAAAAAATTAACTCGTTTAGTAATTAAACACTTAATCAGTCATAGATCGTTTAAAAAAAATAAGAAGAACCAATATGTGTAATTTAATGTTTATAATTTATCTTCGGTTCATCCATAAAATTTTACTATGCCAATAACTTACTAATATAAATCGTTATCCTGCACATTACAACAACAACAATTTATATATTGAAATATTATTGTATAAGTTAAAACTTGTTAGCAATGAAAAAATTAGTTGATTTGTGTATAATTTGTATATATATGTAATATGAAACAATTTTTTAAAAGAAAATTTAAACATTTACCTTCTTTTAATCTTTAATTTATTAATTTAGATAGTATTTTTTTCGAAACATGTAGAAAACACAACAATTTTATCATAGCGTCATATTCAATAAGATGATAATTTGGTGTGGTTTTATTATGTATTTATGATTTCATTTAGTTTTATCATTTTTTAGGATCCGACCCGATTCCATTCGAATTGATAAAAAAAAAATAAAATAAGTAACAACAAATAATTATCGAAAAAAATTTCCATCCCCTATTAAAAAATTTTAAGTCCCCCACTAACATTGATGAAAATAAAAGAGACATTGTGTATCTTTTTAACACTTATTTTCATTGAATTAATATAACATTTAACTTTTCGTTCATTCCAATTTATTTAGATAATGTATAACTCTAATTAAAATTAATTTTAAATTTCAAGAAAAAATATGTATTACAAACAACAGTTGTATACTGTCAATGTTGCATAATACTGTTACAAAAATCATTAAATTATCAATATGAAAACAAATTCTAGACATTTTTAACTTCGCATTAGTTTAACAGACTCAACCTATATGTAAACTTTGTTATTTTCTGTTTCGTTTTATAATTAGTCGTGCTCTTAACCTATGATAATACAACCTATTTTTACGCATCAATTTACAAAACTTTAAATTCATATTTAAGTCGTATTTTATACAAGCTAACTCATTACGTGAAAATATAGAAGAAAAAGCGTCACACCTTAATCACATATAAACATAAAAACAATAAATGTCTTATTAGTTGTGGATTATTATGTCACGTATTCAACGTTTGAAAATTTGTCAGAATTGACCGTAAAATAATAATAAAAAATTAAGATATTAAAATTAATTAATGTAAAAATATCTAGCATAGTTATGGTGAAATTGAAATTGTGTTATTTAAATTTGATGATCTGTGTTTTATTTTCTAAAATTAATATCTAAAAAAAATGAGCATGATAAATTTTACTTGGTTTGCTGATGGCCCTGTAAACAGCCAATAAATAATCGACGGATCATCGATGTTGTCCCCAAAACTCCCAAAAAAAATAAAAAAATAATAATATAATAATAAAAAAAGAGAAAAACCATATTTGTTTCAACTCGCCGATTATTTCTTGGTAAGTACCGATGGGTGGTCTCCGATCTATGATATTCGTTTCTTCAGTGGCTTTTGCGCATGGGCTTAAAATTCTCAAAAAAAATATTAAATTAATTTAAAAATGGTGTCTTAAATGCGTAAAAAAAAACCCTATTTTCAACTTTAATTAAATTATTAATAATAATAGATTGCAAATTAGCAATAGTTGAAAAAGACTTATAGAAAAATCAAAAATACCTTAATATTTCCGACATATTTGCAACATAAAATGTGTTTTTTATTTAAAAAAAAAAGGCGTTTTGATCAAGCTTTGTTGCCATTATGTCATAAAACTATAGATAAACTCTATAAATAATTATAATTCGGCCACAAATACTTTCACTTAATAAATTTTGCATAGATAAAGTTGTATCGCGATTGTGTCGGAATTTCTGTAACTATTTAAATAAAAGTTTTGGTATTTTTATTCATATATTTTACTACATGTGAGATGTTTTTGAGGGAAAGAGTTCATTTTTTAAATAAAATAATTATTTAATATATTGGGTTGAGTTAATTGTGAAAAAAAAGTGAAAAAATTAAGTTTTGTTGATTATGTAAGTGAAAGAGAGAAATAAATTTTTTATTGAATAATTTAGATTGTTGATTGTAAATAAAATTTTTTTTATTAGTCTGCTAATAAAATGCTTGATGTATTTGAGCTTTAAATCTTAGGGAGACCTATGAAATAACTCTACTTGTTCATTATCGAGCGGGTACATAAAGTGATCTTAAGGAGTAAATGGTAATTTAATGAAAATTTAACCAACGATAATAAAGCCTAGCCAGCTACAATGTGCCACGTGGCTGGTTGCTATATATAGTAGACAAATTGTATATACAATTTACAAAATAACCACCCAGACTTTTTCTTTATCACTTTTCAACCCAAAACACGGAAAAAAGTTACCATTTTTTTTTTTTTTATTTCTATTTGTTTCTTTATTTTTATTTTGAAAATACAAGAAAGAAGTTGCAAGCGACTGTAACGATTCTATGTGTTCTCACTTTCAGATATATGTGGTTTTTGGTTATGCATGCATGATGACGTCAACTCCACCAATAACTTAACAGTTAACACCAATCATAGCTAGTGGCTTCATCGTCACATTATAAGGCTGGGCCTCCCAACGACCTTGGCCCTTTCAGCGGCTCCCGCCCAACCCCCTCTCACGGCCCCCGCTCCCTGCTACCCTTCTCGATTTGTGATTGGTCCAAGCTTTGTTTCTCACCTTTCGATTGGTCCAAAGCATATAGTGGGAAGGGTTTTCAATGGGTGACCACTGTGGGGTTTTGTGGTTTTCAGTGAGGTGATGACATGGCAGAAAATTTCGGTAGGGAAGGATTTTCAGTGGGGTGATCGCTGTGAATGGTCTAATAATAATAATAATAATAATAATTTTAATAGTGATAGTACTAGCAGCAGCACCAGCCCAAGCACCAGTAGCACCAATAGTAGGACCAGTAGTAGTACCAGCAGTATTAATAGTACTAGTATAATAGTAATAATAATAATAGCCGATATATAAAAAATATATCAAAAGATAGAAAAATTAAGAAATAATAAATGAACGATCGTAGACTAAAGGATATCAATCCCAAGGTTGTTGAGTTGCTCGTAGGCTATGTTACTAGGTACTCGTCTGAAAGGCCGGGCAAGGGTTCGGATTCCCATTCCTATTAAAAAAAATAGGTAAATTACGCATATCTTATTGTTAAAACATTTTATTACATAATTATCTAATCTTAAAAACTAAGTTACATATTTTTCATTTATAAATCAAATATATTACATATTTATTTATTTCATTAAAAAACATTATGTATTTCCTAATTTACCCTTAATAAGCTAACTAAAAATAATTTACATATTTCTTCTTAATAAGGGGCAATTTTGGAAATGGAGATATTTGTAATTTTACTTCAATGGCCGGTCCAGTTTTCAAAACAATGTTTTTGCTTACCTGACAGTTTATTGTAATTTTTCAATCTTGTTAATCCAAATGGCAAAACAGTTAAAATGATTATAAAATATATATTGTAAGTATGGGCTAAGCTACACTAAGGCCATGTGTAGTAGTAAAGTTTGTATCACTTTACATATAAGTCACATAAGCAACTAACATCATCACCATATCATCACTTCATGTTATCACCACATGTGTTATCATCACCCTCCATCAAGCCTCGTTATCTCCTCATTTTCCCCCTTTCTTCTCCTCTCACAACATGAACACCCTCCGCTCACCCACACCACGCCCCGGTCACGTTCTGTGTGTAGTGGATGAAGGACGTCATAATTAAGGGCGTGACCCAAACCCCTCACGCCCACTCACGAGACCACTACACATAGCCTAATATATTTTTATTGATTGTAACATAACATCTAAGGTACGTTTGTTTGTACATATATGTACGTGTTGCATAAGTATTCTCACACTAAAGTAATATTAATTAACTGAATAACTTGAGAAGTGAGATTAGTACAAAAGATTAATTATGTGCTTTTCAAATATTACATTCACGTATATATCTACCTATTATAATAAATGCGTATTTATAGGAGACACGTATCACTTTCTAGTGAAATCTGGAAAAAAAAATCATCTCTCACTCCTAATATATATTTATGATATTTCGGTAATTAGTAATTAACTTATATAATATAATATTAAAAAACATAAATCTTTCTTATTGTAATATTTAACTAATTTATTATATTTTAATAAATTATAAAAATATTTCAATTATACCTTATCATAAAATATAATTTGATAATTATTAAAATTTATTATTATTTTATATTAATAATTTACATTTTTTATTTATTTAAGCCGTGTTGTGTACAAGGGTTTAGGCTTGTGTGTGTGTCTATGTATATATTCTGTTACATTAAGAGATGAAATTCTATAAAAGATTAAAATATTGTTATATGTATATGTAAATATAAAACTGATATTTCCAGTGAATTTTAATAAACAAACAAACAAACATACATAATGTATTTTCACTGAATTTAAGTAAGATTTTATTATACTAAGATTGACTTTCATAATATGGTAATCAAATATGTGTTGTAGTTAATGATATATTTTCCATAAAAATTAAAATAAATTTCGCAGCCAAATATAAATATAAATTAGTATCAACTTTTTTAATTGAGATCAAGCAGATTTTGATTATTGATTTGAATCATCCTCTAACTAAACTCAATATTTCATTTTAAAGACTCACCGAGATATCTTGGCAAGCATAATTAATATTTTTTAAACATCTCCCCTGTGCTCGTTTGCATCTCTTATCTCTAGTCTAACGACCTTTATTTTATATTTTTTTGTATCGATCAGTTGTCAACTTAAAATGTATTTCATTCGTGTTGGCATAAGCCTGAAGCTACTTAATTAAAAATAAATAAATAAATAAATAAATAAATAAATAAATAAATAAAGTTTGCCTCGCTTGTGGGTAGAGAAAGGCATCAGCCATACTAAGACCAGTTGTATAAGCAAAGTATGGTTCTTTTTTTTTTTGTTTGTAAACCAGAACCTCCGGTGCGCACCATGAACCACCACAAAGACCAAACAGCAGCCACTATTAACATATCTGCTCTCATAGCTCAAATCATGTCGTCAGAGAGCAGCCACCAAGGTGCACTCTTCCAACCACCCAGTATCATCGGAGACCCGAATTTGGAAGGAACCAATGTGGGTGCCGCAATGATCATTAATCGTCATGGTGGCTCGACCGGGTTCTCGTCCGGTGAGGTGAATGATGGTTGTGGCCTTAACATTTATGTAACTAACAACATACAAGGGTTGAATAACTCGATAATGATCGGAAGCCGGTTGAATATGGGTGATCCCGGTGTATGGTTAACTTTTAAAGATTCGAGCCTGGAGAAATGGTTTTCTAAGAAAACCAATAGTAATTCGGGTTCTTTATCTTTGGGATTTCATTTGTTACTGACTTTGGTGATTGTTTTGGGTTTCATGATAATGTATTTCATTTGAGCTTATAATATAATGTGCAATTAATTCATGTATGTATATGATGTGGCATTGTGCGATCGACACGATTAATGACTGGTCTCATGGTCTGTCGACTACAACATGAATGATTCGATCAATGGTGAAAAGGAATGAGCATGTTTTATCTACTTCAAAACAAATTTAAATTCTCTTTTAATAGTCGAAAGACCTTTGACTTCACATGGTTGTTTAGAGGTGGCCAACCGACCCGGACCCGGAATCAGAAACCTGAACCCGAACCGGTTGTACCTGAACCAGTGGGTACGGACGGTTTTAGGTTTTCAGAGAAATTGAACCGGAATCGGAAAAATCGGAACCGGTTCCACCGTTAAACCGGTTTCACTTGACTGTCTACGGTTCCATTGCGTGTGCTCGGGGTAGAAGTTTTGTATAAATGTATCGCCATGCTATTAAGTATTTTGATTTAAGTTCTTTTCTTTCTAAGAGGTGGAATAGAATAACCCGGTTGAAGCGTAATGATCATACGTCTGTAATGCATTGTCTGTCCCATAATGGGTCCCATTCTTCTAGCCTTTCCCCGAAGTCGATGACTATTCATCGCGATTACCTTGACACCAAAGAAGAGCTTAACACAAAAGAAGAAAAAGAAATAATAATAAAAATTTGGGCGAACGACGGGAATTGAACCCGCGCATGGTGGATTCACAATCCACTGCCTTGATCCACTTGGCTACATCCGCCCCTCTACTATTGTCTAGTATTACTCTATTTTTCCATTAACCCTGTTCAATAAGTGGAACGCATTAGCTGTCCGCTCTCAGGTTGGGCAGTAAGGGTCGGAGAAGGGCAATCACTCATTCTTAAAACCAGCGTTCTTAAGGCCAAAGAGTCGGCGGAAAAGGGGGGAAAGCTCTCCGTTCCTGGTTCTCCTGTAGCTGGATCCTCCGGAACCACAAGAATCCTTAGTTAGAATTAGAATGGGATTCCAACTCAGCACCTTTTGAGTGAGATTTTGAGAAGAGTTGCTCTTTGGAGAGCACAGTACGATGAAAGTAAAATTGTGCTCAATTTCATATGTGGCAATTCCGCCAAGATCTCTTCGTTAGTTGGGGGAAGAATCCGGATTTTTTGAGGAACGTATCGAGAGAGAATTTGATTTGGTTAGACAATGTGTGGTTGGTAAACAAGGATCGGTTTTTTCGCAAGGTACGGAATGTATCGTCAACAATTTAGTATACACAATAATCATAATTTCTTTATATTCATTTTATCAATTAACATTAATCAATCCGATTTTTGAGTTCATTTGGATAGTGATACAAAAAGACGATACCAAATAGTTTAGTATAAAGATTCAGTTTATTAATTTATAGCTTTAATTGATACGCCATTTCCTTATTTTTTATTCTAAACTGGGATGTTCTGATCTCCTGTTCTCAATGATGTTAAGCAGCTCCTGATCGCAGCAATCATGCCTTCGAAGGTACGTTTTTTTCATTCGGGGTCTTACCTTGGGGTTCTACAACTGCAAGCACATGAACTCGCTCTCATAGACAGACTACGGGCTAGAGGGACGAAGACTCCAAAGCACAGACCGAAGCAGACGTAAGATAAAAAGAAGTACTTGATGCGGGAGAAAAGGTAGAAAGACTAGAGGAAAGGGCAATGGCCCCTCCTGATACGATTCTAGGCTAATGCTGATAGACCCAGAAAGCATTCAATCGCTACAAAAGCATATCATCCAAGCTAATCATAAGGAACAAAAATTGAAGATTTAGTTACGATTAGAAATTAGAAATCTACTTGTATATCTTCATCCATGGATTCTTTATTCATACTCATTCTCATTCAATTGGACGTATTGATCCAATTTTTAAATTATTGCGAACTAAGGATTGATGTTATCTAGACACCCGCATATACGATATATGGATGCTTTTATGTTTATGTAAGTAAAATCAAAATTTTACTGGATTCTTTTTTCTGGAGTTGAAACTATCGAGTGCAAAAAATTCAGTTCTTACAAATAAATACTCAATACCCAAGTAGGCTTATCAAATAGATCGTGATCTGATCAATTGCTTTTTGGGTCGTCTCAGACCTTAGGATTGGTGTTTATCCCCAAAATTTTTAGAGACCTTTTATAAACACACAAAGGATTTACTTGTTACTAATACAGCCCAGTCTCTGTTCTTCTTTAGACCCTTTTTTCACTCCGATAGTATCATCTCCACAAAGGGAAGATTCATGAATGAAATCATAGATTAACCAAGACGATTTAAAGAAGAATTGCGGCCTAGTCAACAAGCTTCTCAACTTCCTTTTGCTTATAGAGAAAGGCCTAAAAAGAGCCCTGGAAGAGGCATCTACTTCTGATCTAAAGACGGATTGATAATCACCTATGAGGTAGTTGTTGTGAGGCATAGAACTAACCTTAAGAGGCAGTATGAGACCTATCTCTCGAGGAGATCTCCATATATTGGTCATGGGACTCCGCACACTGCCACGGCCTCCACCCCCTCTCGGTAAAGTGGACCAATTGGTTTTTTACAAAAACCGGAACCGGCAAAAACCGGTTGGAACTGGTCAAAAACGGAACCGGAACGTTAAAAAAAAACCGGTTTGGCCACCTCTATAGTCGTTTACTATTAGTCAAATATTGAACATTTGGAAGAGTTTCATGACTAGCTTGTCGTTCATTTAGATGGGAGATGTTTGATTTGAAGTTACATTAATCTAATTGAGATTTTGGTAACCTTGTTATTCGGGAAAAATATCACTAGACGTTGCAATCTTGACCTATGGCAAGACGCAAGTTAAATGGGTAGAATTGGACAAAAAATATTGTATTTTGGGTTGAAATAGGTAACATTATGACATATAATGGGTTGAAATTAGTAACACCTTAACACAATACAAGTTAATATGAGTAACTTAAAACCTATTTGAATATAGCGGGTTCAAATGGTTAAAAATGATTAATAATATATTTGACGAGATATATTACCCACCCTAACCCACCCCACCGTCCCCCCCCCCCCCCACACACACAATCATTTTAAAAGGCATAAATATCACTAATTCATCAAGAAATACCTTCGTTTGTATGAATGAAATCTTGTTTATAGATTCGATCACTTTACAAAAAAATATACAACGGGTCAAGTTGAATCCACTTTGATCACAAGTCAAGTTGGGTCAACCCAACTTATACAAAATATCAATTTGTGTCGATTATACTTTCCTAATTTAAAAGGAATAATTGCACATACATTCCTATAAGCTTGTAAAATACATGTTCTCAAATTTTGCTTTAATAACATTATACATTAAAAAATTGTGTTTAAGAAGTTAAACATTTTTACAAGTTTAGACTATGTGTTGTCGAGCGTGAGGGAGGTTTGACCACCCTCCCTCGTGCCCTCTTCACCATAACATATGGGGCGTGACCATCAGGTGGTGGAAAACCCGTGAGCAGCTTCACGACGTGAAGGAGAAGAAAGAGGGAAAAAGGAGAAGGTGATAGGGGCGTGATGAGTGGGTGATGGATAACACATGTGGTGATGACGTGCAGTGATTATGGGGTGATGGTGTTGGTTGATTGTGTGACACCTACGTGGAGTGATGGAGGGTGATGGATAACACATAGCCTTAAAGTGTGATACGTGCAATTCCTCAAACTTAAAATAGGTCAAAATGAGCACACCACCCTACCAATTTGTTTCCTTTTCCTTACTACAAACATCCCTCCCCCAACCGACTCCTCCAATTAGAGGTGACCAACGTATCCGGAACCGAGGAACGGAACCGGTTGTACCCGAACCGGTGGGTACGGGCGGTTCCGGGTTTTCAAAGAAATTGAAACCGGAACCAGTAAAAAACCGGAACCAGAACTGGTTCTTGACTTTGTTGACCGGAACTGGTTCCGGATCCAAAAAATCCCGGTTTAACCACCTCTACCTCCAATGTCACCATCTGAAGTTCGGGTTCTAACTTGTTAATTTAACCTTTTGGCAAGCTGAACTCAAAGTAATTTATAAACGGCTCGGCTTGTTTAAGCTCATTAATTTTACATCTCGTATTCATAAAAAATGATATGTTTTACGACAAGCTTTATGGGTAGTTATAAAAACCTGCTGTCAAAAAGCTCAACGGACTTATGGACCCATTAATTAATACACTCTTAACAATCAAGATTAGATAAAACACAGTTTGCGTTGGCAAATGACATTCAAAGATGAAGACAAACACTAGTTATCACACAATGCAACATCTATTTCATTCAAGTGCTTGACACTTCTATAAAAAGACCATACAAACAAATCTGCTTATTTTGATTCAAAACGTCAATCCACATAACCACACAACCTCAAATTAAGAATTCAAACGGCTCGAATGCTTTGTTCAAATCCGATCCTGACTGGTGCCATACTGCAATTAAACCATTAACCCAAAAATAAACCAACATTAACAACCCAAAACTTTATAACGTCCATAAATTAACTATAGTATCCATTAATCAATCTATCTGTATAACATTGCATGTATATCTGTCTTTTGTTTTCTTGAAACCTCAATGCTGCATTTTGGGGTTTCTCAGGATTCGCAGCCTTTTCACTGAGCTGAGAAACATCCTGAAATTAAATCAAGAAAATCAAATCAACAACACCAACACAAATTTCTTCGTTTTCTAAAAGATTGCAAAAACATACTGCCATGGTACATCTCCAACAAGCATACAGTCTCCATCTTCATCTTCATAAGTCAGCACAAACTCAGATGTTCCATTCAACAATCTTGTAGAGCCTACTTCTTCTGTGCTTGACCCTGAACAATGGCAAAACTGTAAATCCCAGTTTCAAACTATGTAATCTAGATACAAATGTGATCGAATTCGACTTACATCCTTCAGAAAACATGTTCTCCAAGGTTTTAGCTAATGTTTCATACGAGGTCTGGGCATAAAGGTCAATTTTTCTTCCAATCAGTGTTCCATCCATGTTCACCTTTACAGTCATGTGATGACCGTTGGTTATGTTTTTGGTTTTGGGTCTAGAGCTGAACTCTTCTTGTTCCGATTTGATGCGGTTATTAGCCGGCACCCGGTGAGCTTTTCTGATCGGGGGCCATCCAACCACCCTTCAAGAACATGATTTTGCAGCGAAATGTAAGAATCTTGATGAACCCTAATTTAACATGTGTTTGCTTTATCTTGCTGACCAATTTTCTATACTGAAATTGGTCTCCAGTAAACATTATGATCATGGATTTTTATAAAGCAAATAATAATAAGACTTTGATACCATATAAAGAGGCTTTGATGCAATATAGAATTTTAAAATTCTAACGAAATATACGTGACAAAAAAGAATTTTAATTGAAATTAACATAAGTGTAATTAATTATGAATGGGATGTAACAAATTCAGCAAACAAATACCCATAAATCAAGATATCTTTGTGAACATATACCTAAATAGAAAATCTTACAGGAAATTAAGATGATTGACTAAAATTATGACTACCTGGTACCAACATTAATGGAAGAAGCAGGGATGTTGACAGAAGAAGAAGACGATGAAGATGAAGAAAGCGGCTTCAAATTAGGGAAATTTTGATTGGTCAAGATTCTAGAAGCTTCTTCCTTCGACTTCAAACCACCACCAATACTCAATCCTAATCCCAATTCAAGATGATCATCTGGGTAAGGTGAAGAATCCTCAATTGACATATTATGATCGTTCACTTTGTTCTTTGACATGATCAAGATTATTAACCCACCAGACGGCACTCCACCGCCACCGCCACCACCACTACCGTCAACGCCGCCGGCGCCGGGAGGTCCACCGAGCAAGCCAAGGGTGCAATTCTGTTACAAATTATGGAAGGTATTTGAAGGAGAAGGGTAGATGAAGTGCAACGAAAGAAACTTAAAGGGTTGGGTTGGGTTGGGTTGGGGGTGGGACCCATACATGTCGGACACGTGCGCCATAATTCATGATCGGTTTCTACAAACCAGTCCCCGTACTCCGCACAAACACACACACACACACAAAAACACACAAATATGTTGTGTTTCCATTTAAACCAGACACTCTGTCCCCGCCACGAAAGAAGCCCATCTCAAATCATTATTTTTTGTTTCAATTTCTGGTGAAAAGGTAAACTCATGTATATGCAAGTGTCCCCCTTTTCTATAACTATATATGTATTAGTATATAAATCATCATTTTATTATACCAATTAAAACGACATAACTAGTTTAGATCATGATTCCGATGAAAAGTAGATAGAGAAGGCCATGAAGGGATGATTGATTGCATAGTAAGTAATGAATGGGGTGTAAGTATCTCAAAATCTTTAAATTCTTGTCGGTTAGACACGAGATGAAGGTTGAGGTGATCCGATATGGTGGGGACAAATCGACAGAACGTGGGGTTTAATAAAGTCAACCACACGGCTCCTTGTCCTTGTCTATGTCTAACCCGCATGTGCTCCCACTTATTAATGACAACATTAATCAGTCACAAATGTTTTTGATGGCATGTTTTTTAATGGCAAATCTATGTCAATCACACATGTAACATAATTTTTTACTATTAGAGACTAGATTGGTTGGAATGGAGATTCCTCAAATGACCCACTCATGTGGCACCATCATGTCACCGTCCCGTACTAGATATCATTATGCACATAGTATGAGTCGGTGTGACATTCATACAGTGATCGTGGTCACGGAAAGAAGCCAGAAGGTGGCCGTTACATTTAATGCATATACATATATAGGAGACTTGGAGATAGTGGTTTAATAAAAATAAATTACACTATAATAAGTTCTAAAACTCTACAAACATTTTATTCTTCTAAAAATCTAAACACTTTACAAAGAATTTCAAGTGTGTAAAGTTTAAAGTTTCTCTACTTCATGGATCCAAACAACACAAATAATTTTTTTTTTAATCTATTTTTAATTGTAATCGGTCTCAATCCAATCCTAACATCCCGGACAACCCAACAACCCAAACTCTTTTTTTAATATTTGCTAACTGATAACCACAATCAACTTTTTTCAACGAACATTTGTAAGCATTCCTGAAACCCAAACTGGGACCAAAGTTATACAAGAAACGCAAGTATAACTTTTTTCAACGAATATTTGCAAGTCGATGCCTCACCAACAAAACAAAAAAAAAAGATAAAGAAGTCGTTGAAAAAGTGATCAAACCAAACAACACTAGATGAATTGATGAAGAGGAGGTTGCACTAACTCAAGCTTTTATCGATATTTCTAAATATTTTTTTGTAGATATACTTAATAATATTAAAGAATTTAACAAAATAATATCTTTATGAGATATTTCTATAAACATCAATTTATCTGAAGAACATTTAAAAACATGTAATATTAAAAATAACATTTACAAAAAAAAATTTATTTTTTAAGAAAAATTTAATAAAAATTGTGGTATATAACAATCAAATAGGTACGGAATTTATGAACCATGTTCGAAGACAGTTTCGTAGCAATGGGTCGAAGTGTATATCAACGAACAACATTATTTCAGGAAAACGACGCTATTTCAACTAAAGCTAGCGAAATTTAACGGGATGTAAATCCACATTACAACAATAGAAAAGTAGTGTTAATGATGAAATGGTGACGAATGATACACTGATGGACACTCCAATATGGAATGATTCATTTCATCATAAAGCGAAATGACAAGTTGTGAGCAAATCGATAAAGAGGCATCATGTCATGTTACAAATTTCGAAATGTAGCAAGACATCATCTAACATGTAGGCATCCGCACAATCTAATTCCACCAAAAGAGGTCTAGCAGATTTAAACGAGAAAGACTATGAACATGTAATCAACATGTCAACTAAACCGCAACATACGTATGGTAGAAACAACATAGGAAAAAGGATGCAATCTTTGTCTTCAGCGGATTACAAAGAAACAGTAGAGAGCGTATCGGCGTCGACAAATATATTTGACGACATACAAAGCAAAAACAGTACAACATGACACAAAATTGTTGTTTACATCAACCGATCACTTGACTAGTCTTACATATGAAATGACCTAGAAGACGAAAGAACATAATAAGAAAAAATATAATATGTAATAATTTAAAATTAATATTTGTTATTATATCCTATTAGTTTTTTTTGTTTTCAATATATATTTTTTTAAAATTTATAACTAACTTATAAATTTGATAAATTTAAAAAATAAAATAAAATAAATTAAAATCAATATGACAAGCCACGTTAAGCACATCGTTAAGTGATATGAATGGCCTCCAACGAAATACTCCAATACGACTTGTGGTGGTGTTAAAGGTTGTAATGTTGATTGTGTGAGTTTAGCGTTTTGAATATGAAAGATGAACATGCATGGAAAGAATGAGAGTATTTTGTGTATTTTTATAAACTTAACCCAACTATTTGATTCTGATACCACATTTGTTATATTTTTTCAATTAGTTTGAATAACATTTATAATTTTTTGAAGTAAAAATCGTTAGTGCAAAATTGACATAACATAATAAAAAAGAGCAACACAAACCAAAATATAATTTAGTTACTGGTAAAAACTAAGATAGTTTTTACTTAAAAAAATTTTTAAAAAAAAATCACAGCTAAAGGGGCTTGAAGAAACAAAGTTGCGGGAGATCCACATAGAAAGATTGTTTTGTCGGCTAACCAAACGACAATTTTGTCGTCTACTTTAATAAACGTACACTACTCGAAAATAAATGATTGAATGTACAAGTCGGTATTAAATAGCCTCCCGGTCTACTATTTCTCCCTATATAAAGCACCTGTGGGTGTGCTTGACCGTTTGGAAAGGATAAGGAAAGCGTTTTTTTGGGGAGGATCTGGGGATCGCACTAAGATTCATTGGGTAGCATGGGACAACGTTACTGTAAAGAAAGAAATGGGTGGTTTGGGTCTTAGTACTTTGAGAGAAATCAATCTTGGTTTACTAGCCAAATGGTGGTGGCGGTATAAGATCAGTCCTGAAAGCTTGTGGTGTCGTGTTGTAAACGGGCTACATAATGTATCTAAAGCCGGTGATGTAATTCCATGCAGAAATGGATTAACAGGGGTATGGAAGAATATTTCAAAAATTGATACTTCGTTTCATGGATTGGGAATCAATCTTAAATGTTTAATTCAAGGAGTGGTGGGCCGTGGGAATGTTATTTCGTTTTGGTCGGACACTTGGATTGGCCATATTCCATTGTGTTTCCGATTTCCGAAGTTGTTCAAGTTAGAATTAAACAAGTCTTGCAAGGTAGGGGATCATCTTATCAAAGATGGGGAGCTAACAAGGTTTGTATGGTCGTGGCATAGAGAACCAGTAACCGAACAAGAGATTGATGAGTTGATTTTGTGCCAACAACTTCTGTCCAAAGTGTTAATAAAGGAAGAACCGGATTCTTGGAAATGGGTAGGATCCATGGATGGCTTATTTTCGGTAAAAGGGCTAAAGAATAGGGTGTGTTATGAAGACAAATTTTCAACAGCTCCATCAATAGATTGGTGTAAATGGGTTCCTTTGAAGGCAAATGTGTTGGTATGGAGAGCTAATCTTGGAAGATTACCGACCTTGGACGGGCTGGCTCGAAGAAGGGTGCAGGTTGGATCTCTATCATGTCCTATTTGTAATGAAATTGAGGAATCGGCAAACCACATATTTACGGGCTGTTGGCTGGCACAATCAATATGGCAATCCGTGTCTCAATGGTGCAAAATTCCAATGATATATGCATTCGAAGTAAAGGATCTTTTGTATATCCATAAATTTCTGAAGATTAATGGCTGCAAAAAACAGTTGATCCATGGGATAATTATTACGGTGTGTTGGTGTTTATGGAGAGCAAGGAATGATAAAGTTTTCAATGATAGATTACCATCGGCGCAAAAAATGGTTGAAGAAATCAAAAGCCAAAGCTTTTTGTGGATTTCTAACAGGGCAAAAGGGTTAAATGTAAAATGGGAGGATTGGGTTTCTTCTAGATTCATAACATGTAAATAGTGTTTGTTGTTTTGTTTTTTCTTTTTTAATAAATTTTTGCCGTTCAAAAAAAAAAAAAAAAAAAGAATGTACAAATTTAGAGCAAATGTCTTTTCCAACTTCTCGAATTAATATTAGAGTAAAATTACCATATCGTCCATGTGATTTGCTAATTTTTAACATTAGTATCACATATAGTCCTTACTTTACCAAATTACCTCACTTAAGAACGATATATATTACAAATGTTAAAAGTTAGAAACCATATATATAATTTATGAAACCTAGGGACCAAAAGTAAAATAATAGCAAACCATATGGACCATCTTAGTAATTTACTCTTAATATTATTATGACTAGCGAAAAGCATTACAATTTAGTGTCATTTTGGTGGTATGATAAGTTTAGAAACCATAAAATCATGAGTTCGAATCCTATAATGTAAGGTTTTTTTAAAGTATTAAGTTTTCTTCTGAACTGATAACTTGTTGGTGGATATGTCGGATGGTACCGTTGGTGACACAATAATACTCCAGTGATCTGTTAGTCAGAGGTTTTAGGTTCAAACCCAGGCCAAGAAATATTTGTTGATGAAAGGTTAGGGATTTACTCAGTTATAGGATTCCTCCTAGGTGGACTTGGGTGTATGTCATAGAGCTTCAATCCAATGAGACGGTTGGACTCACGTCTTAGATGTTTGCGTCCTAAGCTGTTCAAAAGAAGAAAAAAGACTAACTAGTGGTTACTTTCTTTATTTTTTTTTACAAAAGATCTTGTGTTTAATTTGGACTAATATATATTTTTTAGGTAAAGTCTCATGTTTAAACAATTGTGAGATTCCACTTACGATGAGTTTGAGCATGTATGCTCTAGAGTGTAAAATCCGAGTTGACAGTCGTTCTAAGTTGCTCCAAAAAAAAACCTAGGCCAACACCTAAAATAGCAGTTTCGATAACATAATTATAACAATTTATATTCTTTTACGTGCGCAATCACTTTTTTGTGCTATCTTTTTCGTTTCATGGTAAAATGATGGTTGTTTACGATGAATTGTGTTACAGGGATAATGATATATGGGATCTTGGCTATGTGGTCTAAATTATACATAAATTATATACATATTTTCCTTCAATTTTTAGAGTTTTTAGATAGTTTTTATTATTCATTGCACTTATTTGATTAATAATTGAATTCTATAGGTTTTTAGGGACAAAAAGTAAAAACAGTGTAATTAGACTAAATCACAATTTAATTGAATAAATATTACTTTGTTATTTATGTAATTATTTTAGATGTGTTTAATTGGGCGAGAAACTGAGAATTATAGATGTTTTTGAAAGAAATTAGTTTTGTGATTCTTAAGAGGAAATGCTTCGGAGGTTGGAAACAAATGAATAAAAGTGACATTTTTAGCCTTTAGGCAATAACTAAGTGATGGATTGTAGTTAGAGTTGTGCAAACCAAAAGTCATGACAATCTATAAGGAATTGGTTCTGGTTAGGCTTGAGATTTTGATCGGGTTTTAGCCAGTTCGGTTCCGGTTTTTTTCGGATAAAACTGGAAGTGGTTTTGGTAATTATGGTCCGGTTCTTATTTCGGCTATAATTTCTCTCAGAAATTGTAACCGTCTATACTTGATAGTTCGAGTAGGATCAGTTACGGTTCTGGAAACATTTTCTTTTCCACCACTAATTGCAGCAAAAGGATGTCAAAATGGATCGTAAGTGTCATCAAATTAATCAAGTGAATATAATAACTTCGAGTAGAGGGGGATCAAGATAAAGTGGACCGGAAACAAGTGAAATTATATTAGATTTAGGAGCTCTTTGACAGGGTCTGAATGAGTTATGTCTGAATCAGAACCTTTGTTTCAAACATCTAAATAAAAAGAAATATCTGAATAGACATCTGAATAAATCATATATGGGTTTATGTCTGAATATGTTTTCATGAAAGGGACCGGCTCCTCTCCACCTCTCCAATCCTCTCTGACGACCTTCTCTCCTTTCCAGTGAAGACCTCTCTTCTCCAACAACATCTCTCCTCTTCATAGTTGTTCGGATGTTCAACCAAACAATCTTAATTTGTTAAGCACTTACTGCCTTACTGGTTCAGAACAGCTTAACCATTCAGACATCTTACTGATTCAACACTTAATTTTTCAGAGGTTAACGGGCCCCTTAGCCTACAAGTTTTGGTATTGAGCAACCCTACAAACATGGTTGGTCTCTTGCCTCTTGGTGATAAATTAACACAATTAAAAGGAGGGTTTGTCTCCAAAAAGAAAAAAAGTTACCAGAAGCATCAAGATAGAAAATAAAGCAAGCAAATGAATTAATTTTTTCAGACAAACAAACAGACGAGTTAATTAATTTAAGCAAAAAGACAGACATATCAATTATTATTTATTCTTTTTTGATGAACGATAATATGGATTTCGTGGTTTTTGTTACGAGTGTAAATGTGTAATATGTTAAGCTTGTTGGTTATCAAGAGTAGGACGAATAAATTATGGTTTTTTTTTTTTGAGATTGTTTAATTTGATTGACAAATGTTTATTCAAAGATATGTTTTTTTTAAACATTTTTGTGATTGTGTAACTATTGTAATATGTTTTTTATCACTTTAAATATCTCTTACAAAGTTTCAGTGATATCATCTATAAATTTCATCTAAAAGTCCTATGAGATTATGAGGTCGATAAACATTGTAGAACTAGTTTTATACCACACGACGTTATAATAACATAAGTATTTTTATTAAAAGTTTAAATAAAAACATTATTTGTTAACGAAGCAAAAAAAAATATTGTAAAAAACAACAAATATGCTGAATTAAGGCAGGTATTGAAATTTACAATTTGTCAAAAGAAAACTCATTTTTATTGCAAAGTTAAAGTAAAAGATTTCTAAAAAAGAATGAATAGTTATGAAAACAAATTATTTGTTAAAACTTTTGAATTTTAAGAATCTTAATGTACACAATATTTTATACAATCTGAATATCATACTCTTATCAAATAAGTCACAACACACACAATTTGTTTACTTAATTATTTTTTAAATAGTTTTTGATATAAAAAAGTGTTAATTAGTAGAAACCCTTATATATAAAACTTTAAAACTTTAGCTAGTTTGCATAATTTTATGTTTAAGAAGATGTTTTATAATTAAGAAGGTGATTAATAGAAATAATTACGATAAACAATATTGTCAAATATAGAGAAAGTAAGATTTTATTTTGCAGAAAATGATTTGATTTCTTTATTTGTAATTTTGTATACCACCCATCAATTTCCCCCATCTTCTCTGATTCTCACATGATCACATCCCATAATTTGTATAGCTGCAAATCAACCCAACAACACCCACAGCCTAATTAAAAACAATCATGGGATTCTTGAAAGACGAATAAAGTAATAGAGCTTTAAGAGGAATCAAGACGGTCCTCTTTTTATTAACTGTGATTATTTTGTATATGTTCTTCTCTGGTCCGATATAATATATATGTGTGCCCTCAAGGGGTTAAAATAAAATTGCACTAATTTTAACGTTATTTTACTTATTTTGTGAAAATAATGTTAAAATGTTGGGATGATCAACTTCAAACGATAATTTTGAGCCGGGGACTCGTTCGAAGCAGCCTCTCTATCCTAACTAGGATAGAGGTCAGGTTTGTGTCTATCATTTCCCTCAGACCCTACTGAAAAGTGGGAATATACTGGGTAAGTTTGTTTGTTTCTCTGGTCCGATAGTGTTTGGCCATGGTCGATGCTTTACTTCCGGCAGCTTTGTTATTAGCTTCTCTCTCATCTCCGTCAGCGTTTTTGTTCTTTGAAACCCTAAATTCTCACTTCGGTAACTACGATTTTTGATATCGTAGATCAATGTCCCTATAATTTCCATAATCATATTCATTCAGCCATGTTCTATGACAGTGTGCTTGGTGCGGTGGCAATGGCTAGGGATAGGCCATTGGCATGGTGGTGGTGATGGCAATTTGGCGGTGGGGAGAAAGGCAGGGCAGAAGAGGAGATTTAAGGTGGGGCTAGAGACCACCGGAACATCCATATAATTGATGTGACCGTCCAATTTAAAGAGTCAGGACTTAATCTTTGAGATTTTGGACTGCTGAAAAGGCTTTTGATGTCGATTGAGGAAACTGACGTCCATATATATATATATATATATAGGATTGGGTTCAAATGCTAACCCTCATTTATGGCACTAACCCATTAACCCTCATAAACCAATCAGAATTGAACACATGACTTTTTCTTTTATTATTTAATAAGGGTAAATTAGTAATTTGCTATACTAAATACTTTACCCTCTCTTTTTTTATACATCCATAACTTTTTTATACTATAATTTTTTTTATAAAAATTGCACCATTTTACTCGTCTTATTTTTCTCTTTAATTCCGTTATAGTCTTAACTAGGTTTTTTTATTTTTTTTCGGATGTTCGTATTTACATCAATGTAACGAGTTATAACGAATTTGGGTTTACATTGTTGTAAAATAAATAGGGTTTATGTTTAAGAGTGTAAACGAGCCAAGCCGATCCCGAGCTAGTTAATTACGTTATATTCTTGACTAGGTTTTTTTATTTTTTCCGGATGCTCGTTAATTACGTTATATTTTTGATTTTGTAACGAATTTTGGTTTTTAAAGTACTAAAATGTATTTTAATATATTCTACAATATTGTAAAGACATTTTAGTACTTTAAAAAAAATAATATAACATTTTGTTGATAAAAACCAAAATTCGTTATATATACAAGATTGTAAATACGTTTTAATACTTTAAAAAAACTATATCTACAAGATTGTAAATATATTTTAATACTTAAAAAAAATACTATAACATTTTGTTGATAAAAACCAAAATTCGTTATATCTACAAGAATGTAAATACATTTTAATACTTTAAAAAAATACTATAACATTTTGTTGATAAAAACTAAAATTCGTTATATCTACTATATTGTAATATGTTTTAGTACTTTAAAAAAATAATATAACATTTTGTTGATAAAAACCAAAATTCGTTATATCTACAAGATTGTAAATACATTTTCATAATTTAAAAATTATATTTACAAGATTGTAAATACATTTTAGTCTTAACTAGGTTTTTTTATTTTTTTTCGGATGTTCGTATTTACATCAATGTAACGAGTTGTAACGAATTTGGGTTTACATTGTTGTAAAATAAATAGGGTTTATGTTTAAGAGTGTAAACGAGCCAAGCCGATCCCGAGCTAGTTAATTACGTTATATTCTTGACTAGGTTTTTTTATTTTTTCCGGATGCTCGTTAATTACGTTATATTTTTGATTTTGTAACGAATTTTGGTTTTTAAAGTACTAAAATGTATTTTAACATATTCTACAAGATTGTAAAGACATTTTAATACTTTAAAAAAAATAATATAACATTTTGTTATTAAAAACCAAAATTCGTTATATATACAAGATTGTAAATACGTTTTAATACTTTAAAAAAACTATATTTACAAGATTGTAAATATATTTTAATACTTAAAAAAAATACTATAACATTTTATTGATAAAACCAAAATTCGTTATATCTACAAGATTGTAAATACATTTTAATACTTTAAAAAAATACTATAACATTTTGTTGATAAAAACTAAAATTCGTTATATCTACTAGATTGTAATATGTTTTAATACTTTAAAAAAATAATATAACATTTTGTTGATAAAAACCAAAATTCGTTATATCTACAACATTGTAAATACATTTTCATAATTTAAAAATTATATTTACAAGATTGTAAATATATTTTAGTACTTTAAAAACCAAAATTCGTTACAAAATCAAGAATATAACGTAATTAACGAGCATCCAGAAAAAATAAAAAACCTAGTCAAGAATATAACGTAATTAACGAGCTCAGGATCGGCTTGGCTCGTTTACACTCTTAAACTTAACTCCTATTTATTATACAACAATGTAAACCCAAATTCGTTACAACTTGTTACAAATAATTTGTTAGTTTTATACTTGTTACATTGGTGTAAATACGAACATCCTAAAAAAATAAAAAAACCTAGTCAATACTATAACGGAATTAAAGAGAAAAAAAAAAGAGTAAAATGGTGCAATTTTTATAAAAAAATATTATAGTATAAAAAAGTTATGGATGTATAAAAAAAGATGGGGTAAAGTATTTAATATATCAAATTACATTAATACCCTTATTTCCTTTTCTTTCAAATCAATTACATTATTATATTATAGTTTAATATCAACCATTAGATTAGCATCTTGTAATTTGATCATTCAATATGGTTGGGTTAATGGGTTATTGATGAATCTTAGAGTTAGTATTAGATCCATTCCCTATATATATATATATCACATCTGGTACAAGTGAATGTATTTTCTCTTCGTCAACTATTAGGATTTGGACCAAAGGGCATTTCTATCAATAGTATCAAGGTGTGTTAATGTGTTATTCCTAAAATAGGTTGGGGGGTTTTAGTCTTCATAGTGGACAAAAGTGAAAAAAATTGATAAAAAAAACTATTAGGATTTGGGAAATAAGAACTCTTTGTGTAGTCATGCCTTAGATAACATACTCTAAATCTTGACATTTAAGGTTCCCCTAAAAAGTCTATTTTGCCTAAGAAGGCTAAGAAGGATTTTAAAAACTTGAAAACCAACTCAAACAAACCCCGATTGAATTAATTTTTACATCATTGGAACCGGCTTGTCGAACCCTAAAACCCAAACCTTAAATCGTAAACAATAAACCCTAATACTAAAACCAAAACTTTAAAAACAAATCTTTAACATAAAGATACAACTTAAAAGCTAAAAATCAAGCCCTAAAACCCAAAATCGAAATCTAGTTGTTAAAACGAAAACTTAAAATCTAATATTGTAGGGTTTGATAAGACGGTTCCAATGCCATCGAAATGAGTTCAATCGGAGTTCGTTTGGGTTGGTTTTGGAGATTTTAAAAATCCTTCTTAGCCTTCTTAGGCAAAATATACTTTTTATTTGATCTTTCCCCTTGTTTGATGTCTATTAGTGTTCTGACTACAACTTTGAAGATGTTTCGCTCGTCAAATCAAGGCATTTTGCCAATTTAATCAGTTATTTTTGTGTATGTACTCTTGTGTAGTTTATATAAATGATTTTTTTTATTTATTACATATGTTGCAACAACCCGATGCAAGTATTTTATTAGCGTGTGCATTACTTCAGTTTCATATATACTATTTTGTATATAACATACTGGATCTCATATTCACATTTGATCATTCTTGCCTTGGGTTGAAAATGTGCTCAAGATAGACTAGCCCAATAAATGTCGGGCCATTAGAGAAATGGTTGGACCCAAATGAGTATGTATAATTTTAATCCGAAAGAAAAAGGGCCTAAGAAAGATTAGCCCATCAAGTGTATCATTAAGTTTTCTTACACATATAGTTAAATTGAACATAATGATACATACGATTTGCAACAAAATCTACATGTCAGCGAACAAACGATACGTTCTTGCATCTAGAATGATTTGTCGCACAGAAGCTATGGCCCCTATCAATGAGAGACCAGTTGACCCGACACCGATCACCGTGTTGACCCAGAAAAGTAAGCCTTTTTTGGATGGTTTGAACGTCAAGTTGTAAAAAACCATGGGCAAAATGAAGTCCAAAGGTATGCAACCAAATGCACCAAATAAAGCCATTATGTCTCCGAAGAAAGGTAACATTGCAGCAAAAGTGGTTGCGATGATCACCGATAGCGATCTTGTTATTAGTCGCGGCACAAAGTTTCTAGCTGATAATTGAGCCTTCTTTGGATCTGCAAATCTTCGTTCTAACACCACATTTGATGGTTGCAAGTAAACCTAATAAAATAAAAAAGTTAGAAACAAAACAGAATTTGAAATGTATTTTGTTAAAACTTAGCCTAAAAATTAGACTATGGATGGCAAAAGAATCCGCAAGTCGGTTTTTAAGGTGATCAAGTTTATGGTAACAAGCATCACAATGAGTATTGAGCAGGTGTACCCATGAGCATAATGAGTAATGAGTACCTGATGAGTATGAAATCCATATGTATATGGTATAGGACACAGTTTTAGAAACGGGTACGAAGCTGTGATTATTACCCGACCCGTTACCAGCTAAAGGCTGTGTTTAAGGATGAAACACATGTAAAGATAAACTTACCAAAGCGCAAGCTGCAACTTGTAATACAGTAAAGCCGTTGGTCATAAGAAGGAACCATTTGGGCAACAATGGGTTAGAACCCACCATAAAATTTTGAAGAACAGAACTATCCACTTGATTACCAAAAGCCCAATAACCAGAAATTCCAACACTAAAATAATTTGAGATAACAACTGCATAACACACCAGTAGTCCTTTGAACATCTTGCCCTTCACTGGCTCTGCTATTGTAGCCTGTTCCACCACAAAAAGGAACAAAAATAGTTACTTATAGATAATATTTTACATGAACTCACAAAAAAAAAAAAATTCAACCTGGATCTCAGGAATAATCCCATTTCCGTAAGTCGTACAAATGATCGAGATAGCATTGAAAAAGCCAAAAATACGGTTTATTCCAACTCCTGTCAAGGAATAGTTTTTCGGAGGCGCCTTGCGTGAGTTTCCTACAAATAGTTCGGTTATTTCAGTTACGAATGTCTGGCAACGTGTGATAAATTAGTTGAGGTTACCTATGTAAATTGCACCAGCAGTTGTGCAAACACAATAAGCAAAACACAAGATGAGTGACACAAGATTGATGTGCCTCAAGGAATGAAAAGATGGGATTTGTGCCAAAATGAGTGTAAAGCCTCCAAATATCACAATAAAATGGGATAATTGCATGCTCCCATCTGGTTTTGCCAACAAGTATATAAACTACACAACAAATATAAAAAAAATTACAGATAAAATGTTTAAAAACCAGGCTGATTTTGTTCTTGCATCTTAATAAAATTAGAGGTGGCAATTTTTACCCATGTCAAAGGAAATGGGTTGGTTTGGGTAAATAATTGTATTAAGATGGGTTGAAATGGATAACATCATAATATTGAATAGGTTGAGATGGGTAGCACTTAAACACAACACATGTCAAGACGGGTAACCAAAAAAGCATGCAAATGCAATGATTCAAACATTTAAGAATGATTAATATAACATATTTGATGAGAAAATCACTTAAAATTATCCAAATGGACTATTTGCCTACTTTAGTTTAAACTAAATTGATGTTTTTTAAGAACAATCCATTTAGACCCGAATTGATTTTGATTAAAACTCGTTCTGACCCGCACTTATCCTGACCTGAACCCGTCCTGACCCGTTTTCCAACCCGACCCAACCCGCCCATTTTTCCGGGCATAAATAAAATCAAGTTAAGTGTTCTTGAATCATATGTTGTCTCACAAACCTTCAGGCTTTGCCCTCCAAGTAGAGTGCAAGCAATAACCGCACCATAGCACGAGCCCAGCTGAAGTGGGCCAACGTAGTACCGACCCCATCCTGGGCCTGATAGACAAAATTAGATCGGTGATTAGTTTAATGGTTGATTACAATAAATATGTGTTCAACAAGTGTATGGTTGTTACCTAAAATGTCATGGGCCATGTCACGGAACCTGAGTTGGCGGTGGCCGAGCTCGGCATGGTGTTCCAATACCAGAGATAGGAGGTTGTAGGAGTAGAATGTGATGACTCCGGCTAGTGTCAGCACCGCCACGCCTCCTTCCCATCCCAACAATGCCAAGGCAAATGGCAGACTTAGTAGTGCCGGTGCTACAATTGCGGTTGTCAAATGGTACCCACAATGCAACCATGATCCTGGGTACCACAAACAACGTACCAAGGTAATTAATGGTGGCAGCCCAATAACCCGGAACGATGGGCTGGTAAATCATTTTATCATGTGCTAGCTAGACTGCTAGTGTTAAAACTAAAACCCTCTTAACATATTTAAACAATATTTATAAGGCAAATTGGATTTTAATAATCCAAACTTTTATCAGTTGGCCGCTATCGGTCCAACTATGAAAATCTATGATAGCGGTTCATACTTTCATGCTATTTAAAAAAAAACTTAACGCTATTCACTTTTTTTCAAATTTCAAACGGATCTTTTACGGATTTTGATCAGATAAGAATACGAGTAGAATGATGTATAGCTTACCTCGAAACATTGCTCCAAATTTCCCGATTGATGATTTCCTTGATCAATTGAAAGTTTAATCACCCGATTGAAGAACCGTTTCATCATTTGGAGCAACATTTCAAAGTAAGTTATGCATTATTCGACTCGTATTCTTTTTTATCAAAAGCCCTAAAAGATCCTTTTGAAATTCGAAAAAAAAAAGTTAAAGGCATTAGGTATTTTTTAACGGAGGTCCACCAGAGATAAATAGGTCGAAAGTAGTGATCGTTATTGGGGATTTTTATAGTTGGGACCGATAGCGGCCAACTGATAAAAGTTTAGATTATTTAAATCCAATTTGCCTATTTATAAATGTCTATGTGATTCTTGATGTAACATAAGCATACTGATCAGTCAAAATGTTATTTACATATGCAATTTTTGTCTTCTTATATATATATTCAAACACTAAACACTTTTACTCGTTTTAATTCCCTAAGTTTTAACTTTAACAAAAACTATCGATTAGAATTAGGATGCTATTACTTCATCATGAGTGTGAGTGTCTACTCTTGACTGGTTTGGTTATTTAAAAAAAATGACTGGATCAATATGGTCCAGGGCCTGATGGCTCGATGACTGGAAAAAACAAGCATATGTTTAACGGCTCAATACATTTGTACTTGATAGAACCTATTAATTGTAATTTTATTACATTGAATTTAAACTAAGATAATATGCTACAAAATCTACCTCATCAAACAGGTTTGTAACAAACGGTTTTCGATCAAAATTATTAATTTTTAGGCTGGTGTTCAAGCATCACGTCCCTTGCAAACTTTATAAGTCATAACTAGCTAGTAAATGTAAATTTATTTGTGGTATATAAAAATACAATTAAAACATCATTTAATCCATCAAACCAATTTCACATGATCAATACTTAGCGGTGAGTAGTTCAAGCCCGTAATTACTAAAAAAAAGAAAAAGAACCAAAACATGATTTTCATAAACAAAACAAAAAACCAGTGTCCAATATTAAAATAAATCAAACATACTACTCATAAGACCCTGTTTTTTTAACGTTATTGATAGATTATCAAGTTTAGGAAAGAAAAAATATTTATGTTAAGATAGACATGTGAGAAGTTGTGAGAGTTCACTCTTATGCGCGCTCTTTAAAAGATTCCATCAGTTGGAGCAAAATCCAACATATATTGATAGATTCATGGCAAATATATATACCGTCAATAAATTTTTATTTCCTGTGGCGACCACTTACACTAACGTAAGAGCTCCAACGGTGATTAATTTACACAAACCCAAAATAACATAAAAGTCTTGTACATGTATAATAAAGATCATCAAAAAAACCAAAGATTTGTGTTGATCTTGTCAGAGAGAACTAATGATACCTCGAGATTTTAGAACGAATAGAGCTCCGGCATCAAGCTTCTTGGGAGGAGTAGGTTCGGTGGCGTCCGGCTGAGATAGTTTCTGGGAGGTGACAGCCACCGTCGCCATGAATTTGTAATTATGTGTGTTGTTTGTCTTGCTTCCAACAAAGTCAAGCTAAATAAGTGGGGATGATGTTTTCAAAGTCAACATCGCTATTAAAGTGAATCATTTTCCACATTTAATATTTTATTTATTTTTAAGTTATCACTACACAAAACGCACACGTTGGGTAGGCAGGCCATATGTATGCGTCCAAACATCAGATTTAATACTTTAACTATATATATTTTTTAACAGCAGTATCAATATTCTCTGTTGTTTGGATTTTAACCCATAAAACTATGTTAGACTGCTTCTCCCACCGATTCTTAGCCTGATCTGGTCTCAAAAACATTGTGTACTAGGCAATAAGTTAATTTAGAAATTTGGATTGTATACATGTGAGGTGATTTGGGATAGTTTGGAGAGTAGAGGTATCCTTTGTAAATATAAAGAGATGATAAAAGATGCATACACCATAACTAAAACGAGTGTCAAAGCGTTAATAGGAAGATACATACTTCTTTCTAGTGAAGGTGAGATTTCATCAATAGTCGGCATTGATCTCAGCGGTTTCACTAATAAGGATGCCGCCCTCCTAAAGCTCAACATGTCTTGACGAATGCCTTATTTAGTGAAATCATTCAGAATTTGGCAGTAAATTTCAATCTATCCCCTCATCAAAAAGCAATGTTGAAATGTCTCCGGGGCCCTCATGCTCAGGATTTCTTGCGAGTCGTACCTATTGACGGACTAGGGCAACATATGTCGACTTTGTAATATCAGACAATTCTGAAATACCAGCTAATGATTCCTCTATTCCCAACCGATGAGTCATGCCCAGTTTGTCACAAAGTGTGCTTGAATTCTTTTGGAGAGCATGCGGTACATTGCAAGGAGTTACCGTGTTTTAAATACAGACATAATTTGGTTAGAGATGTTATGTGTGATGTTCTTAAATGAGCGAACATTTTTGCTAAAAAGGAGGCTTTCGTGAACTTCTTAACAGATCCACCCGAGGGGAGGTCTACTATACTCCCTGCGGATATTTTGGTGTTTGGATGGGAAGGGGGAAACACTCGTGTGTGGACCTTACAGGAGAGTCCCCTCTGGTTGGGCTAAGGGATACTTGATTTGTGGCGGGTCATGCTGCGCTAAAGGCGGAGTTAGGCATAGTCGCTAAATACGAGAAAACTTGCTTGGAGAACCAACATATGTTTACCCCATTTGGTTTTGATACATTTGGGTTCCTGGCCTCGAAGGCTGTGAATTTTCAAAACAAAGATCAGAGGGCTGTGCATAGTAACATCACGACCCCTAGGACCCAAAACATTGTTCTTAGTAGAATTGGCTTTGCAATTCAAAAGGAGGTTGCGGCGCAACTAGTTGCCCGTTTACCTGCCAGTTTATTGTAATCCTACACTTTTGTTAATGAAAAAGTATTGTCGCCTGTAAAAAAAAAGAAAAAAAATAACATCCTATAGTGCATGCTTTTCGCGAATTATATATTATTATGACACTGTTAAAATAACTAACTTTTTCGTAAATCTGAGCCCTTTAAAGTCATTAGGATTTAATCTCAGCCTTTACAAGTCTCAAAAAAGCTTGTAGAATGAGCAGTTCAGGTCAGCTTTCCCATCTCTCTCCTCTTTCCCTAAAATTCTCCACACGTTCCTGTATTTACGAAGAGGAGCGTCCAACTTCTTCTCCTCCTCCTTATATGAGAAACCAGAGGTTTCAACTCACATGAAAAAATTGCACACGTTACCTCCTTTTTTCTTGGATCAGTTGCATGGTAATCATTTCACCCTTATAGTCTTCATAAGGGGTTATTTGCACCAGTCGTTATCTACAAGCCGTGTTCTTCTCAAAAATAGTGTCATTCTCGTATGAGGTTTCCCGGTTGTATCTTCTTCCGACTTCAACGACGTTATTGAAGCTTTCGGCTTCCCGGAATTACTCTATGTTGGCGGCCGCGGCCGAGCCTCTCCAACCCAACTCATTGGTAGGGTTTACACAACAAATGAAACCCCTCTCGATAAAGAAATCCCTTTCCATCACAAGATGCCTTACGTAAGTTAGACATGTAGAATTTCTATCTATGTTTATATATTTATTCTCACTCTTTTTCCAGGAACATGGAAAGGAGAATATAATCAACTATTGTAAGCAATTGAGATGAATCGTAAGGAGTGCACACCAGATGTTTGATGAAATGCATGTATGAATTTTTACTTTACTTTTTATACAAAATTATAAATGTTGTAATTTACATTTGACTTGGATATTGTAATTGGAGATTCAAGGTACGAAAAGTATGAACTTGGTCAAATGTCTGTGTCATTTTGCATATATGAGCCTGGCCACCCTTTGAAGGTTCGTTTAATTGCCTTGCATTTTAATATGTTCTTGGAGACCAATTTACTAATTTACCAGTTTCGCTTCTAAATATGTAACGGGTAAATTTTATCTTCTCTTTTTTTATCTTATATTTGTTAACATCTTCACAAGTAATTTGGAAATTATGAAACATAATCTGAATTTGATGATTTCTTTTTCTTTGGTTGATATTTGACTATTGTACAAGAAAGAAATTACTGGCAGGGCTAAACAGATGTAAAAGACCTCTAATTCAAGGAATGTTGCAGTTTATGATGGTGAACTACATTTGTGGAAATAAAAGGTGAAAAAAAATAAAATTTAGATAATTTGAGAGTTTCTCATACAAACATGACAGATTCTTAACAGGAAATGCATATTTATAATATGAAGATTAATTTCATATATTTTTTTGGCAATTTTCTCAAATATGTGGTTTATAGTTTAAATATAGTGCATTACCCTTGGAGTTGAAAGGAGCCACTCATTAAGGTATTGCGATACTTCTAATTTCTCATTTTTCAGTTAATTAAAATTATTTAGCTAAACTCATAAAAACTGAAATTATGTATGATGATTGTACAAACCTTCTGCACAATACATCATACATTCTTTTGAACACTGTTGATTAAAAAATTTTATAAACATGGGTCAAAGTCATAAAAGGTGTTTAGCTGCACATTCGTATTTTCTTCTTAACTTTTTTCTTTGATTCACTGTACTTTTGAGAAAATGTTGTGCTTTACAGCATAGGGCAAAGAGCATAGTTGTGCCTTATGGTAGTCCAATTAGTGGTTAACGGTGCCCCTGCAGAAATAGGTGGTGTAGGACCGGAGGCAACAACCATTTAAATTTTAAGAGAAGGTTTCTAATTTACTGTTTTGCTTTTTGCGACTATTGTTATCGTATCATTTATTTATGCATACGTTTTTCATGTTGAAGTTAAAGATCATACTTATGTTAATCTCTCTTTTTTTTTGTAGATTTCTGTTGACAACAACATGGCTAAACGAAAATTACTTTCTAGCTTATCAGATTTAAACAATGAGTATGAATTTTTATTCTGATGTCAGACATGTGACCAATAAAAAAACACAAATTATCATCATGCACTTAGTATGATTTCTTATGGCATGATTATGTCATTATTTTGTGAAATTTTTTGATACTTAATTATCTTTAATATGAATTACAGGTTTCATATAATTTAATTCATTTAATCACGCTAAGGCTATGTGTTATGCAATGCCCACCATCACTTCACGTAGGCGCCACGTGGGCGCCACATAATCAACCAACACCATCACCCCCTTATCACTCCACATCATCTTTTCCTATGTTATCCATCACTTTCTCATCACTTCCCTATCACTCCACATCATCACCACCTTTATTTAATATTTTATTATTTTATTTTATTTTATTTTTATTATAAAATCAATTAAAAAATCCATCACACAGCCCCTCACCTTGTGACTACCATCACGCAGCCCCTCACCACGCCCCGGTCACGCCCCTATGTAGTGGGAGAGGGCGCCAAGAGGGCGTGATCGGCCCCTCTCACGCCCTACTCACACACCCATAATACATAGCCTAACAACTTGAATATGTTGGAACAACCTATCCTTAACCTGGCATAGTATTTTGTAAGCTTTCTTTGTTTAATTTAATCACGCTTCCAAGTTTGATTTGTGTTGGTCTTTTATTACATATTGTTACAAGTTTATTTTACTTGCTATTATTTTCCTTTGACATCTACACAAGATTTACATAGTGATGATGCAACAACTTCCATTCCATTAAGCGTCGAATCCAACAAGGACCAACAAAAAGCAAACACAAGGCCTAAGAGAATGATTCACAAACCAAAACGTTTTATATGTGACTAGGATCAATGGTTAAAAAAACATTTCATCTATTTAATCATTTAAGCTATTTATCATGTTTATTAGGTGACATTTCAATCCATGTATCCATTTACCTTATGTCTAAATTGTTTAACTACTTGTCATTTCTTTTTGCTTTTGTTCATGTACATCCGAATTTAATGGTTAATTATTCCGAATGTAACAATGATGATGTCATCAAATGTCAAATACAAGAGAGACCAACAAAAAACAAACATAAGGGCTGAGAGGATGATTTAGATTCCAAAGTGTTTTATGTGCGACTAACATCAATGGTTAACAAACCATTACACGTAACTTATCAGTTAGCTACTCTTGTGTTGTGTTTTGTTTAAATAAATTTGTACTTTGTTGTTAAAGAAAACATTTTTTTTAAATGAGATTTAGCATAGTGATTTCATTATTACATTAAGATACCCGGGGCACCAGACGGGTATACCGCTAGTTATATTTTGTTGGTGGATAAAAAAAAGCAGGATCCAAACGAGGGGTTAGAGGAATGCCGACCAACTTTATCGAAACAGTCTGTCTAAGACTTAATATCTTCATTGTAACTTTAGTGGGGCCACCAAAGAAGAGGATGATAAGGTGACTATGGAGTTCAAGAGGTGCCACAAACAATGAAGTTCAAGTATTTAGGATCGTTCATGCAAAGTGATTGGAAGATTGATTGCAACGTTGCTTACCGTATGCATACATGTTGGTACAAGTGGAGATCAGCTGCAAGCATTTTAGATGACAAGAGGTTTCCATAAAAACTAAAAAGGAACTACAATAGAGTTGGTGGACCGAATATGTTGTATGAGACATTGAGACCGATTGTTGGCCAATCAAGAAAAGTCAAGTGAAAACGTTGGAGACAACAGAGATGATGCTGAGATAATGTATGGGCACACAAAGCTTGACGGGATAAGGAATGAAGTCTTCTGGAAAAGATATGGGAACGCATGCACTACAAATAAATTAAGGGAGAGAATACTGAGATGGTTCGGGCATGAAAGGAGAAGATATATGCGACACCTCTACGTCAAGTGGAGGCTCTTATACACATCGTATAGGCCTATAAAGGCGTATAAGTCATACATTAGGCGTATACGAGACCAATCATTGTCGAATTAGTGGGTGTCAGATGTGTTGTATGCTTCGTATAGACATATACGAGACGTGTAGTATCTGTGGTATGTTAAAATAAAAAAAGTTGGGTGTGTAAATAATCAAACCCATTAATAAACATAAAACTAGCAAGATGATGCATGTTATATCATAAACTTACACATTATATATGATCTCAATTTTAACATCATGGATTTCTAATATAATGTGATTACAATAATATTTCAAATCTAAATGATTCAGTCTCGCTCGATATTTATCCACATATGAAGGGCGAACGGCTTTATATTATCCACGTACTCCATCAGGATGATGGTTTTTGTTTTTTAATATTTTTTTAATCCCTTAGCCATCCAAATAAAACATAGATCGAGTTTGACAATTAATTGTCTAAATTATATTCTGATGCATGTTGGATCTTTCATAAAACAAAAATCTAACAAAACCATTCTAAGTTTGTTGTAACCAAACCAATTAAAAAATTTATTTCAAATCAATACACGTTATAAATAAGATGTTAGTTTTATGGGTTAAGTAACTAAAAACTTTTGTACAATTTTTCAAAACGAAACGAAAAGAAAAACCAAAAAGAGTTCGATCTGATGATGAGCCACTCTCAAGATTTATTTGTTTTCCTACCTTGCTTAAAATGGTATTTAAATGAACCAACAAGATTTATCGTGTTTTTGTTAATTGTTGTATGAAATAATATCTTGCTAAATGAAATATAAACGAACCCCAATATAATTTAATGGCTGTTAAATCATGTGCATCCAAAAATATGTTTACATTTTCAAAGATAAAAAGATATTTCAAGATTTTTTTGTTTCATAACGACAACATCTTACGTTGACGATGTCCAATATTATCATCTTCAATCTTCATAGATTATATTTAAAAGAGTTAATTACATGGATTGTCCCTATGGTTTACCCATATTGCATTGGTGATCCTAACTTCAAGAAATTATATCGGTGACCGGACATTTTGTAAAAGCGTAGCACAAGTGGTCCCTAGAGTGGATGCATATTATTTTTTTGGGTCAATTACATATATCTCCTTTTTAAAATCAATTATTACATATTTACCCGATCCTAGAACTAAATTACATATTTTCCCTTTATGAACCAAATATATTACATATTTATCTATTTCATTAAAAAAACAAATTATGTATTTCATATTTTACCCTTAATGAACTAAATAAAAACAACTTACATATTTCTTCTTACTAAGGGGTAATTTTGGAACATGGGATATTTGTAATTATAGTTTAACATTGGTGATATATGTAATTTTAATGTTTAATAAATAGATACATGATATTATCCCTATTTTTTTGGTTAAATTTTAGGAAATGACAAAAATACCTGACCATATCTCATTTATTCTCCTTTTCTTTCTTTCCGGAAAAAAGACCGGGATAATCACCAAAATAGCCATTTTGACTAGTCAAAGTGACATTTTAGCCAACAATTTTCAAGTTTTTCATGAATTTCAGCCAATCAGGAAGTGCCATTTGGCAAAATATCGCTGACAGAGATATTTTTAAAGATAATATCGCTGACGTGAAAAAAATCGTCCAGTCAGCGATATTTTTAAAGATAATATCGCTGACGTGTAAAAAATATCTCTAAGGAGTAAAAATATCGCCCAGTCAGCGATATTATTTAAAATAATATCGTTCAGCTATATATTATGTGATAATATCGCTGATGTCATTCGTAAATGATTTTTATTTTTTTTAAATCCACGTCAGCAATATTTTATGTGATAATATCGCTGACTGGTCAACGGCTACTTTGGTATTTTTTTTGTCAATGGTTATTTTGGTAAAATTGAATGGTCATTTGGCTATTTTGGTGATTTACCACCACCACCAGCACCCGCCCGTCTTTTGAGTTAATAACAACGCCTGAATAAAGGACGAGATCGTACTCATGGACGCCTCCGGCCGTTCACTTCTCACCATTCGCAGCAAGATGTGACGGAGATAAAGCGGAAAGAATCGGTGCGTGGCGGAGGAAAAGCAGAAAGAATCGGTCAAAGGTGTGACGTGGGTGCCTGCGCGCGACGGTTTTGAATCCGGCGGTTTTGGAGTCGGCGAACTCCGCCTTGGAGTTGCAACCGCCGACGAAAACCCACCGCATTGCGACTTTCTACAATCAACAGCCCACACATCCCTGGAAGAACACTCCCCACTGGACCATTGATCAATCTTCCCCACGATACAATTCTTACCATCATCAAACACCTTACCGCCCCTATTTCCGGTAGCCACACACGATGGCAACAAAACCCACCAGGTTGGAAGAGTTGGATAATGGCGGACCACAAAACACACCATCGTAGGAGCAAACCGCAGGGCTGGTCCAGTTGGCGATGAAGTTAAATGTGTCGGAAAAGATGACGGATTTCCATGCTTGGAGAGCAACGTATGAAGTCCGGAGACTCCGATTCTCATAAACAAGATAGTTTACGTCGCTGTAGCGGAGGGTGGTGGTGGATAGGATGGGGAAGAGGAAAACGTGACGGTGACATTGTTACATGAAGAGTAGGGTTTTCTCATAAAGAGAAGAAGGGTGAGGTAGAAGGTTAAACTGTTAAAGCTCTGTTCCCAAGTTCATTTAACGGGAGAAAAGAATGGAATTAAAAGGAAAACAGAAACATGTTTGTGTTCCCGAGTTTTATTTAACGAAGGAAGAGAAAGGAAAATAACAAATGATGTGTTACCGAGTTTCATTTAAGGAGGGAAATGGAAGGAAAACTAGGCAAAATTATTTAATTTTTTTTCTTTCCGATTTGGAAAGAAATGTAAGGAAATAATTCCCTTCTTTTCCTTTCCTCTCCTCTCATCTCCTCTCATTTCTTTTTCTTTCTTTTCCTTTCATTTATCTCCTTTAACAAACTCGTGAACATAGCGTAAGGGTATTTTGGTCATTTTTAAAAATTTAACAGAAAATGATAACAGACATCGACTTCAGGGACCATTTGATGTTACATTTGTGCAAACTGTTCGGCCACCGATGTAATTTTTCAAAGTTATGGACCACCAGTACAATCGGGCCATACCACAGGAACCATTCGCGTAACTCTATTTTAAAATAGTCAAATATAAGAAGTGTCCTTAAGTTAATTAGGCACGTGGACCAATACAGATCGATGGTGGTAAAGTTGTGGTTCATAGAAGCCAATAGTTAAACGAGGTTTCTTAGAAATTAACAACTAAGGTTGTAGAACACCTTTTAATTGTCTTTCATTGTTCGAATGTGCAAGCATTTTAAAACGATTACCACAAAGGCTAGGTGACACGGTCTAACACTCTAACCGACCTGAAGCGGTTTTCTTTCTTTATTTTTTTTTTATTTTTTTTTTATTTTTATTTTTACTTTAAGTTTGATGTAACTAACATTTGTTTGATTTTACAGTTAATACATGACATCCCTATTTTTTATCTTTAATTTTACGAGTCATGTAAACCTACTAGGGATGTTAAATGGGTCATTTTTACAAGCTGGCTGAACGACCCCAATGTGAACCCAAACATTTGACATGAACAAATATGTTAAGTTTTCAGGTGTTTTATTTCGATCAGTATTATGGTTTTTGGTCAAGATTTCATTTTACTTCTTTGTTGAGACACACACAATCACCCACACTAGCTATAGAATTAATTAATATGTTTTATTTTAAACATGTAAATAACCCATTTACATATATGGCTATAAATAGTTTTTTAAAATAGATGACTAAAAAACTATTTATAGATTATACATGATTTAAAATGTATAAAAATAATTGTTTTTAAAATAGCATAAAATTATTTTTATTTACTTTAAAAACATGATTATAAATAGTTTTTATAGTTTTAACTGATATTAGTTATTAAATGAATATTTTTCATAAAACTTATGTATCAATTGAACAATCATATTTAACTGTTAACATTATTTGTTCATATTATTAGTTTTTGTATAATCTGTTTGGTTTAGATAGTTTATTAACACAACTTACCACTTAAAAAGAATGCTTATTTTGATAAACTTTGCAGTTAATTAATCAAATTATTTCGTATTAATACTGATTTGGGCTGGAAGAAAACCAGCTACCAGCCTACGAACAGCGAATGAAACGAGTGGCCCATTAACGCGCGGACCTAATTTAGTCCAAACTCCAAAGGACTGAAAGGAGTAAAAAGGAAGAAGGTTAGGCCTTAGGCGATAGGTTTATATTGGTGAACAAAAAAAACCGGTTTGGGTTTACAAACCAGTCATCAGTGGATCTCAAACCAGTTCTTACCAAACCGGTTTAAACCGCCAGTTTGGCATAGGTTTTGGATTTTGTCTTTAAAACCGGTTTACAAACCGGTTTCAAACCCTAAACCAGTTTCTATAGGTTTGGCATCCCTTTCTCTCAAACCGGTTTCCAAACCGAACCGGTGTCACCCCAAACCGGTTTGAGGAAAAAACCGGTTTGTGCAACTCTAGTTTATAACTTTATATACTGTTATACAAATACCATAAATAATGCAAGAACCATGAAAATTAATAAAGAACATACATTCATTTGTATTTCTTTTTTTAATATGTTAATATATGATTTAAAATACATCTTGTATCAACCCTTAACTCCTATTTGGATCATTTAATTGAAATCTTGAAAATAAGTATTTAAAATTGATTTGTTTATTCAAATATTCAATTTTAATATAAATTACATATTTATTTTCAATATTACAAATGAAGGACCCAAATACGATTTAAAGGTTTTCTTTTTAAGATTGAGTTTTCACATAATGCAGTCCATATATACACACAAACACACACACACACACACACACACATATATATATATACGTATACTTTTTAGTTTAGAACTAATATTTGTTTGTAACTAAAAACACAATTATAACCACAAATTTTTAAAGCAAAAAATTACTTATATATCTCTTACATTACATAATTTATAATTGTTATTTTATTTCTTGATAATTTTTTTAGTTCTTGTTTAATACATCTTTATGTGTGTGCTATTATATTATAAGCATTTAAAAAAAACAACAGACGTCAATTACGTATTTATCAACTTTACATACATACATATTATGCATTATATAATAAATAAACGTTTTATAAGACACGTGTTAGTTTTATGTGACCTATAAACATTTATTTTCTCGCATTTCTCTCCTATTAAATATTTCTAGCATATTTTATTTAAATTTTAATTTTTCTCTTATTTTTTCTATTAAATAAATAGTAATGATTTTATCTAATTTGGTAAATAATATAACTGCATTATAAGTTATATTCTTTGTATTTTTATAAAACATATTTGCGAAATATATAATATGTTATTTTATATGAATAGTCTATAATTTATTTATTTTAATTAGTGTAATACATATGTTTTTTTACCTAGTATATAATACAATAATGATACTTACAAAAGAAACATGTTTTATTGTTTTAAATATATATCATAATTATAAATAACGGATAAAATAGGAAGAAATTCTTGATTAAGAAGAGTAATCAATATAAGTTAGAAATGTGACATTCTTAAAGAAGGTAAGAATGATAATTTTGGGTTCCAACGACTAGAAATCAGGTTCTAACTGCTAAAACTGGTTTTTATTGGTCAGATAGAAACCGGTTATGAATTGATAATAAAATTTAAATTCAAAACAAGATAGGAATCAACATATTGGATCGAGTATGAACCAATCCTAGTGTGTTCCGGTTTGGAACACCTTCTCTTTCAATTCTAAAACCAGATTTTATGCTCCTCTCTACCTGCTCTCAAAGAATAATTGTAATTTTATTTTCATTTATTTGGGTATGCTTTTTGCCAACGTTTAACATTTAGGCTTTTATAAACGCCCAAGTGAGAAACAAGGGGTTCTTTGGGGTCTTTTTGTGTCTTTATTTTACCAATGTTTTACGTTTAACTTTTTTAAAAAAACTGGTATAGCCCAACACAAAACAAGAGGTGCAACCACCACATTATTTTAAACCCGAAATTATTTGAAATAAAAATAAACTTAAAAAATAGAAGACTTGCGTCCTCTTTAAGTAATAAAAAATTGCTTAAAAAGTCGCTATGAATGTGCACTATTATACATTATTAAATATCATATTACTCGAATGGTAAATTATTAATATAATATATATCAGTTTGTTCGCCATCCGTACAGAAACGGAATCTCCGGGAATCGGAGAACCCACGCAAATACCGTTCTGGCCCTGCCTCTTATTTCCTCCAACTTGTTTTTGGCGAGTATTTTCTTTATACCCCTTGACTATTCTGTGAACTACATAAATGGCCCCACATTGGTTGAGAAGTTGAGGTGAGACCCCTCTTACACAAAATTTACCACATTATTAAAGATATAAAGTAAATATGACTCAAAATTAGGGGTGTAAACGAACCAATGCAGCTCGTGAAATGCTCAAGATCGGATCGTTAAAAAGCTCAAACGAGCCGAGCCTTAACGAGCCTGAGCTCGAGCTTTATTTAACGAGCTCGAGCCGGCTCGCGAGCCTTAACGAGCTTTTTGTTTATGTAATTTTTATTTATTATATTAAGTGTTTATTTATTATATTAAGTGTTTATTTATAAAATTAATTATTTTTATATATAAAATTATGATAAATATATTTAAATTAAATATTTTATGTTAAATTTATAAAATATAGTTATAAATATAATTAAATTAGTAATTAAAGTAAATAAATTAAATAAATAAAATCTAAACGAGCCGAGCTCGAGCTCGAGCCTAAAAATTCTTTAACGAGCCGAGCTTGAGCCCTAATTTATCTTAACGAGCCGAGCTCGAGCCTTAATTTTTCTAAACGAGCCGAGCTCGAGCCTTAACGAGCTCAGGATCGGCTCGGCTCGTTTACACCCCTACTCAAAATGTTTCATAAGGTTCAACATTCATAAGATTTATCGTCCCTTGCTAACAAACGATGAAATATTCATTAAAAAAATCAACATTAGTAAATAATTTTTCTACAAACGTCATTTTAAATATATATATATATATAGGGAAAAGATAAAATGAAAACCACATCTTAATGAGAAAACCGCGAAAACCATGCAAAAATCACATAAAAACTACGTTTTTTTTTTTGAATTTTTTTACAGGTTTGTAACACTATTGGACACATTTTTATAAAAAAAAACAAAAAAAGCGCAAACCAAATATTTTTTAAAAAATATTTTATAAACCCACGTAAAACCTACGTAACAGAACGTAAAAAAAATTCCCACGTAAAACCTACGTAACAGAACGTAAGTTTTTTTTTTACGTTCTGTTACGTAGGTTTTACGTGGGTTTATAAAATAATTTTTTTTAAAAATATTTGGTCGGCGCTTTTTTTGTTTTTTTTTATAAAAATGTGTCCAATAGTGTTACAAACCTGTAAAAAATAATTCAAAAAAAAATACGCAGTTTTTACGTGATTTTTGCATGGTTTTCGCGGTTTTCTCATTAAGATGTGGTTTTCAAAATAACCATACCTATATATATATATATAGGGAAGTGTTCAAATAATAACCCACTCTTAGATCGATAACCCATTAACTTTGCCAAAACGAAGCCGAATCTTGAATTTTTTTTAAACATCATTGTAACACAATTAGAACACTATGTTCTTTTATGAGTTTGCGAAAATTCATCACCGTTTGAGAGATATCATCGTTGTAAGTTTTTGAGTTACAACACTGTAACTGTTTTTGTCAAAAACTTACAACGATGATATCTCTCAAACGGTGATGAATTTTCGCAAACTCATAAAAGAACATAGTGTTCTACTTGTGTTACAATGATGTTCAAAAAAAAAATTCAAGATTCGGCTTCGTTTTGGCAAAGTTAATGGGTTATCGGCTTATCGCTCTAAGAGTGGGTTATTATTTGATCCCAATCCTCTATATATATATATATATATATATATATATTGAAGTGATATTTTATTAATCACAATAGATAATATATAAATGAATGACATGTTTTGTTTTAACGATGTGAGTTGTGACAAATATAAAATAAGTCGAAGTTGTCATATCATAATATTTACACACACATAGGGAATGAAGTATTAACCCTCTTTTTTTTACTAATAATTCAAATAACTCCATCAAAATCAAGTTAAACCTTGGATTTTTTTTATATAATTGTAACACATTCAAAACACTTTCTTCTTTTATAAGTTTGTATTAATTGATCATCATTTAAGAGCTAACATTGCTGCAAATTTTGGATCTAAAACAGTTACAATGTTGTAAGTCTAAAACTTACAACGATGTTGGCTTTTAAACGGTGATAATTTACACAAACTCATAAAAGAAGAAAGTGTTCTAAATGTGTTATAACAATATTTAAATAAAAATCCAATATTTGACTTGATTTTAGTAGAGCTATTTGGATTATTGCAGTGAGAGATCGAGTTGTATATATATTTTTTCAATCGTATATAAATGGGAAAAATAAGAGTATAAGACTTGCAATACAAAAAGTATAGCTTGAAGCTTTAATATGTGTGATTGTGTATGAAATCCAGTATGACATAATCTGTAGACTTTTTTGTAAAACATAGCAATCGGTTTTTCCATACAATAGCTAAATATTTTCTTTTTTTTTTTTCATTCCACTATCACAATCTTTAAGTGTTTATGTATCATGAAAGATTTTGAAAATCAAAATATTTTCGTTTATTATCGCCTCTACACTTATCACATCAAATTTTCGGCACTCATAACTTCCTTATGTTATGAGAAATTGGTACCCTGGATATTTCAATTTTGAAAACGACTTATTTAGATTAAAACTAGTTTGTTCAAAACTCATCATGGCTTACACATGTTCTAACATGTTATTCACTTCTAACCCAATCCGTTCATTTTTCAAGGCATGATAGAAACTAGACCATCGAACATGACATAAAGGTAAATAAGTTTAGCTAAAAGTTATTCAACTTGAGGTCTCATTATAATTTGGACGATAGATGAAGGACCTGTTTTTTATTTGTTGACTGTTTGGTTGTTAGTTAAAATACAAGTAGGCATATAATGGTCACGTGAGTATGGCCTAGGCACTCCGTGTACGTGTATTTCCTGGCGGGGACCAACAATAAAAGAAAATGACCAAACCAACCCTGTTATAATTTATATTTTATCCCAACTAAAAAATAAAAATAATAAAATTACTTTCAATATGATCGGTCTGTTTAATATTAGTAACATTATACGCCACAATTTATATAAAGAGATTGTAACCGATTAATGTTTCATGTTTTTTTCCTAACCCAGTCTTCTTCTCATTAAGTCACTGGCGGACTCATACATATTTATATTTTTTATGAAGACGAAAAGTTTTAGCATCTGGGTATCGTTATATTAAGTAAACTTTCTCTTCTATTTAAATCAGATCAGGTAAGATCAAGTCGAGTCATGTTAAAAAAAATCAATCAAACTAAATTCCATATATAAAAACATAATAAAGTTGTTTAAAATAGGTTGATGGTGGTTAATAAAAACCTTTGGTTTAATATAAATGGCAAATTGGCTTTTGATAATCCAAACTTTAATTAATTGGCCGCTGCCGGTCCTAACTATTAAAATCCCCAATAATGGTCCGAATTTTCGACATATTTACCTGTGGCGGACCGCCGTCAAAAAAACCCTAACGGCGTTAACTTTTTTCAAGTTTCAAACGGATTTTTGAGGGCTTTTGTTCAGTTGGAGAATACAGGTCGAATGATGTATAACTTACCTCGAAACATTGCATCAAATTTCCCAATTTTGGTGTTTAAACTTTAAATTCATCAAAGAAATCATCAAATTGGGAAATTTGGAGCAACGTTTCGAGGTAAGTTATACGTCATTTGACTCGTATTCTCATTATAAACAAAAGCCCTCAAAAATCCGTTTGAAACTCGAAAAAAAGTTAACGTCGTTAGGGTTTTTTTTGACGGCAGACCGCCACATGTAAATATGTCGAAAGTTCGGACCATTATTGGAGATTTTAATAGTTGGGACCGACAACGACCAATTGATCAAACTTTGGATTATTTAAATCCAATTTGCCAATTTAAACCCAATTTAAATTATTCATTAGGTATTTTTCAACTTAGTTTTATAACTAACAATTAGACATTAAAAATATAAGAAGGATAATCACAAAATTTTAGAAGGGACATATGAGATTTTAACATACATACAATGCTAAGACCATCCTTAATACCCACCTCACTAAAGTCCCACCCCACTGAAATTTTCTGTCACGTTATCACCTGACTGAAAATCTTAAAACCCCACTAATAGTCACTCAACTGAAGAACCCTCATCACTGTGCCACATCATCACCAAAAAATCTTCCCCACGGTTTAATTTTATTGGTGGGTCCCAATTTTTAAAAATAAGCCAATGGGGGGAGGGGTGTGTTCACGGGGAGCGGGAGCCGCTATGGGTCGAAAAATGGCACCGTTGGGATCGAGGGTGGTGTGCCCGCTCGAAGCCGCCCAAAAATCCTCCCCCGCCCAGCCAGTGGGGAAAGTACTACGAATGATATAAGAAAGGTTGTCAGGAAGGATGGTTGCCTGGCTAACAAGTGGATACGTACACCATTGTTTTTACATGATAAAAAATAACTTAATATTAACCATAAAATTTATCAACATATCACTTGTAACAAAAGTTTTGACAAAAAATATCCATTTGATTTTTCAATGACACAAAATGTCCCTTCAAACACATACATCTAACTGTAGATGAACGTGAACACTCAACTATAGTATACGATGATCGACTGTATATGAACGCAATCATCCGAAAGTAGATCAACAGATTTATATAATTCAATTATAATGCATGTCGTCTTTGTCTCACTACAAAATCAAATGAACATTTCTTATTAAAACTTTGGTAAAATAAACATTTTGAGAATTTTTCATCTAGTATTTGCTTATCTTATGTAAATATTTAACATTTTTCTATTAACAAGAAGAAAGTAATAAAACATCTTACAAGTTTCAACATATGAAATTAAACGCTTACTTCAAATATCTACCTTCATTTAACAAGCATGTAAATAACAATTCATAATATTGATAAATATAAATAATTTAAGATACTTGTTGTCGGTCAAAGTTATTTACTTTTTTGTTTTCCCACGTTTTTTTTAAATTATTAATACTTATTATTTAGCAATGAATTATAAATTATGAATATTGATAATAATTAATAATTATCATCTTAATAAATTTAATATGAATATAAAATTTTTTATATAAAGCTTCTATTTCAATAATTAAATACTAGTAAATTCAAATTACAATAATTAAATACTAGTAAATTCAAATTATATTCATTAAAATATTAAATAAAAGAAATGATATTAATTGTTTTTGTAAGTGATTTATAAACTTCTAGAAAATTTAATATGGTTGAATTATTTGAATGGTAAAAATAAAATATATAAAATGTTAAAAATAATTATGTGAGATTTTAAAAATTCAATTTTTGTTCTTAAATTTTAATGTGTATTAATATAAATTAATTAAGTATGTTAAAAGAATACTTAAATTACTAAATATACTTTAATTAATTAATTATCATTATTAATTAAATAAAAAAAAGATAATATTTAATTAAAAAAGTGGTCTCAAAAGTAATTTAACATAATTTATAATTGGAATATAAATTTTGTTTTTTTAAAACATATTTTAACAATGACATGTGTCATCAAATTGTGTTACATTTATTCAATTTGTGTAACATATAGGTTTACTTAACCAATATAATGCACATGTATTTTAAAGTTATAAATTTTTTAGAGTGGTGTTATACTTACACCATCTTGTTTTAAAATTACACTAGGTGTATGCCCCATGTCAGTACGGCCCGTCTTAGTACTCATACCAGACATTCACAATAAATTTATAGCATTCCTTCATAATATTTGTCTGTACCATATACGGGTCGTATTCATCAGTACGGGCCATATATCTTTGTTAGGGTGTTTAAATAAAAAAGCTGGGATGTCTAATTATCCCCACCAATTTTTATTACTAAATTATAGCATATTTTAATGTATTCAATCAATTTAAACATAATATTATAGGAGTCTTGATATTTATACACCATTTTCATCATCTATACATAATATTTCGATTAAATGAATCACATTATACTCGTATAATTTTTTCTTATACATATTTTTAAATATTTTTTTAATATTGCAAAATACAAAAATATGTGTTATTGGTATAACTCTTTACGAATAACTCAACCCTATGTTAATGTACTATACTTGTTTTCTATTCACGCAATTCAAAGAATCTAGTCATGTTGTTCTCTTAATGATTGGTCTAAATAGGGTTTTTTTTCTAGATCTAGGTACTTTTTAATGATTGGTCAAATTATCTTATCTTTTACTTTTTTGTCTTGTTTAGTTTTAGTTTTTTCCAATGTTTTCATGACTGGATCGAACGTTGAACCAAATTTCTTACTGGTTACTGATCGGACTGGTTAGACCGGATTCAAGAACCGGATAACATAATAAATATATAATAAATTCCCAAAAAAATTATAAAATTATAAACACATTTAAACATACACAATCATGTTAAAAAAGTACAAAGTTTGATTTTAAAGTTTAATTATTTGGATTTTAGTTATAAAAAAACTTGAAATCCGGTCCAACCGGTGAACCGCCGGTTCACATGTTGTTTTTGGACCGGTCGACCTCCCGGTTCTCGGTCCGACCGATCCTGTCTGGTTCTGACAACATTGTTTTTTTCCTTTATTTTTATTTTTATTGTTTTGTTTTTGTTTGTGTTTTTTAATGTTTTATCTTTTTAATTTTTCTAACCTTATGTTTTTTTATTGTTATTGGTTTTTAATGTTTTACTTAAATGATTTTTATATTAATATTATATTTATCATTGTATTTGTGTGTGTTTGGGTCTTTGACGTTGTTATAGTTTTCTTTTATTTTGATTTTTAATAATCATCCCTTGTCATAGATTTATTAATTGATGTGTTTTTTTAATGTTTTGACTTTGATTTTTATTTTTATTTTCATATCAGTGATTTTCATGTTTAAGTTTTTGCCCAGGTTTTTAAAATTGATTTGCCACTAACACAAAAAGTTGGTATTAAATCTACACAAGTGCCCTGGAAACAAATTTTTACTTATTCTTTTTCAAGTACGTTTTGTGTTTCTTATTTCTTAGTTGTACAACAATGTAACTTTTCTTAATTCATAGATATAACATTTCGACATTTTCTTATTTCAACGTTTGATGTTCAAACACAACTTTATACGCTTTTCTTTGTCTTCTCTTTTTATAATTCTTTTTTTATAATGTGTTCTATTAAACATTAGAGTGACATTCCAAATTGAATCAGGAGTGGTATGTATTTAATACAATCCACAATTTGATATGAATAGTTATTTGAATGTGTTTTACTTCAACTTTATCTTGTGGGCTACCTTGTAATTTGTTTTTGTTCAAAAGGAGCTGTCGTCTTCAATTTATATTTTATTTTGTGTATACATGGAATTTTTCCATGATATGAGAATGTATAAACCACTAGTGTATAAAATCTCGCTATCAAAAAAATACTAATAGAAAAATCTTGTAAGTATTTAAAGTAAGAATAAAATTATAGATTTTATGAGCTGGACCAATTGCAAGGCTATGTGTTATGCAGGTCGTCCCCATCACTCCACGTAGGCGTCACATAATTAACAACACCATCACCCCCTTTTCACTCCACGTCATCTTTTCCTATGTTATCCATCACTTACCCATCACTTTCCTATCACTCCACATCATCACCCCATTTTTCCACCTTTTCCCCCCTTTCTTTTTCTTTCACCCGGTGATGCCCCTCACGCCCCTCTTCATGCCCCTGTGTAATGGGGGGAGGGCACCACCGGGGCGTGACCGGCCTCTCTCATGCCCCCATCACACACCATAACACATAGCCTAAAAATATATAAAAATGCAAATCTATACCTAATAAATAAGTAACGACTCCATCAGATGTGACACTTCAGTCATACAAAAATCTTTACTTATTTAATCTTTTATATTTTATTTATCTTCATAATATACAATAGTTTATTTATTTACCTCTTAGTTTTTCTAATTTCATCATTCATTATTTATTATTATTACATTTATTAAACATGTCTAAAAACGAACAAATATTAAAATCCACTTAACATAGGTAGATAAACAATAAAAAAATGAGTTTCTAAAACCCGCCATACTTTTTATCTACATAATTAAAAAAAAGGGGCATTTACATATTTATCCTTCATAACTTGCAAAATTACATATATTTTTCAAATGATGCTTTAAAATCATTATACGTTATGCATTAAAAATTTGTATATTGAAGAAAATATGTAATTTTTCAAATTAGGAAGTGGAAAATGTAATTTTCCTTAAAAAAAAGCTCATAATAAAATTAAGTGTAAATTTCACATATATCTTCTAAACTTTCATAATCACATATTTGCTTAAGCATGCTTTAAAAGTATTTTATATATGCATTAAAAACTTGTATCTTGAAAAATATGTAAGTTTTTCAAATTTAAAGACGTAATTTTCAAAAGAATTATTAAAGCACTGTAGACGACGCTTCCAACCAATGGCTGCCTGCAACCGGTCTGGTCGGTCGTCTGATGTGGTCCGACCGGATTCCTAAATCATGCATACGGCGATACGGTTTGAAAGGTATATGACCGAGGTTCTGCCGCTTTTATAAAAGGCAAGACTTGGCCACCCATGTGTTTCATACAAAAAATATTAATTTTAAATATATCCATCCAATCCATATATATAATAATTACATGTATATTGCTCCCACGTATGTACTGTTTAGTCTCTCTTATTTTCTTTTCTTTTAAAAAAGAAAGAAAGAGACTCAGTTCTTGGCCATTGACTTGTTCTCCGGTGAATTACACCGACGGCGATGACGGTGTCAAAGATCGGTGAGCTGAGATAACATTTTGCCTGTTCCTTATCATTAATTGCATTTTCCCACCTGTATTTATACATAAGGTAGGTGTGATTTGCATTTTACGAGATTCTATTCGGATTTCATGGGGTTTTAATCTGATTTTTCTGATCAAATTTGGAAACCCATTTCACAATTTTTGGAATTTAATCACAGATTGTTTGCTGATAAGCAAAGCTACCTAATTTTCTTTTTTATTTTCTTTAAAAAGTTTGGATTTTTAATTTGATCAGTTTTGTTGGCATTAATTGTCTGAATGCATGCTGTTTATGCTTTGATTATTATAGATTACCTTCTTTGAAGCATGAATATATGTAATTGTTGTTAAAGAATTGTACATGTTACATGGAAGAGGATCTGAAAAAATACATTTGGGGGTTTTTGCCAGGTTAGCTTCAGGGATTTGGAATCAGGGTTCTTGAACTGGAATCAGAATTGCAATCGATTGGAAATTTCTTGAATTAGGGTTTGGAAAGGTACAAAAAGAAGGCTAAAGGTGTCAATTTTTGGTGATCTGGTGAGTTCAGGCATGAACTATGGGAGGGGCTTTTCACTCCCTAAATTTGGAAATGCGGAATCATGGATTCCAGAGAATGAAATTGGGCAGAATCAGAGTTCTTGGACTGCAGCCATGTTTCAAGGACAATTTCCACAAGGGGGTGAGATTCCAAGAAGAGGGGTTGTAATGGATGAGGGAGTTATTTCTGCCAAGGAATCAGAATCATGGATGACAACGCCAGTTAGGTCAACTGGAATTGGAATTGGGGGTCATAGAGCTTCATGGACAACGGTTCATCATGAGAATGGTAATGGCTTTGGGCAAAATGATGAGGTTTGGAATCCGGTTATACTCACGAATTCATATTCCAGAGAGAATAAGAATGGGAATGATAGTGGAAGTAGTTCCTGGACTCCAGTGACACCAGGAAAACCATATCCTCAACCGTCAAATTTCGTTACTGCTAACAACCCCAGAAATCTAATGGAAAATGAGAATTGGGAGGAAATGGTTGGAGTGTACCAAGATTTTTTACAGAAAGAGACTTTGAATTTGAATGAAGTAGCTCAAGGCCATTATCTGAATAATGGAAATCAAAATCGGGCTTGTTGTACACCAAGTTGGAACTTGAACCCAATCTCAAACCCATCCCATGCTCCAAACACAATATGCAGCCCAAATTCCATCCATGGTTCCAATCGAGCTTCACCCTCGGTCTCATACTTCCCCCTGGAAGACCCTGCAAATTGGGACAGTAGTCTTTTGGCGGCTATAGTTAGGCCGAAAACACGCCTTGTAAGTGACCCGTTCAAGATTCAACCACAAAACAATAGTGTTCATGATTTAAATAGAACACCTGTTCAAAATTCATCTACTCAAGTTGGTTCAGTGCTTCAAAATCAACAATCTCTCACATGCAGTCAGAAAGGTAAGATTTTTTTATCTTTTATACATTTGATATTAGGCTGTAAACAAACTCTCTTTCCTCATGAGTAGAGGTAAGGATTGCCTACATCCCACCATCCCCAGACCCTACAAATAGCTTTCCTATGATTGCGATTATGCTGGGTATGTTATACATTTGACATTAGTATACCTTACTGTTACGCATCAGAATTTATATATCCATGTTAAGGTTGTTTTTCTACAGTAAAGCGAAAAAATTTTGTTTGTTTATAGTGATAATTAAACCAAACAAACAAACATACTTAGCAAAATCCCACTCAAACAGTAAGGTCTATGGAGGGATAATAAAATCGTAGCAGAAATTATTCATTGTTTTACTTTAAGTTTATTTTTTGACAGATGAATTTACGGTCCCAAGCCGCCCCTGCTATAACTTAAACTCACCACCACGATCCGAACTTGATGCAATCTCGTCTAGGATCACTGGCACATTACCATTTGCTCCAATCACTCCCGATACTCAACAAAAAAATAGACAAGAAAGTCAAAGAATTGAAGATGGTGATAACCATTATATTGTGGACTCGACATCTTCAACAGTTTCAATAACTCAGAAAGAACATTCAGTTTTTGATGATGGAGAGGTGTTAGAGATTGATTTAAACAAGACACCCAATCAGAAGACACCAACAAGACGGAAGAAACACCGCCCAAAGGTGATTAGAGAAGGGAAACCTAAAAGGACACAAACGCCCATAGACCCCAACCGTGTAAAAAGAAAGTATGTGAGAAAAACTCAACAAGAAAATGGTGTTGAAGAAAGTCCTAATGGTAAAAGAAAGGATGTGAGAAAAACTCCCCAAGAAAATGTAGTTGAGAAAAGCCCTAATGGTAAAAGAAAGTATGTGAGGAAGAAGGTTGTTGACCAACCAGACGGGCAACAGAAAACACAAGAGGTGAAAGCTACACAACCGGATGTTGAAACCTCCCCCAAATCATGCAGAAAAAAATTGAATTTTGACTCAGAGTATGTGGTCAGAGATGAAAATCAAGAGACACGGGGTATTAATTTAAAGAGTGATCTCCGAGATATAGAACAAGAAAGAAGAATAAACAGTGTACTTGAGAAATCAGATATGAATGCTGCGCAACATAATACATATGCAGGTGTAACTACCCATCAAGAAGGCCTAATAACCAGTATACAATCTAAGCTAAATGGGCAATCAACACCAATGACTAAATCACAGGACCATGCATTAAATATCCTTGCAAGAAACTTGAGCATGAGAAACAGATATAATCAGGTGGGTCCCATGTCTACAGATCTTGATGGGAGAGACTCGGACGGTCAAACAGTCAACTTTGATGAAAGACGAGGTGTTAAAAGGCCATCTTTGGTTCAAATAAATTCCTGTAACTTAAATGCTATGGATCCTCTATATATGTACCAGAAACTGTTGTTAGGGGATGATAATCGTGTTGATGGAAGTAGCGATTTGACTAAAATCATGGAAAGCCACAAGAAAACCAAGATGCAGAATGACCTTTCTATTCCTTATCCCAAAGACAGCCCAAGAGGAGAAATAAGGCGAACTGTTCATGGAAATGTGTCGGCTAAGCAATTAGTAAGTTCTTGCATAGAAAAAGTCAATAACCAATCATATCAGTTCAATGAGCAGTATTTCCAACCATCAATGGCTGCTGCTACGCAGAATTTACAGAATCATCCTGGCTCATTTAAAATGCAACCAATCATAGATAGATCACAAAGATCAACTCAGAGCCAACTTAATTCAGCAATTTCAATGGTTAGCTGGAATCATATGCCTGCTACTCCACCAAAAGATTACTATAAATCTCCAGCAATAACTTCCCATGCTGCCTTGTTGGATAAAAAGAGGACCACAATTCAAAAGTCACCTAGTCAAAGGTCAGATGGGCCTGATAATATGTCTCTGCAACTATGTAAGGATGCCTTTGGAGCTCGCCAGATATCCTTCAAAAAACCAAAAGGTACATATTTTAATATAAAACTCTAGTTACCAGATATATAAACAAATTATAGATATTTGGACTGCTTATCTATCTATATATTTTTTTATGAATTGGTCGATTACTCAGATTTATATTATTGTTGTAAAGATATTGTTTTCGTAATCATAATTTTCATGTTTAATGGCGTTTAAAAAGATGTGTTTTGACTATTGACCAATAATTAGTCTCTCTCTACGTGTGTTTTCTGAAATCAGTTATTTTGTGCAGGTCGGCCGAGGAAACAAAAGGATGAGATTTCAATTGAGGATATTACATATATGTTAGAAGGTCTATGCATCTATGAAGGAAAAGAGAGGAATGCACTAGTTCCATACAGGGGTAATGATGCCATTATACCATTTGAGCCAGTCAAGAAACGAAAGCCAAGGCCAAAGGTGGATCTTGATCCCGAGACAGATAGACTTTGGAGACTGTTGATGGGTAATGAAGGGAGTGAGGCTACAGAAACAATGGATAAAGATAAAGAAAAATGGTGGGAAGATGAAAGACGAGTGTTTCGTGGGCGAGCAGACTCGTTCATTGCCCGTATGCATCTTGTTCAAGGTAAAAAACATCATCTCAGATTTTCTGTAATAATGTAGGGTGGGTGAGAGTTGGGTAATTAGGGATAATGTGTATGAAGGATGCCCAAGATTTAAGAATTACTATCAAGGACTCCCATATTATGAAACTATCTTGTAGGCCACCCAGACCCAAGTATCTAACTATGTATTTGGTTTAAATTGTACCTGTTACAACCAAAACATGTTGAATTATAAGAGCACCCTTAAACTCTTTGTAAAGACAAATTAAATCTGAATAGATGTCAATGTGTTGTAGCTTAAAATGTTGCATTTTCAAGAAATAAAAAATAAAAAAAAATTACGGGCATTGTCTTCATCCAGCATTTTTATTTTTGTGCCTGAATATATAGATGATACTTGATACAAGCTTGGGTGCCCTCTAGTGTAGCTTCAATTTATTGGTCGTCAACACATACATTATACATTGCTATTTCAGCAATAATCTAATTCTTGAATAATTGATTTAAAAGGTTTGGCACATTCAAAACACATATTGGAAGATTTTTTGAGCGCTTAATTTTACATGCATGACTCGTCAGTCGACCGATCCATATGTAAATCAGTCAGAATTACCAACTCTAGTACAACCTGAATTAAGAACATGTAAATAACAACTGACTCGTTTACTTATGGTTAAGATTTGGAATATCTTAGCACATGTACTCTTTTTTCAGGAGATAGACGATTTTCAAGATGGAAAGGATCCGTGGTTGACTCAGTTATCGGTGTTTTCCTCACACAAAACGTTTCAGATCATCTTTCAAGGTAAATTAAAAGTGTTGGTATAAAACATTAACACTTGATAAAAAAATGTTTGAAGGGACCTGCCCATCTTATCATCTCTAGTGTTTAATAATCTAATTACCTTAAAAATTGTTAAAAGTCAAACCTAATAACTTATCATTTCATTGCCTGCAGTTCGGCCTTCATGTCTCTTGCAGCAAGATTCAACCCCAAAACAAGAAGTACCAACAAAACACACTGCACAGATGGTGCATGCATATTGGTTGAAGAACCAATTGAAACACTATTACCTACTGATAAAATAAGAAGGCAGCCTGTATTCAACCAAAGACCTTATGTATCCTATGGATCATCTGACCACATGAGACCTAATAGGAATACCATTTTATCAACAAACTATGCAGCAAATAAACAAAACACCTTATCAGAAGAATTGATCATCTCACAAGATTCTCTGAATTTCTCCACAATTCAAACTGTTGATGAATGTAGATCAAGTTCAGGGTCAAATTCAGAAGTAGAAGATCAAACAATTGAGTTTAAAATCAGTAAGGAGCCTCACACAGCTAATCATATGCGGGCTGAGAAGGTTACCATGTTCAAAGAACTTTTCAGTCAAGAGAACAGATCACAATACATGCATCAGCTACCAAAAGCACCAGTATCAAGTCAGTTTCAAATGAACATGCAAACGGGCATGCGGAATGTGGGAGCCCGAGATTATGGTTTGTTAGGAGGCCAAAGCATATCTTTTTTGACTTCAACCAAGTCGGGAATGACCAGCGGACATCATTCAAGTAGTGCAACATACCAACAAAATATGGCGCCACAAGGGCACCATTATAGTTTCCATGGAAGGAATCATGCACCACCAGCCAGTCGAGATAGCACTGCACAAAAACAGGACTTGTGTAGTGAGAATGTACAGCGGGAAGCAAGTTCAAAGGAGCCCAGTTACAGTTCTCACAGCCCGTTAAATGGGCAATATAAAAATATCTCCAAGGGTCAAAAGGGAATATCAGAAGATGGAAAAAATAAAGTGTTTGATTGGGATAGTTTAAGAAGGGACGTATTGCTAAAATGTGAGAAAAAAGAAAGAAGCAAAGACGCAATGGATTCGCTTGACTATGAAGCACTAAGGCGTGCACATGTTAATGAGATTTCAGATGCTATTAAAGAACGTGGAATGAATAATTTGCTGGCTGATAGAATAAAGGTGCTTATAATTCATATAGTGAAGCACAATGTGAAAAGTATAATTACTGATTATTTATTATAAATTTATTGCTGTTCAAAAAAAAATTATTATAAATTTATTATTTTCAAATGTAGGATTTTCTTGACCGGCTAGTAAGAGACCACGGTAGTATTGACCTAGAATGGTTACGGGATGTACCTCCAGATAAAGCAAAGTAAGCCCTCAAGAAAAAGTTTGTTAATTTACAAAATGGTGTTTGTTATTTGTATATTAGAGATTCGTACTAATAATATATTAATGCAGGGATTATTTGCTTAGTATTCGAGGATTGGGGCTGAAAAGTGTGGAGTGTGTGCGCCTATTAACTCTTCATCATCTTGCTTTCCCGGTATGAACAAAAAGAAAAAGAACTCCATTTATTATGATTTTTTTTACAAAAAACATATCTTTTTAGGTTGACACAAATGTCGGGAGGATAGCAGTTAGATTGGGATGGGTACCGCTTCAACCGCTACCGGAATCACTCCAACTACATTTATTGGAGATGTAAGTAATATAAAACAATTAATTTGTATATTTTGACTAAAGTTTCTAACTTTATTTTACACAGGTACCCTGTGTTAGAGTCGATTCAGAAATATCTCTGGCCTAGGCTTTGCAAGCTGGATCAGTTGACATTGTAACCAACACCTACCCTTAAAGGCTAAAATCATTCATATGGAGAGAACAATGATTATCATAGCTTGTAATATTTACCTGAAAGTTTCTAATTTTACTGATTAATGTTTGGTTAAATGACAGATATGAGCTACACTACCAAATGATCACATTTGGAAAGGTATGTGAAAAATTGCAGTTCAATAAACTGGAATAGAGTTTTCACTGTTTTGATTAATACTAATTGATGCAGGTTTTTTGCACAAAGAGTAAGCCAAACTGTAATGCATGCCCTATGAGAGCCGAGTGCCGACATTTTGCAAGCGCTTTTGCAAGGTATAGTTAATAACTTGATTTATATACTTCTAAAAGTTGAAAATTTGTTATATAACCCTACAAATTTAATAAAATTGTGTTTTAATTAGTAGAGAGACAACATGATTACTGTGAATTATTTATCAAATGGATTGTTTTTAAGTAACACACATATATATTTTTTGTTTATTATGAAATGAGTTATTTAATATGAATTTTTAGTGTTTTGTTAGGGGAAATATGATAATATGAAACTTAGGAAGACACATATGGAAGGTTAAATTTCTAATAGGATACATGCACGCATGCATGCATGCTGACATATTACATACCCAGTGAAGTCTCACTTATCAGTAGGGTCTAGGGGGAGAGAGGCGAAGTTAAATCTTACCTTTATTCCAATGGAATAAAGAGGTTGTTTCTAAAGAAACTCCTTTCTCCAATATATACAGGGATTCTATCCTGTGAAAATTTGATCTTAAAGAGAAAACCTTGAACCTTATATGGGCCCTCCAAATGCCCACATTAAAGTTGAACAAAAAAATGGGGTTTGAATAAAAAAATTAATTTTAAAGTGATTTAATGTGGACCACATATTCATTTTCAAGATTCAAAATTGAGGGCCCAAATAGGGTTTAAGGGTGTTCTCCTAAAGATCAAGTTTTCACAGGATATAATCCCTATATATATGAAATTGCCCCAAAAAATATAAAGGCAGGATTTGTGAAACTGCCTAAATCAAGCATTGGCATGTGTCTATAATGTATGTGTGTTTATTAAGCTAGACTTGCTAATTACCCCTGTTATCATTACAAAATTCAATCTAACCTTTATTTTTTTCATTATTAGAAGTTAAGGCGTCCGATTATAGCATTAGACTTCAAGGAAAAAATATAATATAAGTGATATCTGTATGTTGCAGTGCAAGGCTTGCACTCCCAGGGCCAGAAGAGAAGAGGATGGTACCTTCAGATGCACCAAATTCTACAAATGCAACATATACAACCCAACCTACTATCCTTGGGCCCTTGCAATTGCCTCCATTTGAAAACAGCTGCAATAAAAATGCCCAATTTTCATGCGAACCAATAATTGAGGAACCAGCAACGCCAGAACCAGAAACTGCAGAATTATCATTAACTGATATTGAAGATCAATACTATGATGATGCAGATGAAATCCCAACCATCAAACTTGACATGAATGAATTCACAGCAAACTTGCAAAAAATGCAAGATAGCATTGAAATTCAAGGCGATATGTCAAAAGCATTAGTCGCATTAAATCCACAAGCTGCTTCCATACCTACACCAAAATTGAAAAATGTTAGCAGATTGCGGACCGAACATCTGGTGTAAGTCTCTAAATTATATATAAAAATATGTAGTATTTGATAATTGACTACCAAAAAAATTCAACATCGCATATCTACAATACATATATTCTTTAACTCACCCTCATTCTGTGGCAGATATGAGCTGCCAGATTCGCATCCACTTTTAAAAGGGGTTAGTAATTTTGTTTAGACAGCCAAACACTCCACACATTTCATTTTGCTACATAAATTAACTACAAAAGTTGTTTTTTTTTTCAGTTATACAAAAGAGAAACTGATGACCCAAGCCCTTACCTCCTTGCTATATGGACGCCAGGTCAGCAGTCAGCATGCTATTACTGCTTATTGTATAAATTAATTAATAGTAATAAAATTAAAAAGACACTTTTTTTTACCAACTATAGCATAATTTTGGTTTTATTGTTGGTTGTAGGTGAAACTGCACATTCCGCACAACCTCCTGAAAGAGGATGTCAAGCCCAAGAATCAGGCATGTTGTGTGATAGGACAACATGTTTTTCGTGTAACTGTATGAAAGAAGCAAACTCACAAGTGGTTAGAGGAACTATTTTGGTAAGGAGATTTTGATATCTCTAAACTTTAAATGATTATCATCATTCATCAAGTCTGTTTATGAAGAACCTGTAACTAATTATCATCAAGTCTGTTTATGTGGCACTGATGTTTTGCTTATGTGGCCACTTTGATCAAAGATGCCATGTAGGACGGCAACACGAGGGAGCTTTCCACTCAATGGTACTTACTTCCAAGTTAATGAGGTACATAGGAATCTCAAGTCTGAACTATAGCTTAACAAAAACCAGTAAAATGAATAAAAGAACGAAAATATAAGATGCATTTCAGTTACATCTCACGTGATCTATTTATATGCAGATGTTTGCTGATCATGCATCAAGTTTGAATCCAATTGATGTTCCAAGGGCATGGATTTGGAATCTGCCAAGAAGAACAGTGTACTTTGGGACTTCTGTATCAACAATTTTTAAAGGTATAAGCAGTCTTGGCTGTCTTTATCACAAAAGAGTCCATTAACGAAAAATGAGTAAAAAAAGAATGGGTCAAGTGGATTGAAAGTGGCTCAAAGTCCTTTCTAAAGGTGTGCAACCTCATAAATCATTTTATTTAAAGATTTAAACAATTTATAGCTGACCCACATTATTCATTTAAGAATTTGCATGTCAACCCAACCCAATCCGGCCCATTTTGACAAATGATCCATTTTGACCAACCTGCAGCCTGTTGCATCTCTCTTAGCTTTCCATATATATTAACAATAGCAACTAACAATTATTGGTGTTTGTAGGGCTGACTACCCAAGAAATCCAACAATGCTTTTGGAGAGGTATGTAGAGTTAAAATTATTGATGTTATTTACAGAAATTTGTGAGTTATTAATTTGCAAATATTTTTTTGCAGGGTTTGTTTGCGTGAGAGGTTTTGATCAGAAAACACGGGCACCAAGACCTCTGATGGCAAGATTGCACTTTCCGGCAAGTAAGTTAGTCAAGACAAAAAATGAAGGCAAATAGATCAGATGCAAAAACCACCCGTTGGAGGGTAAAAAGGTCAACTGATTAACAAACTGTCGCATATTCATCCATTCGTTTTTTTAACATGACCCCATTGCATGCATTTGCATGTAACCTTAGACAGCAAAGAGGAGTTGAGTGATAGTGGTCTTATTCACAACCACCTGCATTAGCTGATACAAGATTGTTGGTATCATTATTTGGTTTTCTTATTCTCAAAAACAAGCCATTTTTATTATTTTTTTTTATCGATTAGCAGATTTAAAAAGAAAAAAAAACACAGAGAGGGAGAGTTTAGTTGATCAGCAGTTATTTTTGGTTTTCTGATGCAGTATGTATTTTCCTATAGCTTTGCAATAATATCATGTATCAGAAGCCATTGCTTCAAGCATTAGGTACCAACCATACAAGAAATTGACTGGAAAATCTTAATAATTATCAGAAATGCTTTCAGACTATATCTGTTTTCTGCAATTGCCTTTATTATTATATGTTTTTTTTTTGTTTTTTTTTAAATACAAGCAGTTGGCAGCTGATATAATTACATCATCCTCATAAATGCATCTGAAAATTTACATTACTATCATGAAAATGACCAGAAAATTTACATTCATCATCCATACTTATATACTAATGTATTATTAGGATGTCTGACACATGCTCATTAATAATGTCACATAGAATATCCGTTGGAACACAAACATCTAAGATATGATTTCAACTGTTCCTGGTATTTTATTTGATGATATAGGGTATATATACTATTGATCAACAATTAGAAGGTCAAACAAACATATCAACATAGAAGTTCTGAATAAAAATTCATATTAGAACACTAAAATATTATTTTTTACTAACTTAATTTTTACATGAACACAATTGCACTTGCCAACAAATGGTAATCACTTTGATTAAAAAATTAGCAGAGCAGAGTTATTTCCTGTTGATGTATGTTCGAGGTTGTTTCATTGGTTACAACTTACAAGTCTAGAAGAGTACAAAAAAAACCCGGTCTATTTGTTAGCATGTATTACACATTTTCGATACTATTTTCACATGAAAATATACCTATACATGTGAATAGAATTATAAGTTTGACAAAATAGCACGACACAAGGAAACAAGGCTGCCCGATTTAAAATTTTTATTAAATAAAATATAAGTAAAATTACAATTTATAAATATCAAACACTTTGTTGTACCATATTTGTTGTTTGTTTAAAATTAAGAAGAAAAAAAATGTTAATACAATTAAGCTAGACTTGTTAATTACAAAAAATCAATTGATAAATTTTGAAATTAATTTTTAGTATAATTAATATTTAGAAAATAATAAATTTTGTTATAATTTGATATAAACATAATACATAATTGCGTACTTTATAAAAAAGTAATATTAATAAGATTTAACATTATACGATAAATTAATTATAATATATTTTAAATTAAAAATTTTTAAATTTCATTGATAATTTTATAAATAAAAAGAAGTCAATTTTTGGTGAATATTAAATGAAAGTAATGGTTATCGAACGATTTTGAAGAATAATGTTTAAACATACTTTTACATTTTTTTTTTAAAAAAAATAAGATTGACATATGAAATTATTTAGTTAAGTAATTAATTTAATTTTATTATTAATTTTGGATAGATATATATATATATATATTCTTTTTCATATACGACATATATATATGCAACTTTTATTATAATTTTCATAATTTTTATATACAAATAGTTATTTATACAAATAAACATTTATTTAATTAAATAAAAAGTTTATATAAGAAAAGCTCGTTTATGTTCGCAAGCCGTCTCAAGCTCGATAACTAAACGAGCTAAATTCAGGGCTCGAGCTCAGACTCGGGCTTGTTTAGGCTAGCTTGTTCTCAATTTGCTCACGAGTCGGTTTACACCGCTAATACTAAACCATTGAAACATAAATCACCAAACTAGTCGTGTCTTTGGTATGTTATATGACCATACTACAACAGTTTAACACATGGGTCGTGCTTTACGAGACGATGTTGTTACGTTTTGAGGTTTTACTCAAATATAAAGGTGCACAAATCATTTAATGATCGAAAACCGGTTTTGAAATAACCAAACCAATTAACCGGTCAATGTTTTCAAAACCATTTTGACCATAACTGGTTTGGGTAATAACCGGTTTTTCAAGCTTTAAATTAAAACCAATCTAATAACCGAAACCATTTAATTGATTCTATCACTTGAAACCTCAAACAGGTCTAAACATTCAGTTTTTACGAAAACCTATAACCAATACATAAAAGTGGAAAACTAATTCGGTTAACCCCCCCCCCCCCCCCCCCCCTTTTTTTTTTCTATGCTTAGCCACATATAGACAATCTTCTTTAATTTTGATGATAGGACGTAAACAAATGTCACGTGACGTGCGTATTAACATATATTAATGCATATATATGTTTATCTTACTGAATTTAACTTTGAAGAAGATTGATTATCACGTATTAACAAATCCTAATGCATACGTATTATTAACATATGTCACTATTGCATTTTTATACACGTAATTGTTTTAATATCTGGAATCTATTGACCTTGTTTTTGTTTTACATGCCATGGCTGGCAAAGAGTTGAAAAGTCTGAAACCACAGACCAACTACTGTTTTGTTTGCTAGGAACGTGACCTTGATGAATCCAACCAAGCAAACTTTAAGATAAATTGACCGCTTTAGTGCAGGTCCACAAAACAAATCTTATCGTGTTTAATATGCTAGAGACGACACGATTAATATAGATCAAATATGAAAACAACTTGTTTAACACTTGAATTGATAATTTAAACGTAACAGTTACATGTTTAATGTAGCAAAAAAAATAAATCATAAAGCCAAGTCTCTTAATTTTATTATTTAAAAAAAATATAAAATTACATAATGTATTTTTTAAATGGGTCTAATTGTGTCTTATTAGATACTCGTCTTGTTTGGTTTAGTTTTAGTATATATTTTTTGAACGGCTAATTTTTGGATTACTGACGAATTATTAGAGTATCATTGTGCTACCAGCAGTACACCCAATTATATTCACCATTAAGTCAACAATTCTGCAAGAAATTAAATGATTTGAAGACATCCTCTTGTGAGATTTGAACCCAAAATTATTTGATTTATGAGTCTTATCCTACCACCAAGATATCGCTAGAGTATAATGTATTTTGTTTTAGCTTTAGTACATACATTTTGGACCGTAGAATATGATTACGTGCATTGCACCCACCAAGAAAGATATAAAACTTTCTGCACCATACAACAAGAAATCACATGGAAATTGTGATTCTACCGCTTCATCATCACCATCTCTAACTAAACAGTATTCGTCAAATATACTAAAGAAAAACAGATCAAAGAACACAAATATGATGATGAGAAGCTCATCAACACCGGTTCTTGGATCCCTGCTGTCACCAATCTCGCCGGAAAACCCCAACCACCGCCACCACCACCACCATGACATCACTCTTCATCCATACAAAACCTCACCAATCCACAAACTTTCACTTCACCAAACGCCATCCCCTGGATCTCAACATTTCACCACACTTTCATGTCATTCATCTCCGATTTCGCCTTCATTCGGCAGTGGTGGAATCAGAAGAGTGCAGTCTGAAGGCAACTTAGAAAGCTTGATGAGCTCCAGCGGTTATGGCGGCAATGATCATGATGACTTCAGTTTCTTTAATCCACCCAAGAAAGTTTCCAGTAGACTGCACAGTTGTTCATTGGAAACAATCCCATCTTTCTCTTATCAAAATTCAAAATTTAGATCCGATGGTGATGAATCCGATGAAGATGAAGAAGGGTTTTGTGAGTTTCGTGGGTTTAATACAGAAAACAAGACTTTGAGCATAAATAAGCAGATAGGATATGATAATTTGGAAATGAAAGATGATATTGGTGAGTCTGGTTCTCAAATGTATCCTGCAAAAGGGATAGGGGTTGATGCAGGTTTCGGTTGTGCCGGTGGCGGTGCTGCGGGTTCCGGTGGCGGAGGTCGGAATCTTTCTCCGGTTGGTGGTGGTGGTGGTGACAGCCGTGATGTGGAGGAGCATTACCGGAAGATGGTGAATGAATGTCCCGGAAATCCATTGTTACTAGGGAATTATGCACAATTTCTATATCAGGTATTTTCACGAAACTTATGGCAATAATACATGTTTTAAGATTTAATATTAATATATGTTGGTACTTCATACATCATGTTATGTGATAATCTTCATGTAATGCTATTTTTTAATTTTTATATGTTTTTTGGTATCATTTGGTTTGGTAGAAAAAGCAAGATCTTCAAGGAGCAGAAGAATACTATTCCAGGGCTATTCTAGTGGATCCTAACGATGGTGGAATCCTTTCACAATATGCAAAATTATTATGGGAGGTTCATGGTGACAGAGATAGAGCTACAACTTACTTTGAAAGAGCAATCCAAGCAGCTTCTGAAGACAGGCAAGTGATTATAAATTAATAATCTTGATTGTTGTTACAATTAAACTATGAATACATTTTAGATCTAACTCAGAGACATGTTCAGCCATGTTCATGCAGCATATGCTAGTTTCTTATGGGAAACAGAAGGAGAGGAAGAGGAAGAAGTAGAAGAAGGGTATTATAGTAATATCCCACCACTCTTCAACAATGGAAAAATGGCTTCTGCTGCAACTGCTTAAGCTTCAAGATTCTACAGTGATGATCAAAGCAGTCAGCAATGGGGTAAGGGTAGTTAAAAGTATTCTTTAGAGAGTCAATGTATCCTATTATTAGCTGAATAAAGCATCAAATAAGTAAGCGAGTAGTAAAATTGTGCTTTTCCCTATTTCTTGAAACATGCTTTTAGTCCACAACCTTGAACATCATCCTAATGTCATGAACGATAATCGTTTTCGATCAAAATTGAACCGAATCGAATTCAAAGCTTGACAAAACCGAACCGAAAAGTGACTTCTTATGGTTTGATTTGAATCCTAAACCATAAATTTTATCAAGATGGGTGTTCATAAGACGGATGTCAAATTTTAGTAGTAATATTAAAATAGGTAGATGGCAAGATGAGAGCCTTGATGACGGAGAATGAATCCTTTATAGAGATTAAACATCATACTTAATGTTTTATAAAAAAGGTGTCTGTTGACAATCATAAACATCAACTAGTTTTTATTAGTTCTTTTAAGTTAACAGTTTCAAGCACCTTCTCCATCATTCAAGCATCGATCTTTGATGCATTATCAATAAAGCAATTGTTGCCCTAATCTCCAGCCAGGGCAGTGCTCTCTTGAAACCTTCATAATGTAGGGATTTCGTCCCTAAATAACTTTAAAAGTTTCTTAGTAATGAAGTTAACATTTGATCAGTGTGGCGGGATGCACCTTTGGTGTACCAGTTATAGTTTTTCTTTATTTGATGGAAGGTAAGGGTCCATTTTATTGTAGAGCCGTATGCAATGCATAATGCCTCTCGATCTTTTTTTTTTCTTTATTTGTCACTGCAACCAAATTTGGGTTGAGCATGAGTCTGGTCAAGTCATGTCTTGCTCTCCCGAGCATGGATTCAAGCTGCAACCATAAAGAAGATATACGTTAGAAGGCCCGAGAGATTATCCTCGAGAGCACTCTAATGCTCAAGTCAGTAATTTATACAAGATAATCAAGTGAGAAACAAGTAAAATAAAAAATAAGAGATATTGAGAAAGCTACTTAAGAATATGGTTAGTTGACAAGGGTGAAAGCAAGAAGGTCTAATTTGTGTCATTTCACGACAACAGATGAAAGTATGTTGTTTTAAAAAGGCAAGAGAATTAGGATTTTGGCTAAGACTCACAAGTAACTGGACGGTATTATATAACCTTAAGAAGAAATCACTTGAACTCCCTGTAATTTTTTTATTGATTGTTTTCTTAAAACTTAGAAGAAACCACTTTGGAGACCAATATAAAAATTCAAGAAGTTGATACCCAATTTTAAGTATTCAAAAACCTTCCTTTTCAATAAAGATATATAATATTATAATGGTATATTTGCTGCGAATTTACAAGGATAATTAAAAGATACACAATTTAATAAAAACAAATAAACTCTTAGGTAAAAAATAAGAAAGTAAAAGAAATTAAATTTAAATTATAGAATCAATAGAAAGTAGAGTTATGAGAATGGAAGCCAGAGACTGCTACAAATTGCAATCAAACGCAACCGACGACTTATTGTTTACTATGTGACCCTATGATTTCCATTTTTTGTTTTTGTTTTTGTTTTTGTTTTTTTTTTTTCATTTTTTTGCCTTTTTGGACAGCAGTGCAGCCCTATGATTTACTAGTCACCGTTTCACCTCCTTGCTATAAATATGGTAACCGACTATCACAATTATTGTGAATTTATTCTATGCTAAATTAATCACTCGTGTATCACATGAGTTGAATAACAAAAAATTATTACATATCAATATTCTTGAATTTCGTTCAAGATTATAAAACAGATCAAAGATTATAATCAAAAGCCTTCATAGCCATAAAGAAGAGAAGTACAAATTGAGAAAACCTAATGAAGAATCTTATTGTTATTATTAGCAACACACTTAGCTTGTGAATTACATGTTTCGTAAATTCATTACAAACAATCTAATTCATCAATGAAAACAGTTGCAATACAATACTATAAAAACATGAGGTTTGAGGACCCTCTGTCGTCCAAAAAAAGTATGTAATACGCATTGAACAATAGATTCAGGCAAATTAAACTATACTCTTTGATAAGTGATATGCATATTGTCACAATAGATTTAGACAAATTTTGATGGGCATAAGCACTATTCTCAAAAAGTGGGTTATATCATTTTCATGAAATTGACTAACCAAGTATGTTAATACACCATGAAGTACTATTCTTGATACAATTTAAATCACAGTTATCATGCAACCGATTGACGCTATATTCATAAGAACATAAAAATTGAAACTTGATTAATCAAACAAATCACCAGTCGAAGATGAATACGAAAAAAATCAGAAAAGATAAAAATACCTCAGAAATTGAATTTACTAATACAACAATATTGAAAAAGAAAACGATTAAGTATAACCTGCTTCGACGGTTTTGAATGTATACGACTTCTCAATGATTATATGTGTAAAGTCCTGAGAGATAAATTTTTAGTTTTGAAATAAAAACGGTCTCTTAAATCTTGTTAAATACGCATTCATACAATCATATAATTTTGGAAATCATATGATCAAAAGAAAGAATGACAAAATTAAAATAATCATCAATGAAAGAAATATGAGAGAAAAAGTACGACTGAGAGACTAAAATTGCGGATGACATATAGAGTTGCTGAAAAACCGGTTTAGGCGGGAAAACAACAAATTGGGTTGCTGAAAAGGTGTCATGTGGCAAAGATAACTATTATTTTATTAGAGATACTATGTTAGAATCCCGTGTATTACACGGGCTGCAAAAAAAATTACATATACGTATCTGTTAAGAAACACTTATATGACTAAAAAGTCTGTATATTACATAATTTAACTAAACTCAAATTTTACAAAATGTTGAATAAAATATAATATAAACTTAAACTTAATTAAAGTATGCGTATTATTCTTTAGCACACTGAAATTAACTTGAGTTAAAGTTATATTAATACATATAACTTGTTATTTTTTCCAAATTACTTACTTTTTATTATTTCAACATAGTATATTTTTATCATTCAAATCATTCATTCATTTTAAAATTTTCAACTATTTTAAAATCACTCATAAAAACAATTAGTATCATTAATCTTTATTTTCAAATATTTTAATAAATATAATTTGAATATGAATATACTTGAAGAATTAAAAATAAGTTGTTAAATAAAAATATATGTTTATTTAAAAGCTTCATAAATAATTTCATATTTATACAATTAATTAATAATATATTAATTATTATTTCTAATTAAATAATAAATATAGATAATTAATGAAGAGAGAGAAGCGGGAAAAACAAAATTTAGATGGCATAGAAAGATGACAAGTGTCAACAATTATTTTTATTTATTAGTATAGATAGATATTTTGGTGCAAGATCGACCAAAAGTTTAAATAAAAAATATTTTTTACCTTCTTATTTATTTTGAATGTCAAGTAATTGTATTAAAGCAAAACAAACCCTGCAAATTGCTAGGACTGATAATCACCAGTGCACCAGTTATACACCAAAATCGGATTAATGGCCTTCAATCATGTTAGCATCGTGTCCCCAACTTTAATATCCATTTTGCACCAAGATTTCATCAAACTCTAAGTGCCGTCTGTGAATCTACATTTAATCAGTAAATGATTTGTTGATTCAATTGCAACACCGCAACCATTGTAAATAGTTGAATGAATATGAATGTTACTCGTGGACAAAGTTGTTTTGGACGGGACTCGATCTAAACATGCTCTCAAAGAAAAACATTAACCTTCTTTAGAATCCACGTACTTAATCCAATTGAAAATAATCAGATTTTGGCATTGTGAGTGCATTTGGTTTCCAAGTGGCAAGTTTTTTGGTGAACTTCTTTATAACTGGTTTTCAATTCCTTATTATGCTCATATTAGTCTCGATTGGAAGGCCTGAGTAATTAAAATGGAAGTGACCTTTACCATAAGTCATAACCAAGAATACTCGCCATTTCATCGTATAGTATATGTTGTTCTTCGCTTACTCCAATCCTGAACACCCTCCTCTTTTGCATGTTCATCTTGAGTTAAATTAATGAAGATAAAAGTAAGTTTTTTAGTTTATTTGATACTAGGATATTAGCACGTGTATTACACGGATTGCTTATAAAATATTCAGCAGTTTGTAATAAAAATTTGAAATTATAAAACAATCTTTCGATTTAAAACTATAGAATTAATACATAATCTTCTAGATTTGTAACAATTGAGATATCAAAACTAAATGGCGTTAAAAACTTCAGTTATTATTACGTAAAAACAAACTGTTATAAATTAAGAGGATAAGTCTCATTTCTATAATTTTTTAAATTAAAAATTCAATTTAAATATCATTAAAATAAAGGAAAAAAGTGTAATTTTTCTTATAATTTTGATAAGTTTTTGCTTTTAAAATTTTTTTAATATATGTTTCAAAAATGTCATTTTTTATAAAAAATTCCTTTGCTTAAAACTACGTTCATAATTTATATCATTAAAAGTTTTGTTTTTAAGAAAACTTGGTTTTAATAAAACTTTTATTTTCAAAAAACCGATTTAAAATATTTTATTATTTTTACACATTTTGATTTTAGAAATTATTATATATTATAAACTTTAAAGTGTGTTCTTTTAGTATAAAGAGTTGATTCCTAATTAATTAATTAATTATTTTTAATATGAAAAATATGAATAACATAATTAGTCATTAAATATCATTATTTAATATAAGAGATAGTTAAGTTGTATAAGAAAATTACAAGTGGCATCAAAGGTCTAAAATTTTGACAAGTGACATAATAAATGTTTGTTTATTATAATATAAAGATTAATTATGTAATGATTTAAGTATTTATGAAGTGATATTTCTGATTATGACTACTATTATATTGTCAGATTAACCCTGTTAATTAAGGCTATTTATGTTTGTACACGGGTTTTACATCAGCCATATCGCTTTTTCAATCATATCAATCATATATACATATGTGTGTATATATATGTATATAGGGGACGGTTAACGCACACATGAAATTAACGTGCTAAACGTAAGAAGCCGCAGGAACGCGCCATGTGTCATATAGGTAAGGGGCATTATCGTCCATGTAAAATTACAGACCGTGATTCATAAAATTACAGACTGACACTTAACACCCATAATCAAGGACCATTGGGATAATCACGTACCAATAGTTAAGGACTGCATTATATAACAATCGCAGACTGTATTTTAACACACATAATCAAGGACAAAATGTATAATCACGGGCCAATAATCACGGACCACATTATATGAAAATCACGGATCGTCATTTAATATGCATGATCAAAGGACCAAATGCATAATCACGTGCCATGTATAAAAATCACGGACTACGTAAAAAATTTTTGAAAAAACTATAACAATACTATACTCAAATTAAAGATAATAAATTATCAATATTATGGTGTAATTTTTTTTAAAAAATAATAAAGCATGTAAAAGTTATTTACTTTTTTAAAAAACGAGCGGAACTTGTTGTAACATTGAAAATGTGGTTATTTCATCTTTTGCCCTTCCATTTATATTTTACGATTGTTTTGTAAAGAAAGTTGTATAAAGTGGGGACCACTAGATCTTACCCATTGGTTAGTTGATCAAAGGGTCCAGAATTCATTCTACGTTTTGTACGTTAAGAAGTGCATGTATTTGATCCTGCTCCTATATATATGTATGTGTGTGTGTGTTTAGGGTTTGTACCCTGTGAAAACCCGGTCTTAAGGAGAAAATCATTAAACCCTATCTAGACCGTTCATTTGAAATCTTAAAAATAAATAGGTGGTCTATATTAAAATTGATTTGTTTATTCAAACCTCAATTTTTTATTCAACTTTAATGTGAATCATATATTTATTTTCAAGATTTTAAATGAACGACTCAGATATACTTTAAAAGTTTTCTTTTTAAGATCGAGTTTGATTAAATTAATTAAGTAGCCCATTATGTGTGTACTGTGTAGCCATATCCATTTTAGCCTGTTCTCGTGTGATTCAAGACTTTCTACGTGTTGGGTCTTAATTGTTTGCTATTTTGTAGCTGTTTTAGATCCAGATCCTGATTCTTATAACCTACCTATATATACTTTTAATTCTTTTGTTGAATTCTGTTGACGTATCGGAATCCGGGTCGGGCTTGAGTCGTGCCTTGTTATCCCGATCATGGATCTTGACTGCAACCAAATAGAAGATCTACGTTAGAGGGCCCGGGGGAATATCCCCGAGGGCACTCCGACGCTCAAGTCAGTAATCTATATGAGATAATAAGATATATAAGACATAGATATGTAAACAAGTATATGGAAATAAGCAGTAAGACTCATGAGAGTCTCTTGAAGAAATATGTTATGTATGTATCTGCTTCAGGAAGAAGAGTGAGTTAGATAGAGAGAAATCTTGCTGGTCTAAGTTTCTATGTCCTCCTTTTATAGCAGCTGGACTCTGGCTCAGCCAGGTCAGCTTCTTCTTCTTCTGGACATTCTCTTTCTTGAATCTTCTTCTCAGGCCTTGATTATGGTAATACTTTCAATTTGGTGTTAATGTTTGACTTATCACCAAATTGTCTCAATCTTGTCAAGAAGTAGTCATGTCCTGCCACTCCTGCAGCGACACTTTTGCAGGAACTTTCATGAGAGGGGTTGATTGCTACTTTCTATGTGGAAATACTTTGCAGACCTTCCTCATTTGTATGACCACTCCTTTTACCCAGTGGTCATAATGTCCTTTCCAGGTTTACTCATGTTGTTGACGGTTTGGGTAAACGTGGTTGTGCTTACCGTTATCCGAGCTGAACGATGGTTGGGATGTCCCTTAGCTCGGCTAAGGAGATGTACCAACAAAAGGGGATTTCTCTTAGCTCGGCTAAGGAGATGTACCTACCCCCGTCATCAGCCCCCAGTCTAGTGTGATGTAGTTTTAACTACATTATACTAGACTCGACTCTTACTTTTTAGTGTTTTTGTCCTGTGCTTTGTGGGATATCAACTTTGAAAATATTAACTCCAACCTTGCAAGATTTGGTTTGCCAAATCTAAACTTTCTGAGTTTCTTCATGATGAGTTTTCCATAACTGACTCCAACATGATTGATCATATCTTCTTTTATTTTGTTGTCGGCGTGGTAATTTGATCCTTGGCTATAAGGATACACATAGCTTTGAGCATTATTCTTGTTGTGCTGAAGCAAGCTTTGAGGTAAGATCAAGTTGTCCAAGTGAGGTCGGGCAAGGCAACTTGTTGGGCCAATGCTTGCTGGGCATAACCAGACATGGATGATTAATGAGGCATTGCTCCCTGAGTAAGTAAGACCAAGCAAGGTTGCTTAGCTAGACAAAAAGTTTATTTGTTGGAACCATGTAGAACAGCTTGAGTGAGAACGTGCAAGGCAGCCTGGCTGGGACAAGGCTTTCTTGGCAAGGGGAAGCAAGGTGGCCTGATTGAGAAAATGCTTTATGAAAGTTTTAGACATTGTTTCCTAATGCATATGTGTGGCTTCCAACTCCACATACAAATGTTGGATATAGCACAAAATTGTGTTGAGATGGTTTCCCAACTAAATATATAGATTGTTTATACTTGTCACCAATCACCTAAGGAGGTACTGTGTGTGAATTGAATTGCATATTTGCATATTTGTCTCTTCCATCATGCAAATGCATTGTAATCTTCAGATTATGCGTATGCTTATTGTAATACATTGAGCTTGGAGATGGAGTATTGTCGTATTAGACTAGGTAGTTAATCACAATCTTGTACTGTTGAATAAAGCAAGAAAAAATTTCTTGGCTGATTTAAACGCAAGCCTTGTTATAGGCAAGGTTTTTGTTTCTTTAGCAAAAAACGAAGGTAAGCTAGACCTCATGATACGTCATTAGGTGGAGTTTTTGTCTTTTCACATGATGTCTATTAGTCCAAGACTGTTTTTTCCTAGCAAGGCTTGGTTAGATCAAATATGATCATAACTTTTTGACCAAGACAAATTTGGCTATGACTCATTTGGCCGTGCCACGTACTAGCCAGGAAAATTTTGGCCGTGACATTTTTTGCCGTGACACTTTTGACCGTGACAAGTTTTGGCCGTGACACGTCTGGTCGTGACATGTTTAGCTGTGACATGTTTAGCCGTGACAAGTTTTGGCTGTGATAAGTTTGGCCTTTACACGTTTGGCACTACATGCAGTATATGAGTTTTATCAACAGGTCCTCACCATGTCGGTGGTAACCAAGGATATGAAAAATGATTAAAGGCATGACATAATGTTAGCTTTACTACATGCCATTGTTTGACCTTATGATCATATCTTGTGTCAAAAATCCCATGACAATGAGTAGATATTTAAAGCTATGGAAGGAAAGTATTTTGACAAAACTTTCCCTAGCATGAGGCTTTCTTGACATTGAAAGCAGTATTTAACTGACGTATTCGTAGATACAATTCTTGCTATATGCACCCAAGTAAGAGGGCAAGTTTTCCATAGCGCCTCGTCAACTGGAGAAGATGCAATTTACTTAACCGGATACTTCGGTATGTTGGAGTACTTACAAACTACCTTTGATAAGAGGCACTCTTAGCTAGAGATTGTTGCCAAGCATTTGATTATGCTATAGTTTGTCTAATTTTGACAGTTTTGTATTTACGCGCGTTATTTTACGTGAGTAGGTCAAGGCCGGACCCCACGAAGCAGTATTGTAACAGGTGCTCACCCTTTACATGGGCAGGTCAAGGCCGGACCCCATGGAGCTTCATTATGAGGTGCTCACCCTTTACATGAGAAGGACAAGCCTGTAACTCGTTAAGAATAAATGTATTGTATTGTCATGATGATGTTTCTTTCATATCATGAAATATTTGTCAATGTAATTAGTTTGACTTTAGCGGTATTATACCATGCTAGCCCCAGTTCAATACTACTAAGATAGCATTAGTAGTGTTGAACTAATCATGAGTTTATTCTGATGAACTTTTCTAGGTAAGGAAGATAGAACTGGAAGTTCCTATACCCAATACTCATAAGTAGGATCATTGGTTCTTGCCTGAATATCAACCTTGGTTGAAATGTTGTAGCAAGGTAATTATGAAGATTATAAACAAAATAATTTCAAGATAGATATAAGTTATGTATGTCTTCTTCACCTCCATGCAAGATGGGAATGTCAAAATTTTAAGATATGTTTGCCTTGTTCTAGGCAAAGTGGCTCGAGATTTTATTAAACAATATAGCATGAGCATTTTCTAATCTATGTCGGATTCCGTCGTGCCAGGTAATTGTCATTGGTGTTTTGCAGCCAGACTGCATCATGTTATTTACAAGGCAAGGTGAAACTGTCTTGCTTTTGTCAAAGTAAGTTGCCTTTTGTTAGTCGAGACAACCTTTGAACTTTTCAAGAGTAAGGAGATTTGGGGTATTTCTAAATTAGATCACTGAGGTGTTGTTTTGTGATTTTACCTTTTTGTTTAACAAGAGTATTACATCGCCGAGTGCCTTTGCATGGTCGTATTCTGGATGGGCTTCGTTTTAGCCAGGTCTCCTTGTTGCGCTTTAGCCATGATAAAAATTATTTTGTTCCCAGTCATAAATATTTTTAGCCGAGCTGACTTGGTATGCTTAGTCGAGATATGAGTATTAACCCCCATGCTATGGGTAAATTTGGCTAGGCTGACTTGCAACGCTCAGCCAAGGCTGAGATGTGATTTAGCCAACATGTGTCTTTGTTATTCTTAGTTCGGGAGGAATTTTGCCTTCATTTATTGGAAATCTGCCTTGGTAAGCTTATCACGGACGGTGAAACTTTATGTCACGTTTATGTGATATGTTTGTGAGAGAGCCATGGCTAAACATAAAACTTGCTATTAGCAAGACTAGATGACCTAAATGTTGATGTAGATACTTGTCACATATGATGACTCGACTTCTTTCATGGAGATATGATATTTCCTTCCATTAGGCAAAGGAACATGAGTTCCTACTAAACGGGAACAATTTGAGCTTATCCATATCAAGGATAAAAGGTATTTTGTGTTCTTTGGCGAGTAAGTTAACTTTTAGCTCTTTGTGGGAAATATAACATTGCCTTCTGTAAAGTAGAGTGACTTCAGCCAAGGCAATGTAGCATTGCGTTGTGCAAGCAAAGCGACTTTAGATTTTGTGAAGCAATATAAATTGAGTTCCTTTGTAAGAAGAAAGTCACGCCTATCATCAGGCAAGACAATTATGTTGCTTTATAGGCATGGTGTCTTGAGTTTTTCAAAACAGAATAACTTGATTGAATTCATGACAAGGTGACTTTGCCATCATGTTAGGTGACTTTGATGTCTTGCTAAGAAAGTGATTTGACACCTTTCAAAGTAAGTAGATCTTGTCTTTACAAGCAACATAACTGTAGCATTTTTCATGAAGGGTGGCTTGGCTTAGCCTCTTGAGGTCTTGTTAATCATGGTTACTTGTGGTTCAGCCAAGGCCTAGCTGGGTACTTGCTGAGTTAAGCAGTGGTAAAGGCTCTGCCTAATGGTATCCCTGCTGAAACAAAACTCATCACATGAGTTAGGTCGTGGTAGAGGTCCTGGAAGGTGTTGTCCTTGCATAGCCATGATGACATATCTGTTATACGCTGTTAGAAAAAGATGTTGTATGTCTTTATCCTTAATAAAAAGTGAAAAGTTGACAAGTCACAATCATCAGAATATATGTGCTATAATATGTCAGAAAAAGGTAGTGTGTATCCATTTTCCTTGAAAGTGAAATGACAAGTTATAAGTATGAGGGTTATGTTAGAAAAGGTAAAGTAGCTGAATGTGTGCAATAACTAGCTTTCTTTACTTTTATTTATTTATTTTTTTACTGAATATTGTTTGGTTCTGATAAGCCATGCCCTTGCTACTAAATAGCTGGGATCCAGATGAAAAAGTATATAACCAAACATTGTTATTGCACGTTGTTTAAAGGTAAAGTTCATGTCAATAAAATGACAAGCCATAATACAGGAAGGTACATGTTACACCTAGTCAGCAAAAGTAAAAATATGTCAAAAGCTTTGCTGAATGGCTACTCTTAGCCATGACAGCCTTATTGTGTCAGAAAAGTTTCCTGCACCTTGCAGGTCTAAACAAACAACTTTTCTTTGCTGGCTTCATTTATTCTTCTTCTTTTTTTTCTTTCTTTTTTTTATTTAATGAATATTGAGGTTTACAATAGTCTTGGTAAGCTATGCTCTGGTAAAGATTTCTGATATCATTGCTAAATAGCTGAGCTTTAGATGACGAACTATATAAAAATATTCTCAATGCATGCTGTCATAAAATAAAATGCATGTCATTGTCCATATTGAAATGATAAGTCATAACATAGGAAACTTACATGTTGTACATTGTCAGTAAAAGTAAAAAGCTTTAATAGTTTTCTTGGATAGTTATTCATAGCTATGACATTACTTTTGTCATAAAAGTTTCCTGCATGTATGGACAAGCAACTTTCCTTTGTTGAAGTGCAGCTTTGCTGCTAAAGAAATGTCATGACAATACCTTTTTTTTGTTTAACAAGATAACGTGTATTTTGAAAAACAAAAGCAACTTGAATAGTGAGCTCCTAACAAAAGTTATTATTTTTTTTTCTTTTTAGATAAAGTTAACTTTTATATCATAACTTTTTTACCTTTTAGCTTTTCAGCCTTTCAAATGTCAGAAAAGTACTTGAATGACTTGTAACAATATCCTTACTAAATCAACTTTTGATCTACCAAGCAATAACCTGCTAAACAAGAACAACATTGCAAATCGTGAGATATGCTTTTGCATAATATGGAGCAACTTGCAACATTTTTTCTTTTTTTTTTTCTTTTTTTATTTTTTTTAGTTTCAGGTATGGCTTTAATCTTGACTTCCAGTTGAGCCAGCCTACAAAAATTGATAAAAACATAAATATGAAGGAGATACGACTCTTAGCAGAAAAACACAAGGTGTTATCTTTTCGCATATATTAGAAGTAGATGAAGATTCGTTCATTGAAGTAGGACACGAGATCAAATTTTTCGTGCCCCACAGTGGGCGCCAATGTTGACGTATCGGAATCCGGGTCGGGCTTGAGTCGTACCTTGTTATCCCGAGCATGGATCCTGACTGCAACCAAATAGAAGATCTACGTTAGAGGGCCCGGGGGAATATCCCCGAGGGCACTCCGACGCTCAAGTCAGTAATCTATATGAGATAATAAAATATATAAGACATAGATATGTAAACAAGTATATGGAAATAAGCAGTAAGACTCATGAGAGTCTCTTGAAGAAATATGTTATGTATGTATCTGTTTCAGGAAGAAGAGTGAGTTAGATAGAGAGAAATCTTGCTGGTCTAAGTTTCTATGTCCTCCTTTTATAGCAGCTGGACTCTGGCTCAGCCAGGTCAGCTTCTTCTTCTTCTGGACATTCTCTTTCTTGAATCTTCTTCTCAGGCCTTGATTATGGTAATACTTTCAATTTGGTGTTAATGTTTGACTTATCACCAAATTGTCTCAATCTTGTCAAGAAGTAGTCATGTCCTGCCACTCCTGCAGTGACACTTTTGCATGAACTTTCATGAGAGGGGTTGATTGCTACTTTCTATGTGAAAATACTTTGCAGATCTTCCTCATTTGTATGACCACTCCTTTTACCCAGTGGTCATAATGTCCTTTCCAGGTTTACTCATGTTGTTGACGGTTCGGGTAAACGTGGTTGTGCTTACCGTTATCCGAGCTGAACGATGGTTGGGATGTCCCTTAGCTCGGCTAAGGAGATGTACCAACAAAAGGGGATCTCTTAGCTCGGCTAAGGAGATGTACCTACCCCGTCATCAAATTCATATCAAAATATTCTAGAGCTTTCATGAAACTTATTAAGACCCTAGAATCATGATCCTCCTCCTTTCATTTGGCAATGGATAGTTGGAATATAAAAGTTAAAGCAACAACAAATTAAATAATTAAAGTTAGAGACACACGTAATTGTCATAAAGCATTGAAAGGATTATTTACTTTGGTATTTTTGCTTTATTATTAGCTTTAAGTTACAACTTGCACTATGTGCACGTGTAACCATATATCTATTACTAGCATAGAAACTTATGTATTACACATTTTAAATAAATCTAAATAAGTCATCAGTATCTATAAAGATATGTATGTTAGATGTCATCAGTCGTTGGTGATATATGAATATAATAAAAAATTTAAAAACTATAAAGAAATAATAAAAAGATGTAAGAATTATAAAGTCATATTTTAAAATTAGATATAATTGAAAGAGTATATTACGGTTTTGGTCTCTGTGGTTTGAGAATTTTAACTATTTCGGTCCAAACTAAAATGTTTTATCAATTCAGCTCTATGGTTTAGATAACTATCAGTTTTGGCCCCTTAAACACATTAGTTTGTCTAAATCACATAGGCTAAATTGATAAAAGATTATATTTTGATCCAAAATAGTTAAAATACTTAAATCACATGGGCCAAAACCGTAATTTACTTCTAATTGAAATTTTCTTATGTGTGTGTGAAATGGCGACTGTGATATCTAAAAAAAATTACCTAGTGTGTGAAATGGTTTGTTCTTTTTTTTTTTATTTGAAAATATGTGTTTCTAGTTACGAATAGAGTTGATTGTTCTTTTCGTCCGTATGATATATTTCTCATGTTTAAGTATTTGCGTACTAATTTTTGTTTTTTTCTCTTGTATCATTGCATGAGGTTTTAAATTTTAACTTTAATTTCTTTTGGCCAATTTCGCTAGATTATTGTGATTCATTTTTTTTTCTGATGAAATAATCAAAATATATTTTTGTGCCGCAAATTTAATATTGTATATGTGTGTGAAAGTGAGTGCTTTCAGCTTTTATTTCCACTGCTTCAGCTTTTGCTTACTTCCCTACAAAGATGACAAACCAACATCAACAAATTTTCATTTCTCAAATGGCTTTCGATGGAGATATGGATAATCCTCCCGTTGTCAAACTAAAAACCGTCTAAGACCGTTTGTAATAGTAGAGCCGTGGTCTCGGCAGGGTTCCAATCCATTTTTTGATTTCAACGGTGTATGCTTCATGTTTCTCTCCTATTTTGTGATTGGTGGATTAAATGGGTTTAGGACCCACAACAAAATAATAGCGGTGATGATGTGATACTGAGAAATGTTTTTCAATAGAGAGACCAGTGTGTGATTTTTAGATTTTCAATGAAATGATAATATGGCTAAAAGTTTCAGTGGGGTGATCACTGTTGATAGTGTAATTGTCACACAATAAAACCCTCTTTTAAATGTAGAATTTAATTTTACTCTCTTTTAAGTCATTGTGATGCATTAATTTTTATCTTTAATTTGATATAAAATTAATTTATATCAGAATGAGTTTGATACCCTTTAAATACACAATTATGTAGCTCAATGTTTATGAAACATTGATAGAACATCATAAATTATTACAAGTTGTCAAAGTAATATAATCATGTGTAAAAAATTGATATCAGTTTGCCATGTTTACTGTTTTCATAGTTTCATCGACACCGATATCCAGTTTATATTTTTCTAGGTTTTTGGTACCAAAAAATCTAGCCTCAATAGTCACCACCAGAGGTGTGGCCAAGTGTGTTGTTTATAGGATAACAAACAAAGTTACCCAACATATTCCCAATTTTCAGTAAGGTCTGAAGGGAAAAGATGGACACAAACCTTAACTCTATACCAGTTGAGATAGAGAGGCTGCTCCAAAACAGTACCCGACTTTATTGTTTATAGGATGCCAGTGACTTATGTTTTTAATAAAAAGCCAGGTAACTAGCAGATGTTTTATGTGTTGAACCAACCAAAATAAACAATTTTGTAAGTTTGTACGACCAATATGTGGAAGTACTAAAATGAAACATTTTCATGACATCTTTGTCAAAAGTAACAAAAAGATTAAAAAGAAGATGAAAGCCAAAAAGAAGCGCCAATGAAAAAGGGCTTTTCCAAATCAACATAACAAGATAACCATAATGTCCAAATAACACCAATAATTTTGGACCCATTGCTACTTTAACACCAAAAGAGACTTCATTCAACAAAATCTACAAACAGTAGGTACTCCATTTCTTCATATAATCAACAACTATCGATAATACCAAAATCTGACCAATTTCAACACATGACATCAAGACACAAGGGTAAGCATATATATTATCTACATGGGTCATTAAACTATAGTATATATAGTAGCTAGCTAGATGTGTATATACACATAAACACTATTGCTAGTTGATTAAAGCCTAATAAAAGTAGTTTAACTTGCAAGTGAAGGAAGATTGAGGTCTTAAAAGAGAGTTCCTAGACCCACCACCCTCCAAAAAAGACGAGCAAAGCAAATCAAGTCCCCTTCTTTATCTTCTTTTTAACTTTGCATCAAACACCGTCTTCGTCGTCAGTAACCTACATCATTTAACCAAAACCCTAAAATAAGAAAAAAGTGTTGCAAACGGTTCGAAAAATCAAGGGTGGTAATCATATCAGGTAGACATGTAGAATATGTAAACCTGAACATAACCCATAAATAAATTATATTGTGTCACACTCAGACATATCAATCCTAACACAAACAAACTAGGTCATGTTACGTCGTGCTTAGGGTCGATACGTGTGACAATCATTTGTGACGTGCTTAGGATGAAGATAAAAAGAATAAATTGTGAGTGTTAAATATTTTTTGCAGCATATTTAACAGAAAATTTTAGCAACTTGATGAATATGATTTAGATAATTATAAATGGGGAATTGGTAGTTGGGAGTAATGAATTAGTTGAAAAAAAGGTGAAAGAAAAAAAAAATATTTTCTTCACTTCCAAAAATAAATAATTGAATACTTATTATAAGAGAAAATATCAAACCGCGTATATGTTGCACTCTTTTATATAACACCTCCAACATCTGAATATAAACTGTTTCTAGTAAATCCTTAAAAACTTAAACATTTAAGATTAATCAGTTTATTAAACGGAGTGTATTCAAATTAGCCCGAATAATTTTTTTTTTTTAAGAGAGAGATTTACATAGATATGAATATTTAAAGGGGTCCGTTATTTCGACAACTATGTAGGATCAGGTAACAACATCCGACTCCATACTAGTTGAGTATAGCCCTGTACGTGTCGTATGGTGTTTGTTGAACCACCCTGACATCTCTCTAACGTTGTGTAAATAAGCTTTGTAAATAAGTGACCTATTATAATACGCATATATAAAAGTGTATGAGAGAAATTTATATATTAACCTCCATAGGAATAATGGTCTTTTTTCTTTTTGAAAGCTGATTTGAGAACCAACAAGAAAGCCACCACCAGCCCCAGAGCCGCTAGCCCACCGAAAACAATCGCCACCGCTTTCTGCGTGTTGTTTCTGCCACCGCCACCGCCGCCGCCCTCATCGTCGCCCTCAATCTCTGCCGCCCCTGTTTCTACACCGCCAACGTCACCGCCACCTTCCCCTGTCACCAGTCACCACCATGATATCAAACACGCTAACTTAACCGACGAAAAATAGGCTCATACTATAACGACTTGTACATGATGCATAATAAATATTATAATATTCCCTTTTGATATTTTACTCCTCAGTTGTATTTATATTTAAATCAAAAAACAATTTATTTATTTTTTACCGGCGCCGGGGACTCCGTCGGGGTAATACGTGTAGCTAATGTAACACTGCTGAAGAAAAATGTGGCCGGAAATGGAGCTTCTACACTCACTCCTCCCGATCTCCGCCGCACTTCTCACACAGTTCACACACTCACCGCCTCCCAAATCACCTTCACACTGCCCCAACACGTAAACCGACTGATACCCACCGGCGTAATACCCTTTTCCGGCCAAAACCCCCTTCGGTATCAGCGATAACGCCGCCTCTAGTCTCTCGTCAAACCCGGACTCACTAACACGTCGCGATCCGCACTGTTTGTACAGAAGGTCCGTCGCCGGCACCTGCTGGAACCCATAAACCTCATATCTCATGTAGCACCCGACCAGCTGGGCTCGAGCGGCGATCGTGTCTCGGTTGCAGACTCGTTGGATCGTTTCCGGGAGTTTTTTTACGCAGGTGTTGCAGTCGGTGTTAGATAGGTCTCCGCGGCATTGGTAAAGGCCGGTGATGGAGGTAGTTGACTGGTCATTTCCGCCAGAGGTTGATTTGTAGAAATTGACGTTGGAGGATTGAGAAACGAGGGTTGTATAAAGGGATTTGAGATTTTCGGTGGCGATTGGGTTTTGGAAATTCTGGTTTGCACAGCCCTTGTAGATTAAGTTTGTAAGATCAGAAGCTGAAGAACAATGGAGGAGGAAGAGGAGGAGGAGGAGATGGCGGAGATGGTTTTCCGGCGAGCCCATGAGTGATGACTGTGTGTGCATTCACACCATTTGTGCAAGGAGAGAGGTCGGGTTTATGGGGATTTACTGATTTTGGTGAGTATTTTAGTGAATTACATTTCTAGTCCATGAACTTTGCCTGACTGTATGTTTAGCCCTCTAAAAATATACGCCTTGCTAAACATGAACTTGCAATGTCACTCGGAAATTTTCGAAACTCCTTAATGACACTTGAATTGAATAATTAGAAAATCGCATTGTTTTAGTTTAAGTTATCATATCCCCGATGTGAACTATGTAAAGGAATGCAAAGAAATCACGGAAAAAGGGAAATGTGAACAAATTAATTGGCATGTATTTTATATTTTTAGGTAACATCATATGTAACTATTTTTTTTTTCTAGTTTCCTTCGTTTCATACAATTAATCTGGAGGCAGAAGTGAACAAACTAATATTTTTTGATACTGTATTTTTAAAATCGGATGTATTTTTCGTCAACAAAGTCAAAATTGGGTAAAAATGAAACTATTTATGGTTATGTTCGGGTTTTGACCGAGTTTTATCAGTTTTTGGCTAGTTCAGACATGGTTTTAGCTGGATAGAGATGAAACTGGTTCCGATTTTGATTTCTCTGAAAAATTGAAACCGTTTGTTCTCATGGTTCAGATAAGAATGGTTCCGATTTAGAATAAAGTAGTCAGGTTTGATTGCGAAACCCCCCAGGGCCGCCGCCCACCCCTTAGGGCCTTACTTCCAAGTTGCTAACATTCAAAAGAAGTTCAATTCCTTCTCTCCATTCCTTTTTTTCATATCTACTTGTTCATCCAGCTACCAAGCCAGATTTAAGAGATCATGTTTATATTTTAAGTAAGAGCAAAATAATTGTACTCTCAACCAATAGATAAAGTAATAAAGTAAAGATTTCCATTCTTCTTACAATTATATGTGAATAGACATTTTTAGATATTCTGCTCTGTTTTATTTATTTTTTTTATGTTTTTTTCCCTTATTTTCAGAAACACACGAAGTCTTAATCACATCAACCTGCCCTAACACACATGTGGCTTTGCTAGTTAAATAATGATAACAAAAAAGAGTATATTTTATACAACTCTATTAAAAATATATTTAATAATAATATTAAATATTAAATATAATAAATAGTTATTATATTATCAATATTGCTTATACATGTAATCAACTATACTGTCTTATAGAAAGATTGGTTGTTTGTTTAAGTTCTTACCTACAAATTATTGAATTAAAAACTTAGTTTATTGTCAATTAACTTGATTAATTGTTTCATAAATTTTACATCATGATACTCAAAACAATAAACCAGATACCTGCTATAGGCTAAGCAGTTAAAAAAATGTAAAAACAGGGTTGTTGAAATTAACATTTTGAAAGATCAATATGTCCAAATAACAATCAATGGCTACTACGATATTATAAGTTTCTTCTTTTTGGCCGAATATGTAACCTTTATTAGCAAATTTGTTTTATGTGGTTTTGCTGATCAAACTACCAAAGAGCCATACATGGCACTAATAGGTAGCCATCAAATACATCAGCTATGTATTTGTTTATCTATTTCGTGTAATTTATTTTTTAACCTAATAATTTTGGTAATATGCTGTAACATGAATTTTATAAATATGTTATGCTATTATTATGAAATCAAATTTAAATAATGTTCTTCCTTTTTGACCAACTTCTTATCTGGGCTTCTTGGCCCAACATTTTTTTATTCCTGAAATAGGGGCAGGAGTGCAGGACCATTCGACCGACTTATGTCGAAAAGGCGGGAAAAAAGTAAAAGAGAAGAACAAGAAGATGGGTGTATGGTCTCATCCGGAGATTTCACTTGAAGAGTTGTTAAAATTGATCAAAGGGTTTGTTGATATCATAATTTTAGCTTCTGGGTATCAAACATCTGGTCGTTTTGCTCATTGGGATCCGCTGAACATCAAGAAAGCTTTCCAATGGGCCCTTTTCTTCGAAAATGTGACTAATTCTTGATTTCTTCTCTCTACTTTCCTTATAGATTGAAATTTTCATTAATCTGTTACTGTATGAACAAATAAGACATTATGTTTCGCTTTCATTTTGAAAAGTATATGTAGTCGATTTTGTGCAAAAGGGTTTGCTCCGATTCCAATTTATTCGAATTGAATGCTGAACTTTCGAAGTAGATTCTTTATATAATGTTGATCGATGGGATTTTCATTTGTTAGTTGCATTAGATAGGGTTTATGGTAACCCTATCTTGTAGTTTCTAGGTCAATTGAAGGGCAAGCAGTGTGTTTAAATTGAGTCACAATAATCGGTTCAAAGCCTAGCTAAAAATCTGTCGGATAGTTAATATGCTTAAGACTACTTAGTGTCAAAATATTCAGATTTGTAGAAACATAATTACCTAATTTTTTTTTAAAGTGTAAAAACCTGTATGTTTACTGTGAGGAACTAATCTTTAAAACACGTTTTATACCTTGACACCTTTTACCCTATTGAGTGTTTGGCAAAAACTAATTAGAACATACTTTTGATTATTACAATTTGAAATAATCCAAATCTAGAAAAACAAACAAACTTGAAGTAATAAAAATGATTTCTGAGATACCTATAAAGTTATCTAACTACCCTAACATTAAGCACCTGATTATATATCTTTGTAGGTGTTCAAGAGCATAGATGACAACCAAGATTCAGTGAATGAATTAGATGCAGCCATTTCTGAACTCAAATCCAATCCTTATTTCCCACAGGTGAAAATCTCTTCTAACCTTCTTCAATATACTTGATCCTTGTGTAAATTTACCTAACTTCCCCCCCTCCAATGTAAACTAGGGCCTTAAACATCTGTCATCTACTACTCTGAGTAAAGCAAGATATTTCATACAAGAGCATTTAATCCGCACTCTACCCATGAGGGATTCACATATCAAAGCTGTTTTAAAAGCAACCATTGAAATGGATCTTGATGAACTTAAGAGGACAGAAACTAACTACTTAGATGTGTATATTGGCAAGTTGAAGCTGCAAATTGAGGAGGGTATGATGGACTTTTCGCCTATACATGTTCCTGGTGATATTCAACATGTGAAGGCTAAAGACGACACACAAATTGATTTGACAACATTTGCTGTTCAGGGTATTAAGAAAAGGCAACATGCAGTTACATGTGTTTCATCATTAGAGACGAGTGTAAATTGTCTTTCTAAGACCGTAACACAAGTAAAACCGGATGACTGTTTTCAAGAGCAACAAAAACATCCAACATTGTATGTGTAACTTATATTTTATTTGAAAAAGCTTCTTGATGGTGGATCTACAATTTCTAGAGATGGCAATTTTGACCTATTTACTTATGAACGGGTCAAATTGGTTTGTGTATTTAATAGTATTGGGTCATATGGGTAAAACGAAAAGAATTAAATGAAAAGGAAACAGTTCAAATGGTCCATAGTTGCCAAAGGTATATTTTCAATGCATACATCTTTCTAAACTGCTATATTTCATCAAAAAAAAGAAGCTAGTATGGTTTTATCATGTATAACACGTTTGCCAATTATAAAAAAATATAAAATATGAAAAGTTTTTGGGGGCCTACCCAACCCTTTTTCAACTTCACTAAAAGTTAGTCAATTTTGACCCAAATCCGTAACTCGTGTAGGCACACACTAATTCAAATATTGAATTTATTTTTGAATGAAGGGAGTTTATATTTGGTTGTAAAAATATACATCATATTGTTTTTTATTATTGGACTAAACTTGTAAAGTTATGATAATTAAGGGATTGTTTTATTGGTGTCTTTATCTTACTGTTTTGTTTTTGTTTAAGTCAACAGATTTATAGGTTTTACAATTTGATTTAGTTTATGATTAGTGATTAATCGAAGATTAAGTTTACTATTAGTATAAATAGAGTTATTGGGACTTTGTTATGTATGCAGTTTTTAATTTTATCAATAAACAAGTGTTTTTGTGTTCAATAAAGGGCCTAATTTTCCGACATTTATAACATTGTGTTGACAGCATATTCTAAAATCAATGATTGTTTGAATCAGGTGGAATCATTGGCGCACAAGAACCCTTTCATATCTGCTTGATAAACGGACTATCAGATTGGTTTCTGGTGCAAGCATGATTTTTTCTGCCCCTAAAGTTCAGTGGGCACAAGTTCTTGAACGGCTAGATATTTCAAAGGAAGCCAATGCCAACTTTTGTGAGACAATTGTGAGTTATTTGTTTCATTTTTGGTGTTGAGCTCTTATATGCAGTTCTATGTTTTAGACTAATTCTCTATCATAAGACTCATTCTGAAGGGTATTCTAGATATTTTGTTAGCTTAAACATCATATGCCTCATTGTGAATGCTTGCAAAGAAAATGGCTCATTATGAAGAGACTTCTAGATCCCGTTGTTATGGGAGTGTGGCAGCACTTCATTTAGTGTAGGATTCCATGTTAAAATTACATGCACTCATAATAAGCATTGCAGAAAAATTATAGTTGTGTTGGTTTGAAAAAAAAAATCCTTTGTTGTCTTTAATAAAGGGTTTGTTACTCTTTTGATGCATCTGGCCATTGAAATTTTTGAAAAAAAATGCCAAAAACATGTTTGCAAGAATGTGCGTTTTTGAATCACTTATGGAATTCAAATGCAAGACAAACCATCATATGTATTATCTTTTTTTGTCCATAACTGATCATTCATGTAAAGTTTTGTGACTTTATTTTCATTTTTATAAAGACATGTAGCTAAATAGTAAAGCGAAGTATAATTTAAATAGTCATATTTTCAGCTATGTATCAAGTCAAAAAGTGAATTTTAAGCGGATTATTTATTTATTTTTTTTCCTGACATGCCTTGTTTTACTGGAGATGGCAGTTTTGATACGTATCTGAAGATGGTTTGATCTGAGTTGTATTTTTTTATAATGTAAATAGAATAAAACAGCTATAAAGGAAGGGAATCAAATGAAGAAACAAGTCGAAAGTGGCCTAAAGTGCATTTCAATGCTTTGAACTTCTTAAATGGTTATATTTTAAAATTATCTATTATTATTTCTGTAAGATAGTTATTGTGGTTATATTGAATACATTAATTATTTATAAATTTAAAAATAATTTAGGTTAATAGATCCTGTTTTGATCCTATCTTAAAGATGTAATTAAAACCATAACCCAACCCACCTGATCTATTTTTCCCAGCTCTATTTTTTACTAATTCTGGATAATGACAGGAGCTTTTACTGTTAGGGTGTATATCAAGCAGATGGAATCACATAATTCAACATTTCATGTTGAGTTCTAATGAACAACCTCTTAGTCTCTCCTCACTATATGAAGAAGTGCACAAATTGATCCTTGAAAGATTTCTAAATGTTGATTCTTTGCAGCAAAATAAGTACTCAAAGGTAGTTTTTCTCTTACATTTTTAGGGTAGTTTTGTTGATTTACATATCATTACATCTTTCTGCTATATGGACATTGGAATTATGTAAAATGACCTTATTTTCAAACATGTTGCAGAAGGAACAAGAAATTCTTGAGTATCTTGAAGTAAAATTAAGCAATCAAATTCATCATTTGTGGGAATTCTCCCCCGCACTTACAGCAGCCTCACTTCCTCCATGGTAAAATGTTTTTTTATCATTTCATTTTCCAGAAATTATGAGAAATTTTCTCAAGTGGTTTATGCTTGTCTGCTTGTTGATACTCGCAGGTCTTGCTTATTTGAAGTGTATGCAAGTGAATTGTTGAGTCAATTCAAAGGGAAAACTACTAAGATTCGGTACATGTTCTGATTGGACTTTATTCTTGTTTATTATTTAATTCTTGTTCTATATTGCTGATTAGTTTCCCGATTCTTGTCGCAATAATTTTCTTGCCACAGATGTTGCAATTGCGTTGATGATAACAAGGAACACGTAGAATGTGAGTTCATCTGAATCTATACATATTTTTGTCAAATATTTAAAATACCAGTCTAAATACTTGCTAACAATAGTGAGTATTCTGTAAATTGCTGAAAACTTATAGAAGTAAATTTTTTAGAGGGATTGAGATTAAACGGTGTTTTGTGGCAGGTGAAGTTGTCGAGAGAATTTGGTGTATCTACATGTTTCATGTGCCAAAAAACTAGTCTTGTGATAATGTTGAAAAGCTGGCTGGTAAGGTTTTTGGTTGTGTATATGCATGTCAAGGAACGTTTTATGATGTTATTTTATGCATGTGAACCTTTTTTACAAAATTGGCATGCAATTTCTGATATGTTTTACATAGTTGGCGTGTCGTGTCAGTTTAAAATAGTTGAGATGGTATCTTGTCAAACAATTTTTTTACGATAGATATGCATAATGCTTCGCAGTAGTCTTAAATGACTAGGATACCATGCTAATTTAATTATATTATATAGGTTGTAGGTAAATTTGTTAAAATTGTTCCTAGTATTCAAACAAAACAAAAGTTTTTAGTTAAACAGTTTGACAGGTCTAAGGAGAACGACGATAAAAAAACTATTACTTTCTAATGACATTATTTTTATTTTTAAAAAATAGACTCTATATTTGAATTTAGTTAGCTGTCATGAAGTGATCATCAAAAAATAATATACTTATAAATAAAAAAAAAAGACTATTTTTTATGAAGAGAGTGAAAGGGGCTGAAAACGTAGGGGTGGTAATGATTCAATTTAATTTGGTGGTAGGTTTTGGTTTGGTTTGGTTTGGTTTGGTTTGGTTTGGTTTTCTAATTGTTAGTTTTTATATTTAATATTTGATCAGTTGGCTTATAAATCTCCAAAATCCCAGAAAGAAATGTTAAAGAACAGCAGATTGATAATCGAGCTCCTACTATGAGCATGCATTCTTCCAATTTCAACAAGCCTATCAATTCTCTGCATTTAACAAGCCAAGAATGTATTTACAGGGTTAAAACTTAAAAGTTTCAATCTGGCTAACCGTTTACTTTGTTATGGTTTCGTTTGTTGTTTCAAGCCTTTTGATGGTTCAAAGCAGTGATAAAAATTGTGACCCTTTATATAAAAAACTCTCCTCATTTATCTGAGTTTGAGATGTAAAAAGTATAGTTTATCATGAAAGAGAACTACAAAAAGTATAAATTATAGGCTTGTAAATGAACCGAACAATTCGTGAACTGTTCGGCGGGAAGTTCGTTTATTTAATAAATGAATGAACACGAACATAAAATTTGTGTTCGTTTAACTAAATGAACGAACATGAACACACCTAGTGTTCGTTTATTTATGTTCATGAACTATTCGTTTATTTGTGTTCGTTAAGTATGTAATGTTAGTTTATGTTTGGTTAACTATCTAATTTACGAATGATATATATTTACATTTAAGAGACTTGTTTTTTGTGTTCTATTTATTGTTGTTCAATTGTGTTCGTTTATGTTTCTTCAATAGTGTTCATGTTTATTTATGATTGTTCAATGGTGTTAAATAATATTCATTTATATTTGTTCATTTATTTTTGTTCGTTTGTGATCATTTATGTTAATGAACATTTTGTTTAATTTATTAATGAATGAACATGAACAAAAATTTCATGTTCGTTAATGTGTTCGTTCGGTTCGTTTACAGACCTATTAAATTATTAACGGAATATTAGAACAAAAATTTTGACCTCAAGCAGAATCAACCAGAAACCAAATTTACCTCAAAATTTTGAAATCCCTTGATTTTGAAGGTCATAGGATAGGGGTTATATTTTTATATGGTGAGTTTTTTTAGTATTATTTTGGTTAGCAATTAAAAAAAGTTAAAAACATATAGATGCCTCATGCATATTAACTAATCTTTACCCAGCATTGCATGGAAACAGAGTTATAGAGGTGGGAAAAAAAAACTAGTTCTGGAACCGACAACTAGAATTGGTCCAACCTAACTGGCGGGTACAAACAGTTCCAATTTCTCAAATAAATTCGGAACCAGTTTCATCTTTAACAAGTTGAAACTAGAATCGGCTCTGCCGGTACTTGTGGCTTCTGAGGTCTTAAAAAAAAACGGTTTTTGGGCATCTCTAGTTGGGAATACATCAAAAGCCATAACACATTATAGATACGAAATCTAAAATGTGTTGGTACTTATTTTGTAAATAGTGGTGAATCTATGGTTATGGAGTCTTATAATTAATTATCTGGTTTTCGATCAATAAAAATTAAAAAGAGTTGATCAAACAGTTTATAGATGGGGTAAGGATCAAATAAAAAGTCTTTTTTGCCTAAGAAGGCTAAGAAGGATTTTTAAAAACTTTAAAACCGACCCAAACGAACTCCGATTGAACTCATTTCGATGGCATTGGAACCGTTTCATCGAACCCTACAATATTAGATTTTAAGTTTTCGTTTTAACATCTAGATTTAGATTTTAGGTTTTAGGGCTTGGTTTTTAGCTTTTAAGTTGTATCTTTATGTTAAAGATTTGTTTTTAAAGTTTTGGTTTTAGTATTAGGGTTTATTGTTTATGATTTAGGGTTTGGGTTTTAGGGTTCGACAAGCCGGTTCCAATGACGCAAAAATGAGTTCAATCGGGGTTTCTTTGAGTCGGTTTTCGCGTTTTTAAAATCCTTCTTAGCCTTCTTAGGCAAAATAGACTTTTTAGGGGAACCCTCCCCTTATAGATGAATCATTATTGGGTAATTTTGTTGCATCTTATCACCAACAAGGCAACAAAGAGATTGATAACAAAGTAGAATGCAAAATCTAGGACTACCTACCCTTGGTAGATTTGATCCAACACAAATGATTGGTCACAACTCTTATCTTCTCCGACAATACTTGCACTTCAATCAATTCTCTAAAACAAAAAACTGTACAGGATGGAAGTTGGAACGGAATCTGTACACTTGATTCTTCAATTATAAACCGCACATTCGATTTTGTATCTGTTTTGTTAATTTACATTTCTGGGACGAATCTTGAAGCAAATTATGGTGGTCCAAGAATGGTTCGGGGTGGTCAGAGTCCTGGTTATGGAATACGGTCCAAATGTCGGTTATCAAGCCAGGAATACTACTGGAGGTGGTCCAGACCAGCAACTCAATCTTGCAAGTGCATGCTTCTGGTTATGGTGGTCAAGCTCAAGCCAAGCCTATGGTTATTGTAGTAATACCAACTTAACAGGAGCGGCCCTAAGAATTCAAGTGCCCCGGACGAACCGAGAAAAAATGACCCCTAGTGAATTATAAACTTGTGTTTTTTCGGTTTTGTATTTGGAGATATAAGTAAATATATATAATTTAAAAACAATTTTTAAATTTTTTGTACCCTTAACCCCTCTCCAACTTTGGTGGGTATGTAGCTGGTGATGGGCAGTTTCATCTTCAGGGGATCAAGATAATTTTTTTTTTTGGTTAAAATAATTGTTTTTACATTAAAATGGGATGAAGTTGTAAGTATAATTAAAGTTGTTGATTTTATTTTAAAAAAAATACAAGATTACTTAAAGATCGTTTAATAGGCTTATTTTAATTTATAGTTAAATACCGTTTGACCTACTAACTATGAAGGTACTAATATTATAATTGAATTATCTTTTTCCCGGTTGGATCTATGACACTGCTGCTTGGTGGAGGTTGTTACTTGTTTATTCTTAACAAAACTGGCAAACAAAAGAGGACATGCCAGTCTGCATTGAAGCCATGAACATCCCTCATTCTCCTGTTGGTGCCCGGAAGAAGTCTGCAGGGCTCAGACCATGGCTTGTCCTAGATTCCATGGGCCATGCTCAAGTCATCGAGGTCGGTAAGCAGTTGATCATGCGTCGAACGGGACTGCCTGCACGGGATCTTCGCATTCTTGACCCGATACTATCGTATCCGTCTACCGTTCTTGGCAGAGAGCGGGCCATTGTTGTTAACCTTGAGCATATTAAGGCTATAATTACTGCGCAAGAAGTGTTGTTGCTCAATGCCAAAGATCCCTCGGTTACTCCATTTATTGACCAGATTCAACAACGTGTTTTGCGTCATCATCAGGCTACTTCTCAGGTTATTGGTTTTTCTGATTCCAAACATTCGTTAAATTATTGAAATTAAGGATTGTGATTACTTTATTTATTTATTTATTTTGATATTTAGAAACTGCTGGTTGACTTTTGCCTTTTTTTCATTTGAAAATTTAAATGAATAGTATTTTCGTAATACTATCATTTACATATTTTTTGTAAATAATATGCTGGAAATATTTTGTTGTAATTTTTTACAAATAGGATATTAGTTGTCACTTATATAAGTTAGTAAATTAAATAAATAAACCAAAATACCTGGTGAAATCTCACTTAATTGTAGGTTCAGAATAGGGTGAAATGAAAATAAAACATACCTCTAGATGATCATAGGAAAAAAATAGTTGCTTCCATAAAGACCTTCGGATTAAAAAAATTCAATTATCATTTTTTTTAATTTATTTTATGAAACACAAAGAAAACATACAAGAATAGTGATTTATCACGCAAAAAGAAAACATTATATATCTATACAAAGTCAATTTGTGAATAGTGATTTATCGTGATAAATTCATTTTATCGCGATAATTCATTTTTATTGATTTTTTTGTGAGATTTTTTGTGGGAAATCCATTTTTTATGATTTTTGTGAGAAATTCTTTTAAATTGTCTCACACGCAGGCATTTTAATTTTAATTTTTTTTCTTAACATGTAATAAATTTATTTTATAATTGTAAATGTTTATTTGTTAGTGATTTTTTTTGTGAGTTTATTTCCAAGTGTTCTATTTTATTTTTTTTTTGTTTTACATCCGGACTCATAATAGGTTTGTTTTACAGTCAGAATTCATTATACAATAATGTTTTTTTTTTCTTTTGAGTTCGTTCCTGAGTCAAAACGAGGGTGTTAAATTTGCGCAGCAACGCGCAAGAAGCACAATCTAGCTAAGTAACATAATAGAAGTTATTAGTAGCAGAAGATAAGAGAGCCAAAAGAACCGAATTAACCGAACCATTGATAACTGAAAATGAATGGTTATGGCAATTTTAAAAACTGTAACAACGGGTATAGATTTGATAGTAGCTCATAACCAAACCGACTCATACAGACACCTATGACACCAAGTGACCAGTCCTGATCTAGATATTGAAAATTTCAAATTGCATTTGATTATAAACTTTCATAATTGTTATGTTGGCTGTACTAATGTAGCAACAGCCAGACCACCATTTGTATGATCTGGGAGAAGTTGCCCCCCAAGAAAATATCCATGAGGAGGCCAAAGCTGACAGAAAGCATTCTTTTGATAAGCGACTTGGGCCAAAGCTTCTTCCATTTGAGTTCATTGCATTAGAGGCCTGCCTCGAGGCTGCTTGCACTTCATTGGATAATGAGGTGATCACCTGCCTGTTTTCTTTAAATTCCTCATTTTTATTCAGAGAAATTTAACCAGATGACCTTTATTAGGCAAGGACATTGGAGCAAGAAGCACATCCAGCTCTTGATAAGCTGACATCAAAAATCACTACACTTAACCTGGAACGCGTCCGCCAAATTAAAAGTCGATTGGTTGCGATCACAGGGCGCGTACAGAAGGTTGCTGGAAAATGATTTTTATATCATCAGTGAATTAAAATTAATATCTAATTGATTCAGGTTAGGGATGAACTGGAGCACTTGCTAGATGATGATGGTGATATGGCTGAGATGTATCTGACTCGCAAGCTTGAGCAACAGTTTGATAATTCTTCCTCTTCTTCTTCTTATGTGAATAACGAAGATGAAGAAGTTCATAAAACAGATATTGATGAAAAGTCAGGACTTTGATTGATTATTTGCTATATAATATATTTATACATGTTTAGATAAAGATGTAATTTTTAAAAAAGTTAATCTGTGTTTATATCAGAGAAGTTCCGGCTGATGGCTTATCGTTTGAGATCCAACAAGCTGACAGCGAGTCTGAAGGAGCTGCTAACACACACAGTGGTGAGACCCGAGCAAGTACAACACGAACCAAGAATCTTAGCATTGTGGAACTTGAAATGCTTATTGAGGCTTACTTTGTGCAGATTGATGGTACTCTGAATCAACTATCCACGGTGCGTGTTAAATAACACAAAACCGATTTTAGATAGAAAACTGCGCAGAATCCATATATGCCATTAATTTGGTTCAACTCTGATGCATAATCCTGTTGTCTTTCTAACTCTCATTTAGCACTAAATCTTATTATATCCACCAAATACCAAATATATATCATGAATTAGATGATATTTGAAGTATGAAGGTGTTTGAATGTTTGTGTGGTGCAGCTGAGGGAGTATGTGGAAGACACAGAGGATTACATCAACATAATGCTGGATGAAAAGCAGAACCAGCTTCTGCAGATGGGTGTTATGTTAACTGCAGCAACTCTGATGGTGAGTGCATTTGTGGTGGTGGCTGGAGTGTTTGGGATGAATGTTCACATTGATCTGTTCAAAAACGACACCGACAGAGATAAGGAAGTTGGTATGCATAAATTTCTATGGACTGTGGGTGGTGGCACCACTGGTTGCATCTTTTTCTATGTTATGGGCATTCTGTGGTGCAAGAACAAACGCCTTCTTTAGTAGTACTGATGGGCAAGGTTATTCCAGCAACCAGATGACAACGGGCTGGTTCTCTTCTTTATGGTTGGGTGCACATCGAAAGCCGAGGCATAAAAAGATAAAGAACATAATGAAGTTTTTTTTCTTAACTCGTCACATGTTAACACCAACGATTAAGTTCAACAGTAGGATGGCATTCATGCATGACATCTCCTTTTTTTCATTTTTTGTAAAATCTTAGGGATATAGTAACAAACTAACAATGTTAAGATTATTGAGTATGTTTGTTATTTCAATTTTTATACAAACCTCAATTACAACATACATGCTTATTATGTATTTTGTTATTTCTAACACTTATACTTTCATATTAAACAAATATTAATTTTTTGTTTAAAATTCAGAAAAATGTGATTCTGTCATTATGATATCAACATATCCGGCTATTAGTAATTTCTAAAAATTTTCATCTATTTAACATGCTTGAGTGATTTTTAAAAGGTAAAAATAAAAGACGTAAAATGATTAAAAAATAACGGTGATAATAATTAGACAAAAAGTTCACGCCCAGTTGAAGAAAAATATCTTAAAATTGTTTATTTATGTAAAAACATATATTGACGACTCCAAATCTTAACATATTGTTGTTAATACGACGGTATGCTAATAACAATATGTATAAATTAAGGTAGGGTGTGAGAATGATAAGATGTAGCCAATATTTTCTCTACTCTGTTAGAACTTGGTATAAATAGGCTGTTTCAATAAGACCCCGACTAATGATGTTTGATTAAACAACCAATCTAACGTTTTTAACGTTATTTTCATAAAAATTAAGTAAAATAACGTAAAAATTAGTGGAATTTTACTTTTATCCCTTAAGGGTCAACATATATATCCATAATATACATGTACCACAAATGGGTTCGAGTGTATTACTAATTTAATATTAAGATAATTTATTTATTTACACCGTCTCATCTAACTAACTAACTAACTAGTGACCAACGAGGCCGTGTCTCAGCGGTACCCCGAGATCCTTACAAATGGAAGATCTCGGGTTTGAAACCCCCCCGCAGCAAAAACGGGGTCTGAGGGGGTCAGGAGGTTTTTCTAATGGGATTTCCTCCTAGGGTGGCTGTGGGGGCTCATTGAAGGTACATGTAACTAAACCTTGATGACATAGCCTGGAAACAATGAGCTTATACGATTAAGACATTCGTCGTTAAAAAAAACTTACGATTAAGACATTCGTCGTTAAAAAATCCCAACTTGTGACTAGTGAGTGAGAGAGAGAGAGAGAGAGAGCGAGCTAATGAGAAAGAAATAGGGCTGATACTGAAATGATGAGAGCAGCAAACCAAAGTTACACCATTTGGATTAAATTGGGCTTTCTGGTAATTAAAGCCCAATGTAGTCCATGTAAAATCTGTAATACATCCTATTATCCTATCCTCTCCCCTCTCCTCCCTCTATCCATACCCTTTCACAACCACCGTGTACGCAGTCATGGCGGCGACGGCAATCGGCCGATCACTCATAACCTTCCGGTCATCATCATCACACCTCATGATCCCTAAGCGTCTGTTTTCGTCTTCATATTCCATAGCCAGACATCCGCCTCTTGCCGGTTTCTCTCGACCTGCCCGTTCGACGGTGTCGATTTCGCACTCTCTCCGCGTCGTCGCGCCGGCAGCGGTTCGCCTGAACCTTATCCGGTGCCGTGTCAACCGATCAGGAGGCGCATACTCTCCGCTTAACTCTGGCTCTAACTTTAGTGATCGACCTCCTACGGAGATGGCGCCGTTGTTTCCAGGATGTGATTACGAGCATTGGTTGATTGTGATGGACAAGCCTGGTGGTGAAGGCGCTACTAAGCAGCAAATGATTGATTGTTATGTTGAAACTCTGGCTAAAGTTTTAGGAAGGTATTTTGTAAAAACCCTAACATTTTTCGTTTTTTGATCTGAGATCAAATGTTTATTCGTACGTATTTTTCAGTGATTCTCACTCTCTTAAGCCGACTTTACGACTAATTTGCAGTAAAATTTTAATTGGGCGTACTGATCTTCATTTTAACAAGGTGTCATAGCTTGAAATTACACCATTTAATTCTAATAAGCTGTTAGGCTCCAAGAACATATGGGATTTGAGGATGAATTTGTATGTCTGTAGAATTATGTATAAGGTGCTATGAACAGGATATTTGTGTACAAAACATTTCTAAAATTATTATATTGTTTCGATTAATTGGGCTAGTGAGGAAGAAGCAAAGAAGAAGATTTATAACGTTTCTTGTGAGAGATACTTTGGATTTGGCTGTGAAATTGATGAAGAGACATCAAATAAGCTTGAAGGTTTGTCTGCTTGCTTTTGGTATAATATATATTTTTCTTGAGCTTGATTGGCTCACATATTCTAGCGATCTTTTACAGGGCTTCCTGGTGTGCTGTTCGTTTTACCAGACTCATATGTGGATGCTGAAAACAAAGACTATGGAGGTATGATTACTGTGTAATTAGCATTCACCACCACAGTTTGTTTTTTTTTTGTTTTAGTTCTATTTGTCATTGACTCATTGGTATATTCGAAGTCTGTCTTAATAGACGTGTCTGGTAACGGGTCAAAACAAGTTTGGGTTATAATTGTGGCGGTGAAAGGGGTGGGGGTTGGTGTTGATGCAAAACTAGAACCATTTTATTGGTTCTGGTTTAAACTGGAAGGAGAGAACAGTCGCATTTCTGATCATTTGTGGAGGCGGACTGTTCCACTTCGATCATCATCTAGCTACAATCACATGAAAAGCTACGTTAGGGCCAGGGGCCCAACAAGCCATAGGCTCCAAGAACGTTTTGACACTCAGATCAAGTCAGGGTCTTATTAGTGTATGTAAGAATATGGTGTGAGCTAGAGATGGAGAGAAAAGAACCCTCCCAATATTTTGGGGAGGAGCCTTCTATTTATTGAAGGGGGCAAGAGGGCCTAACCTTAAAATGGATCTTCTTTTGCTTGGGCTAGTTAAGCGTGGGCTCCCATGGAGTATGTCTTAGTCCTTTTTGATGTATTTATCTGCGCATTGTTGCAAAAATTGGCCGTTTAATTTTCTTGTAATTGGTCAGAAAATCAATAGTCAGTCAAGATCGGTCAATGTCAGACCCAATCGGCCTAGTAGGCACTAACTGGTCAACCTTAAAAAATCGGTCAAAGCCCATTTTTTGGGGTTTTTAAACCCTTCAACTCACAAATTTTCAAATTTCAGCAGACGACTTTCCAAATTCCGGCAAATATTCTCTAGTGGTTTCACATAATTAAGCAAAAAAATCCGGTGTCTTTTGAAATCCTGGTGCTTTTTCCGGTGATTTTAAATTCCAGGAAAAAAATCTGAAATCCTGGCGATCCGATTGATTCTTAGTCCCTATCTCACTGTTTGACTAGTACCTATTGATTTCTACAACTATGTTTTTATGGGTGGTGACAACATGGTGACACAATTTTGGTGGTGGTTCTCATCATTTTTTAATCTTTCACCGTATGTTAGCATGTTTGTAAATAGCGATCAAAATTGAATGTTCTTGACATTGAGTAGACTCAAATTGAACAGTTAGTAGACCCAAATGAACCCATAAGCAATGTGCTTTTTTTAAAATCTAAATCGAGCCCTTTTCTAAATGGATGGGTCATGATTGCAAACGTTGTTAATTTATTCTTTCTTTGATATTTCAGCTGAGCTGTATGTGAATGGAGAGATTGTTCAAAGGTCGCCTGAAAGGCAAAGGAGGGTGGAACCTGTTCCGCAAAGAGCTCAAGATAGACCCAGATACAATGACCGGACCCGATATGTTAGGCGTCGTGAAAACAGCCGCTAGTCGCTAGCTGTGATGCCCACAAATCCTAAATATGTAACAAACTGCTTAAATCTGGACATCTGAAACGTCACTAGTGGACTGGTTGTTAATGAATGAAGTAATGATGGTATGTTGGGTTAAATTTTTATGTTGAGTTTCATTTTAAGTTTTACAATCATGTCTTGTTTTTTTGGGTATCTGGAGCTGTGAGCAGTACTGGTTATGCTTTATGAAATCTAAAGAAATTATGCAAGTTATATAAATGTAACTTGTGTTTATTTCTTAATCTTTTTTGGATCTGTATTCTTCTCTGCATTATCAATAAACGACTGTTATAAAAAATTATAAAAATGAAATTTTCAAATCATGTAAAATATAGGAAATGAAATTTAAAACAACGACGTTAAATAATAGTTTATCTTTTTTTTTTCTTCTATTAAAAATTAATAAAATTAAATTATATTTTTAAAAAAATTAAATAGAAATCTATTATTGTATTTGTTAATTATTTTATGAATATTTCACTTATTTAACTAATAATTTTTAACCATTATTTTTTTTTTTTTTCCCTTCCCATTTATGTTAGCAGGTTAAAATTTTATGAGTAAACTTCTCTTTTGCTCCTTATGTTTTGACAAAAATAACCATTTTCATCCAAATTTTGAAATTTTGCAATTTTCCTCCATTAGTTTCAGAAAATTAACCATTTTCATCCAAAGTCCATTTAAACTTTGGATGAAAATGGTTACTTTTGTCAAACTACAGGGACTAAAATGGTTAATTTTCTGAAACTAATGGAGGAAAATTGCAAAATTTCAAAATTTGAATGAAAATAGTTACTTTTGTCAAACCACATGGAGGAAAACAGAAGTTTACTCAAATTTTATTGATATAATATCGTTTAACACGTGTTTTCAACTTATAACTTAGTAATTAATAAATAAAAATAACTAGTAAGCTGAACCTGCGCGTTGCAGCGGATTTTAAGCGTAATTAAGTAAGCAAAGATAATAAATGTTGCGACTATATTTAGAAATAAATGTAAAATCATGTCTTTTTCAAAAAGACTGTTAAGAAAGACGAACCTTGCTCGATTTTGAATACGATACTTGAAAATAGAAATGTAAATAAAAGACGTAGTAATGGTACATTGAAAAACCAAAGAAAATGTTTTGTCCTTGTAAAAGTGGGTGCTAAAAACATGAAAGCAAAAAATAAAATTGACAAAGTCCTAGTATAATAATGGTATCTAAAAATAAAAAAATTAAGAATTATAAGTCCCTACAAAACTAAACCCACCCAATTTATAAACAAATTTGATGTTAGAGCTCTTCCATTGAGTTTTAAAAAACCTTGCTATCTAAAAGCTTTAACATACATTGTTGCTATATAAATTGTTAAAGGTAAAGTCAATAACACAACTTACCATTACATAACATCAAACTATTACAGTGGCAAAATTACTATTTGTAATTTCGTATACCTATGTTTCAGTTTTGAAAAAAGTTTTTTCTTCTTCTTTCAGTCGAGCTCATAGAGAGCGTTTACAATTTTATACGATTTTTTGGTTTTAACCGTTCTATTTCAACCATCAAACATCCTGTATAGGTAATAATTCAAATCTTTAAAAAAGAATCTCATTTTCAATGTATTCGAAGCCAAGCACAACTGCTTTTCATAAGAAGCTTCTAGCTTCAGTAGTTATTTTGAGTCCACGAACTATTAGAGAAGAGTTGAATGTTATCACACATACAAAAACAAAGTTTACTAAATCGAATTCTCGTTGACATGCATCGTTTTGGTAAAAAAGAAGGGGCCAGCTAATCTTGCAACATGTTAAGCATTGGCAAAGAAACTTTTAGTAGATAAGTCTCCTAGCTAATATCGAGGAATTGAACATGCTCTTAGAACCGCGCTGCGTGAAGAAAGTCCTCGTGCACTATATAAAGGGTGGCTTCCTTCAAGACTGATCAAATCAAACACATAATGTAATTTTAGCATCATGGATATTTAAATTTAAATAAGTAAACAAATTGCTCATACAGGAGATCTCAAATTAAATTTGCTCGAATCTTGATGTGATAACCATTAAGTATAAAACCTGAACAACCCCTTCTTTTACCCTAAAAACGATTAGTGGCAAGAGTGAAAGAATTGTAATTATATTTACCGTAATTAAGAGATATGGTTTTTCCTTAAAATCCAAAGACTCCTTAATGATTGAAGAATTGTGAGCCTGTTCAGGGTTAACCAATTAACATTACTTGAATCCACCATTTCCGTCTCCCCACCACCATCATCTTCGCCCTCCCTCGCCACCAGTTGAGCACCATCCCCGCCACCGGTTCAGCACCATCCCCGCCACGCTCTTCTTCCAGATTGGACCCACCTATCCGAATAGAAACCTCCCCATTATCAGTATTGCTAATCGCAGCAGTATCATCATGATGATATTGATCATGATCATGAATCAAACTCTCTGATTCATGGTAATCGTTGTTTGACCTCGGTCAAAGAACACCGGATATTCCAAGACAGTAGTAACTGGAGCCTGTAGAAACCGAATCACCGGAAATGAATCACATGCCATCGTTCTTCTCGGAGAAACAACACCAGTCGTGGTTCTTGAAGACAGATATAAAGGGTTTGAAGAAGCTAAATTACCACTCACAGATGCATCAGAATCCATTGCATAAACTGGAGAGAATGGTGGTCAAGTAAAGGCAGCCAAATAAAGACGAAAGAGGCATTAAAGGGTTGTACCATATGCATAAAAAGTGATAGGAAAGGAACAGTGAATGCGACTCACACAAATTTTTTGCCTTTTAAACTATTTATAAATGTGGGATATTTGAGTAGGGAGTATCCGCAGAAAATAGCCTTCTTTTCTTGTATTATGACATGATAACTTTTTTATGTCTCGCTTTTTTGATTCTACTAATTAATAGTACTTTACAAGGTGTGTTTATTTATAAGGTGTGTTTAATTGTTTGATATATCATGAAAGATAAACATTCTAATTATTTATAAAAAGGGATTGGCTACTTACACGCCCCATTTTTTTAATTCAACAACACCCCCCTTTTTCAGTACGTGTCGTATAGCCCTCTACGCCACGTACAACACCACCTGCAACCTTGTAATTTGCGTGTCGTACGCCACGTACAGGCCTCTACGTGGCGTACGACATCTGACACCTGCAACCTTAAATTCTGAGATGTGACTGGTTAAATTCCGTGTCGTACGCCACATAGAGTTCTGTACGTGGCGTATAGGTTTTTTGAATAAAATGACTTGTTTTTTCCCATCACCACTTTGAATTCTTATACGTATAGTATGGTACTATACGACACGTCTAAGTCTAAAGGGTACTGTACGACACGTCTAAAGGGTGTGAAAATAAAAAATTGGGCGTGAGAATATAAGTACCCTTATAAAAATTACGACTAAATTTTGAAAGTGATTCTATAGTTTGAGTGAGAATAACATTAAACTTCGTGATTTTCTCATCATCTGTATTTGATTATTATGATAAAACTTGAATGATTAACATGATCACAAAATGTTTTTTTTTTTAGTTTAATAGGTTGTGTGTGAGTGTATAGGGGATGCTTCAAGTAATAAGTCACTTCAATAGTGATAACTCATTTTTATTGGTTGATAAATTAGCGTAATTTAAAATCAGTGATGCATATTAATTTTGAACAAACAAGTGACACGTATTTCTTGAATGATGTTTTGCACATTTGCTAACTAACATGATTTCATTTAATAAAAAAAGAAGTTTACCTCCTATTTCTAAAGCATTAATAACTTTTATACACATTTTATTTTTTATAAAAACGACACCATTAAAATCATCGCATATTAAATATACATCGTTACAAATCACACACCCACACACACACATATATCTACCTACTCTAATAAATGAGTATTTTTAAGAGACACGTGACGCGTCCTGGTTAAATCTGAAAATGTTTTTCCCGCCTCTTTCTCATACGAAATAATATTAATTTTTAGTAATTATATTATATAATTAAATATTTAAGAATATAATTTTTCTTATTCCAATAATTATTAATTTATTAAAATTTAATAAACAATAAGAATTATTCGATTATATCTTATCATAAATATAATTTTATAACCTACCTACTCTAATAAATGAGTATTTTATGAGATACGTGGTTAGTCTTGGTTAAATCTGAAAATGTTTTTCCATCCTCTTTCTCGTCGTAAATAATATTAATTTTTAGTAATTAAATTATATAATTAAATATTTAGGAATATAATTTTTCTTATTCCAATAATTATTAATTTATTAAAATTTAATAAACAATAAGAATTATTCGATTATATCTTATCATAAATATAATTTTATAATTATTAAATATTTATTATTATTTAATATAAATAAATATATTTTTTATTATTCAACTCGTGTAATACACGAATTTTCTTAGCTAATATATATATATATATATATATATATGATTTGGTTCAAGTAAAAAGGGTGAGATTGGTGAGAAGGGTGAGAAGGATTGTGGATTTGACAAGTGGCAATACTCTAATTTTATTAAAATGGTATTTTGGTCATTGTGTTTAATATTGTGTTTGATGCTTCATATCATTGTGTTTAATATTTTTATTATTTTGTTTAATTTTTTATATCATATTGTCTTATTTTGTTATTGTTTTTTATGCATTAAATAAATTGTTCTTATTTATTTTTTATGTTTTATGTATTAAAAGTACATAATTGTGTTATTTTACCATTATGTTTATAAAACTTATACTTTTAAAAAACATAAATTGTTTTTATTTTTTTGAAAAATACATTTCCGTCATTGTATATATGTTTATGTCATTGTGTAATATATTCATCATTGTGTTTTATCATCAGAACATTGTGTAATATATTCATCATTGTTTTTTATCTTTAGATGATTGTGTAATATAACATCATTGTGTCTTACGTTCAGTTCATTGTGTAATAGTCATTATTTTGTTTTACATTAAGGTCATTGTGTAATCTACGTGTTATTGTGTTTTACGTTCAGGCTATTGTGTAATATACACATTGTGTGTCATGTTCAGGTCATTGTGTAATATATTCATCATTGTTTTTTATCTTCAGATGATTGTGTAATATAGCATTATTGTGTCTTATGTTCAGGTCATTGTGTAATAGTCATTATTTTGTTTTATGTTAAGGACATTGTGTAATCTATGCGTCATTGTGTTTTACGTTCAGGTTATTGTGTAATATACACATTGTTGTATTAAATGAATTTGTTTTGTTTTGTCATTATGATTTACATATAAAAAGTACGTGATTTTGTTGTTTCATCAATATTATTTTTAAAGCTCATTAATTTATAAAAAAATAGTTAGACACTACGACGACAAAAAGAAACACGCACAAACAAAAAGCCACAATAATAGACAATTAGACACAATGACGCATTACAAATATAATAGGTAGAGGAAAGCGTTTTTTTTTTTAATTTTTTATATAACAATACTATACTCGTTTTAAAGATAAAAAAATGCTCGTTTTTTTGTATAATTTTTTTAAAAAAATAATATTATATATAAAAGTTATGACCGTTCAAAAAAAAATGGGGGGAACATGATAAAAAGTCAACAAAAGTGTCTATGACTAAAATACCCTTTCACTAACTTTTTTAATACAACTTTGATCTCAACCATTAAATTATATATCTAATGGCCCACAATCCTTCTCACACTTCTCACCAATCTAAGCCTTTTTACTATAACCTCACCCTATATATATATATATATATATAAAACTTTAGTTCCTTCAATGTTTCAATTCAGCTTTTCAGTTTGTGATGTTTCAACTTGATCCCTATATATAATATATGTTTTATGCTTATTATTTTTTTTACTAATTTGATACCCTATCATGACGCAAGGTCCGATATCAATGTCCTATTTGCCGAGTTTTTTTTTTTTTTTTTTTGTATAAAACGTGTTTTTTGTTTTTGTGTTTATTAAATATAAAGATGCACCTACATGGCTACATAACTGGTTTATACGTAGCTTTAAGTTGGCTGGTGAAATGAATTCAACTCACCATGCTATAAAACGAATTTTCTTTTTTTTTTTTTTTTTTTTTTTTTTTTTTCCCTTCCTTTAGACCTGTGTTATGCTCTTTTCACATTACATCACAATTTTGAAATAGGTTAGGCTAAATATACCACCCATTCTGACTTGTTATACCCCTCCTCCAAATATTAAATATAAATTTTTCAAAATCAACCTTTCAACATTATAACACAACCAAAATGCACCAAATATTATTTTCACCTTAAATTCTACTAAACATATCCCCTTCTTACTCATCATACCCCTCCCCCCTCTACAAAATATAAAACATAAATTCATCAAAAATCAGATTTAATCGTATGAACCCTAATTCATCTTTGTTCAAATTCGATTGAACTGAGGCCTGATCGTTGTTACAAACATAAGGCTTTAATTCCTCGAACAAAAACGAGTGTAATGATGTATGAAACACCTATCTTTGCTAACTAATTCGTGTTCGTTGCTTGATAAACCGAAGTCGAACCGCTGAGCTCTTACAGACCTTTTTCTTGATTTGTTAAAGATTGTGAATAGTTTTGGTTTATGCAGAGGTTAAAAAAATGCTTGGGTTCAATTATTTTTGAGTTTTATACTCGTTTTAATAGAGTTTGAGTTTTCGTTCGACTTGGTTATTTAAGCTTATATTTCATATTGATTTGATTTTTAAACAATGAATTGATGATGATGATGATTCCATGATGTTTGTAGTTGTTTTAATTTTAAATGCTTATGGATCTTTTTAGTTAATAATTAAAAACATAAGATTTACTTGTATATATTTAAAAATGTTAAGGAGGAGGTATGACAAGTAAAAAAATTATAAAATGGGGTATATTTAGCACAACCCTTTTGAAATTCTTACTATTAATCGTATTGCTTTGTCACAACATGCGGGTAACTTAGCTCATTTGTATTAACGATAATAAAATTGTTTTTTATATAAGCTTTTAAATTAAAATATTTTTGAATATTTAATAAGCTAGATATAATGTGTTCAAAAATTTAAAATGTTAAAAGTTATTAATACTATCGGCTCAACCAAGCTGATCTCTAATCAGTTTGCTTACCCTCTTAATCTTCCTCAGCTCCAAAAGCTCATCTGAAGTTGTTAAATCAGCCTCTTGTTTGATACGACACTCCTCTTCTGCATCATCTTTTTCCGTCAACGGTTTCTTCATCTTAATTTCCATTGATCCTTTCTCCTCAATAACTTTTCTGTTTTCGTCTTCTTCAATATCCAAGGAAACTTCTGAAGAATCATCATCTTCAATGGGGTTTATTGTAGATTGTGGCTGGTAATCTTCATCATCAAGCTGATCAAACTCTTCATTTAACTGTTGGGTTTTTTCTTCCAGTGCTTCGAGTTTTTTAATGGCTTCCATGGCGAAATTTGCAACTTTCTCGTAATCAACAACGTATCTAGGAAAGAGGTTAAGTACTGGTTTAGACCCAACTAACTGCAGTTAAAATGATTAACAATGGTATTCTGTTTGTACCTGTTTAGATCAAACCCAGAAGAAGCAAGGGCTGCTTCCATCCGTGATACCAGATCCGTGGACCAGTTGATCATATTGGTTGTGAAGTATCTTCCATGTCGTGCCATCTCAACCAGAAATTGCATGTCAAGGGCAAACTGTTGTGAAAACAACAGTTGATACATAAAATTTGCAGTTAAGATGATCAATTTCAGGTATAGATTAATCTTATATACGTTCAGTTAAGTGATTGTTAAAATATTGTCACCTGAGTCATTCTATCAGATTCCTGATCAGTTGTATCAATCTTGTTATGGGTCACCCAGTTTTCACCATTTTTGGAAATCCATTCAAACGTAGTCTCTATAAGCTCTGTAAGTAAGCTAACCAACCAATCAAATTCAACAATATTGTCTTCAGCAAGCTCTTCTACTTTCCTTACTTCCATAAACAGTATCTGATCATTTCACTTCAAAATGTCAGCAATTAAACTGCATTTAAATCATTATCATTAGGATTTATTGGTGTAAGAAACTATTAATGGGTACCTGATAAGGAAGAGAAGGCGTCACCCCCTGCAACAAGTCAAAGTCACCATGGTCTTTAATACACGAGGCTTCGTTAGACATTATGCTATGTATAAATTGTTTGCATAACTGAGCTCGGAGTCTACTGCAAATGTCTGAAACTGATGTCATGTGACCATCAATCACAGTCTCCAACTGATTGATGTCCTTGAAGATGTTTATGATAAGATTGGAGAAAATGTATTTAAGTGTTGACAGATTGGCAATTACTGAAACTTTTTGTGACAGTGATTCTGCCTTTTTGATTTTTGGTGCTCCTTCAACAGCATCGTTTGTTTCATAGGTGAGTGCGCTTTCAAGAAGGGAACTGTACTCTGTAAAAAGGTCCACGAGCTCTTCAAGAATTGAGCTTCCAAAAACAGAAACCAAAGATGAAAGGTCTTCAATTACAGTCTGAAATGTTAATATGAAATAAGAAATTTTACATGCGAACTGCAAGTATTTCCTCCATTACATTATTATAGAAAACATATGATTCTTTAATACAACAAATATGTTTCGGCCCGGATTCAAATCCAGGACCTCTTTTGGAGAAGTCAAGGGGCTATCATTAGGCTAGAAGCCTCTTTGGTAGATAATTTATATATAAAGTAGCTAAATTGAGTTTTGGAGATTAGACATGCCTGTAGCAGTGACACAAACTTCCTACCACTGTTGGTGAGTAAGCAATATTCAGGATGTTGCTCAGAAACCAATGAAGAGCTTCCATCAATCAATATTCCTGATACAAGATATCTTCCCATAACCCAAACATCACTAGATGTAAAGATGCTGATAACTTTCTTGAAATGATCAAAATGAGCCTTTAGAGTACTTTTCATACAAGGAATGATATGCTCAATCAAGTATGGTTGTAAATCTAACTTTTGGCTTGATAACAAGGAGCAATATGACAATGCAAGGTGCACAGAATCAACCACTGTAGACAACCCACCATTAATCGATGAGATTGATCTGACATGTTTGATGAAACAATTAGCAAAAGCTTCTGTTTCCTCACTGGCCCATTTCATAAGCTCTGAATCATATGGAGATGCTTCTCCATATAGTAGCACAAAACTCTTTGCTGCTTGAGATACCATAGAAAAAACAAATTTTGCTAAATCATGAACATAAATCCCAGGTAAAGATCTTAATGAGGACTGCATATTGTTTACACCTGAGGCGATACGATTATGGTAATACTTGAAAAGTAATCGAGTTGCAAGATGATCAAAACCAAGCCTGGAAAGTCCAGCTAATGATTTCTGCAGTTCTGCTGCAGATACCCTTGTGTTGTCAGCCATTAGTGTCAGTTTATCAGTAAGTACAGCCCTTCTTTCTGCCATGTCAGATTTGTAACACATCCAGACATCTGGTGGAATGTCGTCTTGGAACTTCACCTTTGGAGAATCACCATCTTCAATCTCAAAAATTCTTAATGCTTCTTCTAACCTATGCTCAAATAGAAGGTTGTCTAGTGTTTCTAAAACTTCATTAGCACAGGTTTTAAAGGAAGTTGTAGGATTATAATCATCAATCATTGATTCATCAAGAGCTGTGTCAACTGGATCATCTGATACAGTCTTTAGACAATCATTATCCATTAGATTTCGAACAAGTTGCTTTTGGGCCATCAAATGATACTTAAATTGCATTACTTCGTTGTTTACACCTTCTGTTTCTCTTAAAACCCTGTGAAACATGATGGCCGATATCAAATCAACAAACCCTGAAGCTATCAGTAAAAGTTATATAACTAACAAACGTTTTAGTTCACCTGATGAACGATGAATAATTGGAAATCAAGTTATCCTGAAAATCAACTTCTGAGGCTTGCTTCAGCTCAATGAGTTCTAAACATAGATGATTAATCCCCTAACACAATACAAAAAATTCATCATTATTTTAACACAACATGATCAGATTTGCAAACATAATCACAATCACCAAACCCTAATTTGAATAAAATCCCATTCAGTATTAGAGATTGGCCATGATAGTCGGTAAAAATATGTTTTCCAGATTTACAAAGTCATTTCGGGCAAATATACAAAACAAATCAGATGTCTACCTTGGCGGTCATGGATGCAAGCTCATCAGACTCGATGTCGGAGTCTTCATCGCTTGTGAACGAAGACAATTCAGTACTTGTATCTCCGATGACAGATTCACCGTTCTCCATATCATCACCGTGATCTCTGAATCGGAATTTTGCTGCAGGAGATGTTTCCATGCCGATTTTAGATGCGACAGAGATCGGAAAGATGTGATTGATCCTATGAGGAAATTCGGATCTCCATTTCGTGTTATTTTGTTTGAATTGAAATCTTCAAGAAGGATCTTCGGTTACTTCGTTCGATTGATCGCAAAGAGACACGGGTTTGCTTTCAATATGCGTTTGTTTTCTAACCGGTAAAAATGGTTCTTCTGGTTTATACGTTGTCGTTTTGCTTGGCGGGAAATGCTTGTTATTACGTCATTTGTAAGTTTTCAACTTTTACATAATTTTAAAATTATAAAATAATAAAATTAAGTTATGAGGAAATATTGAAAATAGTTAACTTTTTTACAAAATATTATTATTGGTGTTTATTGATGATGTTCTTCTAAGTTATCAGTTACAAATTGGTAATATGTATCTTATTTCCAAATATATTTGTAGTTTACGTATTATACTTATTCAATATAATTAATTATAAGAGTGCAGTTATATTTTTCAACGATTTTTTGTTTATATATATTGTAGTTGATTCTTTTTATAACGCATTGTTGAATATTTGAATGTATGAGAATCACATTGTACATATAACATATGGAGAGTTATCTGTGTAATGATGCGAAAACATAGCATACTAACACAAATATTTGAAGAGTTAATTAGTGAATTATTATATATAGATTTAAAAATTTAATAAAGTGAAGTAAATATGAAGATATGTAATTAATAATCAATATTACTTGGTTACCTTTTTATATTTAACGACTTAGTTCAGAATAATAAAATCAAATTTTGCTCCTTAAATTTAAAAAAAGTAATGTAAAAAGAAAATACCGTGGCCATCCTCATTTGTATTATATAATCTACCCATACTAATAAATAAATGTTTTGTAGTGCCAAATGTCATGCAACATTCATTTCTCTCCTCTTTCTCATATTAAATGCATATAATATTAAATAATCATATTAAATATTAAATATATTTTTTATACATTTTTAAAATAAAAAAGATTTTATAATACATTAAAATATTAATATTAAAAACACACCTTTTTTTAAAAAAATTATTATAAGTTATAAAATTTTCAAAAACAATTATTTGAAACACAATGTTTAAAGAAACAAAGTTTTAAGAAAAGTTATTGTTTATATAAATAATGTTATTATTTTAATATTTAAAATGTTAAACCATACGAAATTCTAATCGTGTTTTATATTAAAAATAATCTTATATTTTCTAAATTTTCATTGATAATTATCGGTTATATTTCTTTATTTAATTATTGTAATACACGGGATACTAACCTAGTATAGTATATATATGAAGGAAGAGGTTATAGTAAAAATACTTAAATTGGTGAAAAGTTTGAGAAGAATTGTAAGCTACTAGATCTATAACTTAATGGTTGAGATCAAAATTGTATTAAAAAGTTAGTGAAAGTGTATTTTAGTCATAAACACTTTTGTTAACTTTTTAGAATGTTTCTCCCATTTTTTAAATGGTCTTAACTTTTTCTATATCATATTATTATTATTTTTAAAAATTACACAGAAAAAAACGAGTGTTTTTTATCTTTAAACGAGTATAGTTTGTTATATAAAAAATAAAAATATATATGTTTTCCTTCCCCTTATATATTTTATATTGCGTCATTGAGTCTTTTGTCTGTTATTGCGTATTTTTGTTTGTCATTGTTTATTTTTTTTTCCTACATATGACAGAATCTTGAAATATATGTTACTAAAATAAGAAACTTTGAAAAATAAATTGTTTAAATAATACAATTGTTTACTTCTAATCTAGAAAACACAAAAAATAAATAACAAATTTACTTAATGTATAAAAAAACATAACAAAAAAATATGAAATAAGTTAAAACGTATAACACAGTGACCTGAAAGTAAAACACAATGATGATTATATTACACAATGACCTAAACGTAAAACATAATGATGGGTATATTACATAATGACTTGAATGTAAAACACAATGATGAGTATATTACATAATGACCCGAACGTAAGACACAATGATAAGCATATTACACTATGACTTGAACGTAAAACAAAATAAGGAGTGTATTACAAGATGAACTGAATGTGATACATAATGAAAAGTATATTACACAATGACATGAACATAAAACATAATAATATATGTATTATATAATGACTTAAACATAAAACACAGTGACCAAAATATAATTTTTAAAATATTAAGATAATTTATTTTTTAAAATTAGGAGTTTTAAAAACACAATGGCGAAATAACACAATTATGTACTTTTAACATATAGAACATAAGATGGAGGTATGTGGGGAGTGATAGGAGACCTAGGTCCTGGGTTCGATTCTTGATCCCACCTGGTTTTACCGGCCTTCCACCGTCGTGCCTTTGGGCAGGTGCTTGGGTCGGGTTTTCCTTGGGAATTAGTGGCAGGTGGCTAGGGGCTCTGTCCGTCTAGATTAGTGGTCAGCTTGGGCATCCTTTGGCCATTGAGGGCCGCTTACGGAGTACCCGACAGTTGATTAGTTGGCTGTTCAAAAAAACTACAATGACCAAAATACTTTTTTCAAAAAAAATATAGAGAAATATCACTTGTCAACCCCACAATCATTCTCCCACTTCTCACCGATCTAATCTTTTTTATTAGAACCTAAACCACAATACGAAAACCTGCTACTAAAGATTATATAACGTATTGTCTATCGTAAGTTAGTTTTGTTATAGTTTCACCAATGGTTGCAAAAGCCGATCTCCATGGCCAAGTATTCGCTTCAAGGAGTTGTTTCGAGTCTGAGTACTCCCCGCCTAGGCCGATTACTCCTCAATTACTCGTTCCAAAGAGTTGTTCCGAGCTAGAAGCGCATACCTAATTTTGCAACCTTGGTTTCTCCTCATGTTTAAAGGTCCTTTTAAACGCACACTAACAACAGTTTATGTTAAGCATATTCTTAAGGACCAAAAATGGATATTATCAATCTTCTTTCCCATATACTTTTTATATGTAAATAAATGTATTACTCATAAACAATGTAAGCTGCTAATTTTACAATATATTGTTAACTAAGGTTTGCTTGCCATGCTTCACGCGGCAACTCGTCGAATAAAATGAAACTTAAGAAAAAGGAAATTTAAAATTGAGAAAGAAAAGTTAAAAAACCCCAAAAAAGGGGACAAATAATAAAAGATACAATCAACGGATATGACTGCTTAGTATCAAATAACTTTACAATAAAACTTATCACTTTAAAAGAAACCAATGCATACATGCATAAGTTTGATAAAAACAAAAACGGAAAACTTTATAAAAATGTAACCAACTTTTCATTTTGTTTCAATCAAGTCACTCAAACTTTTTTTTTCCCAATTAAGTCATTCAAATTATTTTTTTGTTTGAATTTTATGTTTTTAACTTGAATTGTATGTAATACATGTTGATATAAGTTTGAGTGAATAAATTTTTTTAAAAAAATGACTGACTTAAAGAAGTAATTATTAATTATTAATTTTTTGTTCTTTGTCAGATATTAGTTAAAATTAATAATTATTTATTCAAATCAGTCATTTTTTTAAAAAAAAAGTTATTCACTCAAACTTATATCGACATGTATAACCTATTATTCAAGTTAAAAACATAGAATTCAAACACAAAAATAAGTTGAATGACTTAATTAGGATAAAAAAAGGTTAGAGTGACTTGATTGGAACAAAATAAAAAGTTGATTACATTTTTACAAAGTTATCCCAAAAAATAATTACGCCTATGATTGTACAGACATACAAAAAAAATAGACACAAAATATACAAGTTGCTTCTTTTTTATTTAAAATTTAAATATAAGAATGAGGTTGGATATAAATATATGTGTGTGTGTGTAAATAGCTGTACAGGAGAGGAGGAAATTTCAATTAAATTTGAATTGGCGAAGAAAAAACGAAAAAATAATTTATTTGCTATCAAAAGTCGAAAGATGTGTGTTAATATTAAAAGTTGTGGGCTCGGGCCCGACAAAAAACAAAAAACTCAGAGCAAGGGTCGAATCCTTGCCTCCATCGCATCATCGCATGTATTAAAATCAGTCAGGTTAGATCGTAACGGGTCATAATAAGTTTGAGTCAAAATATGTGTGAGTCATGATAAGTTTTAGTTAACTTGAGTAAAAATTTTTAATTTAGTTAAAGTCAAAACTAGTTGTAATTAAACAAATAATTTATTTAAATATTTTTCAGTGATTTTTTCATCAAATATATTAATAATAATTATTATCCATTTGAATTCATTATATTTTCAAACTTTTTAAGTCACTCATCTCAACCTGCTCTATGTTAGGACAATAATTTTCATTTGGAGAGGACGTTTAACTATTAACTTGTTCGCATGACCGAACGGAAATCCTTTTTCGTGTTTGTTCATTAATGAATTGAACAACAATTCACGAACACAAACGAAAACATATTATAAAAATAAGCATTCTTAATCTCAATCATTGAAGATAATCATTTATATATATAGGGTAAGGAGTGAATAATAACCCACCTTAATTGAGGTAACCCATTAACCCTGGCAAAAAACGCTCAAATCGCAAAAAAAAAATTTCATGGTTTTTTTATGCAAAAATAGGGGGGGCTCCTTTTTTAAGCGTTCGCTAATTCACAAGTGTTAAAAAGTTAAACGAAATGTAAGTTTGCGTTACACTGCGAACATTTATTTAAGTGTCGCAGTGTAATACAAACTTACATTTCGTTTAACTTTTTAACGCTTGTGAATTAGCGAACGCTTAAAAAAGGAGCCCCCCCTATTTTTGCATAAAAAAAACCATGAATTTTTTTTTTTGTGATTTGAGCGTTTTTTGCCAGAGTTAATGGGTTATCTCAATTAATGAGGGTTATTATACGATCCCTTCCCTATATATATATATTGATATGTAGATAAAGTTAAACAATAAAATAAAAATCAAAAAATAATTATCATAAAACAACGTAAAACTTAAAACTAATAATCGTAATTAAAAATTTCCTAGACTAATGTTTCAAAAATGTTAAGTATATATAACATATCTTTTTTTTAATAAAATAATAGCAAAAGTAGACACATGTCACCTTCTCATAAACTCTATTAATTTTTTTTCGCATATCTCTCATATTAAATACTAATTGACTTTTATATTAAATTAAATATTAATGATTCTAAATAATTAAATATCAAATATATAAATCTTCTTATAAAAAATTTCAATTATATAATATCTTAAAATATAATTTTATAATTCTTAAATTTTTATTATTTGTAATTATTATTCTTAATAATTCGTCATTTATTATTTCATCAATAATTATTGCTATCAAACATACAAAAAAATTGTTTATAACGTATTAAATTTGTTCAACCCATGTAATACATTAGTTTCTAACCTAGTTTCAAAAACGTTAAGAATATATAACATATTTAATGAGTAAATATAATAAGTGAACACAAACAAACACATTACTGAATATTCACGAACACAAATGAATAAAAACGACATATGTTCATGTTTGTTCATTTAGCTAAACGAATAAAATTTATTGCTTGTGTTCGTTCCTTTATTAAACGATCGAACATAAACGAATTTCCTGCTGAACGGTTCACAAGTTCTTCGTTGAACGTTCGGTTCATTTATAGCCTATGAGTGGTTATTCACATATAAAATGATTATTATTCACGTAGCGGGTCTTTCATTGTGGGACAAGTGTTTGCTCGGGGGTCCAATGCTCGCTAACATCAGGGTTTTCAACACTATTGAGCTAGTAGCTAAGACCCTCCGGTGTGCCGGGTGAAGGGGCGTGGGATTGGGCGTGGCACACCGCCCCCCTAGGGCGTGATCGGGGCGTTGGTGGAACAAGTGGCTGGAACAACGGCGTGATGGCAAGAGGCAACGGGTATTTTTTGACCGTTGGGCGTTGGAAAAAGTAAAGAAAAAAAAAATTTTTTTTTACCTATTTAAACCCACCATTCAACTATTAAACCCAAAAAAATATTTCTCATTTCTAACATTCAATACAAAAAAATACCCACTCTTCCCATTTTAAATTTTCTTAACCAAAAAAATAATTTTCATGGATCCCAACCAAAACCCAAATTACTATAACCCAAACACTCCACCAAACCGAAACCCTAACACGCCACCTCCGAATTGGGTCTTTACCCCTTCTCCAATGAATCCTTTTTTCGATTCAAACTGTTATCGACCCAATTTTGATTCAAGCCCACAAGGGTTTTATACATTCGCCGATTATGGTTCGAGTCCACAACCGCACGGGTTTTCACAATTATCTCAGGATGAAGTTGTACCCGAGACCCAACCCGTTACAAATGCCGGTCCAAGCACGCAACCAAAACAAAAGCGTAGACACAGAAGGAAACAAGCTGCGGATACCGAACCTGCTGTGGGAGGTTCATCCCGCATAGAAAAATGGACTACGGAGGAAGAGTTTCAACTTACAAAAGCTTGGATCGATGTGTCTGAAGATCCAATTGTTGGTCGTAACCAAAAAGGACCGGACTTTTGGAGTAAAATCCGAAATCAATTTTTTCAAGCCATGGGTCGTGGGGAATATCGTACTAACGATATGCTCTCTAGCAAATGGCGTGACATGAACCTAAAGGTTAGAAAGTTCAACGGGATTTATTCCCAGAAATGGCAAACTCGTCGGAGCGGCCAAAGCGACGCGATGATCGAGCGGGAAGCGGAAGAGCAGTACCGGGAAGAGTTTAACGCCCACTTCTCGCTTCAACGGAGTTGGGAGCTTATGAGAAAATGTCCGAACTGGATTCGACTCGAGACGGTACAATCGTCGGCCTCAAAACGATCAAAAGCATCGTCAACGGATAGCCCCGGCACGTCGGATGCTCGAGTGAATATAAATCTAAACTATCTCGACGAAGAAGAAGAAGACGACGACAACGAGATAGAGGATTTGACTAGTCCGATCGGCAGAGATCGCGCAAAAGCCGACCGAGCAAGGGCGAGACGAGGCTCTTCATCTCAAACGACCCCGGATTATAACCAAGGAATAGAACAATTATCTCAACGAATCGGTGACTTTAACGAATTAAAACGGGAACGTCAACGGTTGGTAGAGTTACAACTTCTATTCACCAACACCGAACACTTAACCGGGCTCGACCGCGAAATTGCCGAGCGGGAGAAGGATAAAATTCGTAATAAATATAGAGATAATTAATTTGTATTTTTTTTATTAGTTTGTAATTTTTTTATTAATTTTTTTTATTAGTTTGTATTTTTTTTATTAATTTTTTTATTAGTTTGTAATTTTTTTATTAATTTGTAATTTGTTTTTATTAATTATATCTCAATTTAAATTAAAAAGGAATGATGACGTGGAGTGAGTGGGTTAATGGGGCATTTCCACCAAAATGGTGGGGTGAGTGGTTGTGGTAAGTGCTTATGTGGCGCCTACGTGGCGCACACGTGGAGTGATTGGGGCGCCTTGGCACACCCAATAGTCTAACTATGGTCGCAACAAGTGAGTTATTGTGTCTAATGAATCCATTTAAGCGACATGTCACGAATCCTTATTTCATCGTTTAAAAAAACGTGAGTGACATATCTCATGTGACCACATGTAGCTGTCCTTTTATCATCATTATATAGTATATACGCATTACTAGCTACTTTTTTTATTTTATGAATATTATATATCAAGAAATACACATATTTTTTATTTCCAAAATAATAAATCGAATATTTTATTCTTTTACACATGAAATACATGAACTGTACGTTTAAGATCCATCCTAATGTAATTGGTAATTTGGCTAAAATAATAAATCGAATATTTCAGTTTTTTTAACTAAATTCAAAAAATGAAACATTAAACCAAATCTTATGTTTTTTAACATGATTATGTTTGTTTAAAAATTAATTATGTTCGTTTGAATGTGTTTATACTTATATAATTTTTTTTGAATATTCTATATATTTATCATGTTATCCGGTTTTTAAATCCGGTTCAATCTGTAACCAGTAATTCATCCAGATTAACATCGAGTAAGGTTATAAAAACATTGCCTAGACCATTCCTATGCTAGAGTGGACACAATTAACAACCCTATCTGGCTCGTACGAACCTTAGGTGACTTTGAGTGGGAGTCGGGAAACGCATGGGGAAGAGTTCACCGAACCGGGGCCGGCCGGGAACACCCCACCCCCGGTTTCGGTGTGGGGAAATTCGGGTTGGCCACCGATTGTTGCCGATCCTTGGAAATCAAAATTTCTAGCCGTTGGAAAAAAAACGACCGTTGGAGTTTAAAAAAAAACATTTTCAACTCTATATAAATACTTCTATTTCACAACAAAATATCTCAGACTTTTCTCTCATATTCTACATTTTATACACAAACTTTATAAAATTTTGAAGCAAAATGGAAGGGGATTCATCACGTGGTGGGTCGTCAAACAAAAAATTTAGAAAATCACGTCCAAAAAATATACAAACGCCTCAAATGAACCCGTTCAACACACCCGGGTATCGTCCACACATGCCATCTCTGAATCAACCCAACTTCTACTACGAGCAAATGAACCCGTCTCAATATTTGCAATATTCACCGGGTACTCAACAACAATTTAATCGGTGGGAGCAGTAGGTTGTCAATCGCAATCCACAACAAAAAGGCCGAAGCCAAACGAGTCAATGGGTAGTGCAACGCCCAAATCAACCTTGATGATGATGAAGACGTTGAAGGTCAACATGATCGTGATGACCCACACATTTATTATGAACCGGATAGGCCAATAAGAAAGGAAAAAAGATCGGCCGCATCCTCCTCGTCGCATGAGGAGTTAATTCAACAAATAGCGGAATTCAACTCATTTAACAAAGAGGAATCCCAACAAATAATTCGCCTTCGAGAAGAAAAATTGCATGTTTTGCAAGAGGAGAAAGACGTACGCATCCAGTTAATGCGACGATAACAACAAGCCTTAGATGAATAACAAAAGGCTGTGGATTTAGAGTTCATGATGAAAAACCAAACAATTTATCAAGAACCAATGCTACAACTGATTCTCGATCGTAAACGAGAAATTGCTGCACGTTGGGGATGACATTGCCCCTTCTAGTTCTTTACTTTGGACGAATGTTTGGATTTTTTTTCAGTTTTATTTTATTTTTTAGGTTGTATTCTCTTTTTTTTGTTGTACTCTCTTTTTATTTTTAATTTAATGAATCTTTTTTATTTTATTATTATTATTATTTATTGTTAAAATAATTAATTAAAATAAGATTTGAAAATGAAAAAAAATGGTACGACACTATACAAAATGAGGAAAAGTGGAGAAAAATGATATAACGCTGATGTGACAATGGAGAAAAGTGGGGAAAAGTGACCCCCTTATAAGAGTGATAAAATATTAACTTAAAAATTTAGGCTGTCTAAATATTTCTTTCTTTTTTTTAACAGCCAACTATTATACTCCTACATTACACCCAATATTCCACCATTGTTTGGATTTGAACCCAAATATTTCTAACTCTTTATTTTACCGTCGTTTGGATCTCACATGTACCTTATTCAAGATATGAAAATGTGATTAATAGACGCATTAAATTTTTAACAACCCAAACAAATAACAATCCATGCTTCCATCTCCACGGCGGCGACGAAAAGTTTTCAATGATGAAACTATAAAATTCAGCCAGATCCTCAACTAACTCATCCGCCTCCACCACCTAACCCTCATAACCCACGCACGGCGTTACACGACAAATGGGACGTCATTCAAAGTTTATCGCCGCCGTGTTCGTTATCGTCGGAGTTTTGGATACAACTGCCGGCGTTAATGGCAGCCAATTGATGGGCGATTACTCTAAGTTATCGGGGATTATTATACCTGGTTTTGCGTCTACTCAACTCAGAGCATGGTCTATTCTGGATTGCCCTTACTCGCCTCTTGATTTCAATCCTCTCGATTTGGTTTGGCTCGACACCACCAAAGTATAGTTTCTTACAATTTCAAACACTTTCATTCATTATAATGATCTTATTATTATATCTCTATGATGATTTGTTTATCAAGAAACCGTGACGTATGATTTTTTCTATATATACTTGTTGGATTATTAGTTATGGTCCTTATGGATGATAACGCATTATTATATTGGCTTAATTAATCTGATTTGCATCTAATTTAAATTATAATAATTCTATCAAGATATTATGGATTTTCTTGTTGGATGATAGGTATTGCTTTATCCTCCCACTGTTTTGAAATAATGCTAAAGTTTGAGTTTGGATGTCACATGGGATTGGTTTTCATCTTTAACATCATTTGATCTTTAGTGTCATATCAATTGTGCCACGTGCAAAAAGAAAGCAAAAAAGCTTAACTGAATCCATGATGATGACTTAAGGCTTGGAAATTTTGGTCTTTTTGGCTATGTTTCTGTAAGTTATTGTGTGTCCCTCTTACTTTTTCTTGATGAGGGGATGCCAAAGAGAGAATGGGGCATCTGTAGATAAAGTCAATGTCGCTTCCGTATCTTGGACCTGTTGGTATACATATAATTAGGGACCATAAGCCTCATGCTAATTTTAACTTATAAACTGACGACCTCATCCTATAAACTGTTAAAGTACTTGTGGTCCCTTTTAGGTATATCACTTTAAATTTGAATCTATACTTTAGAATAACTTAAAGGCATGATAACTGATAAGTGAAATGAGGTGATAAGAAATGCTGGATGTATGTTCAAATAAAATCAAATTTCATTTGTACTCTTGAGTCTTGTCTGTATTTATGCTATAGCAGAAGTAATGTTACATAGTTCTCATTTTTATCCGATAATGTCGGTGGATGATAGAAGAAGGCTACAATCTACCATGCAGTGTCTTTCTGCAATGAATTGCTGGCTTAAGTGCATGATGTTGGATCCTTACAATCAAACAGATCACCCTGAATGCAGATCCCGACCAGACAGTGGCCTTTCTGCAATCACAGAGCTTGACCCAGGTTATATAACAGGTAATGGATTTTCATCATCTCAATTTATTTTTTTTTCATATAATGTATGAAATAGTTAATACACACACATATGCGTGTTTGTGTGTGTGAAGATATGGCCACTGGGCATCATTATCAACTTCTTGCTTCCCTAAAAATAAATTCTTGAATTCCAGGCCCACTTTCTTCAGTGTGGAAAGAATGGATAAAATGGTGCATTGAATTTGGTATTGAGGCAAATGCTATTCTTGCTGTTCCATATGACTGGAGACTGTCACCATCAAAGCTTGAGGAGCGGGATTTGTACTTCCACAAGCTAAAGTCTGTATATAATTTGAATTTTTTTTCTTGCATTATCTAGTTTAAATGATTAAATCAAAGTGCCTATTGTTGGACCAATCTTGACATAAGTATAATAATTAGAGGGTCATTAATTATTATGTATTTAATTTGAGTCGGTCAAAGCTTAATGGATTAAGCTGAAGTTTATCTAGTCTAACTTAGAAGTGAGTTGAGTAAGGCTAGGAACAAGGAGATGATTAACCCAAAGGATGTCGGTTAATCATCTATAAATATGGATAGTTTTTCTTTGATCTGTAAAATTCGAAGTTTTCTATAATACTTTGGAAAAGGATTTCCGAGTAATTATTGTTCTGTTTTGTTTATATTCTGGTACCAATGTCGTTTATTTCTTCACAGGCTTACATTTGAAATAGCTCTTAAACATCGTGGTGGTCCATCCATAGTATTTGCCCACTCACTGGGTAACAATGTTTTTCGGTACTTTTTAGAGTGGTTGAAGCTAGAAATTGCCCCCAAAAGATATATCCAATGGCTAGATGATCATATTCATGCCTACTTTGCTGTTGGTATGGTGGATCTCCTTTGTCAAAGTCAAAGTCAAATAACATATACTTGTGACTATTGACTTTTTGGGATAATATACACATTAATGTTTTCTTGTTCTTAATTTAGGATCTCCTCTTCTTGGTTCAGTTCAGACAGTAGAAGCAACACTCTCTGGATTCACTTTTGGTCTTCCTGTACCTGAGGTTCATTCTTCTGTTTCTGTTGTATTTTACATTTTTGTAGAGGTGACAATTTTCCCATCTACTTATAAACAATGTTGTAAAAATCGGCTCTAAGCAGGGTAGTTGGCCTACAACCGATGCGATTTCGCAAAATTGGCCTGGTCGGTTAAAAATTAGCCTAGGTGGACAAAAATCAGGCTAGCCGGGAGAATATCAGGCTAGTCGGTTAAAGGCTACTTTTTTTAGGTTTTAATGACTTTTTCGAGTCTCCTTGGTCAAAACTGGTCAAAATCTTTGAAAAACTTTAAAATTATATTTATTTTGAAAAATTATATATAAATTTTTGTGTGTGTATATATAATTTTGAAAGATTACATGTAACATTGCAATCTGATTAATCTCTAGTTGGTTAAAACTTCCCAAGTTAATTTCAAAATGTGGCAATGCCTATAATGTGATGCACATCATATATGTTTTGGTGAGATATCAGGGGACAGCCCGCTTAATGTTCAATTCATTTGGCTCTTCGCTATGGATGTCGCCTTTTTCAGAGTATTGTAAGAGTGAAGATATGTACTCAAAGCATTTTTCTGGTGGACGCAGAAAAAAACACAATATATATCACTGTGATGATCTTGAATATCGGTTAAACTATTCTGGATTTCCAACTAACATAATCAATATTGAGATCCCTGCGGTTGTAGGTATGGAATGAGTCTGATAAATGTTTTTATAAATTTTGCTTGATGTGTGATAGTTTGGTATTTGTAGCAGAGGCTTATCCATCCTTTGGAGATGAAATGCAGGCCAATTTATCTAACATGGAATGTGGGGTCCCTACTCAATTATCCTTTTCTGCTCGTGAAATAGCAGATGGGACATTTTTTAAAGCAATTGAGGGTTATGACCCTGATAGCAAAAGGCTTCTTTACCAATTAGATAAGTGAGTAATGAAATTCATTTGTATAATTGTTAAATTTTAAAAGATGTCTCCAATCTTGGATGCAATATTTCTTTGTTTGATGCTTATTAATCTTTGTGTGTGTTTGCACATATTATAGTCCTCTTAAGTGCATGGCTATATGGTCTTTCTTTTAGCTTTAAGCATGACCTTATGAGAATTACCTTTGTCTAAATGCAATGCTTATTTGATATGTGTTCTATTTGCCATGATATGTAGTGTAACTAGACAACTTTGTATTCTTTTGCTTTAATTGCTATTTCGTGTTTCTTGACGTGTGTTACACTTTTTGTTTGTATGTCTATATACATATATAATAAAATTTGATAATAAATAAATAAAAATGGGTGGCATTCTTGTGGTGGGGGTCTCTCAAGAAGCAACCTTTTTATTTCATTGGGATAAGGGTAAGGTTTGTCTTTGTCTGCTCCCCCATACCCTATTGTTTAGTGGAAATTTACTAAGTATATATGTTTGTTTGTTTGTTTGTTAAGTATGGATGAGTCGAAAGCCTACTTGGGTCATGTCTTATCTCAAACGTGTTTAAGTAAAAATAATGCCAAACGTTTTTTTTAAGGAATGCAACCTCCTAATCATTTTTATTTGATGATTGAGATAATTTTTCAATAATGTTGGTTTTGTTTTTATAGTGCACTAGTTATAAAAAAAATGAACAAAAAGTGTCTGCCTCTTAACCTGACCTGTTTCTACCAGCAGTAAATGACCTGTTTCACCTTGAACTGTTTTGGCCTGTTATCAAACCGTTTGGTCCACCCATCTTGCCACCTCTAATTAGAGCTAAGACGTGTCTTTTTTATTTTGAGTTTCTTTTCACGGGACTGCATCTGTACCTGCAAGTTCAAAATGTCAAAAAAATTGTTATTAATAAAAAATATCCACAACAGATTGAAACCAAACTCTTTATTATCTAGGTTATATCATGGTGATCCAGTTATAAATCCTTTGACACCTTGGGAGAGACCACCTCTAAAGAACATCTTTTGTATATATGGAGTGGATTCAAGAACTGAGGTACTGATTAATATGCTAAATCTTAACATCAATTCACGAAACTGTAGATTACATGGCACCAGAATCTCATATACTTTATTTTATTAGGTTGGTTACTATTTTGCACCAAGCGGCAAGCCTTATCCTGACAATTGGATTATTACTGATGTTGTTTATGAGTTTGAAGGTTCTTTATATACCAGGTAACCCCTTTTACCATATGGTTTAGGATCATTTTTATCATAAATCTGTAAAGGATAACTGAGTGTTATAGAGATGACGAGAAATTGAAAAAGAGGGATCATTTTATCAATGGAAAGGAAAGAAATAAAATCATAGAAGATCCAGAGCTCTGGTATCCTTCTGCCCAAGCTAACAAGCTGGGTGTACCGGTACTTGATGTAGTTCCTACTTTGCTCAAGGTCCGGGGAGGGGGCGAGGGCCGATCACTTCTTGATTTGATATACGTAGTCTTACCCTACACATTTGTGTAAGAGGTTGTTTCCTACGGCTTGAACCTGTGACCTCGAGGTCACAAAGCTACAACCATACTAGTGGTAAGTTGCTCCAAGTCCCGCCCCCTCAAGCTACATAATATTCCTTCTCTTATCAGTGGTAATTAACTCTATAGGTAGCTGATAAAGATCAAACACACACACAAAAATAACACAGTTAATTGAATACACCAAAACAGAAACAATGAGGGAAGGATTCTGATGGTATTAATTGAAATGAAATTACAAAGATGAAATAACAAACTCTAGGGAAAATCCCTCTCTCTCTACAAACGTAGGAGCCCACAAATCTAACAAATTCTTTCCTACCTCACATGCCTTATTCCCTTCCCTTTTATACCCCATTCTCTCTAAACAAACAGTTAGCCACTTTTGGAATTCACACCTTTCCCCCTTCTAGAATAAACATATAACACTTCTGGAACCTTTTTACTTATAGCAGTAGTAGAATTCTCATCAGTAGCCCTACATGTGTCCCTTGCCTCATGTGCTCCTTTCCTCCAATTTTTTTCATGCTGGCCCATTGGACTGCTCACTTGCTGAAGGATTCGTAGGCCCACTTCCTGATTGATCAGTAAACTTACCCTTAACAATATCAAAATGCTACAATTTTGATTGTAAACATCAATAGAATACATTGAAACTTCAGCTTACAAATTAATAAAGTGCACAGAAAATAAATGGATGGGACAGCAGCTCACAAGTTGATTCCTTTCTTTCATATAGGTCTGGGAATTTGATTGAAGGAAATCCCGGGGTTGCAAGTGGTGATGAGACAGTAAGCTAAGATACATAAATGACTATTTAAAGTGGGGGTTAATATCATAAAAACCAACATACGTCTTATATTGTATAAAAGTCCCTCAACTTAATTTGGACTTATTAACTATCGAAGTCCCTAAGTTTTTAAAATATATTCAATCCTGTGAATTTGACCTTGTTCAATTTATACAAACCTTCAATTATAGTAATTTTCATATATTAACTCTATTCAAGTTCCTAGATTTTTTTACAAGTGACGTTGGTGTTACTTAGACTATTTTGCTAGTCCTAAGTCCTAACAAGCAACACCTCATGGAAGCATGCCATAAAAAATGCACGTATGGCATCTTTGACAACAAAAATAAAATGCTTATGTGATGACCAAGAATTTGCTGACGGTACAACTATATGGCTTTTTTCTATTAATTTCACAGGTTTGTATAAAATTCAATAATCGGGATAACATGTCAAAATTGAGTTGAAGGACTTTTTCATAGACCCTTTAAGCTATGATACACTATATGGCTTTATTCTTTAACCCCTAGTTATAGAAAACTTAACATATCGCATCGAAGTTAACAAACTTAAAGTTGCTTACAGGTACCGTATAATTCTCTTTCTTATTGCAAAAATTGGCTGGGATCAAAAGTTAACATAACAAGAACTCCTCAGGTAATGTGTCAAAGCCCTTAATAATTACTTTATTTATGGTGAAACTGCCCAATAACTACAGGAAATTTATTTATTCAATTAAGACTTTGTTTTGTTATTGCTTCAGTCAGAGCATGAAGGGGGAGACGTGCAAGTGCATTTAGATGTAGAACACCATCACGGGACGGACATAATTCCCAACATGACTAGATCTCCTCGTGTTAAATATATAACTTATTACGAAGATTCTGAAAGTATTCCGGGACAAAGGACTGCTGTTTGGGAACTTGATAAAGGTAATATAATTACTTTCCAGGTTTTTGTTAAAGCACATTGAAATTTTTTAAAGGAGTACAAACATCGGTGCAGCAAATCATAGGAATATTGTGAGGTCCCCTATTCTTATGCGGGAATTATGGCTTGAGATGTGGCATGATATTCATCCTGATAAGAAATTAAAATTTGTTACTAAAGGTGGGTATTCCTTCTTTCTTAATCTCTATGAAGTGTTCTATTCAAATAAAAAGTTTTTCAAAATTTGATGTGTGAGTTTAACAGCCAAGCGTGGACCTTTGAGGGATGAAGACTGTTATTGGGATTATGGTAAAGCTCGTTGTGCATGGCCTGAGTATTGTGAATACAGGTAAACTGGTCTTTATGATAATGACACACACACACATGTGGCGATTTATGTATGTAAATTGGTGCAGGTATGTTTTTGGAGATGTTCATTTGGGTCAAAGTTGCAGGGTCAAAAGCTCTTCAGCTGATCTCCTTCTGGGTTATGTATAAGAATCTCGAGGTATCTTTTCTTGTCTTTCTCTGCTGCTATACTATTTTTTGCACTCCATACACATATCAAATATAATGCTTTGGTACTAGCATCATATGCAACAATTTACATGCTATTTTGATTTATTTGACAAAATTAACATGATTGTCTTGGTACAAGTATTCATACAATATAAGTAAAATTGCATTAATTTTAACGTTATTTTACTTATTTTGTGAAAATAACATTAAAAATGTTGGGATGATCAATTTCAAACGATAACTTTGAGCCGAAGACTCCTTCGGAGCAGCCTCTCTATCCCAATTGGGATAGGGGTAAGGCTTGTGTTTATCCTTCACCCCAGACCCTACTGAAAAGTGGGAATATACTGGGTAAGTTTGTTTGTTTGTTTGTTTGTTTAACATGATTATAATAATTAAATTATACTTGAACTATATGACTATAATAGTCGAATTGTATTAATAGTACTGTCCAAAAAGCGTCAACATTCCTCAGTCCCTATATCTTGGTTTTAAAAAGTGTGGCGCTTTGATGTGTTTTGATCCCAAAAACTGATGCGTCACGTGGGATTTGCAGACATCGTCCTTAAATAAATTTGTTCATTCGATGGCCTAATTTGTTTAAATACCCACACTCATTGCATATTTGATGGTCAGATTTGTTCAATCAGATTTTGTAATCTCAAATATATTGCAATCGATGATCTAATTGTTCACATACTCGTCAACCATTGCATCAAATCTCATCATGCATCAGACCACATTGGCTGCATCACATCACATCACCGCATCATGTCCATCGCGCATTATACTCTCCTGACCCCGCGCATTTTAAAACAAAGCCCTATATCCTTATGTTTTATTTATCGATTTAAATTACTTATCTGATAATTGCAGTATGATGTTGCTTGAATAGTTTCAAGTTAAAGCCTTTGTAGTTTGTACCATCCTCATCATGACAAAGAAGCGGGTGGTGCTTGATTCTGAGTTCATCTTCAAATGGGTCAATTCCTCAATTGGTTTATAGTAAAGTATTTAACTAGTAACAATATGGGTCTAACGGGTTGAACACCACTGGAAAAGTATTCAATTTTCAAATACATAAAACATTCTACATGTCTATAATATAAAATCTTTGAATATTATTGTAATAATATAGCTTTATAACCGTAACACATCAAGTACTAAAACTTTGGTGCAGGGTTAACACCCACTGGAAATGTAAAGATGGTCCATTTCTGATCAATAATGGTGGGATATGATACTGGAATCATACCAAGGTACATGATAACTCCATTGATTGGTCATGATGAACTATACATACAGGTGATTGATGAACATCCAGGCGAAGACTAATTTTTTTTGTTTTGAAGCATTCAGTGATCGAAGTTGTATCATTCATCATTTTTGCCTAGAGCATGTGAAATTACTCATAAGGTATTAACAATGTTATTTCTATTGTATTGCGCATGCTTTAATAAAGTCACAGTTTTCTGATTTCCGTACAGATGTAATCTTGTTGAGTTAATTTATTTGAATATATAATGTTTGTTTATCTATAAAATCTTTTGATCTTCAATGTTTATTTAATTTCCTAAAATGTTTATTTGAATATAAAGCTAAATAAAATAATTGTTTAAATATGTTTTATTCTTCACGCTTCACAAAACTAAATTTATTAAGTTCTAATTTAAAGAATTAAAATATCTTGTTTTGATTTAACCTTTTTATTAATCACCAGGTACACATTTTATAACAAAAAGATTTTTTTTTTTTTTGGTATTTCAAACGATCAAATCAAAAATTCACAAGTACAACTAACATTGAATAAACTACAAGTTGAGATAGCAGGCTTAATCTGGATTGAGCAAAAGATTTTACTTGCAATAAAAGCTAAAAACTTACCAAACATCTTTTAAGTTTGCAGGCGAAAAAAATAGAAAAACAGAGTGGAATAGTGGATAACATCTTTCGATTTGAACTAAATTTCCCACATGAATGACATATTTAAGTTTTTTTCTTGATCTCAAAAGAATAATCAAGCTCCAAATGACACCTCTTGTCATCATCTTCAAACTGCATCATTAAACAAAATCAAAGTAACTTCATGTGTTGGGGACGATAATCTGTTCTAACTTCTAAAATCACTTAACGATTCGGACATAAATAAAAACAAAACTTACCCTCAGCTTTGCTGTGTAAATTCCTCTTGCTAGAATGCCATTTGGTGTGGTCTCCTCTTCTAAGGTTTCAATATAGGCATCTTTTTGGGGAGCAAATGTACCCAACATACTTTTGATTTGATCCACTGTCACCAAAGCAGCAAGACAGCATAAAATTTCAGTGAATGATTCATAGTTTCATACTTTTAGTATATCATACAAATATGCATGATATAAGTAACAAAATATTACCTTGAATTCCACCTTTCCACACAGTGTTGACACACGTGAGACCAGAAACAATGTTGTGTAGAACATTGAATGTTAGCTTAAGCCTGTACTGAACTCCTTCCCTGAGTGTAAACAGGGGACGACCACTTTGATTTTCTTTGACTGGTAATGGAACCGTGATCTCCCCAATATCTTTTGAGATGATTCCTATTGAGAGGAATTTAACTTCGGGATCCTTATCCCCTAATACGAAATCAACAGAGTGAAAAAGCCGTTTGTTAAGAAGCATGAAATTCAAGATTCAAAATTGGAACCAAAGTTGCTATAGTCAAACACTTTGTGTCCTGAGAATGTTTGTATGCAATGCACATTGAATATATTATGGTCAATTTGCGTTGTTTTTTCTTCATATAAAATAAAAATCGAGCTAAAAGGAAACATGTCAAAGTAAGTTTAAGTCATCCAATATCTATTGTTAACAAACGTTGTATGCCATGCACTTACTTGACATTAAAATTATGATGCAATTTAGTAAAATTACAAATGACTATAACAATGTGAAAAGCTAACCGTTTAAATCACTTTCAACGCAACCAAGCAGCTTCTCCTTCCACCTCCTTAAACTTTCATCATCCTGTAAAACCAAGATAGCAAATCATCATGCTTAAATCTTAATTACTGATAGCTAGTAGTCCAGTATCTACCTAAAGACAGCAAGATTCAAACTATACTACTGATTCTTGCAAAGTGAAGCAAAAATTTAACTAAAAAGCTGAAAATGCAAGAATCACAGCCATACCCAAAGAAACAGAGAAAGATTTGAACTTATTTGCTTATAAATATGAATCTTAACATAGTGAAGCACAAAATCATAGTAAATACAAATACCAGTGTTCCCCAAAAGACGAAACACAAAGCGCTTGATAAGTTGAAAATTAGGGCCTGCAATACACTCACATTATAGTTTAAAGGAACCCTAGGTCATCAGAAAAAGTGCATATATTGGCATATATATGTTATACACTCATTCTTGAAAATGCACCAATTACAAAGACATTCCAAAAACAGAGATCTCAACTTTTTTACTTGTTAAATTTGAATCTTATCATAGTGAAGCAAAATAGCTTAAGTTAGTTCAAACTTCAAACACCCATTTTGCCCCAAACCACAATATGCAAAGGCTCCTCTAAAATGGATAATTTTAAGGAAAAATAGAGAGGATGTGTCTTTGACCAACAGCTTTCTACAAAATGTCCACTCGCCATCCGACCTTCCAATTATGTTCCTCAATAAAGGCACCAATAACTTTTAAAAAAAAAAGGTTGGTTGCCCTATGTGATAGCAAAATTACACATGTATAAGCAAATGTGCCAACAAAATTTCTAAACTGTCCCCCCAATAAAAGCGCCGGCAACCTTACTAATAAGGTTCAATAAAATTGTTATATGTTAATGACCTTGCTGAAAAGTAAAACAAATTAATTGATACTTTCATGCTATACATGTTATAAGGTCGAACGAACTTAATGAAAAGTCGCTCCACCTTATTGAGAGGCCAAACAACTTTGTTGGTATTTTTCAGTTACAAACTGAACAACTTTGATAAGAAGTCGATGGCCCCTCTAATAATCAAAGGATTTGTTGTCAAGCAGACATTTTGTGAAAGGCTGTCGGTAAAAGCCACATTCTTGGAATTATCCAATGTTTTAACAGTAGTTACTAAAAGTGGTAAGGGCAAAAAGGGAAGGAGTAATCCCAGAGGGCCAGAAGTGCACCAGAGCTTATCTAAATCCCCCTTTTTACAAACCCAAAATTGAAACAGAGAAAATGATATGCTAAACACAGACACACAGGGTGAGGTTATACATCAAAGATGCCCTGGAAGTATCTAAACCCTTACTATATAAACCCTAAACTAAAACAGATCAAACCATGGTTAAAAAGACCACATGATTATATGTAAAATGAGAAATAATGAGCTTTATAACATTTAAAATAAAACAAAGAATTAACTAAAAAACTAAAAACCTTATCCTTGTCAAGCTGCTCCTTGAGAGGAAGAAGAGGACCAGGAACAAATTTAGAGAAACCCTCTTGATATAGTTCATCATCATCATCATTATCATCATTGTCCTGTTCATGTTCATAAACCCTAATTTTTGGTGAGCTTTCTGCAAATTCCCCTGTTTGTTTGTTCTTCAAATCTCCATTATTAACATCATTAAGAACTGATGAAGACCCAGATGATGTTCCTGCTTCTGCTACCTTCAAACCTTCCATCTATGTGTTAAAATATGAGAAACAAAAGAAACCCTTGTTTAAGAAATCAAATAAACCCTCTTTTTTCTTTCCCTTGTTTCCTTTTTTGGTTTTTGATACAGACACTGTTTGCAGTAGTCAGTATCAAGTATCATATGTATGTTTGAATGTCTGTCTCGTAACTTTATCTTTGCATTAAAATAAGTGCGGTCGCTTCGTCATATGTGTTATTTTCTCATTTCCATGTTATATTATAAAACTATGTTATAGACCCGTGTATTACCCGAATTTAAAAATAAAAATTATGTAACTTTATGATGTTTATTAAATTTAAGTACATAATTAAAAGAATTTTATTACATAAAACAATATAAAAAAAGTATAATTATGATTTAAATCTCTAACATTTTTTTACGTCACATTTGTGTTTTATTTGAAATTAATTTTTTTTATGGTGTTGATGCTTATATTGTGAATTTGAAAAATTAAAAAAATTGTTATCAATTAATATTTTTTTGTAATAGTTTGTTAATAGAATTAATATTTGAAAAATAACAAACTTTGTTTCAACTTAAAATAAAACAAAATACATGGTTTTGTTCTATAAAAAATAATATTAATATGATTTAACACGATACTAAATTAATTAGAAAAAGTTTTTGATTAACATTCCTTAAATATAATTTTATAAATAAAAGAATGATTTTTATTTAATTATCATTTAAATTAAATAAGAAAGTGAATGTGGGAATACCATGTGGCATTTATTTGGAATCATTTATTAGTAGTAGGATAATAACAATAATAAAATTAAGAGTCAATTACATATATCTTCTTTCTAAAATCATTTATTATATATTTATTCAATCATAAAAGTAAATTACATATTCCCCTTTCTAAACCAAATATATTACATATTTATCCATTTCATTAAAAAACAAATTATGTATTTTCTATTTTATCCTTAATGAACTAACTAAAAACAACTTACATATTTCTCATTACTAAAGGGTAATTTTGGAACATGAGGATATTTGTAATTTTAGTTTAACATTGGGAATATATGTAATTTTGATGTTTAATAAGGGGATATATGATATTATCCCTAAAATTAAATCAATTAGAAACAATGAGATTAGTCATTTTTTAACTTTCCGGCTGTAATTTGTGATTTTTTTAACTTCTAGTTATTTTGATTACATATGTTTAAAATCCCAAATAACCTAGTTTGGTGTGTGTATTTGAAGTTTTGAACGACATATGATATTCGCGTGCTAGCTACCAAGAATCCAGGTGTGTTAAGGTGTTCCTTTATAAAATAGGTTGACGGTTCTAGTCCCATAGTAGAGAATGGTGAAAAAAATTGATGTTAAAAAAAAGTTCCAAGAACCAGGCAATATAGACAAGGTTGATTCCTTGAAACGTCGTGAGACCATACCTCCAGATAAGCAAAAACTAGATAAATCCGTAAAACAACTCTCCTACTCAGGTTTAAACATCTAACCTCAATAAGGTACCGTTTCTCATATTTATTGCAATACTACTAGGCTAAAAGCCATTGATAACTTGGTACGCAGATAAGTGACTTATCTAACATAACTAAGCGCTGATTGTTGTACAAAATGGTTTTATTGTGAGAAGCGTATGAAGCACCTGCGTGATTATTGATATGCTTTTTGTAACATTTACATAATTATCAGATAAACTTGTGTAATTATCACTCAATGTATATAAAATCACACAAATGTGATTTAAAACACAAGATTGGGAGTGGAGCTAAAATCGTGAAGTTAAGATTTATCTAAAGGTGTTTGATTTTTATTTTTTCTTTTAGTTATCTGGGATTTAAAATTAAACTATCTTTTACATTGGATTTATAATTTCGTTGAAATATCTTTGTAAGGTTTTTGTATTATTAGTCTACTTTAAGCTATTTGATAACTTTTGTATATGTATTAACGTACAAATATTCTTACTATTATAATAAACATCTTTTTGCCACATACCAATTTCTTAAACTATTATTGTCATGTGTCACTTTTTTAGCTCATTATTGTCACATGTCCATATTTTTATTCTAACAATCAATGTTCTCTCACATTAAATGATAATTATATTTTTTATTTTGCTAATTATCTAAATATTTAATGACTAATGGTATTATATACATTTTCATATTAAAAACACAGTTTTAATAAATCAAAAATAATTTTTTTTTATTAAAAAACACACTTAAAAAAGTTACAAAGTATGAATTTTTTCTAAAATATATATTTTTTAAAAAAATAAGAAATATTTTAAATCTATAGTTTTAGAAAAGTTAAAAGTTTTATAAAAAATAAGTGTTATTACAAAACAATTTTTATTTAAAATAAGTTTCAAACAAAGTATATAAATTTTAGTTTTTAACCCGTGTAACACACAGGATGTAATCTAGTGTATAATAAATTATTTACGCTATTTAATATGGCATTATGGTGTATATTTTGAAGTTACATTTTCCTTTTTTATGTTAGCACGTTAGGAAGTCATGTACGAGATGAGTTAAATAAAATAAATAATAGTGGGTGAAGAAATAAAAAAATAGATAGTTGAATAAGGAAAGCATTGTATATTACACTAGGTAAAATCCCGTGTATTACACGGATTGAAAACTGAAATGTTATATACTTTGAAAGAAAACTTGTTTTAAAAAACTTGTTTTTTCAGAAAACTTATTTTTACAGAACTTTTATTTTTCTAAAACTACAAATTTAAAATAATTCTTATTTTAAAAAAAATATTCATATTTGAAAATTTTCATATTTTGTAAACTTTGTTTAAGTGTGCTTTTTAATAAAAAAAATTTTCATTTTTTATTTGTTAAAACTATTTTTTAATATGAAATAAGGTATATAAAGTCATTAGTCATTAGATTTAAAATTCTTTAATAAATTAAAGAATATAATTATAATTATTATTTAATATAAGAGACAATGATTGTAAAGATTAAAAAATGACATGTAGAAATATTTATTTTAAAAAAATGACATGTGGCAATAATGCCTAATAAATTGACATGTGGCAAAATATTAACTCTTTTATTAGAGAGTATAGATAAGTATGAAACAAGATGTAAAGAGTGAAATAAAAAAAATATTATATGTTATACTAGCATATTGACATGTGTATTACACAAAGTTAATATAAATGATAAGAATTACAAAATAATTACTGATAAAAAAATAGATATATAAATAACGTAAAATTTATAATGATATAAAAAAAATTAAAGTACATTTTATAAATCAATATATATATTTTTAAGCAATACGAACGAAATTTGAAAATTTTGAAATTTCAAATTTATTAATTGAAAATGTAAAGTTTGAAATAATTGCATTTTTATTATATTTAAAGAAAATGAGTATTAATTTTTATTTTAAATTTGGAAGATTGATTTGAGTGTATTAAATTAAATTAATCTTGATAAGTATGCCATGTGTATTCATGTGTATAGCCTAAAAAACACCATGTGTCAAATATGACGTGGATAGTCTAGAAATATGACATGTGTCATATTGTTATTATTTTATCATATAGTTTAGATAAAGATTATTGTTTTTTAACAGGAAACTTACACTGCTTATAAATTACGTCACCTAAAATATTCATTACTAGCAAGGGTGGACCCCATTGAATCTCAACTTATTTATATAATTTATATCGTGAAATTTTATCTGTTTAAGTGAGATTTTTTAAAGTGACCTCATTAATATAAACAAAAAGAGATTTATCACATTAAAATTAAAGTTTGTGTAATGATTATTAGAAGAATTTTGGATCCTTCTTTTTAAAATTGGTCTTGATTTCGAATAAGGGGGTCCAATTTTTTTATTGTTAATTTTAAATTATAACCATGTTTAGTTATGAAATTACCCAAAAACCGACCAAACCTAGCAATTATAACATGAATAAAAGAATCATAACATTAAATTTATAGAAAAAAGTACAGAAAAAAATCACACATGAGAAAAATCGTTTACTAGAACTAAAAACATGAATTACTCAACTTGAACTTTGCCTCTTACCAATGAGCCACAACACAAGGGACCCAATCGTACTTACAGTTAGGCAATGCAATTTTATATTCAAAACAATAAAAAATTAGAAATTTTATTTAAAAGTTGAATTGTGTATATATCGCCTCTTCTCGATGGGAAATGAGTCAAATGACAATATAATAATTGTCCATGCGTTGATTAATGTAAAAGCTATACAGATCATGTTTTCAAGTCAATTATGTCAAACATTCACACCATCAATGTTAAAATATCTCAATAAGAATAATAAATTAGGGTATGTAACGGTTGTGGTGTGTGTGTTTTAAATCTTCTATCAATTCAGTACATGTGGTTTAGATAACTAACGTTTTTAGCCTCCAATCATAGTTAGATTTTGGGCCAAAACAATTATAATAGTTAACTTTGAGGGGCCGAAACCGATAATTATCTAAAATACATGGGCTGAATTAATATAAGATTATATTTTGGGCCTAAATAATTAAATCATTTAAATTAAAAAATTTATTATATCTATATTCTGCATTCTTAACATGAGAAATTAAAACTTATAATAGCAGATATTATTTAATTGAGCCATTCATGGGCAATGTTAAATACAAAAAACACAATTTATGAATATTTGCTTGATCGATTGTGTTGATATAAAACTATAAAAGCATATTTTGGAATGTGAGTTTTTTATTTTTATTTTTTAGATTATTATTTTTTATTTTTTGTAAATGTTTGATTGAAGGTATTTAGTTTTTGTGTTTGCAGCAAGTAGGTGGTATCTTCATTGGGAGGGGTCGGGGGACATGTAGATGTTAGTCATGTTTGGCGTTAGCCCCACGGAATCTTGTTTTGCGCAATCACCGGCTTCAATTTCCATATATCTATTTAAATATTTTGAAGCTTGAAATAATACATAATTTAGATTTAACACCCCTTATTGAAAAGATACCCGAGAGTCGTGTGTTTTGATTTCTTAGCCATTCCTATTGCTTTTGCCATCTTATATAATTACAAAGCATATCTTCTATTCGGATATAATATACTAAATATAAACGAGATATACAAGTGAACGATGTATATATACACCTAACATAATTCATATGTCTAACACCCATGATTGAAGCGGGAGGTGATCGTGTGTTAAGATTGGAGCGGGAGTCAATAAAGAGTACACGCTGGATGTCTTTTCTAAAGATGTCCACAATTTGATGTTGAGAGAGCACGTGTAAAGTACGAACTTCACCATATTGGAATTGTTCTCCAGTGAAGTGATAGTTTAACTCAATGTGTTTTGTACGTTGATGTTGTACGGTGTTCCCAAACAAGTAGATGGCACTTACTTTATTGCAATAAACAAACATTTCAATGTGAAAATAGACAAGTTAAATAAAAATAATCTTAAATAAGAAAAAAATTTGTTGAAGATCGTCATAAGTGTTAAATTTCATGTAAATAAATGTATTTTGATTGTTCTATTATAATAAGTACAATATAAAATTTTAATCGCATTTAAAAATAAAGCATATTTAATAAATAAATAATTGAATTAATCATAAGACTAGTCTTTGTGGTATGACAGTTTTGGATCGATGATTCATAACTTTGAGAAACTGCACTTATAATCTGAGTCGTTTGAAAAATGTCACACGGGTGATCCATGGAGTTGATGTCCGTTAGGTTTTACGTTAATATTTTTAAAAGAGTTAATTGCATAAGCGGTCCCTGTGGTTTGATCATATTACATATTTGGTCCCCAAAATTTAAAAATTGCAAATTTAGTCTAAATATTTAAAGTTAATTGCATTAATGGTCCCTATGGTTTGATCATATTGCAGATTTGGTCCCCAAATTTTAATAATTCAAATTTAGTCCAAATATTTTTAAAGTTAATTGCGGAAATGGTCCCTGTAGTATTAGCAGATTGCAGATTTAGCCCCCTAGCTTTTAAATTGCAAATATAAAATATAAATAATTCACAAATCCAAATCAAATATTTAAACTTTATTAAAATACTTTAAATATTTTTTAAATAATTTAAACATTATTTAAATAGTTGTATTTATATTCATTGATTCAAAAAATAGCAATAACTATTGAATAATAAACATTAAATATACAAGATTCTGAATTCGCAATATTATCTTGTATATTTAATGTTTATTATTCAATATTTTTTGTTATTTTTTAAATAAATGAATATGAATACAACTATTTTAATTCAATTCAATAGATAATACAAATTATTTTAAGAATATTAAAATTAATTTAATATTTTTATATTTAATTTGAATTTGTGAATTATTTTTATTCTAAATTTGCTATTTTTGAAGTTTGGGACAAAATTTGCAATCTGATCAAACCACATGGACTATTTATGCAATCAACTTTAAATGTTTGGACTAAATTTGCAATTTTTAAAGTTTGGGAACCAAACCTGCAATCTAATCAAACCATAGGGACCATCTATGCATTTAACTTTAAATGTTTGGACTAAATTTGAAAATTTTAAAGTTTGGGAACCAAATCTGCAATCTGGTCAAACCACATGTACCATTTTTGCAATTAACTATTTTTAAAATTATCATTGTAACCCTGTGTGTAAACTAGGGGTGTCGTTCGGGTTTGTTAATCGGGTTTTGGGTTACTTGGGTCAGGTTGTTCGGGTTTTTTGACAATGAAAATAAGCCTGATTACCGAACCATTTTAGTTATTTGTATTCGGTATTTGGGTTTTGGTAATCGGGTTCGGTATTTGGGTTTTGGTAATCGGGTTCTTGAGTTTGTATTAATCGGTATTCGGGTTATACTAAATTCACTTAACGGTCAATCTAAAATTAACATTAAGAACCTTTGTAATGTTATACAATATACACATACACATACACATACACATAATATAAAATAAATACTTGTTTCATGCTAATGTGTGTGTATGTGTGTGTGTGTATAACATATACATAATGAATGCATACATACTTACACAGAAACATATATAAGTTGAAATATGACAACCGAGATAGCTTACGGATAATGCAAATATATACATATAGAAGAATCCAAAAATACATATAACATATAAAGTTTTCACTTTAGAAACATTATTACGAGTGATTTTATAAATAATGAATGCATATGTATATGCGAATAACATATTAATAAGTGGATGATATACATAATCGGATTACCAAATCTTTGAGAAAATTAATCATTTACCAAACCATTTAAAAACTTTTGGTTCGGATTTATAGCTAGATTGGGTTAATACTTATTCGGGTTTGGATTGATTTTAATCGACCACTTTACTCTGACGAAATCATTAGCATCACCACCTTGCCCTGACACCACTTTACTTCGGTGATACCACCAGCATCACCACGTCGCCACTTTCCTCATCACTTCAGCTTGCGAAACCGCTAAGATTCCGGCGTGTTTCACTAGGTTTCCGTTCTCTTGTGAATCAACAATCACAATCGAATTCGAAGTGTACAAAGACCCAGCCATCAACATAGACGATGTTTTTTTGACAATGGGGGCAATATTCGAAGTGTCCATCTCCAGCCTTCACCTCATATTTCTCTGCCCCACCCCTTCACCATCACCCCATATGTTCCGACCACCATAGAAGAAGGTAATACACTTCTTATTAGCATCCCCACTGTCACCCCCAAAATTGCTAGGGTTATGACTAGTTGTTGCTGCTGGGTTAGGGAGCCATCAGTAACAGAAGGAGGGGATGGTTGGAGATAGAGACCTCTTTGATTTACTGGTCAACAACGATTAAGGTGGAGACCGGATGTGGTGGTGTGGCTGGAATTTTTTTAAAAAATTGGGTCTTTTTCTTTCAAAAGGATCACAACTATCAGGAATTTCTTTTTTCTAAAATGTATCTTTTTCCTGTGAACGACGACGTTATTAATTTTCTTAAATCTCTTAAGAAGTTGACACTCTTAAGGGCGACATGGCATTCCACGTCACTACTTATCTGCCACATATATATGATTCAAACAAAAAAAATAAAGTAAAATGGAGAGCTCGCCAATGACATTGGCGACGTCTGCAACAAAATGACACATGAACAATATGTCGCCAATGACAATGGTGACTTCTTGACTAAAAGGACACAGCGTGAAGTCACCATTGTCATTGGCGACACACTATTCATGTGTCCTTTTGTTGCAGACGTCGCCACTGTCATTGGCGAGCTCTCCATTTTTTTTATCGTTTGAATCATATATATGTGGCGACTTATAAAGAGATTAAGAAAATTAATTACTAACGCATGTCAGATGTCGTCATTAACAGTGGCAAGATACTCATTTGTGAAAAAAAGAATTCTTACCCTAGTTGTGATCCTTTTGAAAGAAAAAATTTTTTAAAAAAATTAGTGTGGTTGGCAAAAAGAGATGGGGAGAGTAACATCTTGTAGGAGAGAGGTCACCAATAACGAGAAAGGAAATAGGGGTGAGTGCATTTTTTTTTGTGCTTTTAACAATATATGTACTTAGATAATTTTAGATGCCGTTCAAAAATAATAATAATAATAATAATTTTAGATCCTACTTAACAACAAAACTAACGGTCATCCGTTCTAGATACCATCAGTGTTATATTTTTTCAAAATGTTCGAACCACAATGATAATTTCTCAAAGTTATGGACATGGGCTGATTCATGTTGATTTGAGGGGTGGCAAGCCCCCCACTCAAAAAAAAAGTATAAAACTCTTAGTAAACTAAACTAAAAAGCATCAGGCCCTCTTGTGTTTTATTAATAGACCCCTAATTAAATTAAAATTTATGGTTATTTTTCATTTTGTTGTTAAACTATCTTTAAAATTCAGGTCTTGAAATCACTTGAACTACAAGTTATTTCACATTGAACTATAGATAGATGAAGATAAAGAATATTTTGTTTTTAATTCATGAATCCTAGTTGTTTCATATAACGTTTTTTTAACTTCAATTTGTTATCCCTTTTAATAAGCTCATTTTTACTTTTTTTGCCCGACCCATTTTGACTCATTTTAACCGACCTCTTTTAATTGTTTTAGCCATGTCGTTTTCGTCTATTTGATTTTTTGCCTCACTGACGAAAATTTCTGAATCCGCCACTGGTTATGGACAATACGCACAAAATCGACATATTGTAGACCAACCGTGTGATTAACTCTAAATAATTTGTTATGTCACCTTTTACAATGACATAAGTCCAAGATTATTTTTATTTTTTTCATTTATTAGTAACCTTTTAATTTAATATTTTACTTATTAAAAAAAAAACTTATTAAACCATGAATATATAATTTTCTAACAGAGTAACAGACTATAGATAATATTAGTGAAGAAAAGTTGGTACTTGGTATTGCTAAAAAAAAGTTATGTAAATTCGTGATATATTTTATGTAAGAATTATTATTATTATTTTATTTCGAAATTAAGAAACCCATGAAAAATGTATACTGCAAAAGGCTTCACCAATTCCGGCGGGTAGGTTTAATTAATTTTCGCTGCACCGTCTTTGATCTGTGATTCGCCATCAACACCAGGTTTCTTGATTTTTTATTCTGATTTGTTGTTGTGATTCTTTATTCGATATTTCGATCTGTGGTCAAAGTTTAATTTAGTTTTTGTTGACCGGCCCCAGATTTGAAATTTAGAAGGAAGAATGGTGAGAGGATTGCTGAACAATCTAGCAACTAAATCGATCAAGGTTGCCGGAAAATGGCAACAGCAGCAGCTCCGCCGTCTCAACATCCATGAGTATCAGGTTGTATTCCGTCTCCTTTCGCCTGTTTGTGTTCCGTTTTTGTATTAAATAACATCGTGTTTCTGGCGTGTTATCATCACCAAAACGTTTAACCCAACCCTAGAACATAAACAGGGGAGAAGAACAAGAAGAATATATATATATTTTTTTTTGGAATTTTGACTTTTATTTGTCGTACTTATGGGTAGATTTTGTTTGACGTCCTGGCGTTTGCGTAAAAGGTTGTTTCTTAGTACTTAAATTCATGACCTCAAAGTCCCCATAGCAGTTGCTCCAAAACCCATCTTTATGAGTAGATTTTTGTTTACATCTTGAAAAAAACTCTGGCCACACCTACATGGTATTTGTAATATTTGAGCAGAATTGAAGTATTGAACAGTTGGTTTCAAATGCAAATTAAGAGCATGAAGAAACAAAAGTATAGTAAGATGATGGTTATCGCAGCAGGCGAACTTGCTAGGGTGCTTAGCTTCTTGCAGACTTGCACATTAGCTGTTACAAAAAAATTATTATCAACCATACAATTGGTCCCGATTAGCGGATTTAGCTTGTTATCTTGCACCTGTGGCATGCCTATATTGTTTGTTTTACCTGCTTGAAGTACTACATGTTAAAGATCATTGAGTGATTTTCACATTTCCATGCCATTTGACGCTGCATCAGTAGGTATTTTATCCCAAATTAGTTGGGATTGGGCTATAAATAAAAGTATGAAACCTAAAGAAATCATGAGTTTGTGAGAACGGCTAGATAAGTTGCATCAGCTTGAAAGATCCTCCTTTATGCTCTTTCATCCCATACACGTCTACATTATATTTGTACTCTTTTCATAAAATGGATGAATTCTTATGGTGTCGGTGGATGGTATTACGTAAGTCTAGACATATACTTTGTGTAAGTTGCATCAGCTTGAAAGACCCTCCTTTATGTTCTTTTATCTGATGAATGCTGATTTCCTTGAGTCCATGCCCACTCCCATGTAATCTAATTATTTTTATTACGTGGGTTATTTTATGAAGTTGAAGTAGTTTCCTTTGTTTCTTTTATTTTGTTATTTAGTTATTGATTAGTGACATTAGTGGCAATGAGTTTTCTTAGTGGGTTAGTTTTCTAAGTTTTAATTCTTTTCTACTTAAGGCTATATAACTGCCACTCGCATGGTGTGTAGATTATGAATGATGTCTTTTTTTTTTTTTAAGTACTCTTGTATTTCTTCTTATTCTCTAATTACCAATTTGGTTCATATAATTATCTTACACATGTCTACATAGTATCTGTACTTTTTAAATAAGATGGATGAATTCTTATGGTATTACATAAGAATCAACTTATGCTTTATGGTATGCGTTCTTGGTCATTTACTTGTAAAGTTTCTGGAATTAGGGAGCCGAATTGATGAGTAAATATGGTATCAATGTTCCAAAAGGTGTTGCTGTTTCTTCTGTTGAGGAAGTCAGAAAAGCCATACAAACGACATTTCCCAATGAAAAGGAGGTAAACTTCGGCATAATGATTGTCTGTTTGACCTTTTGTTTAGAAAAAAAATGTGAGACTGAGGCATGTCCTACCTATATATTGTGAACCGTCTGTTGTACACTATCGAATGACTGGGTGAGCCACCTGTTTGTGGGTTCATATAAGCATCACTACCTTCTTTTTGGTTTAGTTGGTCGTTAAGAGCCAAATCCTTGCTGGTGGACGTGGCCTAGGGACGTTCACAAGCGGTCTTCAAGGTGGTGTTCACATTGTCAACATCGATCTGGCAGAAGAGATAGCTGGTACTATTTTATTTAATTCTAGTCTTTACTAATTTGACTATTGAAAGGCTGCATTAAATAGGGAAAATGCTATTTTATTCACTGATTGATGGATTACTGATCCTTTTGCCTTTTAATTTGTTGTTAATGTAGGGAAGATGCTTGGGCAGACTCTTGTCACTAAACAAACTGGCCCCCAAGGCAAAGTTGTCAGCAAGGTTTCACATTTTTTATTCCTATTCATCATAATATCATTGTTGTCTGTTAAGCAAACTTACGTTATACTCGTGTTATATAGCTGTGCTGTTGCAAAATCTCTCTTACAGAATAGTGTAATTTGCCATACTAGTGTTTGAAATAAGTTTGTTGCAATTGCTTCCCTATGCCATCTCTCTCTATAACAGAACTTTAATTTACTGAAATTGCTTTTTCTTGGTGACATTTTTCACTCCTTGAGAAGTAGGCATACTTGCTGATTCTATAGTATAGGCGTATAGCTTTTCATAGAACTTGAAAATGGAACTCCTTTAAGAGGATACATGAGAGTTATCTCGAGTAGTACTTGTTAACATGATGGGATTACCAAGCATATTCTTGTATTTTAAGGCTTATTATTATGCTTTCATTTGACTGCTATGACTTATCATTAAGTTCTGAAAATCCATTTTAGGCTGATTTCCTTAAATCTCAACCAATTATGGTGTCTACGAATGGGTTAGATTATAGTTTTTGCCCTAAATATCTTTAGTAGTACTGTTGGCACACAACATGATGCATTATTTCAGGGTAAACATTTAATTAGGATAACAACATGGTTAAACCTTGTGAACAGTGTGCCAGTGCATAACTAAGCTTCGCAATACACGGTGAGCAGTGCATGAAGTTATTGCCCACACTTTTTAATCTATTTAAACCTTTCTAACAGTGCACAACTAAGCTTCACAATACATGGTGAATAGTGCACGAAGTTATTGCCAACTGTTCTATTTAATCTATCCCACAAATAATTAACCACTTTAAAAAATGATTGGTTATCACTTATTAGTTATGATTTTTTCATTTTAGCCTTAATTATCATTCTCTCTAATTCTTGCAAGCTTTCCAAGTCTGACATCTTGAAAATAATGTGTCCTGTATATTTGATGCAGGTTTACTTGTGTGAAAAGGTGTCTCTAGTCAATGAAATGTACTTTGCGATTACACTTGATCGTACAACTGCTGGCCCTGTAAGCTTCCTCTTAATTATCCTATTATAAGCCTTTACTATAAACTTGCTCTCTCTCTCTCTCTCTCTCTCTCTCTCTATCTCTCTCTCTTTCTCTCTCTCTTACACGCACACAATTTGGTGCACACCGGCCTTCAATTTTTCAGCTTATCATTGCTTGCCGAGAGGGAGGAACCAGCATTGAAGACCTTGCTGAGAAATTCCCTGACATGATCATTAAGGTTTTCTTCTAATGTCTTTTGTTATTGTTTGATGCCTATCCACTTATGTTGACTAATTTGACCTTTCACAGGTGCCTATTGACGTTTTTAAAGGAATTACAGATGAAGATGCTGCCAAAGTTGTGGATGGTCTTGCTCCAAAGGTAGCTGACAGAGATGCTTCAATAGAACAGGTTAAGAAGTTGTACAACCTTTTCCGTGAATGTGATTGCACCCAGTTGGAGGTGAGAATTAATTACCTGTACGCAGAAATTTTGGCTTCATGTCTTTTTTTGTTTTCTCATGGTTTTTTTCTATTAAGTTTAAACCTTCTATTTCAGATCAATCCTATTGCAGAAACTTCTGATAACAAATTGGTAGCTGCTGATGCTAAGCTAAACTTTGATGATAACGCTGCTTTTCGTCAAAAAGAGATATTTGCTCTTCGTGATCCAACACAAGAGGATCCACGTGAGGTATAGCTAGTCTGTTTGGGGTATATTTGGTTTAAGGTTATAGTTTGATACCCCCAAATAAGAATTATCCATATACTACTAAAGGGTTGAGATGATAAATCTTTGGCCATCCCTTTGTCGTCAAAATCCATACCCATAGTAATTCCTGGCTGCAAACAAAACGCCACCTTAAAGGTGGTAAAACTGGCAGGTCAAGTGGGTTGGGTATGGATCAAAATGAGCACGCTTTTTGTATCAGTGAAATGTGTCTGATTAAGTTGGCCAATAGCCCTTTTTTTTGGCTAAAAATGTAAATTTTTTATAAACAATTAATGCGCTAAATTTAATGAATATAAGAATAATAATCTTAAAAATGATTTAGACGGTTTTTAGTGTTTTAAAATAGACTTTCAGTGTTTCCTTTTTAGCTAACTTTGTTATTCAAACAGTTTGAGATCAAACATATAGTGAACGGGTCAAAAGGAATTACCTTTTATATGTGTTGTATTATTACTTGGTCATCTCAAGTGAAATTGGATACAAATAATATTACGAGGGGTTTATTAATCAGACAGAGACAACCAGGACAACCAGTAAGCTGTGATTAATGTTATTTATTTCGTCAATTGTTTTCAACAGGTTGCAGCTGCAAAAGCAGATTTAAATTACATTGGTTTGGATGGGGAAATTGGATGCATGGTGAATGGTGCTGGATTGGCAATGGCCACAATGGATATCATAAAATTACATGGCGGAACGCCTGCCAATTTTCTAGATGTAGGTGGGAATGCTTCTGAAGGACAGGTAAGTATTTGTCCAAAAGTAAAAAATAACTAAAAAAATCTCATGGGATGTTAATTTTTATATCCTTTTTGGCTCAAAACAATTTTGAAAATAAAATAAAAATTGTACAGGTTGTTGAGGCTTTCAAGATCTTGACATCCGACGACAAAGTGAAGGCAATATTGGTGAACATTTTTGGAGGAATAATGAAGTGCGATGTGATAGCTAGCGGGATTGTAAACGCCGCTAAACAAGTGAGTCAGCATCACATTTGTTACAAAGTCACTAATATAGATTACGAGGTTTCATCATTTATGCAATAGAAATACATTTTAGGCAACCTTCTAATGGAAATATCCAACTTTTTCATTGTTCTCAGGTTGCATTGAAGGTACCAGTGGTGGTTCGTCTTGAAGGCACAAATGTTGATCAAGGAAAGAGGATTCTTAAGGTATAATATATTCAACATGTTATATTAAAAGTTCACATAATTAGTCATCTAATGTTCACGGGATCGAAATAAAAATGAAAATCTCACCATTTGTGTTGGGATATACAGGAAAGTGGAATGACACTGATTACAGCTGAGGATCTGGATGATGCAGCTGAGAAAGCAGTTAAAGCACTTAAATAAGCTTAGAAGATACCACTTGCGATGTTTTGATTCTTTTGTTGTCAGATGAGATATTGAACGCCATTACACAGATCTTTAAAATGAGTGATGGCTGAGTTTTTTTAGTCTCTTTTATGAAAAATAAATATAGCAGAATTATTGGGTTGGAGGTATTTTGATTTCTTACATGCTAATTTTGGCAAATTTTATTGCAATCAGTGAGATGATTCAGATGTGATTTAGCCTTTCTTTTCCCTTTATCTCTCTCTTGTGTGATATAAAAATAGGTAAAAGATGAAGGATATAGAAAGTGTCAAAGTGGCAACTATTGCATAGGTGTTAAACGAAAGTGAAAAATAATGATATGATACTGAGATAACAAAAATAGAAAAATAATCATTACACAATCTTAAGAGGCAGTGATTAAGATTGGTGAAAAGCTAGGGAGTTGGGCAAAATTAAGAAGGGGAAAGGGGGTGGTTTAGAACTTTTGATATTTATATTTCTTTTTTGTTTATATGCATTAAAGGTAAAATGGATTACCGACATCAATTCTAAGTGTAATTTCTAAAAATTAGGACCAAAATCATAATATAGCCTTGTCACATAGAACATTCATGTGACTTAAACATAAACATGGAAGTCGATATAAAGAGTTATGCCTATACTTAAAATAGAAAGAATTGCAAGAATGACTTGTATATTCTATTTACTCAATGAAAAAAAGTGTTTAATAACAATGTATGCTTCCTTGTGGTAAGTAGGCACACATTACCTACAATCATAGCCTACCAACAATTTATTAAACCAATGCGTATAACTTTCTTAACGAGATAAATAATTAAGAGAAAATATAGACCTTGAACCTATGTGTGATGTATAAGCAATCGGTTTAGGCCATGTAATATTTCTTCTCATCCCACCCAAAAGCCGATCTGACGTTTCAAATCTCTCAAAAAACCTGCTACAGCAATCAAGGGCCCGCTGCTGTTGCTGTCCTAGTGATGACAGCTCACCTTGATTATGCAAGTTTGACCTGCGCAGGAACAGCCTTGATCTGTTACTAACAGGATCCAATCCCTTGAAAACATTGATTCTTTCTTGATAATTGACCTAAAAAACAAAGGGGAATCGATATAGATATAGATATATTATAGCATTTTCCATAAGTGTTTCAAGTTGTAACATATGTTAATTCTGCCCTTTTTAGAGGGAGAAACTAGAAAATGGTTTATGATTAATATTATTACAAGAAAAAATGGATATCCAGAGGACATTTAAGATGCTAGAAGGAAGGTGCAGAAAGATCTTCCTCTACCTCATCATCTTTACATCTCTTGAGAACTTTCAGCTGTCCACGCAAGTGCATAATCTGCAATAAAAAAGGATTACAACATTAACAAGTTGACATTTTCTATTACACCAATTTGGCCCGTTTACCCAAATCGACCCATCATAAGTAACTAGGTTTAAAATTATACCTCTTCTTGAAGCAAAGTGGGAAGGTTATCCACTGAAACAAGGGTATCAATCTCCTGCAATAAAGGATCATCTTTGATACCAGACCAGGTTTGTGGTGGTAAAGCTAGTAAAAGTGCTGTAAGAACATCATTGCTAGCGGGGTGCATTCCAATGCAATCAGTTAATTCAGGGCTTGATGAATTCACATTTTTGGGAGATGAAGGAACCAGCATATCCACTTGTTGTTCACTGACACCATTTGTCACTGTCCCAGACACTACTGTAACAGGCGGCATGTCTCCATTAGGTTTTATGCAATGTACACGCGTTTCTCCACAGCAAAACCCATAAGAGGATTCACTGTTCCCTTTTAGAAATTCTGCTCCTTGACAACACACACTAGCTGCAATATCAATCAAACTAGTTTCCTTAGCCAAACACTGGCAACCTGATTTCTCAGTAGACAGAAAATCTGAGACATGCTTGTATAGATGAGTGCCCTGAACTTGTTTCAATATCTCCCCCTACATAAAACACCAGATAACTGAAAAATGAAATCTATCACACAGGGTCAAGTTGGTTAGGATGATGTGCATCAAAACAGGTTTTTTTTAGTGCATGCTGACCCAAAACCCTTTTCCTCCAACTTTCTTAAATTTTTTAACAACAAATATATGACAAGTACAAGATTATCTCATTATGTGGATGCCGCCAAAGTATTCAACTTATACATAGAGGCCATTCATATCGAAACTACTTTATAGGTCACCAAAGTATGCATTCGGTTTTGTTTAATCAATTCTGGTAAAAACTGCTGGAATCATGTAAAATAACAAAAACGCCTGAGTTCTATCATCTTTTTCACATCACATCTTTGCTTTTTGGTAATATATATAAGTTTATTTTTCCCTTTCCAAAACTTGCATGAAGATTTCTATTTTTTGGCCAAGTTTGGTATAAAACAAAACCACATACATACTTGGGTGGCCTATAAGTAGTATTAATACATGGGTGGTGATACAAACCTGGAAACGAATGGGTCGGGGCAGACCACCCTACTGATTGACAGGAAAGATTTAAAGTTTCAAGGAGTAGAGGAGTGGTTCACGAAGTCAGGAGAGCTCGAGAAATTAGGGGAGGGGTTATGCAAATGCAGTCCCAATGTTTAGTTCAAGTATTGCTGCATTATGTTAATTTTTGCTTCTCTAGTTAATTGTTCTTAATCTTGTACTCAGTACATTGGAGACTGGCCCCTCTCGAATTGGACCAACTATCTTGTGTGTTCTTATTTATTTAATCAAATATCCTAGGTTCTATCAGGTGGCCTATAAAGTATTATTAATACATGGGTGGCCTCAACACACATTATCCTTTATTTTACTAATAATATAACCTTTTAAATAAAATGATTTTTGAGACTTTATGCATTAATAATACACTTTGGTCACTCTCAACACATTTGACTTGTTTCCTTTTTCGTTGATTTTTGCTACCCATGTTAACAGTTAGAAATAAGCATAGCCTGAATCAATCTAGACATAAGTAGAATGGTTGAAAGTTGTATAAGGGTATAGTATATGCTCATGGCAATAAGATACCTTGATGGAGAGCCTTTCTTGCTCTTCTGGACTTAAACTTTGACCACCCTCTTCCGTTCTCCTAATTTCTGCAACCCACTTAATAAACTCAAGAAACTTTGAAGGAAGAGAATTGAAAACAATGGAGAGAACATCCTTCACATCTTTCACATTTTTGAAACTCAATAATACTGGAACATCCTCCATCAAGTACTTTGCAATATTAACCCAACTCTCATGCTTACAACTCTGCAACAATTGGTATATGTGTGTGCCAGCAAATCAGCAGGAATACTAAAAAAACAATTATAGCAGGTCACATGTAAGAGTATATGAGCGATGCTTGAACATGGATGTACCAGGGTATAAAGTAATGCTGGTGGCCGTTGAAGCCTTGAAATTAGCATGAAACTGAAACAAAAGATTATACGTTATAGATCAGATTCAAATTGTAAGAGTAGCACATGTGTTTGTGTGAGAGAGAGAGAGAGAGAGAGATTTGCACAAATTTACCCTCTGCGAAATCCACTAGCATCATCAACAGTATCCATGGCTTCCCAAAGTAATTTAAGTGGTACCCAATGAGGAGGATATTTGAAACGTGCAACATCTAAAATTAAAGCCATATCCCTTCCAGCATGATATCCACCAATAGGTGAAAAGTGACCAGTACCTGTCTGCAACATAATAAAAAATAACAAAGCACTCACATCAGGTCTTCCAATCACAAGCATAATTACTAATTTCAAAGGTAGTCTTGACAAAAAAACTAGTTACTCGGAGGGGGGGAATTCAAGAAATGGCCAAAGTTAGAACATGCCTGTTGAAAAGTCGCTCTGTTATATGATGATATGACATGACGATCATCAGAGGTAGAACAGGCAATAACATGCTTTCTAAACTCGTCAATGCTAGTTTGATTTGTGCGAAAAGCTTCAACTTTTGCTCCAGCACAATGAGCCAAACACACAACTTTCCCAAAAGAAATGCCTTTGGCTTTAACCTTTTCTAGAGGCTCACAACAATCCAACATAGATTCATCAAACCACCTCCAGGGACCTACAAACATGTAATGGTTTATGTCATTCACAACATACAAACTTATAAAGTGCCAAACTGCACATCACTAGTTTCCAGACAGTGTTACATACTTACACGGACCAAATAATATCACAATAGATATTATCTACCAGTATCAAAGATGATAAAAGGTACCTTTCCATTTTCTGCCAGGATCAATAGAAAGTGCATTCAAGACCATGGCAAGGGTGGCTAATCCACAGTAAGCAGGTTCTGATTGTGTCTGAAAGTATGATATTAACTTAAAGAAGCCTTCCATGGTCCCACCTTGTGTGGCTTCCATGAACAATTGCTGCAAATTCGGAACACATATACAGCTAAGATGAAACTCAAAAGAAGCGATTAAAGACTTTCTATTCTTGACCAAATATATCATCCCCTCATCACATCAAAAAAAAAAAAAAGAAAAAAGAAAAGAAAAGAAAAAATGTTGATGACAAATCTAGTACTCCCCTAATGCAAAAATTATTATAAATGCTCCAAATTTAACATCAACGGTATCTTATTTGTATCAATTAATACAATGAAAAGCTTGAAATTTACACAAAACTGAAAGAAAAAAAGCAAACACTTCAAGGTCAAAGTGTAGCTCCAAGAACAGATCAATGGTGAAACCAATCTACCATCATTGGACCCGAACCCATAAATCAATTCCAACAGCAGAAATACAACAAAATCAGGATTCAACAAAACATAATCCAAGAGAAAAATAAGTGTAAATTGAAAAATTGCATATAAAATCACTGAGGTCACAAGCCTAAATTTAAACGCATGATAGAAATTCAGGTAAAGGACTGACCTTTCCTTCAGAAGAGGCGAAATCAATAGCAGGAGGAGAAGGAAGAACTCTTCTGTAAATACTTGGCATGGCCATTATTGAACTAATCAAAGAGATCAAATTGATCGATAGTCTCTGCGAATTTAGGGTTCGTTGGAACAGGAGGACCCGCGGAATAAACTGGATTTAAAAGGAATGATTGAATAGTAGTAATACAGCGTTTGGAATTGGATTCTTAAAAAAAGATGGTGAGGAATTGCAATTGGTGCGGTTGTGGCGAATCTATAAATTCAACAGGATTGGGGGTGCAATCCGAACCCAATATCAATATCAATCAAATAAAAGGTATCATGTTTTATTAAGTTTAAAAGAAACTTACGATATTTTGAAATTAAGCTTTTAAAAACGTATTTTTCTTCTCTTTTTTTGAACGGCCAGTAAAAATATATTATTAATAGAACCCAGCAGGTTGCTTGTAAGAAAGCATTACATTTGCATAGAAAAAGAAAAAAAAGATAAAAAATAAACATCCCATATAAAAAAGCTTTTTAAGCAAAGCCCTTAAAAGAAACCCAATCCTCCCATGACAATGATAAAAGTATAAAACCTTTGAACATGAAGCTATCAAAACCAAGTACTTTGATCTCTTCAAAAACTCTACCAATAACAACCTGCTTCTTGTTGAAAACCATGTCATTCCTTGTCTTTCATAGGCACCAAAATGTTGTCAAAATAACTGCTTGAATTGCCTTCTTCCATTTTTTCGAGCCTTTAGCAGAACGATGCCACTCCAATAGATTTCTTATATGAAAAGCATAAATAGACGGAACCCGACACCAAACCGTGACTCTATCCCAAATCGATAAAGCAAGAGCGCAATCAACAAAGACATGGATGTCTGTTTCAAAATAATCCCCACAAAACTTACACAACACAGAGTGAACCTGTACATTCCTTGCAAGCAGAGCCCCAAGCATTGGAAGTTGTTCCATTTAAGATCTCCAGACTCGAAAATTAACTTTTCTAGGAACCCAGCTTTTGTGTATTAAAAGTCAATAAGTTGTTTGGATATATAAGTTCTCACAAAAATTAATAGAGTATAACAATTAAAAGTTAAAAAACACTTCTAAAAGTCATAAGAAGTAGCTTTTTAAAAATTACATTTTAACACTACTTAAAAAGTTAAAACCAAAAGTGCTTTTCAAATTACTAAACATTTTTTTAAATTACAAACTTTTCATCAAGTCAATAAGTTAAAATTTTGATTTCAAATGGAATCCCAAACATGCACTTAATATAGTATTTTTCTAATTATCAAACATCTTTTTAACTTATTAATTTATTCATCAAGTCAATAAGTTAAAAAATTGATCTCAAATGGAATCTCAAACGTCAATGATGTCTTGTCCTACTGGTAAGATATAGGTATGGGGGAGCTGTGGGAGAACCATGTCCCGGGTTCAATTCTTGATCCAACTTTTGGGCGTATGCTTAGGTCGGGTTTTCCCCAAGAATTGGTTGCTGGTGGGCTAGGGGCTCTGTCCGTCTGTACTAGTGGCCAGGTTGGATATCCTTTAGCCATTGGAGGGCGCGTATGAAGTACCCAGTAGTTGATTAGCTGGCCGTTAAAAAAAATGGAATCCCAAACATGCTTTTAATATAATATTTTTCTTTACTTATTTTAAATCGATTAATATAGTATTTTTCTTTCCTTATTTTAAATCGATATTAAATGGTTTCATAAACTTAAAAATCAATTCACAAATTCATATTTTATTTACGTGACTCGAGTGTGATGTGTTATTTTTTTTATCTCACATCACCGATAAAAAACCCTTATATTTTACGTTAAATTATATAAGTTTGTCAAGATCAATTAAAAATCTTTGTTTTTTTATTTATTATTATTACACATGTAAAACTCTTTCTTTTGTTATTTGAGTTTGCATAAATTTAAGAAAACCGTATGAATATTAATAATGTACGCAAAAGGCAGATAAAAAAGACAGATCGATAATAAGTTTATCTATTTGCTACAAGTATTAAACTATCCTAGTTGTATATTGTTAGAGGTTAATCCTCGTCTTATTCGTCTAAATCACTAATGACCAATGTCAATTGGGTTGGATTTTAGATATGTTTATCGTTTGTGCATTAAAGTTTTTGTCCATTAATGTAATTATTTTTTCTTTTTTGTAAATTGAAGATTTTTTTCGGCCATTTCTGGTAAAAAAGAAAAAGATCTCTTTTCTTTTAGAAGAAACTTCCGATTTTTGTGACACAAAAAAATAGCAACTTTAATTATCAAAAAAAGGTTAGTACTCTATATTGACACCGGCTGTTATTCATGTCATGACAAAATTAAAAAAAAAGGTTACATTTTTCCTTCTATCATTTATTTATTACCTAGTATTCCATCTATTACATCGACAAAAAAATAATAAATAGTAATTGACGAAATTTTATAGAATAAAATATAATTAAATTATCCAATAATTTAATATTTTAAGCAATAAAATAATTATATTATTTTTTAAACAATAATCGAACATTTCATTTTCAAAAACTATTTTCCAAAATACATGTTTTTTTATATTAATACATGTTTAATATATTAAAAAATATTCTTTAAAAAGTATATATAATATATCTTTTTAAAGTTTATTAACCGATGATCATCCTATGTTTTTTAGGGTGATGTTATATTTACACTCTATTTTTATAAAATTACACCCCGTGTACGTGTTGTACTTGCATGTGCGGCCCGTATTTGTCCTCGCTCCATATATTCTTTGACAATCTAGGATAATGATTTGGTTTTATACGACCCGTATGGCCGTACAAGGCCGTATGACTGTATGGCCCGTATCAAGTACATACAAACATTCAAATTATACTGACATAAATTTTAGTTAATTAATTAGTGTACGGGCCGTACTGGTCTCCAGCTTTTCTTTTTCATCTCATTTGTGAAGAGTTCGACCAACTTTAGATAACATGAGTTTGTAAGTTAAATTAAATAAACCATAATTAACAGTCACATTTGAAATTATAAACATAGTGTTTTGACTAATTTAAAATTATAAGTTACGTTTTAATTTATCTGTTCATGAGCCAAACCCTATTCAGATGTATGAAATTACATGAAACTCAGGCAAAAACTATTTCAATCACTTCATTTAAAGTCGTAAGCTCAGGTTAAATTGTGTTACCCAGTTAATATTTTAAACAATAACATGCATCTAGGGCAGACTCTTAACGACCTGTAAAAATTAAAATATAGCAATCAACATTAGCGATTTGAAACGCAATGATAGAAACTTAAATATAAATAAATCGTGGTCTCATATAAACTTGTGAATACTAAAAATATTTGAGAAAGGTGAATGGGCTTTCAAAAATAGGAGTAGAAAGTCGAGGGTTTAAAATGTAACTTCTTAATTAATTAGGGTAGCATTCCTGTAAATAAAATGAAAGTCAATTTGCCATAACATCTTTTCACATAACGGCCATCAAAATTATATTTGGAAACGGCCAAGCCTTCGATTCATCTCTAGTAGTAAATTATCAAACAGACCTTTTATGACACCAGCCAAATCCCGATCGTGATCCAAATGCAAATCGATTTGAGTGAAAGAAATTCATATATTAGTGTAAGTGTGAGTAGGGTTAAATGGGTGGGTGTAAGTGTGTTTGGACATGAAAGTTACAAGAGAATCAATTGGTAAAACACATGGTCCACGGTTTGGGGTAGATTTAGCTTAGAATTGTACGTAAAACAAGAACAGTACGGTCCGTATAGGGCAGTACGGGTCATACTGTTCTTGCTGTAAAAGGTGGTATTCATGAATAGTATGGGTCATACTGATCTGTACGGGCTATACTGTTCTTGTCTTAGTCAAGATGGTTTAGCGTATATGATGTGCAGTATACAAATAAACGAACATAAACGAACTTTCCGCCAAACAGTTCATGAACTGTTCGGTTCATTTACAGGCCTAAATTCATGGAATAATCAAAATCATAATAAAACAGCCTGCAAGAGCTTTTTAAAGTTGTCGTAAATATATAACAAATATTATTGGTGTTTGTCAAATTATGATCATTTAAGGATTTACATGTAAATGACCCGTGAATAATCAGATACAACTGCTTATACACATGATTTAACATGTGATCAATCTAGAAAATGCGAATTAGTTTCACCTGAAATGATGGAAGACATGACATGATTAGTAAACTTTTAAAGTTTGCATACTTTCTTTGTTTGCCAAGATTGATTTTGTGTCATGTGGTTTTTGGTTTGCAGGAACTGTTCATCATTTTATCCACTTTCAATGTAAGGGTGGTTCTTCAATTTTCTTTTGATTTGCTTTTCGTTTCTATATACATATTCTCCACATACGTTTTGAATTTCTTTTCTTAGTTGAATATGTGATAATTATACTTAAATTGCTAAAATAATGTTTGTAAAAAGTAAGAAATATAATAAATTGTTGATCTAGCTGACCTGCTCTATCAACAAAAAGGTGTTTGTGTAGGAAAAACTTGGCATTAGAGTGGCTTTGCAGATGAGACTATTGAATTTTTTTTGGCAATGATCCTTCAAGATATGATTATTCTGTTTGGTTGACTCTGAAGTTGCTTAAATCTATGAAATTTTGTAATTATTGTAGGTATGCCAGGTTGTTGATGCAATGGTGGCCTAGGTCTTTGTAGAAATGTCAAAGAGTAAATGATGCAACAAAACATCATCTTTCTTCACTCGACAGAGATACTTACATTAAACACTCATTGAATACACGTGAAACTAGCCAAGGTTCCTTTCCATTTGCCTTTGTATACTGGGTAATCATTAATCCATAATCCATCTGTTTATGATTATTGGTTGTTTGATTATTCAACAACCTTGATTGTTTTTAATGTTAGAGTTAAACCTGGACAGGATCCATGGAGAAGTTGCAAATTTGCAATGTCAGCTCAGACATCTTGGAGTTATGTAAGCATGTCATGAGTGTTCAAATTCAAAATTCATTTAGAATCAACATCTTAAAATTTTTATGACTCCACCAACTACTGCCACCATATCCCTATTCTTTTGCTTTGTCATTGGATCTGGTAATGACGGCTTGCAACCATGAATTATGTGAATTTTTATGCATTGATTGGTTATGTGATTATTTTTATTTTTGCTCATGTGAATTGCATTTGATTTTTAGTTTTTTTTTTTTTTATGCTTGAAAGAAAATAGAAAATTGAACTTTCATGTTGCTGATTTTTGTAGGACAGACTGATAGAGTTCTTCCTTCTCATAATTTTGTTGATTCACGTCTTTATCAAATGCAAATCGATTTGCATGTGCACAGTTTCTATTTTGCATTTTTCCCTTTAATTACGATTTGTGATAATCTTTTCATCATAAAAAATTAAATGTAAATGAATTTATGTTTTTTTTTGTAGTATTTATGTGTTATTTTTCATAAAAAAAATGAAAGATAAATGAATTTCTGTTTTTTGGCTGTATAATGTGAATTTATGTTGGTTTTGGTTTTGGTTTTATGCCAATAGAAAGTCTGCAATGGTTAATAACATGTTTTCTGTAGGTTTAATAGTCTTTGACAAAAATACAGATGTGTCAAAACTCAAAACACAGGTACACACAAATCCTTATCCTCACTTCATACATATTAGCTTATGATCTATATATTACCTATCATCTTTAGCTAAAAAAATTACAAAAACATTTCAATTCACAAAAAACAGGACTAATGCCTTCTAAAAAACTCACATGGCACCCATAAATCACAACACCCCATCCACATTTGCTGCAAGCTTTGTGTTTAAAATGCTTATCATGATTTTGGCAAATAACAAAATTATACTAAACTGTAAAAACTCAACAAGTAACTAGAATACAATTTCTTGTATCTCTAAAAAGCAAAATAAACAAATTATATGTGTTTCATTATTTAGACATTGGGGGTGTGTTTACATTTGTGTTTAAATTGATTATATTAATTTACGTTCATATAATAACTTAACAAGTGTTTGAGAACTAAATATGTTTTTGATTTTTGGTTTTTATAGGTTAAGCTGGTCAAATTTCGATAATCAAGTTGTCAAAATAAGGTTGAATATACATAATACAGATACATATGGATTTAGGTCAGACTCTAATGCATAAGAAATAGAAGATACCCATATTGCTTGGCCGATTTAACATTCTCATCTCCTCATAACCACCTTGGTTTTCTGCAAAACCCTAGAACAACATACCAGTGAAAGTTTCACACAGGTCTGCGTCGTCTTTCCACCATTATACCCTGTTGCTTGGCCGATTTCACAATGGCTATGTGATTTCGCAGGTTTTGCATCTTCTACGTTGCCCTCCTTATTTTCCTTTCGCTCTCACCATGTTTGGTTCTTTATGATATACGCCATTCAAGTATACCCCGTCTTCTAATTTTATAGACAAGATTGTGTTGATTTTAGGGAAACCTAAGAAATATGTGTTGATTTTAGGGAAACTTAACCTATGACGATGATGAATGAATGATGATATGCAATGACTATGTATGCATGTTAATGTGCTAGTATGATTTATGCATGAAAGTATGCTAAGAATGATGAATGCATGTTAGTATGTTATGATGATAAACTGAATGATAACATGCTATGATGATAAATATAGATGTTATGTTTTAATGAAATCCTAGGCATGCCATGATGAAAGTATGATGCTATGATGATTATATGCTAGCAAAAATGTGTTTATGTTGCCATGATGAATGATATGATGACGTGCTGCTAGCATGACATGTGCATGATGCTAGGATGTTATGATGATATGATACTAGCATACCCTTTTATGAGAAATCCTATGTTATTATGTAACGACCCGTTTTTAATAAAACCAAATGTAATTGTGATAATCGTTAATTAAACGATTGTGGTTGTTGTGATTTGAAAATATGTAAGAATTACGTCATTAATGGCAAGAGTACATGTGGTCGTGCTTGAAATCCACGAGGATTTAGTAACTTTTGTTATTGAGGATTGATAGTATGTGAAAAATGATGAACGTGGGCGAAAACCGTGCGCAAAACGGAGTTCGTATGCTCCCGGAATCGCGAAAAGAAGTTTAAAATCAAATTGGTGACGCAGATGACGTGGGGCGGTACGCCCCACCCCAGCCCTCCAGTTGGGGCGATACGCCCCCAGGACCTATGTCGGCCAAAACTGGTTTAAACGATCAGAACGCATTGAAACCATCAAAAATCGCATTTCTTCGATCTGGTGCGACTTCCAGGCGAAAATCCAACTCTCTAACACCTCTAATCTCCATTTCAAAGCCCCTTAAACATCCAGATCATCCCAGGAATCATATATACAAGTCCTGATCGCTGTTTTAACCGTAGAAATCTGTCAGAACAGGTAACGGTTCATTTTATCCTACTAGTTTAATATTGTGTGGATTAAATCTAGTTTTGATTGTAATACTATGATTATGGGTATTGATTATTGCCTAGTTGATAACTAGGGATTGTTAGAAACGAAGAACTTGATATTTTGACGGTGAAATCTTCGTTTTGAAGCCGGGATAATGTCCGGTTGTTATGAAACCCATATCATGGTGTGATAACTAGCAGGATGGGTTGAATATGATTTTAAATAAATTATGGATTATAATCCATAGATTAAATGATGATTTTGATGAATTGATGTTACCATTATCAATAATTATGATCTTAAAAATAAAAATTGAATAATAAAAGTGATTAAAGATCGTAACTAATATAATGAACATCAATTATTCGATGAAATGCCAAGGAAGGCATGGGATATGATTAATTGACTAAAACTTACTAAATATAGTAAGAAAGAGTCAATTATGTGATAAATTGACTTTGAGGAAGTCAAATCAGTCAAGTGCGTTAAACTTGATTGTATGTGCTATATGTATTGAAACTAGTTGTATATATGTGAATACAACTAGGTATTGGTGGTGAAAGTCAAAGGACAATTCACAGAAGTGGAAAAGAGGTTGTAGGAAGTGAACAACCGTATGAACCAGGTAAGTTACCCAACTTACTGTAACATTACATATAAGCAGTAGAAAGAGTCTACTTGATTTTGATGTATATATATTGGTTGATTTGAATGAATGGGCATAACTAGATTGGAACTAACTGAGTTAATAGACTCTAATGTATAAATGTTAAGTTCCAATGTGTTTATGTCACGATTGAATTGATTATGCAACATAGATTGCATAAGAATAGCCGGATGAGCCGGTGTTTGAGTATGATATCACAAATGTGTGAATAGTCAGAGGTGCTGACAAATAGCTATGGTGGAAGTACATGATTGTGAACACCATAGTGTAACTTTGATTAAACTATTGTGATTAATAGTTGATGATTGGTAATATGACATTATTACATTGTGAGAGTCAATTCGAATAGACATGACTCAGCTTGAATTTTGATTGTGAAAAATGTATTTTTACATTTTGTTGTTACGACTCCACAATGGTGGATAGCCAGAGGTGCTGGCAATTGTCTAGATGGAAGTACCGGTGGGTGAACATCTTAGACTTGATAAATATGACTCCACAATTGTGGATAGCCAGAGGTGCTGGCAATTGTCTAGATGGAAGTACCGGTGGGTGAACATCTTAGACTTGATAAATATGACTCCACAATGGTGGATAGCCAGAGGTGCTGACAATTGTCTAGATGGAAGTACCGGTGGGTGAACATCTTAGACTTGATAAATATGACTCCACAATGGTGGATAGCCAGAGGTGCTGGCAATTGTCTAGATGGAAGTACCGGTGAGTGAACATCTTAGACTTGATAAATATGACTCCACAATGGTGGATAGCCAGAGGTGCTGGCAATTGTCTAGATGGAAGTACCGGTGGGTGAACATCTTAGACTTGATAAATATGACTCCACAATGGTGGATAGCCAGAGGTGCTGGCAATTGTCTAGATGGAAGTACCGGTGGGTGAACATCTTAGACTTGATAAATATGACTCCACAATGGTGGATAGCCAGAGGTGCTGGCAATTGTCTAGATGGAAGTACCGGTGGGTGAACATCTTAGACTTGATAAACATGACTCCACAATGGTGGATAGCCAGAGGTGCTGGCAATTGTCTAGATGGAAGTACCGGTGAGTGAACATCTTAGACTTGATAAATATGACTCAACAATGGTGGATAGCCAGAGGTGCTGGCAATTGTCTAGATGGAAGTACCGGTGGGTGAACATCTTAGACTTGATAAATATGACTCCACAATGGTGGATAGCCAGAGGTGCTGGCAATTGTCTAGATGGAAGTACCGGTGGGTGAACATCTTAGACTTGATAAATATGACTCCACAATGGTGGATAGCCAGAGGTGCTGGCAATTGTCTAGATGGAAGTACCGGTGGGTGAACATCTTAGACTTGATAAATATGACTCTACAATGGTGGATAGCCAGAGGTGCTGGCAATTGTCTAGATGGAAGTACCGGTGGGTGAACATCTTAGACTTGATAAATATGACTCCACAATGGTGGATAGCCAGAGGTGCTGGCAATTGTCTAGATGGAAGTACCGGTGAGTGAACATCTTAGACTTGATAAATATGACTCCACAATGGTGGATAGCCAGAGGTGCTGGCAATTGTCTAGATGGAAGTACCGGTGGGTGAACATCTTAGACTTGATAAATATGACTCCACAATGGTGGATAGCCAGAGGTGCTGGCAATTGTCTAGATGGAAGTACCGGTGGGTGAACATCTTAGACTTGATAAACATGACTCCACAATGGTGGATAGCCAGAGGTGCTGGCAATTGTCTTAGATGGAAGTACCGTGGGTGAACATCTTAAGACTTAATATATGTATGATACCACAAATGTATGGATAACCGGTTAATCCGGAAGTTAAATTGTTGAAACCACAGATGTGTGGGTAATTGGTTAAGCCAATAAAATATATGTATATTTGGTGTTTTAAATTTAGCCAGAGGTGCTGGTGGTAGAGTTGAATTAGATAATATATTCATATTGTGAAAATGTCCCACTAAGGGAAATAAATGCACCATATGTGTTGGGTGCAAGTTGATGTTTGAATATGATATATTATTATCTAAACATGATTAACATCCATATGATATGTATGTGGATGGGTTTAAATAAGTTTTTGGGAATTTTGGGAGGGGTTACTTACTTAGTTCATATGAACTAATTGTGACCTTATATGTGATGTTACAGGTCAAGATAGATATGCATTGGGCGATCAGATCGGGCACGTTGTGAAGCAGAACCAAACGCTATGTAAAGTATGTGGTAGTATTAAACTTAAACACACCAGTTTTTATTAACCATAAATGTAAATGATTTGAAATTAAGTGTGTTTAAATCATGAAATGTTAATTTCACGCTTCCGAACATGATTTTTGAGAAAGTTTAATTTGGGACCTAAAAATGGGACACGTGTAATCGTGTGTAAAGTTTGGGTGTTACATATTAGGATAATGATACGATGTTATGCTGAATGATGATATGGTGCTAGTGTATCATGTCATGATGAATGATGGTTACTCCCATATTCGTATGGGGTAAGTATGACGTTGCTCCCATATTCGTATGGGGTAAGTATGGTTGCTCCAGTACCTGTTACTGGGTAAGTATGGTTGCTCCCGTACTCGTTACGGGGTAAGTATGACGTTGCTCCCATATTCGTATGGGGTAAGTATGGTTGCTCCAGTAATGTTACTGGGTAAGTACGGTTGCTCCCGTACTCGTTACGGGGTAAGTATGGCGTTGCTCCCATATTCGTATGGGGTAAGTATGGTTGCTCCAGTACTTGTTACTGGGTAAGTATGGATCTGCAGAACGCTTCGGCGGGTCATATCAACGGTTATGGAGCCTTGTGCCGGCATAAGCCCACTGTTACGCTCGGTAGCAGTGGTTGTATGATGATAATGATTAGGATGTTTATGTGACAACGTTTTGGATTATGTGAACGAAATAGTGCCTTATGTTAAACATGTTTTAACTTAACAAAACGTTTACAATGTTTATGAAAACTAGAACTCACCAGCGTAAGCTGACTTGATTTAGCATGTATGTCAGGTTAAAGCTATGATTAGAGAAGGCATGGAGCTCGGGCATCAAGTCAGAAGATCCGTTGGTTTTGGCAATTCGATGTGTTTTTGATACAGACGCTTTATTGAATTCTGTTATCAAACTATGTTTACATTTCCGCTGCATGATTATGAAAGTTTTTAGTTTAAGAGCTATGTGTTATGACGAAACCAACCTCTGTGGGGTCGGCCGGGATCGGGGCCTCACAAGTTGGTATCGGAGCCATAGTTTGAGAGATCTTAGCATCCCAAATGCGAAGACTTAAACTGAGAATGGGATTAGGTGATGCGGATTGCCAACAACGGAAAGTGAGTGTCCTAATTGCAACGAACCGGGACACTACCGAAATGAGTGTCCTAAATTGAATAAAATGAGTGGGACTGGCGGAGCTGGTGGTTCAGGAGCAAAAGTTGGTACAACTGCAAAGAAGACGACTCGAGCTTTTGTTCTTAATGCCAAGGAAGCTGCAGACATGCCGGATGTCATTACCGGTACGTTTCTTATCAATAATATTTATGCTAAGGTTTTGTTTGATTCGGGAGCAAATCAAAGCTTTATTGATTATGAGTTTTGTAAGCTTCTAAATGAACCATTAGTGAAACTAGATAAACCTTATCTGGTAGAAACCGCTAATGGTGATGTAGTCAAAATAAATGAAGCATTGGTAAATGGTAAGATCACACTCTTTAAGCACAACATACCTGTAAAATTCTTACCAATGAAGTTGGTCGGTTTTGATGTGGTAATCGGGATGGATTGGTTAGCTACAAACCAAGCTTGTATCTTATGCGACACCAAATCAATTGAAGTTCGTGTTCCAACGGGAGGAAAGTTGATCATCAAAGGAGATAAGCCAACGAATAATGTCGGAATCATTTCTATGATCAAAGCTACAAAATATCTAAACAAAGGTTGTTTAGCTTACCTAGTCTCAGTCACAACTGAAGATCAAGAAAAGAAGAAATTGAAAGACGTACCTGTTGTAGCTGATTTTCCCGACGTGTTTCCAGATGAATTGCCTGGTTTACCACCAGAACGTGAAGTAGAATTCAATATCAATCTAGTACCAGGTACTGCTCCAATTGCTAAATCTCCTTATAGATTAGCACCGACGGAGATGAAAGAACTCAAGAAACAATTAGACGAGCTATTGGAAAAAGGTTTTATTCGACCTAGCTCATCACCTTGGGGAGCTCCAATTTTATTTGTCAAGAAGAAAGATGGATCTATGCGAATGTGCATTGATTATAGGGAGCTAAATAAGGTGACAATTAAGAACAAGTATCCACTTCCACGAATTGACGATTTATTCGATCAACTTCAAGGAGCTTGTCATTTTTCTAAAATCGATCTTCGATCAGGATATCATCAACTGAAAGTACAGGATGAAGATATTCCTAAAACTGCTTTCCGTACAAGGTATGGGCATTATGAGTTCACTGTTATGCCATTTGGACTTACTAATGCTCCAGCTGCCTTTATGGATATGATAAACCGGATATGCAAACCTTATCTGGATAAATTCATCATTGTGTTCATTGATGATATTCTTATTTATTCAAAAACACCCGAGGATCATGCTATACATCTTAGAACCCTACTTGAACTACTTAGACATGAGAAATTGTATGCTAAATTTTCCAAATGTGATTTCTGGCTCACAGAAGTACAATTTCTGGGGCATGTTATTAATGCTCAAGGTATTCAAGTAGATCCATCTAAGATAGAGGCTATTACCAAATGGGAGAACCCCAAGTCACCTACAGAGGTGCGTAGTTTCTTAGGCTTGGCGGGTTATTATCGCCGATTTATTCAGAATTTCTCCCGAATAGCCGTTCCTCTCACCTCATTAACTCGAAAATCTGTAAAATTTGAATGGGGTCCCAAACAAAGTGAAGCTTTTCAAATTCTTAAAGATAAGTTAACTCACGCTCCAATCCTAGCATTACCTGAAGGTGTTGAAGACTTTGTTGTCTATTGTGATGCTTCTCATACAGGATTAGGATGCGTATTGATGCAACGAAACAAAGTTATTGCTTATGCATCACGTCAATTAAAGACTCATGAGAAGAACTATGTGACTCATGATCTTGAGTTAGGCGCCATAATCTTTGCATTAAAGTTATGGAGACATTATCTGTATGGAGTTCATTTCACAGTTTATACTGACCACAAGAGTTTAAAGTATATCTTTGGTAAGAAAGAACTGAATATGCGACAACGAAGATGGATGGAAACGTTGAATGACTATGACTGTGAAATTATCTATCATGAAGGAAAGGCAAATGTGGTTGCTGACGCCTTAAGCCGAAAGGAGGTAGAGAAACCGAGATGGGTACGTGCTTTACGGCTAGAACTTCAAGTCGATTTGTTTAATCAAATTAAAGAAGCACAGAAGCAAGCCCAAAAAGATGAAAACAAGGAGCAAGAAGGAATGAAGGGCATGATCGAACAGCTGATCAAAGGAGACGATGAAATTCTTCGAATGAACATAAGAATCTGGGTGCCAGTCACTGGCGGCTTAAGAGAAAGAATATTGGAAGAAGCACATAAATCTAAATACATGATGCACCCAGGAGGCGATAAAATGTACAAGAATTTGAAGGAGAACTATTGGTGGATTGGTATGAAGAAAGATATTGCCGCATATGTTGCAAGATGTTTAACTTGTTTACAAGTTAAAGCTGAACACCAGAAACCTTCTGGTATGTTGCAACAACTGGAATTGCCTATTTGGAAATGGGAAATGATAACCATGGACTTTATAACTAAACTTCCTAGAACCAGTCGTGGGAATGATACGATTTGGGTTATCGTTGATAGACTGACCAAGTCTGCTCATTTCTTGTCAATAAAAGAAACTTACTCCATGGATAGATTGGCACGGTTATACGTTAATGAGATAGTATCTCTACATGGGGTGCCATTATCCATTGTGTCAGATAGGGACAGTCGGTTTACGTCTCGATTCTGGCAAAGTTTTCAAAAAGCTCTCGGAACACGTTTGAATTTCAGCACTGCTTATCATCCACAAACTGATGGGCAGAGTGAAAGAACCATCCAAACGTTGGAAGATATGCTTCGAGCTTGTGTGATAGACTTTGGAGGCAGTTGGGATGATCACTTACCTCTAATGGAATTCTCTTATAATAATAGTTATCACTCAAGTATTCAAACTGCACCGTTTGAAGCTCTATACGGTAGAAAATGTCGAACACCAGTCTGTTGGTCTGAAATTGGTGAAAATCAGTTGTCTGGTCCCGAAATCGTGCAAGAAACAACAGACAAAGTCTTTCAAATTAGAGAAAGATTGAAAGCGGCTAGAGATCGTCAAAAGAGCTATGCAGACCGAAGAAGAAAGCCATTAGAATTCAATGTTGGTGATAAAGTGCTACTCAAAGTTTCACCATGGAAAGGAGTAGTACGATTCGGTAAAAAGGGAAAGTTAAGTCCACGTTATGTCGGACCTTTTAAAATTCTCAAAAGAATCGGACCGGTGGCTTATCAACTCGAACTACCGGTAGAAATGGCTGGAGTACACGATGTGTTTCACGTTTCTAATCTTCGAAAATGTTTGGCCGATGAATCCTTATTGATGCCTCTTCAAGATGTTGAAGTGAATGAAAAATTAAAATTTATCGAACAACCAATTCAAATCGAAGACCGTCGAGAAAAGAGACTCAAACGTAAAAAGTTGGTATTAGTTAAGGTTAAATGGAACTCTAGACGTGGTCCTGAATACACATGGGAATTGGAGTCAGAAATGAGAAAGAAATATCCACACCTATTTCAATAATCTCGAGGACGAGATTGAAACAAAGGTGGGGAGGATGTAACACATGCATATTTATTTTTATAAAATATATTGTTAAATATTATAATTTTAAATATCTAGTTATTATATACACATATGTGACACTTACATACTAGTAAGTAACAAGTAAAATGATTATTAAAAATTTTTGACACACTTATTCGGTCAGTTAATGTTATAGGAGACCGCTCAAAATTAATAAAATATATTATAATTAAACTTTCTCCGTTTTTAACGAAACTTTGGTCGAAATGTAGAGAAAAATGAGCCGATCCCAGCAGTATTTTTAGAATTTTATAAAACATCATATTTTAAAAGTTATAAGAGAAAAACAAAATTTGAGCTAAATTAATTATAATAATAAAATATTAAAAAAAAAAAATCTTTACATTCTTGGGTTTGAAAGAAAACGTACGTGTCTTCGTTTTAGACTTCAAATGAGCTTATGAATGATTTAGAATGCCAATTAACTCACACGTAGAAAACGATTCCTTCGCCAGCACGTTTAATATGCCTATTTAAACTCACAAATTTCTTCACAATTAGAAATCACACACACCTTTAAAAGGAAGCTAGAAGCCCTGGATGATAGGAAGTGCTGATCAATATTAAAAGGTCAAGATTAAGGAGTCGGTTCATTTCGGTATATTATCTATTTCTTATTTTGACTTATAAATTTAAGAATTTAATATAATATTAACTTATAAGGTTAGGGTTAAGATCCGACCTTATGTATATATTAAAAATTCTAGTTTACTTACATAACAATAATAATATTGATTATCATCGTAATAATAATAATATAATAATAAAAATAATAATAATAATACTATTATTATTGTCATCGTAAAAATAATAATAATAATAATAATAATAATAATAATAATAATATTAAAAAATCATAATAATAATAAAATAATAATAATAATAATAATATTAATAATAATAAATAAATAATAAATAAATAAATAAATCAGTAAATGTTCTTTGCAGAACAGTTATAAGCATATATTAAGCTGAAACGCTGCCCAAATTTATAGTGAAAAGTTCTAAGCTGTCGCTCAGCCAAAAATTCAGGTGAATACATTTAACTTATTTTTAAATATAAATTCATTTTTATGAGCATGTATGTTTAACTTTGACGCATAAAGGGATACTATTAGACCAGCATTTAGGCCATTAGTATACGTACGATTTGCAAATTGTATCCGCTATGGGTGAAATTCCCATATGTGGCTGGTATCGTGGGCTGGAAGGTTATACGTAAGACGCACTCCGCAGGCAACCTAACCAGTGACGGGCTGTGGGCTGGAGGGAACAAACGTAAGACGCACTCCGCTGTTGTTCCTAACCAGTGACAGTACAAGCTAGGGTATGCAGTGGTTGTATCGATCAGTGAAACAACCTGCTAAATGTGTAGTATTGCCACTAATAATTATGGTTAAAGTACCGAATATGCTATGCTTACATATCGAGTCTGTTATTTGTATTCACCAACATTATGTTGACGTTTTATTTTCAAAAACTTTTCACGTAACAATGAATGACCAATCAGAAGCAAGATTAGAGGTTTAAGGCCTATGACGCCTTAAATAAAAATCTTGTGGTAAAACCGAGGAGCGATTGGAGTTACACCTCCAAGTCCCATGTAAATCAATATATGTAAAATATGTTTGTGAAAACTCGGTTTAAAATGGAATAAAATGTTGTGTTCATATCTATGCATATGAAATTTTATAAAACCCTGAAAAGTTATTTACAGGCGATGAAAATGTGGTTTTCATACCCACGCGTATGAACTATTAAAATCATGAAAAATATGGTTTTCACATCCATGCATGTGAATTAATTATAAAATTTTGAATTCATGAAACAACGCTTCCGCTAAAACATATTGAAAAAAAAATAAACTCTGACCGAGACTGTATTATCCATGAAACCAATTCGGGTCGCAGCGCCCGGGCCGCCGAGAGCCCGGGGTGTGACACAGAGCAATGGTTTGAGTGAATCAAGTGTGTCATGAACACTTGATCTCAAACTCTTGTGCTCTTGATATGAAAACATAACGTTTGATTCGAAGACCCGATCATGATGCCGAATGTATGAGGTCAGCATATCTACTTCCTGTATTATAATTGATAAATGTATTGTGAATCAGTACATATGAAATATGATTATTTGAAACTGAAATCAATGTCTTGAGTAGGAAATGAAGGAAGTAAGGAATTTGGCATATAATGAGTGAACTAGTATGTCTGGCCAACTTACTAGTGCAAACATGATATGAACAAGTTCTTTATGGGAATCATTTTATACTTAGATATTGAGATTAAGGTGAATTGATTATGAGTGATGGTTAGTAGTTGAGTCTACTATGTAATTGACCCATTGGGGGTATGGGCAATAATACACAATGAGTGTGTAAATCACAATGAGTGTGATGTAAATGTCTTAGGTGACAAGTGTTGAGTAGTATTTGTGTTTATTTTGTGATTGACCCATTGGATATATGGGCATATATACACGACGAGCGTGTAAGTCTCACGGGTGTGACAGTAATGTCTTGAATAATATGTGCTGCATATTAAGTATGTAAATTAAACACAATGTGTGTGTTGAATTAAATGTACAAATAAGTTTACAATAATATTGTGGTGGCAATCGTATTATCTGCTACTGAGTAGATCAAATTTAATAACCATGAGGGTTAATGTGTGTGTGGTGAGGAAAATTGTTGGGTGGAGTTAACCCATTAACAATTTTTAATTACTTGGTGTTGACAATAACATGTAATAAGTATTTAAATTACTTAGTTATTGTGATATGTTATGTTATAAGTGATATGGTGAGATAAGAATGATTAACAAGTGGTGTGAACTTCTTATTTGAAATTTGACTGAAATAGTCAAAGTAATTCACAATGTGTGTGAATGCAAAATGGGTTGAATCACAAGTGGTGTGATCTTACCATGGAGAAAATATGGAGTTTAGGTAAATCACAGGTGGTGTGATTACCTATCTTGAGAATCCTTGGTGAAAAAGGAAGTCTCAAGGAAATGATGATTAATATTTAACATGTAAGACCACTGGTGAGTGGCATTGGGTTTGTCATGTAAGACCACTGGTGAGTGGCATTGGATTTATCATATAATACCACTTGTGAGTGGCGTTGAATTTGTTTGTAAGACCACTAGGGAATGGCGTTATGTTTGATGTGTAAAACCATCTTGGAATGACATTGAGTTGTCATACAAGTCCTCCTTAGTGAGGCATTGGGAGAATTCACATGCGTGTGGATTGGTCAATATGTGAGTATGTGTTGAACGATGTTGACTTTAAAAAGTCAAAGTTATGGTTAATGAGAATAGATGAGTTAACTATTCACTAATATGTAACCATAAGACATGTTAATGTTTATGTGTTATCTGATTATGTTTGTTGTTACAACTTGTAATCGACTTGTAGTAATTGTGATAAATTGAGTGGTAAATTGACCATATGTGTCATGAAATGTTGAAAATATGAATATGAAACCACATGGGGTGGTATTTGGATCGTTGGAAATTGATTAATGTTATGATAAATTGCATAACTAATAAAAGTGTCTTTATATGTTTAGAATAACTGACACAGATAATGGGTGACGTTTCACGTTCGTGTGAAACTGATGTAAGACCACTGGTGCGTGGCATTAATATTAACATGTAAGTCCATAATGAAATGGCGTTGGTGTTTGTCATGTAAGTCCGCAATTTTTGTGGCGTTGGGGGTAAATCATGTACATGTACATGATAGTAAGTCACCTGTTACCATTGAGTTGTTTAAACTTGTGATAATGAATCACAAGTGTTGTGATCATGTTTGTAAAACTCAATTGGTGAACATATGAATTAGGAGTGTATTGATGTAAACACAATTGAATGTGTTCAAATTGGGTGTAAGTACCCAGGTGACTGAATTTGTTGTTGTAGGAATAGGTGAGTCTGCACTACAATTGTTTGTGCAATTAGCATACATGTGATTTGTTGTTTTAATTGAATTTGATGTAAATAATTATGGTTAGTGTGGTTATTGTAGTTGAATGATTTACAAGGTGTGTAAACATTCAACTAGTAATAATGATTGAGTTGATTTACAAGAGTGTAAACAACCATCTTAATGTAGATGTTATGTGAACAAAAGATGATCTACAAGAGTGTAGACATCAAATTTCAAGAGTTGAATTGCTTAAGTTTGACTTTTGGGAAATATGATGCACAATTGGAGTTTTGTGTGCACATATGTATTGTGTTAAATGATAAGGGTTGAGCATGGATGGTAGATAAGAATGTCTATCTATGTAAATGAATGCAATAGTTACCATTGCGTGTAATTAACAGCTCTTATGAGATAACGAATAACGCGAATGTGAAGTCATTCGGTTGTGGTGGTGTGTTAAATACATTATATATGATGTTTGACTTTAAAAAGTCAAAGTTAAGCCTATTTGTAAAGAAATAGGATATTCATAATATGTATAAGTTGTATTCATACATATGATGAGATGAATATTTATATGAATATTCAAATGAGAAGTGAAAGATGTATATAGAAATACACTTGAGTGTATGGTTTGGTTTGAATGAAGAAAGTCAAACCAAGTAATCAATTGTAGATTGATATTGTAGAATCATGTATAATGATCATGTGTATCTAAGGATAAATGTTTAATTATGCTTAAAATATATGTTAGAGAAGTGGTGTCTGGGCATGGTGTGCCTGTTACAATTATTTCTGATCAAGATATCAGAAAAATTAGGGTCGTGGATAAGCACGGCGTATCATTCTCAGATTGATGGTCAGGTGAAGAGGACTATTCAAATACTGGAGATATGTTACAAGTGTGCATAATAGATTTTGAGGGTAGTTGGGATAATTATCTACCTTTGGCTAAATTCTCATATAATAATAGTTGTCATTCCAGTATTGGAATGCCTCCATATGAAGTGTTATATGGGAGGAAATGTTGTACTCCTTGGTGTTGAGGAGAAGTTGGACAATGAGAACTGCCAAATAAAAAGTTAGTTAAAGTAAGGAATGAACGAATAGATTAGATTCTAGTTTATTTGAAGGTGGCATAAAACTGTCAGAATGCCTATGCTAATAAGTATAGGAGGACTAGTGAGTTTCAGGTGGGAGATTTTGTGTTGTTAAAAGTCTCACCGTGGAAAGGTGTGATACGTTTTAGAAAGCAAGGGAAGTTAAGCCACGTTTTATCGAACCATTCTGAAATATAGCTCGGATAGGTAGTGTTACTTATCGTATTGAGCTACCGGAGGAATTGAATGGTATACATGATACTTTTCATGTGTTATATCTAAGAAAATGTCTGGCTAATGAATCGGTTTACATGCCACTAGAAGATTTGGAAATTTATGACAAGATGAAATATGTGGAACAACCGATAACTATATTGACAGGAAAGTCAACCAGTTGAGAAACGAATCCCTGAACCAGGTGAAGGTTCAATGGAATAATATAAGGGGATTTGACGCCATGTGGGGGGTCAGAAGATGAGATGAAGAATTCTATTCTTTTCTTTTAATGTCTGAGCGGTTTCGAGGACGAAACCTGTCACACCCCCAAATTCCCACTTGTGGCAAATGTCCACGTGGATGTGACGTGTCCAGAATCACAGCTCAAGGTCATATAGAACACCTCTATATGCATTTACAAATCCAGTGTTTGACACATACACAGAATAAAATAGTTTGCAGCGGAATAAAAGTTATCATAATATATTGCAGCGGAAATCAAATGTTTGACATGTGCAGCGGAAATAATTAATTGTTGACATAACATTGTTTAATACATAAACCAAACAAAATAGTTTTCAAAAGTTAAGCAAAAACAGGAATGCATGATGGCCCTAATGCTCGTTCCCCTATGGTGCATCTCTGAATGTCCATCAACTCCTCAGTTACCTGAGAATACAAGTTAGAAAAATGTCAACACAATGGTTGGTGAGTTCACAGGTTTTGATATACATATAGTAATGAAAAGTGTGTCATGCTGTTTATCAATGTTAGTACCGAGCCCTAGGCCCAAAGTGTCAGTGCGTCACTACCGAACTAGACTTGTTTGCTCTTGCCTCCGCTATGCCTCGTATACATAGCAAGTTAGGTCAGAATTTGCACGGGTTATGACACTCAGTCAACATGGTGCCCCGTGGGGTTAGTCATTCCCTAATGGATCCATCCAAACCTACCACGTTGTTCGTACATTAACGGTAAGACTTTGTGAGGGCTTGTAACGAGTTCAACACTTAATGTTTGTCCAATAAACCAGCATACACAATAGTGTTTGTACAGTAATAATGTTTGACTCGATGCAACTAGTATTCTCCCCCTATTTAAAAGCATTTGAAAAAGAGTAAAGAGGGGCCGTAAACTCACCTTAGTGATGAAGTAGTGTGTAAGCGTAAGATCCTGAACGTCAAGTAGCACGTCTCGGTCACCGGCAACCTATATCGTATACCGTATGTGAGTTCGTGTAAGTGACCGTGCTAGTGTTCGTGTTAGTGCTCATGTTTGTGTCCAACAACCCTTGGTTGTTCATGTTTGTCCGTGTCGGTCCACAATGACCGTGTTTGCTCGTGTTGGTCCACATTGACCGTGTTTGACCATGTTTGACCGAAGTTGACCGTGTTTTACCAAAGTTGACCGTGTTTGACCAAAGTTGACCGTGTTTGACCAAAGTTGACCGTGTTTGACCAAAGTTGACCGTGTCAAGTCAACGACCCGTTGGTGAACCGTGTGAGGGTTTGTGACTCGTGTAGCAATTGTGTAAGTGTTTGTCGTGTGCAAAATGCGCAAGTCGCGTCTATGGACAACTTACTATTTATAGTAAGTTTCCATTTATGAAAAGTTCGCAAAGCATGACGGTTTTATATTTCTAACGTGTTCAATAGTCCTACGGGATCATGTTAACACATAGCACATCATCATACGGGTTCACATAAGTCGTTTACAACATGTTAGTGCACAAAAGTTTCCTAAAATGGAAAGTTTCCATTTTTAGCATACGTGACATCGGAAACCATCTAACTTAGCATCTAATCATCATGTTATAACATATTAAGTCGTTTAGCATGCTCAAATAATTCAAAACGTTCATAAGTTGGTTCTTGTAAAAATAAAGTTACTAAATATAGTAACTTTCTAATTTTGCATAGAAATGACCATTTAACATTTCTAAACCAATTTTTATATCACCAATCATCATAATAAACCACTTAACACCATTTAATCATGTCATCTCATCCCAAATTATCATTTAACAACATTCTAACTAGAAAAGTTACTAAAAATAGTAACAATGCCAAATATGACTACAAACATCATCCAAACCATTTTCTAACAACCCAAATCATCATATTATCATCCTAACAACAATTCTACATACATGCATGTCCATAATTTCCATCAAATCATCATCTTGTAAAATAAAAGTTACTATTTATAGAAAGATTCATGAAAATCATAGTTTTACCCATTCTAACATCATCTAAGCATGAAATCCTCTTTCAATATCATCAAGAAATATATCTACATACTCATAATCATTCTAACCATCATGGATCATACATGCATGGCAATATAGTATCACAAAACATCATTTTAAGCATCAAGGTTCATACCCATCATCTTAGATCATCATAGATCATCATCTAAACACTTTAGATCATCAAGAAACATAGTGAAATCAACAAACCCAGAAGCTAAACTCGTGCATGTGCTTCAAAGGTGCTTGCATGTGTGAATGTAAGCATGCATGTGAGTGTAATAGGTGAGAAAATGGGTTTCAAGCATATAGCTACCTTCTAGAGCTTCAAAATCGTGGGGATGATGGCAAGAGCAGCTCTCAATGCTTCTGGAAATGGTCTCACGACAGGTGCAAGCGAGTGATGGGTGTTTTAGGTGCTTCCCTTAACTCCTTGGGTCTCCAATCCTTCAAGATGAGCTTCAAACCTTCAAGGAGAGCTTCAACAATGGAGGTTTTTGAGTGAAGATGGTGATAGTAGGGGGTTCTGATCGAGATAAGCCGGAATAGTGGCGTGCAAGAGTGTTTAAAATGATTAGGATAGGTGAAATGATGGATTTTGTGGTTTTTAAGAAATTTTCTGCGATATAGCTGCCAGGCGTAACGCCTGACGTGGGGGTCTGACCCCGTCGTTACGCGCGGAAGCAGCCAGGTGAGGCGCTCCATTTCCGTCGCGCGCGCAACGCCTGACTTGGGTGCTCCGGGTCTGGCGTACCGCCTGGCCCATCCGTAAGGCCCAATAAGCTTGTTTTTGTTGTTCTGGCCCAATCTTGCCCGTTTCTCGATCATAGAACGTCGTTCGAGCGTCGTTTGGACTCTATCGGTCAAGTGTTAGCCATAATTGTCTTGTGAGATGTTCCTGTGCTTAAGTGTTGTGATGTTCACCAACGTTCGTGTGTTTTGACACGTGTGTGCTGTTCGTCGATAATTCCACGAATTAACTAGTCGTATGCCAGTGTTCATACTGTCGTGCCACGTGTCACACTAAATTAATCTAATTCTAGTGCCACGTGTACATAATGCATTTAAATAAACATTTAAATAAAATCAAAGCTGACCTGGAATTTACGGGGTGTCACATCCTCCCCATGTTAGAAAGAATTTCGTCCCGAAATTCAACTTGTGCTGTTAGCGTTTGTCTGTTCCGCGAACAGGTGTGGGTACTTTCGTTTCATCTGGTCTTCACGTTCCCACGTGAATTCCGGTCCTCGTCGCGAATTCCATCGCACTTTCACTATTGGGATCTTGCTGAGCTTGAGTTTCTTAGTTTCCCGGTCCATAATCTCCACTGGTTCCTCAACAAAGTTCAATTGTTCGTCAATTTGTATTTCCTCGAGAGGAATAACAAGTGTTTCATCTGATAAGCAATTCTTGAGGTTCGAGATGTGGAATACGTTGTGTACGCTGCTCAGTTCAACCGGCAGGTTCAGTTCGTAGGCTACAGGGCCTATTCGTTTTGTAATCTCGAACGGTCCAATGTAACGAGGGTTCAACTTTCCTCGTTTGCCAAACCGAATGACACCTTTCCAGGGCGAGACCTTGAGTAACACTCTGTCTCCCACCTGGAACTCTAACGGTTTGCGTCGCTTGTCGGCGTAGCTTTTCTGTCTGTCCCGAGCTGCTGCCATTCGTTTGCGTATTTGCACGATCTTCTCAGTTGTCTCGTGCACCAGTTCTGGACCAGTCAGTTGGCTGTCTCCAACTTCCGCCCAGCAGATGGGTGATCGACACTTACGTCCGTAAAGTGCCTCGAATGGTGCAGCTTAAATGCTAGTGTGGTAGCTATTGTTATATGAAAACTCAACTAACGGTAGGTGAGATTCCCAGCTACTACCAAAGTCAATGACACATGCCCGGAGCATGTCCTCTAGTGTCTGTATCGTTCGCTCACTTTGCTCGTCCGTCTGCGGGTGGTAAGCGGTACTCATATCCAATCTCGTGCCCAAAGCCTTATGCAAAGACTTCCAGAAGTGCGACGTGAATCGACTGTCGCGGTCAGATATAATCGAGATTGGTACTCCATGTCGAGTGACCACTTCCTTTAGGTAGATACGAGTGAGTTTGTCTAGCTTATCTGTCTCTTTGATAGGTAGGAAATGAGCAGATTTCGTCAGTCGGTCTACGATAACCCAGATGGTATCGCAACCACTTGCCGTCTTAGGCAGTTTAGTTATGAAGTCCATGGAAATTTGCTCCCATTTCCACATTGGTAGTTCCGGTTGTTGAAGTAACCTTGATGGTTTCTGGTACTCAACCTTGACTTTTGAGCACGTTAGACACTTATCCACGTAAGTTGCTATTTCAGCTTTCATGTTTGGCCACCAATAGGTTGTCTTCAAATCGTGATACATCTTGTCAGAGCCCGGATGTACGGAATACCGGCTCTTGTGTGCTTCGTCCATCACTATTTCTCTCAATCCCCCGTAGCGTGGGATCCAGATTCGATTCATTAAATAGTAAGCTCCGTCGTCTTTTGCCTTTATTTGCTTATCCATGCCACGCATGGCTTCAAGAGTAAGGTTTTCAGCTTTTAGAGCTTCTTGTTGTGCGTTTCGTATCTGATTTGGCAATTCAGAATGAATCGTGAGTTGTAGTGCACGCACGCGCTTTGTTGTTTCTTTTCGACTCAACGCGTCGGCCACTACGTTGGCTTTGCCTGGATGATACTTGATGGCGCAATCATAATCACCTATGAGTTCAACCCACCTTCGTTGTCTCATGTTCAACTCCTTCTGGTCGAAGATGTGTTGTAGGCTCTTATGATCGGTAAAGATTGTACATTTCGTGCCGTATAAGTAGTGTCGCCAGATCTTCAAGGCAAACACTACGGCTCCCAACTCAAGGTCATGAGTCGTGTAATTCTTCTCATGCACCTTCAGTTGGCGTGAAGCGTATGCTATCACTTTCTCGCGTTGCATAAGCACGCAACCGAGTCCTTGTTTCGAGGCGTCACAATACACCACGAAGTCTTCGCATCCTTCCGGTAAGGATAGGATAGGTGCAGTACATAGTTTCTGTTTTAACAAGTTAAATGCAGCCTCCTGTTTGTCTCCCCAATCGAATTTCTTATCTTTATGTGTCAAGGACGTCAACGATTGGGCAATTTTGAGAATCCTTCGATAAATCTCCGGTAGTACCCGGCCAGACCTAGGAATTGTCGCACCTCAGTCGGAGTCTTGGGTGCTTCCCAGTTTTTGATGGCTTCGATTTTGGCTGGGTCTACGTGTATTCCCCGTTCATTAACCACGTGTCCAAGGAATTGGACTTCGCGAATCCAAAAGTCGCACTTTGAAAATTTCGCGTACAGTTGCTCTTTCTTCAGTAGTTCCAAGACTAGCCTTAGATGTTCGGCATGCTCTTCCTGATTCTTAGAGTAAATCAGAATGTCGTCAATGAACACTATCACGAATTTGTCAAGATAAGGTTTGCACACTCTATTCATGAGATCCATGAACACGGCTGGTGCATTGGTCAGTCCAAAGGGCATAACCAAGAATTCGTAGTGTCCGTATCGAGTTCGGAAGGCAGTCTTAGGAATATCGTTTTCTTGTATCCTCAATTGATGGTAACCCGATCTTAAATCGATCTTTGAATAGTAGCTTGACCCTTGCAATTGGTCAAATAGATCGTCTATTCGTGGTAAGGGATATCGATTCTTGATCGTCACTTTGTTCAGCTCTCTGTAGTCGATACACATACGGAATGATCCGTCTTTCTTCTTTACGAACAAGACCGGTGCTCCCCAAGGTGAGAAGCTCGGTCTGATGAATCCCTTGTCTAACAGTTCTTGCAACTGGTTAGACAGTTCCTGCATCTCCGTTGGTGCTAGTCGGTATGGAGCCTTAGCAATCGGTGCTGCTCCTGGTGTAAGGTCTATCTGGAACTCGACTTGTCGTTTCGGAGGCAATCCAGGTAGATCCTCGGGAAACACTTCGGGAAAATCGCGGACTACGGCGATGTCCTCAATCTTCCTCTCTTTCTTGGGTTGCTCGGCGATGAGGGCTAGTATGGCAGTGTATCCCTTTTGTAGGTACTTGTTCGCCTTCATGCATGATATGATGTTCAGAGGTACTCCCCGCCTTCCCCCTGAATCGAGATCTGTTCTCCGTTCTGCAACGTCACTCGTACGATCTTCTCGTTGCATACGATCTCAGCTTGGTTAGCGGATAACCAATCCATTCCAACGACCACATCAAAGCTTCCGAGAGTCACCGGCATCAAGTCAATTTCGAGTTCGTGATCCGCCAAAACCATGACGCATCCTCGAAAGATGTGTTGTGTTTCAATTAGCTTGCCGTCGGCTAGCTCTACGGTATACTTGTAGTCTAGTGGTGTTGGGGTAATATCTAGTAATTTGCTAAACTCACTGGATATAAAGCTCCTATCGGCACCGGTATCAAATAATATGCTAGCATAGACATTATTTAAAAGAAACGTACCGGTTACGATGTTTGGGTCATCCTTGGCTTCTCCCGAGCCAATCACAAAAGCTCTTCCTTTGGCCGCTCCTCCTCCGGCCTTCTTCAGTTGAGGACAATCCCTCCTCATGTGGCCCGGCTTGCCACATTCATAACACCCTCTAAGAGTGTTCTGGTTGTTTGTTGTTATTCTGGTTCTGGTTGTGGTTGGGATTGTTGTTGTTGATGGGGAATCTTGTTCTGCAATCCTTGGCCATATGCCGTGTCTTCCGCACTTCAGGCAACGGTATCGTTCGCATTGCCCGGAGTGGTGGTATGAGCATCGGTTGCACAATGGGTATTTCCCCTGATATACACCCTTCCCCTTGTCATCGGGTTGGGTGGCAGTGAAAGCTCTGGCTGGTGCAGATTTTTGTTGTTGTTGGGGTTGATGAGCTTGCTGGTGGCTGGGTTCCCACTTCCTCTTCTGGCTCTCTTGAGGCTTCACATGCTCGCCTCGTTTTGGTAGCTTGCCCTGCGCTACAGCTTGATCGGTCAGTTTATGAGCCAGTCTGATCAGTGGTTGGATGGTGGTGATGTCAGACGCCATCACTATGCTTTGGAATTGCTCGGGCAATCCACTGATGAACTGCTCGATCTTCTTGTATTCCGGCGTCACCATAGCCGGGCATAGCTTACACAGCTCATGAAATCGAGTACAATATTGCTCGATCTCCGATCCCACCATCTTATGCACCCAGAATTCCGCTTCCAGTTTGCGGATCTCATCACGAGGACAATATTCCTCATGCAGCAGTCGGGTGAAGTCGGTCCATGACATGGAGTTGGCACCGTCCAACCCCAAGGTTTGAACATGGGTGTTCCACCATGTAAGAGCTGGTCCCTCCAGTGTACCGGTTGCATACTTGACCCGGTTTTCTTCAGAACATTCGCACATGGCGAACACAGATTCTGCCTTCTCCACCCAGCGAAGCATACCAACAGCTCCCTCAGTTCCCTTGAACTTGTGAGGGTGGCAGTTCAGGAAGGATTTGAAAGAACATCCTTTGTTGTTGCTGTTGCCTTGCGATCCGTTGTTAGTGCCACTCGTTTCGCTGGCATGTTTGTTTGCCTCGTACTCAGCGAGCATCCGGTTGAATCTGCGTTCAACCATCATGTTGATTCTTGCCTTTTCGGCCTTGCGTTTGAGTCTTAGGGCATTTGCTCCTCTCCCTGACATGTTCTATACGGAAGGTTAGAATGTTAGTTAGCATGTGTTTGAGCATTAGCCAATGTCATAAGAGAAGTCAAGTCAGATGTCATGTCAGAAGTCAGATCATATGTCATGCTAGTAGTCAAGTCAGATGTTATGTTATCTAGCAATCATGGTCAACATGTAATAAGTAAGACAAAACATAATTCTCATTAATAATAAGCTTGAAGTACAATGATTTCAAAAGGAAATACATAATAAGTTTTTCGAGCACATCTCGCTCGTCTAGGCCAAAATAAGAAAATACAAAATACAACAGTCCTCTAATCCGAATCCATAGAGACGTGTGAGATATCGCTAGCAGCGTCTCCGTCATCATCATCCTCCTCCGGATCCTCATTAGGATCCTCATCAAGGTCCTCTTCTTCGAGGTCCTCGGCCTCGAATTCAGGACCATCCTCCTGAGGTGGCTCCTCAATAAACTGTGCAGCCCATGCATTAAGCATGGCATCACTGGCCTGCACCATGGCCTGAGTCTCGGTGATGTCCGTCCGATTCTCGGTGATACGCACGTCGTGTTCCTGCATGACATCGACGACCTGTCCATGCTCGGTCAGTAGTTGGGACATTTGGAGTCGTAGAGCCTCCATCTGGGCTTCCAGTCTGTTGTTGCGCTCCTCTAGCTGATCGTTTCGCCTTTCTAGACGATCGTTTCTCTCACGAAGAGTCCGGAACTCATCAGTTAGTTCCCTACTCTTCCGAATCACCTGTCGTGTGCAAGCCACGTGTGCCGCAAACGCCTGCTCTGTCGACACTCCGAGTGGTGGTAAACGGTGGCCTGGAGTGGTGTCGCCGGGATATCGGTAAGGTGGTACTCTCTCCTCTATGATCCAGCTCTGTATGATGGCGGGTAGCCATCCCCAGTACCTAGCCCGTGCTGAGTCCCTAGCCCTCCGATCCATCTCGGCATCGACCTGGGCTACGATGCTCTCGACGCGTCGCCGACTCTCGGCAGCCATGTCATCAGGGATCTGGTGTCGGTCGGTGCTCCTGCTAGTGTTATCGTCAGCCATCCTGCAAGTTTTTAAGTTAGTAAGCAACAGTTCGATAAGTAATAATGTCATCATTGTGCAAGTTCTACGTGTAGTGTCTAGAGTTGAGCAATGGCTATAGTCTAAGTTTACTACATGCAAACCTAGTTCCCTATAACCAAGGCTCTGATACCAGTCTGTCACACCCCCAAATTCCCACTTGTAGCAAATGTCCACGTGGATGTGACGTGTCCAGAATCACAGCTCAAGGTCATATAGAACACCTCTATATGCATTTACAAATCCAGTGTTTGACACATACACAGAATAAAATAGTTTGCAGCGGAATAAAAGTTATCATAATATATTGCAGCGGAAATCAAATGTTTGACATGTGCAGCGGAAATAATTAATTGTTGACATAACATTGTTTAATACATAAACCAAACAAAATAGTTTTCAAAAGTTAAGCAAAAACAGGAATGCATGATGGCCCTAATGCTCGTTCCCCTATGGTGCATCTCTGAATGTCCATCAACTCCTCAGTTACCTGAGAATACAAGTTAGAAAAATGTCAACACAATGGTTGGTGAGTTCACAGGTTTTGATATACATATAGTAATGAAAAGTGTGTCATGCTGTTTATCAATGTTAGTACCGAGCCCTAGGCCCAAAGTGTCAGTGCGTCACTACCGAACTAGACTTGTTTGCTCTTGCCTCCGCTATGCCTCGTATACATAGCAAGTTAGGTCAGAATTTGCACGGGTTATGACACTCAGTCAACATGGTGCCCCGTGGGGTTAGTCATTCCCTAATGGATCCATCCAAACCTACCACGTTGTTCGTACATTAACGGTAAGACTTTGTGAGGGCTTGTAACGAGTTCAACACTTAATGTTTGTCCAATAAACCAGCATACACAATAGTGTTTGTACAGTAATAATGTTTGACTCGATGCAACTAGTATTCTCCCCCTATTTAAAAGCATTTGAAAAAGAGTAAAGAGGGGCCGTAAACTCACCTTAGTGATGAAGTAGTGTGTAAGCGTAAGCTCCTGAACGTCAAGTAGCACGTCTCGGTCACCGGCAACCTATATCGTATACCGTATGTGAGTTCGTGTAAGTGACCGTGCTAGTGTTCGTGTTAGTGCTCATGTTTGTGTCCAACAACCCTTGGTTGTTCATGTTTGTCCGTGTCGGTCCACAATGACCGTGTTTGCTCGTGTTGGTCCACATTGACCGTGTTTGACCATGTTTGACCGAAGTTGACCGTGTTTTACCAAAGTTGACCGTGTTTGACCAAAGTTGACCGTGTTTGACCAAAGTTGACCGTGTTTGACCAAAGTTGACCGTGTCAAGTCAACGACCCGTTGGTGAACCGTGTGAGGGTTTGTGACTCGTGTAGCAATTGTGTAAGTGTTTGTCGTGTGCAAAATGCGCAAGTCGCGTCTATGGACAACTTACTATTTATAGTAAGTTTCCATTTATGAAAAGTTCGCAAAGCATGACGGTTTTATATTTCTAACGTGTTCAATAGTCCTACGGGATCATGTTAACACATAGCACATCATCATACGGGTTCACATAAGTCGTTTACAACATGTTAGTGCACAAAAGTTTCCTAAAATGGAAAGTTTCCATTTTTAGCATACGTGACATCGGAAACCATTTAACTTAGCATCTAATCATCATGTTATAACATATTAAGTCGTTTAGCATGCTCAAATAATTCAAAACGTTCATAAGTTGGTTCTTGTAAAAATAAAGTTACTAAATATAGTAACTTTCTAATTTTGCATAGAAATGACCATTTAACATTTCTAAACCAATTTTTATATCACCAATCATCATAATAAACCACTTAACACCATTTAATCATGTCATCTCATCCCAAATTATCATTTAACAACATTCTAACTAGAAAAGTTACTAAAAATAGTAACAATGCCAAATATGACTACAAACATCATCCAAACCATTTTCTAACAACCCAAATCATCATATTATCATCCTAACAACAATTCTACATACATGCATGTCCATAATTTCCATCAAATCATCATCTTGTAAAATAAAAGTTACTATTTATAGAAAGATTCATGAAAATCATAGTTTTACCCATTCTAACATCATCTAAGCATGAAATCCTCTTTCAATATCATCAAGAAATATATCTACATACTCATAATCATTCTAACCATCATGGATCATACATGCATGGCAATATAGTATCACAAAACATCATTTTAAGCATCAAGGTTCATACCCATCATCTTAGATCATCATAGATCATCATCTAAACACTTTAGATCATCAAGAAACATAGTGAAATCAACAAACCCAGAAGCTAAACTCGTGCATGTGCTTCAAAGGTGCTTGCATGTGTGAATGTAAGCATGCATGTGAGTGTAATAGGTGAGAAAATGGGTTTCAAGCATATAGCTACCTTCTAGAGCTTCAAAATCGTGGGGATGATGGCAAGAGCAGCTCTCAATGCTTCTGGAAATGGTCTCACGACAGGTGCAAGCGAGTGATGGGTGTTTTAGGTGCTTCCCTTAACTCCTTGGGTCTCCAATCCTTCAAGATGAGCTTCAAACCTTCAAGGAGAGCTTCAACAATGGAGGTTTTTGAGTGAAGATGGTGATAGTAGGGGGTTCTGATCGAGATAAGCCGGAATAGTGGCGTGCAAGAGTGTTTAAAATGATTAGGATAGGTGAAATGATGGATTTTGTGGTTTTTAAGAAATTTTCTGCGATATAGCTGCCAGGCGTAACGCCTGACGTGGGGGTCTGACCCCGTCGTTACGCGCGGAAGCAGCCAGGTGAGGCGCTCCATTTCCGTCGCGCGCGCAACGCCTGACTTGGGTGCTCCGGGTCTGGCGTACCGCCTGGCCCATCCGTAAGGCCCAATAAGCTTGTTTTTGTTGTTCTGGCCCAATCTTGCCCGTTTCTCGATCATAGAACGTCGTTCGAGCGTCGTTTGGACTCTATCGGTCAAGTGTTAGCCATAATTGTCTTGTGAGATGTTCATGTGCTTAAGTGTTGTGATGTTCACCAACGTTCGTGTGTTTTGACACGTGTGTGCTGTTCGTCGATAATTCCACGAATTAACTAGTCGTATGCCAGTGTTCATACTGTCGTGCCACGTGTCACACTAAATTAATCTAATTCTAGTGCCACGTGTACATAATGCATTTAAATAAACATTTAAATAAAATCAAAGCTGACCTGGAATTTACGGGGTGTCACAAAACCTTTGTAAGGAGGGGAGATTTGTAACGACCCGTTTTTAATAAAACCAAATGTAATTGTGATAATCGTTAATTAAACGATTGTGGTTGTTGTGATTTGAAAATATGTAAGAATTACGTCATTAATGGCAAGAGTACATGTGGTCGTGCTTGAAATCCACGAGGATTTAGTAACTTTTGTTATTGGGGATTGATAGTATGTGAAAAATGATGAACGTGGGCGAAAACCGTGCGCAAAACGGAGTTCGTATGCTCCCGGAATCGCGAAAAGAAGTTTAAAATCAAATTGGTGACGCAGATGACGTGGGGCGGTACGCCCCACCCCAGCCCTCCAGTTGGGGCGATACGCCCCAGGACCTATGGCGGCCAAAACTGGTTTAAACGATCAGAACGCATTGAAACCATCAAAAATCGCATTTCTTCGATCTGGTGCGACTTCCAGGCGAAAATCCAACTCTCTAACACCTCTAATCTCCATTTCAAAGCCCCTTAAACATCCAGATCATCCCAGGAATCATATATACAAGTCCTGATCGCTGTTTTAACCGTAGAAATCTGTCAGAACAGGTAACGGTTCATTTTATCCTACTAGTTTAATATTGTGTGGATTAAATCTAGTTTTGATTGTAATACTATGATTATGGGTATTGATTATTGCCTAGTTGATAACTAGGGATTGTTAGAAACGAAGAACTTGATATTTTTACGGTGAAATCTTCGTTTTGAAGCCGGGATAATGTCCGGTTGTTATGAAACCCATATCATGGTGTGATAACTAGCAGGATGGGTTGAATATGATTTTAAATAAATTATGGATTATAATCCATAGATTAAATGATGATTTTGATGAATTGATGTTACCATTATCAATAATTATGATCTTAAAAATAAAAATTGAATAATAAAAGTGATTAAAGATCGTAACTAATATAATGAACATCAATTATTCGATGAAATGCCAAGGAAGGCATGGGATATGATTAATTGACTAAAACTTACTAAATATAGTAAGAAAGAGTCAATTATGTGATAAATTGACTTTGAGGAAGTCAAATCAGTCAAGTGCGTTAAACTTGATTGTATGTGCTATATGTATTGAAACTAGTTGTATATATGTGAATACAACTAGGTATTGGTGGTGAAAGTCAAAGGACAATTCACAGAAGTGGAAAAGAGGTTGTAGGATGTAGGATCAGATGTTCTCAATTGATAAATCAGTAGAGTATAGCAGCGGAATTCAACACAGAATTAGCTGATTAAGTAAGAATTTGTTATAGATCGACGTTTTTCTGTTAACTTCTGTTGATTTGCATTTCAATATCAATCTGTTTTGCATCAATTGATTGAGATTTGAATTAGTTTGTGTTAGATTGATTGAATCTGTGATCATGTCAACTCCGAACAATGATCCGCACAATACAGGCTCCGCAACCAAGCCTCCGATGCTTGTGCGGAGTGAGTACAACATATGGCAACGTAGAATGCTACATCACCTGTCGATTAACAGCGCAGGATGTTGGAAATCTGTTGTGCATGGACCATATAAACCCACGATCACTGATCCTGAAACTAAGATCATGATTCCGAAACCTGCTGATATGTATTCGGATGAGGACATTAAATTGTTTGAAATTGATGCTAAAGCTCATGGTATTCTGGCCATGGCTCTGCCTAATGAGATCTATTCTGGCTTGATGCATCATGATACTGCTCATGATCTCTGGGTTGCACTGAAAGAACAATTTGGTGGAACCGATGAGGTTTTAGCAAATACTAGAGAAATTCTGGCTCAGCAGTATGAGACATTTTCTCATCGAAAGGGTGAATCCTTGACTCAACAATTTGAGAGATTCTCATGTTTAATTTCTGAGTTAAAAATGGTTAAGCAAGAATACACTAACAGTCAGATGAATAACAGATTTCTCAGATCATTGCCTGAGAGATGGGACACTTATACAATTGTCCTACGCTCTAATGCTAATCTAGAAAGTCTATCTCTCACCCAATTACATGGGAAACTCTTAACGTTTGAGAGAGAGGTAGAACAAAAGAGAAAACTGTCTTCATCTGGAAAACTTGCTGATGATTTTGTTCCTGGTAATACTGCTTTACTTGGTCAGGAGTCAGAGTTTAATGGGTCTGAATGTTCTTATGATGAACATATTGACTTTTCTACTAACAATTCTGATCATGCTTTTGTGGGAGTTGAGGGTAATGCAGGTTATAGTGACAACTTGTGTTTTGTGATGGATGATTTGAAAGGTATCCCGGATGATGATCTAGAGGAGATGGATATTTTAAGTCAAATGGCATTGATCAACATCAGATCACAAAAGTTTTATAAAAGAACAGGAAGGAAGTTCCCTGGATTATCTGGCAAGACTAAGGTTGGATTTGACAAAGGGAAATTGAGGTGCCATAAGTGTCATAGGCTTGGTCACTTTGCTAGGGAGTGCAAAACATCTGGTTCTAATCCTGCTGCACCTTTTGTGACCTTTCCAAGCAACAATTCCTCAGGCAAAGGACCACAATCTTCTGGTACTAGTCAACAGCAATTCTATCCAGCTTACTTTGTTCCACAAAATCAACAACTCCAGGAGTGAAGAAACTCTGATGCTGTTGTTGTTGAGACTGTGGAGTTGATTGAGGTTTGCTGGGTTCAGGAAGAGCAGGGGATTGAGGTGGGATTAATGCTGGATTGTGAGGAGGTTGAGGCATGTAAAAGCAAGGATATGGATAGGGCATTGGATATAACCGTATGTCCAACATAGGAAGTGAACAACCGTATGAACCAGGTAAGTTACCCAACTTACTGTAACATTACATATAAGTAGTAGAAAGAGTCTACTTGATTTTGATGTATATATATTGGTTGATTTGAATGAATGGGCATAACTAGATTGGAACTAATTGAGTTAATAGACTCTAATGTATAAATGTTAAGTTCCAATGTGTTTATGTCACGATTGAATTGATTATGCAACATAGATTGCATAAGAATAGCCGGATGAGCCGGTGTTTGAGTATGATATCACAAATGTGTGAATAGTCAGAGGTGCTGACAAATAGCTACGGTGGAAGTACATGATTGTGAACACCATAGTGTAACTTTGATTAAACTATTGTGATTAATAGTTGATGATTGGTAATATGACATTATTACATTGTGAGAGTCAATTCGAATAGACATGACTCAGCTTGAATTTTGATTGTGAAAAATGTATTTTTACATTTTGTTGTTACGACTCCACAATGGTGGATAGCCAGAGGTGCTGGCAATTGTCTAGATGGAAGTACCGGTGGGTGAACATCTTAGACTTGATAAATATGACTCCACAATTGTGGATAGCCAGAGGTGCTGGCAATTGTCTAGATGGAAGTACCGGTGGGTGAACATCTTAGACTTGATAAATATGACTCCACAATGGTGGATAGCCAGAGGTGCTGGCAATTGTCTAGATGGAAGTACCGGTGGGTGAACATCTTAGACTTGATAAATATGACTCCACAATGGTGGATAGCCAGAGGTGCTGGCAATTGTCTAGATGGAAGTACCGGTGAGTGAACATCTTAGACTTGATAAATATGACTCCACAATGGTGGATAGCCAGAGGTGCTGGCAATTGTCTAGATGGAAGTACCGGTGGGTGAACATCTTAGACTTGATAAATATGACTCCACAATGGTGGATAGCCAGAGGTGCTGGCAATTGTCTAGATGGAAGTACCGGTGGGTGAACATCTTAGACTTGATAAATATGACTCCACAATGGTGGATAGCCAGAGGTGCTGGCAATTGTCTAGATGGAAGTACCGGTGGGTGAACATCTTAGACTTGATAAACATGACTCCACAATGGTGGATAGCCAGAGGTGCTGGCAATTGTCTTAGATGGAAGTACCGTGGGTGAACATCTTAAGACTTAATATATGTATGATACCACAAATGTGTGGATAACTGGTTAATCCGGAAGTTAAATTGTTGAAACCACAGATGTGTGGGTAATTGGTTAAGCCAATAAAATATATGTATATTTGGTGTTTTAAATTTAGCCAGAGGTGCTGGTGGTAGAGTTGAATTAGATAATATATTCATATTGTGAAAATGTCCCACTAAGGGAAATAAATGCACCATATGTGTTGGGTGCAAGTTGATGTTTGAATATGATATATTATTATCTAAACATGATTAACATCCATATGATATGTATGTGGATGGGTTTAAATAAGTTTTTGGGAATTTTGGGAGGGGGTACTTACTTAGTTCATATGAACTAATTGTGACCTTATATGTGATGTTACAGGTCAAGATAGATATGCATTGGGCGATCAGATCGGGCACGTTGTGAAGCAGAACCAAACGTTATGTAAAGTATGTGGTAGTATTAAACTTAAACACACCAGTTTTTATTAACCATAAATGTAAATGATTTGAAATTAAGTGTGTTTAAATCATGAAATGTTAATTTCACGCTTCCGAACATGATTTTTGAGAAAGTTTAATTTGGGACCTAAAAATGGGACACGTGTAATCGTGTGTAAAGTTTGGGTGTTACATATTAGGATAATGATACGATGTTATGCTGAATGATGATATGGTGCTAGTGTATCATGTCATGATGAATGATGGTTACTCCCATATTCGTATGGGGTAAGTATGACGTTGCTCCCATATTCGTATGGGGTAAGTATGGTTGCTCCAGTACCTGTTACTGGGTAAGTATGGTTGCTCCCGTACTCGTTACGGGGTAAGTATGACGTTGCTCCCATATTCGTATGGGGTAAGTATGGTTGCTCCAGTAATGTTACTGGGTAAGTACGGTTGCTCCCGTACTCGTTACGGGGTAAGTATGGCGTTGCTCCCATATTCGTATGGGGTAAGTATGGTTGCTCCAGTACTTGTTACTGGGTAAGTATGGATCTGCGGAACGCTTCGGCGGGTCAGATCAACGGTTATGGAGCCTTGTGCCGGCATAAGCCCACTGTTACGCTCGGTAGCAGTGGTTGTATGATGATAATGATTAGGATGTTTATGTGACAACGTTTTGGATTATGTGAACGAAATAGTGCCTTATGTTAAACATGTTTTAACTTAACAAAACGTTTACAATGTTTATGAAAACTAGAACTCACCAGCGTAAGCTGACTTGATTTAGCATGTATGTCAGGTTAAAGCTATGATTAGAGAAGGCATGGAGCTCGGGCATCAAGTCAGACGATCCGTTGGTTTTGGCAATTCGATGTGTTTTTGATACAGACGCTTTATTGAATTCTGTTATCAAACTATGTTTACATTTCTGCTGCATGATTATGAAAGTTTTTAGTTTATGAGCTATGTGTTATGACGAAACCAACCTCTGTGGGGTCGGCCGGGATCGGGGCCTCACAAGTTGGTATCGGAGCCATAGTTTGAGAGATCTTAGCATCCCAAATGCGAAGACTTAAACTGAGAATGGGATTAGGTGATGCGGATTGCCAACAACGGATGAACGGATGCCACGAGCTGAATGCGTATGTACGAGTTAAGAAGTAGATGTAAGGATAGAAAGGTAGTTAGATGTCATGCACGTTGAGGAGATGTGATGGGAAACGTTTAGAGCCTATGAGTTGGGTAAATGGTTAATAACACCTGATCAACGTCATTAACGATTTACAAAGCTTATTTCGTGCTAAACTGATTCCTGTACTGACTCATCAATTGTTGCATTATGTAGAAAGTTTAGATGGCCGGACCAAAGGGTAGACCGCGAAAGAAACCACAGGAAGCTGAAGAACCACATGTCGAGACTGAAGAACCCGTCAATGAGGAAGAAAACGAGACCAACGAGCAACATGAGAATGAGGACGAGTTCACAATGGAGCCTATAGTGGTAACGGCTATTTCTGATGAAGTCTGCAGGATCATGGATGAGAAGATGCCGGCAATGATTGCTAAGGCATTAAAGGATGCATTGAAGGAAAAAGTCTGAGGGAACCAAGGAAAGCTCCAAGGGAGATGAGGATGTTGTGATCATCGAGACAAAGAGCAGTGATTCTATGTCGGGGAAACTGAAGGGTTGTGATTACAAATTATTCAAAGGATGCAACCCACCAACCTTTGATGGGAAGAAGGACGTAGTGGCAACCTGCCACTGGATTTCTGCGATGGAGGCTGTTATCTCCATCAGTGAGTGCCGAATTGATCAAGCTGTCAAATTTGCATCTCACTCCTTTGTCGAAGAGGCACTTCACTGGTGGAACACCATCAAACAATCCAAGACTGCTGATGATATGGAGAAGATGACTTGGGAAGATCTGAAGGAGCTGGTCACCAAGTAGTTCTGTCCTAAGAATGAGCTGGATAAAGTAGAACGAGAGTTTCTGGTTCTGAAAGCTGGGAGTATGAATCATCGACAGTATACATCAAAATTCAATGAAATGGCAAGATTAGTTCCTCACTTGATTGGTTCTGAGGAACGCAGGGTGAAACTATATATGGAGGGTTTGCCTCCAAAGGTGCGGATTCATGTAAAAGCAAATGCTCCCAAGACCTTCGACTCCACGGTTGAACTTAGCGGTATAGTTTGGGATGATGTTATGTCTGCTGAGCCAGTCAAAGAAGAAACAAAGATGAAAGAGTCCTCTGGGACTAAGAGGGGTCGAACAGACCAACGAAAGTTCTCAAACAAGAAAGTGAAGCGAGAGGAGATGGGCCGATGCAACAAGTGTGGGAAAAGCCACACGGGACAGTGCCTGGTGGGCACTAATTTATGTTTCAGGTGTGGAAACACGGGGCACTTTTCTAGCAGTTGCCCGAATGCTACGCGATGTTTCAATTGCAATGGGTTAGGACATCTGTCCAAGGATTGCAAGCAACCATGGGCCGATGCTTCGGGCTCGGGTAAGAAAGAGGAGAAGGGAAAGGAGAAGCAGAAAGCTAAAGCACGAGCCTTCACGATGACAAATGATGATGCTGTTGAGGACCCGGACGTGGTCACACGTACCTTTTCTATCAACAATATTCCTGCTTCTGTGTTATTTGATTCTGGTGCCAGTATGAGTTTTGTATCTTCTACTTTCTGTGATGGGTTATCTGGGAAGGCTAAGAAGATAGATCGGGTATTTGATGTAGAGACGACTATTGGTAAGATGACAAGGGTGACTGAGGCTATAGATGATTGCCATGTTGAGATAGAAGGTCATAAGTTCGCAGTACGTTTGTTTCTTATAACCTTGGGAGGTTTCGATGTAGTTTTGGGTATGGACTGGTTAGCCAAATACGAGGCTAACATTATATGCCGACGAAAGATGATATGTTTACGTGCGATGGATGGGAGCTTCGTAACGGTTTATGGTGATAGAGCGATGCATACGCCGAAGATCATTTTGATGATCAAGGCTGATGTTATGATGAGGCGAGGGTGTTTAGCCTGCTTGGCCTACGTGATTGAGGAACGTACGGATATGAGGACGATTGATGATGTACCCGTGGTGCGTAACTTTCCCGATGTATTCCCTGAGGAATTGCCTGGATTACCACCGGAACGGGAAATTGAGTTCCAAATCGACTTAGTGCCGGGGGCACAACCTGTTGCCAAAACACCTTACCGTTTAGCTCCCACTGAAATGAAGGAAATGATGGCCCAACAACAAGAACTCCTTGACAAAGGTTTTATTCGACCGAGTGTCTCTCCTTGGGGAGCACCGGTGATGTTTGTGAAGAAGAAAGATGGTAGCATGCGAACGTGCATCGACTACAGGGAACTGAATAAGTTGACCATAAAGAACATGTATCCTCTACCTAGGATTGATGATTTGTTCGATCAATTGCAAGGCGCAAGCTGGTTCTCAAAGATAGATCTCCGATCCAGTTACCATCAGTTGAAAGTTCGAGAGCAGGATATTCCAAAGACTGCTTTCCGTACACGTTATGGACATTACGAGTTTCTCGTTATGTCATTTGGATTGACGAATGCTCCTGCAACATTTATGGATTTGATGAATAGAGTATGTCGACCGATGTTGGACCGATCAGTGATAGTGTTTATTGACGATATTTTGATTTATTCAAAGAACGAGGGAGACCATGCTTGCCACGCACGAGAGGTATTGGAAATCCTGAGAAAGGAGAAACTTTATGCTATGTTCTCCAAATGCGCCTTCTGGTTACGGGAAGTTCAGTTTCTGGGTCACGTGGTGAACCCAGAAGGCATTATGGTAGATCCAGCTAAAGTTGAAACGGTTATGAAATGGAGCCCTCCGAAGTCACCTACGGAAGTACGCAGTTTTCTTGGTTTGGCCGGTAACTATCGGAGATTTATTCAAGACTTCTCCAAGATAGCGACGCCGCTGACGAAGCTCACGAAGAAAGATGTAAAGTACGAATGGGGTCCGAACCAAGAACAAGCGTTTTCAGTGCTAAAGGAGAAACTTACCCAAGCTCCTGTTCTAGCACTGCCGGATGGAAATGATGATTTTGTTGTGTATGTCGATGCGTCACGACAAGGGTTGGGATGTGTACTGATGCAAAGGGGAATGGTGATAGCTTATGCTTCGCACCAGCTAAAGATTCATGAGGCTAACTACCCGACCCACGACCTTGAACTCGCTGCAGTGGTGTTTGCATTGAAAATATGGAGGCACTATTTGTATGGGGTAAGGAGTACCATCTATACCGACCACAAAAGCTTGAAGTACTTCTTCGAGCAAAAGGATTTGAATATGAGGCAGAGACGATGGCTTGAACTGCTAAAGGATTATGACTGTGATATTTTGTATCACCCGGGAAAGGCCAGTGTGGTGGCAGATGCTTTGAGTCGCAAGACTGATCATCCTGTCACACGAGTAAAATCGTATAGTTTGGTAATAACGCCAGACTTTCTGAACGAGCTCAAGCAGGCACAACAGGAAGGACTGAAAGAAGAGAATGTGGGTTTTGAACGTGTCTTCGGACAAGTCAAGAACTTGGAAGACAATGATCACGGTGTGAAAGTACGATTCGGTCGTATGTGGGTGCCCAGAAATGGGGACATTCGGTTAAGAATTTTAGGTGAAGCCCACAAGTCACGTTATTCGGTTCATCCCGATGCTACGAAGATGTATCAAGATCTTCGAAAGGATTATTGGTGGCCGGGCATGAAGTTTAATGTGATGCAGTATGTGAACAAGTGCCTTACTTGTGCGCAAGTGAAGGCTGAACATCAGAAGCCCTACGGATATGTGCAACCTCTTGAGGTACCGGAATGGAAATGAGAACACATCACCATGGATTTCATCACCAAGCTACCGAGAACAGCTAAACGACATGATACTATATGGGTGATTGTGGACCGACTAACGAAGAGTTCACACTTTCTTCCTATCAGGGAAACGTATACGTCCGAAAGGTTGTCTGAGTTGTTCGTGAAAGAGATTGTGACCCGACATGGAGTTCCTGTCTCCATTGTGTCCGATCGGGATACGCGGTTTACTTCCAGATTCTGGAAGCATTTTCATGATGCTATGGGAACGAGACTTAACATCAGTACCGCCTATCACCCCCAGACAGATGGACAGTCTGAAAGGACTATCCAAACGTTAGAGGATATGCTTAGGGCGTGCATTATCGATTTTGGAGGGAGTTGGGATGACCACTTGCCATTGGTGGAGTTTTCGTATAATAACAGCTACCACTCTAGCATCGGAATGCCCCCATATGAGGCGTTGTACGGACGACGATGTAGGACCCCGGTATGTTGGGGTGAAGTTGGACAGAAAGAAATGGGAAACAAAGCTGCAATGATTGATATGGCAGAAAAGTTACGAGTGATTAAAGCACGTATGAAAGCTGCACAAGATCGCCAAAAGTCCTACGCTGACAAGCGCCGAAGACCGATTGAGTTTAATGTTGGCGATCGAGTGTTGCTGAAAGTATCACCATGGAAGGGAATCATTCGATTCAGAAGAAGAGGAAAGTTAAGTCCGAGGTACATCGGACCGTTTCGGATAGAGGCAAGGGTAGGGAAAGTCGCGTATAGGCTGGACCTACCAGAGGAGTTGAATGGGATTCATTTTACCTTCCACGTGTCACATCTTAGGAAGTGCTTGGCAGACGAGCAAGCACATGTTCCTTTGGATGACATCGAGGTAGACAACAGACTGAATTATATTGAAGAACCAATTGCGATCGTGGATACGAAAGAGAAGCGATTGCGGAACAAAACGGTGCGCCAAGTCAAAATTTGGTGGAAGCATCGGAAGGGTTCAGACGCCACGTGGGAAATGGAAGAAGAAATGAGGAGGTTGTACCCTCATTTGTTTGATGTGTGGACGAGGCAGGTTTCGGGACGAAACCTATTGTAAGGAGGGGAGACTTGTAACACCCAAAATTTTAATACAAGTCAGTTGAACTTACGATTTGCGGAACGGATAATTTACTTGTTGGAAAATGGACGAAAAATAACTAAATTGAAGTCCCGAGTTCGTGTACTCGGTATGGAATTTCGAGTACATTGTACTCGAAATTGTAATCGAAACCTCTCCAGGATTTCGAGTACCAGGAGTCGAGTAGGTTGCCTATAAATAGTAATGCCTTGGGAAACGTGCTGATCTTTGGCTTCTCTCTCGAGTACACGAAGGAGATTTCGAGAACTCAAAGAAACGAGCTTTTGATCGACCAAACGAAGGAGTAAACACACGGGAATCTACAGGAGTGATCACCTAACTTCAGGTAAGTAATCAATTTAAAAAGTTAGGATTTTTATGAAAAAGTGAACTTATGCATAAAGGTCACACCCTTATGCATAAAGCTCACACCTTTACGCATAAAGTTCGAGACTTTGAGGTTCCGGTGTGTTGGTAACAACCTAAGGAACTTGGAACTAGCTCCCCAAAACCTTAGATGAATTTCTGAGATGTTTAATGGCAAGGTAATGAGTACACGAAATTATACACGAAGGGGGGGCGGGGGTACTCGAAAATCATACTTGTTCGAATATAATGAATTCGAGTACATGGAGTATTTCGGGTACAAGGTTATTTCGAGTACAAAGGATGATTTCGAGTACTAGCTATTTCGTGAACTAGGGAATTTCGTGTACATGGGAACTTAATGAATTTCAAGGGTTTCGAATACTTAGCTAAGTTTCGAGAACTTGGATTCAGTAAGGGGGACTAGTAGTCTATGAGGACTTAGAATAATTTCTAAGTCTAAGAAGGGGATGTAATGAGACGATGTAACTGATGTAGGTTCCCAAGTCTTAACTAAGGAGTTCGGTTAAGAAGACAAGGAGCCATCATCAGGTGAGTTCTAGACGCCCTATTTTATGTTTAATGTTTTGGGCTGGCATACATGCTTATTGTTATGATGTTATGTGCCTATGACGATGATGAATGAATGATGATATGCACTGACTATGTATGCATGTTAATGTGCTAGTATGATTTATGCATGAAAGTATGCTAAGAATGATGAATGCATGTTAGTATGTTATGATGATAAACTGAATGATAACATGCTATGATGATAAATATAGATGTTATGTTTTAATGAAATCCTAGGCATGTGATGATGAAAGTATGATGCTATGATGATTATATGCTAGCAAAAATGTGTTTATGTTGCCATGATGAATGATATGATGACGTGCTGCTAGCATGACATGTGCATGATGCTAGGATGTTATGATGATATGATACTAGCATACCCTTTTATGAGAAATCCTATGTTATTAGGATAATGATACGATGTTATGCTGAATGATGATATGGTGCTAGTGTATCATGTCATGATGAATGATGGTTACTCCCATATTCGTATGGGGTAAGTATGACGTTGCTCCCATATTCGTATGGGGTAAGTATGGTTGCTCCAGTACCTGTTACTGGGTAAGTATGGTTGCTCCCGTACTCGTTACGGGGTAAGTATGACGTTGCTCCCATATTCGTATGGGGTAAGTATGGTTGCTCCAGTACATGTTACTGGGTAAGTATGGTTGCTCCCGTACTCGTTACGGGGTAAGTATGGCGTTGCTCCCATATTCGTATGGGGTAAGTATGGTTGCTCCAGTACTTGTTACTGGGTAAGTATGGATCTGCGGAACGCTTCGGCGGGTCAGATCAACGGTTATGGAGCCTTGTGCCGGCATAAGCCCACTGTTACGCTCGGTAGCAGTGGTTGTATGATGATAATGATTAGGATGTTTATGTGACAACGTTTTGGATTATGTGAACGAAATAGTGCCTTATGTTAAACATGTTTTAACTTAACAAAACGTTTACAATGTTTATGAAAACTAGAACTCACCAGCGTAAGCTGACTTGATTTAGCATGTATGTCAGGTTAAAGCTATGATTAGAGAAGGCATGGAGCTCGGGCATCAAGTCAGACGATCCGTTGGTTTTGGCAATTCGATGTGTTTTTGATACAGACGCTTTATTGAATTCTGTTATCAAACTATGTTTACATTTCCGCTGCATGATTATGAAAGTTTTTAGTTTAAGAGCTATGTGTTATGACGAAACCAACCTCTGTGGGGTCGGCCGGGATCGGGGCCTCACATAATTGCTCCATTCCTCCTTTAATACGTTCTTCTGACAATTTGCATTCCCATGTTTTGGTTTCGCATATTACAAGTAATTTCAATGCGCCTCCCTACATGGTGATGTTGCAACTGCTTTATCATGTCGTTTTTGGTACTTGGTTGCTCTTATGATTTCAATGCGCCTCCCTTTATTCAGATCATTCATATACATGAATTTTTTGGGTTGCCCCTTTCCCTTCATAAAAGGTGATAATGTGGTGCCTGGTTTGGGGAGTCTATCTACGTTTGCAACCAAATTATCAGATCTGTGCCAAGGATTTCACTGCATTAACGGCCTGCAATGTGTCTCCTTACGTAGTGATCTTGTAGTTATCAGAATTTGTCTATACTGTTATGTTTCTTTCCTTGCTTGAATAAGTTGTGGCTACCTTTTCAAAACCGTCTAATTGGAACCTTGTAATCAGGTCAGCCCAACGTGTTTCAAATGTATCAGGGGATATAAACAAGTTCCACACCAAACGATGAATGGAAGACCGGAAATCAGTGTTGTTAAGCAAATCGCTAGAAACCTACTTAGCAGAAAAAAATATAACAAACATAATTAATATAAAAGTATAATATATATTATTCTGTCACCTTGAGTGGAAGCTTCTTCATGACATGCCACATGCATAAACGATGGCGTGAGCATGGAAGGACTTGGGAAACAGCTTGTTTCATTGAAGGGTCTTGGTCAGTAAGAACCAAAATGGGTTGTTTGCCATGTGCTTTCATAAAAGCATTTAGCAGCCACTTATATGAATCTATGGTTTCGTTGTATAGCAAACCCGCTCCGAATGTTACACAATTCTTGTGATGATCAACACCAGTAAAAGGTACAAAAATCATGTTATACCTGCATATGTAAAAACACAGTAAAAAACATGTAAACTTTAGTTAATTCAGTGTGTAGATTCTGACAAAAAAATGACCGGTGTAAATAACATGTAAACTACAGTTAATTAATGTGTATTACAAACGTAATATATATGTCTATAGATTATGTGACAAAAATTGATTGTTACATAAGTAATATGTATGTATATAGATTATAACAAAAAATGACCTGTGTAAAACACATGTAAACCTATAGTAAATAAAATATATTACAACTGTAAAATAGATGTATATGGATTTTGTGACAAAAAAAAGATTACTTGTTGGTGTAGTAGGTGGCATCAAATGCAAGCACATCACCAAAAACTTCATAGTTCTTCCTAGATATCTCGTCAGCGCAGAACACATGCCTAAGCTCCCCTTTTACAACAGAAAAATCGAAGAAAAAATCTGGGAGGTTTTTGACACGATCATGCAACCGATCAAGAAGCAGCTGTGAGTCCCGGTTACCTATAAATAGACGGATTGCCTGGCTAAAATTCTTAAAATCAGTAGGGGTTCCATTCACATTATGATGACCTCCCTTTATTGACACTTGAAGCCTGTGAGCTATAGTGGGACCAATATTATTCAATGTCATGTGATGTATAAATTGTTTGGTGGAGAAAGATAACTTGCGACCTGCCTTGGTAAAATCTCGGTTATATGTCTCAACTAAAGGGTGGTTGTGACATTCTATAAACTTGTATATAACAAAAGTGGAGGTGGCCTCTATAACTTGGACAGATATGTGAGCTTTACAATCCGTAACTTGAAAAGACCTGTTCCTAACAGACATAAAAGATTCATCTAACGTGTCGAATTTTCGCTTAGACTGAGGCCTACCAGCTCTGTTGCATCTTAGGTATTTGTGTGTGACCTGATCGCTTTTGTTTTTCTTCGTTTGCCCAACACGAACTGAAAAACCCGAACACTATGCATAATTCTTGTACATTCTTAGAACATCATTCCAAGAGCCATATGTGGCACCTACAGTTGGTTTTGCATCGTATCCTTTTTTCGGACACCAAACCTTGGTACCGTTAGGAGTAAGAAATGTGTAACATCCTTCAAAATCTTCGACTTTTGTAGCATATTAAAAAAAAAGACGTAAATTGCAATATTGGAGTATAAAAATAACGTAATAGGAATGTATTGTACACGTAAATTACATGTAAAAACACATTACCATTAGCTTTTCTGCTTTGCTGTACATCTTCAGAGGTTATTACTTCTTGTCCGTGTGGGGGACCGAATTGAGCATGAACATCTAAAAACGATTGACCATAAAACAAAAATAATAAATTGATGTTATAACAAGAAAAAAATAAAACACATGTAAATCTAGCCCGGCAATCTACCACCATTAGACGGGATTTCATAACATTCTTCACGTAACAACGGTATATTCGGAACATAACCGTGCTCTTCATCAACAGAGATGACTGGATCTTCGTTTATAGGATGTACTGAGAAAAACATAAAAATTCGAAAAAAATTTTAATCATCTACGTCAAAAAAAAAATAAAAAGTAAAATAGAAGACTCTATACAAATCAAAATATATTATCACCTTCTATCTCTGATGTAACAAACGATTCTTCATTGTAGCTTGCAATCAAAGAATCAAACGTATTAAGGTCAAGTGTAGAATCCATTGAAAACAAAAATCAAAAAGAGATAGGGAAGTTCATGCAAAGTAAGTGAGATGTTTGAGAATTCAAAAATGAGAAAAAGAAAAGTGAGGGGATGGCTTAAGCATAGAAGGGTAATCATACTTTGACAAAAAGTAAATATTGTCAAATAAAAAGACACTTGGAAGTGACTCACACTTACAAAAAGTACAAAAAAGGCTGTCCTTGGTTCTAGAAAAAAAAGGACAAAAAAGCAAAAAGTAATATAGGTCAGACCATATGTAATCTTAACGTAACAAATCACAAGCACTGAAATATACGTCGTAAAATATGTAATATTAACGTAATAATAATGTAACGACAGCGTATAAAAACATCCAAAAAATGAATAAAATGGTTCTTTGTGGGTGACACTTTACAAATGTTAACTGAAATATAGGTCGGACGAAATCTTACGTTACTAAAATATTTAAAACGACGTTAGAATAAATAGGGGTCTTCGTAGGTGAAACTTTACAAATGTGTATAAAATTACATTTTAGTTAAAAAAATACATATTAAATCTTGTTACACATTAAAAAAAAGATAATCAGACCGCTTACGTTACTAAAATATTTAAAACGACGTGAGAATAAATAGTGGGTCTTCGTAGGTGACACTTTACAAAAGTGTGTATAAATACAAACATGTAAAAAAATTACATTTTAGTTAAAAAAATACATATTAAATCTTGTTACACATTAAAAAAAAAAGGATAATCAGACCGCATGTAATCTTTACGTAACTAAACATGTAAACTCCACTATAGGTGAAAAACAAAAAAAAAGTGAACAACGTAAAAACAGTGTAACTACTGGGCATTAACTCATTGGCAGTTGCTGTAGAAATTTCAAAAACTATAAGGATATGGTGTAAAAATAATAAAAAATGAAGAAAAGTACATGTGGGTAAAAAAATTATATTGCCCAAATTAATTAAATATTAAGAGTGTGATGTGGCAAAATCTTCTCCACTAAAATCGGTTTTCAAGGTTTTCGGGCTAAGGTGTGGTTTTTAATTTATGTATTCCCTACATATATATATATATATATATATATATATATATATATATATATATAGGGAAATGTTCCATTGTTAACTCTCCCTTATAGCGTTAACCGCTTAACCCTAGCGTTTTTTGCCCGAATTTAAAATTTTTTTTTCATGGTTTTTATTATGCATAAATAGGGGGGGTTTCTTTTTTGTGTTTTTGCTAATTCATCACCGTTTAGAAGTTATTGTAAGTGTAAGTTACTTACACTTACTTACAATCCGTATCTGATGCAGTAAGTGTAAGTAACTTACACTTACAATAACTTCTAAACGGTGATGAATTAGCAAAAACACAAAAAAGAAACCCCCCTATTTTTGCATAATAAAAACCATGAAAAAAAAAATTTAAGATTCGGGCAAAAAACGCTAGGGTTAAGCGGTTAACGCTATAAGGGAGGGTTAACATTTGAACCTCTCCCTATATTATATATATATATATATATATATATATATATATATATATATAGGGTGTGGTTCCTTTGTTAACTCATGTTTATTGCATTAATCGAATAACTACATGTTATTACTTTGGGCCCACGTTAAATTAAATCTAAAGTTGGAGTTTTTTTTATTAAAGTGGGTACTACATTAATTACATTAATTATTACTTTGCGGCTTACATTAAATTAAATCAAGTATCGGTAAGATGGTAGGTTGGTGACTGGGTTTGTCCTTCATACACCCTATCTATACTACTATATAATACGTATTAGAATGAAACAATAGTCTTTTACCAAAAAAACTCTTAAAAATTAAGAGTTTTACAACTCTTACAGCATAAAGTACAACTTACAAAGTTTAAAACCACCCACAAAGGGTTTTTTTAATTTTATTTTGTCTCACGTTGATACCATTAAGAAATGAAGTGTCAAAGAATAACTATAAAAGAAACCATCTCAAATTAAATGAATCACTTATTAACATTTATGTCACATTTGTCATATCATATTTGGTCTTTTAAATTGTGACTTTTATCATAATTGTTTTTTAGTTAATTATTAATATTAAATTAAGTTTTTGAAAATGTGGTAGTTTATGCTTTTTACGAACCAAAATCATCAACTTAAATGTTTTGTTTTCCGCCGCATCACGCGGGCATCTCACTAGTATGTATAAACATATAAAGTAAAACTTAAAACTTAACATATAAAGTAAAACGTAAAACGTAAGTAGGGTAAGAAACAACCAACCTTTAACAACAAATTTTCAAAGGAGTTCCACATTCAAATCCTACTACCGTTTAACTAAAGTAGGGCTTTTGATGATATGTGTACATTACACCTTGTGTGACAATGGTCTTATAGTGACATGTGACATTTGTGTGAGGTGGACATGCTAGTTAATGACCATGTGGCATTAGATTTACTCTTTTATTAGTAGTGAAGATAATAGATATAGGATTGTAAATAAGTAATAACCCACTCTTAAAGGATTAACTCAGATAACTTTGTTAGGAAGAAGTTTGGATTTTTTTTTGAACATAATACTTGCTCTATGGAGTGTACTGTGATAACGCGTCCAAACGCGCGGGGGAATAAACCTAATTAATTATTACACATTGTTAAGTTGTTTAGAGAGTAAATACATTGGTCTTGAATATTAGTTAAAAACCATGTGCATTGAAATTGCTAATGCTTGATCTTTTTATATGGCTTTTGGTTGAGTGAACTTGAGTATGAAAAATTCTTTATTTTAATTATAACATCCTTGAAAAAAAAAAAAGCCAGCAATGCTATTTACTAATCATAAAGTATCATCCAATGCTACTTACGAAACCACTTCAACACTTATGCAAAGAGATTTATATGTAGGATTTGTTTGCCTCTGTGTTATTTTTCATTTAAAAAAAATCAAATATTAGTGATCTATATATACTTGGTTCGTATGTGATCACAAATCAATTATACAATAAATTTGTTTACATTATATCTAAATGAAACCATTTTGAGATTTAAAATAATTTGAATGAGTAAACTACCGGAGATGTGTAGTTACTCCTTTTAGTGTAAAATGTAAGAATAAAATTTTTATGGATTTTTTGTTTCACCTATAAAAGAACATTATTTAAAAAAAAATTATAGGATTTAGAGTCCTTAAAATTTTTAAAAATAGATAATCAAAAAATAATTGAAAAGCAAGCTCACATTTATACATGTTTTAAAAGAACATTCATGGATCTGCTAGAAACCTATTACCACTAAAAGAATCTTGCCCTGCCCCGACAAGCCCAGTCCCAACGACTTCAGTCGCCAAAAAAGCTAGCTCAGCGCCGATAAGTGTCCCGGGATTTTTTTTGGCGCGCCACCTATACCGACTAATGGTCGTCGGGACAAGTGTTTGGGAAAAAGCGGGAAAAATGCCGCCATTTTCAATTATCTGTACCGACTAATTGTCGTCGGGACAAACCTTTTTTTTTTAAATTTTTTTCCCTCTTTTCACGAATATACCTGGGTAAAATTTTTTGCCGAAAAAATCTGTCTCCCATACAAGCCGTCGACACAGGTTGAATTAAAAATTTTTTTTGGCCAAAGACCCTATCCCGACTACCTGTCGTCGGCACATGTCTTTCGCAAAAAAATAATATCAGCAGCATCTTTGATCTGTGTTACTTCTCTCTTCCACCCCATTCGAGCTTCTCTCGTTTTCTTCGACTTTTGGCTCGTTTTTCACCTTATTTCAGGTATTTGGAGCATAGATTCTTGTAGGGTTTGAAGATTTAATCTTCATTTTGCTAATTTTCACCTATGTTCTTTGTTTTTCTTAGGTTTTTGAAGATTTGATGGGCGTTTAACAAGTTCTTGTTTCATTCATGGATTTTGAAGGTGATAATACCTCTTGCTACGAATTTTTTATTCAAATATATATGTATTTATATTATTTGTAAATGATTAGTGTTTGTACATGAATTGTATGTATGTTTTGTGTTTACATGACATTAGGGAAGAAGATTTTGTTAAAACTTAAATGTTGTAGTTGTGTTTGCTAAACTTTGGATTTGTAAACTTTTTGGAAATTTTAGATTTGGAAACTGTTTTTGGATTATTTGTAGTCTGCAGGTTTTAGGTTTGAGAATTGGTGTATTTGAAAAAATAGAGAAAACAGGAAGAAGCTGTAAAAACTGAGGTAATCTGTCTTGACGACATGTCGTTGGCATAGGTCTATTCCAGAATTTTTTTTTTGAGCTATCCCGACTACTTGTCATCAGTATAGGACTATTTCAGAATTTTTTTTAATTGACCTATACCGACTAAATGTCGTCGGTATAGGACTATTTCAATTTTTTTTTGCTCTATGCCGACTAAATGTAGTCGGGATAGGACTATCTCAAAAAAAAATTTACTGCTCTATACTGACTAAATGTCGTCGGGATAGGTAAAGTTTGTCCCGACGAACCCTATGCCGACGACCTTTGATCTATTGGTACGAATCTATACCGACGAACCCTATGCCAACCAAAAGTCGTCGGGACAGGTCAAATTGACCTATAGCGATGAAAAATCGTCGGGACAGGGTGTGTAAATTTCGTCGGGACATGTCACAAATGGTGTAGTGTACCTATGTTGTTTGTTGTAATTTGATATTTTTCTATTTCTTGTTATATTTTTGAAATAGAAACATAAATTTCTACGAATATTTTTTTGGTGGTCAAAACTCAAAAGAACATTTGAAATAACATTGAATAAGTTTTTGAACAATAAACATAATACTTTTGTCATACTTCTTTTGTTTAACAAAAAAAATTAATGTTTATAATATAATATGTCACAATGAAAATATGGTATTTAAAATGAAATGATTTACTATGTTTAATGCAATTTCTTGAATACAATTTGGGGGAGTACTATTAAATCCATTTGTGATGTTCAACCCATTTCCAAATTTTCTTATAACTTTTCACTTGACCAGCAAAAACAATTAAAACTTTGCATAGTTAACTTATTTACCCGTTTGGAGTAAAACAATTTCCACCTCTAAGAATTATGAAGACTAAGAACAACAAAAAAGCGATGTAGGTGAGGAAATCACTTATGTTCGGGAGATGATGAACATAAATCTATATATTAATGGAGGTTGAGGAAGGAGGTAGAGGATTCACACTAGTCAGATCATTTTGTCCTTGCAGCCAGTAAATTGGTGTCATTGTGGGAAATGGAATGAATTCTTCGTTAGTAGTACGATGATGATTTTGTTGAGGCAGTTGAAGAGAACGTGCATCAGCGGTTGGACGAGATAAAACTTAAAAGGCAGATGAGGGTGTTTAACGCAAAATGTTAGTTTTTAACATAGAAAGTTAGTTTTGACGGAAAGAAGACACAAAATTAAGATAAACTAGCAATGTTACCCGCGCTCCGCGGCAGGCCGTTACGACTAAAAACCAAGCGTTAAAAAAATATGATAATACTCAAAGAAACATATGAGTATGTGATGAAATTGTTATGTAGACAAAAACAAAGAAAAAACATAGGTTGCGAGGCCAAGTTCAAAAATTGGAAGAAATGACGAGTTGGAATAACAAAGAAAATGTCATTTATGATGCGCAAGTTAGGAAGTTGAATGAAACCTGAAAAATGTTGGCAGAGGTTGAGGCCCCTCATGCATCGGCTTCAAATGATGTTGCCAGTCTACAAAGGAACCACATTAGCTGTCCGCTTTCAGGTTGGGCAATAAGGATCGTTGGATTGGCTAACGAAAATATATCTTACCGATCATTCATGACCGACTGGAGAAGAGGACAATTGACGTTGTGGAGTATATCTATAAATTGCTTTTGTATATTTGTAAATCGCTCCAACCGACACGTCCTTTTATTTTTTTTCTTCTTTCGGTAATTAAGTCTGTCCCTAATCCTTTGCAAACGCTATGAATACTAACTACAATCGAGTCCGTTTATGTTTCCAGTCGGGTTAAGTCTGATATATTTTTACTTTTTATATGTTTTTACATAAATATTAGTCAAAATTGATTCCGTCTATGTTTATGTTCAGCTTACCTACGATTTATTTTTATATTTTTTTAAACACGCATTCGTGTTTCGTAATTTTAACTTTACAACGACATGATATTTTAACAACATTTTGATTGTTTTACATTTCTTAATATTTTTTTATGAACGTAAGTTGAGAGCTTTGGGTAATTCAAACCCAACAAACTGTATGTAACCAGTAACCACGTGTATGCTTTCCTGATTATACATAAAAGTTAAAACTTAAAAGACGTTTATGGTGGTGTCGACACCAAATAAAAATTATTGGACTTAAGTTTTGGTATTTAAAAAAAAAGATATTAAAATATAAAAATTGATGTCGAAAGAAAAAAAAATAAACGTTGATGCCTGGGACCACGAAGCTAAAATCGTCGATGGTAGAGTATGTATTAGTTAACCTGGTCCAGCACCCACTTTATCCCAGCCTCCAACAAACGTGTATGTTTTTCTGATTATCCACGTCTCCCACCCACCTTTGGTTTTAAGTATATAGGAATGTAATTATTTAGTAAGTGGATTCATTATTCTTGATTAATATTTTAATTTAAATAAAATTAATATTAAAAAATTTCATATTATATAAACTTTTTTAAATGTGTTTTCTAATAAAAAGAAAAATAATATTATTAGTTATTAATAATATAATTATTTGATAAGAGAGAATATAATCTATATCTATACTATATAATAAAAGAATAACAATATGCCACGTGGCGTAATTCTAGCATATCCACATCTTATTTGACATATGACGTCTTATTAGACTATCCATATGGCATATTTGAGAAAAAATTATGAATTAATTTCATTTAATACAATTAATTCAAACTTCCAAATTAAAAAAAAATAATATTCATTTTCTTTTAATATTAATGATAATTCAATCATTTTAAACTTTTCATTTTCAACCAATAATTTCAAAACTTTAAAATTTAAAATCTCATTTATATCGTTTAAAGAAGTATATAAATATTTATAAAATATAATTTTATTTATTTTTAAATGTTAAAAATTATCTGTTATTGGAGTATTTATTTTTTATTACTAATTGCTTTGTAATACTTATTTTTATACAATTCTGTATAATATTAATAAGCTAGTTACTTAATAGAAGAATATAATTATTTAACTATTTAGTAAGTGATTATTAGGTTTAAACCTTGCGACTTTACTTTTTCGTGAAGGAATTGATTAAGTAGACGGACGTCAATCAACTAGCATATTGTTTGCCACTTGGGTTGTAGCCCAGTGGTAAGAGGCAACGCCTCTTTGGAGGAAAACCCAGGTTCGAACCTGGTATAGGTGGTAATTTTATAAGTAGGGTAGTGGGTGTAAATTAGCCGTTCAAAAAAAAAAACTAGCGTATTGTTTATATCAATGACTAACTTCTATAGATCAAGAATGTAAAATATAATTTTTGTAATTATTAATTTAAACGACTTAATTCAAAAATAACATTAAACATAAAGAACCAAAAGTGCAACTTTTTCTATCATTCTTATCACTTTTGTTGTTAAATAAATTTAAAAAAAAAACATTATTTGTTCATAGATGATATCGGTTAAGATGCTAACGAGTAAAAGGCAACGTCAAATAGCGAAGTGAAACTGGTAGCAGCCGAGGTTGACAAATCAGCTTTTGGTGATGCACCGGATGATAGAAAACGCGGCGGAATCACCTTCGTGATAATCAACATTGCGTAACATTAAGCAAATGTTGAAGTGTGTTAGTGCTTGAGTTTGTTCATAGAAATCTATCATATATTAGGTTCAATAAAATCTCACAAACACACAAACATTTGTGTTATCAACATTTGTAAAATGATTCTTATGTTGAAGGAATGTTTGTGCATATTTTATATCATATATTAGGCTCTTATCCCGCGTATTATACGGATTTTATATAAAGGTTAGTAATAAAAATGTAACAATTATAAAACAATATTTTAAGAAAAATGATTAATTAACTTATTAATAAATATTTTAAGCAATACAACAACAATTAAAAGTTTAATAACTATATATGATAGCGATAGGTTGAATATCGTTGAAACCATATTGAGAATTTCACGTAGCTTCCTCTTGGCTTACTGACAGCGATAGGTTGATCGAATATGTGATAGTGATAGCGATAGGTTGAAGATATGCATGATAGCGATAGGTTGAATATGTGAAAATGATAGCAACTATTGTTTTATATCCTTCTGATCGAGACAGGAGCGTCTATAAATATATAGTGATTTAGACCATAGTTCGAAAAGCATGGAGAGAACAGAGAACTCTAGCATTCCGCCATCACCACCAAGGGCATCGCTTCCGGTTTCCAACAGAGAGTATCCCGCCTATGATCCAAGCCCTGAACGGTATATCTGTTTCGCTTAATTAATTTAATTTCTTTTATACTTGCTGCTGGATTTAATCCCATTTAATTTGTTAACATGTTTTTACTTTCTGAAGGTGGAGTATCATCTGTATGTTGAGGATCATCCATAAGTGGTTTGCCCTATTCGTTTTCGGAAGGTCTGAATCACCCAACCGCCGAAACGAGGTTGATATGACATTTGTGACCACTACAGGGTAGGTTTCATCACCTCGAATGTTTGGGTCTCGATTACGTTTAATTGCTTTCATCTAATAGCCTTTTAGAAGGCAACGTACATCTATTCACCCTTTTCATTTACAAGACAATCAAAGAGTTCATTTACAGAGACAAGATATATGTAGTAAAGTTATGGAGATGACATGAAAGTTTCAAATCAATTGTTCACTTTCAATAATACTTAAATTAATTTTTATATCTAACATGTTAGTCAGACAATTAGATTACGTCATCTAAACTTTTTCTATATTTATGTTGTTGAAAAAGTATTATTTAAAATAATGTTTTAGGAAATTTAATTTGTTTCTCTCACTCCTAATCTTTAGCTTAATTCTAAATCAAGAGGCTAAATTAATCTATCTATACTAATAAATAAAAATAATTGTGGACACTTGTCACAATTTTAGGCCACATATATTTTGTTTTTCCCGCTTCTCTCTCCTATTTAATTCTCTATTTATTATGTAGTTAGGAATTAGGAATTAAGGATAATGAATTATATTATGTATAATAATTAATATATTATGAATTAATTACATTAAGAATGAAATTAATTATGAAGTTTTTAAGTAAACTTATTTTTTATTTAACCACTTCTATTTAGTTCTCTAAATATAATCGAATTCAAATGATATTTCTTAAAATATTTTTAAAAAAAACATTAATGTTACTAATTGTTTTTTATAATTGCCAATAAAATTTTATAACCATTTAACATAATTGAATGATTTTAATGATAAAAACATATTGTATTGAAATGTAAAAAGTAAGTAATTTTTAAAAATCCAAGTTGTATATTAATATAAATTTTAGTTAAAGTTAATTTAAGTGTGTTAAAAGGAGAATAAATATACTTTAATTAAATTATTTATGAATTACATTACATAAAAATATTAACACATTGGTGAAAAAAATTTAAAATACAAACATAATTTATAATTATTACATCAAATAATTTAAACATATTTTGATGACTTTATGAATTAACAAATTATATTTTATTTTATTCAACCTATGTAATAATAAGTTTAGTAAAATTTTGCAATGCACATACTTTTTAATTACAAAAATTTTTGTCAATAGATATGTGTGTGTATAATATTATTTTTTTCAACCCGTGTAATACACGGGATTTGAACCTAGTAAAAAATATATATATCACTTTTCTAATTATTAATAGGTTATTTTTCTTAGGTTTTAAATGCATCCGTGATCTTTTTTTATTTCTCTCTTTTTTCTCTTTTATGTCTTTTTTTGCATGTAATGAAAAATACCCGGCCTCATTTAGTAACGAATTTAATTTGGCTTTTATTTCTTAATCAAGTTAAATTACAATAAATTAAAAAGACATTTAAATGTAAATTAAGTATTAAATAGTATATTTAATTGCTAAAACAACTTAAACTAAAATCAATCACCTTCATAGGCCCCACAATGACTTGGGACAAGTAGGCCATTAAGGTTTGATTTACGGTTTAATTTTGGATTTGATTATCATTTGAGAGTGGAACCATCAAATCAATGACCACTTACCGTTTTTTTTTTTTTTTTTTTTTTTTTTTTTTTTTTTTTTTTGTTGTACTTTTCGATATCGTACAAAAGATTATCGTAAACATCAATAGGATTCTAACAATTAGGAGATTAGAAAGGGAAATAAAGAAAAAGAAAAAAAGTTCAATTATGTTTGAGTACTTGTGATTATTGAAAATTTGGGTTTAACAAATTGTTTTTGTTTCGAAGGTTTCACTTACTGAATGAGTTTTTGATATATGTATATGATTTTAAATAGAGTTAAATTGTGTTCTATAAATAAATAAATAAAAAGTTGATTTGTTGACCCTAAAATAGCCAACACCTTACACCTGCTTGATTTACAACATTCTTATTTTGGTGGTGAACAAAAAGATTCAAGTGGCTGAGGCAGTGATTCAGAGTTTTGTATATATGTTTACTTTAGGCTTTTGTTAGGTAAACATTCGATTATGTTATGTTTCATTTTCTTATGAACGTTTGATTTATATTTTTGTTTTTGTTTTAGGTTTGTGGTTCCCATCAATGAAAACTTGCATGAGTCCACAATCATTATATTATACCTATATACAATTACAAGATTTATGAACAGTAATAATAATCTAATAATAATAATAATAATATAATAGTAATAATATTATAATACTATAATATTTTAAATAACATCCTAATATTCATACACCACCCCCACTTTTATACACTATCCTCAAATTAAATCAATCACATCATACTCACATAATTTTTACTTATACATATTTTTTTAATATTTTTTAATATTAAAAAAATACAAAAAGTGTTGTTATCCATACACCGGTGTACCAAAATCCATACCATTTAAATATAATATAATAATATTAATATAATATTAATAATAATATAAAAAAATTATAATATTAATATTAATATAATAACACTATTATATTCTAATTTTTAATCATTTACGTTATTCTAGTTTTTAATCGTTTACGTTTAGGTTCGTAGTTCTTGAAGATGGTATAAATACAATTACAAGATTTATGAACAGTAATAATAATTTAATAATAATAATAATATTAATATAATATTAATAATAATATAAAAAAATTATAATATTATAAAAATATTGTTATAATAATAATAATATTATTAAAAATATTATAATATTATTATAATAACACTATTATATTCTAATTTTTAATCATTTACGTTATTCTCATTTTTAATCGTTTACGTTTAGGTTTGTAGTTCTTGAAGATTTTACGATTAAGTGTGGCTTATTTACTATTTTAGCATCAACTTTTTTTAGTTGAAGTTTAATTTTATGGTGATGTAATAATATTATAATCACACTTATACTTTGGTTCATGTTACTTGAGAATGACAATTTGCTTTTGCAATAAAGTTCGATTTAGTGTTTTAGGATAGATTGACATTCGTTGTAACAATTTTATTTTTGTGTTTTGATATTTTATACCTATATACAATTACAAGATTTACAAACAGTAATAATAATTTAATAATAATAATAATAATATAATATTAATAGTATTATAATACTATAATATTTTAAATATAATATAATAATATAAAAAATTTATAATATTATTAAAAATATTATAATATTAATATAATAACACTATTATATTCTAATTTTTAATCATTTACGTCATTCTAATTTTAAATCGTTTACGTTTAGGTTCGTAGTTCTTGAATATTTTACGATTAAGTGTGGCTTATTTACTATTTTAGCGTCAGCTTTTTTTAGTTGTAAGTTTAATTTTATGGTGATGTAATAATATTACAATCACACTTATACTTCAGTTCATGTTACTTGAGAATGACAATTTGCTTTTGCAATAAAGTTCGATTTTTATGTTTTGATATTCATGATGAGACCATCACCTAAGGGTGTGCTCGGTTCGGTTTTTGGCTAAAACAGAAACCGACATAGTCGGTTTTTAGTTATTAGAAACTATTCGGTTTTCGGTTTCGGTTTATTTTTGTCGTTTCAGTTCGGTTTTTGTTTTATTTTTTTGTTCTCACACTTAATATTAAAAATGTAAACATGTTTAACAATAGATAATTCGTAGATTAATTGATCTAACACCAACCAATCAAAATAAAACTAAATAATTATAATCATGTTCTTATATTTAAAAAAATAAAAGTAAATAATTAAATTTGAAATAATTACGATCATCATCTTTTAAAAAAAAGGTAGATGTAATTTAATCCAAATCTTTATCATCACAAACGATAGACTCTTTATGCATTTTTATCCCGTTAAGTAAGTATAAAAATAACAACACGCACACACACACACACATATATATATTAATTTTTAAATAAGATAACAAATCAGTTCGGTTCGGTTATTTCGGTTTTTAGAATATGAAAAACCGAAACCGAACCGAAAAGTTCAGTTTCGGTTTTTTTTCGGTTATTAGTTTGGTTCGTTTTGTTCGATTAATTCGGTTCCGTTCAGTTTTTTCGGTTTTTTGCTCACACCTACGGCGCCACCGTTATCATCGAATAGCCATATTAATATATTGATATAACTTGACCCTTTTTTTTACATATTGTGATTCAAGTTTTAGATAATTTTTATTTTTTACTATTAATTTTAAAAGGTCTTGGGTTCAAATTTTATGATACAATTACAGGTTTATGTTATCTGAGTTTTGATTTTTGAAACAATTTTTTTATCAAGTTAAATAAGAGGTCCCGCCGCAACGCGCGGGCGGTAACCCTTAGTTGGAGATGAAGAAGGAGTCGTCGAGTATCATATACCTGTAGAGTAATATAATTACCCTTCTATATATTCTTTTCAATACATTTTAGAAAAGTAAATTTTTTTGGATGTGTCTATCTTTTTTAAGAATCCTAAGATCCCATTGCATCAATACAATTTTGTGTCATGCATGGGTTTTATGAAATGGTGAGAGAGATTGTATATATTAAAATTTAAAAATGATATGAATTGCCTGATGTTTATTCTTCTTATTCTTTTTATGAAGTTTTGAATCTCCCAACAGCCAAAGACAGCTTGAATCCACATCCACAACAACCCCCGATCGTCCAGACAATGGTTCAAGAATTCGAGAAAGAGATGAACAAAACAATCCGTGGTAATTTAGCTCCTTTACGTTTTATTTGTGCTTCCTGAAGGTTTGGGTTTTGAAAATTGTTTTTGAATTAATTAATAATGCTTTTTTAAAAAAAAAATCATTTATTTAAGGACATGCTTAATTGTGTGTATGTGTTTAAACTTTAAAGCAAGTTGAAATATGTTTCTTTTAGTTATCCTCATATATTTCTTTTCGTTTCATTTTAGAGTGTAGATTTTTGTATGTATAACTGATTTTTTTAAAAATTCCCAATTAATATCCCTTGCATTTATATCCTTTTGTGCTTGGTGTTCGTTTAATTAAGGATCAGTGACAACTTTTATTTTATGATTATATAGAGTTGATATCAATGACCAATAATATATTTGATGAGAAAATCATTAAAAATTATTCAAATAAACTATTTGTATAGTTTCACTCATTTTAGCTTTAACAAATTTATGTTTTTTTTACACAACCTATTTAAACTCAAATTGATTTTTCTTAAAACTCATCATTAATTATCCGTACACATTCTAACATGCATCCAATCTGACCCGTTACCCCGCCCAACTCGCATTTTGCATGGCATATATAGTTGTGATTATTGAATATGTGGGTTTGATAAATTGTTTCTAATGGTGAATAAATTGTTAAGGTCGTCGTAAGAGAGAGTTTTATATGTTTCACCTTTTGGTAGGTTAACTTCAATTGCTTTTTTGGTTTCTTTTCTCTTAAATGTTTTAAGGTCTATGGTTCCAATCATTGAAACCGTGAATGAATCCACAACCAATATTGGAGATGAAGAAGAACTCATCGGAGAACGTACAACTATAGAGTAATTTTAGTTACCCTCATATATTTCTTTTCGATTCATTTTAGAGAATAAATTTTTTGTATGTATAACTTTTTTTAAAATCCCAATTAATATCCCTTGCTTTTATACCCTTTTGTGTTTGGTGTTTGTTTAATTAAGGATTGGTGACAACTTCTATTTTAATTATGATTATATAGAGTTGATATCAATGACCAATAATATATTTGATAATAAAATCATTAAAAATTATTCAAATAAACTATTTGTATAGTTTCACTCATTTTAACTTTAACAAAATTTATGTTTTTTTAAACAACTTATTTAAACTCAAATTGATTTTTTTCTTAAAACTCATCAATAATTTTTCGTACACATTCTAACATGCATCCAATCTGATCCGCTATCGCGCCCAACCTGCATTTTGCATGGCATATATAGTTGTGATTATTGAAAATTTGGGTTTGATAAATTGTTTGTAATGGTGAATAAATTGTTAAGGTTGTAAGAGAGACTTTTATGTATTTCACCTTTTGGCTTCTGGTCGGTTAACTTCAATTGCTTTTTTGGTCCGTTTTCTCTTAAATGTTTACAGGTCTATGGTTCCCATAATTGAAACCGTGAATGAATCCACAACCAATATTGAAGATGAAGAAGAACTCATTGGTGAACGTACAACTATAGAGTAAATTTAGTTACCCTCATATATTTCTTTTCGTTAATTTCAATTTAGAGTGTAGATTTTTTGCATGTATAACTGTTTTTTTTAATCACAATTAACATCCCTTGCTTTTATATCTTTTTGTGTTTGGTGTTCGTTTAATTAAGGATTGGTGACAACTTCTATTTTATGATTATATAGAAGTTGATATCAATGACCAAAGATAATCGTAAACAACAATCCAAGTATTCTAACAAGAGATTAGAAAGGGAAAAAAAGAAAAAGAAAAAAATGTTCGATTATGTTTGAGTACTTGTGATTATTGAAAATTTGGGTTTAACAAATTTTTTTTGTTTCGAAGGTTTCACATACTGAATGAGTTTTTGATATATGTATATGCTTATAAATAGAGTTAAATTGTGTACGTTCTATAAAAATAAATAAATAAAAAGTTGATTTGTTGACCCTAAAATGACCAACACCTTAAACCTGCTTGATTTATAATATTCTTATTTGGTGGTGAACAAAACGATTCAAGTGGCTGAGGCAGTGATTTAGAGTTTTGTATATGTGTTTCCTTTAGGCTTTTGTAACCTTCGATTATGTTATGTTTCATTTTCTTATGAACGTTTGATTTATATTTCTGTTTTTGTTTTAGGTTTATGGTTCCCATCAATGAAAACTTGCATGAGTCCACAATCATTGGAGATGAAGAAGAAGAAGTCGTCGAGAATCGTATACCTATAGAGTAATATAATTACCCTTCTGTATATTCTTTAATTTCAATACATTTTAGAAAAGTAAAATTTTTTGGATGTGTCTATCTTTTTTAAGAATCCTAAGATCCCATTGCATCAATATAATTTTGTGTCCTGCATGGGTTTTATGAAATGGTGAGAGAGATTGTATATATGAATTGCCTGATGTTTATTTCTTCTTATTTTTTTTATGAAGTTTTGAATCTCCCAACAGCCAAAGCCAGCTTGATTCCACATCCACAACCACCGATCGCCCAGACAATGGTTCAAGAATTCGAGGAAGAAATGAACAAAACAATCCATGGTAACTAAGTTCCTTTAGTTTTATTTGTGCTTCCTTAAGGTTTGGGTTTTGAAATTTGTTTTTGACTTAATTAATAATGCTTTTAAAAAATATATATCATTTATTTAAGGATTTTTTAATGTGTGTGATTGTGTGTTTAAATTTAAAGCGAGTTGAAATATGTTTTATATATATAAAAACCATTTGGACAAAAGTAGTATTCCCGTTTTTAAACAAGCACATACCCTTTCATCAATCTTAATAAATCCCTAATGCGCGCTATGTGTAAATATATTGAACAAGCTAGTGAAGAGAATGGGATTGGCTGTCCGGGTTGGAGTTTGGTGTGATATAGGCTTTTATTTTTAATATATATATTATATAGAAAATGAATTAAAAGTAAATAATTTATACTTTGTTTTAAGAAGTTCATATATGGTAGCTAGGTAAACATTAATGATCGATACCTAAACTTGTTTCTTTTACCTGCAGGTTAAGGGTTTTCTTAAAGTACTTTATACTTTATCCGTATCAATTTATTGCATCAGGATTCATATACCACCAAAATGGCGTTTTGGTCGTGATTATTTATGTAGTTGGTTATATCATTGCTCGTTTGCTTTATTGGATATTGCGTGGGAAAGAAAACTCAATCTCCTCTCAAACTCTTCTCAGCATAGCTTTTTACATCCTTTGCTTAATAGGATTTCCCCTCCTGTTATTAGTCACCCACCTTAACAATCCCCTCGCGCCCCCTCCCCCTCACCATCACCATCACCATCACCCTCATCACTAATATCACCCTCATCACTACTAGCTGGGAATTAAACTTGCCCTCACCGGCACCTCCATGTGAGAATTAAACTTGAGATCGATCTTTATGCTGTCTTTTCAATTTTTTATCATAAAATTTTTGTACTTGTTATTATTGAACATTTTAAAATTATTGTAAGCTTCAAATTCTAATATATACTCACCCGTTATTAGAAACTTCATACAATGTATTTGTTTTTCTTCATGTTATAGCTAAAATATTAGTGAAGGGCGTTTGAATATATATATATATATATATATATATAAGGGAGAGGATCAAATGTTAACCATGTTTATTGCGTTAATCGAATAACTACATCTTATTACTTTGGAGCCCACACTAAGGTAAATCTAAAGACGTAGGTTTTTTCTTTATTTTTTTAAATTAATGTAGGGCTCACTTACATTAATTAAAAAAAATAAGAAAAAACTTACACCTTTATATTTACAATAATTTTTTTCACCATTTTGTTAATAATTAATATATTTTGGTTTATTTTGAACAATGATAATCAACTTATGACATTTTGAAATTTCATGTTATTTGATATATCAACAGTTTTTTAGCATATTCAACATATATATAGGTTTTGGTTATAAAAAAAATAAACTTATTATAATTTACCCGATATCCGACGTGTTTTAAACCAATTATTCTTAGCAAGTATATTTAGCTAACTGACGGGTATGCCCGAAACCCGCCGGAATACCTGATACATGACGGGTAAATACCCGATAGATACCGAATGGGTTTTAGGATGGGTAAATACCCGATAGATACCGAATCGTGTAAAATGATAATTTTCGATAAATAAATTAAGGAATACGACATTTAAAATAATTACTGATAATAACCATATTTTAAACATCCTAAAATAAATTCTTTTATTTAATTTGTAACACACGCGCGTAATAATCCGGCAACGCGACGGAACCGAACAACCGAAACGAACCCGAATACCCTCGTGGTATTTAAGCCTTAAGTGAGGCCATTTAATTCATTTTCAACATTCACTCTCTCTCTCTCTAGAGCTCTCTACCCGTCACACTCTCTCCCTCTAAAATTCAAGCATTCAAAACACCATAACTCCCTCAAATCTTGATGAAATTTGATGATTCTTGAGCCTAAACGTCGATCTTGAAGTCCTCTACCTAGGAGTACAACGGATCTACAAAGTTACCCAGCCATTTTCGAGGTATTTGGCTTTAAAGTTCTAGAAAAATAGGGTTTCTAGTTCGGTTCAACACACGACCGGTTAATGGGTCCTATACTCGAACCTCACCCTCCCTAGGACTCGACTGCAAGTAACAGTGGCATGGGAGTGGTCGAATCGAGAATTAAAGATGCATGGTAGTGACGAGAAGTACAGGTTCGTGTGGGGAAAACCCTAGTCGACCGAACCTGTTAAGGGTTCGATCAAGTCAGCCGAACCTAGTGATGCTCCACCTGCCACCGAACCTCATGCAAAAGCCACGAACCTTCACAGCTCTTGACTTTAGTTGGATGAACCTTCCGGCCAGCCGAACCCTAGAGTTTCCCAAACCTGTTAGCATAACACCCTTCTGGAGCCGAACCCTCATAACACCAGCAGCGAACCTCTATACTCAACGAACCTAAGCTCTAGCCGAACCTGTGTGAGCCACTCCCGAACCCTATGAACACGAACCTTCTTTCGACGAGACCACCTCATGGCTGCGAACCTTCCTGGCTACACCCCTTTTTGGCCGAACCTTTTCTTAGAAATCCTTAGCCGAACCTTGACTCTAAGCGAATATTGGACGCTCAAATCATGTGGACGAGCCTTTGATGTAATTTAGAGGGTTCGCTGGATCACATGTTGCGGCCGAACCTTGAGGAAAAGGTTATAGGTTCGCTGACCAAGAATCTAAGGGATGGTTAACTTGGTGGATTCACCTCACTTCCTAGATCCAGTGTACAATCCAATTAGTTGGACTATCTTGAATCATAAACCGGCCCAAGGCCTACCATGTTAACCTAATTTAGTCACTTGGCGCAACATGCAACTATCGGCCCAAGCCTCTTTTGTTCAGCCCAAATCGTTACACAGTTGGGCCCAATGGTGGCCCACATCAACTCATTTAAACCCACATGACCCATGAGACCCATCATATTATCCGGCCCAATGAATTCACGACGTTAACAAACACATGAACGAATATTTAAAAATCAATGATAAATGCATGTATGGATTATCATGTTGGATATTATAAGGGTGATAACCAGAAATTCTAGACAAACAATGCAAACACTTAAAAACCTCATTGAAAGTATACTTGTAAATTTTAAGCGAAGTATAAATTGTAAACAATGAAAGAGATTCAATACCTAATTACATAATATCGTGAATTCCAGGCCGGATAATGAACAAGACTAGTGGGTGTTAGCCAAGTTAAGGCTAACCCAAATACACACAAACACATACGCAAGGACTCATATGCATAAATTAAAAATCATGTGAAATACATACAGGGTCTTGAACACAACAACAAATACTACACAGAGAGCGTGCATTTTTTATTTTACTTAGTCAACCACTACAAACACAAGGTAAGTTCATTTGTCCCTTTTCAAACTTATTTGTTTTACTTCGGGACTGAGAAGCATGTTAAACATTTTAAGAAATTATTGAAATATTATTTAATGCTTTTAAACATAATCATGATGCTTACACTAAAGCTTATGCTTGGAAACTATTTTATTTGAGAAGCTATATACTTAATGATTAAACTTGATGCTTGAATGCTTATGCTACAAACTAGAAGCTTGAGATCTGATGCTTGATTGCTTACATTACAAAATAGAAGCATGAAACTATATGCTTAGTACTTATGTTATGAACAAGATGCTTATACTTGCTGCTTGAATGCTTATACTTAATGCTTGATGCTTATACTACAAGCTTGATGCTTAAACTATATGCTAATGCTTGAAACTATGGTTGTGTGCGAAATGCTAAGCTTGTATCTAATCATGGGCTACGTGATTGCAAAACGACTGCTAGACAGGGATTGTACCCATGTATTGAGATACGTGAAAGCTAAACTATGACGATGCTAAGCTGTTATCTATATAAGAGACACGTAATTGCTAAACTTCTGCTAGAGCAGGGCTTGTGTCTGCTTATATGAGATATGTAAATGCTAAACTACTTGTGCATGCATGGCTTGTGTCTATGTATGAGATACGTAATTGCTAAACTTCTGCTAGAGCAGGGCTTGTATCTTATATAGGAGACACGTAATTGCTAGACTAAGCTTAACTAATTCATGAGATACATAATGGCTAAACTTCTGCTAGAGCAGGGCTTGTATCTAGCCGTGAGCTACATAATTGCTAAACTTCTGCTAGAGCAGGGCTTGCACTCACGCATGAGATTAGTAAACTAAAGCTTTGATGAAGATTGGGTTGAATGGTAGGTAAAATGCTTAATTATTATTAACAACAGTGTCATATGCGGATTAGTATGTGGTGGGACGACGTCTGGGCGGGTTGTAGGCTCGACTCAGGGGTATGCCCATATATAAGCATACCGATTTGGATATTACATGTGGAGTTAATGAGGTTAAGGTTTTACCGAAAGAGGTTTGCTAAATCTATTTTCAAACTTATAAACTTTATGAACTCACCAACCATTGTGTTGACTTTGTTTTCTTACATGCTTTCTCAGGTGATGCACAGGTTTAGGCTAAAAGCTTTTGGATTACATACTAGGCTGCCCAGATAACGGACCTAGTTGACTTTTGGAAGCACATCTTTTGTTATTGATACGAATCACTTTTGAATGTCTTGTACAGTTACAAGATAGGAAACATTTGATTCTTTTGATAGGCTTACCAGGTTAAATTACTGAACATTGATATTGTAATTTAACTTTGTAATCCTAGTTTATTGCATTATTGTGCTTTAGTGATTCTTAACATTGATGATATGTAAACAATCTGATCACCACGATTATCACTCACGATATCTGATCACGTGGTAAATAATCGCTTTAATCAATGTGTAAATACGTGATATTAGTGAATTTTGGCCCGAAACAGGTTTACTTTGAGCATGTTTATGAATTTCAGGTTTGAAGAGTTTAAAGATGTGTTCGGGAGCAAATTGGAGGGTTAGAAGAGGCGTCGAGTGCTAAAAAGTGCAATAACATAGTTTTCGGGAAGTCAAAACTTCGGGAGCACATAACTGGAGCTAGGAGAAGAGTTACGGGGCCCATAATATATGAAAACTGAGTTTCTCGACGAGACGAAGCCATTGGCAAGGACACTTTGGGCGTATGATACGCCCAACCCGACGTTTCATACGGCCAGCGTACCATACGCCCAGTTTTGAGCGTTGGCAGAATCTGGGCAGCGTAGGGCATCAGTTTGGGCGTACCATACGCCCAGGCCCGGCGTATGATAAGCCCAAAGTCGGAAAAATTGATTTTTCAGCAGATTCTTCCTATATTTAAGGAGATATTCTAGGGTTTCAAAAACAACTCTTTTCTGGACGAATTGGTGGCGAAAAAGTGACGAATTTGGGCAGCAAAACTCCTCCAAATCCATCCATGATCATAGGAAACATCATCCGAATCAAGAATCGAAGCGTGCTAATGAAGATACGTGGCTAGTTTTCTTCTGTAATTGCTTCCGGGCAATTAGGTTAGTGAATGAACTTTGATTGAATGTTTAAACTTAGGTTTTTGGATTGTTTTCGGTTTGATAACTTGAATTCAATTGTGGTTTGATTGATGTAAACGATTTATTTGTGTTTAAGCATTTACGTTTTGCCATCAGTGATTCGGTTTCCTTGCATCGTTTACTCATTGGTATTGGTGTGTTGCTTTGCATATCTAAATTGATAATTGTGTGAATAAACAACTCTTAAACGTTTGTTCCATTGTTGTCACTTTGATCAAACCAATTAACAAAATCATGTCTATGTGATTTCCAACTAAGTTTAACCTAAAATCATTGTGATTTCATTAACCTAAACCCGGAAGTGATTACCTTTTTCTCAATTGTTTTCAAACTCATTAATCATAATTGTTACTTTGAACATTTCGTTAATTCAATTTCAATTCAAGTTTACATTTTTCTTTGTTTAATCAAGTAATAACTTAAAGTTCAGCACTTTCCAATGATTCCCTGTGGAGACGACCTTACTTACCCGTGCTATAGTCATAGGTAGCTAAGTCCTTATTTTTACATTGTTTTTGATTGACCTACGACACCTCGATCAAAATGGCGCCGTTGCCGGGGAATCAACGCGCAAAGTGCTAGTTTTAGTTTAGCTTTAGTTTAAGTATAATTTTAGTTTGCATTTGTTTTTCAAAAACATAAAAATACAAAAAGAGTTGAGTTTTTTTTTTTCATTTTTATGTTATTTTTGTTTATTGATCATAATTGCACGAGGTGTTCTTTGTTTGTGGTATGCAGGTAATTTTTGTAAACATTGTAGAATCTCCAAAATTTTAATATCATCATGAATTGGGATGATGATGATGATCCATGCATGTGTTGTGGGAGTAAATTCCATTGGATAAAAGATTGTCCTGTGTTCTTAAGAAGATATGAAGCATATCAGGATTGTGAAAGTGATAACTTTAGAATGCAAGGATACATAATTGAAAATTATGAGGATGATGTTGATTCATTCTCATCTTATCTGAACTATGAATCACATTCCCCTTGCCCTCAAGAATACTACCGGTCAAATGATAGTTACCAAGGATACTCTTATCAACATAAGTATCAATCTGAGGAGGAAACCATGGTTTGCAACTTCAGGCAAGATTGGGAATACAACAATTATGAAATGGAGATGGAACCGAGCTTAAGTTATCAAGGGAAATATGATTACCACTACCCTCAGTCGGGATACAAGGAACCTACAGAGTATAATCATTGTAATTATCAAAGAGGTTATTACAATCAAGATGGTTACCAACAAATACATCAACAAAGGTGTTCAATAAGTTACCAGCAACAAAGTCAAAATCAACATCCTAGTAACCAAGAAATTAGGTCATCGGGTGGTAAATTGGAAAATCTCCAATGCAATTCTATCATGGATGCATTAAAAGACATGAAAAGGGAGAATGAGGTTAGAGACAAAACCATAGGTGCGTTGTTCACAAAGGTTGGTCATCTAATGGAGGAATTGGCACGAATTAAAGCATCAGAAGTGATTGTTGATAATAATAATAATAATAACACCAATATTTCCCCAGTTGTTGAAGAAGTGCCACTGACATTGCTCACTGTTGATGATGAAGTAGAAAGTATTACTGACCTTTCGGAGCAGGCTACGGGATGCGTACATCAAATAGACAACATAACACCTCGTGAGAAACCATTGAATAAGACACTCCCAGTTTATTCAAACTACTCTCCTATAGCTAATATTTCAATCAGCATAGTTAGGGAGGGTGGTTTAGGTTCAATGAAGAGAGGTGTAAGAAGGGAGGACATGGGTCACAATATTCGGAAGCACACCCATATTGATACAACAACCATGTCGATTATGAGTAAAGAAATATGGACATGGCATGTCAATTACCGAGCATTCAATGGAAACTCAAAAGGAAAATATGCATTTATAACATCTTGTGATTATTTAACATACACATTAACCATTAGAGCAGAAATATGGAAACGAGGTATTGATCATCGAGCTTATGTTGGTAATTCGGGAGGAAAGTGTTCAATTCAACCACCGTAAGTAATAAATCAGGTATGGTCTGGCTAAAGACCTAAAACTTAGCGCTACACGGGAGGCAACCCAAGAACTTTGTGGGCGTGTTCACTAAAAACCCTCACGAGACTTCACTCGTCCACTCGGGCTACCGAGGGGTTTAAAAGGCTTGTTGCATATGCTAAATGCAACCGTGATTCCTACGAAAGTGAGTTAGTTTTGTTTGTGTTGTATCGTTTTTCTTGTTTTGTTTATTTTGTGTTGCATATGTTTAATTATCCTATTCATACACTCAAGTGTGGGGAAGACTAATGGGCTTTCAGGTTGACATATTCATCATGTACCTCAGGGCGAAGCACTAAAAATCAAGGGTTGGAAACAATGTTTGCATAACTTATCAGGTCCATGTGTTTTTCCTTCCTTGCTTTTATTATGATTTGGTTGATGAGTAAATGTTGATTTGTAATATGGATTCGGGTGGATCATCCTATTACCCTCATTTGACACTTGTACTTAGTAGAAAATTTACATTGGGGACAATGTAAGGTTTAAGTGTGGGGATGATGGGTGTAAAATTGAAATTTTTGAAATTTTGTGAAACCTTTAACTGAGCTCAAATGGCTTGAAAATCAGAATTTTCAATGTAAATCATCAACTTTTGACCCGTTAATGCATTAGATTTTTGGTTCCTTGTCATAACTTGTTCTTTAAGTTGCATGATAGTGGTTGTGGCAAGTTTTTCTTAGAAATCATCATGGGAACAATGACTAGTTAGGGGTGACATGCTATATTGTGAGTAACATGAATGTTGTGTGTCGTTAACCTTGTATCCACCATTTTTGTGAGAGTTGAGCCTTAATTGTAACATACTTATGTAATTCATTGTTTCGAGTGATACCAAAGTGGTTGTCAAAGTTAGAACTTGTGTTGCAATGCATGTTGAGATCGTATGCAATACTTGCACAGAAATGATAGAGGCATTAGGATAACTCATTGTTTTAGCCTTGTTTGTTTGTGCCACCAAACCTTGAAAACCTCCCTAGTTGCCCTATTGAGCCAATTGCCTATTCATTTGTTAACCCCATTGCACTAACCAAAATGTCTTGCAAACTGTGTTAGTGTAAACCATATAGGGAATCCAACTTGAGTGTGTTGATTGAATTGCAAAAAAAAAAAAAAAAAAAAAAAAAAGCCTTTATAGTATGATGTCAAATGGTGTTTGTTGTTTGGGTTAATAAGTTTGGATTTCCCTTAGTCTTTCGTCACTGTCAAATCCTTTTACCTACCCGTAGCCCTTGCTTGTCATTACAACCCATCAAGCCCTCTTGATTGTGCATAGTTTTCAGCAAGTCGATGGAAATTTGATTGCAACACAAGCCTACGATGATGATTAATCACTTTCGGTTTGAGAGTACATATATACACTAGTGCATCATTACTAGTTCATAAATAAACCGAGTGGAGAGAACCTTGTGAGTGGTACATGTCATTTATGTGAAAAACTTGAGGCATGTTAGGTCTAATTAGAAGTTATTCTCTGTTTTACTTGAAAAATCAACTTTGCTTGTCACGATGTAAAACTATGTATTGTTGTAAGTCTTGTGAATGGGTTATGACTTGGAACCGGATTTGAGGATTGGCGGGGAAATTGGGAAATGTATTTGATCATAATGATTGGATAGTTTTAATGAGCTTTGCTTGAGAGCAAGCAAAGAATAAGTGTGGGGATGTGATCACGTGGTAAATAATCGCTTTAATCAATGTGTAAATACGTGATATTAGTGAATTTTGGCCCGAAACACGTTTACTTTGAGTATGTTTATGAATTTCAGGTTTGAAGAGTTTAAAGATGTGTTCGGGAGCAAATTGGAGGGTTAGAAGAGGCGTCGAGTGCTAAAAAGTGCAATAACATAGTTTTCGGGAAGTCAAAACTTCGGGAGCACATAACTGGAGCTAGGAGAAGAGTTACGGGGCCCATAATATATGAAAACTGAGTTTCTCGACGAGACGAAGCCATTGGCAAGGACACTTTGGGCGTATGATACGCCCAACCAGGCGTTTCATACGGCCAGCGTACCATACGCCCAGTTTTGAGCGTTGGCAGAATCTGGGCAGCGTAGGGCATCAGTTTGGGCGTACCATACGCCCAGGCCCGGCGTATGATACGCCCAAAGTCGGAAAAATTGATTCTTCAGCAGATTCTTCCCATATTTAAGGAGATATTCTAGGGTTTCAAAAACAACTCTTTTCTGGACGAATTGGTGGCGAAAAAGTGACGAATTTGGGCAGCAAAACTCCTCCAAATCCATCCATGATCATAGGAAACATCATCCGAATCAAGAATCGAAGCGTGCTAATGAAGATACGTGGCTAGTTTTCTTTTGTAATTGCTTCCGGGCAATTAGGTTAGTGAATGAACTTTGATTGAATGTTTAAACTTAGGTTTTTGGATTGTTTTCGGTTTGATAACTTGAATTCAATTGTGGTTTGATTGATGTAAACGATTTATTTGTGTTTAAGCATTTACGTTTTGCCATCAGTGATTCGGTTTCCTTGCATCGTTTACTCATTGGTATTGGTGTGTTGCTTTGCATATCTAAATTGATAATTGTGTGAATAAACAACTCTTAAACGTTTGTTCCATTGTTGTCACTTTGATCAAACCAATTAACAAAATCATGTCTATGTGATTTCCAACTAAGTTTAACCTAAAATCATTGTGATTTCATTAACCTAAACCCGGAAGTGATTACCTTTTTCTCAATTGTTTTCAAACTCATTAATCATAATTGTTACTTTGAACATTTCGTTAATTCAATTTCAATTCAAGTTTACATTTTTCTTTGTTTAATCAAGTAATAACTTAAAGTTCAGCACTTTCCAATGATTCCCTGTGGAGACGACCTTACTTACTCGTGCTATAGTCATAGGTAGCTAAGTCCTTATTTTTACATTGTTTTTGATTGACCTACGACACCTCGATCAATATCGCGCCCCGAGAACTTTCTGCCCGGCGGGGAAGTTGATCCGTCCCGCCGGCTCGGGGTGTGACATATAGACCATCGCGTGTTTTGAAAGCGGTCTTCCACTCATCCCCCGGACTCATTTGGATATGATGGTATCCACTTTGAAGGTCAAGTTTGGAGAATATTTTGGCGCCATGTAGCTGGTCCAGGAGGTCATCAAATCTGGGAATGGGAAATCGGTACTTGATTGTGATTTTGTTCACAGCCCATCTATTAATACACATCCGATACGGCCCATTAGCTTTTGGAACTAATAAGGCGGGAACCGCGCATGGACTCATGCTCTCGCTGATCAGCCCCTTTTCTAAGAGGTCGGTGACTTCCCGGTGGAGTTTGTCGTATTCAGTGGGGCTCATGCGGTATGCCGGTTTGTTGGGTATAACGGATCCAGGCACAAAGTCTATACAATGTTGGATTTCTCGAACCATGGGAAGACCAGCAGGAATGTCTATGGGAAACACATCCTGAAGGTCATCTAGGGTGACTTGTACTTCGGGGGGGACAATAGCAGTCTTGGCATTGGCTTCGGTGATCACCAAGGCAAGGACAATTGCGGGCTCTGACACTCGTGCAAAATCCAAAAAGGCTGATTTGTTGAGTACGCATGCTTCGGGCTCTGCCACCCGGGAGTCAAGGGGAACTAACCGGAAATTGATCCCATCCTTTTTGAACACGTAGGTGTTAAGGAAGCCGTCATGCATTGTGTGTCGATCATACTGCCAAGGCCGGCCCAATAGTATGTGGCACGCATCCATCAGAATAACCTCACACCAGACTTCGTCTGTGTATCGGTTGCCAATGCTGAACGGAATAAGGCACTCTTGGGTGACCTTCACAACGTTGCCTTTTTTAAGCCACGTGAGCTGGTAGGGTTTCGGGCGGGGTTCGGCTTTCAGTCCCAGCTTTTCAACGAGTACTGTGGCCATCATATTCTCGCAACTGCCCCCATCAATGATAATAGTACAAACCTTCCCTTTAATGGTGCACTTGGTCCGGAAAATGTTGTGGCGGACCCAAAGGCTGTCTTCAGAGGGTGGGGCAGGGTTGGTATTGAGGGCGCGCTGGATTACGAGCGCTTCCCCCTTGTCTGGGTACACGTTTTCAGTTTCATCCTCTTGGGGTTCATCAACTTCAGTGTCATACATAGGGGGTGACTCTCCCACGAGCGTAACTAGCTAGGTATTTGGACACTCTCGAGCGAAGTGTCCCAGGCCACCACACTTGAAGCACCGGTGCGGACCATGAGCGGAGGTGGGAGGATTGGGAAGGTTTGGTGGCCCATCTGGTTTGGCCGCATGAGATCGGCTGTTGGCACTAGGCCCCCCATTTGGTCTAGAAGTATCGGGCCGTGTTGAGCTTATCCGGGGTGGCAGCAGCCTGCCCTTTGTTTTCAGTTGTTTCTCGGCCTTTAATGGCGGTTGACAGACATCATTAAATGTCCAATAGGGCTGTAATTGAACGATGTCTGCAATTTTCGGCCGAAGTGCCCCAAGGAACCAGGCGATAAATGATAATGTGTTCTTCCTCTTCTTCAGCCCCACAACGCATCCTTAACTTGTTAAACTCGCAGATCAGCTCCTTAACCAAAGTGGACCGTTGGGCTACATTGTGATACTCCACAAATGACTCCTGTCGGAAATTCGGGGGAAGAAATTTTTCACGAAAGAGCTTCTTTATCTTAACGCAGGTTCTAACCTTAGACCTTCCTTCTTGGGCTCTTTTTTTCTTGACGTGCTCCCACCACAGGGAGGCATACTTGCGAAGCTTCACGGCAACCAACTTCACTTTGAAACCATCGGGTACTTCCCGCAGATCAAACACACGTTCCATGGTCTGCAACCGGTCAATAAACATGTTGGTTCCTGCCTTGCCATCGAACTCGGGGATGTCAATCTTGAAGCCCAAACTCCTGAGTAGATCATCTCTTGTGCCCGGGGGTTGTGGTTCTCGTGCGCCTGGCAAACGGATCGACCGTGCTGCTGTAATTCCATGTTTCGGACCCCTTGTTGCAAGCGCGCGATTTCTTTAATATCTCGTGGGTCTTGCCGAGGATCCTCGTTGCCTCGGCCGGCGTATCGACGGGGGTCTCGGTTGGCGTGGTGTCCACGGTCGGCCATGATAGCGTTGCTGGCTCTGATACCAAATGATGCAAATCTGATCGTAGACAAGTTGGATCACAACCGAACAAGAAAGAACTGGAGCTCTTTTATTAATAAACTCAAGAATAATAATCCCTCAATGATGAGAAGATCATCATTTATAAAGAAAAGCTGCTCCAATTCCTTTTGAGATATCCATTAATCCTTAGCCCCCTTCGGAACTATCTTGTGGGCTGTCGACTGGACCTGTACCCAACGAGGTGGCTGACCCATGATGTGCATCAGATACTCTTACTGAAGTAAGTATTATGAGCATTATCTACTTTTCTTCAGTTAAACAAAGATATGATATATGATTCTATTAAAGGAAACAAGTGTTTCGTGGACATGAAAGAAAGCACATAACAATGAGTACAAGACATAAGATAGGATATACAACGTTAAGACGGTCATTCAAGTAATCAAGGGGTAGAATGGGCAATAGAAACCATGTTCTATTAATGAAAAAACAGTTACCCATCTCCAGCAGTACGAACCTGCAAGTAAAGTTCTATAATTACCGAAATTAAAGTGGGAGATTCGAGTTTACCATAAAAAAAGTCTATCCATAGGTCTTTCACACGTAACATCGATCGGATATGAAACTAAAGACAAAGGAGAATAAAAGAGAATCTTATTCATCGTCCCAAAAATAGAGTACCTGAAAATACATAGATGTTAGCAGCAGCTTTGGTAACATGAAAAACAGGATAGGAAAAACGATTACCTTCCTTTGTTCTACCAATTCCCATGTGGCTTGGATGCTTGTCAGTTTGGAATATCTACGATGCCTTGTGAAATATGGACAGAAGTTTCAATTAGGAAATTATAACAAAAAACCAGCAGATTCTAGTATGAATAAACGAAAAGTCATGACCCTTAGACAATGAAAGTTGCATGAGAGATTCGAATGCAATTGATACGCTCCCAAACTCGTTTTGTTGTTTTCTATCCGCCATGCACTCTTCTATTTTTAAAGATGGCAAGAAGCCCTCCACTACCACGAACTTGAAACTCACTATTGGTGACCATCATAGAACCTGGCTACAGTTGCATAAAAACAAACCACTGAGAACAAAATACAATCCATGTGACAGCATGATTTTCATGATGAGTTAACTCCACCAAATATTACTGTAGCATAAATAACAAAGACTTTAGCTGCAGGATATTGTGAATTTTACGAATCTTATGTGAACTTCAATTTAAAGATAAGATGATTATTCCAGATGCTTGTTCACCTAAGAAGCTTACCTATGACCATGCATGAGGCATTCCATGTAGGCCTGAATGGAATATCCATATTAGTGCCAAACAAATTCAGGCGTAAAACTGTATTATCAAATGTCAGTACAGAACAATAATAACATTCATGGATCCTCTTAAGGCAAAATAATTTGCGGTTTTTCAAAATTAATTATCAGTGAAGCACATTACAACAGTTTTTCGGAGGGAATCCCTAAATTGAACGACATCATTTTGGTCCTTGAGATTTTAATTGATTTAGATATTTTGCTAATCCAAAAGTTAGTTAAAAACTTGGAGTAGTGATGTCCCGTGACAGGGCAAGGGTTTAAAGACCCTTCATAAAAGTTAGTTAATAATATATATCTAATTAATAACAAAGAACGCCTAATTGGACATCAGCACCAAGAACACCTGACTGTCGTAGTTGCTAATAAGCGGATAAGAAACCATTAAGAAATTACAAGTCACAATCAATAAATCAAACATCAGCAGTCTAGCACGAAGAACGCGTAGCAGATAGGAAGCAAAACAAAAAACTAAATAGCAGAATCCATATATCAAACATAAGAACGCCTAATTGATCGTAGTAAGTAATAAGAAACAATTAAGAAATCACCAAACAATAACAAAAAGAAGAAACAAGAAAGATTAGGTTACAGAATCTTCTTTTGCCGTTCAAAAAAAACACTTGCGCTGAATCTTTCAGTTCTCTGACCACGTTTAGATTCAGGTAGACCATAAATTATAATCACAAATATCTCAAAGTGAGATAATTTCGTGTGGTCATGAAATAAACTTTTAATATCAAATATATTATTTTTTAATAGTTAAAATACCATATTTATCCTTATTAATTATATTTTACTAAAAAATAAATTTTAACATGATATTTTTACCCCTAAATTTCATCATATAAAATATATTACTCTTCAAACACTTAAAATATCATCAATGCTCATTTTAACATATTATGTTTGCATGGTTCTTCTATGATCTTTGCTTACTTTTATTTTCTTTTTTTAATTTAATCAAGTAATATTAAGAAAACAAGAAAATATAATGTATTAAAATTAGCATTTATGCTTTTTTTTTTAGTTTAAGGAGAAGGCTATATTTAATATAATGAGGTAAAATAGTCATGTTAACAAATATTTTAAGTACAATATATTAATAAGAATAAATCTAATATTTCAACTATTAAAAATGATATTTTTGATATTAAAAGTTTGAGTTGAATATATATGATATTTATCAAGTTTATAAGAATATATATATAAAATTCTCTTAAAAAAAGTAAAAGCTAACAAACGGCTAATACCAAAGGGCTGGGGGTGTTCACGGTCCAGTTTTTAGGTTAAACCATAAACCGAACCGTTAAAAATAAAAAAAACGAACCAAACCGTACCATTATAAACAGTTTAGTTCCGGTTTTGCCATGTTAAAAAATAAAAAGTAAAGGCTACTTTTACAAAACAAATAAAAAAAAAAACTCATATCACTAACTTGTGCAAAATTATAAACTGTGTAAAAAAAAACATTACAAAACCTTTATAAAATACAAGTAAAAAATATTTACTATTACAAAACATGTTATCAAATACAAAATTTGTCTAGAAAACATGATATCCAAAAATAAACAAGTTATAAAACATCAAGAACTGACCAAACAACCAATAACTTAACTAAATAGTATATACAAATCAAAATGCATACACACACACATACATACACATATATAGTCCGGTTCGGATTTTTACGACCGATTTTTGGTAAAAACCATAAACCAAACCGTTCATTACAATTTCGAACTTTCGAAACCGACCGACCAAATGCGGTTTCAAACCGAACCGTGAACACCCCTACAAAGGGCATTTGTCCCAAAGGTATCAAGGTATGTTAAAAGTCTCTTCTCTAAAATTAGGTTGAGGGTTCTAGTCCCATAATGAACAAAAAGACGAAAAAAATTTGCTGTTAAAAAAAAATAGCTAATGCTTAGTACAATTCAGCATTTCAACCCACATGACTTTAACCAGCTGCTTTCAACTTGCGTCGAACCCAAGACAATCAAATATAGAGGTGGGCTAACATGTTTTTTTTTAACCGGTACCGGTTCGGGTTTTGTCAAGTAAAGGTAAAACCGGTTACGATTTTTCCTGTTTCTCTGAAAATCCAAAACCGCCTTTACTCATCAGTTCGGGTTGTTGGTTCGGGTTTAAGTTTTTGGTTTCAGGTTTTTTGCCCACCTCTATTCAAGTATATAGAGAAACATAAATAGGTTATATACATCCGACATTCTCCATATTTATATTTTAACGCATGTCGATATATTTATTTCACTAGCGATTTATTAATGCTTAAAAATTTGATTGCATACCCATAGACATGGTCTTTGAAATAATTACAGACAGTTGCCTGGTTATGTGTCCATGCTTGACAGCTGCAAAATCGATCAATAGAATACCGAACATAATTCTTACGGTAAACATAAACAAAATAAGTTTAAAAATTGCCATTTTGATACAAGATGAGATGACATGTAAATATTCTAAGCAACCAGCATATGGTTTCTCCAATATTCAACAAAATCTTTAATAATAAAAACAAAACTGTGATACTAGCTTGTGGTTCCCTTCTTCAGCTTTGCAAGTTCTTGCCTTACAACTCCAGCCTTCTGCAATATCAAAAATTGCAACACAAGCACCAATGAGGACACTTGTTAAAGACCAACAACCAGAAAAGATCAAAACTCAAACATTTAAAAGTAGAGGTGGCAAAATGAGCTGAATAAATGTTGTTCCTCAAAATCATTATTTTGTCCCTTTTTTTAGTTCTTTAATGTCAAAGAATCATACCACTTAAAGCATTAGGATCTAGGCATGTATAATTCGAGTGTTTTGTTACCTTGATCTTAGCCAACATGATCTTGAACCTATCAAAATCATTAAGTGATGCTCTCTTCTTCTGCACGATAAGCTTTCTTCCCCAAGAACTGCTCTCCCATTTGTTCTTGACATCTGCAAATAACAAAAACTTCAGTTGGTCTAACAAGCTTATGACAGCATTAAATATATGGTAGAAAGAGACCCGATACCTACCTGCAGCCTCTAAAGCAGCAACCAAATTTTTCTTATTTGGGACTCTTTTGATGTCAATCTTGATGTCTGTGAGTGTTAGTCTTTTGAAGTTCATTTGCCCCCTCACCATATCAGGTGCATCAACAAGAGCCTGCCACCAAGAACGATGGTCTCAGCAAAAACAAAAAACTTGGTTTTAAAAACACGAGACGTGTACATAGCCATGGGTGAACATGTATGAATCATGAAACATAATACAAAAAGTATTTATGTGATATTGTTTACATCATTTGTGCATAAATTTTTACTGTCCAAATACAATCTATTTCAAAACCAAGAGACATTTAGAGCTAAAAAAGCACTTAAACAAATGCTAATTAATTGAACAGACTTTATTACTTGTAAGGATTGATGATTCAAGATAAAACCTAGAGCGAGCAGATACGTGTACATAGCAGAACTAACAATGAAATTAAACTAAATAAGCGAATTCATTTAATGCAATCAAGTAAGAAGATAGATACCCTGTTTTGATCAATGACATCGACGATTACTACGAGCTTCCCGTAATCCTTTCCGTAGTTAACAAGGGCGACTCGTCCGATCTCGACGTACCTCTTGAACGGCTACAAAAAACAAAATTGCGTGCAGGTTTGATAAGATGATTGCTATAACATTCGTTGAAAGAATGAAAATCAGGGTTTTGTTTTACCATTATCGGTTGTGGAGCACCGGGAAGAAAGATCTGGGCGGTGCTCGGAGGTGACGAGATCTTGAAATTTAGGGTTTGCAACAAGTGAGGTTTTCTTTTATCGTAGTCGTCTAGTAGAGTTATCAGTTGGGCTGGGCTTTTATTTTGAATTTGAATATGGGCAATGATGTCGCGTGGTTACATACATGCTTACATGCTTATCAGTTGGTCTGGGCTTTTAGAATTTTCTTCTAAACTCTAATAGTCTAACCAACTAGAGGGGCGCAAATCGGGTTTTTTTTAAACCAGTTTCGATCAACAAAGTCAAGAACCAGTTCCGATTTTGGCCGAGTACAGGTGAAACCAGTTCCGGTTCGGTTCCGGTTCTAATTTCTCTGAAAAACAGGACCCGTTTGTACCCACCGGTTTGGGTATGACCGGTTTTGGCTCGAGTTGTCGGTTCCGGTTCCGATTTTTGCCCACCTTTATAACCAACTACAACTCTACAAGCCTACAACTTGTGGTGAGCAAACTAAACTGTCTTCAGCCAGGTTTTTGGTTAAACTGGTTTAGGTTAGGATCCAGTTTTGAAGAGAAAATTGATCAATTTAGTTCCAGTTTTAATCGATATTTGTCTACTTTTGACTTTTTTTTTGTTTTGTTCATTAAGAGTTAAACCTGTTCGGCAGGAGATTTTAGGAACCGTTCATCAGTTTTTTTGGCTGGAACCGGTTTGCCTTTCGATTCCGGCTCACATTAACTAAACTTTACGGTGTAAGATTGTCACTGGTGTTTTCGTCTACATAGCCATGGGGGTTGAAGGATCTCAGGGAATAAGATTTGGATTGTGATTGCGAGAAATTTGGTTATAATTGGATAACTTCTCTTAATGTTCGGATTTCATACTCTTCATATCTGATTGAATGGCATTACAATAACCAACATTATAATAAATCACACTCGTAACATGACTTTGTAATGACCGAAAAGAATAAGATGTAGACAAGCCTTATATCTGTCTATGAGGAGAAAGGGACTACAAAAAACTATTATAATAAAGGAAAATGCTTTTTGCTTATTTGTCAATCCCACAATCAATCTCTCTTAAATATAACATGTGTCAACCCCACATTCAATTTCAAACAATTATTGACACATGTCTATTTATAATTAAAATCAATTTAACATTAAATCATATTTTTATGTTAAATTGAATCAATACTATTTTTATGGTAACAAATTAATTTATATTATTCTTTTAACATTTATTTGATTATTAATAAGATTACATATGTATAATATTTTTTTTAAATAAAGGAATATTGTATAACTACAATCCTAACTTATTTATAGAAGTTAGGTTTTAATTAAAAAATATAATGAATTAGATTTATTTTTTTATAAGTTTCACCACTATGTTAGGTTACTAAAAAAATGAATTATAAAATGTATATGATATAATAGATTATGTAATTCATCATAATTATATTTTAGTTACATTATTTTTCTTATTTAAACTTGTGTAATACACGGGTTTATAACATAGTATAAATATAAAGAGTTACTAATATAAGCAAAATAACGACATTATATGTGAAGATCAAAAAATCTCATTTTTTCAACTACGACAAATGTCACCATTATTCAAGAGAAAGATGAAGGATGGAATGGATGAAATAAGTGATAATTTTACACCTTAAAGTTTTTAGTTCAAGAGATTGTGTTAGACAAGCAACCCAAACTTAGGCTGGACACACTACTCGAATCGTAACCGTTTCTAACCTGGTATAAAGTTGAACCGAATCGTGTTCGATTGTACCTGTCAAGTCCCAACCGATTCTTAGATTTTTATCATTCAATCAATTTCTACCCCGGCTAAAAAAGAACTAGTTCTTACAGTTAAATCAAAAGTTTGTTTCAATTTCTAGACGCTGGGGGCATTTGTCTTGCCGTTGGGAGTGTTTTTCTAGCCTTTTTTTTTTTCTTTTGTAATTTTTACCCCTCTAACTTGGTGCAAATAATATGGGAAAAATTGGTTAGATATCACATTTGAAAACACAAACCAAACATAAAAAAAAATGCTCCAATTACACTCTCTTGCTCTCTAGATCTCTTATACACTTTCTAATTTTTACTCCTGTTGATTACAATGGCTTATTTACAGTCATCAATTGGTTAAGGTTTTAACATTAAACTGGCGACAGTCCAACATTCTTGGAGTTGGAGGCCCTAAGCAAACTGAAAAAACAAGACCTTATCTTAAGGTTATGTTATAAAGTATAAACGTTTCCTTTATTTGTGATTCCTTTAATGAGTTCTTGAAAACTTCTTGTTTAAGTTCTTTTGTCCCTGTGAAGACGACTGATTCATACTTTCGATTAATGCTTGGCATCTAAATCTAAATATATGAATCACAAATTGTCAAATTCACAATAGTCTGCAAATAAGTTGTTGCCAAACTCATAACAATCTACATCTAAGGGGTCGTTTGGCAAACTCTGTATCGTTAAGGCTTGACTCTTTCTTCTTGGAGACCAAGGTTCAAGTCTCACTGGTGACATTTTAATGGATACCAGGTAAGGGGAGGGATCCTGAGCTTAATCTCGGATTCTGAACCAATGGGGGCACAAGGTTCCCGTGCATTATGGGATACGGTCTCACGGTCGGCGATCGAGGAATCGATCTTAGTTACCAACCGCCAGGATAACTGAAGGTAGTATGACGGGATCCTCTGACGTTAAAAAAAAGGTGTTGAACCAGCAGATTGTATGAATAGATAAGAGACTCTAAATCAGTTAAGTGTTGAACTAGTGGTGTTGTTTGGTTGGACCTCTGAACAAATGTTCAGAATAACTATTTTACCCCTTTGGCCTATTTTGTTTCTAGTTAATCCTAATCCTTCTTTGAGTCGGTTAATCCTAATCCTTTTTGTGAAATTTCTATAAACGATTCAATTTTTTTTTTGTAAACAAACAAATCCAAATCAAAAAATAAAACAAACTCATGCAGTCATGTAATAAACAAAAAAGAAATGCAGTTCTAGATCCAATTCAAGAAAACAAAAAATCTGACAACTACATATATCACCAATCCTTCAACATATATCAACGATCCAACAAAGATGAAAAGGTACCAGATCAAGCAGACGGAGAAGATGGTTGCCGAATGAGGTGACATAAATAGTTGCCAAACGAGTAGACTGTGAAGATGTTTCGCCGAAGAAGAGGGGGTCTGCCGAAGAAGGAATCAACCAAGGAGAACTCCTAGGTTTTTTTGGGATGGAGTTGAAAGGCAGTGAGAGGGTGAGGTGAACGATGAAAGATGAGGAAAGAGGGTACCAACGGGCCTTTCCTCCTTTTTCTCATTCAGACTCAATTTATGGTTGAACCATTTACAAGTATTCTATATCATTAAGAGGCATTTTTTTCAACCAAAAACTTAAGCCTCTTACCGGTTCAGACCATGTCTCTTAATGGAATCATTCAGAGACTACCAAACAGCCCATAAGATGTCAGAGACCAAACAACTCAACAAGAAACATGAGTTAAACACAACTATAGACATATTATTAGTTACTCACAAGTCACAACAAACATACAAATAACAACCAACTTCTCAATTGAAACTATAGCCACAATTTGAAAGAAGTCAAAAAACTAAGAAACAAAGCTAAAGAGTAATGAGTAAAACACAATGTTACAAAAATATAGTCAGTTACACGCAAGAAAGCAAGAAACAAACAAAAACTAAATAGAAACATAAGTTACAAGTCATAAGAGACAGGCAATTAGCTGACAAATATGAAACAATAGCTAAACAACTACACACTTCAAGTATCACAAACCTTGATTTATTTGTGTGAGCTCAAGGAAACAACAGACAAGCAAGAAGCAATGAGCATCTAGCAGTAAGCTAGGGGACGATTGCTTTCAGACTTTGCTTAAATGTGTAAATCTTGACAGGGGATGATTCATTTGTCATTTGCCATAGGAGATTAGGAGACAGGAAAAGATTGGTCAGTCGCTTTCAGACTTTTAGTGAGAGTGACAATAATGAGCATGAATGAGTGGTGATAAGCCGAAAATTGGTTTCTAACCCCTCAATTTCTCGACACCCTACAATGGCCCATGGCTCTATAACCAACAAGGAAACTCATTTTAAAACCTGCAAGTTTAAAAGGATTGTATATTTTGATCTACTTGAACTGCAACGTTCTATAATCAAAGCAATTAATTTATTAAAAAATATCCAAAAGGAACCAGGTATCTGTCCACTTTATAACCAACATAGTAAACAAACCAAGAGGCATCAGGCTACGATGAAAGATAAATTTTCAACTTTCAAGTCATTGACCAACTTCAACAACAATCACACCATCAGGCAAACCAGTTTCAAATGTTCTCTTAAAAATTTCATCCCAAAGATATTTAAAGGAAATCATCATTTGTACTAAAACACATACAACATCACAACATCGTACTTGCAGTATTATAACATAAGACCAAAAATTCCCATACAAGGAAACTCATTTTAAAACATGAATTTTCCCATTTTTACATAACATAAATTTGAGGGCAAGGCATTTACCATCTTATGTTATTTTACTTCCTGATTTGTAAGAACTCAAAGCTTCTGAGAGGATCTCCTCGGCCACCTTTTGAAGTGCCATAGGCTAATGGTTTGGCGTCATATCCTCCTCTTTGAGTGGTAGATAGGCGGGACACACTACTCGACATCAGTTGGCTTGACCTGCCATCTGTAGCATCTGCTGACGAACTTGGTTTGTTGCTGCTTAGAAAGGAAGCCCGTTTTGATGAGCTCCCATTTCTAGAAGAGCGTACTTTTTCTGAATCAAGTTGCTGTACATCATTAATATCATGGTTAAATCATATCTGAACTTGTCAGCAGATATGTATTACTAATTAAACTTTTAAAGCAACAAAAGTTAGGACAACATTTAAACACAAACACAGTTGGAAACTTACCACGTCTTTAGATAAAGGCACATCTTCTGAAATCCTGTTTCTTGAAAGTTCAAGGCGGCCACCACCAGGCAGGTTTCTTCTAGAGAATGTTTCACGAACATCTTGTACAGCTATGGAAAAAAAGCACACCCAACTTTAAGCATCAAGAAACAGTTATTATGTGATTTCCATGAATGTTGATAAATTATCTTCTTTGAAACCATACACTCAAGTAACTTTGGTAAAATGGGTGGGTGAGAGGGGCTGGGTTATGGTCAACCGTCAACACAGGTTTCATGTCAAAATGGGTATTTATTGGATTTGATTGGCCAAGCCAGATAGCGTTGAAACAATTTCATCCAATATTTTGAACTTTTTTGATAAATATTTGTAGTATCAAATCATAGTAATCAAAGCGCATGCCTAGGCACTCACAGAAACTTAAGGCATGCTAATTTACTTATTTTAATGTTTTGTTAGTTCTTTAGTGTTGAGATATACTGGACCTCCTTTCAGTAAACTCGTGCAAGTATTAGCTCTGGATCAAGAATGCTTCAAGTTTTAATCAGGTGCACTATGAAGCTATTGTTACTCGAAATCTACGGCTATAATAATATAACTTATAACTGTTCCTATTATTGGGCTTTTTTCCTTTCTTGAGGGTGTGCTTGGAAGCCCTTTGCAACTTGGAACCTTTAACTGCCATGACAATTATATTACTTCGGTAACAATTTAGTTTTTAAAAGCATAATGATTTTGAGGTTTTAAGCACAATTAAGTAATAAACTTCAAACTACTTTTGTCCCATTTGCCTTGTTTCCTTCTAAGCTGTTTATTTTGTATTATACCCTTTTGCACTCTTAGATAAAACATAGCCTGAATTGACAATTCAAAAGTTAACGAGTAACAAAGAATTTTTATTTCTACTATTTAAAAGGGGAAACATAACACTAATGTCCCAAAAAAATTTTATTGATATTTAGTGTCAACTACAACTAAACAATTGTAGTATTATCAATAACAACCTATTTCATCAATGACTTGGGAGCGGGTTATGCAAAAAAGATGCACATTTTTGGGCCACTTTTAAGTTTCAACCTGTCTGGCATGTTTTATTTTAAGCTATTTTTTTAGTTATACCCATTGGCCAGTAAAAGATAAAAACAAAACCCTAACCAACATGATCATAATAAAATGGCTCGGATATGCCACTCCACTTTTAAATGATACCTGAGGTTCTTCCTGGTTTTTCTGCAGATGTCCCAACATTTTGACCAGTACTTCCACTTGGAATCTGCAAAAAAGAAGCAACATTGATATGACCATTTAAAGAGTGACATAGATCTATCACTAATACAAGTTGCATCACTGACCCGTGTCCTGGAGCCAGCACCAATTTGTGGATATTTCAATATGGTCCAATCAAAGACATAGTCAAACTGATAGCCTGTGAACAAAAATTTAAATCCAGGTTAACAAATATAGACATGTAATCAAATATAAACACATCAAGTATATTAACACATATATAAAGCATTTAACACCTTCACGAATAAATAAGTCCCGAAAAAGCCTCTTTAAATATGAATAGTCAGGTTTGTCTTCAAATTTCAGCGATCGACAATAATGGAAGTATGAAATGAACTCTGATGGATATGATTTGCATAACACCTGCTAAGTAAATTTAATGTCAAATGTAATTATACGTCTGTTTTCTAACATAAACAGAAACTGGAAGTCAGAATAACCTCTATTGGAGTCAACATCTTTTTTTCACTTATCCTGTCATATTTCTGTTTCTTGGTTCCTGCTCTCAGTCCCTGCCAGGGAAGGCTAATACAAAAGTACAAATAAATTTCAAATAAAAAACCAATGGTTAGCATAAAGTTGAAGAAACAAGTCAACAAATAAACTCACCTCCCTCTTAAAAAATACATAAGAACGTAACCAAGTGATTCCAAATCATCCCTTCTACTTTGTTCTGGATAATAAAAATATTTAAGATTTTAAATGCATTAATATATTCATTATACTAATATAATCAATGATATGACAAACCAGTGAACCACTCACCAACTCCAAGATGTGTGTTGACACTAGCATAACGAGCCGTGCCTGTAAGATTCTTGTTTTCCCTATTTTAAAATATCGCGTAATGGTTCCATATATACAGAAACAATGAAAAAGAGGGAAGATAAAGAAAAGGTTAAAAAAAATAATAACAGAAACTATTTGAGGATAACCACGTTACCTGTATGGTATGTGTCTATGAGTTTGAAGGTCCCTATACTTTTTTGCAAGACCAAAATCAATAATGTACACCTGTAATAACAAGGAACAATAAAGGATATCAAAAAGGTAATGTTTATTCCTAATTATTAATGGTGGATTTCCAAATCCCATAAGCTGGAATATTTAAAAATGTCATTATCATTGTCTGCACCAAAAAAAAACAAGTACTACAGGAAAGAATGGGCATTCCACCTGATTTGCCTTGCGGCCCAGGCCCATTAAAAAATTATCAGGCTTTAGGTCACGGTGAAGAAAACTTCTTGCATGCATGTACTCAACTCTATTTATCTACAAAGTTACATAAATAATTAGTCATCTTGAACTAAAAACGATCTGTAAAAAGATGGGATCACTAGCACTTACTAATTGATCTGCAAGCATTAAAACTGTCTTCAAGGAAAACTTTCTATTGCAGTAGTTAAAAAGGTCTTCAAGGCTTGGTCCAAGAAGGTCAATCACCATGACATTATACTCGCCCTCAACTCCATACCACTTAAGACTAGGTACTCCAGCTTCATTAAAAAAAAAAAAAGCAAACGTCCATGTTATTCTAATGGTCATTATATCATAAACAATATTAATTTAAATCAACAACTTAGAACTAATACTATCGGCGGTTTAAAATTATATCTAGGCGAGAATTAATCAGCGATTAATCGGTGGTCAGCCAGCAACCAATGCAATTTCACAAGATTGGAGGTATAAATCAGTAGTTGGCCAAGTTGGGCAAAAAAGTTAGGCAAAAAATCAGGCCAAACGGTCAGAAGGATCTAATCGGTCAAAGGATTTTTTGGGTCTTAACTATTTTTTTTTGAATTTTAACAATGCTTTTGGGTGTCCTCATAATAATATTAGTCAACGTCTTTGAAATTTTAAAAAATAATACTTTTTGAAAAAATATATAGAAATTTGTGTGTGTATATATACATATATAAATTTAAATTATTTTGAAAAATTAGATATATAATTCCAATCTGATTTATCTAGATCAATCCCTAGTTGGTACCCACCGCCCAACTATCAACTAGTGATTTCCATAACACTAGATAATATAATTATAATAATAAGATATATTACACAAATAAGGTGTTATATTCAGCCATAGAGCAAATGAGTGTTCAAACTCAGCTATGTACTTCGTTGCATAGAAGTTCTTAAACTTTTCAAAAGAGTTAGTTATTGATGTTAACAAGGATTAAAGAAAAATGGTAAGTAAACCAAACTAAACTATTAGAGAATAACATAGGTTACAAAAATAATATGGAAACCAGGAAATGTAACATTATATTTCGGTATTTCCAAAGTTATCAAGCCCTTATTTTTCAGAAATGGAGTAAAAGATGAATTTAACCATTCGAATTAATGATCTATTGGAACACGGCCATGATTTAGGGTTCAAGTAAATATATTTGAACAATGACACAAATCTTAACATAACCTCAAATTAAGAGAGAGAGATAGAAAGAGACTCACTTCCTCCCTGAAGAAGCATGTATACTTTTGATTCATAATGCAATTGAGGATGCTTCGTTTTGGTGGGTTCCTATACATCAAAGTAACAGAGAAATAAATTGATATTGGGTATAGAAAAATAAAGTAAAAAAGTTGAGAATAGGGTCAATGCACGTAGTAAATATGTAGCTGAAAAATAGCTCCTAAATGGAGAAAACAATCAACACAAGATTCTCCATTTCTTCTAACAAATGAAAAAATAAATAAATTACCATTTACCTATGTATGCCGAAATTTACAAAACAAGCCTTTATGCAAATTCAATTAATAACACTACCAAGTTATTTGAGCTTGCAGCTTTAATGTTGAAAGGTCAGGTAGTAAACCACTAAACCATCATACTACAGACTAGTACATTAACAAAAAAAAAAAAAAAAAAAAAAAAAAAAAAAAAAAAAAAACTCATTCAGATGCCCCAACAAAAAACACACAGATACACCAAGAAGAGTACATTGCTGCATGCTACAGACTGAAAGGAAGATATAAAATATGGAAAGAGGCTAATAGCCATCCATTGGTAATTAAAACTTTATAAAGTAAACATCAATGTGGTTATAAAAGAAAGTCTGTCATACAATTAATGGACAGTCTCATATACAATGGATTTAATAGGGTGATATTTCCAGTTTCAGCTCTAATTATAAGCACATATTTTGCCTATTTAGTCAAATGATCCTCCTCAAACCCTACACATAGTTTGGCCATTAGTGGGACTTTATTGGGTTTGATTGATTGATTGTTAGTCAAATGATGTATAAGAAAGTTTACAAATCCATGCAAACAAAAAATCCTATTATAGTTGTATTTGTATACTGTTACAAGAACACAGAATAATCACATATAAATAAAGAAAATCCTAACAGGAAGATATATGATGGAGGTGTTGGATAATCAGTTAAAAACGCAGGACACAATGCAACAAATCTTACAATGACAGGGCAGAGAAATATAACTTGTATAGTTTTGCTGTATCTAATACTTCCTCAAATAATCAAGATTTGCAAAACCCTGGACACCTTCAAAAGTGATTATAACAACTTCGATAAAGCATCCCAAATCTTGTATCTAGCAACCTATTTATCTAATTCTGTTTGTTTAATATTAGATGATGACATTCAAAAATTAATTCCAAACAACCCCTGTATCAATCAACCAGTCACAGATTTATCAAGCAAATTAAAATAAAAAAAATCATCATCAAGAAAGGAAATCAATACCAACTTAACAGCAACTTCTTCCCCAGTTTGAATATTAACACCTGCATGCCCTCAAACAAAAAGGATATTAACTACCAAAAACATAGACACAATACCTAAAATGAAGCTTAACAGAAAGAATCAGAAACATACCTAAATAAAGCTCACCAAACGATCCACTCCCAATCTTCCTCCCGAGCTTAAACTTACCACCAACAACACGGTCCATGATTATCGCTTCAATTAACTTCCACGGTCAACATATGCTGCTATTATGTACTCAGATCTATGTACGTAATGATACCTCGACTAGGGTTTGTAAAAACTCAACCCCGTTTTAAAATAATCAAATCAACCCCCGATTCACACCAAAAACGATAGAAATTAACAATCGATTCCGGTCCAAGAACCCACACACACAGACGCACTATACAAGATTGAAAAAAATCCTAAAGAAAACCTAATAACTTTTTCACAGAGCCCGGAAAACCCTAATTTGAACCACGAAACGGCCGTATATTGACGACAACATGATTAACTGTAATGCGGAGGCGATTCTTTAACACCGACTAAAATTGAAACGCATCATCGACGCTCATTGATTGAGGAAACATATGCGTGCAGATTGACCCTTTAATTGAGTGACCCAATATTGATAACCGGTTACGGAATGAGAAATACGCAAAGGATTGCGTTGAATTTGTGCTTGGAAAACAAAATCCAATGTGAGAGAAAATGAAAGAGAGATGGAGATGGTAGAGGAGATAAATATGTGAAAGGGGGAGATTGAAGAAAATTATAAAGAAAAGTAGATAGCTTTTATTTTGTGTTGTGTAATTTACTAATTTCTTTTATTTTTCATATGCTATTATCATTTTTTATTTTTTTATTTTTTTATATTGTTATTGAGTGAAGTAGATATGAGTATATGAGATTGGTACGATATTTGGTACTAAAATTTCAGAAAGATAGGTACTAATATTGGTACTCAAACTATAGGTTCGGTAAATCGGTGGTGATACTAGTACTTAGGTATTTTATCGGTTTTGTACTGCCTTTTTAATATTCTTGTTGAGATGAAGATGAGCAATATTTATTTTCAAATATTGATGATATTATGTCATAGTTATATGAAAAAAAATCTAATAATATGAACACATCATAAGAAAAATCAAGTTTCCAAAACTTAGAATTGCAAACGTAAAAATATGAACGTATCGTCCTTTGAATTACTATAGTATTTTTATATTTAATAACTAAAATAATAATTAGGTTTAATTGCGTTATGGTAAATATTTTTTAAACCACATTAAATTGGTAAAGAATCAAATTCAGAATAAAAACTATGTATATTTCGGTATTGGTACCAATTCGGGAGCTTTGGGTGGTTCACCGGTATCATTTAGTCTTGATACCGAAATATGAAAAGAAAAAAAAAAGTACCGCTACCGGTACCAAATCTATCGGTTTTGTACGGTACTAAAATATCATCTCTAGACTGAAGTGACATATTTGTTTATAGAAAATTTTGAAAAAGTTGTAACCGTATGTAATGAGTTTTACTCCTCACTTTATTAAATGATTTTTTTTTCATATTATAACAGTTCTAACAAATCATACTAAGATTTTGATATAGATATATATAAGGGGAAAGATCAAATAAAAAGTATATTTTGCCTAAGAAGGCTAAGAAGGATTTTTAAAATCTTTAAAACCAACCCAAACGAACTCCGATTGAACTCATTTCGATGGCATTGGAACCGTCTTATCGAACCCTACAATATTAGTTTTTAAGTTTTCGTTTTAACAACTAGATTTAGATTTTAGGTTTTAGTGCTTGATTTTTAGCTTTTAAGTTTTATCTTTATGTCAAAGATTTGTTTTTAAAGTTTTGGTTTTAGTATTAAGGTTTATTGTTTATGATTTAAGGTTTGGGTTTTAGAGTTCGACAAGCCGGTTCCAATAAGACAAAAATGAATTCAATCGGGGTTTGTTTGAGTCGGTTTTCGAGTTTTTGAAAATCCTTCTTAGCCTTCTTAGGCAAAATAGACTTTTTAGGGGAACCTCACCCTATATATAATATATAAGAACAATTACCTTAAAAGTACATTTTGTACTCCGTTTTTTATCAGTATTATATATTTATATATCTGATTATGTTATCTTTCTATACATCTATTTCATGTATTTCTCGTATCTTTTTTCTTCGGTTGTAGTTATTGAAATTAAGTCTTGTTTGATTTTTTCCTTCTCATTATCGCTATTTAGTATTTACAATTGATGATGCATCAAATCCTTTCGAAAATGATTTTGTTTCTTGTTGTGATTTGAGTAAAATCACATGTTAGTCCTTTGCTTTTGATTTAGTGATCCTTAGGGTTTCTAAATTGGGTCATTTGTGTTTTCAATTCATGTACGACTTCTTTCAAATGATTTTATATTGTAGCTTCAAGTGATATTTTGTGGCTGCATTTCTAAGACATTATTTGCATATTGAAGTTAAGATCTACATGTTTGCTGATTTGAATAAGAGGTATGTGGGACTGAGAGGTTGTTGTTTGTTTTGTATTTGATTTCATCTTTAAAAAAATGGTAAGAATTTTGATTGGTGACTATTTGTAATTGCTGCCCTAAAATCGAAATTGAATTAAAAATTTGAATGATTCTAGCGATGAAATTGATTGTAAAACATGACAACTGTAACTAAAATACAGTAATATGAATACATGTGTTTTGTTTTCAATTAAAATTCTGTTTCTCTTTTTTAGCACACAATTGTAATCTTTTTTTAACTAACAATTGCTTGTGGTAACAATTTTTTTGTAAAAATTTTTGTAAAAATTTTTTTTAGAGAACAACATGTTACATGAATGACATGTGGGTAAAGTTCAAACTTTCGTATTCTTGGAATTTGGTTCCTCCAAGTTCTTCACTATAATGGTTGAGAAGTATAATTTCCTTAAATATAAATCATTAAACCAATTTAAAATAAAACTACTTTATATACGATTTATCTTTGTACAGACATGATTTATGGTGCATTATCTTTGACCTATATATGTCCAACATTTGGTAGTGTTAAAATAATAAAATCTTATATTTACATGTGTTACTAAGATTTAATCATTCTCAGTTTTCATCTAATTTATTACAACAACTTTAATCATTTTACACTTTTTTTTTCTAGGAAAGAAACACCAAAGGGACATGCTAGCGTCCCAGAGGATATGCTAACATCCCATGTGATTATGGAGTTCATTATTCAGATTTTCAACCTAATGAAATTTCTTTTTAATTGTTAGTAATTAATATGGTATATAATAAATCTCTGTAGGAATAAACATATTACTTGGTTATAAGATAGATATGCAAAAAGTTTATATTTTTTTGGAGTAAACTTCTCTTTTGCTCCCTGTGGTTTGACAATATTAACCATTTTGCTCCAAAACTTTCAAAATGATTATTATGCTCTCTTTTGCTCCCTGTGGTTTGACAAAAGTAACCATTTTCATCCAAATTTTTAAATTTTGCAACTTTCCTCCATTAGTTTCAGAAAATTAACCATTTTAGTCCATGTGATTTGACAAAAGTAACCATTTTCATCCAAAGTTTAAATGGACTTTGGATGAAAATGGTTAATTTTCTGAAACTAATGGAGGAAAATTGCAAAATTGCAAAATTTCAAAATTTGGATGAAAATTGTTACTTTTGTCAAACCACGGGGAGCAAAAGAGAAGTTTACTCTATTTTTTTTGTAAATATATAGTTTTTAAATTTTAGATTTAATTCTAAATTAAGATATATAGTTTAATAGGAAATATAAAATAAAATAAGTAACACTATAAAGAAAGCCGATGGATACGCGCATGGTATTGTGCAAAATGTCGAATGGTGATACTAATACTTACCAAAATGTCGAATGGTGATACTAATACTTACCACTTAAAATTTATGAACCTGTCACACTGTGGCACTATGACATAACATTATACGCATGATGCAAGTAGTTAAACTATATATTATGTTTTTTTGACAATGATTGAATTTTCCTAAAATTTTTAGACACGGTCTTTTAGCTGTGCTCAAATTATAAGTTAGGAAATTTTGACGTCGTCTTTGTATGAACCCATGACAACAAATAGTTGATACCATCTATGTATACCATATTGATGTATATTTTTTTGGTATTGATAAGATTAATAGATTATACATGTACACTTGTAGTTATGTTGTTTTGCATCTTTAGTTTATGGGTTGACTTATGATGATGGAAGTAGGTGTAACCCCGTACACGTGACACTTGACGTCAGCTAAAATATTGCCCAGGCCCGGATACCGTACAGCCAGGCTAAAGATAGCAGGGTTCTACTTGGTCAACCGTGAACTTGAGTATCACGGATGAGACTTTGAACAAGCAGTCTATCTATGCCGACTAACTAAAAGAGGAATAAACCAAAAGGTAACCCATAAAGAAAAGTAAGATCCATTATACTTGGATAAAAAGTAATATCTGCAGACTGGCTAAAAGTATAATCTGCACAAAACGTGAAAATCATAAAGTAAATAGTACTCAATCATTTGCATAGAAATGAGAAGATTACAAAAACTAAAAGCTCAACAATACAATAAGGATGGGTCACCACAAAGGGAAAGATACGTTCTAGCTATTCCCAATGGTGATGCATATAAATACCAGACCCAACAATGCATCAAGGTAGAGTCTCAACCACACTCATCTTTTAGCAATTCATTCTCACAGTTATCTCTCAACACTCATTCTTATTCTCATACCGGAATCTTGACCACATGAGACACCTCATGTGGTGAGGCTAAAGGTGTTCTTTGCTTTGTCTTATCAGAAATATAGAGCATAACAATAACCGGAGACCTTTGAAGCAACCACTTACTTTATAATACAATCAATTGAAGACAAATGGTCTGGTCAATGTCGACCCGTTTCCACGACCCAGTTCAGATAGCTTACTTGTTTGACCATTTGAGATAAATAAACTTTTTTTCCAGATTCATTTCATTAACCAACAATAAAATATAAAACGATTCCAAATTCCAATTCATCGTAAAAAAGGAACAATAAAATACAAAACCATTCCAATTCATTCCAAAATCAAAGTTATTAATATAAAATAATGACATCATTTTATGTCATAATGTGTGACTTGAGAGTATTCAACATATTCACATGCACATTGATAAATGCAGAGTATATGTAATTAAGTATGCATACTTCCATGGTCAAGCTTTGTAGTTCAAAATTTTTTGTCGGCAACAAAATTGCACTTTATTTTTTAACCAATTTTCATTAGAACAAGTTGTAAAGGAAGTTTGATGTTTGTGATGTTTGGATAAACGGACTTAACCGAAATCATTTTTGTTATCTTTCATAAGATATATAATCTTGAGTTGATTATATATGACCTTAATGTGTTTCTTTTATCTTTGTTTAGACAAGTTAGAAGTGTAATTAACTTTTTTTTTGCCTGCAGCAACAACTTTATGTAATAAACATGTTACTCCTTTGAAGAATTATTGCCTGCGAATTCAGCCTACTGCTTAGGGTTTCATCTAGTGATCGAGAGATCATGGGTTTGAGCCCTGCTAGTGGCATTTTAAAAGACATCCAGGTAAGGGAAGGAATATTGAGTTTAATCCCGAGTTCTGGACTAATGGGGGGCGATGGTTTACCCTTTTCAGAGGGTTTCCATGCATATGGTGTGGCCGCGCCTTTCCTCTGTCCGATAGGCCCTGTTAAGACAACATACGTGGTGTGTAGGTACGGTGCCGTTAAAAAAAAACTAAAGATACTATCTTACACTCAACTTCATTCTATTGTTGAATTATGTTCCTAATTTGCGTTAAGTGTTTATGTATATTTAAAGCAAAAGTTAAATAAGGATGATTGTAAGTAGATGCTTATAAATTTAATTATGTTTAAATTAGTAAAGTTGAACTCTTTAGTGACAAAGGACCACTGATTAGTACAAAGCAAATAAACTTGATAATGCTTACGAGTTCCACAACTTTAAAATGTCTTCTTTATTGCTTTTTATCAAACGGGTCATATGAGTAAGTTATAATAACGGGTAAAACATGTCAATTTTATATAGAGACTGCAGGGCCGTCTCTGAGAAATTAGGTGCCATGTACGAATGTTAAAATAGGCCCCTATGTATGTGTGTGTGATAATTAGTTTGAAACTAAATATGAAGTGAGTTAATATGTTTTTTTACCTAAATTTTAAATTATAATGAGTTATTAGGTCAAATGTTTGAGTAAAAGTTTTTTTTTTATTTTATAAATTCGTAAATGAGTTAATATATTTAAAAAATTGGAATGTAAATTATGTGTTTGTTGTAAAATAAATTAATATATATAATATACACAATTTTTTTAAAAAAAAACTAGGGCCCCTAAAAGAAAGATTCATGTGCGGTCGTACCTCCCATACTTGCTATAAGACCCCCTAATAAAGAGTTAAACATTGTGGAGTCTGGAGTCATGTTATTGATCTATGATTAATGCTCGTGCATATGTAAAGCATAAGTCAGATGAGAAGAATTTAAAAGCAAACATTTATACACTCATTTATTTTTATGTTAGAGGATTATAACTCCTTGTTACAAAGACAACTCATTAACAGTGTTGTAAAATTTGGCCTAGACTGTCTATTACTTGTTACTCGTATAACTAATTTTCTTCAAATCGGTCAGACTAACTCGAAATCGGTCTAACTCAGCCAAGAAACTCGACACAACTTGGCCGAGAAACTCAGACCAATTCGGTCAAACTCGGACCAAATTGGTTCAACTCGGCCAAGTCAGATTTTCGTTGTTTTTGATCGATTTTTGATGTTTTTCATTGCTTTTTGATCGACTATTATTTGATTTTTCCTATATATATATATTATTGTATCGATAGTCACTTTATCTGCTATAAATACTAATAAATTTATGATATTTGACATTTATATAATATTTTATAAATTATCTATTTTATAATTTACCATATCCATTGAGTACTCCCCGCCCCGCCTAAACCGAGTACTCGCAACTCTCCATCGACTGACCTGACAGCATCTAGCAACTTTACACACCAGACACATTAATACAAAGCAAATAAAATTGATTATGTTTTGAAGTTTCATTAAATGAGAGTTTTATTAAATTGTTCAGTTTTAGCTTCTTGGTGGTACAAATCACCAAATAATCATTTGTATACTAATTTTCTTTATTGTGTTAGCAAGTTTAACATTTTTATCTAAGATTAATAGTTTACTTCGTCTCTATAGTTTTAACATTTTTTTCTTCAAAATGTCAGCTGTAAGTTAAATTATCTAAAGTAAAATTAAAAAAATGTAATCAGACTATTCGTATTTGATAAAAAAAATCACCAATATGCATTAAATGTTATTTAAAGGAAATAGTTTGATATTTATTAAACATAGGAGCAACTTATTATTAAATCTAATTATTAAATCTAATGTAATTCATAATTTCAGTAGAAGTACATAAGTTTATTAGTAACTAGGTAAAATCCCGTGTATTACACGGGTTAAAAACTGAAATGTTATATACTTTGTAAGAAAATTTGTTTTAAAAAACTTGTTTTTTTAAGAAAACTTATTTTAACAGAACTTTTATTTTTCCTAAAAATAAAAATTTAAAATAATTCTTATTTTATTTTTTTTTTAAATTCATTTTTAGAAAATTTTCATATTTTGTAAACTTTGTTTAAGTGTGCTTTTTAATAAAACAAAGATTTCGTTTTTTATTTGTTAGAACTATTTTTTAATATTTAAAAAGGTATATAAAGTCATTAGTCATTAGATCTAAAATTCTTTAATAAATTAAAAAATATAATTATGATTATCATTTAATATGAGAGAAAATGATTATAAAGATTAAAAAATGACATGTGGCAATAAATATTTTAAAAAAATAACATGTGGCAATAATAGCCTAATAAATTGACATGTGACAAATTATTTACTCTTTTATTAGAGAGTACAGATATAGATTGTATTTTGTTAATCGTTCCTTTCACGTAATACATGAGTTTTTATCTAGTTATAAAATATATAAACAATATATGTTTGTTTTTTCAAAATAAATTACTAGTGTTGTAAATGAATCGAACGTTCAGCGAACCGTTCGTGAACCGTTCGACGGAAAGTTCGTTTATGTGCGTTTGTTTAATAAATGAACGAACACGCACAAGAAATTGCGTTCGTCTAGTTAAATGAACGAACATGATCAGAGGTTGTGTTCGTTCATTTATGTTCGCTAACGTTCGGTAACACGTTCGTTTTCGTTCGTTTATGTTCGGTTAAGTTCATTTATTATATTTATTCATTGAATTTGTTGTATATTTTAAATTTTTCTATTTTTAATTTAGTACCATAATATTTAAGTTATTTTTAGTTTAATACTATAATATTTTAATTTATATATTTATAAATAGTTATCTCCAATGCTTGAGAATAATAATGTTGATTTTTATTGTTTAAATAATATGTGTTCGTTAGCGTTCGTGAACCGTTCGTGAATAAGCTAAATTCCATAATGAACGAACACGAACAAGAATTTTCGTTTGGTTAGCGTTCGTGAACAAGTTAAAAGTTAAACGAACGAACACAAACAACGGCTCGTTCGTGTTCATTCGGTTCATTTACAGCCATATATATTACATTAAATCCTAAAGTTTTATTATATCTTTACTTGGTGGAAACTACAACAAAGTTGCTTCACAAGTTCGCGAGTTATGCAAGGAAGATTATCTTAGTATTTTATGCATTATTTCGTTTGTATCCGGTGATTGCATTTATTGACGCGTTTTCTTGCTGCCAATGATCTCAACTAAAACATGTGCCAAAATTTTCAAAATAGCTAGAAGAAAAGTGTGGTTACCTTTAAACTTTTTAATTTATTTATAAATATTTTTATATCTCTAATACTAATAAATGTTATTATTCAGAAATTTTACAGCTCATAACAAACCGATCCCAAACCTAACTTTTCAGCTCGTTAAAGAAACAAGCTGATATGGTAGATGCATAATCACATAAAGATTACGAGGGTTAACCAACACCTAAAAAATATTATTTTTTTAATGTTACATGTATGACTAGTCTATATCATGTATTTAAAAGGGTTAAATAACAAAATAATATATTAGATAAAACGATTTTTAAGAAAAAAATTTGATTGGAATTACGTATAAATATGTATTGTAAGTAACAAACATTAATATCGTTTTTTTTAGCTTTTTTTAATTTGTTTTATAATATTTTTTTAAAAAGCTTTATTGAAAACGCCATTATTTGTATAACAATATCGTTTTTGAAATACTTTGAATTTATTTTTTTAAGTAAAATTGTTTTTATAGAATCTTTATTTCAGAATATGTTTTTTTAACAATGATCGAGAATACTAAAAAAAATTAAATTTCAAACTTTAACATTGAAATTTTACAAATAGACACCTATAATAAAACTATTTTAAAACCAGAACTAGCTAAGTTAATAACTAAATAACCCAGTATATACTAACTATAATGAAGCTCAACTCTAATTAACAATTTAACCTGATACAAAATAACCTATAACCCAGTTTAAAAACATAAAAACAAAACCCGAAATGTTGGTTTGAATAATTAAATACTAACTATCAATTGTGATTGAAATACTAACATAAAAACAAAACCCGAAAACTTGCCACTTATGCATAGTACCACAGTCGTTGACAATGGCACTTCACCACCGCTAGCAAAAGTGGAAACGTACAGGCCACTCCACTGGTGCAACACTATTGATTTCTTGGTTTGTAGGTTCTCTTTTATGTTTTTTTTGTCATTTATTGTATATCATTAAATTGCTATGTGAATAATTATTTATTTATTAGATTATTGTGTGATTATTCACATTATTCATTAATTCTTAAATACTTGAAGTTCTATGTGAATTTAGGTATATATTTGGATAAATAAAATATTGTTCTAGAAATAAATTAGACCATAATATTCTAAAACCCAACCCAATTTGAACGTTTTTTTAACCCTCATGAAAAATTTTATTGGCCCTTCATTGCAGTTCAACTCGACTAGTTTTAAGTCTTTGCAAAAATTTCTACGTTCGTCACTGCAATCCGACTCAATACGTATATTTTTTTTTGCCTACTTTTTAATTACAAAAGGTTAATTTTAACTGAAATTGACTTTTGATACTCGTGTAATTGGGCTAACAAAGATAGAATGGAGGGTTACCAAATATGGGCTGCAAACGCTAGTTGGGCCGTAGGTAATTAAGAAAGCAGTGAATGAGGATTGAGGCGTGACAAACTAGTCCAAGTACCTGAAAGTCTTAAAGACTGAAACTGCCAAGTTTAGCAACGCTGACAACCCTGGTTGGTGCCTCGTGCCTTGCGGCTTGCGTTAGCTGCAAGGATCTATACCGGGGAGAGGGAATGGCAGCTAATCGATCGATTCTCTATGTCCATATATAACCAAACAACAAACCCGTTGGTATTTCAGTTGTAATCGAGTCAACCTGGAAACATTTACCTATATTTCTAAACTCAAGTTGTTTCGAAATTTAAGTATAAAGTAATGTATTGATTTGGATTAAACTTATGATGATCAATAAGGCCCATCTCAGAAATTAAATTTGAAACTCACTGGTTTGGATAAACAAAACCTAAAAAAGTAAAAGAGTTCTTCATTTTGCAAAATAAATTATATTTAATTGTGTTAACAAGTAGTGAGGTGTAGTTTTTATTAAATATGTTTGAGGTAGTCTTTAACTAATGATACGTTTATTTAAACATGTCTTGTTTGTATTTAATACTGGCATAATCA